>OU785243.1:10968638-12360513 GCA_917051295.2 Erebia ligea | reverse complement strand
TAACCTAACCTAACCTAACCTAACCTAACCTAACCTAACCTAACCTAACCTAACCTAACCTAACCTAACCTAACCTAACCTAACCTAACCTAACCTAACCTAACCTAACCTAACCTAACCTAACCTAACCTAACCTAACCTAACCTAACCTAACCTAACCTAACCTAACCTAACCTAACCTAACCTAACCTAACCTAACCTAACCTAACCTAACCTAACCTAACCTAACCTAACCTAACCTAACCTAACCTAACCTAACCTAACCTAACCTAACCTAACCTAACCTAACCTAACCTAACCTAACCTAACCTAACCTAACCTAACCTAACCTAACCTAACCTAACCTAACCTAACCTAACCTAACCTAACCTAACCTAACCTAACCTAACCTAACCTAACCTAACCTAACCTAACCTAACCTAACCTAACCTAACCTAACCTAACCTAACCTAACCTAACCTAACCTAACCTAACCTAACCTAACCTAACCTAACCTAACCTAACCTAACCTAACCTAACCTAACCTAACCTAACCTAACCTAACCTAACCTAACCTAACCTAACCTAACCTAACCTAACCTAACCTAACCTAACCTAACCTAACCTAACCTAACCTAACCTAACCTAACCTAACCTAACCTAACCTAACCTAACCTAACCTAACCTAACCTAACCTAACCTAACCTAACCTAACCTAACCTAACCTAACCTAACCTAACCTAACCTAACCTAACCTAACCTAACCTAACCTAACCTAACCTAACCTAACCTAACCTAACCTAACCTAACCTAACCTAACCTAACCTAACCTAACCTAACCTAACCTAACCTAACCTAACCTAACCTAACCTAACCTAACCTAACCTAACCTAACCTAACCTAACCTAACCTAACCTAACCTAACCTAACCTAACCTAACCTAACCTAACCTAACCTAACCTAACCTAACCTAACCTAACCTAACCTAACCTAACCTAACCTAACCTAACCTAACCTAACCTAACCTAACCTAACCTAACCTAACCTAACCTAACCTAACCTAACCTAACCTAACCTAACCTAACCTAACCTAACCTAACCTAACCTAACCTAACCTAACCTAACCTAACCTAACCTAACCTAACCTAACCTAACCTAACCTAACCTAACCTAACCTAACCTAACCTAACCTAACCTAACCTAACCTAACCTAACCTAACCTAACCTAACCTAACCTAACCTAACCTAACCTAACCTAACCTAACCTAACCTAACCTAACCTAACCTAACCTAACCTAACCTAACCTAACCTAACCTAACCTAACCTAACCTAACCTAACCTAACCTAACCTAACCTAACCTAACCTAACCTAACCTAACCTAACCTAACCTAACCTAACCTAACCTAACCTAACCTAACCTAACCTAACCTAACCTAACCTAACCTAACCTAACCTAACCTAACCTAACCTAACCTAACCTAACCTAACCTAACCTAACCTAACCTAACCTAACCTAACCTAACCTAACCTAACCTAACCTAACCTAACCTAACCTAACCTAACCTAACCTAACCTAACCTAACCTAACCTAACCTAACCTAACCTAACCTAACCTAACCTAACCTAACCTAACCTAACCTAACCTAACCTAACCTAACCTAACCTAACCTAACCTAACCTAACCTAACCTAACCTAACCTAACCTAACCTAACCTAACCTAACCTAACCTAACCTAACCTAACCTAACCTAACCTAACCTAACCTAACCTAACCTAACCTAACCTAACCTAACCTAACCTAACCTAACCTAACCTAACCTAACCTAACCTAACCTAACCTAACCTAACCTAACCTAACCTAACCTAACCTAACCTAACCTAACCTAACCTAACCTAACCTAACCTAACCTAACCTAACCTAACCTAACCTAACCTAACCTAACCTAACCTAACCTAACCTAACCTCACCTAACCTAACCTAACCTAACCTAACCTAACCTAACCTAACCTAACCTAACCTAACCTAACCTAACCTAACCTAACCTAACCTAACCTAACCTAACCTAACCTAACCTAACCTAACCTAACCTAACCTACCCTAACCTAACCTCACCTAACCTAACCTAACCTAACCTAACCTAACCTAACCTAACCTAACCTAACCTAACCTAACCTAACCTAACCTAACCTAACCTAACCTAACCTAACCTAACCTAACCTAACCTAACCTAACCTAACCTAACCTAACCTAACCTAACCTAACCTAACCTAACCTAACCTAACCTAACCTAACCTAACCTAACCTAACCTAACCTAACCTAACCTAACCTAACCTAACCTAACCTAACCTAACCTAACCTAACCTAACCTAACCTAACCTAACCTAACCTAACCTAACCTAACCTAACCTAACCTAACCTAACCTAACCTAACCTAACCTAACCTAACCTAACCTAACCTAACCTAACCTAACCTAACCTAACCTAACCTAACCTAACCTAACCTAACCTAACCTAACCTAACCTAACCTAACCTAACCTAACCTAACCTAACCTAACCTAACCTAACCTAACCTAACCTAACCTAACCTAACCTAACCTAACCTAACCTAACCTAACCTAACCTAACCTAACCTAACCTAACCTAACCTAACCTAACCTAACCTAACCTAACCTAACCTGACCTAACCTAACCTAACCTAACCTAACCTAACCTAACCTAACCTAACCTAACCTAACCTAACCTAACCTAACCTAACCTAACCTAACCTAACCTAACCTAACCTAACCTAACCTAACCTAACCTAACCTAACCTAACCTAACCTAACCTAACCTAACCTAACCTAACCTAACCTAACCTAACCTAACCTAACCTAACCTAACCTAACCTAACCTAACCTAACCTAACCTAACCTAACCTAACCTAACCTAACCTAACCTAACCTAACCTAACCTAACCTAACCTAACCTAACCTAACCTAACCTAACCTAACCTAACCTAACCTAACCTAACCTAACCTAACCTAACCTAACCTAACCTAACCTAACCTAACCTAACCTAACCTAACCTAACCTAACCTAACCTAACCTAACCTAACCTAACCTAACCTAACCTAACCTAACCTAACCTAACCTAACCTAACCTAACCTAACCTAACCTAACCTAACCTAACCTAACCTAACCTAACCTAACCTAACCTAACCTAACCTAACCTAACCTAACCTAACCTAACCTAACCTAACCTAACCTAACCTAACCTAACCTAACCTAACCTAACCTAACCTAACCTAACCTAACCTAACCTAACCTAACCTAACCTAACCTAACCTAACCTAACCTAACCTAACCTAACCTAACCTAACCTAACTACCTAACCTAACTACCTAACCTAACTACCTAACCTAACTACCTAACCTAACTACCTAACCTAACTACCTAACCTAACTACCTAACCTAACTACCTAACCTAACTACCTAACCTAACTACCTAACCTAACTACCTAACCTAACTACCTAACCTAACTACCTAACCTAACTACCTAACCTAACTACCTAACCTAACTACCTAACCTAACTACCTAACCTAACTACCTAACCTAACTACCTAACCTAACTACCTAACCTAACTACCTAACCTAACTACCTAACCTAACTACCTAACCTAACTACCTAACCTAACTACCTAACCTAACTACCTAACCTAACTACCTAACCTAACTACCTAACCTAACTACCTAACCTAACTACCTAACCTAACTACCTAACCTAACTACCTAACCTAACTACCTAACCTAACTACCTAACCTAACTACCTAACCTAACTACCTAACCTAACTACCTAACCTAACTACCTAACCTAACTACCTAACCTAACTACCTAACCTAACTACCTAACCTAACTACCTAACCTAACTACCTAACCTAACTACCTAACCTAACTACCTAACCTAACTACCTAACCTAACTACCTAACCTAACTACCTAACCTAACTACCTAACCTAACTACCTAACCTAACTACCTAACCTAACTACCTAACCTAACTACCTAACCTAACTACCTAACCTAACTACCTAACCTAACTACCTAACCTAACTACCTAACCTAACTACCTAACCTAACTACCTAACCTAACTACCTAACCTAACTACCTAACCTAACTACCTAACCTAACTACCTAACCTAACTACCTAACCTAACTACCTAACCTAACTACCTAACCTAACTACCTAACCTAACTACCTAACCTAACTACCTAACCTAACTACCTAACCTAACTACCTAACCTAACTACCTAACCTAACTACCTAACCTAACTACCTAACCTAACTACCTAACCTAACTACCTAACCTAACTACCTAACCTAACTACCTAACCTAACTACCTAACCTAACTACCTAACCTAACTACCTAACCTAACTACCTAACCTAACTACCTAACCTAACTACCTAACCTAACTACCTAACCTAACTACCTAACCTAACTACCTAACCTAACTACCTAACCTAACTACCTAACCTAACTACCTAACCTAACTACCTAACCTAACTACCTAACCTAACTACCTAACCTAACTACCTAACCTAACTACCTAACCTAACTACCTAACCTAACTACCTAACCTAACTACCTAACCTAACTACCTAACCTAACTACCTAACCTAACTACCTAACCTAACTACCTAACCTAACTACCTAACCTAACTACCTAACCTAACTACCTAACCTAACTACCTAACCTAACTACCTAACCTAACTACCTAACCTAACTACCTAACCTAACTACCTAACCTAACTACCTAACCTAACTACCTAACCTAACTACCTAACCTAACTACCTAACCTAACTACCTAACCTAACTACCTAACCTAACTACCTAACCTAACTACCTAACCTAACTACCTAACCTAACTACCTAACCTAACTACCTAACCTAACTACCTAACCTAACTACCTAACCTAACTACCTAACCTAACTACCTAACCTAACTACCTAACCTAACTACCTAACCTAACTACCTAACCTAACTACCTAACCTAACTACCTAACCTAACTACCTAACCTAACTACCTAACCTAACTACCTAACCTAACTACCTAACCTAACTACCTAACCTAACTACCTAACCTAACTACCTAACCTAACTACCTAACCTAACTACCTAACCTAACTACCTAACCTAACTACCTAACCTAACTACCTAACCTAACTACCTAACCTAACTACCTAACCTAACTACCTAACCTAACTACCTAACCTAACTACCTAACCTAACTACCTAACCTAACTACCTAACCTAACTACCTAACCTAACTACCTAACCTAACTACCTAACCTAACTACCTAACCTAACTACCTAACCTAACTACCTAACCTAACTACCTAACCTAACTACCTAACCTAACTACCTAACCTAACTACCTAACCTAACTACCTAACCTAACTACCTAACCTAACTACCTAACCTAACTACCTAACCTAACTACCTAACCTAACTACCTAACCTAACTACCTAACCTAACTACCTAACCTAACTACCTAACCTAACTACCTAACCTAACTACCTAACCTAACTACCTAACCTAACTACCTAACCTAACTACCTAACCTAACTACCTAACATAACTACCTAACCTAACTACCTAACCTAACTACCTAACCTAACTACCTAACCTAACTACCTAACCTAACTACCTAACCTAACTACCTAACCTAACTACCTAACCTAACTACCTAACCTAACTACCTAACCTAACTACCTAACCTAACTACCTAACCTAACTACCTAACCTAACTACCTAACCTAACTACCTAACCTAACTACCTAACCTAACTACCTAACCTAACTACCTAACCTAACTACCTAACCTAACTACCTAACCTAACTACCTAACCTAACTACCTAACCTAACTACCTAACCTAACTACCTAACCTAACTACCTAACCTAACTACCTAACCTAACTACCTAACCTAACTACCTAACCTAACTACCTAACCTAACTACCTAACCTAACTACCTAACCTAACTACCTAACCTAACTACCTAACCTAACTACCTAACCTAACTACCTAACCTAACTACCTAACCTAACTACCTAACCTAACTACCTAACCTAACTACCTAACCTAACTACCTAACCTAACTACCTAACCTAACTACCTAACCTAACTACCTAACCTAACTACCTAACCTAACTACCTAACCTAACTACCTAACCTAACTACCTAACCTAACTACCTAACCTAACTACCTAACCTAACTACCTAACCTAACTACCTAACCTAACTACCTAACCTAACTACCTAACCTAACTACCTAACCTAACTACCTAACCTAACTACCTAACCTAACTACCTAACCTAACTACCTAACCTAACTACCTAACCTAACTACCTAACCTAACTACCTAACCTAACTACCTAACCTAACTACCTAACCTAACTACCTAACCTAACTACCTAACCTAACTACCTAACCTAACTACCTAACCTAACTACCTAACCTAACTACCTAACCTAACTACCTAACCTAACTACCTAACCTAACTACCTAACCTAACTACCTAACCTAACTACCTAACCTAACTACCTAACCTAACTACCTAACCTAACTACCTAACCTAACTACCTAACCTAACGGTTGTATTATGTGGCCACGTTTACAAACTTAACTTTGCTGTTTTCTCTATAGATGTTGCGTTAATCGAGTTACACGTTATATTGGTCACTGATATCTCATCAATTATTAGAGTTGTATAATTAGTTTTTGTTTCTTTACATACTTATCTTACCCATTTTATACTTTTGATTTTTTTAGGTTTTTGAATGTGGTACTTTTGGAGGAAAACTCATTTACAATGAATAGGTGCAGATATGTTTTTTCTTGAAATAAAATCTTATTATCGTCTTTTTATAGAAAAAGTTGATCTTCCTCGTTGTTATCTTCTAGTGTTAAGTTTCATGTTCGGTGCACAAACTATTTTTTAGACTTCCTTCATTTGGAAGTCGGATAAAAATTGATATTTTTCCCTATCTTCATCGTTCTAGTAACATTCGATAGCTTTGGCCGAGACTCTTTTAGCGTGCTTCCGTAGGTACGCGATCAGTTTTTCACAGTTAATCTGACCTTTCTCGTTCCGAAAGCATTCGATCTCAACGATTTTTATATTTTATTTTTGAGTACATATCCTTAACGTCTACTTTATATCACAATCTTACTGAAGTAACCTGTTGTTTAAAAATATTAGCAACTGATTATAAAAGATCGTTAAAATGCTACCTATGATTGCATAAAGATAATAAAAGTACTAAAAGGCTGTTATTCGGGGCATCCACCCTATGCTCTTAGTATGATAGCTGATGCCCGCGACTTCGTCCGCGTGGTTTGAGTTTATTCGACTCCCGCGGGAACTCCTTAATGTTCCGGGATAAAAAGTAGCCTATGTCACTCTCCAGGTCCTCAACTATACCGATGCCAAAAATCACGTCGATCCGTTGCTTCGTTGTGGCGTGATTGAAGGACAAACCAACAAACCAATAAACCAACAAACTAACAAACAAACACACTTTCTCATTTATAATATTAGTAGGTATGATGTTTATTACCAGACCTTATTGACCCTCGAATTCACAGAAATATGGCTGTTCGAGAAAGGGTGTTGTAAGATATAAAGGACTAGCTGATGCCCGCGACTTTGTCCGCGTGGTTTAAGTTTTTTTGATTCCCGCGGGAACTCCTCAATTTTCCCTTGGAAATTGCCTGCCGGTGAAATTCGGGATTCACACCTACCTACTGCCTACTGGACTGTTAACTCGAAATCTTTAACCCGACAATACTTACCCATCAGAAGAGACATACTCGTATGACATATCACGTACATCGCACGTGATATGTCATACGAGTGTACGTACGTATCTTTTACGAATGAGACATTTTGTCCTTTATGTACTATAAAATTTATAAAGATAGTATATGGATGAAAAGACCGAATAAAAACAATACACTTTTTCATCATTTATTAAATAACCAGCTTTTGCCCACGGCTCCGCCCGCGGGTTTTTCACTAATCTCTTGGAAACCACGGAACTGTGTTAATCCAGGGTATAATCTATTTCCATTCCATATTTCAGTCAAATTAATTCTACTGAATCAGCGTTTCAAACGAACATTTTAGCGTAAAGGAGTAACAAACACACACATACAAACTATTGACTTATTTATAATATGAGTGTGACAATCCTCTTTGCGGAACCTTTCAGTATCGATCGATAAAACTTTCTCCTCCCTAAGCGATAGTTGCAAGTCCAGTAGGCATTTGCCTATTTTATTCTTGAAATATTGTTTCGGGTGATAACGTTTTTACCCCCCTAAACCTATACGAAATCAGACAATTTTGGTCTCATTAGATTCAGTACACCTTAATCTAGGCTCGTACGTTTTATTTTCTTAGTACCTATTTTAGTTTCGTTAAATTTTAAAAAATTAAAATATTCGAGGATGTTTTTAGGTCAAAAATATGGATATTTAGACGCTAATAACTTTTAACATAAGCAATATTTCTTTAAAATTAAAACGTACGAGCATAGTCTGTTCTTCATTGTATCTGCAACATTTCTAAAAATTATGAAAATTGGACAACATTTACGGAAAGAAAAACGTTATCGCTTTTTGTATGAAAATTTACAACTAGACGATTCTCTTCAGCTGTGCCTGTACTACCTATTGTCTGTTTTAGGGTCGAGTATCACCCTTTATCACACAATGGATTGAAATTACGATGGATAGGTAACAAGGACAAATAAAAAAGGAGTAAAGGTACATTAAACATTTTAATCATTGATTAGTTTTAAGTTTTACTTGGTCACTTGTATTATTTTAGGAATGTTAAGTGTTAACATGTATATCGACGCGAAACTGCTGAAGCCGGTCGGTAAAGCTATATTTATATATACTGCTGTAGCTGTATTTTTGTTGCTGCCTCGAGCCGGTTCCGCGTCGGTAGACAGGAGCTCACCGAGAGCCCCCCACACTGAATCAAGTCCCCAGTAATTATCAACATATTATTATATTATGGACTATAACAGTACGCTTACTCTAAGATATTACATTTTAAATTCGATTGATCGTAATCGAGCGTTTACTCACACTAGCGATGACTCTAAGCTGTATTGATTTAGAGCTCATATTCGCGTATGCATTCGCAGCCGGCGCTTCAAACTAAAACGTTTCGTCTCGCTGTGAATGCATACACGAAATTGAGCTCTAAACCATTACAGTAAAGGTTAAATAGACTTTGTCGCTAATGTGCGCAACGCCCGTTCCCGCTCCACCACTCGCAGGTCTAGTCGTCCCAGTCCTCGTCGTCGGGGTCGCCCGCGCGCATGTAGTCGCGCTGCACGGTGGGGTGCGGCGTGGTGAGCGCGGCGACGGCGCGCTCGGGCTTGAGGCCGGGGCACAGCGCCGCGCGCGCCGGGCACGAGCGCGCGTGCTCCGTCAGCTGCGCCTGCGCGGGGACAATGTACATGTGGGGTATACGTAGTACTGTATACTGAGGCGACAGATATTACAAATATGAGAGACTAGATGATGCCCGCGATTGCCACAATTAGTTTCTTGAATCTTGCAGGAAATCCTCAATTTTCCGGGATAAAAAGTAGTCTTTGAGCCTCCAGAGGTCATTTCCCATGATACAACCTATACCTGTATCCAAATTACATCAAAATCTGTTGCAAAGCTGGGCTGTTAAAGCGTAACAGACAGACAGAGGACAGCGGTGATGGTGGTGGTCCACCACTGGTAAACAGACATTTCCCTCGACCCACTGGTGAGGCAAGCCAGTGGACACCGGTGGTGCATTCTGGTACAATATCCAAATTCCATATTCCATATTTCGCCAAGGACACAGAAATGTTGGAAAGAGTACAGAGGCGAGCCACAAAAATGCCAAGAGAGCTGAGAAATCTTCCCTATGAGCAAAGACTATCAAAACTTGGGCTTTGTTCCCTCAAAAGTAGGCGAGAAAGAGGAGATTTAATTGAAACATACAAAATACTGAACAACTACTATAATGTCCCAAAAATGAAGGAAATATTCGTTACAAAAAGTAACCCCGGTCTAAGAGGACACGATCAAAAGCTGCGTCATCAATTGGCTTCATCAAATCCCTTTAAACACTTTTTGAGCAACAGAGTAGTGCTTATGTGGAACAAGCTGCCCAAGGATGTGGTGATGTCAACCTCTGTAAATCAGTTCAAGAATAGACTGGATAAGCACCTAAAGACAAAGCACAAGATTTGATATAGGCGCATCAGCGAAAGCTGCCTAGCCTATTATATATAATAATATAATATAATATCAAGCAAAGTGAATGCATTCCATCTTAGGTCTTAACATTTTATTTAGTTAAGTATCTGCCTAGTTATGTTAAAGTTTTAATTGCAGTTGAAGAATGTACTTTTTGTAGTCAGGGAAAGTAAATTGGGTGACTGTTGTCTTTCCTGGTACGTTGTTATCAATAACTAGCGGCCTAGCAGAAGTTCTGCCCAGAACCTTGAACCCGATTGCAGAGCCCCCTATCAGGTCTAATCATATTAAAATTATAAATGCGACAGTGTTTGTTTTTTGGTTTGTCCTTCAATCACACCGCAATGGATCAACGTGATTTTTGGCATGGGTATAGTTGAGAACATGGAGAGTCACCTAGGCTACTTTTTATCCCAGAAAATTAAGGAGTTCCTGCGGGAATCAAAAAAACTTAAACCATGTGGACGAAGTCGCGGGCATCGGCTAGTTATAAATATAAAACATCCCCAGACCCACAGAAACACACCAAAAAAAAACGTGAATCTACCACTGGTTCAGAATAGCATTCGTACTGAGAGAAGAACCAGCGAGAACTCAGAGCTTGCTCTTTTTAAAAACTTCATTTACAACTAACATTTACAGATTGTCATGTAGAATCTGCTCTCCGAACCAGTGGTAGAATCGGTACAAGTTGTCCTATTTGAAATAAATAAATCTCATTACATTAATTTATCTGTATATAGTTATGTATAAAACACAAAAAAAACTACCTAGTATGTCTGTTCTATATGACAGACAAACTAGGTAGTTTTTTTGGTGTTTTTTTGAAACCATCCTACCGATGTGCTCCAAACCGGTTTCATTAGAAAGGCAATAATGCGAAGATGGTAGCAGAGCACAAATTTAATTTTTCTTTTTTAGCATAGTAACACACGCCGGGTATCCACAAGTATCTAAGATGTTGTTGTAATAAATAGATGGTGTGTGCAGGTACCTGCGGCATGCGGTGCGTGGCGTTGTACGGGCAGATGGCGAGCGGCGGGTAGCGCGTCTCGCACTTCACCAGGTGCGCCTGGAAGCGCGCGCGCGGCACGCGGTGCGAGCGCTCGTACGGGCACGTCACCCACTCCTCGTTGTCCATGGCCGCCGCGCCGCCTGCACAGTGAACACCGAGCGTTGCTTATGAGCTCTCGGCTGCTATCGCACCTGCAGGCTGCAGCCCTATACCTACACTCAAACAACTTTCCGAACACTGATACAACAGCTATAGGCCTGAAATCACTAGACTAGATTGATCTTCTAAACTAGATTGTTTTTTAGGAACAGACCCTACTCTGTACCTACTACTACTTCTATTGCAACCGCCTTAGTAGGTACTTACTCACCTTTAGAACTTCCAGCAGCTGTTTTCAATAATAATTGAAATGGTGGTTCTAGCAGCGAGCGGCAGCCGGCAGGCGAGTGTGGGCGAGTGGCGAGGAACGCAGCAACACGACACAAGAGCTTTTGCGCGGATGCTGCACGCCCGGCAGATTTTATTTTCAAAGCTTTTTTTCTTGTTTTCTTCCTGCAGTCACATATAATACAAATGTTTGTTGTTTGTTTGGAAACACTTTTAGTTTTCACTTTTCAACACCGGTGGTTGAACCACCGACCAGAAAAACACCGACCAGAAACAAAAGAAGGTTTTTCAACTTTCAACACAGAGACTATTTTAGTTTTAGTGTGGTTTTAGTAACCACTAACCAGTTCAACACAGAATAATAAGCCTTAAGGTTCTACAGTACATTTAATGCCTTTTTTGTTACATTTATTAAATAAATGTTTGTTGTTTGTTTTGAAACACTTTTAGTTTTCAACACCGGTGGTTGAACCACCGACCAGAAAAACACCGACCCGAATCCCGATAAAAAAGAAGGTTTTTCAACTTTCAATACAGATTAATAAGCCCTAAAGGTTCTACACATTTAGTGCAATGCTTTTTAATAAAGTTTTTAATGTACTCTATGATGACTCTGTGGTAGATACTCTGTGTCTCTGGTCGTAGACAGTCTATGCTCTCTGGTTAACTTGTCTCTTTGTCAATTGTCTCTGCTCTGTGTCTGTGTCATGGAGGAAGGAATTACGACTGTAGTCTTCATATTTCTATGGTCTGTGTTTTTTTTACAATCAGCTGTTGCAACTTGCAGGTGAAAACTGAAATTATTATACCATATTCATGACCATATTATACTCTTTGGCTCCACAGAGTACATTATATTGTTTGGCTCTTTGACTGAAAAGTTGGAAACTGGAAACTCGAAAGTTGAAAACGATGAAAAGAAAGTGAACCGTAAACAAGAAGATTGGCAAATTGTTGAAAGAATAATAATATCCACAAATCGTTTGAAAATATTAGGTATCTAATATTAGAGTTCGAAGAACTTATCACTCTGTACCTCGAGTCAGAGCTAGAGGTATAACCCAGGAGGAATGCGGTTCGAACTGCGAGGAACTGCACAATGAATCAATCTAATAAACGGATGAAAAATATGGACGGTAAGAATAAATAATCGCTAGATGATGCCTGCGACTTTGTCCCCGTGGATTACGATTTTTTGATTCCCGCGGGAACTCAAATTTTCCGGGATAAAAAATAGCCTGTGTTATTCCAGACTATAATCTATCTCTGTGCCAAATTTCATCCAGATCCGTCCAGAAGTTCTGGCGTGATTGAGTACATAACAAACATCCATCCATCCAAATTTTCGCATTTATCATAGGTATTAGTATAGAAGTATAGATTCAAGTTCGAAAACTTTGATGATGCGTTTTCCATGATATCAAAATATAAACCAATGAATATAAACACAAACTTTTCAACATTATCCATTAACACCGCCCGAAATCCTGAAAATCTTACTTAAATTGAAAATGTTATTGTTGAACTACTGAGGTGCTCTGGTAAATCCCGCGTTAGTGTGAGCTGTGGGTTCAGTATTAACATTTGGTGTGTGAGTCAGAGATATCGGCTCTTACTATGTGGTGACTGGTGACATGTTGGAATGCTGCAGGTGAGCAGAGCGCCAAGCGAGTGAGGAAGGAGTGCAGCTACGGAGCCGCGTGCTACCGGATGAACCCGGCTCACTTCCGGGAGTACAGCCATCCGCACTGTGAGTACACCTGCACTCTATGATCTCTATGTTTACCTGACATGTAATAGATATTATAGGTCTACCAGAATGTGATGACAAAAATATACACCGTATACTGGTACTTTTAGGTGTATTTTTTGCCATCAGATTCTGGCAGACCTATACATTCATTTGTGTACCAATTGAACAGTAAATGAATCTACTAGTCTTACAACCTCTCTGCATCATTTTGCTCATTGTTAAGGGTTGTTTCACTTTCCTCAACCAGTCTGTCAATCTAGTCCAGTCTTCAAGATGCAAGTAATCTCTGTGTAAAGTTTTGTCATATAGATTCAGTTGTTATATAGAGGTTGAACTGTCAAAAAACTGAAATTTATTTAAATGTTTTATTTTATACATATAGTCCGACAAACTAAATGGACGGTGACAGACAGGCATACAAATTAATTCCAATTTTGGTCACGGGGTCATAAGTTAGTGGGACTGTAGGTATATAGCACAATTTGTGTCATTTATGAAAGTCAGATTGTACTGAGAGGAACTGGCAACAAACTGATAGAGAAAGTGCATCCGTAGATTCAGAACACTTGTATATTTGAATGAAGAACATTATTTTGAGATTGAAAACAATTTATTACATAGGATTTGTTTTGCCCCAGTGGAGTCAATCCTGGACGCGTGGAGCGGCGCGGGCGAGTACCAGATCCCGGAACAGTTCAGCCTGCAGCGGAGCATGCTGACGGAGCAGCTGAACATCCTCGTGGAGAAGAAGCTGTATGAGCGCAGAACCAATGCACGGCAGGAGAGGTGACGTTTGTTTCATCTCTATCTCATATTGTTGTAACCCGTGAATCGTGATACAAACAGAGGGGTATTATAAGTTCAATATGTGTGTATATCTGTCTGCATTGTATTGTAGCTTCTTCTTCTTTTCTTATCTATGGCCTTTAGTACTGCGGTTTGGTGGTCCGCAGTAATTCCGCCAGTGTCAACGTTAACTTGGAGACAACAACGTGTAAATTGCTCGGTTCTTGAGATTCTTGAGAGACTTCTCCTTTGTTAGACCTAGACATCACCAGGACAACACATATATACTATAATTTTATATATATAGATAATTAGTATAGGTAGTAGATAGTTAGTTTCAAATGAGTTCATCAGTACTGTATTGTAGCTACAAAACTGATGAACTCATTTTGATCTAGTTTTTTTGTTTGAAAGCTGACATGATAGAAAATGTTCTTTGCTATGATTCAAGAAAATCTGTTTCACTGTTTAGTTATTTTGGCAACTTCCATACAAAATTTGGTGTCAGTGGTTTTTTAAATTTCATTAAAATCTTGCAGATGTTAAAATAAACTAGTCACATATTAGTGTAGCAAGTAGGTACCATATTTGTGCTATACTTAATATTTTTTTGTTATATTTTTTGCATGAGCAGTACAAATACAGAACAAAATCAAGAAGGCTCAAGCAAACAAATTTCACAGGACAGAAATAGTGTTCCACAAACAAAAACAACACAAAATACACAAGTGATTCCAGTGACAAGTGAAACAAAGACACAGGGTATAAGACAAAGTGTTAAAAGTGAATCAGTGGACAAAAGTGAACTATTGAAACAAAGTGAAAGAAGTGAACCAGCGATGGAAAGTGGAAAAAGTGATAAAAATGCAGGAAGTTCAAAGAGAGAGAAAAGTGTATCTCCTACGCCGGGGCTGGGAGCTAGGATCAGAGGTGAGAACATATAATATACTAGCGATCCGCCCCGGCTTCGCACGGGTAGCACTAATAATCCTAATCTATATAATATAAACTATCCTATCTCTCAAGTTAGATCGAACTGCACATGGTGTGCGAATTTTATTATAATCGGTTAAGTGGTTTAGAAGTCCATTGAGGACAAACATTGTGACACGAGATTTATATATATATATAGATATATTTTTTATTCCAATACAAGTTAGCCCTTGACTGCGATCTCACCTGATGGTGAGTGATGATGCAGTCTAAGATACTTAGTGTTATGTGATTAATGGCAAGGATCAGGACCCGCAGCAATGAGGAACATGACGTAGAGAGGGAGAGGACGCGAGGTCTCAGTTTGGTGTGAACGTGTAAATGATATGAGCCCTGTGTGTGAGTGTGCGTGCAAATCAAATCAAATCAACATTTATATATTCAATTCAGGTACACAGTACACTTATTGACCTCTGAGACTTAAGTTATAAAACACTAGCGATCCGCCCCGGCTTTGCACGGGTAGCACTTATAATCCTAATAGTCTATACCCAATATAGCTATAAAAATGGTTATTGTGAGTCAACCTTAAAATATAGATGTATGCTCTCGCGGACTTTTTTTTTTAGAATTTTTTGAGAGGAACAATTCCACCATACAGTGTTTTCGTATAACTTTAACTATTTACGCAGCGCACGCCACGTAAGCTCTCAGAAGAGAGGATTTTTTCCGACTTATTTCACATAATTGCAATTTTCGTAAGGATCTCTAATTTTTTTAAATAAAATATAGCCTATGTTACTCGCTGATAATGTAGCTTTCTATAGGTGAAAGAATTTTTAAAATCGGTTGAGTAGTTTTTGAGTTTATCCATTACAAACAAACAAACAAACAAACAAAAAAACAAATCTTTCCTCTTTATAATATTAGTTAAGATGATGGTGATAATCAGTTACCGCAGTTTTAGTTTTAAGATACTATAATAATTAAATAGAGGGTCTTCCAAAACACCTAACATTCACATCAGCGGTTAATTTTAAGTTTCATAACCATTTTAAAATATAGATTAAAGAAAAATAGTGAGTAAAAATTTGATGACGTCACAACTGTAAATTTCATACAACTTCCATACTAGAAGTGCGTTTTAAGTTTGATAAAGAGTTGGTGATTTGATTGACTTGTCATCATCCGTATGAACAATTATTGTCAGACTCGTCGTACCGGCCCGTGGTGCCTCCTACGCGCCGCGCCGAAGACTTCCTCAAGCTGGTGCGTCCGCGCGGGCTCATGCGGCGCAAGCACGACGCCGCCGCGCCCTACCACGTGTTCTACACCACTATCACGGCCGAGCCGAAGACCCACACCCAGCCTTACTCCGTCACCTTCCTGGGTGAGTGACCAGGGTGATGCAACTGCTTCACATGCATTATAATATGCTCTTCTTGAAAAAAATTTGTAAAGAAATAAATAAGTTGAAATAGGCATCTCATCAAAAATGACATGCAGGTTTACTGGTTTACTTAATTACAAGAGCCACCATACCACCAGGCTGGACCAAGGAAGATTATAGGTTCCCAAATTGACCCTGCCGGGGATCGAACCCGGGACCTCTGCACGTTAAGACAGCAACTCTCAACACTGCGCCACGGAGGTGGTCAAAAAAGTCAAAACTTGTGTTGCGCTGCCGGCATTCAGCGCGGGCTTTCACTCCGGGAGCCCTCCGCGTGTCGGCCCCGTGCCGCAGTGTTGCATACCCGATAACTGCCGCGGTGGTCAGGTGGTTAGCATGTTCGACTGCGGCCGACGTGGTCCCGGCTTCGAGTCCCGGGTCGAGCCATAGCAAGTACTGGGTTTTCTGACAAAAGATTCTCATTACTAGTTAACCCCTGCGCCTCGGAGGCGGGAGGGCACGTTAAGCCGTCCGTCTTGCGTCTGATCTCTCATCGGTCGTGTCGGATCTTCCGTCCCATCGGGTTGTGAGAGTAAAGGAACAGAGAGTGCACCTGTGTATATTATTTATTATATCCCGTGAAGATGGCTAATCTCTGGAGATACAGCCGTGGGCGATATTCGATCGGGAGGACATTATGAGGCCAGCAGGTGTGGGTCAGTCTGTGTATGTGCCGCTCTCCCTGTCTCCGCAGAGCTGCTGGACGCGAGTCTGGGCGAGCTGCAGAGCTCCTTACAGATCAACTTCATGGTGGAGCCGGGCTGGCTGCTGGCGCACTACTACTTCGCCGGATACAGGTGACCAGTGTGTGTGTATGTATCGCTCTCCGCAGAGCTGCTGCTGCTGCACGCGAGTCTGGGCGAGCTGCAGAGCTCCTTACAGATCAACTTCATGGTGGAGCCGGGCTGGCTGCTGGCGCACTACTACTTCGCCGGATACAGGTGACCAGTGTGTGTGTATGTATCGCTCTCCGCAGAGCTGCTGCTGCTGCACGCGAGTCTGGGCGAGCTGCAGAGCTCCTTACAGATCAACTTCATGGTGGAGCCGGGCTGGCTGCTGGCGCACTACTACTTCGCCGGATACAGGTGACCAGTGTGTGTGTATGTATCGCTCTCCGCAGAGCTGCTGCTGCTGCACGCGAGTCTGGGCGAGCTGCAGAGCTCCTTACAGATCAACTTCATGGTGGAGCCGGGCTGGCTGCTGGCGCACTACTACTTCGCCGGATACAGGTGACCAGTGTGTGTGTATGTATCGCTCTCCGCAGAGCTGCTGCTGCTGCACGCGAGTCTGGGCGAGCTGCAGAGCTCCTTACAGATCAACTTCATGGTGGAGCCGGGCTGGCTGCTGGCGCACTACTACTTCGCCGGATACAGGTGACCAGTGTGTGTGTATGTATCGCTCTCCGCAGAGCTGCTGCTGCTGCACGCGAGTCTGGGACGGATTTCCTTGCTCAATCGTGGGGCTGATCCATATACTCGTACGTAAAACGTTAACTCATTAAAAATCGTATTACCATGTAAAGTATTACTTCAATGACAAGGAAGCTTGGCGATAATTTGCTCCAATACCTCTGATAGTTCCTTAATTTAAGATGATTTGTGAGATGGTGATAAGTAAAAAAAACCCCGGCTGAGTTTGTTATGAGCTCTTCTCAGACCATCAGACCAAAGTGTGTTTGTTTGTTGGTTTATCCTTCAATCACGACTCACCAGAGCAACGAATCGACGTGATTTTTGGCATGGGTATAGTCGAGGACCTGGAGAGCGATATAGGCTACTTTTATCCTGGAAAATTAAGGAGTTCCCGTGGGAATTGAAAAGAGCTTATTTCACGCGGACGAAGTCGCGAGCATCAGCTAGTAAATAAGTCTAGGCGGTAAACCTAGCGGACCCCGACAATAGTTCCCCGCAACGAAACTTTACACTGTGATAAAGTATCGTGACTCCATTAATTAATCTCATTATTCTACTACTTGCTCGGAAATTGCTTCATTATTTAAAAAATCTATAGACCGTATGTATGTTGGCTCTTTACTGGCCTCTCTCTGACATTCAGTAGAAAATCAGTTGCTCATAGAGCACGAGATTTTAGCGTGATATAAGTCAACACCATCTACCGGCAATGCGACGTAGAGAAGCTTCTTCCATGGACAAGTGTAACCATGTTAGCTTCGGTAGACAGATAGAGATAACGGGTAGACATAATGTGACTCGTTGTGCGCACGCTAGCTCTGCTGGCAGTAATGCAGTACATAACGTGTTATCGTTCGCTTCAGCTCCAAGCGGCTGACGATCCTGTACGGCGAGGAGTGCGACGATATGCGGCAACTGGACAAGAAGCCCCACGTGGACGCGCACCGCGTTCAGATGGCGACGCCCTTCGGCAAGCACCACACGTGAGTGAACACGCACACACACACACACACAACCCAGCAACCCCTGAACACGACTGTAACATTGACAACAACTGTAACATTGGCAGATCTTTCGCTCAGGAGTTGCCTTGAGCGAGAAATGACTGCGGACAAACAGCTTGATGTACTGTAAAGTGGGCAAGGAACCTCCGCGGGTCGACTGAAGTTTGGCTTCTAATTACACGTTTAAAGTTACATTTTGCGTGTATGTCGTGACTCGGGTGTGGTGACTCGCCGTCGACGATGAAACTGAGGCGGGTATTTACCGTCAACATCTCACAAACTATCATAAACTACTGAGACTGTGGGACGGGCGAGGCGAACGTGTACTCGTCCGCAACAATAGTAAGATCTTCTCCCGGGCTCGTGTAGTGCGGGTCCCCGGGGACACTTCTGGTCCGCCGTAAGTTGAACGGTCTATATATAGCCCTACTTTCAGTAAACTTCGTTATCGTGATGCAGGCTTGTATGTATATGCCATAAGTTTTCAGTAATTGTCTGTCCCGTGATGTAGATACAATGAGCGCCATCTAGTTTACACTGTGGTAACAGCTATAAGATGTACAATAAAAAGATGAACAATAATCCACCGAACCCAAGGGCCCGTGGCCTCCAAGGCAGGCCCGAGCCGACAAGACTAAACGTCGTAGTGCTGCCCCGCGCCGCGTCCGGGTACGGAGGCCGGGCCTCGAAGCCCGTTCCCCCGCTTGGCCCTCACGGACCAACCGGAGAAGACCCTTACAGCGTAAAAAGATTCATACAGATTATAAATGTTAAACATTTGCAAATAAAGATTTTATTTATTTATATTATTTTCGATACCTATGAGATGGTCATAGTTAAAAAGTATATAATATATGGTTGTGGGCTCTTCTTAGACAGTCTTCTCAGTCTGGAACCCTCGTAGCTTTAGTTTTAAAATACCGGTCAATTGATCACCATCACGTGTTATACTTTGTACCCGTGACGTTCAGAAGGTGTACTGTATATTTAGTTACCAATTTAGTATGAATATGCTTAGAGTTAGAGTGTGAATGTGTGTGTGTTGGCTGCAGCAAGCTGATGCTGCTCTGCTACGAGGACGGCTCCGTCAGGGTGGTGGTGTCCACGGCCAACCTGTACCTGGACGACTGGGAGAACCGCACGCAGGGGTGAGAACCGGCTATCCGGTATTACTAGATGGTGCACAGGACATAGGCCAAGTGGAATACGTTTTTTTTATTGGGTATTTTTGACAACTAGTCAAATCAGCAACTTTTTTTCAAACGTCAAAACGCGTGCTTAGTATGGGATTTTGTATGAAATATTGCATAGTGACGTCATCAAAGTTCGACACACCTTTTCACTCTAATTGATAGTTTTAATTAGTTATTCAATACAAAACTAACGGGGACGTGGATATTACGACTTTTGGGAGATCCTCTATTAATTAATAATCACTAAAAAAATATTTATTTTAATAGTTGTCGAATACCCAATTGCAACGAAAACTCCTTAGTTTTCCAGGATAAAGAGAAGCCTATGTCCTTCCCCGGGACGTAACCTACATTTACACTGAATTTCATCAAATGGAAGACTGGTCTCCATGGCACTGAATAATATTGTATGTAATGTCAAACGGGCTGAGGGAAGAAGATACACGACAAACGCGCCGCATCCAATTACACTTTATATACGGCAAAGGAAATTGAAACGTCTACATATAAGTTTAAAGTCCATATTTGCTTGAACATCACACGGTAACAGCCGAACGGGTCAGTCCTATGTCAATTCGGACTTTAACACATATTCTGCAGACAGTTTAGTTCGCGCGCCGCACGCCGCACGCCGCACGCCGCGCGCCGCACGCCGCACGCCGCGCGCCGCACGCGACGCGCGCTGAGGTGCGGCGCGATCCGACGCGTTCGTGAATCATCCTCTACTGCCCATACTAATATTATACCTAAATGCGAAAGTTTAAATGGATTAATGAATGGATGTTTGTTACTCAACCCCGCCAGAACGGCTGAACGGATCTGAACGAAATTTGGCATATAGATAGATTATGGTCTGGAATAACACATAGACAACTTATTATCTCGGAAAATTAAGGAGATCCCGCGGGAAGCTAATATTTATTAGAAGTATAATTACCATTTATGGAAATTGTAAATCTATTCTATTAACCCGTTGTATAGAATGGAGTCTCTAGATATCTCTATAGATATCTATAGAGTTTCCATAGATATCTTCTGTGACAGTGTAGGTACCTATAGTTAAAAAGAAATGAAGTACACTTAAGTTAGTTAATTTTAGTTTTCAATTTAATTATTTATTTATTCCTTGCTTTGTGTTCTGTTAAGATATTTTGTTTTGTTCTGTTTACGGAGTTAGGTACTGTGCGTTGTAGTTAAGGTGCCCTTATAGACCGGGAGATGGTCGTAGGTGATAGTCTCCCATTTTCTACTGCATGCCTTTTTAAGAGTTGATAACTAACCCTAAAATATGAAAGATAGAGGGGTTACTAGCCCTTGCGCGCTTGCACGTCATAAACAAAATGGCTTCTCTTTGTGACAGAATTTTAGTTTTTGCCGTGACATTATACTGCATGCCTTTGTAATATAACGTAGTTGGAACAAATTTAAGCTATAATAATTGATGGCATGCAATTCGCAACGGCCGACGGGGCTCAAACGGTTACGTAGAAATGTAAAAAAAAATAGAACATTTCCGTGTTTACAAATTGCATGCCGTTGTAAAAAATTACTTTTTTTATCTCAAATATACTCTACGAAAATTGGCATGCACCCCTCGTATGACCAAGGGTGGAAAATATTAGGAAAATGTTGTGAAAATTCAATACAGCTTTTCCGTGATTTCAAACTACTTCTAATAAAGATAAACATTAATTTAATGGCCAAATAATTCTGAAATACAAATGGCATGCATGTTGCTCATGATCATTATATTATAAATAATAACAAAAGTTGCAAAAATTTAATAAACATTTCCGTGTTTTTTATTTGCATGCCGTTTTGTATTTCATAAAAACGTATTATTTTAAGTATATACCGAAAATGGCATGCGTATTAAATAATACCATCATATTTTAAATAATAATGAAAGTTGCAAAAAATTTAATAAACATTCCGTGTTTTTAATTTGCATGCCGTTTTGTATTTCATAAAAACATATTATTTTAAGAATATACCGAAAATGGCATGCGTATTAAATAACACCGTCATATTTTAAATAATAACAAAAGTTGCAAAAATTTAATAAAAATTTCCGTGTTTTTAATTTGCATGCCGTTTTGCATTTCATAAAAACATATTATCAAATAAATATTATAATTGCGAAAGTTTGGATGTATGGATGTATGTTTGTTACTCAATCACGCTCCAACGGATGAACGGATCTGGATGAAATTTGGCATAGATATAGATTATAGTCTGGAATAACACATAGGCTACTTTTTATCCCGGAAAATTAAGGAATTCCCGCGGGAACCGAAGAACGGAACCGAAAAACCTCGATCCACGCGGACGAAGTCGCGAGCGTCAGCTAGTTTTAAGTATATATCGAAAATGGCATGCGTATTAAATAACACCATCGTATTTTTAATAATAATGAAAGTTTCATAAAATATGTGAACCATTTCCAGTGTGAAACAGAGATCAGAGATTTGGATTTTGGCGCTAACCCATCACCTACCTAGCCACGTTTCCGCGGGAACTCCTTAATATTCAGGGATAAAAGTAGCCTTTATGCTATTCTATATACTTAGCAGACTATAATCTATATCTGTGCCAAATTTCATGCAGATCCGTTCAGCCGTGATTGAGTAACAAACATCCATCCATCCATCCATACATACATCCATCAAAACTTTCGCATTTATAATATAACTAGCTGATGCCCGCGACTTCGTCCGCGTGGATATACCAAGATTCATCGAAATAACTTGAGAAATGATGGACTTTTATACAAACTTTCAACCCCTATTTCACCCCTTTGGGGGTGGAATTTTGAAAAACTGTGAAACACGTATGTTTTCATTTTTAACCCGCAGCTCATATACCAAGTTTCATGGATATAACTTGAGAAATGAAGGACTTTCATATAAACTTTCAACCCCTATTTCACCCCTTCGGGGGTAAAATTTGCGAGAACTGTGAAACACGTATTTCTTCATTTTTAACCGGTAGCTTGTATACCAAGTTTCATCGATATACCTTGAGAAATGAAGGACTTTCATACAAACTTTCAACCCCTATTTCACCCCTTTGAGGGTAAAATTTTGAAAAACTGTGAAACATTTATTTCTTTATTTTTAACCGGTAGCTTGTATAGCAAGTTTAATCGATATCACTTGAGAAATGACGGACTTCCATACAAACTTTCACCCCCTATTTCACCCCCTTAGGGGTGGAATTTTGAAAAACTGTGACACACGTACTTCTTTATTTTTTACTGTAAGCCAAAATAAAAAGTTTCGTTGATATAACTTGGTAAACATCTTGAGAAACGAAGGACTTTCACACCAACTTTCATCCCCTATTTCACCCTTTTGGGGGTCGAATTTTCAAAAACTGTGAAACACATATGTCTCCATTTTCAACTCGCAGCTCATATATCAAGTTTCATGGCTATAACTTGAGAAATTAAGGACTTTCATACAAACTTTCAACCCCTATTTTAACCGCTTCGGGGGTGCCCGGGGGGGCCCCTCGTAGTATGGGCTCAAATGGGCGCAAAAAAAAACAGGGAAATGTTCTTTATTTTTAATTTTCGTTAAAAAACCTTTTTTTAATTTTATTTTTGCACATTTTTTATGTCAGGCTTGTGTGATATGCATGCCATTTTTTTTATCAACTTAAAATAATGTTTTTTAATAAAATATTGAATGGCATGCAAAATAAAGTCACGGAAATTATATCAGCGTTTTTTGCAATTTTCGTCATGCATGCCACTAATTTACAACTTTCTGTTGTGCATGCCAAATTTGCTAACGTCAAGTAATTATAAAAACTAAGTATTGTTCAAATGGCATGCAGTTTGAAATCACGGAAAAGCTGTATTGAATTTTCACAACATTTTCCTAATATTTTCCACCCTTGGTCATACGAGGGGTGCATGCCAATTTTCGTAGAGTATATTTGAGATAAAAAAAGTAATTTTTTACAACGGCATGCAATTTGTAAACACGGAAATGTTCTATTTTTTTTTACATTTCTACGTAACCGTTTGAGCCCCGTCGGCCGTTGCGAATTGCATGCCATCAATTATTATAGCTTAAATTTGTTCCAACTACGTTATATTACAAAGGCATGCAGTATAATGTCACGGCAAAAACTAAAATTCTGTCACAAAGAGAAGCCATTTTGTTTATGACGTGCAAGCGCGCAAGGGCTAGTAACCCCTCTATCTTTCATATTTTAGGGTTAGTTATCAACTCTTAAAAAGGCATGCAGTAGAAAATGGGAGACTATCACCTACGACCATCTCCCGGTCTATTATTACCATGCATGCCATGTCTACATCGAGAAGACTCAATTGTTGTAGGTATTACATTTAAATAGTTAGTTATTATGTGTTGTACCTAAAGCGATTGTAGTCGGTTTTGTGGACTAAATAAAAATGAATGTGACAATGTGGTGTGGGGGCCAGGTTGTGGATGAGCCCCTCGTGTCCCCCGCTGTCCCCGCAGTCCCCGGGGCACGCGGGCGAGTCCCCCACGCAGTTCAAGCGGAGCCTGCTCGGCTACCTCGCGCACTACCGCCTGCCGCAGCTAGTGCACTACGTGGAGAGAGTGAAGCGCTGCGACTTCAGCCATATCAAGTATGTGTTACACTCGTACCTATCGATAATAAGATGATAAGCGTACGCTACTCGTACTACGATAAAAAAGAAAAAAAACTCATTATTGCCTTTCTAATGAAACCGGTTCAGTGTAATCGTTTCAAAGTCTATATACGAGTATAACGAACATAAGTATGTAGGTAGAAACATTTAAGTGTTTTATGCTCAACGCGGCTAAAGAAGTTTTCACTTCAAAAAAAATTAAACAGGCATAAAAACAAGTTCCGATTTTGTCCACCGCCAGACAAGTGGGACTGTAGGAACCATCGTTCCATTCTTCGCTAGTAGGTATAGCTTCGTGAGTACGCGCCATAGGTGATAGGTCACCCACTAAATAATAGTGTTCCAAAACACCTAGCCTTTTGGCTCTAAATATTAAGCCTCGATGTCCTTTTAAGAGCTCAGCTAACGGAAGAAAGGCACTTTTAGCTTTAGATTTAAAGACTTAAGTCTTATTTAAGGCTTACCTGTTTTTTAGAATCGGTGTTTAAATAAAAGCAATTTATTGAAATTATTTATAACTGAACATTTAAAAAAAATTGATATATTATATAGGTCGATAGGTAAGGCCGAATTGAGAACCTCCGGCCCTTAGTCTTACTATAGAGTTACAAGTTCCGGTAATTATGGCTCTCGAATAGAACTAGGCTCGAGGTCAAAGAGTTTTTTGGTATTTTAGCCTTCAAGGCGTTAAAAAACGAGGCGAATAAGGGCTAAAAGGTTCTCCATGATCTATTGAAGGTGTGTGAAGTCTGCCGAGACGCGTTCGCTCAGCGTGTCGAACTATGGTCCGAGCTTTCTATTTGTCAGTTATAAGGTATGTATAGTAAGTCGCCCCTCCCCAGCGTGTTCCTGGTGGCGTCGGTGCCGGGCTCGCACTTCGACCTGGAGTGGGGCATGGCGCGCGCGGGCTCCTTGCTGCGGCAGCACTGCGCCATACCCGCCGAGCAGGCGCGGCAGTGGCCGCTCACTGCGCAGGCGAGCAGTCTGGGCAGCTACGGCGCGGACCCCAAGGTGACTGACTGCGGAGCCGGTGCCGGCTGCCGGCTGCCGACAGACAGACAGGAACATTAGCCATCTGCGCGGGAGATGTTGTAGTGCACAAGTGTGTGCGCAAACACGGGTGCACTCTCTGTTCCTTTACTCTCATCCGACACGACCGGAGAGAGATCAGGCGCAGGACCGACTTAACGAGAGGCTTAACGTGCTCTCCGAGGCACAGGGGTGACAACTCGACCAACTTCTTGACTCCGGATTGTAAACATTTGTTAAACCCAATACTTAATTGTAACACAACCCGGGAGCTCGTCAGCCGCAGACCAACACCACTAGAGTCCAGACCAACAGGCCGGGGTCTGCCGGGGCACCTCGCGGTCGCGCCTCCTCGCCCGGGCGAGTCGTCACAACTAGCATTGACTACCTGTATCGGGTAGTGCCGAATTCCTACCTACTATAAACCCTTCCTAAAAGCAGTGATGTCCGCCTCGAGGGCCTACCATTACTGCCTCAGCCTGCACTCTGCGGTGACTGCCTGGATTGTCTATTTCGGCCCTTTTATTGTGGGCTGAGGTCGCGCGTGCTCGGCACCGGCCGCGGGGCAATCGGATAATATGTCAGGGTTGTTATTGTTGTCTGATCCGGTGAATGAGATGCTATGTCCAGTGTTCGGGATGTCGAATCCAATCCCATGAACAGTACTATACCGTTTCACGTATACAATAACAGTACCGTACAGTTCGCGTACGAGTATGACACATACATTTGCTCTGCATTCGACTCGCGCGCGAGCTGTACCTGTATGCGTGGAGCGGTCACCGCCGTGTCGGCTAGGTGGCGCTGACTGTATCTACATCACGGGAAGTGATCCCACGGGAGATATGGAATATCGCGATTTCCTCTCACTCTGATCTCTCGCACAGTCGTGGCTGACGGGGGACTTCCTGCATCACTTCACGAAGATCAAGGCGTCTCCGCAGACGCTGACGCAGCCTCCGCCGCTGCAGCTCATATACCCCTCGCTCGGTGAGTGGTCACATATATTATATAGCTTATAGCCGTAAAGGAACGGCTTCGCAGTGTACTGAATTGACGTCACGCTTTACAGTGCTCGCAGTGTATATCGGAACATAGGGGTAGTCGGGTATGTCACACTCTCTTTAACGTTTCTGTGGTGGTGTCGTGTGGTGCGGGTTGTTACGTTCCCTCAAATATGGTTGAGCGAAGCAATGGCTGGATCATGTGTCATGCTCGTGAACGGGTGCCACCGTCGGAAATGGGGCTGCCTCTGTCTGCCAGTCTTGGCGTGTATTGAATGTTGTATGCTCGTGAAAAAAGCTTACTATACAATCGAAGATTACGTAAATGATAAAAAAAAAACAGCGTGGATTTGATTCGCTCCAGCTATGCGTGGGACTGCAGTTACTTGTATCATTATGATGATTGTAAGTTTTGATGGAAAAGAGCAACCACCGAGTTTCTTGCTGGCTCTTCTCGGTAGGAATGGCATTCCGAACCAGCGGTAGATTCATATTATAACGATTCAAAAGCGCTTGTAAAAGCTTATTTGAATAAAAAACATTTTGAATTTTGAATTTTACTCCAGAACGGCTGGAAATTTACTATTATTTATCAGCTTTTATAGGCACATATTGCTGATTAGCATTTCATTGTTTTGCGTCAATCTCTTATAGGTACAAACGAATTTATGTTTCACGACCTCCGTGGCGTAGTGTTGAGGGTTGTTGCCTTAACGTGCGGAGGTCCCGGGTTCGATCCCCGGCAGGGTTTAGAAATTTATAATTTCTGAAATTTCCCTGGTCTGGCCTGGTAGGCGGCTTCGGCCGTGGCTAGTTACCACCCTACCGGCAAAGACGTGCCGCCAAGCGATTTAACGTTCCGATACGATGCCGCGTAGAAACCAAATAGGGGTATGGGTTTAATTAACTGCCATGCCTCTAACAGGTTAGCCTGCTACCATCTTAGACTGCATCATCACTTACCATCAGGTGAGATCGCAGAAAAAAAAAATACAAGATATGAGCCTAGCGGTGCCATGTTGCCGTGTACCGTTGTACGGCGCCCGCGCTTTTTTCCAGAAGTAAGACTTGACCAAAATGTTAATGATCAGATATATCAGAGGGTCCATAGGAACGAAATTAAAAAAAAAAAATTCAAATGTTTTTTATTAAAATAAACTTTTACAAGTACTTTTGAATCGTTTTTCGAATTGAGCTCTAAAACAATGTCGTTAAAGTTCATTTAACTTTGACGCCAATGTGACTGAACGCTCGATTACGATCCAACGAATTAGCAATGTAAAGTTAGACTACTTGTACCGTAACTCTTTTCCCTCCTCCGGCGCAGAGAACGTGCGGCAGTCGCATGACGGTCTGCTGGGAGGCGGGTGTCTGCCGTACGCAGCCGACTGCCACGACAAGCAGCGCTGGCTGAGGGACTACCTGTAGTGAGTGTGCGGGGAGATTTATTACGTTTGGGTTTGTGTGCGAGGACCCATAACACTTACGAGTAGATGTGAACTTAACAGACGTCTGGTGGGCGACATCGTCCGCGTGGATTGAAGTTTTTTGGTTCTCGCGGGAATTCTTTAATTTTCCGGGATAAAAAGTAGCTAATGTGTTATTCCAGACCATAATCTATCTCTGTGCCAAATTTCATCCAGATCCGTTCAATCGTCGTGGATGTTTGTTCACATCCAAGCATCCAAACTTTCGCATTTATAATATGACACGGACTATTTCCACGTTTATTGAGACGGTCCTGAACCAATGTTTATGTAGAGGGGGGGGGGGGGGGGGGGAGGGGGCATTTTAGTAGTTTAAAAATGGTGTTATACAGAATAGGCCATATTATCACATGGCATTGGGTTTGAACCTTTCAGTAAAGAATTATTACTATTATCAGTAGCGCCGCGTCGGAGACTCGTTTCGTGTCACGGACTATTTTCATCCTTTTCCCAGAACCAATGTTTGTATAGGTTAGAATGTGTATAGTGTGTTGTCGCTCCCCCGTCAGCCAGTGGCGCGCGGACGTGTCGTGCCGCAGCGGCGCGATGCCGCACATCAAGTCGTACGCGCGCTGCCGCGACGCGCGCGCCGCCTTCTACCTGCTGACGTCCGCCAACGTCAGCAAGGCGGCGTGGGGCGTCGTCAACAAGGGGAACCGCGCGCTGCGGCTCATGAGCTACGAGGCCGGGGTCCTGCTCCTGCCGAGGTTTGTGGTGAGTGCGGGGAGGCGGGGGGGCCGGAGGGGGCTGCGGGGGACGAGGGGGAAACATCCTGTGGCGGTCGAGCGAATCTGACTACGCTAGTTTCACACTGGACCCGCTATCCGGTGAGCGACAAAAGCGATGCGACGCGATACAGCACCATAGAAAATGAGAAAGTTTGTCGCGTAAATACGTCTGTTTTGTATGGCGTCACTTCTATCGCTCACCTAGAACAATGAGTAATGCCGTAGGTATATTCAATTCAATTCATTTATTTAAAACATGACACACATGATCTCTTATGTTACGTCATGTTTTGACTCTACCACCGCGTTCGAAAAGTAAATTCTGCTAAGAAGAGTCGGCAAGAAACTCAGCAGTTGCTCTTTTTTTTTTTGTAAGTAATTTATTACATTACGTAGGTAAGTATATAAATTAAATACAACAGTGTAAGGTATTATACTGTCCTGTGGGGAGCTGGACCCAAAGCTTTATATTTAAAGCTTTTTCCACATCAATAGGTTTGGTGAGACCCTCGGTCTCAGTTTCGACGTTGCGATTTCAATGGAGCGTATTCGAGCGTTGGAACACATTGGCGCCAAAAATAAACTTATATTAATTGTGTTAAAGCTCAATTTCGTGTATAAGCATTCGCTCAGCTCATTCCGAACGGAAGCGTTTCGAAATTCAAATCAGTTGTACTGATTAGTTGAGTTTGTATTCAGTGACTACAAATCGTGGGCTTTTGGCCGTTGCAATGTGACGCCGATGTGTTGGAACTGGTGAATATGGTCCATCGGGATTGCAATCTCTAAGAATAAAGGTGCAGTCATTTGAGTTATGTTCTTTTTTTTGTTTTCATATTTAAAAGGGACTTTTATAGATCACCTTACGCACAAAATATCGTAAGTTAATCTAATTATATCTCACTGTCAATGCTTAGACCTTATGTGTGATTATTTCGTTTATAGTTATCAACTTAACTCGTTCCATGTCTCATTCGGATTCGACCCATGTGGTACGATCGCCATTTTGAAATATAATCGGTTTAGATGAATACAAGTGTTTTCTCGTAATGAGACTCCGTCATAATTGAATTCTTTTAGTTTTTGGTCGTAAATTGTGACCTGTTGAATTTACGAATGTTACCCTAAAGGCAATATTACAACAGTAAGTTTACTCGAGTGAGTCGCGAATCGTATGCAAATGTTAGTTTTGTAAATTACTTACATACGCTACTTACGTAAAAACTTTCGAGTGTGTACGCGGCTTTAGACTCAAATAGTCCCCATTGGAAAGTCCCTACAGGATGTTCCGAGTATTTTGAAATAAGCCCAGTAGGTACTATCACAATATATACACCACTATCACAATATGTACACCACTATCACAATATATACACCACTATCACAATATATACACCACTATCACAATATATACACCACTATCACAATATATACACCACTATCACAATATATACACCACTATCACAATATATACACCACTATCACAATATATACACCACTATCACAATATATACACCACTATCACAATATATACACCACTATCACAATATATACACCACTATCACAATATATACACCACTATCACAATATATACACCACTATCACAATATATACACCACTATCACAATATATACACCACCATCACAATATATACACCACCATCACAATATATACACCACTATCACAATATATACACCACTATCACAATATATACACCACTATCACAATATATACACCACTATCACAATATATACACCACTATCACAATATATACACCACTATCACAATATATACACCACCATCACGATAACAATATCCTTTCTGTTCCCCAGATCGGCGAAGACTTGTTCCCTCTCGCGGAGGGCTCCAAGAACCGTCTCGTCATCCCTTACGACCTCCCGCCCACCAAGTACACCAGCGACATGACGCCCTGGGTGCAGGACTATCTGCGCTGAACACACTCACCCACTCGCCGACTCACTCACTCACTCACTCACTCATTAACACCAGAGCCCTTTGTGCTAGAAATGCGCAGAGGTTCCCTTTAAATTGTAGACAGGGAGTGAGGCTGGATGTGTCGAGAATAGCACACGAGTGAAGCCGCGGGCGGCCGCTAATCATGTTATAATGTAATTTGTAATAAACTATTATTGAGGTGTGTAAAAATACAATCAAAGTCAAATAAATATGTGTATATTTTGTTAATTATTGAGTTTTTGGTTTTACTTGTAGCGACGAATGCCCGTTGAATGAATAGTGAACACCTCGCACTGTTTCCTCGTGATCCCGTTGAGACTGACTGACGTGTCACGTGACCGAAAATACGGGTGTTATCAATATTACACCTACTCCTTCCTCCTGAGCCGCCGCGGCGGCCAATCTCCACTGAGATTAGCCATCTGCGCGAGAGATATTATAGCGCCCAAGTGTGTGCGCAAACACAGGCGCACTCTATTCCCTCACTCTCAATACCCGATGGGATGGAAAATCCCGGTTATTCCGACACAACCGGAAGACGAGGCACGGGAGTGAAACACCATCGGCTACCGAACTCCGCGCTTATCCTTACAATTTATATTCAGAAAAACGGATGTTTCCTGTCTCGCCATATTCTGTCCCCATCACGTGCGGACAACATTATATAGCCCGACCCCGGAATCGAAGCCGGGATTTCGTTATCCGTAATATAACATGCCAACCACAGGACCAACGGGTAAGTTAATAAGTTAGTAGGTAAGCTACGGAGACTGGATCTGCCGCACGAGGCACCAAGGCACCAAAGCACCAACTACAGCGTGGTTTAACCATCGATATTATGTAGGTCTAGGTACCTACTAGATGGGCCCTTTCATAGAAAATAATTGAGCGCCCGACTTGTAGAGCACGCTCCACACCTGTATAAGCCTGTCTTTGTCCCCGCCATAGCGCTGTCCCGCTTTTCAAACTAGATGGCGTTAGTAAGATAAGTTCAGATCCTTTGTTTGACATGACAGGGCCCGTCTATGTGAATTGAGGTCGTTGGGTTCAACTCGAAGCCCAGCACAAGTACACACGCCTCGGCAGCGCTGTGTTGACGATGGTGACGAGTAGGAAGTGCTACCTACTATACTATACTATACTAGACTATACTATACTAGACTATACTATACTATACTATACTATACTATACTATGACACAAGAGCGTGCTCTGTAGCGATCCCTGCAGGAGACAGCTGCAGTCCAGCAGTGGACGTCTATATGTGGACGACGACGTAGTTTTATTCTTTGGTCTACAGAATTGTGTAATATTATGCATGTTGAAGTGAAACTTCTTTAGAATTGTTGTAATTTGAAAATTCAACGAAACGAAAAAATGAAACGGAAAAGCGACACATATTTTATATAGGACTAGCTGACCCGGCGAACTTCGTACCGCCTAACAGTCAATGAATGTCGTGTTACAGATTAGCTGAACTTATTTTATGAAAGTAATACAATGAATACAAAATAAATATTAAGTTCAGCTCTTTATTAAGATAATAACACAAAAAGAAATAAAAATTTACAAAAATTAAGTAACTATATCAATTCTCTTCATTGAAGCACCTTGTGATATACGACATTTAAAATATAAAGTTAAAGTCATTCACATCTTTTTTCTGAGCCGCCCAAAGTGCTCGCTCGCTTAACCATTTGTTATTTTTGTAGTTAGCAATGATGTTCGGAAATACTTTGCTGATGAGCTCGTCTTTCGATGAGACGAAATTGCAAAAATTCGGTGGAAATGAAATTAATCTGCTCGATTCGTCGACAGGAACACGGCCATTACCGATAGTCAGCAATTGCTTGGAGAAATCTTCAGCAGATGGGTCGTTCAACAATGCAACTCTCATGTTTGCTGCCAGTTGAGGTTTCTTCACATAGCACCACAGATTTGATGATTTGAGGCAAGCGTTTATTTCATCGGCAGCAGTCGATCTTGGAATGACTGGCAGTGTTTGACGGAAATCGCCAGATAGTAAAATCATTGCGCCGCCAAAAATTCTCGAGTCATTGCGCAGATCTTTTAAGGTTCGCTCAAGAGCTTCCAATGCGCGTTTGTGCGCCATTGTGCATTCGTCCCAGATGATGATTTTTATGGCTACTTTGCCATTTCAGAGTGTTTTGCAATGTTACATGTCGGTTGTTCAGTAGTTTGAAGATTTAATGGCAATTTTAAGCTGAATGAGCCGTACGGCATCCTTCTAACAACGTGGACGCTATTCCAGAGCCACCATTTCCATCATCAATTGCATTAATTAATGTATCATGGGCTTCCTTCTGTTTTGGATTTAACAGGGTACATTCGTTTGAACTGATTGGTCTAATTCATATCGATCATATTCACGTTCATTAAATTCTCTATTAAGTGCGTCGTTCACTCCGCGATCTGGCGCTGGCATTCCTAACTTGACTAACATACTGCTGCACATGAGGTAACACATATCTTCGATCAAGATCAAAGCCTGGTTACCCATGCATCTCCTCATTCGCCTCAAGATCAGGATTTCTTGAACTGACACGAATTTGATGTAAAATGTCCTCTGCCATGTTATCTTTTTATTTGTTCCACAGGTCACGTGGATTAGAGGGGAAACATGTAAAAATTATGATAGCAAATAATGTGCGTATCTGACTTGGAGATGCAGAAATAATTGCTTCAGCGATTGTCGTGTCCCAATGAGTATCGTTTTCAACCAAATTGAGCTCTTGACATGCTGCACGAAATGTTGGTCACACTCATGGACCTGTGGCACACTATACCATTAACAGTTCGTAGTGATTTAAATGATGTTGGCCCACGAACAACCAGCAACAACCACAAATAGAAACATTCATCATTCTTTGGATGAACTGTGTAAATACGACCAAGCGCATCAGTAGAACGCATATCCGAATGATCAGGAACCGCATCGCCTTGCCTCCGACGTAGAAATTTCTTCGATGAAGCGTTCCAAGTGTAATAACGTGGCATCTAATAATAAATAATAAATAAAAGCTTTATTGTCTCTTATTGTTAGAATAAAACAAAACACTTAACGACTAAATCCAGCGACTAAATAAAATGAAATTTAATCTAACAATATACAATAGGACGCAAACTCAGCATTGCTGAGCATTGATAGCAATGCTCAACGCTGGTTTTCAGTTTGCTCCGGTTCAAAAACTGATTGTACAAAAGATTACGCTGCGCCCTTTGCCTTATAATAGGTGTTATATGGCCTCTCCTAGGGACGTCAAAGCAAAACCTAGTGCAGGCATTCTGTATTCTCTGAACAGCTTTTTCAGATTTTTTTAATAGTCTAGGCCAGCTAGAGCTGGTCTGGAGCTAGTCTAAAAGCTGACAAAATGAGAGATTCCACGAGTATCTGACGAACTCTCTCCGTTAAAAAACGTCTCACACCGTACAATACTTTTAACTTATAAAATGCGTTTCTTATCTTAATGTTTAGATGTTCAATGAACCTTAAGTCTTCGTCCGAGTAAAGCAACGTTCGTGCGAACGGATTACTTCGGCAAGTCGTAAAGAAACTGGAGGGAATTTGCTCTAGCACGTAGTTGATCGCTTGTTGGATGTGCTCGAAAAGTCGATCCGTTTCGGCGTTACCGCTACCATGAAATATAGGGTGCGTTCCGAAATACACTGAGAGCACTGGAAGTCCCCAGTAAAGAGCACTGCCAGTGCTCGCAGTGCTTATAACGGAACACACACATAAACATTCGACAACCAACTGACAATCAGAATTTTTTTTTGCATTCCAACACATGGAGGAAGGAATTACGGGTGCGTTCCGAAATACACTGAGAGCACTGAAAGTCCCCAGTAAAGAGTACTGCCAGTGCTCGCAGTGCTTATAACGGAACACACACTACGACTGATGTTCCAACAAAACAGATATTTTGTGTGTGAAATGTCTGTGGTTTTCACCACAGACATTTTGGAATGCAAATAAGTTTTTATTGTGCTATTTCTAGCACAATAAAAACTTATTTGCATTCCAAACAATGTCAAACATCAAAATATGTCAATACAATAACAATCATCAAAATATTAAAATTTAAATAGGCGATAATCCGGATAATCCGAGTAATGTGGATATATGTTGTCGTACTAGAACCGACGCCGCAAACAACAAATTTGCGCCATGCTTTGCGGCCGGCCGGCTTCACCTTATTTAGTCTCTCGCCTACGCTCTTCGCGGCCGCGTGTCGAAATTGTGCTCGCACGAAAATTTTAAAATGCCCTCGTGCGTTATAAAAATGTGTAAAAATATTACAACTGTAAATATAAAAGATTGTCGCGTGACATATCATCGGTAAGTAAACAAAACGTAAACGAAAACAAACCAAAACAAATTTTTGAAGATATTTTTCTACTGATTCACCCACGTTCCACCATTTCTAGGAATATCATAGATTAAAAAATGAATTTTACCTACAGATGAGACACTAGTTACGATCATACATTTTACATTTTACTTTTTTATTATTCGACCGGGCTCCCTAGGATCACAAAACAGGAAACTGTTAAAAAAATTTTAAAAAGGCAGCGCCATTTTGAAATTCTTTGTTATTCTACCGATTTCGTTCAAAATCGATATCTGAGGATCCCTAGGATCACAAAACAGGAAACTGGTACCAAAATTTAAAAAAGTCAGCGCTATTTTGAATTTTCTTTAGTTTCTCGGTAATTAATTACTGTAAAACTTTAAAATTTAACAAATACATTTTTGCTCTCTTGTTACACAAATAACTATTATATAAACGGAAACGATGTTTTTTTTCACTTCATTTCTATAATGATAAGGTAGAGAGGTAACATAACTTTAGTGAGTTTAGATTTTTTTTTTTTTAATCGCAATTTGGTATTTTATAAATATCATGTTGTAGGTACACTTTAAACCAATACCTATATGAAATTAGTAATATATGACGACCTCCGTGGCGCAGTGTGTAGCGCTGTTGTCTTAACCTGCGGAGGTCCCGGGTTCGATCCCCGGCAGGGTCAATTTGGGAATTAATAATTTCTGAATTTTCCCTGGTCTGGCCTGGTGGGAGGCTTCGGCCGTGGCTAGTTACCACCCTACCGGCAAAGACGTGCCGCCAAGCGATTTAGCGTTCCGGTACGATGCCGCGTAGAAACCGAATATGGGGGTGGGTTTAATATAACTGCCATGCCCCTAACAGGTTAGCCCGCTACCATCTTAGACTGCATCATCAGGTGAGATCGCAGTCAAGGGCTAACTTGTAGTGGATAAAAAAAGTAAGATAAAAATGTCACTATATATTATTTTTTAACATGATAGGTGGATTAGTTAAGTTACAACGTTTTACTTTTATAGTGTCAACAGTTCCTAATAAAAAGGTTAAAGTTGTATAAAATTAATATCTTTTTGTTTTTACTTTTAATTGTTTTTTTCCGTCTATAAAACTAGGTCTACTATTATCTTATTTCATATGTGCACTTTATGCAGTCTCACGCTGCATAAATTCAAAAGTAGTCTCATTGAATAACCCAATAGGCAGAAAATACGTAGTGTCACTTCTGCGTGTTTCATCTATGACCTTACCCGCGCGTCCCGCACCCGCCGCGTGCTTCGCGACGCAGCACAGATTACATTCGCGGTGTCTTCTCGTACGTTAGTACATAATACCTCAATGTTCAAAACCCTTAATTTAATACGTGCTTCAATTCGAGTGGTGGTGGACCCAAGTCTACCGTACCGACGAAGGGACGAACGTCAAATGTTTGACAGGAAAGTAGGTAGAACAGTTTATATGGGAAAATGAAATTGTTGTTTTTTACTATCTTTCTCGCAAGTTTTCCATATTTTCTCAACGTTTAAACCTTCCCTGGACCACGACAAACATTTCAAAACCAAAATCAGCTAAATCGGCCCAGCCGTTCTCGAGTTTTAGCCAGACAAACGAACAGCAATTCATTTTTATATATAAGAAGATTAGCTTGCGAGAGAATGAGATAGAATACAAGTTATATATTTTATCTCTTTCTCTCGTAGGCTACTTTTTTGAAGTTTCACTTCTGCCGTGTGTGAATTGCACACACACACTTTTTTTTCAAGGAAATAATAAATTAAAAATACGAGGTAAATGAAAGTCGCACAAGCAGGTATACGTGTATATTGCTAGTGGTTCAGGCGGCGTCACACGCCGACGCGACAGGATCAGCCCTTGAACGCGAACGCGTACCCCGCGCCGAACGAGTGCGGTCCGCCGCGACTCTGCTCGTCTATGTCGTTGTCGCGGTACTGGAACAACGGACACGATCATATTATATAATAGCTCATTAGGTACACTTAACTAGTACCTAGTTAGTACAATTATATAACTAGGTGATGAAGCGGTGATATCTGGAGTCGAGGGTACTTTTAACTTTTCGGAGTTATAAGCGTTTTAAGAAATGAAATAGACCGTATCATTTGCTTCAAACGGTGAAGGAAATGTGTGTGGAGTCCGCCAATCCGCGTTTGGCCAGCGTGGTGGACGTCCGCATCGTCCGCCATCATCGTCCTTCGTGCTGACCGCTGGGCAAGACTAAGTATAAAAGCTTCCAATAAATATAATTATTAGAATGTCCTCATTTCCTCGAAGGTGTGCGAATGAATCTGTTAATCCTTCCAATGACTATGATTATGGACTACGTTCTTCACATTGCGAGAAAAGTGGAATAATTAGAAACGTCGATATGGGTCATAGAGGTAGGTATAATATTATGATAAGGGTGGATTAAAACCAGCTGTTGTAGTCAATGGCTGACATAATATTATTTAGTTTCCCCGTTCCCGTCATTTTGGGAGGAAACGCGTGCTGGAGTGTCACAGAATACTTCATAATAATTGTACTATGTAGCGGACCAGCGATGGATTAAGTCTTTAAGATGGATATTGGTATAGTTAGGTAAGTATATAATATAATAATGCGTGTGTGTCACCTGTCCGTCGTCGCGGCCCTCGGGCGCCCAGCTGTTGGTGTTGAAGCCCTGCTGCTGCTGCTGCTGCTGCTGCTGTCGGCCCGCGCCCTCCGCCTCGCGCCCCTCCTGCACGGAAATGGGTCGTTACATTAGATGGAGCATTTCTTATTCTAATAATCTAATAACTAGTGCTTTCGAATCGTTAACTCGGAATACCATGACGTGTACCGAGAAGAACCAGCAAGAAATTGCTGTAGCCGGTAGCGAGTCAAAAACATGCTCTTTTATCATTTATCAACCAGAACCAGTGAAGTCAAGAGTCGGCGTCATAACTAACGTCCTATCATGAATTATCCCGTCATCCCTATCATAGGGATCCTCCGCACCATAGATATCCTCCTGAGGGAGGGGGTTGAGATGATCTGATATTGCAGTGGAACATGGGTTATAGAGGATTGGAGTGGTGATGCTCGCTCGCTCTTCCTGCTCGTTGCACGTTGTACCGCACAGATTTGTATGTTCAGTTCCTTGTGTTACGGATGTGGTGGTGTTTGCGTGTGTTTGGTCACGTCACCTGCTGCCACTGCTGCTGCTGCTGCGGGCGCTGCGTGTTGTACTGCTGCTGCAGCTCGTACTGGCGCCGCTGCTGCTCGTACGCGCTCGAGTAGTAGTTGTCGGCTGCAACACGTCACTATGTTAGCCGATGGCGCGCCAACAGACAGGCCGCAGTCGCATCGAACCAGGTGCAACATATACCCGGCTGAGGACTGTTCTCAGACAGCTAGGGCACGTCCGAAACCCTCGGAACTATAGTTCTACCATAATTACTTAAATAGCATTATTAACATCAACATTTCCTAATTAATATATCACCGCCAATGAACATTTGCAGGAGGCTTACTACCATGGCTTAAAGCAGTATTATTTTGATGTTGTTGACTCTCTTGTTTCGGAATTATAATCCTTATTTTAAGGACGTCAAGGTATGTCATATAGAACTATAATTTGGAAACAATACTGCTTTAAACGTAATATGCTCCCAGTACCATAAATGAACCGCCAATGCGTTGCCGGCTTCGAAATTACTTTATTCGCCCCTTGAATAGCTCCATATTATTGTAGTTTTGGGGAAACACAGCAGGTGGAAGCTGGTTCCATAATGTGCAGGTCCGTGACAGAAAAGAACTGCAAAAACGAGTCGTAGAAGAGAACCACGTATCTAGGCGGTGGGACAGTGCTATTAGATCAGCTATTTTAGCTACAACAGGTCACGATGATGGTAGGTACTCACTCTGCGCTGGCGGCGCCACGGGTTCGGGGCTCTTCGGTAAGTGACTGCCTTCAAGAATCTGACGAAAGAGATGAGAAAGTTATAACAAATCATTTGCTAATAGTATGAACATTTTAGATCTTATAAGTGGGTGTAACTTGAGAGACACCTTCATTAAGTACACAGCTGTCGAAATTTAATTGTACTTCAATCAATGATGAGGAAGGTTGCTTTTTTTCAGTCGCCTACAAAGATTATCCTTCTACGAGTTGTCACAGTAAGTATATGCTCGACGGCAAGATAATCAAAAAATAGGCGTTTTTTTACTATGAAATAAATAAGTAATAAGTAACTTATAACTAGTTGGATAAAATTTTGAGCCGCTATGACCGCAAAAACTTTCTTCGGCGGAGCTTCAGTTTATATCATTACGACAGCGATAGCAATCCAGCTCTTGTTCAGGAGCCCGGGGCACCCCGGGGGCACACGAGTATGTGCCCGGGGGCACGCAGCTCTAACTTTTCTAGATGTATGGAAATTTCACATATTCTCTCAGATTTTTGGAAGTTTGCCAATTATGTAAACCCTTCTGGTGTGCGAAGTCAGCCAAGCACAAGTGCAGCGTTGTGCCCTACTTGCTCAGAGAGGTGACTTGTGCTCAGAAGTGGGAGCACCAGGGAACGAACACATCGCGAGGACACCTGAATGCCTGAGCGTTTTCCGTGATTTGTTGAAGGTGTGTGAAGTCTGTGAAGACGCGCTCGTTCAGCGTGTCGGAGTTGTGTTGGGGCACGATGGTCTCGTATCCCGGTATGAGGAGCTGCGGGTTCGCACCTGGAAGCCCTGCTTGCCGGCGCGGTACTTGAGGCTGACGAGCTGTCCGCTGGGGTCCTTGTACTGGTAGGCGCCGACGCGCGAGCCGTCGGGCTCGATCTGCTCGCCCGCCGCCAGCCCGCTGTCCGACGCGTACTCGAACCGGAACGCGCCCTCTGCGCAGGTACAACATACAGACTCACATTACGAGTAGTAAGGTATAGCAATCATTTTATAAATGTCGTGTCCCAAAAACTGATCCACGCGTGAGGTGACCAAAGAGCTGGCGCTTATTGAGCCCAACGGCTTAGCCTTGCCATTCAACCTGCAGGTCATTTAGCGCCAGTGATTTGGGCGCCACGTCCATTAACGATCCCTTAGACGGTTTGTATTTTTTGTAGGTACATATAATGAGTAGTTAATAGTTTTTTTTAATTTACCAGTTTAAACTAAAGAAGTGATGCTCTATTAAATAAAACTGTGAATTTATAATTATTAAAAAATAAGGTAAAGCAAAACATTCAAAATTATTAGGAAAAAGAGTCTTCGAAAAGACGTCCACGTCTTCTGTTAGTTTTAAGTTTGTAGTGAAATCTGAGCGAATCTGGCGAGTCCAGAATCTGGCCAATACCGAGTAAAGGGAGCCATTGGATCGCCGTCTACACAAACAATAGACCCGGCAGTTGTATCTAGATCTACGACACTGTCACCTGCGGTTGAGAGAGGCAGAAAACTGCTTACTAATTTGGCATTAGATCGACAGAATTTTGTGCTGAAAATTCTGCCAGTTTCCTCCGTCACATTCTCGGTACCGGCAGCGCTGCTCTGTCTAGACGCTTCCGTCGAGCGACTGATAGGAAAGAACGTACCTACTCATCTCGTTAGATAGTGCTAGTGGGATGGATGTATGGGCGCGTCACCTGAGCTGAGGGACTGCTTGTGGTGGAGGATGGCCGCTTTCTGCTCCTTGCCGGCGCCGGGCGGCCGCCATGCCTCCGCGCGGCGCTCCTCCCCACCTGGGGAATCAACCGTCAATCATAAAGCCTTTATCCTGAGTGACAGGTGACTGACAGACAACCTACAGCCCAATTTTTACAGCAAAATTTGAGAGAATATTCCTTCAGCACCCTAGAGGTGTACTAAGGAAGGAATTTTCAAAATTCCACCCATAAGGAGGTTAAATAGAGGGTAAAAGTGTAAGAAAGTCCTTTTTTTTAAGTTAAATGTGTTGTGTGTCGCACCTCTGTTGTAGTTGTTGTAGTTGTCGTAGTGGCGCTCGTCGGTGTTCCAGGAGCTGGGCGCGATGGTGCCCTGCGCCGCCACGTCCGCCGCCGCGCTGAACAGTGGCGCCCGCTGCCCGCCGCCGTACTGGGGCGCCATCTGCCGAAAGGGAGCCATATACACACTTCTAAATAAATAAAAGGAAAAGGTGACTGACTGACTGATGTATCAACGCACAGCTCAAACCACGGGACGAATCGGGCTGTTTGGCGTGTAGGTAGGTAGGTAGCAATTATGACGAAGGCATCCGCTAAGGATTTTTGAAATTTCAACCCCAAAGGTAGTCAAACAGGGGTTTAAAATTTGTGTAGTCCAGTCTCTCCCCGGGATGCAATCCGTGTAGGTACCTACCCATCGGGATCGGTTGAATATGTGTAGTTGGGCCGTGAAAGCTCGAGAAGACAATTCGCATGATAGCTAGTATGAAATCTGACCCTGGACAAGATTTGCCGCAGGTACTGGACAAGTAGATATATTATGTGCTTACTGCGTCCCAATGATAGTGACGTAGGTAACTATCTAATAGTAGGTATGGCACTCACGTATTGCGCGTCTCTCATAGGCTGATTACACCTACCGAGTAGAGAAGCGAGACAGTAAAATGTCACTCGGCCGAGACAGTGCTGTGGCCGAATGAGTGTTTATACCATATTTCGAAATTGCGGCGAGACAGTCAGTCAGTTCAGTTTATACCCGGTACCTACAAGGACAAGTGACGCTGATATGGATCGGAAAAAAATTATGAGAAAATACACAAAGCTGCATAAACCTCTTCTGGTAGAATTAGAATTTTATAGAATTTTTTATTTTTAGAATTTTATAGTTGTTTCAATGTCCCATTTATTATTAGTAGCCATGCTGTATTTTATTACGTACGTAAAACTACTGTATTACTACGTAAATTCTACGTTGAACTTGTTTTTTACTTTTAAATAATAACCACAAGAAAACAATTGCGCGCGCGGCGTAGCAAGAATCGACTGGCCGAGAGGCGAGACAGTGCGTGTTCAGACCTGCCGAGTTAGCGAGCGAGACAGTGCGGGGAAGCGGGGGGGTGGGTACTCGGCCTAGTAAATAGAATGGGGGCCGAGCTATTGTCTCACCACTTTGCTCGGCCGAGTGGTCGGCCGAGCACTCGGCGAAGTGTTTATACGCACCGAGTACTCGGCCGAGAGTACTGTCTCGCTTCTCTACTCGGTAGGTGTAATCAGCCTGTCAGCGAGGACGCCCCCGGCGAGTCCGCTGCGGGCTGGAACATCGCGCGCGGCGCCTGCGGGGTTCACGACATAAATTACCGTTTACTTACTTATATTATTACTTATGACTTATACTTATAAATTAAATCGACAATTATGAAACAAAGCTTGAGGCTCTAGAAAGCGAGATATTAGATATCGGTTAGTAGGTACTTAGGTCTATATTATACCTACCTACTAGAATTAGATGTTTGGACTTATTACATCCTTATTACAATAAATTAATATTAATAGCACCACATGATTGGTAGATTGTGGCTCGATACTATAACTTTATTGTAAGAACTTCCTACGAAATAACCTACAATCAGCAAATACATACCTACTTAAATTCTTTTTAAATTATCTATTATAATTATAATTAATGTGCAGCTTGGATTCAACACCGGATAAAACCACGACGACCCCCAGAACTTAGCTAATATTTTAGTAAAATCTTGTTCAGAGTTCGGACTGGACAAACGTTTCGTTCTGTCGCGCCGGCCTGCGCAGCCAGCTCAATATAAAAGTACGGACTCCCTGCTTGTGCTATTACGCGGATGTTTTGTGCTGTTCAGCCTACTCATAGTTATCTTTACAAAAATATTGAAATAAGTACATAATGTTTTAACAGTATTTAGGTACCTACTTATTTTTCCAAATTCATACTGACTAATTTGATATAGGTACGCAGGTGTGTTTGTTTGTTGGTTTGTCCTTCAATCACGCCGAAATAGAGCAACGGATCGACGCGATTGTTTGAATGGTTATAGTTGAAGACCCGGAGAATCACATTGGCTACTTTTCATTCCGGAAAATGGCTGGAATCCGCCCTGGATTTTCAAAAGGTAAATCCTCGCGGCCGAAGTCGCGGGCATCACCGAGTCACTCGGTTATAGTACCTGACTATCGAAGAAAGTTGGAAAGAAAAGTCAATAATAGTCATTGATATGATAATAGTAATGTAAAAACCAACTGCCAAGAGAAAATTAATTTGGAAGAGAGAGAGACGTCGAAGCGAGTCTTCTCGTTAAGTATTGATAATTAATATACCAATTCTAACTTTGTTAGTTAAATATTTAATGATTGAACAATGATTGGCAGTGATGAATTAGTGTAGGCCGTGAACCGTGGAGCATGTATTATGATATAGTGGTAGACGCGGCGCGGCGGGGCATAGCTCGCGGTTACTGGAGCGAAGCGAGCGCGCGGTCAATTAGTCGTCCGCTGCAATCGCACTAACACTAATTAACTGATTGAGGTTGTGTAAAGAGGCACGAACGACGCAGGGCACAGGGTCCTCCTTCCACTGTCCACTCTACTACAGGCTGAGGCTATATAATAGTTATTGAGATGCCGTTGCATAAATAAGGTCGTAAAAGAACACCTTGTTCAGTCGAGGCTTTAGACAATAATAAAATTATTGATGCATTTTTTAGTGACAAAGTTGTATAGAAGCAATCAATATAACTTCTTTGCGTCCAGTTCCCACATTAATCAGTAGGTATAGTATAATAATAATAAAGTCCTCCCGACCGAGTTCGGCCACGGCGTCCTATCTCCAGAGAGATTGGCCATCTGCGCGGGAGATATTATAGTGCACAAGTGTGTGCGAGTACACAGGTGCACTCTCTATTCCTTTACTCTCATAGTCCGATGGAACGGAAAATCCGACACTACCGGGGAGAGATCAGGCGCAGGACCGACGGCTTTACGTGCTCTCCGAGGCACGGGTATAGTTTATGCATGAGGCGGCAGAGGCAATGCAAGACTTGTCGTGAGGACATGGTACGCCTGTCCCCGATTATTGTGCAAACAATATTATTTATTAGAAATAGATTTGAAGTAGGTACATACTAAAAAAAATGAAAAATATGGATTTAAACAAGCAACTTCTCTTCACGAAATTTCGTTAAGGACCGTGAAAACACGAAAAATGACCCTTGACTGCAATCTCAGCTATAGGTAGGTACATAATATGTAGTAAATGATGACGCAGCCTAAAACGGCAGCGGGCTAAGCTAACCTGTTAGGGGTATGGCGACCCATACCAACCCCTAATCTTCTCAGACCAGGGCGCGTTTAGAACCCTCGTAGCTTTAGTTTTTACTAGATACCTATTTTGAATAAATATATGTTTTGAATTGAATTGAATCGATTTCAACACGGCGTTGTACCGAAACGCTAATTTACCTGGCGGCGCGTCTCTGTCGGTTGGGTGGTATCTAGCCACGGCCGAAGCCTGTCACCGTATAATTAACTAACCGATGCCCGCAACTATTCGTGGATTGAGATTTGTCGGTTCCCGCGGGAGATCTTTTTTTTGAGAAAAAAAGTAGACTATGAGTTATTCCAGACTATACCTACATAATATAACCTATCTCTATCACCAGATCTATTCAGCCGTTCTGGCGTGATTGAGTAACAAACGTCCAATCCATCCAAACTTTCGCATTTACTTTATAGATTCGTCATGTCTGTCTGTCTGTCTGTCTGTCTGTCCGTCCGTATGTCACAGCCACTTTTTTCCGAAACTATTAGAACTATACTGTTGAAACTTGGTAAGTAGATGTATTCTGTGAACCGCATTAAGATTTTCTTACAAAAATAGAAAAAAAACAATAAATTTTGGGGGTTCCCCATACTTAGAACTGAAACTCAAAATTTTTTTTTCATCTAACCCATACGTGTGGGGTATCTATGGATAGGTCTTCAAAAATGATATTGAGGTTTGGAATATCATTTTTTTCTAAACTGAATAGTTTGCGCGAGAGACACTTCCAAAGTGGTAAAATGTGTGCCCCCCCCCCCCCCCCCCCTGTAACTTCTAAAATAAGAGAATGATAAAACTAAAAAAAATATATGATGTAGGTACATTACCATGCAAACTTCCACCGAAAATTGGTATGAACGAGATCTAGTAAGTAGTTTTTTTTTAATAGGTAATTTAAAACTTACTACACGTTTCGCATTTACAATATTATAGTAGGTAGGTAGTTACGAGTATATAGCTCACCTGCGCGTACGTCTGCGGCGCATAGTACTGCGCGTCCTCTTGACTAGCGGCGACCCCCAGCGCCGCGCACCACAGGCAGATCAACTGCGAACAAACCGCCACACCTCACTGTCAGCACCGGAGGGAACTAGCTCGACTACCCCTCCAACGGCCAACCAGACCTCACCATTGCTTTGCACTAAGCATGAGTGTCGTCAAGCGCGAGCCTATATACCTATATACCTACATACATAGATACCTATATACCTATATACCTATATACCTATAGGTCACAATAACAAAAGGGAATGTTGCCAATCAGCGGCTCCGGCGCCACACACCGGCCTACGCTTAAGGCAATACTAAAGCAATATTACTCTAATGACAGTTTGATGTCACGTATCTACCTTGACGTTCCTAAAATAAGGATTATAATCAACAGTAATGAAACAATATGGCTTTAAGCGTTGGCATGTATGGCCTCTGATAGTTTTTTAGTTTAAGATGATTTGTGGGCTCTTCTGAGACCACGGCGCGTCCGGAACCCTCGTAGAGTCGTTTCCGTGTGCTAACCATAGAGCCCAGCATATTTTGTTTTTTTCCATTACAAGTTAGTCCCTGACTGCGATCTCACCTGATAGTAAGTGATGATGCAGTCTAAGATGGTAGCGGGCTAACCTGTTAGGGGCACGGCAGTTATATTAAACCCATACCTCCCATTCAGTTTATATACGGCATCGTACCGGAACGCTAAATCGCTTGGCGGCTCGTCTTTACCGGTAGGGTGGTAACTATAGTCACGGCCGAAGCCTCACACCAGGCCGAAACTTTTTTCAGGTATTTTGTTTCAGGCAAACCGCGACGGGTTCCAAGTTGTTACTATTATTTTCAATCAATAATAAACAAACGAACAACAAATAAAACTAACTATTACGTATATTATAATATTGGTCATTGCATTGGCATATTTTTACAACAGGTATTTAATCATGTCAGATCAGAAAAATATGTTTCTTCCAGCACTTACCCGCATTCTGTCGTCGATAGATTTCACTAATATAGTAACGTTCACTGTACACAGACGGACAGACACACAGACAGTGCGCCGAGCGCGGGCACCGCTTGTATATATAGACACACGTCGGGGCGCGCTCGATGGCGCGCGACCATACAGGTTGATACCGAACGCTGACTGTGAAATATTGACACACTAGTGGTGGTAGTGGAGTGGTCGAGACGTTACACCTCCAGTACAGGTGGTCGCGGGTTCGATGCACGCACTTTTCTGAGTTGTACTTACCTATATGAATGGATGAATATTTATTTCCAATACTACAGAGGTCCGTAGATATGTGTTTGTACCAGACTTATCCTATGTTAGTTAGTACTTATATATTGGGTATGTACTAGATGATTCCCGCGACTTCGTACGCGCGGATCATGTTTTTTTGATTCCCGCGGGAACTCTTTAATTTTCCGGGATAAAAACCCATGTCTTGTAGCCTAAGTGGGTAGCCTTGTTTGTATGCCGGGGAAGGCCCCGGGATACAAACTACCCCTGTACCAAATTTCAGCAAAATCGGCTGAAAAGATGGGCCGGGAAAGAGTAACAGACAGACAGACAGACACACTTTCGCATTTATAATATTAAGTATGGACTTACTTGCGTTTGCTACCGGTGAAGGAAATCTCCAGCAATGCTAAGGACAGCGGTTACAGTTATCAAAATGTTTTTTTTCAAAAGAGCAACCACCTAGCTTCTTGCTGGTTCCTCTCGGTAGGAACGGCATTCCGAGCCAGTGGTAGATTCACTCGACGATTCAAAAGCACTTGTCAAAGTCTACTTAAATAAAAAAGATTTGAGTTTGAAACAATGTGAGGGAAATGTCTGAGAGTTCATTTTTCATAATGTTCTCAAAGGTGTCTGAAGTCTGCCAATCCACACTTGGCCAGCATGGTGGACTGTGGCTATGCTCTTCTCATTCTGAGAGAAGACTCGAGTGCTCAGTAGTGATGGTAATGATGATGGACAATACTTTTATTGGAATACTTTGTATATTTTTTTATGAGCACGTAAAGACGTCGATCCTGCGCCTGATTTCTCTCCTGTCGTGTCGGATTTTCCGTTCCTTGAGAGTGCAGGAACAGAGAGTGCACCTGTGCTCGCGCACACACCTGTGCACTATAATATCTGCCGCGCAGATGACTAATCTCTGCGGAGATTAGGTGCCGTGGCCGAAATTGTATCGGAAGGACTTTAAATACTTTATAAGTAAGGCATAGGTATAGGGACTCAGTTAGGTTTATTAGTGACCTAGGATAGAGATATAGCCTATACTCACTATAGGATAGGTTACAACTTACAAGTGGTCTACATACCTACTCGTGGCGTCGGTGACACCATCCAAGCGGCACGAGCGATTACGAAATCCAACCCGACTGCGGCTAAACTAAAGGAAAATTATAATTTTTTTGTAGTCTTCTCAGACTAGGGCGCGTTTGAAACCCTTGTAGCTTCTGTATAGAGATACCGATAACTTATCACTATAATTAAAACAGATGTTAAGAAAATTAGACCCCTGTTAATCATACTAATATTATAAATGCAAAAGTGTGTTTGTTTGTTGGTTTATCCTTCAATCACGCCGCAACAGAGCAACGGCTCGACGTGATTTTTAGGTATAGTTAAGGACCAGTGTGCTTAGCATGCGCACAACGAGATTATCTCGCGACGAGAGAGAGAGAGATGTTGTCGTTGCCGGCTAATTTTTCGTTTACCCTAACATGCACAAAATGCGGTATATTACAAGAAAAAATAGGCGACATGTAAAGGTTCGTGGAGAAATATTACTTTTATCTCTACTTTTGACGTAACGAGACAAGTAACCATGTTAGCTTCGGTAGACAGAGAGAGATAACGGGTAGACATAATTGTACTCGTAGTGCGCATGCTAGCCGTACTGGACTGGACATTTAAAATTCTTATTCCGCGGGCTTCAGCTAAGTTAGTTACCCACTTATAGATAGTAGATACCCATTTATTGAAGTTCAACAATAATAAATATACCTAATGTAACTTTAAAAAATGTTTTAAATTTAGACTTTGAGTATGTCCGGTCATGATCTTACATGATCTTGACATGATCTTAGGGTAAATTCAGTGGAATAAAACGCTTAAATTTAGTTCATATACCCACATTTTAATAAAACAACACGACGCAAAACTCACGAAACAAATTACAACTCGCATGAAACAATCATAAAACACAGGTAACTTTAATAATAGCAACTTATATTTGATTGAAAGCCAAATTACATAACATTTAAGTGTGAAATCAATTAAATGACTAGAAATACATTACAAAATAACAAAAATATTAATTTGAAATAATAAATTAATTATTATTTTAATAATGTTCAAAATACTTATATTATTTCGATCTTAATATCATTATAATATTAATTTTAAAAGCTTTAAAAATATCACTAATGGCTATCACAATAACATTTTATTCATTCGGTATATTTTAATAATATTAAAATATTTATTTGATAATAACATATAGAAGCTGTATATTTTACAGTTTCAAATTATTACTACCATACACTTGTAGCTCAGAGCTCATTTTTATAATACAATCTAAACACTGACAGAGTATAGTATTTTATACAATATTAAAATACATTACAACGAAATGCAAATAAACAAAAAAAATATTCTAAAAACATATCCTACTACGCGTTTCAAATAAGTTGATATTCCGTATTCAGTCACTTCTGGACTCTACTAATTGTCAAAATTAAGCAGAAATATAAACAGGTCATTTTTAATCTCGTTCATCTAATATGATAAATATTGACATAAATTTTCATTATAAATTGTAGCAAATTGGACTATTTTGATTTGTATAGAAAATCAACTTATTTGAAACAGATTTTCAAACAATATTCAATATTAAAGTGAAAATTAATTTTATTACATAATAAAAATATCGTAAGCTATAAACCAACCGGTTTCATCGTCTATTAACTAAACTTATATGAAACTTGGCGGACCCAAACCCAGCTATTGCTTATTTAGTTTTACAATTCTTATTTTGTACAAATTCAAAAAATAAGCATCAAATATGAATGATTAGTGTTATGAGTAAATGTAGAAAGTTAAAAGCCTAGTTCCTAACATTGTAGTGATAAGTCAATGAAAATTATGAGAATGTAACTTAGAAAAACAGTATAGAAATACCTCACTTTGTAGATTTTAAATCAATTAAATCTTAAAATTACTTTTTATAATATTATGATCATAAAAAGCATGAAACTATGACATGAATGCGAATACGATCAAATTTTAATTAATTATAATATACCTACCTCAAAATAAATGATTAAAAAATTCTTAAAAATATAAATATTCATATCAGACATGATAATATGTAATAATAATATAAAGGATAATAAAGCTTATTATAATAATATTAATATGAAATGCTGCTATTATTAGATAAATATTTTTTTATTTAATTATATTAAGTATCCAAATATTTTTGTTATAATTTTTGCACTATACTTACTTGCGTAACTGGAAGTTTAAATGTGATTATATTTCTCAAATTGCTAATATAAACAGCCATTGATAAACACGATCAAACGATTGATTACTTACATACACACAACACTTCTACATGATAATATTGAAACTTGAAATATTTCGTATATCTACGAAATTAAGTATGAACTATGATGGAGAAAAAATATTTATAATATGAATTTCACGATGAAATATTTCAGCATGACAAATAATTTATTATACCTATTTATTATTTTTATTTGATATCACTAGATTAGTATTTTGATAAAAAGATAGTAATTAATACCTTTCTAGTAAACTGAACATGGTATGTTTATTGAATTGCTTACGTCGTATGTTGTTCATATTGAGGTCTAAACTCTAAATAAATGCAATGTACAGTTTTTACCACCTGAATATCTGCTCCATCCACGCAGCCATACGCATATAGAGAGATAGTTATTGTAGAGTCAATAATGCATTTAATAAGGATATTCACCTTAAGTGCATCTCAAAAGTAAAAGTAAAATAGTATTAGTTTTATTACAATTGAAATATTATAAATGTTTGCTTCTTGTAGGTATATAAGTACTGCTCGGCAATTGCGCCATTTAATAATAATTATGTTAAATATGATTTTATGATCCTTATGTTAATGACCTAATTTGTATAAATATTGATTGATTGATTGATTGAGAATCATGGTTATAAAATTACAGTCAGTAATTTTAATAATTCGCGTATATATTCTAAAATAATATAATAACATTTTTTTTCTTAAATAAAGTAATAATGAGGAAAAAATTTGCATAGCGATAAAATACAGTCCATTGCATTTTAAATATAAATATTAAATACTGATACATATTGTTATTAAATCACTACGAATATGAGAACCATGAAATTTTCTAAGAGTTAAGATTTAAATAGTACAATAATTTCTACTAAATGTACTTACACATATAAGATACAATATGAGTTCCCTACTACGAGTATAACGCTACCTAACTAACGAACAGCTACTAGTATAATATTGAAATGCAATTTACGATTATGTATTCATAATATTATAATAATATAACTCTGATAGTTCGAATAAAAGTATGCGCAGTCATACGACTTTCAACTGTGAATGTGATATAAATGAATATACTGTGAAGGTACTTTATATTTTAATGTAAATACAAATTGGATGTGCTTTCCATAGATCATAAATATGAATCTTTTTCGTTACCGAACTATATAAGGTATGTTCGCCCAATAAGGGCCGGTTCCAAATAAGAGCCACCATTTCAAAAATCCCGCTCCCGATACTTAATTGAAATGAAACCTCGCGACGACGTTCCTCATTAACCAATCATTGAAGCGCATTGGCATTAGTTGAGTTTTACGCCGCCATTTTGTTAGTATACCTGTCAGTGCAGTTCACGTCACGACGCGGAGGTCGATTCATAAAATTTGTTGGTGTTATTTTGTCAAATTTAAGTGTTTCTCTTTCGTTTTTGCAAGAAATTACAAGTGTAAAGTATTAAGTAACATTTCGACGTGGATTGTGAAGGTAAGATTATTGAAAGCACTGTTTTTTTTGTCGATTTTCATTGGTTTTCTCCGGGATGGCGAAGTGCCTAATAAAGTCCACCCCCTTGTCACCAAATAAGGACCGGACCTTATTAAGTGTATAAAATTGTACCTAAACGGCCTGTTCACATAATTCGATGAACAACTGATTTACTAACATACTATACTATACACTACTATTACTTACTATTTACTAAATATTATTAAGGTACTATTGTTATTAATTCAGTAACATTTTTTTGTTTTTGTTTTAGCTAAGCAAGAAATATGGAACCACCAAAGAAAAAAAAGGTGGTTTAGGATGGTCTCAAAGGGATATGGAGAATGCTTTAGAAGAACTAAGGAATAGCCAGATTTCGGAGCTTATTATTTGATAGTCCAAATTGGCTCACTGCCAAAAATGTGATTTCTATAGACTTAATAAGGCCCAAAGGCTAATGACTGAAAATGTTCCTAAATTATGTTATTTTATTTCTTAAAATTATTTCGCTTAGTAAATAACAATGTAAAAACAAACTGTGTTTTATTAAAAGACTTAAATCAAATATATTATTCTGCATTTAAGTTTCTATAGTCTTTATAAGGCCCATCACTTCAATTCTTATTAATTTTTGGATTAATCTATCGGGAATGACAAAAACAATTAAAAAAAATTCGAACAAAATTAAAAAAAAAACATAATATCATGTACTTTCGGAATTATCTACGGAATAGGAATGGCCCTTATTGAGATCATCTGTTTCTAATAAGGTCCATTGACAAGCTTTTTAAAAACAAATTTTGCCATTAATTTACTTTTGATGCATGGTTTTTGGTTAATGTTTTTACTTGAAATATAGGTTATTTGTACATTTTAGACGTGTTTTTAATTGAAATACGTCTTAAATCAGATTTATAAGGATTTGCAAAAACGTGGTCCTTATTAGGCGAACTTACCTTATTATTATTTTAAAATTTTATTGTAATAATGATAATGATATAATGATGTACAATAATCATTCATATTTGACGAATTATACATAGGTAGAGATATATATTATTATGATACAAAAATGCTGGCAAGGAAAGTTTCTTACTTTTGGTCCGTAATAAAACAATATCAAAAATGTGCCCAAATAACATGTGCTGTAAAACATTATTGTTTTAAACTTATTGTCTTAATGTATACATATAATCGTATTTATTAATTTATTTTTGTAGTAAAACTGTTCATCATATAAATATAAAGAGTGGAGAGAAAATGCTAATCATAATTATTATTATTCCAGCGGAGACTGATAATGATTATTTCGAAAATTGAAGATTCCATTTGTGTATAAGTAATATTAGCATTTTCAGTGTTTGTGAATAAAATATCCCTTGTTAAGATTAGGCAATAAAGTTATAAACTTATTTTATATTAAATATTAGTATAGTGAATAATATAAAAATACAATAAAATATTGTCATAGTCACGTATGCCAAATATTGTGAACAAAACATGCTTTTGTGCTTTTTAAACAGGGGAAATGACACAAAGAAATCAGAATATTATTATTATTAAGAAATAACTTTTACCTTAATTTCTTGTATATATTATATTAATTATAAGTTAAATGCCTACAAAATATTAATATGAATATTTTGATATTTAGTAAAACGTAGGCATATTAATTATTTAAAGACACCCTGACTAAACGGCAATATATATGTAAGTAGATGTAGATATTACAATATTAATGCTAAACTACATATACCTACAATATGAATATGTAAGTATTTCTTTTTAGAGAGAACTGGTCAAAGAGTCAGAAAAATTGGTCAATGAATCCAAATATTATTGTTTTAAGATATATTCGTTACTAACTCTACATGAATATTAAATATTAATAAATAATTTACAAAGATATACAAATATCAGCGGCAACTACAGTATATTTCAAAATATTATTTTCTAACATTACTTTTTATTTCTAAAATCGCAAGAGTTTTCGTAGATATATCATAGTAATATGTATTTCTTATACTCGTATATTTAGAGCTACGTTTAAAAACTTGTATATGTATATTATGATATATTTTATTATAGTATATATTTTATTATCTCGTAAATATTTTATTATTCGTTACAGCTACGATACGTAAACGTCTCTACATTTTTTTTTTGGTTTTTTTTTTAATTTTAAGCATTTATTATTTCATACCTTTGTCTAAATAATTAATTTAAAAAGTTAGAATCGGGCGGGTCTCAAGATGGCGGCGTTGTCAAAATGGCGGGCTTATTCTTCTTCCTCGTTCTGGTAGCTGACGTAGCGCACCGACGACTTGTCGCTGATGATCAAACTCTGTTCACAAAAAGTAAACTGTTAATAATTAACTCATAGTAAAGTAAGCAAGCGGTGATGGCCTACTGGTAGAGACGCCCGGACTCCTCAGGTGGTCGGAAGTTCGATCCCCGAGCACACCTCTAACTTTACGAATGTGCATTTCAAAATATTAAATATCACTTTCTTTAAACGGTGAAGCACTTGGCCAGCGTGGTGGACTATAATGGTACTCTTATCAGCCTGAGTGAAGACTCGGGCTCAGTAGTGAGCTGGCTATGGGTTGAAAAGATGATGATGATGATGAGAAACAAAGAAAGTAAAGCTAAGTGAACAACTTAAGGTCGGTTAATTAGATAAGGTGAAGTAGATTATAACTATGCTGATGATGAGGCGGGTCCTGACGATGACGATAGTAGTCTTGGTGATCAAAGCTGGCAATGGGTTGAAGTGATGAGCAAGTGACGATGAACGAATCTGATTAGCGCGACGATCATTTGATATAATATGCACGCCAAGCTTGGCAGGATATGAGGATAAGGAATTGTAATTAATCTTAACACCCAAAACAAAAACGATCATTATTATTATCCAAGCCTGTTCACCAGCGCGGGTCTAAGCTGTGTGTGGTGTGGGAGTGAGGGAACAGAGACCTGCTTCTCGTCGCGCGCAGGCGGCGCGCGCAGCAGCAGCAGGACGGGCGCGTAGGCGAAGTTCAGCAGCGCGATGATCACCAGCATCCACTCGAAGCCGATGCTGTTCACCAGCGCGCCGGAGAACGCCGGCCCTGAGCACCAGCCGGTCAATACTCAATACTAGCTATTTGTTTATTTCATATAGGATTGTTAACATGGTGGTAACTCATTTATATACACTATAAATAAGAAGTGACCCAAGATTGAGCCCTGTGGGACCCATTAAAGCAGACGTACACTGAACGCATTTTACGATAATTAAGCATACTTTCCGAATTCTATCAGTTAGGTAAGAGGCAATAAGATTCAGTCCAACATTTTTGATCCCATAGTGGCTAAGTTTAAGTAGCAAAATTTACGATCAACACAGGCAAATGCCTTCGATAGGTCACAGAAGGCACCAATAGACCAGCGACCAGCGGGATACAATTGGGTATTTGACAAATAGTCAAATCAGCGACTTTTTTTCAACGTCAAAAAGCGTGCTTAGTATGGGATTTTGTATGAAATACTGAACTGTGACGTCATCAAAATTCGACGCACTTTTTTATTTTAATCGGTACTTTAAAATGGTTATTCCAAATAAAACTAACAGGGGACGTGGATAAATATGACTTTTGGGAGATCCTCTACTTAATAACCACAAGAAAAATTACTAGTAGTATCTGGGCTAAAAACAAATGATCTGGTGCTCCTGACCTGAGGAGTGCAACTCACCGACAGCATAGCCCAAGCAGAAGGCGGTGTCTCCAATCGCGTACACGGAGCCGTAGACGGCGGCGTGGCGGATGTCCACCAGGAAGCCGAGCTCGGGCATCATGCTAGAGTCCACCATGCCGATGGCGAAGCCCAGCCCAGCGTTGGGAATTATCAGGTGCTCCAGCTTACGGGCCATCGGGATCTGCGGAGGTTCAAACAAAATATGGCGTTATGTAGTGGAAGCTATCACAGGACGATCTGTGTTGAGCATAGTGACTATAAAGAAAAAAAGTGAGGTTCTCGTACCAACCATGACAAAGAAGTAGACACATATACAGAAGGTCGTCGAGAACTACTGCTGCAGTCCCATGTTGTACGGGGAATGAATCAATTGTCATCTTTCAAATAAGTGGTTTCAATTATTTCGAGGAGATCCCCGAAACTTAATGGATGTGATGCTAGTTTATTTAAAATTTTGTTAGGAATAACTTTGGACAGAAAAACACAGGTATAACTGACCAAGATGAGGCAGACTCCAATGATGATCAGTCCGGAGCAGGCGGCGAGCCAGCGACCCATCTTGTGGCCGAGCGGCCCGAACAGGTTCGTTCCTGAGACACACAAACCGTTCGCATCAAACAACAGGACAGTAATAACTGTCTCGTTGCTCTAGAGTCTAGCGGTTAGCATAGTTGACTGCGGATCACGAGGTCCAGGTCGATTCCCGGTCGGGCAGAAACATTGTTAGGTATTGGGTTTTTCAGCTAAGAAATTCTCAGAGGTGTTTCACCCCCGTGCCTCGGAGAGCACGATAAGCCGTCGGTCCCGGTTATTATCACTAACATGATAATAGTCGTCAAAGCTCGCCAACCCGCATTGGAGCGGCGTGGTAGGTCCAAGCTCTAATTACCTCTCTCCTGTGAGAGTGGAGGCCTGTGCCCAGCTGTGGGCCGTTAATGGGCTGTAGTGGTAAGTGGTGCTAGACGTGACGGTGAAGGAACATGGAATAGACCGTAGACGTAGTAATCATAGCAGAACCAAATAGAAAGATAACAGGAGACCAGGAGTGGCTGACGGACCAGAGAGGAGATGCTTCCATAATTGTGCTGAACAGAGGAATGCAGACAAATGTGGTGACACGGGGAAACGGCTTCGTCGCACTGAGCAGTGAGCTGGTCGGAACTCACAAGTCATAAGTCATAAATATTTATTCAATTTAGGTAGACACACTACACTTATTGACGTCCAGTTACATAAAAATATGACGGTGATAATCTGTTAGGGTATCTTAAAACTAAAGCTACGAGGGTTCCAAACGCGCCCAGGTCTGAGAAGAGCCCACAACAAACTCAGCTGGGGTTTTTTTTTTCCATTATCACCATCTCACAAATCATCTTAACTAAGGAACTATCAGAGCCATTAGAGCAAATTATTGCCAAGCTTCCTTGTCATTTAAGTAATCCTTCACATGGTAATAGGATTTTCCAATGAGTTTAGTTCGCCCCTAAGCGGTCTCACCGATGAGGTAGCAGATGCTGGCGGGCAGGAAGGCGACCCCCTGCTGCCAGCGGTGCGCCTGCATGGTGTCCGCCATCCAGATGGGCAGGCTCGGCTCCAGCATCGCGATGCCCACGTTCGCGAACGTGATGGCGCCTGGACACAAACACTCACTTATCTTCTCACAACCGGCTCACGAGACTCGAGGCGTCACTGAGTTGTACGTGTGTTATGTGTACTACAAGTATGTCAGTTTTGTTAAAATATTTGTGATTTATATTTAATCTATAGCCTCTATCCATCCGTTACTCGTCTGTTAGATTAATTAATTTATTGAACGTAAGCTTTATAATAATCGATTCAAACAATGTGCTAGTGAATACAATAAATAGTGGTGATAGTAAAGAACAGCAGATTGCTTTTATTTTACTTCCAAAAGTGAATTTCGTTAGACCAAGCTAATTGACGAAGCCATGTTGTGACGCCCACGCATCCACTCTGCTTCTGTGCTCTGCTTACAAAGGACATTGTCCAAATTCGCCTAAGAATCAACATACGTTTGAAATATACAGTTATTCTTAGCTTATTTTTTAACTTTTATTCCAAATATTAGAATTCAACGGACACTTCAAATTAATTAAAAATAAATAAATGGGTATTAAATTGACTACCATACTTTTCCGCCTCTCGATTATTATCCACAGATCAATAACTTACATGTTAAAATAATAAATATTACCACCGCTTGAACGCTGGTTCCGTAACTAAAGAAATAAGATAAAAGCAGCTTGAAGCGCTGAGTGCGCTAGCAGTCTGAATATCGCAACGCCATCTATTGAAAGTACGATAAATTAATATTTGTAACGCCATCTGTAACGTTTTGGTGAACTACGACGAAACTTGCATACGACGAAACTTGACGACATACTGTTTACAGCTCTATTACAATTGGATAAAGATGATATTTATTTTTCAAGCAGATTGAGTCGAAATAACCTCAAAATTGAAGTGTCCGTTGTTTCAATCTGCTCTCAAGTATTAAAAGGTTATTATGTTGAACCCAGTATTCAATGTGGTTTGACGGTTGGTTTTTAGGCGAACTTTGTATGGGGACAGGGCAATGTCCTTTCCACATCCCCAGATATTAAAGTAGATGATGCTTACCGAATCTAAGAAAAAATGTTATTCGAATTAACGCACTGAACTCTGAATCGTGATATACAGAAAATTTCCCTGAATCGTGCTATGTACATAGAACTACAAACAAAAGAGTTTTTACAAAAAAAACGGGTTCGGCGCGGTCGAGGCGTTTCAAACTTATAGGCGAAGTAACATTTTCTACAATAAATTGTGTTACATAATATTATAGAGCCTTTAACCTACAACCAGTCGAAGGTTGGGACCTTTGAGATGTCAACCAGCGGAAGAAAGTCTTCCTTATTACTGTTCAGGATATTAAGCCGATCCTAAATTGTTTTTAATCCAACTTTTTACCCGTTGGAGTTAGTCTTTTCTTAGTCTACCTTAGGGCTTAGGTTACTAGGTAAAGGTTTAGGATTGGACGGAACAAAGTGGCGATGGCTGCGACGCTTGAGTACTGTACAAAAGAACATAAAGATTTTTCACAAGTGCTTTTGAATCATATCACACTAAGTAATATTATAAATGCGAGAGTGTGCTGTTTTGTTGGTTTGTCTTTCAATCGCGCTGCAATAGAGCAACGCATTGATGGGATTTTTGCATGGGTATAGTTGAAGACCGAGAGTGTCATAGGCTTTTTATCTCGTAAAATTAAGTATGTATGTACTTAGTTTCCGTGGAATCAAAATCTCAATCTATTACAATCCACGCGGACGAGATAGCGGGCCTCATCTAGTCTAAACATATAAAAGGAAAGGAAAGCTATCTATCGCATAGATAGGCTTATGACGTAGGCATCCGCTAAGAAAGGATTTTTGGGAATTCAGCCCCTGAAGGGATAAAACAGTATGTAATTTATGTAGTTCACGCGGGCATCATCTAATCTATAAATAATAGTATATGGAGTGCGGCGTACCGGCGGCGACGAGGATGTAGGGGTCTGTGACGAGCGCGCGCAGCGAGGGCGGCTCGCTCTCCTGCCGCACCACGCCCGGCTGCAGCAGCATCAGCTGCAGCACTGCACAACGACAACGCGGCGCGTACAGTAACAGCCGAGACGAGTGTCGACCTGACAGCACATATGCACGCCCAGCCCGAACCCAGGGAATTCCAGGGCTGGTCGAACCAAGTGGTAAGACCGCCTTTGCATTCATAACTTTATACTGTGCTTTTTAACTAGATGTAAACTCCTGTATCTGTGTGCAATAAAGTATAAAGTAAATAAATAGTGGGCAGTTCTGAGAAGAGGCTCGTGCTCAGTAATGAGCCGATGATGATATTAACGGCGAAGGAAATCGTCGCTCGGAAACCTGCAAGTCACGAGAGTTCTTCATGACGTGCTCCATATTCGTCCAATATCCAATATTATAAATGCGAAAGTGTGTCTGTCTGTCTATCTGCTACGCTTTCACGGCCCATCTGCTCAACCGATTTGAGAATGTAGGTTAGTGCTGATGGAGCAACTTGTAGACGGTACAATCTCGCTAAGCGATGCAACCATGCGACGCGGCGATGACGCGGCGGCTGACGTCACACTCACGTCCGTCGCCGAGCGCGAGCGCGGACAGCATGAGGAAGGGCGCCGTCTTGCCCACGAACTCGTACATGAGGCCTCCGAAGGGCGGCCCCACCAGCACGCCCAGCGCCAGCCCGCCCAGCGCGATGCCCATCGCGTTGCCGCGCTCCTGGGGGGAGAGCACATTGTACAACATGGGGGTGATGCAGTGTCTCACGTTCCGGCCGCCGGAATAAACCTCAAGCGCAATAGTCCAAAAAGGTATTGGCAAAACTAAATTTCAGCTTTCGACTAGAAATTTGGGCACTTCTTGATTGGCCTGAAAACTCGTTTGGCAAAATCCAAAATTTAAGGTTCGATTACCTCCGTGGCGCAGTGTTGAGGGCTGTTGTTTTAACGTGCGGAGACAAGTCTTAACGTCCCGGGTTCGATCTCCGGCAGGGTCGATTTGGTAATTTATAGTTTCTGAATTTGCCCTGGTCTGTCCCGGTGGGAGGCTTCGGCCGTGGCTAGTTACCACCCTACCGGCAAAGACGTGCCGCCAAGCGATTTAACGTTCCAGTACGATGCCGTGTAGAAACCGATAGGGGTAGGTAAAGGTATGGGTTTAATATAACTGCCATGCCCCTAACAGGTTAGCCCGCTACCATCTTAGACCAAATATCATAGTCTTAGACTGCATCATCACTTACCATCAGGTGAGATTGCAGTCAAGGGCTAACTTGTAGTGGATATGGACCATGCGCTCTGCCCATTTCCGAGGTTCGCCTGGACTATAACATCTGACATCTCTATATGAGCGCCCCACTGACGCTCATTGGATGCATTGCCCACCTGTCCACCGCTGGAGAGTGGACTGCGGAGCACCGTTACCTTGTCGTCCGGGTACCGCTCGGCCAGCATCCCCATCCCGGACACGGAGGAGCACGAGGAGCCGACGCCCTGCAGCGCGCGCGCCGCGAACAGCACGCCGTACGAGCGCCCGAACGCGAATACTGCACGCACGGACACAGCGTAGCGTATTATATTACATCTAACATTACATTATTTTACAAGGCTCATTTTTGCGCAGAGGATCAGCCTGGCTGCGCAGCGCGGAAATGCAGCCAGCATTCTCGCCACCATTCCACGCGGGCATATATTATAGTAATTAGGTTAAGCTAGCTAGCTTTAATTTCTATTGTATTGTTTTTATTACATCTATACTTAATATTATTATAAATACGAAAGTTTGGATGAATGAATGGATGGATGTTTGTTACTCAATCACGCCAGAACGGTAGAACGGATCTGGATGAAGGCACAGAGATGGATTATGGTCTGGAATAACACATATAGGCTACTTTTTATAGCGGAAAATTTAAGTTCCTGCGGGAACCAAAGAAAACGCGTGGTGTCGTGGGACACCAGATAGGAACGAAGTTCCTTATTACATAAATATTAATTTCAAGTTCTAGTCGAGGTAAAAAGAATATAATTGTTCAGGTACAAATTTTTTATTAAGACTTTTTTATCGATAAAAATCAAAAACTACTTTACAAAATTATCTTAAGGGACCGGCGACCACCGCTCGCAACTTCTACTCGAACCGCAAATATAAATTTGCCGGTATATTGCTATCCCTATTTGGCTGAAGACACATGATCGCGTGCAAGCGCGATAGCAATATGAGCGTACAGAATTTGTTATACATTTAGTCTTGTTCCGTGAATACCAAAAATGATGAATGAAAAATCGTTGTGTTTTTAACTTCGTGTTGTTATTCTGTAACTTGACAATATAGGCTATGTTCCTGATCAATTAGTACGTGAGATATCGTTGGTTTTAATATGAAACAAATAAGGAGAAAACATGTCGTTTATGTCGCAAAAACATGCAAAACGCAATGTGCTTACATTTAATTTTGGGAAAGTATTTTGGAAAAATAATTATCCAGGGACCTAGATAAATACAAATTCAATCTTAATAATCGCATAATATGGAGGAAATATGCTCGAATTACTAATTATTTTGGTATTACGTTTGTATGAGCAATTCACCCTCCGCTGGCGCCTTAACACTTTTAATTTATTTAAAATAATTGATAAAAATATATAATAATTATTAGACACTGTATAGCGAACATACAGAAACTATTCATAAAAAATTGGCAGTGATAGAGACTGCCGATAGAAGTGAAAACGAATATTAAATTTTAAAAAAATTAATATATTAAAATATAAACCTTAACACTGAGGCATTAAAGTTTAATTTCGAATGTAGTGTATTTATATTTAAGACCTTTTGTCTTCGTCACAAGTCACAATGCGAGTAACGTTTTCACTTCAAAATCTTACGCATTTTTGATACCGTATTTTCGTTACGGACGTTTTTTGCCAGCTAGGGTACCCCCCCGCATCGTCCCATAAGGAACTTTCGTTCCAAAAACCTCAATATACGCAAGCGAAATCGCGGGCATCAGCTAGTACGTATATATTAAGATTTAGATAACAATAAAACTCACTGAGCGTGGAGAGGAACATCAGGATGAAGCCGGCGAACATGGGCACGCTGTAGCCGATCCTGAAACAGAGCGTTACACTGAGGCGAGTGCAGACCGTCCACCACCACCACCACTACAGCCCATTAACGTCCTACAGCTGGGCACAGGCCTCCACTCTCATAGAAAAGAGGAAATTAGACCTTACACCCACCGCGCTGCTCCAATGCGAGTTGGCGGGCTTTAACGACTATTATCATGTTAGTGATATTCCGGGACAAAAGCTTAACGTGCTTTCCGAGGTACGGGGGTGGAACACCGCCAACTTCCTAACTCCGGGCTAGTACTGAGAATCACAGAAAAACCCAATACTTAATTATGGCCCGACCTGGAACTTGAATCCGGGACCTCGTTGGCCACAGTCGAACATGCCAACCACTAGACCGACGAGGCACAGGGCATTCATGTAACAGGGCGAGGTTACCTGTGCGTGAGGGGTCCGACGAAGGGGTTCGCCAGCAGCTGCACGAGCGCCTTGCTCGCGAACATGACCCCCACCGCCACCGTCTCGTGCAGTAGCTCCTGGTGCCGCTCCTCCATCTTAGCCGTGATGTTCACTGCGGACATGCGGACAAACTGACGTACATCAGCTTATATTCACTGCGGACAAACTGACGTACATCAGCTTATATTCACTGCGGACAGGCGGACATAAGTCATAAGTCATAAATATTTATTCAATTTTGGTAGGTTCACTACACTTATTGACGTCCAGTTACATAAAACATACAGACAGACTGTAACGTGGTAAATTCGGAACAATTAATAGTTTCTCGAATTTATCGGAATTCTACTAAATTTAAAGGATGCTAGCGCCACCTAGCATCAAGGTGCAGAATTACGTCTGGGTTGCTGTCAGAAATATCAGAGTTTTCTTTCCAGCTCTCAATAGATGGCGCTTTCGTTGTCGTTAGGTTGTAATTGAAATAAAGTAAAAGACGTTGTTTTCGCTTAATTATAAATGGTTTATTAGTAAAAATTAGTTCTTTAATCTAATTCTCGTAGTCCTCATAATTTCGCACACGACTTGGTTATTGGCCAGAGCTAATTGAGGCGGCAACACTCAGGAGCTTTTTACGATTGGCAACACGGACTTGTCAGAGGATCTTTTTCGTAGTGATTTCATCATGTAGATCATGTCTAAAAATTGTTTCCCAGGAGAAAACGAGTCTGTTTTCTCCATGGCTGCGCCTGAAAAGGCGAAAATGGTTTTAGTTTAGTCCTCGTAACATCTTTCGTTTTTTTTATCTTTTATGGTAAGTAGGATATTGGTTGACGCTGGACTTGGAGTGAACAAGATGGCGTGGTGTGGTTGAAAAAAAAAGAAAATTCTAATTTTTGATAATTTATTTTCAGTTCCTGTTATATCTTCCGAATAAATGAGGTATATTGGGTTTGTGGGTGAAATCCTGGAACCTGTACTATCCAGGAATTCAACAGGTAAGTTGCGTTGGAGTGGAAAAAATGCATACACGTGGCTTTTCACACAGCAAAAATAATAATCTTTTATTTTCTTTGTTACAGGGTTATTCTATATTCTCTCTTCTCTCTCTCTTTTTAAAATTCTGGTTATGAATAATTTTCGAAGTTTATTTTATATCTGCAAGACTTTCGTTGTGGATTGAATTTAGTATGTTCGTCTCTTCGTTATTTCGGTAAGAAATCTTGGTGCAACCATTTTGGAAGTAACATTTTGGTTTGGAAGAATTAAGTGAACAGCATCTTGGATTATTTTTCGGGAGCCTCCCAGCTGCACTGCATTATCATCGTTCCCTGGATTGGACACTCGGCTAGCCCATTACAAGTAAGCAAAAGCTTTAGTATCCAGGAAACAGAGCTAGTGTCGTGTTCTTAGTGTTTGTGTCAACAAATTGAACCCAGACTTTACTACTGAGCTAAAAAGAAATTTTATAAAACTTTCTGTATTCATTTTCACTCTATCCCTGTGGTAAAAACTAAATTAAGGAGTAGAATCTAAGGTCTATCTGTTTAAACCTTTCTAGTTTACCTAAAATTTAAGTCGGTTAACATAAGCTAGAATATCTAGGTGTAAGCGACCCCGATAAAGGTTATTAAAGACAATTTTGCCTAACACTAGCAGATTTCATTTATAACACCTCATATCCAATAAAAGGGAGTCGACAGCTAGCTTCTTTCTGGTTAGGTAGATAGATCAACAACAAAAATTAATTATTTATACTTTTTTTATTAAATCTTTGTAAAGGTGGCGGATTTTTCTGTATCCGGGTATCATTTCCATTCCGCCCAATCTGCCACCCTTGCAAGACAGACATAGATCAGCTTAAGTTCACTGCCGACACGCAAACAACTTGACAACATACATTCTTATGAAACACACTATGATACTATGATACATATTCTTATGATACAACTTATGAAATGTCATTAATCTACTGTGCTCAACAACTATTCGATCTGGTTCCTCCCGCCTCCGTCACCTTTTTATCATCGAACCGCTAGACATCGACATGGTCTGCACCCTTACGCAGTCGAAATTTCGCGGGCTATAAATGTATTACATTCGAAATTAAACTTTAATGCTTTAGCGTTAAGGTTTAATTTCGAATAAACTATACATACAAATCTTACTTCACGCATTTTCGTTACGGACGCTTTTGTCGGCTTGGATATACCCTTCCGCACCGTCCCATAAGGAACTATCGTTCCAAAACTAAAATTATGCGACCGTAGTCATGGCGATGACCGTACTCATGTCCTGCTTTCCGAACCGGTGGTAGAGTCAAAACATGACGTAATATAAGAGACACCTGTTTCTCCTACATGTGATAAATAAATGAAGTATAGAGATTGAGTACTTCTAAACTTGGTATTTATAGCAGAAGATCATAATATAAGCAACTACATAAGATCCTATTCTAATATCAAGAAAACGCCTCGTGCTTCCTCATTATGTAGATTCCTTTCCAGATTAATCCTACTTTATTAATAGTGCTGTTGTGCTCAGTAGCTCTATTGTGTAAAACCTGCACCAATCATTGCGACTGTCTCAATGTTTGTGATTGGCTAAATCTATGGTATTCTTCGCGTATCCACCTCGCGGGGGTTTGCTGTGCTAACGCTACGCTTTCCAATGCGGGGTCGCCATTCCAGCACCTTGGGACCCCAACTTCTATTCTTCAAACTAGGTATATGCCCGCATTGCCAGTTAAACTTCGCACGGTGGACCGTGGAAGGATGACATCAACACTTACTGTACTGATGGTAAGTAAGTGCTTAAAGCAGTCGAAGGTTAACCTGTAGGTAACGATGTTTCGGTCATGATGTTTTCCTGCACGCGATTTTTTTTTTATTGAAATGAAATGTAATGATTATTTTTTCACGTAGGACAACTTTTGTCACATAAGAGTTAACGTTAAGACTCTACCACCGGTTCGGAAAGCTGATTCTACTGAGGAGAGCCGGCAAGAAACTCAGCAGTTGCTCTTTTCTCAAAAAAGAAAAGGTTACAATACAACACATAAGTTACAAATATTACACCGACTTGTGGGTCACTGGATGCGAGGCCGGTTGCTTCCATGCAACTTTGTTATTCAGAAAATCATCGATAGTGATAACCTCGACTTAACAAAATACTGTTAAGTTACTGTTAGTTACTGTTAAGTTACTGTTAAGTTATTTCTGTAATTTATGTGTGGCAATAAAGAATTTATCTATCTATCTATCTACTGTTTACACAGTCTTTAAATCTATGTAATGGCAAATCCAGAAACTCTTTTTAAACCATATTATAAAAGCGTACACTCGACCCCACAGAGGGTTTCTGCACCCTGCGCACACGATACGACGCTGTTACAAGCTTATGGCGGTTATCGATTGTGAGTATCCCCTATTTGCTTATAAAGATTAATGTTCTGCCTAACAAATACTATATTATATTGTATATGTATTGTGAAGGCGCCGTAAGAACACCAATCTCTTTAAATTTTTCACGAAGTGATACGCGTGATCCGAGTTTATAAATAGAACGGATGGCTCTTTTCTGTAATACAAAAATTGATGGATATGATATTTCGTGATAGGCTTGCGCTTGACGACAATCATAATTAGTACAAAGCGATGATGAGGTCTAGGTCGGAGCGCGCTTGCCTAGAAGATACCTATTCACTCTTGCCTTGGAGGTAACTGCCATGCCCCTAACAGGTTCTAAGCCCGTTACCATCTTAGACTGCATCATCACTTACCATCAGGTGAGATCGCAGTCAAGGGCTAACTTGTAGTGGATAAAAAAAAAAAAAAAAGGTACTTAAGTTATATGTGGCAATCGAACCCGCGACTGCGGATTGGAGTCTATCACCGCTTCACCCTACACACAGCGTCGCAATCACTTTAACGCAATAGGCCGCCAGACCACAGACGCCCGGACACAGATCTGGCGGTAATTTCATGATCGCGCCAATTGACTTGACCTTTGACTTTGACTGGTGATACTTTGTTTATAATTTGACTTAATGCTCTAACATTCCCAAAAATTCAGAAAATTTAGGAATAGATAAGATTTCTAATAATAGAAAAGCAGTTTGCTCGGTTACATTTTCCATTATGTATCTATCTATTATCTATCTATATATATAAAATTCAAAGTCCTGACTGACTGACTTATATATCAACGCACAGCCTAAACCGCTGGGGTTAGAAACTTGAGAATTTGACAGTAGGTTCCTTTTGTGACGTAGGCGCTCACTAAAGAAGGATTTTTCAAAATTCCACCCCTAAGGGGGTGAAATAGGGGGTGAAAGTTTGTATGAAAGTCCGTCATTTCTCAAGTTATATCCATGAAACTTGGTATTTGAGCTTCTGGTTTTAAATAAAGAAATATGTGTTTCACAGTTTTTGAAAATTCTATCCCCAAAGGCGTTAAATAGGGGTTGAAAGTTTTTATGAAAGTCCTTCATTTTTCAAGTTATAACCATGAAAGTTGGTATTTGGGCTTCTGGTTTAAAATAAAAAAAATAAGTGTTTCACAGTATTTGAAAATTTTATCCCCAAGGACGTTAAATAGAGAGTTTGTCCTTCAATCACGACGCAACAGAGCAACGGATCCACGTGATTTTTTACATAGGTATAGTTGAGGACCTGGAAAGTGATAGGTATAGGATTTATCCCGGAAAAGTAAGGAGTGCCTGTGGGAATTAAAAAAACTTATACCACGCGAACGAAGTCGCGAGCATCCTCTATTTACTTATAATAAAACTTAATAAAACTGCAACCGATCTATTTCTGTACATTGAATATCATCATACTTCATACTAATATTTTAAATGCGAAAGTGTGTTTGTTTGTTGGTTTATTGAATTGTTGGTTTGTCCTTCAATCACGCCGCAACGGAGCAACGGATCGACGTGATTTTTGGCATGGGTATAGTTGAGGACCTGCTACTTTTTATACCGGAAAATTAAGGAGTTCCCGCGGGAATCAAAAACACTTTAACCACGCGGACGAAGTCGCGGGCATCAGCTAGTTTTTAGATAATTTTAATAGCTTTATTATCGACTAGCAGATTGTCCGCTACTTCGTCCGCGTAGATTGAGGTTTTCAGTTTCCCGCGGGATCCCTTTAATTTTCGGGGATAAAAAGTAGCCTATGTGTTATTCTAGAGTATAATCTATCTCTGTGCCAAATTTCATCCAGATCCGTCTAGCCGTTCTGGCGTGATTGAGTAACAAACATCCACCCATAATCCTTTAAATTTTGTACTAGTAATTTTTGTTTGGTATTTTATCTGTGTCCTTTGTACGTCCAAATAAAGATTTATTTATTTATTTAGTATATAGGTTCCTTTGGAAAAAAAATCCTAGAAAGATTTCCACTTTGAGTGGAAATACAATAAATAATTGTTTCAGAAATGTACGGAAAGGAAAGGTCTAAATGCAATTTTGTTTCAATTGACGCGAACCGTATTTTACTTGATTTTCCGTTCATAAGGGCTCACTTGTCTACTCACTTGTACGCTCCGATCCTATAACAGCTGTTTTTTGGGTTTTGCACACACAATTTTGCAGACCAAAACACAGGCTGGCGTTTGTAATTTGCTGACAAAATGATCGACGAAATTATAAGACCTTGACGATGTTCACAAAATATCATTTAAAATTTTAGGATATCTGCAGAAAAAATCTCACTACACGTATGAAACGCAACCATTTTTTTAAATTCTACTACAGGGGTGAATTTCCCAACAGCAAAATTTATGCGGCATGGATGAAATCGGTAGTGCAGAACGTTACTATACAGTTCTAATATTTTTTTCTAGGTAGAAGAGGTAGTTACCTATGTACGAGGCTGTAAATATTTCTGGATTAGGTTTACAGTTTAAAAAAAAAAAATGGTAAAGCTCCGAATTTTTCATTTCAGTGGCTGTCACTGCAACATGTTTCTGTGTAATTTTCCTCATAAAACAAAAAATATTGGTTATTGAGGTTTATGGCTACCTTTATTTTAATCATGAATAGTGATAGTATAATCTCAAAGTATTTTTTTAATAATATCTACCCAGTTTAATAGCAGGAAAGTAAAAATGAATGTGTCACTGAAAGTTCTTTAATTTCGGTGACAAAAAGTTTATCAGGTATATTTTTGCTTAAAACAACTCTAGCTCCCCCTGCGTGCGCTTAAAACTTTCGCAACTGTGGCCTCTATATGTTGATCGTGGGAGGACGTGCGCCGCTTGCCTGCGTGTTCCCGCCAAACACATAAGTATGTCACATCGGTGACATGGAACACATTTCTTTTCATTTCCCTGTATAGGTATAACTTGTCTTGCAATAAGCTAGTAAATTTATTTAAGTATTCATGAATGGGCTAATGGTACTACGTTTATTTGTGTAGTATTCCTTACATCCTATAATAAATAGTTTTCTCGTAATGTTAATTCTTTTCCTTGATTTTAATTTCGGTGTTTTCATTTCGGTTGATTCGGTGGCCTAAACTGACCACCGAAATGACAAAATACTCACCGAAATGATAAAAATTCTCATTTCGGTGAGTTTTTATCATTTCGGTGTATAATTGTTTCATTTCGGTGCATGTTTTTATCATTTCGGTTGATTATTATTTCATTTCGGTGAAAATCCAAGCTAGGAGGTGAATATTTCACAATCTTTGAATACATTTTGCTAATGTGTTTCCAAGACCTGTACTTTTGTGCGATTTATTGTCGATCCGTTTCTCCGTTGCAGCGTGATTGAAGTACAAACCATAATCATAATCATAGCCTTTATTGCTGAAGAAATATTTTACAATGTTATGTTGTTTTATTTTAAAAAAAAAAATATTTCTGAACATCAGCTTGTCCTGCGACATAGGCCTCCTCCAGAGCCTTCCAGATCTTCCTCTCCTGTGTTGTTCGGCGCCATGTAGCACCAGCCACCACTCTTAAATCATCTTCCCATCTTTTCCTTTGCCTTCCTTTACACCTTTTCCCATCCCTCGGATACCACTCGGTCACTTCCTTAGTCCATTTTCCACCACTGTCTCTCATCATCTTTTTCTGTCGGACCGGCAGTACGGTTTTCGGAAAAATCGGTCTACAGGAAATCTTCTGGTGTATGCCACGCACACTTGGGGTGAAGCCATTGAGAAACACGGCGAGACACTCGCCGTGTTTCTCAACGGGTCTGGCACGGCAGTCTTCTCAGTAAGCTCCCAGCGTACGGTATACCTACTGGTTTCTGTAACTGGATATCTGACTTTCTGAGGGAAAGGTCATTTCGGGTTGTCGTTGACGGCAGCTCATCTGACCTAATGGCTATTAATGCCGGTGTCCCTCAAGGGTCTGTTCTCTCCGCAACACTTTTCCTGCTGCACATCAACAATCTCCTCAAACCCGGTATCTTTGGGTACGCTGATGACCGCACTGTTACGGAGAGATACATGTCCAGTTCTAGAGCCAGTGCTACTGAGATACTTGGGCAAAGAGAGGCGTTGGTGAATCCCGTTAGCTTGACCCTTGAGGAGGTCTCCGATTAAGGTGACGCCAATTTAGTCAAGTTTAATGCCACCAAAACACAGGCGTGTTTATTCACCCAAAGAGCCCCTTCACCTTGGCTCCAACTTTCCAAAGTATATCCGTCCCGATCAGTGATCATATTGAGCTCTTGGGTATTGAAATCTCATCCAATCTCAATTTCGGGAAATGCATCGAGTTAAAGGTCAAAACAGCTGCCAAAAAACTTGGCATCTTGAACAAGGTGAGGCGGTACTTCACACCGGAACAACGCCTCGCTCTTTATCAGGCCCAAGTTCGTTCTGGCATGGAGTACTGCTGCCACCTTTGGGATGGATCCGCCAAGTACCAACTCGATGCATTAGACTCGATTGATCGCCGGGCACGAAGAATCATTGGCGATCAATCACTCACGCAGGCGAAACTGCATTGCTTACAGCACCGACGCAATGTCGCTTGCTTATCGGTCTTTTATCGGATATACTTTGGAGAGTGTGCTCAGGAATTTTTCAACCTTGTTCCCTCCTCACCGTTCTACCACAGAACAGCAAGAAACCGTTTGCGTTGGCATCCTTATGTGGTTGACGTCCAGTCAGCTCGAACGAAACGGTTCTGTTCTACGTTTCTAATTCGAACCGCTAGGATGTGGAATGCCCTTCCAGCACATGTATTCCCTGCCACGTATAACTTAAGTACCTTCAAGGCAAGAGTGAATAGGCATCTTCTAGGCGGGCGCGCTTCAACCTAGGCCTCATCATTGCTTTGTATTAAGCGTGATTGTCGTCAAGCGCATGTGTCCAGTCCAACGCCACTTTAGCCTTCTTATATGCTCTGTTACATCTTTCACTTTGCTGCGTTTTCTAATAGTTTTTAGGTTTATTCTGTCTTTCTGTTTTATGTTTATCATACTTCTCTCCATATTATGTAGACAAGTTTCTAGTTTCTGTATGTTCGCTTTTGTAAGTGACCAAGTTTGGCATCCGTAAGTTATAGACGGTATTATGCAAGTATCAAATACTTTTTGCTTTGCATTTACTGGAAGTTCTTTACTTTTCATAATTTCCTTTAAAGACCAGTATCGTTTCCATGCGTTAATTATAATTATTTGGTTAACTTCTTTAGTCATCTGATTTTGTGGAGAGATAACTTGTCCCAGATACACATAATCTTCAACATATTCTATTGGTTTGTTATTAACTTTTATAGTAATTTGGTCTCCATTTGTCATCAATTTAGTTTTCTCTGTATTCATAGTTAGACCTACCACAGCACTCTCTTTTTCCAGTTGTTGTAACATTATTTCTAGTGTGTTAGGATTGTTGGATATTAGAATAAGGTCATCTGCAAACCTGAGATGGTTTACTTTTTTCCCATTTATATTATTAAGTCCATAGTTATCCCAATCTAGATTTTGAAAAACCTTCTCTAAAATGGCTGAGAACAGTTTAGTTAGGGGATAGAGGGTCTCCCTGTCTGACTCCCTTTTTTATTTGTAAATCTTCTCCTTCTTTCTCTAGTCTGACTCGTGCTGAACATTTTCTATTTATCTCTTTTATTAATCTAATGAACTTAGTTGGTACTCCCTGTTCTTCGAGTGCCTGCCATAGGTGGTAGTGTTTTATTGAGTCAAAGGCTTTGTTATAGTCAACAAAGCCTAGGTAGTATTATTTGTTATATTCATTGCATTTTTCAATGTATATGATCAGTTGTTGGACATGTGGCTCGGAGCTGCGATGGTCGGTGGAGCGAGCGCGTATTACATTGGTGGCCGCGCGACCAGACACGGCCGCGCGGGCGACCACGCGCTCGCTGGAGGGATGACATTGTAGATGTCGCAGGACCGACATGGACGAGGCTCGCCGCGGAGAGACCAAAGTGGAGTATGATGGAGGAGGCCTTCACCCAAAAATGGGTACCCAAATAAATATAACCTAAATACTATAAATAAATATTGTACACATAATCGACATATTTTTTGACTAAGTAATTAATAATAATTTTGTATATGTATAAATTGAATTTATGGTACTTTTTTCTTTTTTGACTAACTCTTGTTTTGACTTAATTAAATAATAGTAAACGAAATGTAAATGTTAATGGAAATGAATTTGTGAATGTTTAATGATATGGATTGTAACGACATTTTATGTAATTCTTTTGTTTGGGAAATAAATGGCTTATTTATTTATTTTTATTTTATGATCAGTTGTAGAGTAATTGCATCTGAATCCTGCTTGTTCTTTTGTTGGACAAACCAACAAACTAACAAACCAATAAACCAACTAACAAACACACTTACGCATATGATTTCAACCGACTATAACTAGATTTGATTAAATATAATCCGATTTATTTATTTTAAAGTACCAGGTGAATGCAAAGTTGAAACGCGATCTACCAACTATAATTGACATATTTTTTTAGAATGCTGAGGCTAGCATTGACTGCAGATGAAAGAAAGGAAGAAGAAGATTATGTGAGCAGAGAAGAAAAGAAAGAATGCTTATATTCGTTTTCGGTGGATTTTAATTTCGGTGGATAGGTTTTTTCATTTCGGTGGCTAGTTATTTCATATCGGTGAACGAATTTTTCATTTCAGTGGCATCACAAATTTAAACACGATTTTTCATTAGTTTATTAAGGTATATTTTGATGGCATTAAATAAGGGCATGAAGAATATCAAGAAGTACAATAAACTACTGTTTAAATTTGAGAAAACTTGATAATACGAAAGTTCACCGAAATGAAACAAAAAAACGCCTTTGTTGAAATTGACCCACAGATTATTGTAAGGTAAAACACCTTTAAAATCGTGCGTTGTTGAGTCAAAATCTCCTGAGGATGCTCCGGTGTCGGAGTGAAACGTACGGTGAGAGGCGTCGTCGTCATCGTCGTCATCGTCGTCACAACCTATAGACGTCCACAGTCCACTGCTGGACGGAGGTCTCCTGCAGGGATCGTTTAGAGTGCTTTGGAAGATTTGTGTGGTCTGTTTTAGCGCACTATAGCGAATTTAACTTCTTGTTCTCGGTCATCATGTGTACTCGCGCACAGTTACGCCTGCTTCTATCCAAGTTGCCCCCTTACCCTTAGGTTAATATACTAGGTACTACTACTACTACTATATAGACGCTGGGATCCCAAAGTGCTGGAGTGGCGACCACGCAATGGAAAGCCCAGCGTTGGCAGACCCCCTACTCGCTGGGCGGACGACATCAGTCGAGTCGCAAGGAGCCGCTGGATCCAGGCTGCGCAAGACCGCGGCGTGTGGAAATCCTTGCAAGAGGCCTATGTCCAGCAGTGGACGTCTATCGGTTGAGGATGATGATATATACTACTAGTATAACATGATAATATACTCACGCTGCGTGTCGTTGTCCAGCGGCAGTCCGGTGCGGTTGAGGCAGGGGCAGTAGGGGGTGGGCGCCGGGGCCGCGGTGGTCATGTCCTGCAGAGACATGGACAGCGGCTCGTCCGGGTGACGGATGTCGTACAGGAACTCCGGGATTATCGGCACTGGGACAAACGGACACACGTCACTTATGTTAAACAACACATGGAGTTTAATTTTTTTTTAATGTAGACGATGTGAGAAAGTTGTTCTTTCTCTTCCTGGAAAGGCGGCTATGCAGGGCTCCTGGAGACCCAGCGTCACTTGGACCATTGACTGTGATAGCCACTGTGACCAATTCTGTATAACACAATCTCTAAACTAAAATGACAGCTAAATAAATCTAGTTCCGTCTCTTTCCGCAGGATTATGAAAGGGTTAGCAATATTTTTAATGCTAACATTTTAGTTTAGTTTAGAGATTTAGACAGAATCAGCCCCATTGTGAGGGTATGCTAATAATTTATAGACATAAATTAATAAAAATATATGTATAGATAGATAGATAATAAAAATATGTCATATGTGATCGAGAATAAATTAGTGAATGCATAACGCTCGTCTATGATTGACACGTCACGTCCCTAATACTTTACATTTACAGCCACCATCTGTAGGTGCTGACCTTTAGTTACATAAAAACAGACATTCCGCATATTTTATTACTAAATACTATGGATGAAATAAACGCGGGATCAGGAAACGTAACAAAATGTATGAAATCACTTTCGCCCATCTTTTGCGGGGCGAGGGGAGAGGGCCTCGTCGTTTTTCCGCCCAATTATTGACACTACGAGTAGTGCATGAACAAGTCGATCACTAGACAACACAATATAATCAAATATCAAATATCAAATAAATATTATAAATGCGAAAGTTTGGATGGATGTATGGATGTTTGTTACTCAATCACGCCTGAACGGCTGAACGGATCTGGATGAAATTTGGCACAGAGATACATTATAGTCTGGAATAACACATAGGCTACTTTTTATCCCGGAAAACTAAGGAGTTCCTGCGGGAACCAAAAAGCCTCAATCCACGATCGGACGAATTCGCGGGCATCAGCTAGTAATTAATAAATGGCGAAACTGCCACAGTTCGCAGCTGGAGGGGTGAGGCGAATATGGCCGATATCACGTCCCGTGGTTAATTCGTCCAAGCTGAATACCTACTGACGTTTAGTAGGTATAGACTATAGACTATAGACTATAGACTATAGGTATGATGGTATCACATGGTATGATGTCTTTAATAGTGTCATACTCGTAATGTGATACATTAAACCTCCCCGCGTCAGCTTATCGCGCGATGTTCCTACTTAACATGTAATAAACTGAATACAGTTCAGGTTAAATCACTTCGTAATGACTTCCTCGAACGCGAGCATGCGGGGTTACAGCTAACGACCTGAACATATCTAGATTATCTAGATTCTAGACAGATATAACTATCTATACAGATGTTACACAAGTCTAAAAAGTCCATTAAAAGTATGCTTCTGAAAAAAGCTTATTATACTGTTGAAGATTACGTAAATAACAAAGGAGCATGGATTCGACCCGCTCCAGCAATGCTAAGGACAGCGGTTACATAAGTAATTACAAATTAATGAGATTGTAATTTTTTTTTTTCGAAAGAGCAACCGCCGAGTTTCTTGCTGGTTCTTCTCGGTAGGAACGGCATTCCGAACCAGTGGTAGATTCATTCGAGTATTCAAGCACTTGTAAAATGTCTATTTGAATAAAAAACTTTTGAATTTTGTATACAATAGGAATACAGTTTAAGTTGATAGTGGGCTAACCGTCACATCAAGTGTCAAGTGCCGCGCAGGTTTAGGGTCTTCTCAGTTCAGGGCGCGTTTGTAACACTCTTAGATACCGTTATTTAATTAAGTTACCACCATCACTATTTTATTGACATTGAAGCGGCGCACAGTATTATACCTAAAGATACGAATTTGAATAAAGATTTTCGATTGATTGATTCATTCGAAAGCAAATATTATTCATGTATGGAATTAATTTATGTATTACTAGCTTATACCCACGACTTCGTCCGCGTGGATTGAGGTTTTTTGGTTCTCTTTTATTTGCCGGGATAAATTCCATACTATAATTATCTCTGTGCCAAATTTCATCCAAAGCCGTTCAGCCATACATCTATCAAATAATCAAATAAATATTATAAATGCGAAAGTTTGGATGGATGTATGGATGTATGGATGTTTGTTACTCAATCACGTTCCACCGGCTGAACGGATCTGGATAAAATTTGGCACAGAGATAGATCATAGTCTGGAATAGCACATAGGCTACTATTTATCCCGGAAAATTAAAGAGTTCCCGCGAGAACCGAAAAACCTCAATCCACGCGGACGAAGTCGCGGGCATCGGCTAGTGCTAGTGCGGATTAATGTACGATTGTCAACGATTTCCTTCAATATGATAAACGAAGTCGGGGCGGGGAAGCTAGTGGAGTTCATAATATCCAGTCCGACATCTCGCTTCAAAGTGTTACTCAACGCAACAGCGAGCGGAACCCAATTACCCCGTCAGCACCAGTGACGTCAGAGAGCGGCCGACGGACCGCGGAACGCTGAGTGAGGCAATAGAAACGGTAGGTGCGTGTTACTGCGACAAAACTTAATGTACCTATATGTCAAACTCTAACTTTTTTTTTTTTATCCACCACAAGTTAGCCCTTAACTGCGATGTCACCTGTTGGTAAGTGATGATGCAGTCTAAGATGGTAGCGGGCTAACCTGTTCGGGGCATGGCAGTTATATTAAACCCATACCCCTATTCGGTCCTAGTTCCTACCTCCCTGCACGTGTCCCCTGGGTGGGTGGCGCTAAACGAGCGACGAACTTGCATGCGATATAAGCGTTATTTTTATAAAAACTCCTATAATATGTAAACGCGCCATACGATTAAATAAAACCCCTATTCGGTTTCTACACGGCATCGTACCGGAACACTAAATCGCTTGGCGGCACGTCTTTGCCCTGTAGGGTTGTACCTAGCCACGGCCGAAAATTCAGAAATTATAAATTCCCAAATTGACCCTGCCGGGGATCGAACCCGGGACCTCCGCACGTTAAGACAACAGCGCTCAACACTGCGCCACGGAGGTCGTCAAAGCCGGAAACCGGAAAATCGAACCCCCGCCCTGCCGAACAAGAGGGCCGGTTGTTTTACCACCAGACTGTAACGGTTCCACTTGCACACTTCTATAGCGGTTGTGGATTCAGTGTCAGCGTCACACTCGCAGCTCGCGACGCGCACTAGCCGCTAACTCTATCAGAGCCCGAGACTGTACATATAATTGGGTATTTGACTAAGTCTAGTGAACTACGAGTTAAATTATGTCTACCCGTTATCTCTATCTGTCTACCGAAGCTAACATGGTTACTTGTCTCGTTACGTCACAGAATAAATTCAGCCGGGTTTTTATAGAACGTTTAATTTCAATTCAATGTAAATTACTATAATATTATCAGTACATAATATAACCGTAAACCGAAAAAGAACAGTCTTGTTGAGTCGGGGCTATTATACAATTGACGAATTTCTTAACGACAAAGTTGTATGGAAGCGACCGACTTTGGGTCAAGCTCCCCACAGGACAGTATAATAACTTACACTATTGTATTTAATTTACATACTTACATACGTAATGTAATATATATTGTTAAAAAAAAAAGAGCAACTGCCGAGTTTCTTGCCGGCTCTTCTCACGACGTAACATAAGAGGCACCTGTATGTCCTACATATTTTATATAAATGAATTGAATTGAAGTTTAATTTCAATTCATTGTAATAATATGATCAGTAGAACATAAATAGTACAGTATTGAAGCGAGAGCAAACTGAGTTTTCGTTCTCGCTTTCAATGTGATTTGTGCTGAATAATGTGATTAGTGATGCGCACACCCCGCGCCCGCGGTACGCTGCCGGCTAGTGATGGGACTTGTTTTATCGATACTCGAAAGATGCTTTCATATTTTCTGAGCTGAGCTGAGAAACCAACTCAAAAGAAATTTTAATTTGTTAAAATTCAAAAGTCAATTTTGGAAAAGACAACTTCGTTCGGCTGTAATCCAAACAAAAGATTTTTTTATTGAAATAAAAATTCATATTGCTTTTGAATCATTGAGTGAATATACCTACCACTGTTTCAGAATGTCATTCCTAGAAAAAGTATAATAAGAATATTTATTTGCATACACGTTTTACAGAATGGTTTTACAAAAAATTGACGTCACAGTGACGTTCCTAATTTCAGAAAATCTTTTGTAGAGTCTACGATAGAAGAAAGTACATATTGCCTACATGCAATATTTTAAGTTTCGTTGTAAGTTTCAATTAATTGAAATACCAGTTCAATAGTTGCTTTTAGATAAGTCAAACATTTCATTTCAAGTTTTCTGGAACGAAATAAAACCAGGCTTGGATGCTAACTGACTATATTCACGTATTTTCGCCGTATACCCACATCTTGTGTTACGTTCATAAAATACCTTACACTTTCCCTCCCTTTTAAATATAAGAAAAAATAACTTAATACAAAGAGTTAATTTAATTAAAATTAAATATTTTTCTTCCGATTATAAGCTCGCAGAGCTCGAGCAGACGCGTCCGGGGGCGGCGGGGTAGGTGAGTGCCTGACGGCTGAAGGCTGGGCCAAACCTCCGCTCCCGGACGGTCCGACGGCATCTTCGAATGTAACGTCGGCATCGCTATCAACCCCTTCCTCTTTTACAACACTCTCTTCCATCTGCTCCCCTTCCGGATGAAGAGTGCTAGTTCGCGCGAGAGAATAACGATTTTTCGGATTTACTTTTACTACCTGATCCTGATGTCTACGCCATTCTACCCCTTTTCCAACATTTACCTTATAAGATACCGGTCCTGTCTGGCTTACTACTACTGCTTCTTTCCATTTATTTCCCTTTGAGGAGTAATCACGTGCCATGACGGTATCTCCAATATCAACTTCTCTCTGTGTACCCCTTTTATTTTGAATCTGGCGATCTTGTGCAGCGCGTACTACCATTGATACGTCCGGACGCAATGCGTCCAGTCGTCCACGCAATCGCCGACCTAGCATCAACATCGCGGGGGATACGCCCGTTGTGGCGTGTTCACAGTTTCTATATTGAAATAAAAATTTATTTAGAGCTGTTGATACATCATCTTTTTCAAATAAAGCGCGTTTGATTACTTTTTTAATGGTCTTCACCATATTTTCAGCCGCACCGTTGCCCTGAGGTCGGTACGGGGCCGTCGTTACACTCTTGATGCAGTTATTAGTACAGAAGTTCTTAAAATCTAACGAGCTGTACGGCGGACCGTTGTCAGTGACCAGCTGCGCGGGCTGACCGAATCTCGCAAACAACGTCCGAAAGACCGAAATCGTCGACTCCGCATCCGTACGGGTCATCTGGATCACTTCTACCCACTTGGAATGTGCATCTAAAACGATCAAATATTTTTTTCCTGCACATTCCGCAAAATCGGCATGTACGCGTTGCCATGGGTATAGTGGGTATTCCCATGGATGAAGTACGGCACGGGGTGGAGAGTCGCGGACTATCCGACACGCTTCGCACTTACTACATAGTTCTTCGATGTCGCGGTCTAAGCTAGGCCAATAGGTGTAATTACGTGATATGTTTTTCATCTTATTAATGCCCAAATGCCCTTCATGAATTTCCTTCAAAATTTCTTTTTGTAGGGATGGCGGAATTATGATTCTATATTTATAAATTAAACAGCCTAATTCTAAAACTATTTCATTTCGCCTATCAAAATAAGCCTTTTCCTCCACGCAGCTCGCTACCGACGACGGCCAACCGAACATGACATAGCCAACTATTTTACTTAATACAGGATCCTTCTTGGTCTCCTTACTGACATCTCTAAAACTAATCGGAACATTATCTTCGATCATTTGAATATAGCTTGCAGACTCCGAAGGAGCCGCCCGCTGGTACGGCAAGGGCAGGCGGGACAAGTGACAACGCATCGGCCGGCCCGTTATCATAGGTACGTACGAACTCCACCGTAAAGTCATACGCAGACAAGCGCGCGGCCCACCGCTGCAAACGGCTGGCAGCCGTCTGCGGGATTCCACCTTTTTTTCCAAAAATGAAACTTAAAGGCTGATGGTCTGTGCGTAATATAAAAGGTCTACCGAATAAATATTGGTGATGTTTGATAATACCAAAGAAGATTGCCAGCGCTTCCTTGTCGAGTTGACTATAATTTTTTTCAGAATCATTTAATGTTCGCGAAACACAACTAACGGGGCGTTCACTGCCGTCCGGATAACGGTGCGCGAGCACTGCGCCCAACCCATACGCGCTGTCCACGGACAGTACCAACGGCCGACCCTCTTCATAGTGTGCTAACACCTTATCGTCCAACAGTGCGCTCTTAGCCTCCGAAAACGCGGCATCACAGCGTGCATCCCAATTCCAGGATACATCCTTTTTTAATAGGGCGTGTAACGGGTGGAGTAAAGTACTGAGATTGGGAATAAATTTTCCATAATAGTTCAATAATCCCAGGAAGCTCTTTAGTTGTGTCACGTTTTCGGGACGTGGCGCATCGTGTATCGCTTCTATTTTATTCGGATCAGGGTGCAACCCTACTTTATCAATAATAAAACCTAAATATTTTACACTAGGCCTAAGAAAACTACATTTACTTAACTTAACAGTAAAACCCATAGACCGCAACCGTTCAAGTACAGCTCGTAAATTGGCTAGATGTGTTTGTCTGTTAGTCCCCGTCACACAAATGTCGTCCAAAAATACGACCGTTCCAGGAATACCTCGTAACGTTTCCTCCATTAATTTTTGGAATTTTTCTGGAATGCATGATAGTCCGAATGGCGTGCGGCGATATACGAAGGTGCCTATGTGCGTAGTGATAGCCGTATAGGCCTGTGAGTCTTCGGATAACATGACTTGCTGATACGAGTGCTTCAAGTCTATCTTCGAGAACTCCTCTCCCCCACTCAACGAGGCAAATAGTTCCTCGATCCTAGGTAGGGGATAATAATCCCGTTTTAATTTAGGATTAATCGTTACCTTATAGTCCCCGCATATTCGTATCTCGCCGCACTCCTTTACCACCGGTACGATCGGCGTGCCGTACTCAGAATGGTCCACGCGGTACATGTACCCCTCGCGCTCGAGTCGCTCGAGCTCGCTCTCGACGCGGCCGCGCAGCGCGAGCGGCACCGGGCGGGCCTTCACGTAAACCGGTTCCTTATCGGTGAGCTGTAATTGAATGGTCTTTTTACAAGTGCCTAGCGTATCTGTAAATACTTCCGGAAATTCGGCGGTTAACCGGTCCACAAATCGATCTTCGGCTATCTCATTTAATGTGATTTGTTTAATATCTAAAGCTCGGAGCCAATCTCGGCCCAATAAAGGACGAGAACCATTTTTAATAACATATAGTTTCAAATTAGGCACTCGAACGTTCCCGAGAGTGACATCTACATACGTATAACCCAACGATTCGATCTGTGTCCCCGAGTAGCAACGTAATATTAAATTATCCGAAATTATTTTTTTATGGGAAAATTTTTTATAATAAAGTTGGTCGCTGATCGCCGAAATACGACTTCCAGTATCGACCTCACATTCTAATAAGTTATCGTCTATCTGCACTTTTACAAAATATGGCCTGTTACCTTGGGCTGCTAGTTCAAGGTTAAAGAAGTCGTCTTCCTCCGAGACACTTCCGTCGTGTACATAATTATTTCGCACATTCGACCTATAATTACGCACTTCATCACACATCACTTTTAAATGGCCACGCCTTTTACACTGATCACAATGATACTGCGCATATTTGCACCTATTCGCCTGGTGCGCCTTCCCGCACCGCCAGCAGCGCGCCGCCGCGCCCGTGTCCGGCGGCCCCGCTGCGCCGCGGCTGGCGCGCCCGCCGCCCGCGCTCGCCGCCGGGCGCGCCGGGCCGCGCCGCCCGCTCGCATGATGCAGGCCCTCGCCCGCCTCGCCGCCCGCACCCGAGGCCGAAGTCGAAGTCGTTGTAGACCCGCTCACCTCCGCGTGCTTCTCTGCAGCCTCCAACGCCAGAGCTAGCTCCACAGCCTCCCGATATTTGATGTCCTTCTCGGCGAAAATTCTAGACCGCATCAGTTCGTTCGCTAATCCCGATACGAACTGGTCGCGCAAATTTTCCTCTAACATCGTTCCAAAATTGCAAGTGGTTGCCAGATGTTTCAAATTATGTAGGTATTCCGTAAGTGACTCGCCCGGCCTTTGCCGACGTAAGCGGAAAACATGGCGCTCGGCTATTTCGGAACGTTTTGGCTCCAAGTGTTCCGTAACCAATTTCACCAACTCATCGAAACCTTTCGATTCCGGATGTGCCGGAGAACATAAATCGCACATCAAACTATACGTCGCTTCACCCACGATAGTGATTAATAACGGCACTTGTAATTCATCTTTCACTTCATTTAAAATAATGTATTGTTTTACTCGCCTAATATACGCGGGCCACTGTTTGGAATTTAGGTCAAACGGTTCTAATTTACCTATAGGCATTGTTCAAAAGAATAAAAACTTGAAAACGCGTGGAAATTAACTAAAAATTCACAGACTCGTCGCCAGTGAAACGAAATAAAACCAGGCTTGGATGCTAACTGACTATATTCACGTATTTTCGCCGTATACCCACATCTTGTGTTACGTTCATAAAATACCTTACAGGCGCGGGAGGCGCGGGAGGCGCTTTTGTCCCGATTAAAACATTTTATAGTTTACAGAAATCAACCTTAAACGAAAGTAAATGTAAATGATTTATTTATTTAACGTAGAACAACTTATGCCGCTTATGAGAAGTCAAGACTCTACCACCGGTTCGGAAATCTGATTCTCAGACACTTTAGCGATATCAATTCAATTCAATAATATTCTACGCCTGTATGTAAAACACAAATTCATACACTTTTTCCGATTTAATAAACAAGCATGTTTTGTTTTTAAATTATTTTTCTTGACTGCTGTAATTATTTAAAATTTTGACAATTGTATTTATTTTGACCGATATATTTTAAAACTGCACTCTAACTTTTAATTTATATTAATTTGTTAACTATGCCTATTATTGTGATTTTAGTTTATATTAAATTTTCTATCTAATGTTGTGTACACATACATAGGGTTGTTGCTTGGATTCTGTTTTGAATTTCTTGTATTTTGACGATGTTTTGGTGGCAACCTGTTTTGTGTACCTCTTCAATAAAATTTAAAAAAAAACGAGTGATGTCGTGGGACACCAGATAGGAACAAACTTCCTTATGACATAAATTTTAATTTCAAGCGAAACCGATTTTTTTTGAATAAATTTTTACAATATGAACCTTAACGCTAAGGCATTAAAGTTTAATTTGGAATGTAGTATATTTATATATAAGACCTTTTGCCTTCGTTAAAAAAATCTTACTCCACGCATTTACGGACGGACGCGTCACGCCGGACGTTTTTTGCCGGCTACCGGGTACCACGTCGTCCTTTATGGAACTGTATTCCAATAAAAGAAATATATAATTTATCGACAACTAGCCAGCACTACAGGTGAGACTTGTGACGAGGCCGCTAGACGAATTTCTCTTTGATCCGAGCGACGCGAGCGACGCGACGCGCGCTAACCGACTTGCTATTAAGAGTGGTTATTACTTTAAACTGTTATCTTTATACCACTTGGTTGGTACTGGGTAATTTATGACGACCTCTCTGGCGCTGTTGTCTTATAGCGGGATGTCCCGGATTCGATTCCCGGCAGGGTCAAGTTGGGAATTTCTAATTTCTGAATTTTCTTTGGTCTTGGCCGTGGCTAGTTACCACCTTATATTTATATGTCTGTGGTTACCACTTACCACCACCGGCAAAAACTTTGTTATTTTAGCGTTCCGATACTACGCCGTGTCGTGTGTGTGTTATCCCGGAACATTAAAGAGTTTCCGCGGGAACCAAGAAACCTCAATCCACGCGGACGGAGTCGATGGCATCAGCTAGTTAAATAAATAGCTAAAAGCCATGTCCGTCTGTACGCACAGACAGGGGGCTCCGCTGTGTACCCCTCCCCCCACCCCGCGACCCCGCGACCCCCGACCCCCGACCCCCGGCACTCCGCTGATGTCATGTATTATTCATACCACGTCGAGAGGTGGACGCTATACTATAACTCACCCGCGCGACTTCGCACGACTAGACTGCTTTTCCACCAGAGTTGTACTACAATAATTTATAGCATATACACGCAACGGACGTGTGTCAACCCCACTTAAGAACACTTGGATTTCGTAGCCAAGATCGCTGATTTTCCAATTTTTTTTATTTCTAAATAATACAACAGAACCTTGAGCTAGATAGCCTAATTACAATATAAATCATGCCCGCGTGGAATGGTGGTAAGAATGCTGGCTGCATTTCCGCGTTGGACAGCCAGGCTGATCCTTTGCGCAAAAAATGAGCCAGCCCTTCTGTAACCAGATGAGGCAAAATGATCGTTAGATGTCGGACCAAGCGCTTCCTCTGCGGGTTTGACACACGTCGGTAGCTTAGCAACGGAGCTCAGGCTGACTCTCCACTAGAGATCAGATATCTCTAGTGGAGAGTCAGCCTGAGCTATACTATAAGTTATTCTTTTTTTATTTTATTATATTATCTTCGTGCACAAGTGATAAATGATAAACAGCACATCCATAATTACAAAAAAATATGCGATCTGCACGATAGGCCGACTAGAAACCGCCATAGGCTCGTGACTCCATCGCTCCGCCTCAAAAGTCAGAAGGTCATTCGTGGGAATGAGCATTCTTTTCTACAACAAAATTCCACAGCCTATTTTAAACTTGCCTATACACAAATTTAAGACATCCATTAAAAGTATGCTCCTGAAAAAAGTTTTTTTTAAAATTTATTTATTTCACGTAGGACAACTTGTGCCACTTGTGAAAGGTCAAGACTCTACCACCGGTTCGGAAAGCTGTCTACTGAGAAGAGCCGGCAAGAAACTCGGCAGTTGCACTTTTCTTAAAAAGGAAATGTTATAAATAAACCATACAACACATGACGTACATTATGTTACAAGTATTAAACTGACTTGTGGGTCACTGGATGCGGCCGGTTGCTTCCATGCAACTTTGTTATTCAGAAAATAAACAAATGTTGTTTAGACACAGTCTTTAAATATATGCAATGGGCAAATGGAAAATGGTGAGTGAGCTTGGCCAGATGCACACATCTACTCGTCAATTCCAAACCCCTATTTTACCCTCTGGGATGTGCTCTGGGTTGAAAATACCTTATCTTACTTCTTACTTACTTACTAATATTATAAACGCGAAAGTTTGTAAGTAATACATCCATACTTACAAACATTCGCCAACGCCAGAACGACTAAACGGAACAGAATGAAATTTGGCACAGAGATAGATTATAGTCTGGAATAACACATAGGCATAGGCACACTTTATACTTTACTTTTTACTTTATACTTTTATTACTTTATACATTCTACTTTATTTTATTCCGGAATCCATGAAATCCGGATAAATTTTATCAATCTACGCGGACGAAGACGCGGGCATTAGCTAGTCAATAATATTTTCTTTCTTATCGGATGCCTACGTCATAAAAGCTATCCGTATGCCGTATGTAAGGTTCAGCCTGATCCGAGTGGTTTGAGCTGTGCGTTGATAGATTGGTCAGTCAGTCACCTTTTATTTTTATGTAATTATTATGATAACAATAGGCTAATAGGTACTCTACTAGGTATTACAGTAGTACCCGCTACCCGCTAATAGGTATCTCTGTGAGTATCTCCGTATGAAATGTGCGGGCATATGATATCTGAGGCAGTACGTGGGGGGTGAATGTGTAATGTGTAATGTGGCTGTACACGATAAGTATCAGTTTATCTCAGGAAGCCCACATTGTATTACACTTCGATTCAAATGAACAGGATCTCTGACAATTCTTAAAACTTAAAAACATGAGGTGTACTTAATATTAATAATATATTAAGGTATGCTTATATACTTACTCTTTACATTGTTCTAAGTATCATTACGTGAACAAAATAGAAATGAAGAGATCCGTAGCAGAACCAGAGTAACCGACATAGCTCGAAGAGTCGCTCCGCTCAAGTGGCAATGAGCGGGGCACACAGTCCGAAGAGACGAAAGGGGTCCCAAGGTGCTTGAGCGGCTCCCTGCGACTCGATTGATGCCCCCCGTCTGGCGAGTGAGGTCCCTACCAACTTGTTTAAGCTTACAAGCTTTTTAAAGCCATTCAAGCGCCTCACCCCAACCCGGGACCCCAACCGGTTGTTCGAGCTGCGTCCCCGCTTATTGCCACTTCAGCTAAACAACTCCTTGGACTACGTGCCAGCTTATTGCCACTTCAGCTAAGCGACTCTTTGGAGCAGCGACTCTTCGAGCGATGTCGGTTACTCTGGTCCTCCTTATTTCTGGTTGGAGACATTTCCAACATGTCTTCGGAGAGTTTATTATAAAAACGACACAAATGAATTACTAATTTTACAAAGTCTAGAAGCGGGCACTGCAATTTTATTCTTATTCCTTGTATGAAACAGTGACAGCACAAAGGTCCCGCAGCTCGTCGTGTACGGGTGTACGGGCGTACGGGTGTGTGGGGTGTACGGGTGTACGGGCGTACGGGTGTGTGGGGTGTACGGGTGCACGGGCGCGTCACTCACCGACGGTGGTGAGCAGCATGTTGTCGAGCAGCAGCGCGATGGCCACTATGACCAGCACCAGCTTGCGCGACTCGCGGCACGCCGCCACGCGCGCCGACCAGCCGCCCGACGCCGCGCCCATCGCTCTGCAACAAGCACACAGCGTCAGTACCGCCGACAGGAGCGCCGCCGACCACGCGACTCGCTCTGAATCGCGCTATCGAGGTGTGCGCCGCAGAATGGCGACTAATCTATAATATTACTAGTGGTTCGCCCCGAACTGAGACCTCGCGGTATCCATAAGATAGTTTTAACTATCTTTATGTTCATAGACATCAGTACTATCAGTAGACTATTTTTTTATTCCACGTAAGATGGTGCTAACGTCTGTTATTTGTAAGCACAAACGAATAAACTTTTACAGAACGCCATCTATTGACATCATTGTGAAGTTCTGTTAAAAATACTGAAGCTCATTAAAAATTAAATAATTTCGTTTCCTTATAATATTTATCTAATTTTAGTATTTGTTGTTCAAGTGCAATATAATTCAAATAATTGATCAAGTTTCAGGCTTAGCCTTTCAGAAAATTGAGAGTTCTGAGGTCAACTTTGGAAGTTAGAAAATTTCCTCTTTGAAAGCTCGTCAATTTTAGGGGAAAATTTAAAAAATTTTTTGAACTCTATTCTTAATTATCTTTTAAAATGATATACCGCAACCCTATGTGACGCTATAAAAAATATTTTACTTCGCATTCTCGTCTATGAGAGATCCCCTGAAATAAAGATTTAGTTATAAAAATCGGCTGGAGCTGCCATCGGTTTACATATTATTATTAATATTTAAATTTGAAGTAGGTAATTACGTTTAGTAATTCAGAAGGTTTAGAGGTCTGACAGACGGACGGACAGACGGACAAGTGCAAATTCACTCAAGTAGACTCAGAGACCTTCGCTTCGGTCGGTCAATAATTATGCGAAAGTTTGGATGAATGTTTGTTACTCAATCACGCCAGAACGGCCGAACGGATCTGGATGAAATTTAGCACAAAAATTAAAGTCTGTAATAACACATATAATTTATTTATTAACCGATTTTTTGTAATAACCGATATTTTATTTCTCAAGGAAGAACAAAAGTTCACTTAAATGAGAACAATGATAATAAACTATGCTTAGATAATACAAAGGTGACCTTATACTAATTTCTATCTACAAACTAATCTTATTATTAAACTTCATTTTGGAAATGTTTGAGTATTTTTTTTTTTATTTAATGAAACTACACATAATATTATGCTACTTTTTATCCCGAAGAAAATTGAAAAGTTCCCGCGGGAACCAAAAAACCTCAATCCACGCGCACAAAGTCGCGGGCATCAGCTAGTATTGATGATAAATGATAAATGATTTATTTATTTCACATAGGACAACTTGTGTCATTTATGATACGTCAAGACTCTACCACCGGTTCAGAAAACTGATTCTACTGAGAAGAGTCGGCAAGAAACTCAGCAGTTGCTCTTTTATTAAAACAACAAATGTATGAACAACATTTGTTTTTTTAATAAAAGAGCAACTGAGCGACAACTCAAATAAACTTTTTTTTTAATATAAAGGCTACCGCTTGGCTGCAATCAAACCTGCATGCAAGTGGTGATGCAGCCTGAGGTAGAGCGCGCTTGCCTTCAAGACGCCTATTCACTCTCGATTTAAGTCATAATTTAAGATGGCATTTATATTCGCTTTCACTCAACTTTTACACGTGCTTTTGAACCGCCATACTATGAATCTACCACGGAATGCCAATCTTGGTAGGGACCAAGAAGAACTAGCAAGAAACTCGGCGGTTGCTCTTTGAAGTGTTTGAAGAATGTAGAAACCGATTTGAATTATGGAGTTATTTATTAGCTCTTTCATATCACTTGTTGCTATCATCGTAGACTACTGCAAAGTAGATTTTTTTCAATATCTATTTATATAAAATTCAAAGTCCTGACTGACTGACTTATATATCAACGCACAGCCTAAACCGCTGTGGCTAGAAACTTGAAATTTTGACAGTAGGTTCCTTTTGTGACGTAGGCGCTCACTAAGGAAGGATTTTTCAAAATTCCACCCTTAAGGGGGTGAAATAGGGGTTTAAAGTTTGTATGAAAGCCCGTCATTTCTCAAGTTATATCAACGAATCTTGGTATTTTGGCTTTTGGTAAAAAATAAAGAAATAAAAGTCCGTCATTTTTTAAGCTGTAGCCATGAAACTTGGTGTTTGGGATTTCGGTCTGAAATGAAAAAATACGTGATTCACAGTTTTTGAAAATTCTATCCCCAAGGACGTCAAATAGAGAGTTTATCCTTCAATCACGCCGAAATAGAGCAACGGATCAACGTGATTTTTTGCATGGGTATACTTAGTTGTGGACTTGGAGAGTGACATAGGCTTCTTTTTATCCCGGAAAATTACGGAGTGCCTGTGGGAATTAAAAACTTATGCCACGCGAACGAAGTCGCGAGCATCCTCTAGTTTTAAATAAAAGAAATTATCCATGAGACGAAGTTATGAATATTTCAACTAGTAAGGCATATTTTTAGTAAATTATTTAAACCATTCAAAATATGTACTCAGGTATTAAAAACCATTGTTAAGTTTTATAATTTTAAAATACTTGTACACTTCGAGGTCAAGCTTCCCAGCTTTTCGCTCAAAACGAACTTTTGGTTCCATTAACTTTGCAGAATTCAATTAACTTTATTTAACACTAGCCGCAGCGCGCGGGAGCTCTCCAATATTAATCCTTGACTTTATTTGACTTCAAACTTTAAACCACTCTACTTTTTTATAAAGTAGATTTTAAAGAAAAATTTTTGAAGTGAAACTTTTTTAGAATCGTTGTGATTTGAAAATTCGATGAAACGAAAAAGAGACAAAAATGCCTGGTGGGAGGCTTCGGCCGTGGCTAGTTACCACCCTACCGGCAAAGACGTGCCGCCAAGCGATTTGGCGTTCCGGTACGATGCCGTGTAGAAACCGAATAGGGGTATGGGTTTAATATAACTGCCATGCCCCTAACAGGTTAGCCCGCTACCATCTTAGACTGCATCATCACTTACCATCAGGGAAGATCGCAGTCAAGGGCTAACTTGTAGTGCATAAAAAAAAAAATCATAAAAGGATTTAGCCTGCGAGAGAATGAAATAGAATATAAGTTACATTTATCTCATTCTCTCGTAGGCTACTTTTCTGAAGTTTCACTTCTGCCGTGTGTGAATTGCACACGTACCTACACACTTTTATTTTTATTTTTATTTATCTACGCGGAAGAATACGCGGGCATCAACTTAAAGTATTTCTCATAAACACACAGTTATATAACATACAATAGGTAATACCAAAATATATTACCACAAGTATTACTTTAATTTTGCACAAAGATTGGGTACAAGAAAAATTACTGCGAAAAAAATCTATTGTAACTTACAAAGTCGCAAATACTACTGGTTATTGGGTATTTGAAAACTATTCAAATAAACTAGTGGTTCGCCCCGAACTGAGACCTCGCGGTATGCATAAACTTGTACAGAGCGCCATCTATTGACATAATTGTGAAGTTCTGTTAATAATACTGAAGCGCATTAAAAATTAAATAATTTCGTTTCCTTATAATATTTATCTAATTTTAGTATTTGTTGTTCATGTACAGGATATAATTCAAATAATTGATAAGTTTCAGGCTCAGTCTTTCAGAAAATTGAGAGTTCTGAGGTCAACTTTGGACGTTAGAAAATCGCCACTTTGAAAACCCCCCATTTCATCAATTTTAGGGGAAAAATTTAAAAAAATATATTTTTGGACTCTATTTCTAATTATCTTTAAAATGATATACCGCAACCCTATGTAACGCTATAAAAAATATTTTACTTCGCATTCGCTTCTATGAGAGCCCCCCTGAAATAAAGATTTTTATAACTTTTTAAGCCATATTCGGCGGGAGGCCATCGGTTTACATATTATATTTAAAGTTGAAGTAATTACGTTCAGCAATTCAGAAGTTATAAGGCTCTGACAGACGGACGGACGGACGGACGGACAAGTGCCATTTCACCCAAGTAGACTCAGAGACCTTCGCTTCGCTCGGTCAATTATTTCTTATAGTGACTATTAAATAGAGAAGTCGTAAAATCCACGCCCCCTGTTAGTTTTATTATTGAAATCCGTTTTAAACTATCGATTGAAGTAAAAAAGTGCCTCGAATTTTGATGATGTCACATTTCAGTATTTCACACAGCAACCAATCCCAAGCGTGCGTTTTGACGTTTGAAAAAAATTTGATATGTATTTAAATAATACAACGTTCTACGGTGCTACGCGGCTACGCATCTCTGCCGTAGGGCGTAGCCGCGTAGAGGCTACACCGTAGAACCTTTGTACTCCTTTCTCAAGGGGCACTATGACGTTAGACATGCATCAATCATTGCTACAGTCTCTATTGTTACAATTGGTTCAATTTATGGTATTCTGTCTGCGACAATGGATCTTGTCCAATAGTGGAAGAGTGTTGGTTGTTATTGCAGGTGACTGCGATCGTAACACTAGGAGTTTTTTTTTAATTCCACTGCAAGTTAGCCCTGGATGGTAAGTGATGATGCAGTCTAAGATAGTAGCGGCTAACTTCTTAACCCGCTATACGATTTTAGACTGCATCATTACTTACCATCAGGTGAAATCGCAATCAAGGGCAGTGGAAAAAATAAATTGAAAAATCTCTGCCGGGGATCAATACTCAATTTATTTATTACATGTAGGACAAACAGGTGTCTCTTATGTTGACTCTACCACCGGTTCGGAAAGAAGTTCCACTGAGAAGAGCTGGCAAGAAACTCAGCAGTTGCTCTTTTTAAAAAGCAAGATCGAACCCGGGACCTCCCACAAGAGTGCTCCAGGCAGGCAGGGTCAGGCCCCCGAGGGGAGGGTGACGGAGGAAATGGAGCCCGCGAGGCCTCGACGCTAAAGCGCCGCAAATTGCCGTCGTCAGGGATTTAATAGCCACTTAGGAGGCACTCACTGTAGCGCCTTACTTTGCTTGTATTATACGTTAATATTCCGTCATAGCTGAATATGTATATTAACTATTAAGCAATAATTAAAATGCTTTTATAGTATGATTGATGCCCGCGACTTCGTGGTTTAAGTATTTTTGATCGAAAATTTTTGGTATGTATATTTAAGTAAGTTCATAAATTGTAAGTTAAGTTTATTTTGTTCTTTTTTTGAAAAATAAATATATATTTAAACCTAGCGTAATATGCTACGAATTTCATGGACAGATCGCGTTCAGAATATTTGCCATTGAATCAAAACCAACCGAGAAAGAATATAAATCCATTCATAAGATTTAATTAATAATTATCAAAAGTTTATTGAGAACACTACCTGATACCCGCGACTTCGTCCCGATGGATTTATGTTTCTAAATATTACAAAGAATTAAATTTATTAATATTAATTAATACTCATATTATAAATGAGAAAGTTGAGATGGATGTATGGATGGATGGATGGATGTTTGTTACTCAATGACGCCAGAACAGCTAAACGGATCTGCATGAAATTTGGCACAAAGATAGATCTTAGTCTGGATTAGCACATAGGCTAAATTAAGGAGTTCCCGTGGGAACCAAAAAAAACTTCAGTCCACGCAGACAAAGTCGCGGGCATCAGCTGGTTACTTTATAATTTCCGGGATAAAGCGTAGCTTATAATTGTGTCATTGTCCAGGTTTTGGACCATAATTATTGACGCAAAAAATCAACGGGTCAATGTATCAGCGCATTGGCCCGTTGCGGCATGGTTGAAGAACAAAGTAATAAACAAATATACTTTTCATCATACCTATTCGAAAAACGCATATTGCCTTCAGAGGATAGCGGGAGCAAAGTGTAACTTGAAGGCCCATGGGACTTTTCATTTCTCTCTTCTGATTGGTCCGAAGTCACGTCATCAATTTGTTGATCGGATATACGTCTTTACATTTTATTTAAACTTTAAATATACGTCTAAATAATGTATATACAATTACATAGAAGGTTGATAGGAGTATCTTCTGATTGGTGCTTAAACGTATAGGTAATGTCCATACATAGTAGGTTGATACTCCTAGCTTTTTCTCATACGTAATGATGAAAAATAGTGTGTGTCACTCGGGGCCAAATTTTTTGTTCTCGGGCGGCGTATATTGAATTCCTCGCTACGTTCAGGATTCTACTTTAGACCCCTCGCTACGCTCGGGATTCTACTATAGAATCCTTCACTTCGCTCTGAACTCAAAATAGCGCCCTCGGGGAACAAAAATTTTCTTTGGCCCCATGTAACACAAATAACTATTTCGTACCACTTGCTCAAAAAAGTAACATTCTATGCCACAAAAAGTGGACATAACAATAGTCATTTTTAATCTGTTAAAAACAGGGAAAGAAAATTGTACTGAATTTCATTCATCCTCTAGGGGGAGAATGTGATTTTAATTTTTTTTGACGACCTACGTGGCGCAGTGTTGAGCGCTGTTGCCTTAACGTGCGCAGGTCCTGGGTTCGATCCCCGGCAGGGTTTGGAAATTTATAATTTCTGAATTTCCCTGGTCTGGCCTGGTGGGAGGCTTCGGCCGTGGCTAGTTACCACCCTACCGGCAAAGACGTGCCACCAAGCGATTTAGCGTTCCGGTACGATGCCGTGTAGAAACCGAATAGGGGTATGGGTTTAATATAACTGCCATGCCCCTAACAGCTTAGCCCGCTACCATCTTAGACGGCATCATCACTTACCATCAGCTGAGATCGCAGTCAAGGGCTAACTTGTAGTGGATAAAAAAAAAAAAAATTTGAATACTTACCGAAATTTATACTGAACTACATCTGTGTTTACACCATTGAGTTTGTATATAAAGCATTATACATCTTTTTGAAAAAGGAATACGCATTTATTATGCAGTTAAGATTATTAAATAAAATGAGAAAACCGACGAAGCCGTATGAGCTTGATGCCTTTGCTTTTCCGACAAAAAAATATTAGTCTAGGAATTTGCCGCGTTTTTGTTTTCTTCAAATACATAAACGTTAAGTTTATTTTAATTTATTTTTATAAATAAGTTAATGTTCTACAAATACGTTACGATGTTAAATCAAGTGTTAATTTTTTCGCAAATGGTACGAAAAGTAGAGTATTTTCCTCGGTGATAAAGCTGTCTTAGTCTTGGGTGAACTTAAATCCCTCGCTACACTCAGGACTCGTCTTAAATCCCTCGCTTCGCTCGTGATTTCAGTTTTTAACACCCTCGCTACGCTCGGGGGTAAACCTCGAGTCCTTCGTTACGCTCGCGATTTAAATCGTCACCCGCGACAGAAGACACTGCTTTATCCCCTTGGTTAATAATCTACTATTTGCATTTATAGTATTAGTGGGAAAATGGAAATAAATCCCTTTTTCGTACCACTTGCTCAAAAAAGTGACATTCTATGCCACAAAAAGCGAACATAACAATAGTCATTTTTAATCTGTTAAAAACAGGGAAAGAAAATTGTACTGAATTTCATTCATCCTCTAGGGGGAGAATGTGATTTAAATTTGGAATACTTACCGAAACTTGACTGCCTCGTTGGTCTAGTGGTTAGTATGTTCGACTGCGGCCGACGAGGTCCCGGGTTCGAGTCCCGGGTCGGGCCATAATAAGTATTGGGTTTTTCTGACAAGAAATTCTCAGTACTAGCCCGGAGTTAGGAAGTTGGCGGTGTTTCACCTCTGTGCCTCGGAGAGCACGTTAAGCCGTCGGTCCTGCGCCTGATCTCTCTCCGCTCGTGTCGGATTTTCTGTCCCATCGGGCTATGAGAGTAAAGGAACAGAGAGTGCACCTGTGTATGCGCACACACTTGTGCACTATAATATCTCCCGCGCAGATGGCTAATCTCTCATGGAGATTGGCCGCCGTGGCCGAAATTCGGTCGGGAGGACATTTTTATTATTATACTTACCGAAATTTATACTGAACTACAACTGTGTTTACACCATTGAGTTTGTATATAAAGCATCATACATCTTTTTGAAAAAGGAATACGCATTTATTATGCAGTTAAGATTATTAAATAAAATGACGAAAACCGACGAGGCCGTATGAGCTTGATGCCTTTGCTTTTCCGACAAAAAATATTAGTCTAGGAATTTGCCGCGTTTTTGTTTTCTTCAAATACATAAACGTTAAGTTTATTTTAATTTATTTTTATAAATAAGTTAATGTTCTAAAAATACGTTACGATGTTAAATCAAAGCGACAGTGACAGTGAATTGTCGAACAAAAATGTAACTCTCTCTATCAATAATTGGACCAATGTTTCGAATGTTAACTTTTACTTTTAATTGTCATTATTTTTAAAAAATGCTTATCTCATATTATTATTGTGTTAATTTTTTCGCAAATGATACGAAAAGTAGAGTATTTTCCTCGGTGATAAAGCTGTCTTAGTCTTGGGTGAACTTAAATCCCTCGCTACACTCAGGACTCGTCTTAAATCCCTCGCCTCGCTCGTGATTTAAGTTTTTAACACCCTCGCTACGCTCGGGAGTAAACCTCGAGTCCTTCGTTACGCTCGCGATTTAAATCGTCACCCGCGACAGAAGACACTGCTTTATCCCCTTGGTTAATAATCTACTATTTTTCTACGTGCTTTATGTATTTTGGTACAAAATAAATACTTATACTTAGTAACTTTACCTACAGTTTAAATCGACTCTTCTTTTAGTGAAGTTAAGTTCTTCATCGTTTACCTACTGTGCGGAAGGACGTGTAAGGAACCCACCGCATTATCCCAACAAAACTCCTACCGTTATGTGATTAATGGAAAGGGGGCACGACCCTCTGCAATGAGGAATACGACGCGAAGAGACCTACTGAGCGAGCTTCAGCTACGCGTTAATGGAATTAATGGTTAATGAACCATCATTAATGGAATCGTTCGGAAGCCACAGGTTTCTTTACTCTTACATGACATGCCCTGTATTCTCAAGATTTATTGAAAAGCCTAGCGACCGCCCCGAGCTTCGCTTGCAAAATCAGTCCTTATTTCCTACCTCGTACTTAAATTTATTAATGCGAAAGTTTCTTTGCCCGTTTGTTTAGCCGACGCGGTTAGTTTTGAAGTTTCAAATAATAAAATGTAGAGTTTTAGTAGAAAAAAATTCTAACACCTTCAAAAATAAACATCTATGACACTAAAAAACATTCAATTACACAATGAATTAAATATGAAACTTTAAAATCAGTCCTTAAAAGTTGCTTTAAATACTGCAAAGATAGTCTTAATCAAAGTAATTGCGTACATAATAACACCCTCTATTATATCATTAAATATTCTTTTCGTGTATTTTAAAACTTACTATGAATGTAACTCTAGAGTTTTAGATTTAAGTGTCCTGAAAGGTGTATGAAGTCTGCCAATCCACTCTTGTACAGCGTAGTGGACTATGGACTAAACCCTTCTCATTCTTCTCTTCTCAAAAATTTTTTTTTTTTTATTCTTAGAGAATACTCGTGATGATGATGATTGAATATTTGTATATTTTCTTTTTTTTAAATAAAAAATACAATTAAATCATTCTCACCTTAAATACCCGCAGCGCAGTCACCCATCTTGGTCAGAAATAAAAAAATTAAAATATAATTATAATTAAAATCAACCAAAACTGTCAGCATGGGCGTCCTCCCCTCACGGCGGCCGAGGACTGACTGACTTGGTCTCGAATACAAAATCTGACTTCAGGAAACAACCAGACAGAATGACCCCTGATATATACCTAGTAAGCCCCTTTATAGAACACTTGAAACGTGAGCGAAGGGGGCGAGGGAGGTCTACATAACTGGTCATTGCTTATCATACAATTATCCACATCACGAAAAATTAAACTCTATTTCCTTAATTCTAAAGTTCATTTTCCGAACCAACAATTTGCAGTCCTTTGGCAAGTACTAGTGCAAATAAATTTCGACTGTATTGTTATATATCAAAGTTCAATTTCCATTAAACTTAGTAGATGGTCTTTAATATACGATAGTGCAAGCAAATTTAATCTTTAAAAATTGACACATAAGGTTGCTTTTAAGTTGGAATGTGTTATGAAAGCTACAGGTTCTCGATAAAGTTCCCGCTGAAAGTGCGGCGTGAAGCGTGACGTGTGACGAGTAGGAGGATGGAAGTGATAATTCGTTTTAAAAGGACGAATATGAAAATGTAAGCTCTTTGATTTCTCTAAAATTTCTCAGCCAATTTGCGTGATGCTTCGATTTTTCAGCAGGGAAAATTGAGATCATGATGTGTGTTGTGAATGTGATGAAAACACGAAAAGTGTTTTTTTGCCAAGGATTCAATTTAACTCAATTCAAAATTTGTGTTTAAAGTTTAAACTATACACACTGAACAAACTTTTGAACATCAATAAAATATAAGACTATAAGACGTGATTGTCATAATTAATAGTGCTATATTAAAACTAAAGCTACGAGGTTCCAAACGCGCCGGTCTAAGACTACTTTAATATTTATTTTGTGTGCGATGCCTGACGGCTGAGAGCTCTTCGATGGATAACAGCGAATGAACCACGACCATTGTAATAGCTTAATAATAAGTAGAGTTTTTCCATACATAAGTAAGGCCTGTATTACATTAGATAAGCCCACCCGCGGGGCGAACTAGTCAATAATAAGAATAGCAAAATCTCACGTCCAACCTTTTGTTTTCAGGTCATCACGAGAGGTCCTTAATTTGTATCTCCGTCCCTCTCCCTCGCACAGGACGCGCTATCTGCGTCTCACTCGTCGCTAAGTACAATTCTACGCGTTTTATGATCTTCACATACTTGGAACCGCGGCTTTGTCTGAAGGATTAGAAACTTTATTCTTTTAAATACTTCTATACTATGTATACCTACACAGACATTATAATATAAATGCGAAAGTGTGTCTGTCTGCCTGCTACGCTTTCAAGGACCATCTGCTCAAAATTTGGCAACTTTTTAAGACAAAACCCTAAATCCACGCGAGTGAAGTCGCGGGCAGCATGTAGTATATGTAATTCCGACTGAATTTCGGCCGCGGCAGCCAATCTCCACTGAGATTAGCCATCTGCGCGGGAGATAATATTATAGTGCACAAGTGTGTGCGCAAACACAGGTGCACTCTCTGTTCCTTTACTCTCATAGCCCGATGGGACTGAATATCCGACACGATCGGAGAGAGATCAGGCGCAAAACCGACGGACTTTACGTGCTCTCCGAGGCACGGGGATCTCCAACATCCTAACTCCGGGCTAGTACTGAGAATTTCTTGTCAGAAAAGCCCACTACTTGTTATGGCCCGACCCGGGACTCGAACCCGGCACCTCGTCGGCCGCCACACACCACATGCTAACCACACGACCAACGAGGCAGTGACTACAAAAATAAATACAGAGACAGACAGACAGTATTTACAATTGTATATTAATCCATATCCATACTAATATTATAAATGCGAAAGTGTGTCTGTCTGTCTGTCTGTCTGTCTGTCTGTCTATCTGTCTGTCTGCTACGCTTTCCCGGCCCATCTTTTCAACCGATTTTGCTGAAATTTGGTATAGAGGCAGGTTATATCCCGGGGAAGGACATAGGCTACTTTTTATCCCGGAAAATTAAGGAGTTCCCGAGGGAATCAAAAAACCTTAATCCACGCGGACGAAGTCGCGGGAATCATCTAGTATAATATATTATTCGCCCTCAGTGCGGACGCTTAGCTTCATTTCTTTGAGTTCTTTGTGCGCGACACTAGCTCTTCACCCAGCTTTGCTCACTTTACAATATTCAAAATTCATTCTTTGGGCGTGCAACAGAGGTACAAAACAATGGTTAAAAATTATAAATATTATCATCTAATAATGTTAGCATAATATAAGGAAAATATAAGTTTATTATTAGCAAAATGTCAAAATCTAGAATTATATTATATGTAAAATTTAAAAATGTCTGAGCTGAAAAAAATCATTTATGTTATAAAACATCAAATGTTATATATATTAAATTTTTACCTCCTTTAGAATCGATTTGCATATTATAGGTAGGTATGTAATATAAGCCCAGGGTATGAAAATGTATGGGGAGTAAAATCAAACTTTCTCCGTTACGTTATTGAATTTATGTTTCCATGGTAACACTTGTTTATGGCCACCATCACATCACCATATATAGTGATGGTGGTGATGTGTATATATATTATATTTCGTCGCTTCATTCTTCAGATATGATTTATTTACTAGGTAGTTCCTTTATTGTACAGCAACAATCGCACGATTTTTAGAGATGTTTTATTTTAGTATAATGACAAAATTCTCCCACTTAAGCCATCCCCACTTGTTTACCCATTCAATATTTCTTCGTCATTCTTTTATCGTGCGTAGCAACGATCGGACGTCCCCACTTTCAACATAGTTAATATTATTTTTTATCTAAATAAAAAATATTGAAAAAGAAACAACCGCTGCTGTTTACAGGAAAACGGTGAGTCTTTAATCTTTCATTTTCAGCAATTTATTTCATGCATGACAGGCTTAAGAAATTATTCTTATATTAATTTTTCATGCAGTGTTAAATTACACTAAAGGTTTTCCGAGGGGCTACCCGAGAGGTATCAACAAAGGAGAATAAACCTTTCAGCTCAGCATGACGCGCCTGAGGAATTATATTTTCATGCAGTGTTAAATTACACTTAAGTTTTTTCGAGGGGTTATACCCGAGAGGTATCAACAAAGGAGAATAAACCTTTTCAGCATGACGCGCCTGAGGAATTATATTTTCATGCAGTGTCAAATTACACTAAAGGTTTTCCGACGGGTTACCCGAGAGGTATCAACAAAGGAGAATAAACCTTTCAGCATGACGCACCTGAGAATTGTATTTTCATGCAGTGTCAAATTACACTTAAGGTTTTCCTGGGGGTTACCCGAGAGGTAACAACGAAGGAGAGTAAACCTTTCAGCATAAAAGGCGCTTAAGAAATTATTATTTTATGCACCGTTTAATTATTCTAAAAGTCCATACGGCGGGTTGCCCAAGAGGCACCATGAAGAAGGTTAAGCCCTTCAGCATGGCTCGCCTAAGTAATTATAGTTACTTAGCACTCACACGAAGTACGTGTTAAAGTACGCTAATCCACTGGAAGGTTACTAGCGAAGTAACACGACGGAAATCAAACCTTCCAGCTAGACACTCCTAGCGATAGCAGGATAAGGAGAAATATTGGCGCCCGTTAGACTCGTCTGATGACGAGAACTTTGCAGGTTAGTCGAAAATTCTATTACTAAGTGTTAAAAAGTGCTTTTAACTCGGGATTGACTGCGAGTCAATTGCGAGATAATAATTAGCTGTGAGCTGATTATGAGTCATATTCTTATGACACTCATGCAGTGAATATGTGTCACCTTGACTAGATATGCACATTAACTGGAAGCTATAAAAGTGTTTTTAACTCGGGATTGACTGCGAGTCAATTGCGAGATCATAATTAGCTGCGAGCTAATTATGAGTCATATTCTTATGACACTCATGCAGTGAATATGTTTCACCTTGACTAGATATGCACATTAACTGGAAGCTATAAAAGTGTTTTTAACTCGGGATTGACTGCGAGTCAATTGCGAGATCATAATTAGCTGCGAGCTAATTATGAGTCATATTCTTATGACACTCATGCAGTGAATATGTGTCACCTTGACTAGATATGCACATTAACTGGAAGCTATAAAAGTGTTTTTAACTCGGGATTGACTGCGAGTCAATTGCGAGATCATAATTAGCTGCGAGCTAATTATGAGTCATATTCTTATGACACTCATGCAGTGAATGTGTCACCTTGACTAGATACACACATTAACTGGAAGCTATTGTCCGCGAGACAATATTAACGCAAAATGCGTACATACATACTACCTCCATATTCGTCCGCTCACTTATTGTATTCTTCAGAGATACAAACGAGGTTGAGCCCCATGCACAAGACGAATTCACCATTCTCTGAACAAGAGGGAAGTCGTGCAGGTAGCAAACGCACGTGCACTGTTTGTTAAAACTTTTAAAAGTGAATATTTAAGTGAAATGCCGAAACAAAAACGCAAACAACAGAAACGTAATCGTCGAAGGATTATTATAGAATCTTCATCAGACTCCCGAAAACCGGCTTATTCGAACGTACAAACGCCTGGGGGTTGACCAAGAGTTAAAACGGTGACCTTACTTTTCATTATACCTGTGTAAGAAAAACATATCTACCGCTACGATTACATTTTTCTCTAGAAATCACAAATCATTGTGTAACTGTACAACCTGGCGGTTCACCGAGTGTTAACCCGAAGGTTTAATAGAGACTAAAACTTTAGTCTCGTGCCTACATTTTCAGACGGTAATATTACGTAACAGAACAACCTGGCGGTTAACCGAGAGTTAACACGAGGGTTTAAATACACGCTAAAAGTTTCGTCTTGTACGTTCCATACAACAATGTGGTGTAGGCGAACAACCTGGTGGTTAACCGAGAGTTAACACGAAGGTTCAATAAATACCTACTAAAAGTTTCGTTTTGTACGTTTCATAAGATAATGTTGTATTGCCGAACAACCTGGCGGTTAACCGAGAGTTATCACGAAGGTTTAACAGCTGATGCTAGAAGTTACGCCTTGTATGTTTCATATGATAATATTCTGTAACCAAAAAACCTGGCAGTTAGCCGAGAGTTAACACGAAGGTTTAATAGATGCTCTAAGTTTGTCCAGAGCTCGATCCAGAGCTCCTCGGGGTACTCGGAGAAAGAAGTGACAGGAAATGATCCAAAATTTGGTGTAAAATATAATAAATTAATAGACCTGAAAGAAATGTAAATTATTCAGTGTATGAAAAAGTCAAGATCTCAGGTTCAAAATTTCCAGATGTAACTGTTCACAATATAAAACCTCTCAGTATCAAACGTACATACATTGTCAGAGAGGTAACAAAAGGTTTGAGATAATGATTATATCTTTTTTATCAGTTATCTAGGTACTTTAGCGTTATATAAATTCAATTTATTTACGAATACTGTAGATACAGAAAACGAAAATAAAAGCTGCTAGTATCTTGCCTCATAGTGGTGTGCAAAGAAAATTTGCAACGAAAATGTGTGGTAAAATTGCAAAAATTACCCACCAGTTTTACGTTTTTCCTACCCACATGCTCTTGGGCTCAAATCTCAAGTTCATATCTCGATCATGCCCTGGAAGCATATATCATACATCCGGTGACGTGTAATAATGGTTGATTATACTTAGAAGACGGCAGAAAAACAAAAACCAAATTGAGAACCTTTTCCGTTTTGGAAGTCGGTTAAACGGAGAGTATTTTTACGACCGGAAGTAAATTTCGTATGATGTAACAATGTAAAATTTCTATCGTATTATTGTCTTTTAAAAGATGTTTCGTGGGCTAGCAGGCAAGCATTTCTGCAAACTCGGGATAATGCATAGTTCATGTTGCCCGAAGCGGGATCCTAACTTTAGTATCTATGCATCGTCCATATATTGGAAACAATCTTTGAAAAACCGTCATAAAACTGTCGTTATCATAATACGTACATCGTTATCACTCGTGGAAAACATACAATTTATTCCGCCTTAACAACATACTCCATAATAACTTGCTTAATGCAAAATTAAACTACTTGGTTTTTTGTAAAAAGAGTAAAGAGTATAGATCCACGCCGTCAGCGCGTCTACCTTACTTATTGACGGAGGGAAATGATTTAACGCATTCATTCAAAAATACTTATGTATATTAAATAATTTATAATGACTGATGACACATGTTTTAGCGACATGAACAACTAGGTTGTCCATTGTTAAAAAAGTATAGTAGCCTCCCTATCTAACTTAATTTAAAGCTTCTACCGTCAGTGAGGTTTAAAGCCCAAACCGACCGACTTACACATCCAAGTCGACATTAGTACTACCTAGTAGTCTATCACAATATCGACCGAGGTATATTCATCATTTTTCATTTATATTCTGCGGGGAACTTATACACAACAAATAGGAATTTGTAGTATTCCATAATATTGATTATGGCATAATCTTTTGACAGACATCTTAAAATGGTACCATTATTAATAATTTTATTAAACTATGTGCCTGTAGTAGACCTCTACAACAGGACCAGAATAACCCGTTCTTTTCCCGCCGCGTTTTGATAAATAAAAATTTTCTCCCCCCTTCTGGGTAGGTTTCCACACGTTCAAACGTCCCATTGGACGTCTGTAGTGTGTAAATAAAACCAAGTACTGTCCCGGCTAATATACTTTTGATTAGATCATAAATCTTGCAGCATTAACATTAATAATTATTGGTTTCATTTGCTTGCATCAAATCTGTAAGCTTGTTACTCAGCAGCTGATGTAAAAAGCGCAACATTGTATTCCTAAAGTAAAATGAATACTTAAGAAAAATCTTAGACTCATCTTAACTATACGTAGATGAGAATCTCAAGAAATCCGCACATGATTCCAACCTTAAGCATAAAGCTGTTTAAAACATTACGACTCAAATAAGAGATTGGGAAGAATAAATAAAATTATTGATAACAATAATTATTATATTATATTCAATGTGGAAACAGTTCTTGCAAAAATAGATATTTTCTGTATCTCTAAACATCTACCTAGTAAATAAATCATATCTGAAGAATGAAGCGACGAAATATAATAGATGATCAAACGAACTTCCTGAAGTGAAGTTCGATCATTATTATATGAGTCGCTTCATTCGAAGATATATAAATTCCCAACCCACCCAACCCGAAACATACCTATTTTTGCAATAACATTAGGTATATATCTCTAAAAAGAATGACGAAGAAATATTGAATGGGTAAACAAGTGGGGATGGCTTAAGTGGGAGAATTTTGTCATTATACTAAAATAAAACATCTCTAAAAATCGTGCGATTGTTGCTGTACAATAAAGGAACTACCTAGTAAATAAATCATATCTTCGAATGAAGCGACTCATATAATAATGATCGAACTTCACTTCAGGAAGTTCGTTTGATCATCTATTATATACACAATACCACCATCATATTTTTATTTTATGTAACTGGACGTCAATAAGTGTAGTGTACCTACCTAAATTGAATAAATATTTATGACTTTAAATGACTTATGACTTATGTTTCCATGACTATGTCATATATTTTGATGAATAATTTTAATACATAACTTTTATAAAATAATTACTATTAGTTATATAAATTCAATTTTTACCTATGACTTCAGATTTTGTTCCTCCAATCACGCCGCAATAGAGCAACGGATCGGCGTAATTTTTTGCATGAGTATAGTTGAGGACGGAGAGTGACATATAGGCTACTTTCATCCCGAAAAATTAAGGAGTTTCCGTGGCAATTAAAAAATATTCCACGCGGACGAAGTCGCGGGCATCAGCTAGTAAATATTTGCAGTAGTATCTATCTAGTAGCCGCAGCATCCCACAAGAGAAGCTAAGATGAACAAACACAGCCTCCCGCTCATTAGGCCATCACCCGTCAGTCTCGTATCAAATATCTAATCTCGTCTGTGGTCGCCGTCTCGCTCGCACGCACTGACCAGTGACCAGCCTCTCGCTCTAGCACTCAAACCGACCCCCGGGCCCGCGGAGGACGACAGCGGGCCATGGAGTCGAATTACTGTTCATACATTATTTTATTAAAAATTCAAATGTTTTTTATTCAAATAAACTTTGTCAAGTGCTTTTGAATTATTTTAATTATTTTTTTTCACTTCTATATTCATTCCAGTACAATTTAGCCCTTGACTGCGATCTCACCTGATGGTAAGTGATGATGCAGTCTAAGATGGTAATGTTGGTTTTTGATTCCCGCAGGAATTAAAAAGTAGCCTTTGTCCTTCCCCGGGATATAACCTACCTCTATACCAGATTTCAGCAAAATCGGTTGTAAAGATGGGCCGGGAAAGCGTAGCAGACAGACAGACAGATAGATAGACAGACAGACACACTTTCGCATTTATAATATTAGTATGGATTTCTTTATTTAATTTTTTTGTACCCTAATTATATCTGTGTGCTTAATTTCAGCCTTATCCGCCCAGTTTAGAGCTGGGGCCAGACCGGCCAACGCTAAGGCAATACTTAAGCAATATTACTCAAAATGACAGTTGGTTGTCACGTACCTTGACGTTCCTAAAGATTATATTTCTAAAACACGAAAGTCAACAATAATGAAACAATATCGCTTTAAGCGTTGGCGGTGTGACCCCTGAGCGTTGACAGATAAGTAACCTTTTCCTTTTGTATTTAGAAGATGGAGAGTATTTAATGGTTTTTACGTATTCTGTTTTTTCTCTGGTCTGGTTTGGTGGGAGGCTTCGTTTGGCTAGTTAGTAGTTACCACCCTACCGCCAAGCGATTTAGCGTCCCGGTACGATGTCGTGTAGAAACCGATTAGGGGTATGGGTTTAATATAGCCCTCTACCATCTCAGACTGCATATTCGCTTACTTTCAGGTGACATCACAGTCAAGGGCTAACTTGTAGTGGAATAAAAAATTAAATAATGAACATCCGCTCCACAGGTGCCCTGTCGGCTGATCTGCGGCGGCCATCACAATGATATCGCTCTGTATCAACGACTGCACAGACCACTAGCACAAGACGATTGAGGATTTATTAAGGATGTCTTAAATCCCCACGAGAACCGCTTAACTTTCCGAGAAAAAAAGAAGCTTTGTCCTTCCCCGGGATACACCTATCTCTGTACCAAATTACATCAAAACCGGTTGAAACAATGGGCCGTGAAAGCGTAGCAGACAGACAGATGGAAAGACAGACAGACACACTTTCGCATTTAAAATATTAGTATGGAAGTATGGATTTTTTAAATTCCCACAAGAACCGCTTAACTTTCCGAGAAAAAAAGAAGCTTTGTCCTTCCCCGGGATACACCTATCTCTGTACCAAATTACATCGAAACCGGTTGAAAAGATGGGCCGTGAAAGTTTAGCAGACAGACAAACACAGTTTCGCATTTATAAAATTATTACTACTAGTTGATGCCCGCGACTTCGTCCGCGTGGATTGTGGATTTTCGAGCTGTATCCACTATCTATACTTCTATACTAATATAATATTATAAATGCGAAAGAATGGATGGATGGAAGTTTGTTACTCAATCACGCCAGAACGGCTGAACGAATCTGGATGAAATTTGGCACAGAAATAGATTATAGTCTGGAATAACACATAGGCTACGTTTTATCCCGGAAAATTAAAGAGTTCCCGCAGGAACCAAAAATCCACGCGGAAGAAGTCGCGGGCAACAGCTAGTTTATTATAAATTAATAAATTTGCGCGTACACTTCTATAATATGCACCTTCTATAATATACCTGCACAGACTGCCGCGAAAGGACAACACGTGGTTGACACAACGTAACCTCTATTATGTTGTGTAGCGTGTAACACCGTAGCACGGGAGTTTACGCTCTTCCGCGTAGCTCTCGACGTAGCTCTCAGCGCTACGAGGATCGCGTAGCATTCTGCTACGGAAACTTGAACACTACTACGAAATATGTGTTTCAAATTCAAATAAACTTGAGACAAAGTGCTTTTGAATCTTTAGGTGAATTTACCACTGGCTCGGAATGCCAATCCTAACGCGTTTTTAAATATAAGGGCAACAAACTCTCGCGAAACATTCACTTCGTGTGGGAAACAAGTTTCACCCTGTCGCACTAGTCTCTGCAGCACCATTTTTTAATCAACTATAAGTAAGCCCTTACCTGCGATCTCACCTGATGGTAAGTGATGATGCAGTCTAAGATGGAAGCGGGCTAACCTGTTAGGGGCATGGCAGTTATATTAAACCCATATCCTTATTCGGTTTCTACACGGCATCGTACCGGAACGCTAAATCGCTTGGCGGCACGTCTTTGTCGGTAGGGTGGTAACTACCATCAGGTGAGATCTCAGTCCAAGGTTTAACTTGTAGTGGAATTTAAAAAAAAGTAACCGTTGCCATGTCAAGGTGATAAAATGGCGACCCCGAATATGCCGTGACAGCGTATGAAAAAGCACCGCATCTAAATCTACTTTGTACTTTTTAAGAAATAAGGTAAAAATATTAAAAAATAAAAATAATGATTGCAACGCAGCTTGGTGGACTATGACCTTAAAACATATCTAAGAACCTTCTCAAAAGTTGTACATATCCAATGCAAAAACTGCATTAAAATAGGTCCAATAGTTTTCCAGGAAGGTGGGTAACAAAAGAATGCACAAACAAACAAACAAACACACAACCTCTTAGGGCAAACTCAGATACAGTATCCGTTCCGTCGTCGGGTAAAAATGAAATTTTTACTTTAAAAAAAAATTGCCAGTTATAGACTGCCGATAGAAGTGAAAACGAATACATATTATATAAAATATTTTTTTTTTTAAATAAAATTTTAATATAATTAAAATATAAACCTTAACACTGAGGCATTAAAGTTTAATTACGAATGTAGTATATTTATATTTAAGACCTTTTGTCTTCGTAACAACGCGAGCATGTCGGTGACGCGAATCCACAAGTTTACCCCCTACCGAAAAGTGCTCAACGCGGCTAAAGAAGTTTTCACTTCAAAAATAGAACTATAGACATTCTTAAAGTAGGTATACTGTACCTAACGTTATACTTTAAGTTTACTTTTATATATAACAACTGAAGTTAGCGTTAGTGAAGTGAAGTGAAGTGAGACGCAAATTGGTCAAATAATGCGAACGTCACGTCGCTCGCCTGAATATTGATATTCCAGAGGGAACACCCTCCCGGTGCGTTGGTTCCACCTGTTCAATGGACTTAGGTTCGATTCTCGTCTGGGTTAAGCTGATTGGTAGATCTACTGATTTGCTACATATCTATATCTATACTATAATATTATAAACTAGCTGATGCCCGCGACTTCATCCGCGTGGATTTTAGGTCTTACCGAGTCCCGTGGGAACTGGTTTGTTTCCCAGGATAAATGTGTATAATATATGAAACTGAATAAATGACCGTCAATCTGTCAATACGAGTATATTTGAACATCTCTCTACTGTCTTATGTCTCATTTACTTTTGTATATATGGAGATTTTTTAACCCAATTTTTTTTTACTTTTCCGTACAATTTTTCAAACATTTTCTTTCATAAGAACCTTCTCCTTACAATAACAAACATAAAAACCGGCCAAGTGCGAGTCGGACTCGCGCACCGAGGGTTCCGTACAAACCTGTAGTAAGTTTTACGATTTATGACGTATTAAAAACAAGACGAAATGAACCGCAAAACTAACTTTGTTTGTAGAGGTTTATTGTTAATATCAAAAAATTACGTTTGTTGTATGGGAGCCCCCCTTTAATATTTACTTTATTGATATTCAATTATTTATTTTGAAAGGTAATATACAAGTTAATATTCTGTGAAAGTTTGAACCGTCTACCTGTTACCGTTTTTAATATTGAGCAAAAAAATACGAAAAAAACACGTTTATTGTATGGGGACCCCCCTTAATATATATATTTTTTTAATTTTTAGTATTTGTTGTTATAGCGGCAACGGAAATACATCATTTGTGAAAATTTCAGCTTTCTAGCTATCACGGTTTATGAGATACAGCCTGGAGACAGACAGACAGACAGACAGACAGACAGACAGACAGACAGACAGACAGACAGACAGACAGACAGCGGAGTCTTAGTAATAGGGTCCCGTTTTTACCCTTTGGGTACGGAACCCTAAAAAGAATTAGCGAAATTGGTTCAGCCGTTCACGCGTGATGCCGTGACCAAGGGAAATAGGGATTCATTTTTATATATAAATCAATCAAATCAAATCAAATCATCTTTATTCAAAATTGGTACGTACAAAGTACACCTTCTGAACGTCATGTTTATAAAGAATAAGAATTGATGGTGATAATTAACAACGGTATCTTAAGACTAAAGCTACGAGGGTTCCAAACGCGCCCTGATCTGAGAAGAGCCCACAACAAACTCAGCCGGGGGGTTTTTTTTTTTTTATTATCACCATCTCACAAATATAGTAAATTACTAAATTATATTTTTAATATAACATAATTAGCCGCTGGAACAATTCATACCCATGGTTGCCTATCATTCAAATAATCCTTTACACTATAATATGACTTTTCAATTAGTTTCCGTTTTACAAAAACTTTGAACTTGTTGAGAGACATCTCCAATATGTCTTCTGGGAGTTTATTATAAAAACGTATACTGCTACCGACAAATGAATTACTAATTTTACAAAGTCTAGAAGAGGGCACAACAATTTTATTCTTATTTCTTGTATTAACATTATGACAGTCACTTTTTTTCTTGAATTTATGCATGTTTTTATGCACATATACTAAATTTTCAAATATGTATTGGTTGTGGACTGTCATAATTTTAACTTCTTTGAATTTAGTTCTTAGGGACTCTCTAGGTCCCATGTTGTAAATGGCACGAACAGCCCTTTTCTGCAGCACGAAAACAGAATGAATATCAGCAGCATTACCCCATAATAATATGCCATATGACATAATGCTGTGAAAGTAACCAAAATATACTAATCTCGCAGTTTCTAAGTCTGTCAACTGGCGAATCTTTTTAACCGCATATGCAGCAGAACTGAGTCTGTTCGACAAGTCATCTATATGAGGGCCCCATTGGAGTTTAGCATCCAACGTTATTCCGAGAAAAACAGCGGTATCCACTAAATCTAATTCCTCATGATCAAGTTGTACAGTGGTTTTTACCTGTTTGACATTAGGTAATGTAAATTTAATACACTTTGTCTTTTTTCCATTAAGGAGTAGGTTATTCGCTTCAAACCACTGTACCACTTTAGTGAGAGAATTGTTTACTTCGTCAGGAGTTGCTTCGTAACGATTAATTTTAAACAAAAGTGATGTATCATCAGCAAACAATACTATCCCATGATTATCCTTAGCGAGATTAGGAAGATCATTGATGTAAATGAGGAACAGAAAAGGCCCTAAAATTGAACCTTGCGGAACCCCCATTTTTACAATCGATCCGGAAGACCGCTTTCCATTGACGTCTACCTTTTGTATCCTGTTTTTTAAGTAGGATTTCATCATATCCAGTGCTACACCCCTAATTCCATAATGGTGCAATTTCCTGACTAATGTTTCGTGATCAACACAATCAAAAGCCTTGGATAAATCACAGAAAACGCCAAGTGCATCACGTGACTCCTCCCAGGCTTCGAATATGTTTTGAATTAACTCAACACCAGCGTCGATTGTTGAGCGACCGCGTGTAAATCCAAACTGTTTACTATGTAATAAGTCATTGTTACCAAAATGTTTAAGCAATTGAATTAGTATTAATTTTTCAAATATTTTACTGAAAGTGGGTAGTACAGATATAGGTCTAAAGTTAGTGGGGTCACTGGTACTACCTGATTTGAATAGAGGAATTATTTTGCTATGCTTCATTAAGTCAGGAAACTCGCCACTATCAATACAATTATTAAATATTAATGCTAACTCGGGTGCAACGATATCAATCAATGATTTTACAACGTTAACGGAAATGCCCCACAAATCATTTGTTTTCTTATTGTTAATTAATTTGAATGCTTTAATAACGTCAGAGCAGTTAACGTGACAGAATTTAAAAACGTTATTACATTCAGGCACGTTATCCTCCAGTAAAGTAAGAGCTGCATTTGGTGAGGAGTTCAACGATTCTGTGGTAGAAACAGGAATATCCGTAAAAAAGCCTTCAAAAACTGAAGCAACTTCGGAGTCCGAAGTTACAGATGTATTACCGACATTAAGTTTAAATTCAAAATTTTTCGGTGTTGCTCTTCCTGTTTCTTCATTCACTATGTTCCAAGTAGTTTTGATTACGTTGGAGCTATTTTTTATCTTAGTTTGAATATGTTTAGATTTAGCCACAATGCAATCTCTTTTAAACTTCCTGGAAAATAGTTGAACATGCTCCTTGAACTCATCACTAGTATCATACTGTCGCTCTGCATACAATTCATATAATTTTTGCCTATTTCTGTGTAATTCATTTGTTGCCCATTCACTAAAAACGTTTGCATCAGTAGTTAAGACCGTTCTGCTGGTGAATATTGACTTGAATATTTCACTGAAAGTGTTAAAGAATATGGTGTACATTTCATTAGGACTCAACCCATTTGGTAAAAAAGGGAGTTCCTTTGTAAGGCTTGTTCGCATTTTTTCAATGCGGTCCAACGTTACTGGCACAAAAGTTATTCTACGCTTTAAAACATTTTTCTTCAAATTTTCAAACTGAATTAATTGTCCACAGTGATCTGAATCTAATTTACTAATAATGTTTTTATAAACAGGTGTAATATTTGTAAAAATATTGTCTATGCATGTGGCACTAGTTGCAGTTATTCTAGTTGGCTCCATAAACATATTGGATAAGTTATAGGATTTGAACAGATTCAATAACTTGCCACTTACAGGGCTGTTTTCCAAAATATTTACATTAAAGTCTCCGCACACAATAAGCTTTTTGTTTGATTTTGAGAGTTTAAAAAGTACTTCATCCATTACCTTTTCAAAAAGTTCAAAGTTAGACAAGGGTGGTCTGTATACAGACACAACGATGAATTGTTCCAATTCGACTGAGGATAGTTCTATTGTTCGCTCAACAGACAGGCTCACAATATCAATTCGGTTTTTAAATTTAAGTTTTTTATTTAACAAAATTAACGAGCCACCATGGATAGCATTAGATCTGGTGAACGAACTACCAACCTGGTGATCACTAAAATTGAACATGTACTCATGGTTTTTTAACCAATGTTCAGTTACACATAAAATATCAATATTGAAATTATTTAAAAACAATTCAATCTCTAAATCCTTCCCTTTAATACATTGAATGTTTTGGTGAACCAGGTTGATGTTATTAGATTTTTTATTTTTTGTTTGCTTTGCGTTTAGTGTGTGCAAAGCCTTATTACAACTTGAGATTTTCAAGCAAGAGGAATCCTCCATTGTCTTCTTATCTAGTTTAAACTAAGGTTACTTGGATTTACATCCAAAATGTCAGAAATAAAACACTGCTCAATAGAAGCAGCTTGTTTAGCCACATTTTTGGCTAATGTTTGAAAAAAATATGATAGCGAAATAGCTATCTGTCTTTTAGAATAACAAGATAGTTTATACCTATCTTGATCCAAGTCATAATAAACTTTACCACACTGGGTACTTATGTCAACAACTTTAAATTTATTATTATAGGTACATAAATTGTACAATGTCATATTTAACTTATATCTATAGGTATTCTCTTGGTGTGGCAAAGTGTCGCAGTAAGGGAAGGTGTATATTACAATATTATTAACATTTAATTTTTCCAAAGTTTGATAACATTTTTTCAATTCATATTCGTTAACTGTCCCTCTGCTAGCGACAAAGATGACTAAGTTTGTGTTTTGATCAAAACTATTTCTATTTCTATAAATTGACCCGACTATAGAAATTAGTCCGGCGTTAGGTGAACAGCAATTCAAAACCGTATGTCCCTGTAGATGTGAATGAAGTAGAATGCCCATACTACTACCAATTCCATCGCTATACATAAATGTTTTTGTATTGCATGTGCTTGGTTTTGTGTGAGTAAAGGAACTATTGGTATTTTGTTTAGGGAACCCGACACACACCTTCCTCAACTTTGAGGGTGATGACGCTGTAGACACAGACTGTGGATGACCGGCACCATCATCAGTACACTTTTTTTGAGAGGAGTTATTACTCTTAATACCAGTTAGCTGGTCAAGCTCATCTGTAGTCTGTGTATACTCAGACATCATATTTTTTTGACATGAGACATACTTAGCAGAAAGTGAACGTAAAGAAGCCTGCAATCTGGCTATTTGAACCTCTAGGATGTGTGTGTCTGATTCATAGTTTAATTTACAAATTTTTAGTTCATCTGTACACATCTTAATTTTGCCTAGTAATTCTAACCTATCCTTTTTTGGCTTCAATGTTTTAAATGAATAATTATGTTTATTTATTAACTTTTGAGTTTTCCTAATATATCGGTTTATTTTTACATATTTCTTTAGTTTTTTACTGCTACAGGGATAAACCTTTGAAGGGTTTGTATAATTGACCTGTGGTATTGGATGGTCAGTACAGAAAGTGGGCTCATCCGTTGTAGCAGTAACCAACTGTGGGGCGCTACCAACTAATTCCTCGAAGAGACTCTGGGTGTGCTGTGCTGTGGTGTTCTGTGCAGCTGTTTCCAACTCGGAGATCTTGTCGTGAGCCTCACCCAGCTGCTGGTGCAGTGCAGAGATCTGGTTAAGTGTGGCCTCGTACTCAGCCCGGCACTCATCAAACCTATCCACGAGCTCCTGAAGGCGGTCACGCTGTTCGACTACGTCGTCGTACCGTATATGTAACGCCGATAACTCTGATTTCAACTTTTCATTACTTTTTAACATACCTAATAGTTCCTTTTCATTGTCATCTCTTTCGCTATTCAATTGGGCACATAACTCTTTACTAACCTTTAATTCCTTTAAAGCCAGCTGAAGTTTAGATTCTTCCTGGCGTGCCAAAGCTCTGCGGGTCATCATATTGCAGATCAAATGCAAAATAAGTAGGTACTTAATTACAGTAAAGAGCAATGACCCCAGAATGCGAGATGACAGGTGTATCTTGAGATTGCAATTGTGTCGTATTGTGGGATTAACGAACAATTGCAAACACAAATACCGATTACGCATATACTGCTTAGATGTTTAATATTAAAACATCCAGCAATACGCAATACAAACACAAAAAACACAGGATTAAAGTTACGCCAAGTTTGTAGGTACTAACCTATAACCGTTGTTAATTTTACACGTAATAGAAAACTTATTAGGCACTCGAACTATTAAAATATCTTTCAAAAACACTTTTTGTAACTTATATAATTAATTTTATTATAAATAGGCTGTAAATTATGCGTCTAAATAATAAATAAAAGATAAATTTAAATCGGGACAAATTTAAACAGCTGTTCACCCGGGTGTTGCCACACCAAAAAGAAGCTATAGCTATAGATATAGATATAGATTATAGAGATGTGAAAGGATGGATGGATGTTTGTTACTCAATCACGCACCAACGGCTTAACGGATCTGGATGAAATTTGACACAGAGATAGATTATAGTCTGGTATTCACATAGGCTATTTTTTTCCTGGAAAGTTAAATAGTTCCCGCGGGAATCCAAAATTCCACGCGGACGAAATCGCGGGGATCGTCTTGTCTAATTATTATTTTATTTTATTTTTCTTACAATTTAATGTACTTATACTCGTCCGCCAACAGATGGCGCTGTGTTGACTTAGATCGCGCTAACATGACTCGTTAATCTCTCCAATTGAAATATGACTATGAATTGAGTTTAATACAGTTTAAAAACACAATGATAATTTTTAGAAGACACCCTTTTATGATGTTTTCAATATAATGTTTTTACGCACGCGATTTGACGCTGCAAGCTGTATTTTTTCCATGAAAGTTTATACAAGTTAATATTTTATTGCTCTAAAGTTTAAACGCATACAGCTCCGAGAAGTTAGTGCTGCGTGCCCGGGACTCGAACCCACGACCTCTTGAACAGAAGGTCAAGGTCTTAACCATTAGGCTATGACCCCTTGATTCAGGATATCAATATACTATCAAGTATTCAGTGATATGACTCGAAAATAATGCAGATAACATAATCCCTTTCTCCTGAAACCCCATTACGTTATAAACGTCTTCATTCTATCATGAGCATTATCCACATTTGTACTGGAAACTTTAAACAAACAAAAAGTGACCGTATATCAAACCAATAGAGTCCATAATACCTCTATATAGCTAATACAACTCAATTCCTAAGAATAGGTTATATAATGCGGTGGAAAATATACTCTAAGTATATTTAAGTTTAGGTGCAAATTTAATTGCTATAGAAAAAAATTGAAAAGGATCTGTAAGAAAAATTTTTCAATGGAATGTGTGCTTCATATAACTTAGAATAAAGTTAATATTCAGTTGGTATTCGCTAATATATATATTTAAATTGTAGATTGACTATAATTCAAGGAAAAGTTAGGACATTTGGTTTTTAAAACAATTTAAGTTAGTTAATTTCGATCATTAAGTAATTATAAAAGGTGTTTAAGATCAAGACTTTCCTGGAAGGTCTCAGATTTGATTGTTGGCTCGATTTATTTGGAAAATTCAAAAATTGTTCAATTGTCTTTTATGGAATTGTACCTTCATCCATGCATCCTTACAATCGTGTATTAAATCTCTATAATATATACTCGTCGTATATATAAATATCAATTGCTGTTCGTTTGTCTCGCTAAAACTCGAGAACGGCTGGAACGATTTAGATGGATTTTTTAGGGTGTGTTTGTGTGGGTCCCGGGATGGTTTATATTCACAATTGGACCCGATAGGGGGCGCTGCAATCTAGCTTAGAGGCAGGACAAAGTCTGCCGGGCCCACTAGTAAATAAATAAATAAATCATTGTCCGAGTCAATATCTCTATTAGCGCCGGTGCGAATTGCTGGCTTGCTGCGCGGTGAATATAGCAAGCTGCAAGTGCAAGACACCAGGAAGAAAATCGGTGGTTGCTTTTTGAAAAAAATATTTTAAAATCAGGTACATAAATGTGTAGATACATAATATAAGTAATCGCAGTCTTTTAGGCATTCCTGGAGCAAATCAAATCTACGCTCTTTTATTATTTACATGAACTTGTTCAGTATTTAATAAGCTTTTCTTTGCTCAAGCTTGCAGTCGACAATGGCTTGAAATGACAATTATGATGCTAGCGACTTCGTACAAGTTCTAAAATTACGCAAGTTTATCTCTTTTCTAACCAACATCCAAAAAAGGAGGAGGTTCTCAATTCGGCGCGTACTTTCTTTGAATGTATGTCGGTGCATATCTCCGCGGTTTGTTTCAGTGGTTAGAGGAAGCTCCCGAGGTGGTCCCATAAAAAATTCTGACTCCAAATCCTCAATCCTGATGCTGTAGGTGTACCATACCACATGAAACCCTCAAAACTAGGGAGTTAGGAAATTTTGATGGTGAATTCATATAGTAGGTAGCTACTAGATGATGCCCGCGACTTCGTCCGCGTGGATTTAGCTTTTTTGATTCCCGCGGGAACTCCTTCATTTTCCGGGATAAAAAGTACCCTATGTCCTTCCCCGGGATATAGCCTAGTGCCTACCTCTATACCAAATTTCAGCAAAATCGGTTGAAAAGATGGGCCGGGAAAGCGTAGCAGACAGACAGACAGACAGACAGACACACTTTCGCATTTATAATATTAGTATGGATCAAGTCACGTGTATACGATCCAACTCCTCAACCCTGATGCTGCAGGGTACTGTGAGGAGGCTTCTCAAACTACCTACGTCATATTCATTCAAATAATATTTCTCTACATTGGACCAGCAGTCTTTCCGGGATAAGAATATGTCTGGGTATTGATGGTCGCCCGGAACGCGCCGGCACGCAAAGCTCGCGGGTTATTTAATAAGCGGCGTGCCGACACACTTCGGTATCCCGGTCTCCCGGTCGCCACGGCACAGAGGGAGCACGCATACCAATGTACAGCCTCGATACGCAGATCAATGTATGTGGTACAATAAGCTCCCAGAAGACATGTTGAAGATGTCTCCGAATAAGTTCAAAGGTAATGTTAAACGTAAACTCATTGGAAAATCCTATTACCATGTGAAGGATTACTTAAACGACAAGGAAGCTTGGCAATGATTTGCTCTAATGGCTCTGATAGTTCCTTAGTTAAGATGATATTTTGTGAGATGGTGATAATAAAAAAAACCCCGGCTGAGTTTGTTGTGGGCTCTTCTCAGACCAGGACGCGTTTGGAACCCTCGCAGCTTTAGTTTTAAGATACCGTAATTGATTATCACCATCATGTTTCATAAGTAAGTAATTGTTAACGTCATTAAGTGTACCCGCAGTGTACCTATATTGAATTAATGAATTGAATCTTGAATCTACGATGTACCGCCTCGTACATGCAGCAGAAGTGCAGGCAGACAAGCGAGCGATACCCACTACAGGACATTGACGTCCCACTGCTGGGCACAGGCCTCCACTCTCACAGGAGAGAGGGAATTAGAGCTTACACCCACCACGCTGCTCCAATGCGGGTTGTCGGGCTTTAACGACTATTATCATGTTAGTGATAATAACCGGGACCGACGGCTTAACGTGCTCTCCGAGACACGGGGGTGAAACATAGCCTACTTCTTAACTCCGGGCTAGTACTGAGAATTTCTAGCCAGAAAAACCCAACACTCAGACAAATACCCCGAGAAAATGTTTCATCCCGGGGAACTGCTTTCAATATCGGAAAATTAAAGAGTTCCCGTGGGAATTGGGATTTTTCAATAACCTAAATCCACACGTTTGACGTAACTCTGTAGATTATCTTTACTAGATGATGCCCGCGACTTCGTCCGCGTGGATTAAGTTTTTTGATTCCCGCAGGAACCTATGTCCTTCCCCGGGATATAACCAATCCCTGTACCAAATTTCATCAAAATCGGTTGAACAGATGGGCCGTAAAGGGGAACAGACAGACAGACACACTTTCGCATTTATATTTATCTAATCCATTCCATATTTTAATGGAATGGATTAGGTCGAAGTCGTAACCTCATAATAAACGGTTATTCGTTTGAAATTAAAAAAAAAACAAATTTCAAATGGTTTTTATTCAAATAAACTTTTACAAGTGCTTTCGAATCGTCGAATGAATCTACCACTGGTTCGGAATACCATTCCTACCGAGAAGAACCAGCAAGAAACTCGGCGGTTGCTCTTTTGAAAAATATAATCATTTACAATAAGCTTTTTTCAAAAGCATACTCTTAATGCATTTCTTAAACTTGTGTAAAGGCAAATTTAAAATAGATTGTGGAATTTTATTATAAAATAGAATCATGCCCACGAACGACCTTCGGACTTTCACTTTTTAATTTTAAGCACATTATTAATGTCAACAGGACGCGAATGATTAGTTTTCCATTTCCCTCGAGACTCGAGTGGAGCGCCACCGCCTCAGCGCGCGCCGTCCGCCATTACCCCACAATGGATCATCCACGCTCGACGGATCCAATTGATCCCGTCCCGGACAGACATCCACCCCAATAATTGCTGGTGTCACAGACTATACGAACAACAGAATATATAAATTCCACAGATTCCATTGGAAGGACAAATCCAGCAAAAGTTATTTATTTTTTTAATCCTTTACAAGTTAGCCCTTGACTGCGATCTCCTGATGGTAAGTGATGATGCAGTCTAAGATGGGGTATGTTGATGGGGTATGATAAGGTAAACTGTTAGGGGTATTATGGCAGTTATATTAAACCCATACCCCTAGACCCATTTGAATGTAAGAATGCTGTATTTTTGGTGTTTCCTTCAATCATGCTGCAACACGGCAACGAATCTTCATAATTTTTGCATGGATAATTAGTCAAGGAACTCCTACACCTCCAAGCTGCGTACATAATTTTATACTAGAACCACTAAATAGGTAATAGTACGTCTAGAACTAAAGAATTTTGTATTAAAATTCTGCCAGATTGGCGAATGGCAATACGCTACCCCGTTTCGCCCCTGCCACCCATGACCCAACAGTGATGGTGATAAAATTACAATTTTGTAAATATTTAGTAGAATTCTATATTGAAGCTCAATTTTATTAAAAGTATGACAACCCTATAAGGGACGATTTATGGTTTGTTTAAAAAGATTCCACATCGAATTTGGCTAAAAACTGTAGATTTAGTTAAAAATAGTTAGAAAAAATATATGAAAGGCAGAGGGCGCGGCACAATATGTATATATAGGTTTTTTCAGCGCTGAGCATTGATGCCAATGCTCAGCAATGCTAAAGTTGTCTCCAATTGTTTTGTTGTTAGTTTTTATTTTTTTAAATTTAGTTTTAAGATAAATAATTGTGATCAACCACTATCAATAATGCAAACAATAATTTATTTATTAATTATTTATACTATAGACGTTTTCGTCGAATAACTGGTAGGGATTTGAACGTATATACTCGTAGTCCGTCAAACACATCCGACCGGTGACAGCGGCGCTGGTATAAAACGAAAAATAACATAAAAACAAAAACCAAACAGGCATAAAAATTAGTTTCAATTCTGTCCATCGGTCAGTTATGTTTGTGGGATCGGGGCAGTTGTGAACGGACTGTAGAGTGTGGCGTTGAGTAGAGGCACGTCATATCTGCTCAATAAGTCTTTGCTCTGTGAGCATCGCGCGCTATGAATGCTATGACAGGGATAATGCGGCCTCCGAGCCCTGACGGAGGGCTTACATGCCGCCGCGGAGAGATCAGCCCTGAACCTATACCTGCGCAGTAGGCGACACATCCACTTCGTCATCCATTGCCGGCCCTTGGTCCTAGGAGAGCGACATAATTGCGATACGACGCCATAGAAAATGACGAAGTTGTCGCGACAACGTAAGCCGCATAAAAGGTCAGGTACTGTTTGGAATCGAGTCGCAATGTCGCGTTAGTCGCTCACGTAGAACAACGGTTGAGATGGGTTCGGCCATAGTCCACAACCTGACCAGGTGCGGATTGGCGGACTTCACACACCTTTGAGATTATAGCAAATGATATCGGTATAATAATTGTCTACTGTTTAAATTCAATGATTAATGTAAAATTAGCTTGACTTCAAATATTTTTGCACCCCAAGCTTGGCAGAGTATGTATAGTCTATAGTTTTGATTTTAACACCTATGTAATTATGTGTTGCATGTACCTACCATATTCTTGCAAAATGAAAATGATTATGATATTTAATTGCTTAAAACGCATATAATAATGGCATTCAGAAAAACTAGAATTGCGCGCCCGAGGATTGGACTTCTTTCGATCTAAAGTAATAATAAGATCAAATCGATCTCACAGAACCTCGTCATCTGCAGCGGAACATTAGAACTGCACTCCAATTGCAAAATTGCAGTTTTTGTGCGGTTTGCAATAACTGTATCGAAACTGCATACCGACTGCGCATTCCACTTGCATTCAGAGTTTGAAATGAACGCTGCTGTGTAATTCTAATGCAGTTTAAAGGCAGTTCTTGCAGAAAAACTGCTTCGAAACTGCAATTCTGCAATTGACGTGCAGTTCTTCTGTCTGTCTAGCTCTAGACCCTGAACAGTTCTTCTGTCTGTCTAGCTCTAGACCCTGAACAGTTCTTCTGTCTGTTTAGCTCTAGACCCTGAACAGTTCTTCTGTCTGTCTAGCTCTAGACCCTGAACAGTTCTTCTGTCTGTCTAGCTCTAGACCCTGAACAGTTCTTCTGTCTGTCTAGCTCTAGACCCTGAACAGTTCTTCTGTCTGTCTAGCTCTAGACCCTGAAGGTCCGGAAAGGCCTCGCTTCAAAAGTCATCATATACTGAGGTGGCAGCCTTTTAGCGAATAATACGGAGCAATTTGATTTTTGTAGTAACTTTGTATAATAAGTACATCTTGTATTTTAGTAAGTTTAGAAAGTAATTATTTTGTAGTTCTAATTTTTCATTTTTCAAGTGTTTCTTTTCTTTATTGTTATCCGTGTGAATCTAAATAAACATTTATTTATTGAAGTGAAAACTTCTTTATCCGCGTTGAGCACTTTATGGTAGGGGGTAAACTTGTGGATTCGCGTCACCGACACCGATATGCTGCTCCGACATGTTCCCGAGCATGTTACGAAGACAAAAGGTCTTAAATATGAATATACTACATTCGCAATTAAACTTTAATGCCTTAGTTTTAAGGTTTATATTTTAATTTTAATTTTTATTTATTTTTTAATAAAACAAAATTAAAAGAAAAAATTAAAAAAATAAGTAAATAAATCACTATTTGGTAAAGTTACAAGGTAGTATTCGTGCACTAAATAAACTATGGTGAAATAATACAGGAAATAATGATATTAACAAACAAAGTTCCTGGCCCACAAACTAATCCCTGGAAAGGATTCCCTGTGCATATGGGAAGCCAGTTTTATACCCGAATTGATAATTCTGAAGTTGATTGCATATAGATAAACAGCATAACAATCCCTGGTGACTGCGTTTCCTCAGGATTCCTGTGAATAGTGCTGGTCATATGGTATAACCGCATTTGTATATTTGGAGGAATCCTTTATGAACAGTTTGTGAAGTTTAAAAAGGATAAGGAGTTGTCTGAGCTCATTCTACTTAAACGACCCTTACTCCTTATTTATCGGATTGTGTCCAGTGCGGATTTTAAATATTATAAAACAACCCTCAGAGAAAATAGTCCTTGTTTCAAGTTTGCAAGTGTTTTTTTGTGATATGTTTTTTTTTTTTTTTTTGTTTTTTTTGTTTTTGTTTTGTTGTGGCGCCAAGCTACTGTGCCAGGATGAGACAGTCGGGGTGACATGTCACAAGATAGCTTTCGCTGTGAGCAGTGTTCCAACCCTCGTTTCTTCAAAAATCACAAAGGCCTGAAAATACATGTAGGAAAAGTACATAAAACCTTAGATCCATCGTCGGTACCACCCATTTCATTCTCCTCTATTCCAATCAACTCACCTGCTGCCCCCCTATGGGAATCTTTAAGCACATTTAAAAACTCAATCCCTGTAATCAGACGCATTCCACGAGGTTCACGTCATTCAGTTTGCTCATCTCTTAAAAAATCCATACAAAATGTTTTATGTCATAACTCCTACTATATCTGGGAGCTCTTGCTCACGTTCGCGTACCGTACGCTACACGTTGACAAAGGTCAGAGCCTCTCCCTTACACAAAAAATTAAAAATAACTGCACTAATAATGACAACAATTACAGCAACTTTCCTTCCCCTTCCCATCCTCCCTTAAAACGCAGTGTTACTTTAAACAAATTAATTGAAAATAAAATAGGTGATGGTGATCTTAAGGGAGCGGCTCGGATTTTATTTTCTAGTGACACTGTTGCCCCTGACACGGCGGAGACTCTGGAAGCACTGCGTTCCAAACATCCATCCCCATCTCATAATTCTTCTTTTCCGGACGCACCGAGCAGTGACGATTTGGTTTTTCAGGCCACTACAAACGACGTGCTGGGAGCTCTGTTGGCTTTCAGGAGTGGTTCGGCTGCAGGGCTCGATGGTTTGTCCCCACAACACTTCAAAGATTTGGTTTGTGGTCCCAATATCGACGCAGACGGAACACTCCTCAAAGCCATCACTGATCTGGTGAACCTGATGCTATCTGGACGAGTACCTCAAGAAATAGTTGAAACTTTATATGGTGCCAATCTATGTGCCCTAAAAAAAAAGGATGGTGGTATACGTCCCATAGCAGTGGGTTCGACGATTCGGCGCGTCGTTTCAAAAATTTGCTGTAAAAAAATATTACCTTTAATTTCATCTATCAATCAATCAATCAATCAATCAATCAATCGTTTATTTGCTTGAAACATTGTACAATTATGATGACAGTCCAAAAGTAGTCCACACATGTTTCTCACAATCTACATTTGTCCCTGTACAATTAGGTTTTGGAGTTAAGGGGGGATGTGAGGCAGCTGTTCATGCGGCTCGCACGTTCCTTCTTAGTTCCCGGGAGAAGGTACTCCTTAAAATTGATGTCAAGAATGCTTTTAACTCAATAGATCGTGGTGTCCTCCTCTCAGAAGTAAAAAATAAATTTCCACAGCTGTATCCATATTTAGCGCAGTGCTACCAGAATCCATCCAAACTTGTTTATAAAAAAAATTTACTGAGCTCCGCTGTGGGCTGTCAGCAAGGAGATCCACTTGGACCCGCAGTTTTTAGTTTGGCTATCCATCCTATCATTTCGACGCTAAATTCAAAATTTAATGTTTGGTATTTAGATGATGGGACCTTAGGTGGCGAAGTGAACACAGTTTTGGACGATCTAAGCAGTATTATATCAAAATTTGCATCTATTGGCCTAGAACTTAACTTTGATAAATGCGAAATATATGTTCCAAATTCGTTTTCGGCTGTTTATAAATTAGATATTTTAGAGCAATTCAAAAGTTTGGCTCCTGGTATTAAAATATTAAATGATGAGTCACTTCATCTCCTAGGGGCTCCTGTACTAGAAGCATCAGTTCCTCAGTTTGTTGAAAATACTATTTCAAAATTTAGTAATAACTCCCACCGCCTGTTTGAAATTAATCCACATATGGCTCTTACAATATTGCGGTTTTGTTTATTTGTTCCAAAATTTACTTATTATTTAAGATGTTCTCCACTTTGGAAATTTAATACTTTATTGGACAATTTGGATGCTTTTGTTAAAAATATTCTCACTAATATTTTAAATTGTCCAATAAGTAATCAAGGATGGTCCCAGGCTTCTCTTCCAATCAGGTATGGTGGTCTGGGAATTCGCAAAATTTCTTGTGTTTCGTTGCCAGCATTTCTTTCCTCTGTTTACAGTACACACACTCTCTATGGCAAGATTATATCCAATTCTTTAGGATCCATGGAGGTGTCTTGCTTAGCAGAGGCAAGAAATGAATGGTCCATACTTAGTCCCAGCCAAGTGCCGGTTTCTCTTTCTTCCCAGAGACAGTGGGACGACATTCTTTGCAAAAAAACTTTTGACACTTTATTAGCTGAGACAAATTCTAAAAAAGACCGTGCTCGTCTTCTCGCTGTCTCTGCAAAAGAGTCTGGCTACTGGCTACATGCTCTTCCCTCGGCCAACCTGGGCACTATGTTGGACCATACCACACTCTCTGTTTTAATTGGTCTTAGACTTGGCGCCACAATAAACCAGCCTCACCGTTGCCACTGCGGTGACTGTGTTGACGCCTTCGGCCACCATGGGCTATCCTGTTCGAGAAGCGCTGGTCGCTTCTCCCGTCATAGTTCCATTAATGACGTCATCCGGAGGTCCCTTGCCACCGCCCATGTGCCAGCTGTACTGGAACCTATTGGTTTGGCGCGTAGCGATGGCAAGAGACCTGATGGTATGACGCTCATACCTTGGAAGATGGGCAGGTCGCTTGTTTGGGATGCAACGTGTGCAGACACTTTAGCTGCATCCCACATTCAGGCGACCTCCTCTACGGCGGGTGCAGCGGCCATCAGCGCCGAACAGGCCAAGAGGCGCAAATATGAAAGCCTCGACTCGAGCTTCATATTCGTGCCTTTTGGTGTGGAGACCTTGGGGCCGTGGGGCCCGGGGGCTCGAGCTCTTTTTGAGGAAATTTCTAAAAGGGTTATCGAGTCAACCGGGGACCCGAGAGCTGGCAGCTACCTTGGTCAAAGAATTAGTTTGGCCATCCAAAGGGGTAATGCTGCCAGCATCTTGGGTACAATGCCTCGCTGCGGTGGTCTCGATGAGGTTTTAGATTTAATTTAATTTATTTTACTTAGTTTTAATTTCATAGTGTTTGTAATATTAGTTTTAATTTAGATTTCATTTATAGTTTGTTTATTTCCTAGTTGTAATTAAATAAAATTTATTTATTGAAAAAAATTTGAAAATTTGAAAAAAATAATAATTAAGTATTCGTTTTCACTTAGCTATCGGCAGTCCCTATGACTGCTAATTTTTTTTATTAATTTATTTAAAAGTAACAGCTCCATGTAACCGCGGCGTGACGTTCAACAGGCGCTGGTACAGTTGGTGGGCGGCATTGTTTGCGTATTGGAATCCAGCGCCTCGCGCCATTACCTCCCGCCCCCTGCCACCCCCTGCCACCCCCTGCCACCCTCTCACCCCCCCACACTGAACCCTCACCAGATGATGACATGACACAAATACGCGTCCACTGCTGGACATAGCAGTCAAATTCTGTCGCTAATGCCAAATTAGTATGCAGTAGTGTAAAGGATTACTTAAACGACAAGGAAGCTTGGCCATAGGATTGATGCCTGTATCAAAAATAAACTATTTCTAAGTGATTATTAAATAGAGGGTCTTCCAAAAGACCTAAAATTCGCATCCTCGGTTAGTTTTAAAAAGAAAAAAAGTGCGTTGAAAGGACATGTCCCAGTTCAGTATGGAGGGTGGTTTTTTATTCTGAATATCAATGAACCAGAACTAAACTGCCATCACGTGAAAGAGAAAAAAATATAATATTAAACGCCATTTAAATAATAATTTTAGAAAACCCCGTTTTTTTAAAAATTAATTATGAAAAATATCGTTTGTAGAAAATATTTTTCGATGGATGGCAACACTAAAACTTGGGTAATGCGCATTAATTGTGATTATTAATATTCCATTTCGATAAACTACCCATTTTCCACTACATAGGTAGTACATACAACATTATAAGATTAATAAAATATAATAATTGAGTATTACGTAAAATAATTAATAGACAACAATAAATCACCAATAACAAAACTGACAGTGACATTTGACATTCACCCAATGACATACGTGACAAAAAAAATCAAGTTTTTTTTTTTACTGTTGATAAAATTCAGACAAAGATCTAAAAAAGCCACAAAATAAAAATATATTTTTCTCCAAATTGGGGTCCTTTAAAAATGTGTAAATAATTCTAAAAGCCATATTTTAGGATCTCTATTCACGTGTATTAAAATCATCTTGGTTCATGTTCAAGGCCCAATCTTGGACAAGTCCTTTGATGACGTCACAACTGTGAATTTCATACAACTTCCATACTAGAAGTGCGTTTTTAAGTTTGATGAAGAGTTGCTGATTTGATTGAGTTGACATCATCCCTATTTCCTCTAATGGCTCTGATAGTTATTTAGTTGAAATGATTTGTGAGATGAAGATAATTAAAAAAAAACTCGGCTGAGTTTGTTGTGGGCTCTTCTCAGACCAGGGGCGTGTTTGCAACCCTCGTAGCTTTAGTACTAAGATACCGTAACTGATTATCACCATCATATATTATAAATAACTGAACGTCAATAAGTGTACTTACCTACATTGAATAAATATACTTTGACTTTGTTAATCCAGACTATAATCTACCTCTGTACCAAATTTGATCCAGATCCGTTCAGCCGTTCTGGCGTGATTGAGTAACAAATATTCATCCATCCATCCAAACTTTCGCATTTATAATATTAGGATACGGTAGAAGCAGACTTGCGCTATGTTACTAGTGGTTCGCCCCGAACTGAGACCTCGCGGTTTCACAGAGCGCCATCTATTGACATCAGTGTGAAGTTCTGCTAAAAATATCATCATCATTAAAAATTAAATAATTCCGTTTCCTTATAATATTTATCTAATTTTAGTATTTGTTGTTCAAGTACAGGATATAATTCAAATAATTGATCAAGTTTCAGGCTTGAGAGTTCAGAAAATTGAGAGTTCTGAGGTCAACTTTGGACGATAGAAAATCGCTACTTTGAAAGCCTCCCATTTCGTCAATTTTAGGGGAAAAATTCAAAAAAAAATATTTTTGGACTCTATTCTTAATTATCTTTATGATATATATATATCTTCTTAATGATATACTACAACCCTATGTAACGCTATAAAAAATATTTTACTTCGCATTCGCTTCTATGAGAGCCCCCCTGAAATAAAGATTTTTAAAACTTTTTAAGCCATATTCGGCGGGAGGCCATTGATTTACATATTATATTCAAGATTCAAGATTCAATTCATTTATTCAATATAGGTACACTGTACCTACACTTATTGACGTAAAAAATTACTTAAGTACTTATAAAACATGATGGTGATAATCAGTTACGGTATCTTAAAACTAAAGCTACGAGGGTTCCAAACGCGCCCTGGTCTCTTCTCAGACCAGGGCGCGTTTGGAACCCTCGTAGCTTTAACATTACCCATAACAAACTCAGCCGGGTTTTTAAATTTGAAGTAATTACGTTCAGCAATTCAGAAGTTATAAGGCTCTGACAGACGGACGGACGGACGGACGGACAAGTGCCAATTCACCCAAGTAGACTCAGAGACCTTCGCTTCGCTCGGTCAATTATATAAGGTGTACGGGACGAATAAAACAATAGTAGATATAAAATCAAATGCATTTACAAAAACAGACTACAGGTAGGGCCGTATCAATCCAATTTGCTATCGATCTCATTATCAGGACGCTATCAGCTGATAATGAAACAATATTATTGTATTCCAATGATTTTAGTTTTCGTACCATTTCCGTAGCGCTGAGCCGTACCAATCATTATCATTAGTGCAATATCCAGAGTTTAGCTGTAAATTTTTTAAATACTTTTTAAGAGTTTCTCACATTTTTTGATTTGTTTAATTTGTTGATTCACAGTAGGTATAGCTATAAACTATTTTTCAATTAACTTGTAACGCATGTATACTACATATAACTTATCTGCATAAAATATAGAGATTTGGTGTGGAACTATTATTTTTCTTATTTTACTAGTGCTCGTACATGGAATCGCTTCCGTTATATATTATTTTGTTCGTCGAAATCCCGGCCATATTCTTTGTCTGCCTTACAAAGGGAACCTATCATGTGCAATATGTCAGCTTTTCGGTCTAAGGTCGGTCGTTGATGAGTGAGTGAGTGAGTGACAATTTTTCTTTTGAGATTGTGATACGTATCATACTAATATTATAAATGCGAAAGTGTGTTTGTTTGTTGGTCTGTCCTTCAATCACGCCGCAACAGAGCAATGGACCGTCGTGATTTTTGGGTATACTCGAGTAAAATATCATCTTACTAATATTGTAGGTGTAAAAGTTTGGATGTGAAATACCACTCATTCTCCCACTCACTCATTCACTCACTGACTCATTCACTCACTGACTAATCATGATATCTCAGGAACTATAAAGCATACCTACAGACTTGAAATTTGGAAAGCAGGTTCCTTTTACGGTGTAGACGTCAGCTAAGAAACGGTTTTGAGAAAATTCATCCCCTAAGGGGGTGGTTGGACGTTCGTATGAAGATTCTGTTTGTGAAATTAGAGACTTGAAAATTGGAATCTAGGTTATCAGTTTTAATATTAATAATAATAACCTGTATAAGCATTTTTACGAAAATCCACCCCAGAAGGGGTGAAATGGGGGTTGGAAGGTGGACGTGGATATTACGACTCTTTGGAGATCCTCTAATTAATAATCCCTAAAAAGTAATTTATTCGCAAAGTCAATTACTCAATTAGAATTACCCATCCACACCCCGACCGCGGTCAAGGCAGCTTGCCGCGCTCGTGCCGAAGTGCGAAGTCAACAGTGATATCACAATAGAGCCATTATCGACTATCTTATCGGTGCGATAAACACTCTATTATATGGAAGGTGTCGACCACAGTACACTGCTGAAGTTCTTCGTTGATATGTAAGTAGCTACTTTAAAATATTGTTTTTTTACTCCACTGCAAGTTACCCTGCGATATCACTTGGTGGTAAGTGACGGTGCAGTCTAAGATGGTAGCGGGCTAACCTGTTAGGGGTATGGCAGTTATATTAAGTCCCAGGTTTCTACGCGACATCATACGCGAACGCTGTCGCTTGACGGTAGGGTGGTAACTAGCCACGGCCGAAGCCTACCACCAGACTAGAGTCTAGACCATAGAAAATTTAATAACTAAAAACTTTTCTTAGTTGTACGTGCATTTAAAGAAATTAAATATCGCTTGCTTTAACGTTGAAAATAAAAAGCATCAGGAGTAAACCTGCATGACCCAGAGTGTTCATAATGTTCTCAGAGATGTGTGAAATCTGCCTCTGCACTTAGTCAGCGTGGTGGGTTATGGCTAAACTCTTCTCATTCTGAGAGTGGAGGAAGACTCGCGTGCTTAGTATAGAGCCGGCGATGGGTTGAAATGATATTGCTAATATTATAAACTAGACGATGCCCGCGACTTCGTCCGCGTGGATTGAGGTTTTTTAATTCCCGCGAGAATTTTCCGGGATAAAAAGTAGTCTATGTCCTTCCCCGGGATACAAACTATCCCTATACCAAATTTCATCAAAATCGATTGAACAGATGGGCTGTGAAAGCGTAGCAGACAGACAGACACACTTTCGCATTTATAATATTAGTGTATTTATAGTATTGGATGCGAAAGTATGTCTGTCTAGTACTGCGCTTTCAGGGCCCATATTTTCAACCAATTTTGACGAAATTCAGCTCACCGGGCTGTATTAGGTGTCATTGGTTACTTTTTATTCTAAAAAAACCAAAGAGTTCCCCAGATTTTCCAAAAACCAAAATCCACCCGAAAGCCCCTTGATCCAGTTTTTTTTTGTTCTTCCAGATCAAATAACACAATGTCAGAACATTCACCAACAATAGAGTCTGAAGTACCGATACTACAGCAGTTGCGAAGTGTTACAGGAACCACACTCGACAAACCTGAATGGGATAACACTAATAACAATTCTGATGTTGTGGAAGTAGTCAAAAATAATGATGCTAAAGAACAAGCTACAGAAGAAATCAAAAATATCATGGATGAAACAATGTATCTTAAAACACCTACAGATAAAGAGAAGGCTGAAGATAACGCTAAATCGTCTGATACAGAAGAAAAAGCCAATTCAACTAGTGAAAAAGTTCCCAGTGTCACCATTTCAGCATCTGAAGAAAACGCAGTAGCCGGCAAAGCCTTTTTTGTGTATTCACCAGTAATAACAATGACTAAAGAAGAGTCGACTTTGACCAAGGGAGATCTGAAGCTTCAGAAAGTGGTCGTCTCGGAAGATATATCGGTAAGATTCCAACATTTGTTTAAGAAGCAAAGTTCTCCGGGGAAAACAGTCACGCAGAAGTTCGAGTATGGGTTTAATAAATGATATTAATTGATATAATATTATCAGAAATAACTTATTGCGCAAATATACTTACTTATTATATAAATTGTGATTTTTTCTTCTTAATTTGTTATGTCTTCCTTCCTTTTTCAAGATAAATTTATTGATTTTTTGCGATATTTCAATTAAATCCTACTATTAATATTCAGAATGCCCAGTAACTGTTTTATTACATTTTTTGGAATACTGAAACTTTATAGTTTTTTTTAAATATGGAAGCTTTTTAAATCCATTGCTAACTTTTCCAAGTTAAGAATATTTAAAATAGGTATTTAACTAAAGATTATTAAAGATAGAAGTTTTGACTTTTAGGATGAATCGGCGATTAAAAATGGTGCAGTAAGAGTTAAAGAGGCGTGTAGTCCTCCTGTTAGTGGGGTACATACTGAAATACGAAGCGAAGTTTTAGCGATCTCGCTTAGGACAGATCAAAACTCCTGTGGAAATAATGATAAACAGAAAACTAACGGTAACTTATAATACATAAATACTTTATGCTATTAATATGTACTCACCTGCAATCTGCAAATAAATGATTATGATTATGATTATGAGATTTTAAATCCTTGAAGACGTAATAAAAGTCGTTCACTTCAAAATAATGAATGAACTTGTATACATTGAGTTTATTATCTAACTGTAATCATAAATTAAACTAATTTTCAGATGCAGACCAAAAAGATTCGAAGAAAACTCAAACCAAAATACCAAAGCTCAGGTTGAAACAAGTAGTTGAACGAATAAGAAAAGAAAAACAGAAAAAACTGAATGCTAAAGATCTTGAGGTATAATTTTCCGTATTTTCATTTCACGTGGCAAGTTGGATACAAACTTTTATTATTCTTATTTTTTTTCAGTCATCTTCAGAACAAAAACGACGTTCATCAATACCAAGGCTAAAAGATTCCAAAAACACACCACTTGATGTCCAAGGAAATATAATTCCAAATAAGCAAGATCAGGAATTAGAGTCACCTAAAGTAGATGATGAATTTGATAAAATATATGAAGAAATCATAGAAAGCGAAGCTTCTAATAACATTCCTTCACCAGAAAAAATCAGCAACCCAATTAAACTAGAATCAAAGTTTGAAGAAATAATACACGCCTACGACGATAGTAATGTCCAACCAATTGATATGGAGAAGACAAAGAGTAAAATTCCATTACTTAAACGTAAAAGTGAACAAGAGATTGAAATACCGCCTACATACCAACCACCACATATAAGCCATCGAAAATATTCGTTTAAGAGATCGAATACCGAAGATTACCAAAATAAAACCCCAGTAACGATATCAATAGAAAAATCTTTAAAGTCTGATATTGACCCTAAACATGAGAACAGCAGCATACCTCAAACTAATAAGACAAATAGTGGCGATACAAAAGTTATTCCAAAGAACAAAACTGACTCGCTCGGTAGTATTAACACTATTGTATATAAAACAATTAAAACTCAAAAAAGTATTGACCCAAAAGTACTTAACAATACTTCGTTCACGGGAAACTTAATAAAGTCAGAAAACGCCAGTAGTGATAGTGAAAAAGATTCTACAAAATGCAAAATTCCTGTTGCATTAAATGCCAGAGAAGGCTTAGACATGAAAATTAACTCGGCAACTCTAAACAAACATCCGACAAGGATAAATGTTAACGCGAAAATATCTCCCACTAATCAAAAAGATAAAGTAAGGGATGAAAATGTTAAAAAGTCTCACTCACAAAGTGGAATTAACGTTGAATCATCTGCAGTTCTTATAAAGAAAGAACACCCCATCGAACAAGATGATGAACATAGTATTAACAATAATATTGACAAAAAAGTGATAGAAATTACAAAGAAAGAAATAATATGTTTAGAAAACCTCTCCAGTCCACAATCACATCCATCTGATATGAAAATAGTGAATGCTTATAAACCTGTTCATGAAGCTTCTGATTTGACCAAAAATAATAATGTGAAATCACCACCTGATCAAAATAAAATGCTGTATGTACTTCCATCTCAAAATCAAATTGAAAACAATAATATTGACAACAATACTATAGAAGTTAAGGAGGATAAAGAAAATGCAACATCCAATGAACCATTAGCGTCAAATATACCACAATTGAAAAATGCAAACGAACATAACCAACTCGATGATAAAGATCCCAAAAATTTCACACAAGACGATAAAATTAATAACGAATCAAAAGAAATTAAAAAAGACAACGAAAAAGATCAAAACCTTCACAAAATTGAGCTGACTTTGGAATCCCCAATTAGAAAAATTATAAACAAAAATGATACTATCACAGAAACTAATTCAAATACTCAATTTATAACTACGCCTCAAATCGTACCAGATAATGCTAATTTAATTAGGCAGAATGGATTAGATGACAAACCTACTATTACTTGTGATATCAAAACTATGCCAGTTAAAGAACCTTTAGTATCAAGAAATATTGTAGTGTTAGTGACAGACAAAGATCAGATTGATTTAGTGACTACAAAAGTTGCCAATGTACAATCTGTTTTAGAAACAGAAAATTTAGGGGGAAATACTTATAAATTGGAAGATTTACCTTCAAATATAGAAGAGAAACCAGAAGAAGATATAATTACGTTAAAGGGTAAAGTTAACAGGGTAATAAGAAGGTTGGATTCTAAGGATAATAAAACAGTCAAGAAAGAAATAGATGATGTACCGAAAGAAGTCTCTGTGATATCTAAAATTGCTATTTTTGAGGTAAGTTTTTTATTTAATGCAGCAATCCAACGTTAATATAGAGTATGGACAAGCATCCTTTGCTATCGTTAACCCAGTAGGGAAAAGCGATCGCACAGCTCAAACCACTGGACAGATCGGGCTAAAATTTGGCATGCACATAGCTATTATGACGTATGTCTACGTCATAAGATAGGATTTTTGAAAATTCTACCCCTACGAGGTAATATAGGGGTTTGAAATTTTCCGTCAACAAATATGAAACTTCATACTTATGTCAAAAGTAAAATATATGGTTGGACAGAATATAAGTTGTTATTTTAAAGAACCCAATATTTTTTGTCAAAACAAGACAAGAGTTTCTTCTTTGAAATAATTTTCAGTTAAAAACTCCAACCTTCATAAATCATTTTATATTTCCAGAAAAATGAATCGAAAGACGCATTATCGAAAAGCAGCGAAGATATCGGATCACGAGACCAATCTGACGTGATTAATGATAAACCTGAAATAGTTAATGAGGTTGTAAAGACAGACATCAACCAAAATGAACTGAACAGCGCAGAAGAGTCCATGAATACAACTGCTTCGGAAAATACACCGAGTGATAAAAGAGCTATAATAAGAAATGATTTGGAGATTAAGAAAGACAATAAAACTCAAAAAACTAATGAATCGAAAACTAAAAATATATTGTACGAAGGAAAAAAGATTAATCGAACCATTTCAAGTGGTGTGAACAACGAAGTTTTTGGAAAAGACGATGAAAAATCAAGCTTGGAAGTATGGAACGAGTACAGAAGGAGAAAGGTACCTGTAAATAAATAAATAAATAAATAAATAAATAAATAAATCGTTTATTTGCTTGAAACAGGGTACAATTAAAAGATACTTGTAACACATACAAAATTTGACCAAACATGTTTCGTCATTATAATTATTTGTTACGTAACTTTTACGAAGAAAATAATGATTCTCTTAATGGAGGATAAAATAACTGCCTTCAGGTGACTGTCGCTCCACGTACAGCAAGAAAAGCTGGGTTTAGCTCTTGTTTAGCTCGAGATTTTAAGCTAAAAGTGCTGTAATCCATACTAATAAAGATACAAAAGTCTGTCTGTCCGGCTGACTGTCTGGAACCTTTTCATGGCCCCTCCGTTTAACTGATTGATTGATTGATGAAATTTACTGCACAAAGATAAGTTGTATCGTAGATGGATCTCCGGATGGATCCATCTGGATTCTGGGGACTGGGGCTTCTTTTTCCATCGGGAACTAACAATGGGGGAATAATAATTGATGCCCGCGACTTCGTCCACGTGGAATAAGTTTTTTTGGGTCCCTGTTGAACGCCTTAATTTTCCGGGATAATTAAAAGTAGCCTATTTCACTCCCCAGATCCTCAACTATACCCATGCAAAAAATCACGTCGATCTTGCTCTGTTGCAGCGTTATTGAAGGACAAACAAACAAACCAATAAACCAACAAACCAACAAACAAATACACTTTCGCATTTATAATATTAGTATGAAGTATGGATCAAAGATTTTTAAATAAAAGATCCACGCGGGTGAATTCGCGTGCATCGTCTAGTCTTCTCTACATGCAATATTATGATTATATATTGCGATTATTAAGCAACGTTGACCCAAGTCGATAATTGGATGGGTGGCCGAATTCGGAACCTAGTCTCAATTTGGTCTTGTCGTTTCCTCCGTGCATCGGAGAGCACATTAAGCCGTCGGTCCCGGATAATAGTCGTTAAAGTCTTCCAACCCGCATTGGAGCAGAGTGGTGGGTCTAAGCTCTAATTCCCTCTCTCCTATGAGAGTGGAGGCCTGTGCCCAGCAGTGGGATGTTAATGGACTGATGTAACATTTCTTTATTCGCTTTATAGGAGGACTCAGACATGCGTCGGGCCAAGTCTCTCGCGGAGCTGGACCTGGGCGACGCGGTGAGGGGGCGCGTGAAGCAGCTGGTGGTGAGGATGAGCTCCGTGGACAGGGGCAGGGGGGTGGGCAGGGGGGAGGGCAGGGGGGAGGGCAGGGGGAGGCCGCGGGGGGGTGCCGTGTCGGAGAGGATCGCGATGTACGAGGTGAGCAGTGCTGCCAACTGTTATATATGTTCCGTGGTGCTGCGTCTCCACGTAGACATACACTTACACGACGCTAGGTGGCGCTACTCGTGCTAAACCTGTATGGCTAGCATGCGCACTACGAGTCAAATTATGTCTATCTCTATCTGTCTACCGAAACTAACATGGTTACTTGTCTCGTTACGTCAAAAGTAGAGATAAAAGTAATATTTCTTATCTGTGGTATTTTTCTCTACGAACCTTTACATGTCGCCTATTTTTTCTTGTAATATACCGCATTGTGTGCATGTTAGGGTAAATGAAAAATTAGCCGGTAACGACAACATCTTTCTCTCTCGTCGCGAGATAATCTCGTTGTGCGCATGCTAAGCACACTGGGATGTTTTGGAGCTCCGTAACAGCTGTAACCGAAACTATAGGATATCTTCTAAAGAGAGAATAAAGTCAGTTATAAAAATCTATCCGAATACCTAACATAAGTTTCGTTCCACACCCCTAATCAGTTTCTACATAGCATCGTGGCGGCACGTCTTTGCCATTAGGAACTTAGGGTGGTAACTTGCCAATTCAAAAATTACAAATTACCACAGCTGGGGATCGAACCAGTGACCTCCCATTTCCAAGACAGCGCTCGCCGCTGCGCCAGGGTGATAGTATCAACGGGGTGATTTCAACAATTGGGTATTTGACTACTAGTGGAATAAAATATTTTTTAGTGATTATTAAATAAAGGATCTCTCAAAAGTCGTAATATCCACTAAAGTAAAAAAGTGCGCCGAACTTTGATGACGTCACAACTGTTGACGACCTCCGTGGCGCAGTGTGTAGCGCTGTTGACTTAACATGCGGAGGTTCTGGGTTCGATCCCCGGCAGGGTCAATTTGGGAATTTATAATTTCTGAATTTTCGCTGGTCTGGCCTGGTGGGAGGCTTCTGCCGTGGCTAGTTACCACCCTACCGGCGAAGACGTGCCGCCAAGCGATTCAGCGTTCCGGTACGATGCCGCGTAGAAACCGAATAGGGGTATGAGTTTAATATAACTTCCATGCACCTTACAGTCCGCTACCATCTTAGACTGCATCATTACTTACCATCAGGTGAGATCGCAGTCAAGGGCTAACTTGTAGTGGATAAAAAAAAACGAACCGTAGGTATAACGCAATAACCAATCCTTGTACAGTCCCCTCTATATATCCGGTCCGTCTCATAGCAAACACCTATTTACTTGGAAAAAACTAATTATAGTATTTTTATCAGCAAATCATCATTTAGATTATGATCATGTTCGTGTCACATTTAAGTAACGCCACAACGAATTAGTACCTAATGTTGTTATTATAATTTGTCTGCAAACTCGGACGCACGTCCGTACAAAAACAGTTTTTTTTATAATTTTTTTTTTAATTACCCATTTGAAAAAGACAAAAATGGGATATGTTGAATGCTATGATAGAAAAATAAAGCCAGTTATTTAAATAAGATTTTTTTTAAAAGTAGCTTGATTAGTTAACAGAATATATTCAAATTAACAAAAAAAACATATTCGGTCCGTGTTAATACATTTTACAGATTTTTTTTAAACCTCGATATTTCTGAAAATATTGAAAGTATTACGCGATTTTTTTTGAGTGCAGTGATTTGTTTTGTATAAACTCAAAAACTCCAGATTTAAAATGATGCTGTTACTGTGTATTACTTTTACAGTATTAATTTTACTTTTACATGTAAGTACTTATACACTCATTTTTACTCATTTTTCCCACATAATATTGAAACTTTAGCATGAACTTCTGGTAAAGAATGACCCAATATTAGTTATTAGCACATAATTAGTTTACCAAAGCTTAATTAATCAGTGTTTCAAAGATATTCGGTTCGATGTCCGCTTAGGATCTTTTTACTAATTTTTTTTAAACCTTTACAAGTTAGCCCTTGACTGCGACCTCATCTGATGATAAGTGATGGTGCAGTGTATGACTCTAAGATGGTAGCGGGCTAACCTGTTAGGTGTATGACGGTTATATTAAACCCATACCCCTAATCGGTTTCTACACGGCGTCGTACCGGAACGCAAAAAATTGAGAATTTATAAATTCCCAAATTGATCGCACCCGTGACCATCAAGGTAAACGAAAAATATTTAGATATTTTTAAAACCCTTTGATTTTCTTTGATAAAAGGTTATCAGCTTTATTTCATCCTTCTCCAAGACGCAAACTAACTATCATATTTCGTTAAAATCAGTAAAGGAAAGGCCGTGAAATGGCTACAGACCGACAAACAAACATATTTTCGCATTTATTATGCTCATTATCAAGGATACATATTAATATTTTGTAAAAACGAGAGCAGAAAATATTTGGGTCCATTTACAATCATTAGTATCTAAATGTACGTTGTCATTACAGTGTACGTTCTCATTACCCAATTCAAAATCGTTGCGGATTATTTTAAGGTGGAGCTAATGACGTCACAGTAGCGTGCGGTTCGGTGACAATCACCAAACGTAAGATGGGCCCTGTAAAAGTTTAATGCATAAGCATCCACCGCCACCGCCACCACTACATCACATTAACGTCCCACTGCTGGGCACAGGCCTCCACTCTCATAGGAGAGAGGGAATTAGAGCTTAGACCCACCGAGCTGCTGCAATGCGGGTTGGCGGGCTTTAACATGCAGCATAATTTCCGTTAAACTGAAAATAAGTAACGCGATTCCGTTAGCTTCACGAATCTAAGGATTTATTTAAAGTTGTGTGAAGGCGAACTACTCTGAATGCAGCGGCCTGATATTGTAATTAATAGCTACTTAATTAAGCGTCACTTTATATAAAAATGAGAGAGTTAAGCGAATTTCTGTGACAAGATTCAAGCGACGCCGTAGATTACAAACTAAAAACGCTTCTCAACGCGTTCGCTTTGCCCTGTATTTGACAAGCGCTAAATAGGTTGTTACAATCCATACTAATATTATAAATGCGAGAGTGTGTCTGTCTGTCTGTCTGTCTGCTACGCTTTCCCGGCCCATCTTTTCAGCCGATTTTGCTGAAATTTGGTATAGAGGTAGTTTATATTCCGGGGACATTATATATTTAAGGACATAGGGCATAGGCTATAGATTATAGTCTGGAATAACACATAGGCTACTTTTTATCCCGGAAAATTAAGGAGTTCCCGCGGGAATCAAAAAACCTTAATCCACGCGGACGAAGTCGCGGGCATCATCTAGTTACATAATAATATGTAATATCTCCGTTTGTAACATCGGGCTTGTTGAAAAGAGCAACTGCAAACTGTTTCGCTAACTCTTCTTTAATTAACGAACTAGTGGTAGAGTCAAAACAAGACGCATCTTATGTGACACGGTTGTGCTCGTTTTGAGTTTATCACACTAGTGCCATTATTATTACTTTGTACGCGTTAAAGTCTATATAAAACTATCTTTATCATTTTGTCTCATTAATATAGTGCTCCGGAGGCGAGTATGAAAGTGATAATTAATATTCAGAGAGCCTTACGCCGGATCGGATGGTTGCAATGGAAACAGTCCCAATCTTACCACAGATCGATCTTAAGGAAAATGTTACCAATAATTACTTGCACCTACTTACTTAAGAATGAAGCATGCGCTAGGCGCTAGGCACTAGGCACTAGGCGCCAGGCGCTAGGCAGTACCTGAGGCTAACATTATAGTACCTACTGGCTGATTAGTCTGCGTTCATTTAGGTGATTGGAAGATCCTATAATTAACTCTTTGATATTTTTACGGGATAAAAATTAGTTTAGATCCTTAACTTACCTATCGTTGTACCAAGTTTCTTCAAAAGTGGCTCAACAGATGGGTTGTGAAAGCGTAAGTAATAGACAGACAGACACTTTCGCATTTTTAATAGAAGTGGCGGGGATCCTATAATTATTATCTATATCTATACTATATATAATTTTATAAATGCGAAAGTTTTAATGGATGGATGTATGTCTGTTACTCAATCACGCCAGAACGGCTGAACGGATCTGGATAAAATTTGGCACAGAGATAGATTATAGTCTGGAATAACACATGGGCTACTTTTTATCCTGGAAAAATTAAAGAGTTCCCGCGGGAACCAAAAAACCGGGCATCAGCTAGTAAAAAGTTTAAAATCAAACTGATACTCATGTTTTTTTAATCAAATAAACTTTAAGTGCTTTTAAACAGAGAAGAACCAGCAAGACACTCCGTGGTTGCTCTTTTGAATAAAATATTTACAATTAAGTATAACAATATGTAGATATGGATTTGTTGCAGAAAAAGTTAATCCCAGCCCTCGGCGACGCTCCGCCCGCCAGACCAGCGCCGACTCCCGTCACAGACAGACAGACAGATGAGAAGAGCATCGACGAAGAGCAGCTGAGGAGTAGGATAGAGGAGCTGAGGCGTGCGCGCGCGGAGTACGGGCGGCTGGAGGGGACGGGGCACGTGGAGCTGGCGGACGGAGGCAGTATGCCCGTGCTGGCGCTGGGAACTGCCATGGTGAGGCGTTACACTTACACTAATTTTATTGTAGAGTGACAAAATTACTAGGGCGCGAAGTAAGACAGAGTGGAATGGAACCATTAGTGCTGTACCTACTTTAGTATTGTAAAGTTTTTGAAGTGAAAACTTCTTTAGCCGCGTTGAGCACTTTTCGGTAGGGGGTAAACTTGTGGATTCGCGTCACCGACATGCTCGCGTTGTTACGAAGACAAAAGGTCTTAAATATAAATATACTACATGCCTTAGTTTTTAAGGTTTATATTTTAATTATTTTAAATATTTTAATATTTAAAATATAATATTATTAAATATTCTTTTTTTAATTATTATTATAAATATTCGTCTTCACTTCTATCGACAGTCCATATGACTGCCAATTATTTTTTTTTAATTGTGAGATAGACTCGCACTTGACCACAATCATGCTTAGTGCAAAGCAATGATGAGGTCTAGGTCGGAGCGCGCTTGCCTAGAAGATGACTATTCACTGTTGCCTTCGTAAGCTATAGGTACGTGGCACGAAACACGTGCGTTGTAATCAGTTATTATATAACACGAATGTATTTAACTATTATGTGATGCCGTGATGCTGTGTGAAAGTGAACATTGACAGCTGTTATACAGCAATTAGTTGTAACGGCGGGTGGAGCCCTTCCAGTGGGTGTGGCGGTCCGCGGTGCTCACGCGCCTCCACGCCCAATAAGGAAATCGACATGGCCCCATGGGTCCTGCACGCGGTGGTGACTATAACGCCGGCCGCAGTGCGGACCCCACATCGAAACCCTCCCCCAGCCCTAGGGGCCCGAAGCCTCCTAGGCAGGCTCAAGCCGTTTAAATACGGCTTAAAGCTACCCACCGGGGCACAATAATAATAATAATAATTTATTTATTTCAAGTGACAGGACTCATACATTTAAACAATTATTAATTTCAAACAGTCACATTACATAAATACAAATTAAAATAATAACATACTTATTAGGTACTTAAATCATATAAAACATTACATCAAATTACAAAATTAGTCATATTATATCAAATTTCAGCAATAAAATATACAATAATACTAACATGATACCCACTAAGTATATGTTTTAGTTTATTCGAAATAAGCCCCACTTATAATCTGTCGCTGTGCGCAACGTGCAGCCCACAGCAGTGGTTTATGTATGCGCAGTCGAACCGATCCGCAAGCGCAGCCAGCATCTGTTGGTGCTCCCCCGCACTCGCCGAACCAGCGAGGTGCCTCGCTTGCGCATGATTGTATAGAAACAATCCACGCATGCTTCGGCAAACATAGCTGATGCGCTGCAACATCCTGAATGCGTTGTTGTATTGGACACGAAGGGCGTTGTAAGATCTTTGCGTATCTATTATATTGCCCCGCGCCCCGCCCGGGTAAGGAGGCTCAGCCTCGAGGCCCGTAGGTACCCCCGCTTGACAAACGGGAAGACCCACGCTCTCTCTAGTTTTTGTTTTTATTTTATTTTTCATATATATATACTAGCGACGCTGTCACCGGGTAAGGTAAGTTTGTGGGACTTATATTTAAGAAAGAAAGAAAGAAAGAAAAACATTTAATTGACAGCATTGTGCCATACAGAAAACCTCAAGGTAAATGTTACCCTGGCGAGTGGCGCCCCCAGTCCCACTAGACTCGTGATCAAGTCCAAGCACCATGATAACGCTGGTCGTGTGTCGCGGCACAACCTGGAAAAAGCTAAGGATTCTAACGATACCTCATTCATCAATATCCGTTCAGGCGTATAGAAGTTATGGTGGAATATACAAACTCACATACATACATACCTATTACATACATGAACCCTGAAAACAATATACTCCTTTTTTCAGGCAGTCGTATAAAAAGGCATCAGTTCAACATAATACAATGAATGCCTTGCAATAAATTACAGGGCATTCAGCGCTGATATATTAGTTTATCCTGACTGCCTCGTCGGTCTAGTGGTTAGCATGTTCGACTGCGGCCGACGAGGTCCCGGGTTCGAGTCCCGAGTCGGGTCACAACAAGCACTGGGTTTTTCTGACAAGAAATTTTCAGTAGGTACTAGCCCGGAGTCAGGAAGTTGGCGGTGTTTCACCCCCGTGCCTCGGAGAGCACGTTAAGCCGTCGGTCCTGCGCCTGATCTCTCTCCGGTCGTGTCGGATTTTTCGTCCCATCGGGCTATCAGAGTAAAGGAACAGAGAGTGCATCTGTGTTTTCGCACACACTTGTGCATTATAATATCTCCCGCGCAGATGGCTAATCTCTCTGGAGATTAGCCGCCGTGGCCGAAATTCGGTGAGGACATATTATATATATACCTATATTAGTTTATCCTTTGTCCCAGCTGGAGCCAGCGTTGGTGAGGCACGTGGTCCACGCGGGCATCGAACTGGGGTACCGCGCGATCGACAGCGCGTACATCTACGGCAACGAGCGGGAGGTGGGGCTGGCCATCCGGGACAAGATCCAGGATGGCACCGTCACGCGGTACGCGCTATACCTACTGATCAGTTCACGGCAGATAAAGAGAGAATCTGAAGCTCTTCTTATATTTGTAAATTGGAAAGTTTGGATGGAAGGTTGTCACTCAATCACGCCAGATCGACGGCTGAACGCGCTATTATTCCCGCAGTAAACTCTTTAATTTTCCGGGATAAAAAGTAGTATGTGTTACTTCATCCAGATTGTTTGAAAAGATGGGCCGTTAAAGCGTAACAGACAGACACACTTTCGCATTTATAATATAAGTATGGATTCTGTAGTAACATTCATCGCCTAAAATCTTTCGGAATATGGGTTCGATAGACAATAGCTGTATGTATTGTGACCAATGCTTGGACGAATTAAAACCACGGGACGTGACGTCTGTTACAATATATTGTACTAAGTATGCATACAACCAAAGGATCCACACGACCTATCAATAATATCGACCATGTTCGCCTCACCCCTCACCCCTCACCCCTCTAGAGTCCAGCCGCGACCTGTGGCAGTTTCGCCGTTCATTATGATATTCCGTGCGTTCCGTTATAGACTGAGAGCACTGTTCAGTGTTCTTTACTGTGGAGAAATTCGTTCCGTTATGACTGACAGTAAACTGCTGCAGTATCATAAGGAAATATATGACGTCATTAATCGACGCCATTTTTGTACTGAGAGCACTGGCGTTTTCGAGGTAAGGTGCTCTCAGTGTTTGTCTCAGTGCTGACTGCGTTCCGTTATAAGCAGTACCCAGTATACCTAACTATAAAGGAACGGCTTTGCAGTGTACTGAAGTGACGTCACACCTTACAGTGCTCGCAGTGTATTTCGGAACACACCCAATTGTGTTTTCATAGCGATCTTCCTTTTCATGCACTAGTGTCAATGCCACTGAAAGATGACAAGGCACTCTCCCCTCGCCCCGCAAAGGTTATGGTCCAAGGATAAGGTTGCAACCCCCTGTCAGACACCCTGTTGTTTTATAATTTAAGAGTGCCTGGCAGGGGGTTGCAATCGTACTAGGTGTCTGACAATGGACAACGTGGTTTCTAATATTAATCCAAAGCAAAATATAAAAAAACGGAGCTTAATACTTTAACGAATTTGAGGTGCCACCCTTTTTGCCTGATACCTTCCAAAGCAACCGCGATCCAAACTTCATAGTCGGGGATCGTTTATGCCTCATAGCCATACAATCTTATATATTAGAGACACACATATGTAAAAAGTTTCAGCTTTAATAAAATAACGTAGGTCTGATCGTTGCGGGATCTTGCTCTATTAGGACCGAACGTGATTTCATACATTTTTCTCACCCTATCCCGTGTTTATTTCATCCAAGGACCAAAGGTATTGCGCTATCTGAATGCTATCCCCCCAGTTCTGACCTGTTCATCATCAACAAGCTGTGGAGCACGAGCCACCGCCGCGAGCTGGTGCCGCTCGCCTGCCGCCGCTCGCTGGACGCCATGGGGCTGGACCACTTCGACCTGTACCTCATACACAACCCCATGTCGTTCAAGGTATGACTGCTGCCCGTACACGCACGTGACTTTGTAGCGGTTACCGCTGTGTAAACTAGATGGCGCTGATTGTATCTACGTGGGTGTTCCGATATAGGCACTGCGACCACTGGCAGTGCTCTTTACTGGGGACTTACAGTGCCCGCAGTGTATTTCGGAACACACCCTAAATCACAGGATAGAATAATCGATTTATAATAAGATACATGCAAGCCTGAATCGCGATATCGAAACTTTCTGAGAATAGCGCTATATAGACCGCTCAAACTTAATAAGGTCGGACCAGAAAGAGACACCGGATCAGAGTAATTTGTGTGTGAATTGAATTTAAAAACACACTGTCATGTTTTGTATTTGTACTTATAGTTGATTTATAGATAAATTAGTTTTTTTTATAAAGTTCTTTAGTCGGGAAGCGATAGTCAAGTTGGACTAACGTTTTTAACAGATGGTTCAGGAGTCTAAGTATTACTAATCATCAGACAAGGTGGGTCGAGGAACTGCCAATTGATCAGGCACAATCAAAATGACATAGTTGCTTGCTCGACTCTTTGTAGTCGCCCATAAGATAGTAGGTATATAATAGGTTGAGGACTTTGTAATAGGTATTCCTACTTAGACCGTAATATTATATTAGTTGCTACAATATTGCTTCAATTTGTGTTTTAAAAAGAGTTTATTGCCGGCATTTGCCTTCTTGTCATAGTAATTTCACATTGTAAGCATCTATCCTACTAATAGGTAAATGCCAAATTTTGGACGGATGGACGTTTATTACTCAATCACGCCAGAACGGCTAAACTGATCTGGATGAAATTCGGCACAGAGATAGATTATAGTCTGGAATAACACAGGCTATATTTTTTAGTTACTGCGGTAACCAAAAAACCTCAATCCACGCGGACGAAGTCGCGGGCATCAGTTAGTGGACCAATAAAATATGTACCTAGGTACTAAGTAAATCAAAGAAAACTAGCTAAGTTTTATTTTAAACAAATATAGTTTAAAATTACATTTGAAAAGCAATGGTACCCTCAAAGCTGCGGCGGCCATTTTCCTCGGAAATGTCTTTTATTGCTTTTAACGTTACTTTCGTCTCAAAAACGATATTATTGTGTTTACTACAACTTTACAGCAGCTATACTAGCATATAAGTATCATATCTTAATATATATAAATCTCGTGTCACAATGTTTGTCCTCAATGGACTTCTAAACCACTTAACCGATTATAATAAAATTCGCACACCATGTGCAGTTCGATCTAACTTGAGAGATAGGAACCGAAAAACCTCAATCCACGCGGACGAAGTCGCGGGAATCAGCTAGTATGTATATATATATATCGGTTTCATACATCTCGCTAGCATACTTATAACTTTACTATTAAAATATAGCGCCTTATAATGGCCTAGATAGGTACTTACTTCAAAAGTTTACTTCAAATCAAATTTAAATGGGGACATTCAAGGGGACCATTCTTGTCCTATTGGACTTTTCTAGGGCATTTGATTCCATTAATACGTCCTTACTTCTATCTAAGTTATCTTTTTATGGTTTTTCAATTAGTGCTATAAACTGGTTTGACAGCTATTTTAAAAATAGAGCACAGTTCGTCCAAATTAGTCAACCGAATGGCAACCCGTTAAACTCCTCACTTGCGCCAGTCACTAAGGGAGTCCCTCAGGGATCGATCTTAAGCCCTATGCTGTTTGCATTGTACACTGCGGATATGGTGCATTGTATTAAGCACTGCAGCTATCACCTATATGCGGACGATGTCCAACTTTATTATTCCTTCCAGCCATCTGACACATCCGAAGCTGTAAGTAAAATTTGTCAGGATCTTGCAGACATTTCAGTCTGGTCTGATTCAAACTCGCTCAACCTTAATCCACAGAAAACAAAGCTAATGATTCTAGGCACAAAAGGTATCATAGCTAAAATTGAAACTTATAACCCTACGGTTAAAATAGGCAATGACGTGGTGGAAAGAGTTCATGAAGCACGAAATTTAGGCGTTATTTTTGACTCTAACTTACGGTTTGAAACACACATTAAAAACATTGTTAAAAATTGCCTATACAGGTTAAAAGTTCTCTACAAAATGCGGCCCTATCTTACTACTAGCATTAGGATACGCCTATGTGAAGCTTTGATTCTTTCAAAATTAAACTATGCTGATACTGTATACGGTCCAGGTATATTGGCCAGATCAGCAAAATTAATTCAGAGGGTGCAGAACGCCTGTGCTCGATTTTGTTTTTCTATAGCGCCTCGATCACATGTCAGTCCGCATATCAATAACGCAAATATGCTAAACATGGAATCGCGGCGTAAGCTTCATCTTGCTACAATGCTGTTTGGCATAATCGCTACAGGCAAACCAGCTTATTTATATGACAAAATTAAATGGACTGATGTAGGGAGTAAATACAGCGCGAGGAGATCTGCACCCAGAATCGCTATGGCGAGACACAAAACTGCTGCATTCCGGGGCACATTTAAGCATGCCGCCTGTAAGATTTGGAATGACCTCCCTCCCCCAGCTCGAATGCTAAAATCCATAATTACTTTTAAAACCCACATAAAAAAACATCTTTTAGAACAGCAAAAAGCACGGCCGTAGAAAATAGTTTCAGGTCTTACAGGCGTTAAGTAGTTATGTATCGCGTGTTGTGTTATCAATGTTGTACTTGTGTATGAATCTAGTATATCTTATATATTCTTTTGCATTATATTTAGTATTTATAATTGTGTCTTACTATATTACATGCTATATTTTCTGCTACTACCTAATTTTTGTCCTATTTTTTGTTGCCTAACTTAAGTACCGTGTTTGAGAAAAGTGTGCGCTGGTCGCTTCCGGGTCGTGTATCGTGACGTCACATAAGGCTCTGCCTGAAAATCAGCGCTGCAGTTATCATAAACTGCAGCAACATGCTGAGGTAGCAGCCTTTTTAGCGATTGCACGGAGTAATTAATTTTTTTTGTATTTTTTTTCTGTAACTATTTTGTAAAATACATTTTTGTATTTTTAGTAAGTAAACTTAGTAAGTATTTAGTCTGTACTAGTTAATTTCTCATTTTTGGTGTTACTTTTCCGTGTAAAGCTAAATAAACATTTATTTATTATTTATTTATTTATTTAAATCATTTTATTCCAGGTAACACATTGTTCATAAATACAACCAAACAATACGTCAACATTCTAAAGACAATAACAAAAATTATAAAATTGCATTACAAAATAACATTATTAAATTAAATTATAAAAAAAATATATAAAAATATGGTACTTAATCTTCCAGGAAGGTCCAAACCCCCTGCCCAAGATAGCGGGGGTCCTGCAGTACTCGACGCACGACTACCTGGAGGCCTGGTTCGGCATCGAGGGCCTCATATCGCGGGGCCTAGTGCGCCGCGGGGGCCTCAGCAACTTCAACTCGCAGCAAGTCGAAAGGGTGGTGGAGAAGGCGAGGATCAAACCCGTCATCAACCAGGTGCCTCCATCAACCGTGTTCCGCGTGTAACATAACTACCTTCCAGGCAAGCGCGCTCCGACCTAGACCTAGTCATTCATAGAAGAAGGAATCTCTAGAATCAGGGTCAGCGTGTAACCGAAAGGGATAGGTAATACTATGAAACACCTCCCAAACGTCATACAAACGTCGGCACAATATATGGTTTGTTTGTATGCAATATGCACAAAATCCGTGACACGCAGAAAGGGAGAGAAAAACACATATTTTTTTCTCATTCTATCTTGTGTAACATCCCAACACTGCATCTCTTTCATGTGGGAGTGAAAAGGAGATATGGCGGATTCTATATATCTTACTCAGTCTACGTCGTCATTGCTTTGCACTGAGCATGATTGTGGTCAAGCGCGAGCCTATCTCACAATAAAAAAAAAGGTAACCGGATAAGCTGCCTCGTTGGTCTAGTGGTTATATAGCATGTTCGACTGCGGCCGACGGGGGTTCGAGTCCCGGGTCGGGTTATAATTAAGTGTGGGTTTTTCTGACTAGAAACTCTCAGTAAGTACTAGCCCGGAATTAGGAAGTTGGCGGTGTTTCACCCCCGTGCCTCGGAGAGCACGTTAAGCCGTCGGTCCCGATTATTATCACTAACATGATAAGCCCGCCAACCCGCATTGGAACAGCGTGGTGGTTCTAAGCTCTAATTCCCCTCTCTCCTATGAGGGTGGAGGCCTGTGCCCAGCAGTGGGACGTTAATGGGCTGTAGTGGTGGTATAGTCTGCTGTCTGGAATAACACATAGGCTACTTTTTATACCAGAAAATTAAAGTTCCCGCTGGAACCAAAAAACCTCAATCCACGCGGACGAAGTCGCGGACATCGGCTAGTCTATACTAATATTATAAATGAAATAAGTACTATAAATGAATTGTAATTCCCCGCAGGTGGAGTGTCACCCCTACCTCACCCAGCTGCGCCTCGAACAGTTCTGTTTGTCGCGCAACATCAAGCTGAGCTGCTTCGGAGTGCTGGGCTCCAAGGGGACCCCCGCGGAGCTGACCAGCGGCCTCCAGCCAGTGATAGACGACCCCCTGGTGAAGGTCATGGCTGCCGGGCTGGGGGTCACGCCCGCCCAGCTACTCATCAGGTATATGGTTCTAAATCTAACTAAGCTCTTATACTGTTCTGCTTGCCTGGTACTCGTCATTATCTCACTACGAGGTAGGGAGTTAATTTGAAAAATAAAATTGTTTAAATAGAGTAGGTAGGTATTTATATGAAATGAAATTATTTATTTATTTAAATGAAATGAAATTATTTATTTATTTAAATGAAATGAAATGATTTATTTATTTATTTCACGTAGGACAACTTGTGTTAACTTGTGTTGTGAAACGTTCTAAAGACTCTACCACCGGTTCGGAAAACTGATTATACTGAGAAGAGCCGGGAGAAACTCAGCAGTTGCTCTTTTCTCAAATGTTTCTATGATAAAGATAAATATGTAGGTATAAATTATAAATATGTATTTATATTTATCTTAAACTAGCTGATGCCCGCGACTTCGTCCGCGTGGTTAAAGTTTTTTTGATTTCCGCGGAAACTCCTTAATTTTTCGGGATAAAAAGTATCCTATGTTTGTCTCCTGGTTCTAAGCTACTTCCCCACAAATTTTCAGCCAAATCGGTTCAGCTGTTCTTGAGTTATAAATGGTGTAACTAACACGACTTTCTTTTATATATAGGTATATATAGATATATTTTATAATATAGTTTTTAGATTTAAATTTGTCGCTCGCTCCGCTTGTCCTAACTATTTTCTGAATGACAAAGTAGCATGGAGGCAACCGGCCTCGCGTCCAGTAAGTTAACGCACAAGTCAGTGTAATACTTACTTGTAATTTATGTGTTGTATTGTTTACTTATTGCCCGCTTACTTACCATTGCTTACTTATGGTCCAAGATCCCAGAGCAGCCAGACCTTACTTATTTTCTGAGAAACAAAATGTGTGTAATATAGTAGCTTTGGCACGTAGATTTAACGTACGCATACTCGCAAATTTGGGGCGACGGCCAATTTATAGTTATAAGGTGCTAAAGGTACGTAAAAACGTTGCTAACTTTACTTATTTTCTGAGTGCTGATTTTTATGTATGTTGTACAGAATATTGTTAATAATTAATAATCAATACTCCCAGACTCATGCCGTGGGCCGTTATTTCTGCCAGACACTTTAAAGGTCGCAAAAAAAAAACTTAACTTTACTTATTTTCTGAGTCTTGATTTTTATACACGATACTCAGGGAACTGTTTCAATACTATTTGCAAGCAGCCAGACTAATCTGATGGGCCAAACATCCGCCAGACTCAATTTGAAATTTCGCTGTGATAAAATGTTCGCCTTATTTACAAGGTTTTAGGGACCTTTTTCATTGTGTGGAGTAAAGAAAACCAAACCATCAATTATTGCAATTTCTAAGCCTGTGTACGAAAAGCTTACGAAAATCCACAATAAAGGGGGTGAAATGAGGGTTGGAACCTTACATGAAGGTTCTAAGTTTTTAAAGTTAGGGACTTGAAAATCGGCATTATGGTTATTAGTTTTAAGTAATAATAACCTGTAAAAGCAATTTTTTGAAAGTCCACCCCAAAAGGGGTGAAATGGGGGTTGGAAGTTTGTATGAAAATCCTATGTTTTTGAAGCTAGAGACATGAAAATCGGCACTTAAGTTTTTATTTTTAAATAATAAAAACCTGCATAAGCAGTTTTACGAAAATCCACAACAAAGGGGGTGAAATGGAAGTTGGAAGCTTACATGAAGGTTCTAAGTTTTTGAAGTCAAGGACTTTAAAATCGGCATTTAGATTATTATTTTTAAATAATAATAACCTGTGCAAGCAATTTTTCGAAAATTCAGCCCAAAGGGGGTGAAATGGGAGTTAGTAGTTTGTATGAAAGCTCTATGTTTTTGAAAACATGGAAATCGGCATTTATTTTCAATAATAAAAACCTTCTTAAGCTATACAACGTGTTTATAAGCAATTCCTATAACTTCGAGGTATTGAGCAGACCACTTTTAAGAATCGAACTGCATAAGAAATATTTTTTAATATTTAAAAAAAAAAAACACAGTTTTCATACAAAGTAATTCAAATATTTCCGACTATTTATGTTATACACACCTTTATGTAAAAAGCGACGTCGCAACATTTTTACTAAGGGATTGCGGTGCGCCTTTGCTATTTTTAACAATATCGAGATACGAGAATCTTACTGATGGACTTAATTTTTTACCTAATTACCCAGTTATGAACTTTAGGGACTACGGTTAGGAATAGAATTTGTCTACGAGCTTGGGTTCCGGTTCGAATACCAAACAAGGGATTAAACGAAAAGTAGTTAAGTAAGTTTAGTAGTATTACAAAACATAAAAGCGAAATATTAATTAGGTAGGAACTTGCTGACCTACGTTTGCGCAGTCAAAAAAATTGACGGAATTGTACCTACTATTGACTTGTGTGTATGTTTTTAATTTCGAGTATGGTAAATACGCCGGTATTTAAGCTTGAGTGAATTTAAATCGTATTTAATTTCGAGTCAGCATTTTTTACTTAGGTATAATACCTACCTTTTATGAATAGCGGTGTAGTCTTTTTATTATCAGGTAGTAGATTTTCAATATCGCCAAACTGTAAACTGTAAAAGATAAATCTGAGGAAAATTTATGTTTTATCGTTTGCGGCAAGACTTTATCGATGCCGACAAGATAGCTTCTACTGGCACATCACTAGTTACATCGTAGGATATTATTCAATGATTTAAGTTTGGCAACGTCGCAAAAACAAGGATGCGGCATATGGGAAACAATTTTGGATCTATTTATAAAAGAAAAATTATTTTCTCCGAAAATATCCATTTTAGAACACATGTTCCTTAGCCATTTTTGATTACTTTTCGTTAAGGAATCTAACCCTAGAGTTATAGGAATTGCTCATAAACACGTTGTATATTATAGCCGCAAGCATGTTAAGAACTTTGATATGAGCAACGTACCACTGTGTAAAAGTGAGCTTCTGCAGCAGTTTCGGCAGCGAATTATATAAGCAGCTTTTGTGCTTATTTGACAGAACCTATAATTTTTAAACCTGAAAATAACGGATGGATGTTGCAAAACAACAATTACCATTTTAACTGGTTCGATGGGGACCAATTACCGGGGTTTGTAAGAGAATCCCTTGAAGTAGAATCAGGTATTTTACTCTCACTTCATATTGTTTTTATAAATTTTGAAGCTATTCGAAACTTTATTATTTTATTTGATTTAACAGACGATATTGACGACGATAAAGATTTGAATATTCAACACCAACAGAGCTTAACATGCACACAACGAGATTATCTCGCGACGAGAGAGAGAGAGATGTTGTCGTTGCCAGCTGTTTTGTTTACCCTAACATGCACAAAATGCGATATATTACAAGAAAAAAATATTCGGCATGAAAAATACCACAGATAATAAATATTACTCTCATCTTTACTTTTGACGTAACGAGTTAGGTAGTAGTAACCATGTTAGGTTCGATAGACAAATAGAGATAACGGGTAGACAATTTTACTCGTTGTGTGCATGCTAGCCCTACAGGATTGGCTAGATGAAGAATTACCAAACTTCGACGATGACGATAGTGATGATTATTAAAAATAACATTTAATTAAAATATTTTCGTAAAATTTTAATTATTTGATTTCATTTTCATCATTATTATCATTGAAATATACTTAAATATTATGATAATAAAAGCAGACATTTATATGTATATTTTTCGGGATAGCCTTCCGCGTGGCCGTGGGTGATGTATATCTTTTTTTTTATAAAGAAAATTAACATTCTTGTGATAAAAATTTTCATTTAAGTTGGAAACCGTTTAAGCCTTTATAAACACTTGAAGCCTGGCAGCATATACGTCCATTATTCAGGTCACGTTGTAGATTTCACAAATATATTTTTGTTTTCAATTGAACACATTTACCTCTAGGTCTTCACAGCTGATTAAGTCTAGCTCACTGAATCTCCTCATGTCACTCCTATGTCCTTCCCCGGTATATAGCCTACCTCTATACCAAATTTCACCAAAATCGGTTGTAAAGATGGTCCGGGAAAGCGTAGCAGACAGTCAGACAGACAGACACAGTTTCGCATTTATAATATTTCGGATTTAGATATGAACATAGATAAACATATTTATTAGTACTAGTGGTCGCCCGCGACTTCGATCGCGTACAATTTCTGATTTCCTATAAAATTATAAAATTTTCCCGCTGCAAAAGGCATATCTAAAGAGGCTATAATATATTATGTATAGCTTACGAAGGTATTTATTATTTAAAACTACTTAATAAGTTAAATGCCGATTTTCATGTCTCTAACTTCAAAAACATAGAGCTTTCATACAAGCTACTAACTCCCATTTCACCCCCTTTGGGCTGAATTTTCGAAAAATTGCTTACACAGGTTATTATTATTTAAAATTAATAATCTAAATGCCGATTTTAAAGTCCTTGACTTCAAAAACTTAGAACCTTCATGTAAGCTTCCAACTTCCATTTCACCCCCTTTGTTGTGGATTTTCGTAAAACTGCTTATACAGGTTTTTATTATTTAAAAATAAAAACTTAAGTGCCGATTTTCATGTCTCTAGCTTCAAAAACATAGGATTTCCATATAAACTTCCAACCCCCATTTCACCCCTTTTGGGGTGGATTTTCAGAAAATTGCTTATACAGGTTATTATTATTTAAAACTAATAACCTTAATGCCGATTTTCAAGTCCCTAACTTCAAAAACTTAGAACCTTCATGTAAGGTTCCAACCCTCATTTCACCCCCTTTATTGTGGATTTTCGTAAGCTTTTCGTACACAGGCTTAGAAATTGCAATAATTGATGGTTTTCTTTACTCCACACAATGAAAAAGGTCCCTAAAACCTTGTAAATAAGGCGAACATTTTATCACAGCGAAATTTCAAATTGAGTCTGGCGGATGTTTGGCCCATCAGATTAGTCTGGCTGCTTGCAAATAGTATTGAAACAGTTCCCTGAGTATCGTGTATAAAAATGAAGACTCAGAAAATAAGTAAAGTTAAGTTTTTTTTTTGCGACCTTTAAAGTGTCTGGCAGAAATAACGGCCCACGGCATGAGTCTGGGAGTATTGATTATTAATTATTAACAATATTCTGTACAACATACATAAAAATCAGCACTCAGAAAATAAGTAAAGTTAGCAACGTTTTTACGTACCTTTAGCACCTTATAACTATAAATTGGCCGTCGCCCCAAATTTGCGAGTATGCGTACGTTAAATCTACGTGCCAAAGCTACTATATTACACACATTTTGTTTCTCAGAAAATAAGTAAGGTCTGGCGGCTCTGGGATCTTGCTCTATTACTAGATGCCCGCGACTTCGTCCGCGTGGATTGAGGTTTTTTTGATTCCCGCGGGAACTCCTTAATTTTCCGGGATAAAAATGGGGCATAGGCCCCATTTTTATATAACCTACCTATAGAGGTAGGTTATATCCCGGCCAAATTATGTACCGGCCGGTTTGGTATAGACCAAATTTCAGCAAAATCGGTTGAAAAGATGGGCCGGGAAAGCGTAGCAGACAGACATACAGACATACAGACAGACAGACACACTTTCGCATTTATAACATTAGTATGGATATGGATTTTTCTTTCGTATGAAAAGAGCAACTGCTGAGTTTCTGGCCGACTCTTCTCAGTAGAATCAGCTTTCTGAACCGGTGATAGCATCAAACCTATATCTAGTTACTAGATATAGGATCGATGCTGGTCGTCCGACCTGTAGAGCGCGCTCCACACCTGTATAAGCCTGTCCTTGTCCCCTCCATAGCGCTGTCCCGCTTTTCAGACTAGATGGCGTTAGTGGAATAAGTCCACATTCTTTGTTTGACAGGACCCCTCTATGGCAATTGAGGTCGTGGGTGATATCGTCTTGACGTATCACAACTCACAAGTGACACAAGTAACTGTCCTAAGTACGTGAAATCATACTTAATATTATAAATGCGAAAGTGTGTGTTGTTTGTTGGTTTGTTGGTTTATTGGTTTGTCCTTCAATCACGCCGCAACGGAGCAACGGATCGACGTGATTTTTGGCATGGGTATAGTTGAGGACGGAGACAGACATAGGCTACTTTTTATCACGGAAAGCTAAGGATTTCCCGAGGGAATCAAAAAAACTTAAACCACGCGGACGAAGTCGCGGGTATCATCTAGATTCTAGTATAATCAATAATTAATCATACGGTCAAGTCACTATGAAAGAATTCTATAACAGTCGTATAACTGAAAATTTGTCGCTCGCTTCGCTCGTGCTAACGTTTTCTCGCGCTAGCTACCAGGTGCAGCTGGGTCGCGGCGTGGTGGTGAAGTGCTCGAGCGCGCGGCACCTGGCGCAGGCGCGCGCGGCGGCGCCACCGTCGCCGTCCTCATTACCGCTCGTGACACTGGACGCGTCGCACGTGGCCGCGCTCAACGCTCTCAACAGGAACAAGAGGATATTCACATTCAGAGGGTGAGCCCTTAGACTTATTCTAGACCAGAGATTCCCAAGGGGTCGATATCGGTTTCCCAGGGGTCGACATAGACGAAAACTGATTTTGGGGGTCGGCGAGGTCTAAAAATCGACCCCTATTTATTTTAATGTTTTTTTCAAAAAATAATTCCTAACTTCTTAAGTATTTTTACGTAATTTGTATTAATAATTATTAATTACACTTGAAATTCACTGAATTTTTTTGTCTATTTATAATGTTAAATTTTGATGAGAAAATCATGTCAAGTTTACTCACTACTCACTACTCACTACTCACTCGCCAACCCCAGTTTCTAAATTGGTAAGTAGGTATTTTGTATCGATAGGAAAAAAAACCGACCAAGTGCGAGTCGGACTCGCGCACCGAGGGCTCCGTACAAACCTGTAGTAAGTTTTAAATTATTAAAAAAAAACTACTTACTAGATCTCGTTCAAACCAATTTTCGGTGGAAGTTTGCATGATAATGTACATCATATATTTTTTTTAGTTTTATCATTCTCTTATTTTAGAAATTACGGGGGGGGGGACACACATTTTACCACTTTGGAAGTGTCTCTCGTGCAAACTATTCAGTTTAGAAAAAAATGATATTAGAAACCTCAATATCATTTTTGAAGACCTATCCATAGATACCCCACACGTATGGGTTTGATGAAAAAAAATTTTTTGAGTTTCAGTTCTAAGTATGGGGACCCCCAAAATTTATTGTTTTTTTTCTAGTTTTGTGTGAAAATCTTAATGCGGTTCACAGAATACATCTACTTACCAAGTTTCAACAGTATAGTTCTTATAGTTTCGGAAAAAAGTGGCTGTGACATACGGACGGACACACAGACAGACATGACGAATCTATAAGGGTTCCGTTTTTGCCAAATTTGGCTACGGAACCCTAAAAACTAGATATCCCTAGTTTTTTTTCCTATCGATACAAAATACACACAATTTACATTATTTACGAGATGTGTTTTTGTTTTCAGAATGGGCGATACACACAAAAATTATCCTTTCAGAATACCTTTTTAAAGTATTTAAGATAAGTACTTATAAGAATTTTTAAGAGATATTAAAATTAATGTACTTAAGTATATGTATACATAATTATTAAATAAAAATCAGTTCAGTAGTTTAGCACTTTTATATTATTATTTTTGACGTATATTTTTGTATAATATTAATTAATGTATTAATTTTTAACTAAATTAAAAGAAAACTGTAATTAAGTATAGAAATAAAAACGCATTATTGTTGTTATAGTATCGTTTTATTTATTACATTCATAATTAATTTCTTATAAAATTTAAGGAAATTTAAAGTAAAAAAAAAATATAAGAACAAAGTCATTAAAACTAATACTACACTCATACACTCTAACAATCAATTAAAGGTACTTATAACAGAAAACTAACAAATATTAAAAAAAAACAGGATCGACCCGCAGAAATTAAAAATAATAGTTTCTTTTTTAAAATAACTTCCAGCCTTATTATTAAAGTTTGTACAACGGGTGAATAGTTAAACATCGTTTTCTCTCTTTCTGTCACCAGTAATATGACACTGATTAGAAGAAGACAAAGCACTAGGTAACCAAACAAACGACCTTCAACGTTATAAAGTATGGTCCCACAAACTTCCCCTCGATTGTCTATGGAAACCGTAATCGTTCGTCAAACGTATAACTCGACTTGTTTAAGGAGTTCACAGATGTCTGCACGTCAACAAGCATGTATGAACTCCTTAAACAGTTCGAGTTATACGTTTTAAGCTGTCAAATTATTACGATTTCCTTAGATATTAGGGCCTCTGGATCTGGCTCGGTGGCCAAAATTGGTACTATTTTTGATGCGTATTTAGTTTTTGTTTTTATTGTAGGACTGTAAGGCCGTAATTTAAGGAATAGGTCGCGGGTTCGATGCCACACGCTCAATTCTGCTTCGCTGTTGGTTTTTTGAGTAGTCCTGAAAAAAAAAACAGAAACATTTTCTTTAAAAAATATTACAATCCTTCATTATACTGTTCTTCTAAAAAAATTAGCCTATGTAGGTAATATTATAGCGCACACCCTCGTGCGTAAAGACAGGTGCACTCTCTATTCCCTCGCTCTCATACTCCGATGGGACGGCAATCGGACACGGCCGGAGAGAGATCAGGCGCAGGACCGACGGCGTTACGTGCTCTCCGAGGCACGGGGGTGACACAGGTAATATCAATATCTCAAGTCTAGGCTAGTACTGAGAAATTCTTGATTTCTGAGGATTGTCGAATTTTTGACCTGAGTCGTCGTCGATTTAGCGTTCCGGTACGATGCCGTGTAGAAACCGATTAGGGGTATGGGTTGGATATAACTGCCAAACTCCTGACAACTTAGCCCGCTACCACCTTAGACTGCATCATCACTTACCATCAGGTGAGATCGCAGTCTAGGGCTAACTGTTAGTAGAATTATAAAAGCTACTCACGTGGTATATTAGTGTGTTTCTGCAGACTTTTAGTAGAACTTTTGGAGCTGTTCCGAGTTGAAGACAACGCAGTTTGATGCTTTCCTACAAACAAGGAAAACTATTACAAACAAATATATCATACTAATATTATAAATGCGAAAGTTAGTTTGTTTGTTGGTTCGTCCATCAATCACGCCGCAATGGAGCAACGGATCGGCGTGATTTTTGGCATGGGTATAGTTGAGGACCTGGAGATTGCCATAGGATACTTTTTATCCCGGAAAATTCAACAGTTCCCGTGGGAATTGAAAAAAACTCATTCCACGCGGACGAAGTCTCGGGCAAAAAAAGTGTGTGTGTGTGTGTGTGTGTGTGCAATTCAAACGCGGCAGAAGTGAAACTTCTAAAAACTAGCCTACGAGAGAATGAGATAAATATAACTTGTATTCTATCTCATTCTCTCGCAGGCTAAATCCTATGTGTGCCGCTTTTTCGTTTCATCGAATTTTCAGATCAATAGAAACTTCTTTAGAATCGTTGATTCTAAAGAAGTTTCACTTCAATAATAATAATAATAATTACTGGGACTTATCCTCGAAGGGTTCTTCATTATGGTTTTGGTGATCGGAAACCTTTTCTGTGGTATTTTTGATATTTGCTTGTTTCCTACATTTTCAGCTTCCATGTTACTTTTAGTTGCAAATCTCTTTAGGCCGAGTGATTTTCTCAATTTCTGATTATATTGTGCGAGTTTATTATTGTTTGAATTAATTTTTGGCACATTGTTTTGCTTTTCGATTTCAATACTTTTCGGTACTATTTGGTCTATATTTTGTAGTTTAACTTTATTTAATTCTTTGGTTATTTTGGGTTTTAACACATTTACATCTGACTTTTTTTTAATTACTTGTAAATTTGAACCAACTTCTTTATTTTGATTGGATTTTGCATTGTTTTGAAGTAAATTATCCTTGGACGATGGATTTTTATTTGAATTTTTGTTAGACTTTTCTTCTATGTATTTTGACTCGATTTTATTTTTGGAAAAACGTTCAGCTAATGTTTGTGTAATACTTGGATTTTGAACTGAAACATTTTTTGGGTAATCATTTTTAGATTTTGTTAAACTTTCTTTGATTTGAACATTTTTATTTGAAATTTTTTTTAAACCTTGATTTTTATCAGTCTTTTCCTTTTGTTCTAAATTTTGCTGTTTTTTCGCGGATACTAAATTTTCATTTTGATTTTTGTCCTTATTAGCCTTTGTTATTGGGTTTTGAATATTTTTATGGGTTTGTTTAGTAACTTTTTTGATATTTTTGTCAGATATTTGGATATTCTTATCTGTCTCACCTTTGTCTTCAGGTATATTTTTTTCTTTGCTTCTTGGTTCTGCCATCTCAGGGTTGTTCATAGAATGTGTATCAACATTTTCAGAATTTGCCAGTTCTTTTTTATTTGTATCTGCTGATATTTTAGATTTTTTAGTTTTTGGTTCATTTCTATCTACAATAGCTTTAGTTTTAAGGTTTTTTGTAGAAGCAGCTTTAGGGTTTGGATTTTTATTAGTAGTCTTAGGCATATTTTCAAAAATTTCATCGTTACTTTTTCTTTTAAGATTAGAGGGTTCCTTTTGAGCAGAATTAATTTTGGAGGCAACTTTTTTATTTGAATTTCCGTCTTTTGTTTTCAATTCTTTATCAGGAAGGTTCTTATTTTCTGCAGTTTTTAAGTTATCATTATTTTTATCACTGGAAACTTTATTATCAGATGATTTAGCAGCAGTTTTAGCACTTGCAGGCTTACTTTTAGTTTGTGCACTATTTTTTGCTTTATCCATGTCAGTATTTATCAGAACTTCAGTATTATCAACTTTAGTGTCGACTTGTGGCAAATTTTTAGTTTTTTTATTACTTTTATCAACATTTTCGGCTTCGTTTTTCGAAAAATATGTATTTTCTACAACTTCTTCATTAGATCTGTTTTTTGAATTAACATTGTGACTAACATAAGATTTTTTATTGCTATTTTTGGAATTTTTATCAATTTTATCCTTAGCACTATGGCTAGTTTTAGCTTTTTTCACTGTTCCTTCTCCACTTCCACCATCGCTGCCTCTCTTTCTCTCATTAACTACGACATTTTCTTTTCCCTTAGCTTTACTTTTCTTTGGCAAAGATTTAGGCGGGCCCATAATTTCAGACGATTTGACTGGGTCATCAATATCTTGGCCGGAAGGTTTATCTGAGTTTTGGTTTTCGACATCGGACTTTTGATTGGTCTTTGAGTTTTGGCTCTCCGCGTCCGAGTCTGGGCCCATTTGCCTGCGCGCTTCGAGGCAGGTGTCTATGATTTCTGCGAGCAACAAGGTTCTATCGTCTGTGTCCAGCGCTGGGTCGCACAGTTGCTTGTGGGCTTGCATGATTTTCTTAATGTAGGTTTCATCTGGAAAAAAATAACATCGAAATTAATTTGTTATTTAACCCTTTTCGGGTTTATTAAGTTTTTTTTTAAATGAAGAGTTAGTCTTTGATTGCGATTTCACCTATCGGTCAGTCAAAATCAAAATCAATTTATTTGTTGAAATAGAGACAGTGCAGTGAAAGCCGAGTCACCAACGAGGCAGTTACGAGTTTTACGTCGTAATGAAGCTAGAATGTTAAGTAGGAAAAGAAAAGAAATGCTACACACCCATATACTCGAGGTCGAACGTTAGCTTGTGGTAGAAGGGCGCGACCGCAGACCACTTGTTCTGCAGCGTCCACGACGCGCGCATCAGACCCGCGCACTTCAGCACGTAGCCGCCCTCCGGCTGGGAATACGCACAAAACTCTAATTAATTTCAATTTATTTATTAGACACAAGATGTTCATATAAAAATATATTTAAATATAATTATTATGTCGTCACGTTGATTGCTATTAAAAATTATGAAGGCGTAAGAATAGGCCAGCAATTAATTTTAATACTGTACAAGAATCAGCCTTTCTAGTTATGGTTCATTTTTGGTAACCATAACACGTCTTTGAGCGGCCATACCTAGTGAAAGGCCCATCGGCATGCGGGCAGACTTTCACTATCGTCATCAGTGGAGATCCCTACTGTTGAGGCCGAGGCCTGAGGCCTTGACACAAAAACGGAACCGGCCACGGGCCCATAGGTGATCGGTGCGCTTCGCTGAACCAGCTTAAAGTGGTTCTGTAAATTGCAGGCGGCTCTCTGTCTTACAAATAAATATAGTTGTAATTTATGCTAGTACTTACGTGACAAACACCTTCACAAGCGCTGGCCGAAATCACGTCGATCGTCGTGGCCAGGCGAGGTGTGGTAAGTGTGTAAAGTGTAAGATTGTGTGTGTGTTTATATGTGACCTGGCACGACCAGATGCGAAGGTTCCTGCGGGTGTTAGAGACCTGCACTCAAAGGTTTCACGCACACGTGCTGTCAAGACGTCACCAAGCAATATCTGGGTCACAATTCGTCGTTCACAGTAATTCACACACCACTGAGTTCAATTTTATAGTTAACGCTACAAAGCCCACCTCAAACGGACCCCATAATCCGGTGAGCACGTCAAAACAATATATTTTCAAATTCACAAAAGGCCGGCTCTCGAGAGCTTCAACAATCGGCCATTTTTTTTATATAAATCAAGACAAACGTAACGCGGCCGGCTTCGGGCGGCGCTCGAGACCAACAGGGTTCTCAAATTTACTAGTCAATCCCAGATCAATACGCCGTGGCGCCACACGTCACGGGATTTACGTATTAGTACGTCGATTTCACGCGAGGTGGCGTGAACACCTACACCCACCTAATATTTCTTCTTCTTCTTCTTCTTGTTGATGCGGCTTTGCAGGGCTCTGTAACGAGACCCGGTATCACTTTGACCGTTGCCGATCTATTGTGATCGTCACTATCTAAATATTTCTTCTCGGTCGTATCGCTCTTGTCAGAGCGGTCGTGGTCGTCACTTTGGTGTTGTGGCACGCTTAACTATCAGTCTCCACTTTTCTCTGATAGCAGCCTTGAGAGTGCATTCATGTAAGGGGACGCCCACCGCAGCCCTCACTCGGTCTGCCCACCTCATGGGTGATCTGCCACGTGCCCTGGTGCCCTCTACTCTTCCTTGAACAACCAGACGCTCAATGAAGATGTTATCGTCGCGTCTAGTTACGTGACCAAAGAAAGTGAGAATGCGAGCCTGTACAACGGAGGAGAGACGCTGCTTGATGCCGAGTTTTTCAGCTAATACTGAATCAGCCTTTCTGGTGATAGTTACCAGAAGTGCAGCTATCTCTTCTATTACTTTACTCACCAGTGTCTCCATGTAGAGCGAGTCGGCGTACTTGTCCGCGAGCCGCGCGAGAGTCGAGCGCCGCGCGCGGTGCGCCGCCGCGTAACTGCGGACCACCTGACGCGCACAACACAACAAAGAACAAGTGAATATAACTCAAATAATTAAAAAATACGACTGCCATAGTTAAATGATATTTTTTTGTGAATCACTGGATATTGAAATATAGTCTTATACATTTTTGGAATCTACTCATCATTTTCTTGATGATGACAATATAGTTAATCTCATTTTGTAAAAAAAAAAACAACTTTTGTCTTTGATGCGGGACCATGACCCTATCAATTTTTTTTTAAATTTTACTATCCCTTGTCACCCGGAATATACTACATTCGTACTTAAACTTTAATGCCTTAGTTTCAAGGTTTATATTTTAATTATTCTACTTTTCTTTGTTTTTTTTACGTTCTCACAGTCCCTTTAACAGTCAAATTTTTTTCGGCGACACGATGCGATGGTACAGTGATGCCGGGGTCTCACCTCCACGGCGCCGCTGGGCGCGCGGTACGACACGGTACGATGGTACAGTGATGCCGGGGTCTCACCTCCACGGCGCCGCTGGGCGCGCGGTACGACACGGTACGATGGTACAGTGATGCCGGGGTCTCACCTCCACGGCGCCGCTGGGCGCGCCGAGCGTGGGCAGCACGCTCAGCGCGCGGTACGACACGATGCGATGGTACAGTGATGCCGGGGTCTCACCTCCACGGCGTCGCTGGGCGCGCCGAGCGCGGGCAGCACGCTGTGGGCGAGCTCCTGCTCGTGCACCAGCTTGGTGGGCAGCACGCTCAGCGCGCGGTACGACACGGTACGATGGTACAGTGATGCCGGGGTCTCACCTCCACGGCGTCGCTGGGCGCGCCGAGCGCGGGCAGCACGCTGTGGGCGAGCTCCTGCTCGTGCACCAGCTTGGTGGGCAGCACGCTCAGCGCGCGGTACGACACGGTACGATGGTACAGTGATGCCGAGGTCTCACCTCCACGGCGCCGCAGGGCGCGCCGAGCGTGGGCAGCACGCTCAGCGCGCGGTACGACACGGTACGATGGTACAGTGATGCAGGGGTCTCACCTCCACGGCGCCGCTGGACGCGCGGTACGACACGGTACGATGGTACAGTGATGCCGGGGTCTCACCTCCACGGCGTCGCTGGGCGCGCCGAGCGCGGGCAGCACGCTGTGGGCGAGCTCCTGCTCGTGCACCAGCTTGGTGGGCAGCACGCTCAGCGCGCGGTACGACACGGTACGATGGTACAGTGATGCCGGGGTCTCACCTCCACGGCGTCGCTGGGCGCGCCGAGCGCGGGCAGCACGCTGTGGGCGAGCTCCTGCTCGTGCACCAGCTTGGTGGGCAGCACGCTCAGCGCGCGGTACGACACGGTACGATGGTACAGTGATGCCGGGGTCTCACCTCCACGGCGCCGCTGGGCGCGCCGAGCGTGGGCAGCACGCTCAGCGCGCGGTACGACACGGTACGATGGTACAGTGATGCCGGGGTCTCACCTCCACGGCGCCGCTGGGCGCGCGGTACGACACGGTACGATGGTACAGTGATGCCGGGGTCTCACCTCCACGGCGCCGCTGGGCGCGCCGAGCGTGGGCAGCACGCTCAGCGCGCGGTACGACACGGTACGATGGTACAGTGATGCCGGGGTCTCACCTCCACGGCGCCGCTGGGCGCGCCGAGCGTGGGCAGCACGCTCAGCGCGCGGTACGACACGGTACGATGGTACAGTGATGCAGGGGTCTCACCTCCACGGCGCCGCTGGACGCGCGGTACGACACGGTACGATGGTACAGTGATGCCGGGGTCTCACCTCCACGGCGTCGCTGGGCGCGCCGAGCGCGGGCAGCACGCTGTGGGCGAGCTCCTGCTCGTGCACCAGCTTGGTGGGCAGCACGCTCAGCGCGCGGTACGACACGGTACGATGGTACAGTGATGCCGGGGTCTCACCTCCACGGCGCCGCTGGGCGCGCCGAGCGTGGGCAGCACGCTCAGCGCGCGGTACGACACGGTACGATGGTACAGTGATGCCGGGGTCTCACCTCCACGGCGTCGCTGGGCGCGCCGAGCGCGGGCAGCACGCTGTGGGCGAGCTCCTGCTCGTGCACCAGCTTGGTGGGCAGCACGCTCAGCGCGCGGTACGACACGGTACGATGGTACAGTGATGCCGGGGTCTCACCTCCACGGCGTCGCTGGACGCGCCGAGCGTGGGCAGCACGCTCAGCGCGCGGTACGACACGGTACGATGGTACAGTGATGCCGGGGTCTCACCTCCACGGCGCCGCTGGGCGCGCCGAGCGTGGGCAGCACGCTCAGCGCGCGGTACGACACGGTACGATGGTACAGTGATGCCGGGGTCTCGCCTCCACGGCGCCGCTGGGCGCGCCGAGCGTGGGCAGCACGCTCAGCGCGCGGTACGACACGGTACGATGGTACAGTGATGCCGGGGTCTCACCTCCACGGCGTCGCTGGGCGCGCCGAGCGTGGGCAGCACGCTGTGGGCGAGCTCCTGCTCGTGCACCAGCTTGGTGGGCAGCACGCTCAGCGCGCGGTACGACACGGTACGATGGTACAGTGATGCCGGGGTCTCACCTCCACGGCGTCGCTGGGCGCGCCGAGCGTGGGCAGCACGCTCAGCGCGCGGTACGACACGGTACGATGGTACAGTGATGCCGGGGTCTCACCTCCACGGCGCCGCTGGGCGCGCCGAGCGTGGGCAGCACGCTCAGCGCGCGGTACGACACGGTACGATGGTACAGTGATGCCGGGGTCTCACCTCCACGGCGCCGCTGGGCGCGCCGAGCGTGGGCAGCACGCTCAGCGCGCGGTACGACACGGTACGATGGTACAGTGATGCCGGGGTCTCACCTCCACGGCGTCGCTGGGCGCGCCGAGCGTGGGCAGCACGCTGTGGGCGAGCTCCTGCTCGTGCACCAGCTTGGTGGGCAGCACGCTCAGCGCGCGGTACGACACGGTACGATGGTACAGTGATGCCGGGGTCTCACCTCCACGGCGTCGCTGGGCGCGCCGAGCGTGGGCAGCACGCTGTGGGCGAGCTCCTGCTCGTGCACCAGCTTGGTGGGCAGCACGCTCAGCGCGCGGTACGACACGGGCGCGAACTGGCGGCACTGGGGAACACACAGGCACCGACGTCATTACTGATAGTTAACTATCAGTGACAGAAATACGTAAACTGTACTACGCTGTGCAGTTACATTTGGTACTGTTTACATGGAAATATTGATTTCACTGCAGATTCGTAAGTTTATAAAACACAAAAACCGTTTCTACCCTATGACTTTGAAACCATCACCAATATGCCCCAAAACCAGTTTCATTATCATATTTCGCATCTATACTAATATAATAAAGAGGTAAAGTTTTTGAGGTTGTAATCTCTGGATCTACTGAACCGATTTTGAAAATTCTGGTACCAATAGAAAGCCAAATTATTTGTGAGTGTCATAGGCTATATATTAACCTGAAAAATTAGGGAGTTCCTGTGGGAATTTAAAAACTTATTTCACGCGGACGAAGTCGCAGGCATCTGCTAGTTTATAATATCAGTATAGATGAATTCACTCACAGGCTGGTGCGTGTAGAAGGTGATGGAGAAAGTGACCAGGTCTATCCGACACTCCGCCATCACCTCTCTCCACAGACCATCTTCTGTGACGGGTGCCTCCCTGCAACACACACATAGTACTGGATACAGACACCACCACTACAGCCCATTACGTCCCACTGCTGGGCACAGGCCTCCACTCTCATAGGAGAGAGGGAATTAGAGCTTAGACCCACCACACCACTCCAATGCGGGTTGGCGGGCTTTGCCGACTATTATCACGTTAGTGATAGTAACTGGGATCGACGGCTTAACGTGCTCTCCGAGGCACGGGGGTGAAACACCACCAACTTCCTAACTCCAGGCTAGTACTGAGAATTTTTAGTCAGAAAAACCCAATACTTAATTATGGTCTGACTCGGGACTCGAACCTGAGACCTCGTCGACCGCAGTTGAACTTGGTCAGTTGGTCAGTGGTGGTGTCGTGTGGTGCGGGTTGTTACGTTCCCTCAAATATGGTTGAGCGAAGCAATGGCTGGATCATGCGTCATGCTCGTGAACGGGTGCCACCGTCGGAAATGGGGCTGCCTCTGTCTGCCAGTCTTGGCGTGTATTGAATATTGTATGCTCGTGAAAAAAGCATACTATACAATCGAAGATTACGTAAATGATTAAAAAAAAAAGCGTGGATTTGATTCGCTCCAGCTATGCGTGGGACTGCAGTTACTTGTATCATTATGATGATTGTAAGTTTTGATGGAAAAGAGCAACCACCGAGTTTCTTGCTGGCTCTTCTCGGTAGGAATGGCATTCCGAACCAGCGGTAGATTCATATTATAACGATTCAAAAGCGCTTGTAAAAGCTTATTTGAATAAAAAACATTTGAATTTTGAATTTTGAACAAGGATACAGACACATTACACTTAAAAAGAAAGAAAATCAAAATTAAAGACTAAGAAATAAGATTCTTTGGTAGAATAGATTTATATAAATTTTGTAATCCATACTAATCCATGCTAATATTATAAATGCGAAAGTGTGTCTGTCTGTATGCTACACTTTCACGACCCACCTGTTCAACCGATTTTGATGAAATTTGGTACATAGATAGGTTGTGTCCAAGGAAAGGACATAGGCTACTTTTTATCCCAAAAATTAGGAAATTCCTGCAGGAATTGATAAAAATTTAGTCCACGCGGAATTAAATAGAGTGGTGTTAAATGGAGTTTAAACTGTATTTAATCTGTGCTAGTAGTTCCATACCCTTCAAAAGCAGGCGGGTTGACCACGACATTGTCTTCAGACTGCAGCACCGTCACGCCGGTCAGCTCCTCCGTGGCGCGCAGGCACGTCAGCAGCCGACTCTTTTGCTGCTTCAGCTCCGTTACAGACGTGCCACTGTTGATTGAGAACTCTATTTCAGAGTCTGAGCTGGAAAAATATTACAAATGTGTAAAACGGCATTTGTTAAGCCGAGGCAATTATACTATTGATGAATTTCGTAATGACATAGTTGCATGAAAGAAATCGGCTTTGCATTCAGCAGACAATAATGCAGTGTAATTCTTGTCACATTGATTTTCTTATTAAAAAAAAGAGCAACTGCTGATTTTCTTGCCGATTCTTCTCAGTTGAATCTGTTTTCCAAAACCGGTGGTAGATTTATGACATTTCATAAGTGGCACTAGTTGTCGTACATAATATGTGAAATAAAAAAATCATTTATCAAATCAAATACCTAATGATTTTATTTGAAGTAAGTAGTATTAACAGGCAATGCGGTGATAGCCTTACGGTTATGCTGTACCACTGGACACAGAACTCTTCCTTTTTGGAGTTATTTGTATTATAAGCAATTAAATATCACTAGCTTAATGTGAATGAAAACCTCACGTGGAAACCTGCAACCCTGATAGCTTTGCATAATGTTTGTAACGTGACTTTCGAAGGGTGCAAATGGAGAACACGTAAGGTGGTATTAGATTAAATAACTCTTCTGAGCACTCCACATTGTAGACGGTAGAACACAAAAAGAGAGCTAACGTCTCTACGGTGCTCTAGGGACTCCACCGTGCAAGTAATTTTGGGATTGTCTACAAGTCGAACTGCCCGCTTTTGTACCCTGTCAAATGGAAGGAGCTGGTACTGAGGTGCTCCGGCCCAGAGGTGAGAGCAGTACTCCGTGTGGGGCCGAACTTGCGCACGGTGTGTACATTTTGCTTTTAAGTATTTTGGGTTGTGTGTAAAGGACTTAATAAATATATGGAACGAAATACAACCAGCACCCGCCGCGCGCTTGTTACAAGGCTCTAAAAACAAGTTTTAATTCATAAGAACTTGGGCGAAACTAAATAAATACCTATCGTCTTCGTAAAAACTAGGAGCTTTCTTGCTGGCGCGAGCGTCTTCGATTCTCTTCTCGTAATACTTTAACTCATTCAGCAGTTCCTCTTTACGTGCGAGTAGCTTTTGCTTTATGTTAATTATTCTATTCGCCATGGTTCAACAGGTAAAAAGACACCATATAATAATTCTTTAATATTTATTATCACTACCCGTATATTCAATGTACTCTGTTATTATCACCAACAAAATAACAAATTACAAATTACAGCAGTTGAAACTTGAAAATTCAAAAAACCGGCCAAGTGCGAGTCGGACTCGCGCACCGAGGGTTCCGTGTAAACCTGTAGAAGTTTTACGATTTATGACGTATTAAAAACAAGACCAAATGAACCGCAAAACTAACTTAGTTTGTAGAGGTTTATTGTTAATATCAAAAAATTACGTTTGTTGTATGGGAGCCCCCCTTTAATATTTACTTTATTGATATTTAATTATTTATTTTGAAAGGTAGGTAATATACATGTTAATATTCTGTGAAAATTTGAACCGTCTACCTGTTACCGTTTTTAATATTGAGCAAAAAATACGAAAAAAACACGTTTATTGTATGGGGACCCCCCTTAATATATATATTTTTTTAATTTTTAGTATTCGTTGTTATAGCGACAACGGAAATACATCATTTGTTAAAATTTCAGCTTTCTAGCTATCACGGTTTATGAGATACAGCCTGGAGACAGACAGACAGACAGACAGACAGACAGACAGCGGAGTCTTAGTAATAGGGTCCCGTTTTTACCCTTTGGGTACGGAACCCTAAAAAATGGATAATAATCTGCATACTTTTTTCACAGACATATCTGTGTTCCGCCAGTGTAGCGGTTAAAACTCTGTGGGTCCACTCCATGGAATTAGGAATTACGACTATGGTCCACTCCGCAGAACTGGTCATAGAGATTTAATATATTACCCATACTCTTCTTCTTCTTCTTTTGTTACTGGCTCCGCGCGGCGAGCGTTTGAGCCATAGTCAATTTTTTTTTTTCTAAGCGGAGAAACTTATTTTATATAAAGTAAAATCAAAATTTAGAAAAAAACGGAATTTTGGAAAGGATCAGAAAAGGGTAGAAAATAATATAAAATGGAATATACATATAGTAACTACATACCTATATTTACAGTTTATTATCATTATTTGTAGGATAAATGAGGAAAAAAGTTTATATAGGTACACAAGGTTCATCAGAGGACAAGAGCAATTATACATACTTACTCTTTGGACAAGAGGATGTCAACAGAAGTTGGTAGTGGGATATTAATATATATATAGCTGCTCGTGCTGATTCACTCATTGATCACCTCTCCTGTAAAATTTTGTATGAAAATATTTTTTTTCACTCATCGTTTCGTATAGAAGACAAAAATTCATTCAGAGGCAAAATACGGAGAGAGCTGATGATTGAGGATTTCGAAGACGGATGAAGAGCACCAGCCAGGGTATGGAAGATAGGTGGGGGGTGCTCGACCAAATGTCACTCGAAACTTCATCCAATTGACAGTGAGCTGAAAAAAATTTCAAAATGGCGGATTTAAGATGGCCGCCATACAAATTTCGACGGTGTCTATCTCGGAGAGTATAAAAGATGGAAGAGTGGTTTCTCGGCAAAAGATGATCAGGACATGAGGGTCTACTTGATGAACAGGAAAAAAATTCAAGATGGCGGAATTTATTTTTCCATAGAAAAGGGTATTGAAGATAGGTGGGGGGTGCTCGACCAAATGTCACTCGAAACTTCATCCCATTAAAAGTGAGCTGAAAAATTTTTCAAAATGGCGGATTTAAGATGGCCGCCATACAAATTTCGTCGGTGTCTATTACGAAGAGTATAAAAGATGGAAGAGTGGTTTCTTGGCAAAAGATGATCGGGACATGAAGGTCTACTTGATGAACAGGAAAAAAATTCAAGATGGCGGAATTTATTTTTCCATCGAAAATGTATGGCGAATATTGAAGAGGCTACACATGTCGAACAATGCAAGACTACGGTTCCTTTACAAGATTTGTTTTTATGGATGAATTCTCATTTTGACGAATGGTCCGGAGAAAAAATATGGAGAGAGATGATGATCGAAGGTTCGGATGATGGTTGAGGTGCACACTCAGTGTATTAAAGATAGGTAGGGGCTGCTCAAACAAAAAGGGAGGGGCGGGGGGTTGGTGGTCTTTGTTTTATGTTTTTCCTATATGAGAATTTTCTTTTACGTCGGACGCTTGGCGTGCTGGCGCTTCCACTGTGCTCACTAGCATAGCAGTGTGTTGTTCAGATCAGAACACGTAGACAGTGAACCAGCTGCCCGATTATGTAAGAATTGTCGATCAAATCGTCAAAGTTCGGCGTCAAAGTAAAATAAACCATAACAGCATTGAATTAGAGCTTTACTACTTTTATACACTAAAAACATCTACTGATCCACTTTTCCACTTCTCCGAAAAAACACGTGCGCTAAATTAGAAGTTTCCTGCGCTTTTTTCGAGATATACTCCATACTCTTTGTTATACTCTATGAATAAAGCTATAATAAAGTGGTCACATGTGAGTTTATGTGTCAGTATTACCCACAGTTGTACAGTGGTAAGAGTGGTATTTGGGTATTACCCGGCAGTCGTAATTCCTTCCTCCATGGTATTACCAATAGAACAAGAAGTTTATAAGACAGAAGAATTGTCTATGTAAAAATAAATAATAGTGTCATAGATAATCCATACTAATATTATAAATACGAAAGTGTGTCTGTCTGTCTGTCTGCTACGCTTTCCCGGTCCATCTTTTCAACCGATTTTGCTGAAATTTGGTACAGAGGTAGTTTATATCCCGGAAAATTAAGGAGTTCCCGCGAGAATCAAAAACCTTAATCCACGCGGACGAAGTCACAGGCATCATCTAGTACACATATATACCTCACATGGGAATCCCTTATCCCACGGCCGGCGCCATTTTTATTTTTTACTCGTGCGTCTGGGCAAGTGGTGGCGTACCGCGCTGGTTTGCTACCTCTCGCTGTATTCCTCAAGTAAGTGGCATAGTCTTTAAGATTACCCATTGGGAATGTTTCCATCCTACATCACAGTTGGTGGGTTACCCACCAGTTCACAGGCTCACGAGCACGCGACTCCGCGGGGAATCGCTTCACAGTTGATCAAATGGGATCCGTTCACAGGCTTAAGAGCTAGCTATTCCAAGGGGAATAGCATCACAGTTGATCAGACAGGATCCGTTCACAGTTGGTCTTTAGGACCCAATAAGCTAGCGATGGAACCATTCCTGCCCTAACGTAATATCTGTGTTCACTGCTTGGTTTCCTCGGCCCGTTGCCGAGGAGGTCAACGCCCTGGCGGGTCTCGTCTGGCGACGAGACCTGCCCGTTGCCACTTGCATTACAGAAAGCACGAGGTATTGGGGAACGACAACGGGCACCCACGAAGGGAGCCGGTCCTAATTACGGTGGAGCCGATCGTGATAAGGTCGATAAGCAAACGGTTCGTGCCACACAGACAATCAGACTACGCTAGGAGGGCCAGGGTAAGTGTATAATCAAACATTCACAACACATTTCGAGACGTCTCTCTCTGCAACCCTCCTTTGTTGTAGGCAGTCATTTTACCAATTGGGCAGAGCAATGCAGAACAAGGGGAGGCGTCCCGACACTAAGTATATAGGAGATATACTTAATCAAAGGTCCTCCCGACCGAATTTCGGCCACAGCGGCTTATCTCCAGAGTGATTAGCAATCTGTGCGGGAAAATATGTTATAGTGCACAAGTATGGGCGCATACACAGATGCAAGCTCTCTGTTCCATAACTCGCATAACCCGATGGGACAGAAAATCCGACACAACTTCCTAACTCAGGGATACCTAGTATTGAGAATTTCTTGTTAAAAAAATCCATTAAAGTCCGTTCAGTTAGATAGTATCGATACACCCGCAGGGGCTGCAGACACTATTTATTTTGCTTTTATTCTATTATTCTGCTTTTGTCTACTTATGTACTGTGTTTTGCTAACTAAATGTTTTTCTATTCTAAGAATAAAAATAGAATACAATTTTATTTATTCTTATGGTTATTGTAATAAAATACGAATATAAATAATAAACACAAGTTAGGTAGAAAAAAGAATTTTAATGAAAAAGGTAAAAAGTAGGTAAGTATGCATAAACGATGTATATGTATATATACCAGTCTATAGCAGAGTCAATAAAAACCACCTTTCACCGCGGCAGTTCGATGTATCTAATATGCGAAATTCGCCTGTATCTGTAGGTACTGCGTTGGCGGCGGCGTTTGATGCCACGGCGGTGCCTTTGACAAAATGCGGCACGTGCCAAGTCGGCGCAGTCAAAGGCGACCGTATATAGAGAACAGACTTTACTTGTTATAGCCCGACCCAGCACTTGAACCTGGGACCTCTTCGTCTTCGTCGAACATGCTAACCACTAGACCAATGAGGCAGTCAGTAATATACATAAATATAAAGTAATATACTTTTCGTACCACTTGCTCAAAAAAGTGACATTCTATTTACTACTATTACCTATTCTGTGATTCTATGCCACAAAAAGCAAAAAGCGAACATAACTAGACGGCAGTCGTAATTCCTTCCTCCAAGAACATAACAATAGTCATTTTTAAAAACAGGGAAAGAAAATTGTACTGAATTTCATTCATCTTCTAGGGCGAGAATGTGATTTAAATTTGGAATACTTTATACTGATCATACTGCAGGTGACTATAACCATACTGACCGTCTCGTTCCTCTACTTCTCTTTCCATCCACGCCGGTTGTTATTAGGCGTTCAAGGTTCTCAGGCATGCTCCTTGCCGCGCGGCCGAGAAATGGCAGTTGTGTGTTGTTGATATGGCACTGCTGAAAGCTAGGCATGTGCATAGCCAACAGACGCTAGGCGGCTTGCCTGATCTTAAGTGAACTACGAAATGACGACCGTCCAAGTAGAAGTACTAGCGACCAGCATGGAACCCTACCTCGTGAGAGTTCTGTTTATAAGCGCTATAGTCATAAATGTATAGAGGGCTGAATCACGACACAAAGTATAAATTGGGTGCGTTTCTATTAGGAACTTACGAAGTTTTTTAATTTATGTAGATATTTAATTTTTCAGCAAATACTTAGTATATTGTTCATATTTTAATAATAATGATTGTATTTAGGCTAAGTTCTCTACGGGTAACATAGACTAGTTCGTATTAGTAATACCGTCCTATGTGTAACAATGTCGCTTGAAATAAATGTTTTTTTTGTCTAATTGTTTCTTTTGTATTGTACGCAGTTCAACCTCAATGTTCATAGTAAATTAATAGCGAATTTTGCGATTCGATTCGAGTCTGCTCGGCGAGCTCAGTGAGCGCCGACCTAGTAGCTACTACCTTTTCTGTGGTAGCAGTGTGTAAGAAACTTTAATGTCTTATGCATGTACATACCGCATGTAAAATGCACTGCGGAGCGATTCGATGCGGCGAGTTTGATGTGAATCGTTCTCTAAAGCATCGTAAATCACCGAAGGATGATATCATAATATTTATGATCTAAAACTGGCAAAATCCCTCGTTTTGACAATCTACTTAAAGTATTGTAATCGTATTTTTAGAGAAATAATAATTATATACATTTGCAGTGCTATTGGAAGTAAAACTCTTGCTTGTTATTGTGCAATGGAGGGTTGCAGTATGGTTAAAGTCGTAAAAGTCTCAACCATGAACCAAGGAATATACTACTCTCTACCGAGAGGTCTCAACGAAAAGAAAATATGTAGTGACAATCTTTAGTATGGATTCGTAAAGAGCTGTGGTAAAGAGTACCTAGCATATTATTATACTCTTTGGTACCTAGTGGGTGTGGATCATGGAATTAGGAATTACGACTGCCGGTGTGGATGTTGCTGTCTTAGTGCTGTCTTACGACCGGCCACGCTATGGAAACGTAGTATATTACTACTGCCTCGTTGATCTAGTGGTTAGCATGTTCGACTGCGGCCGAAGAGGTCCCAGGTTTGAGTCCTGGGTCGGGCTATTCTATAACAAGTAATGGATTTTTCTGGCAAGAAATTCTCAATACTATCCCTGAGTTAGGAAGTTGGCGGTGTTTCACCCCTGTGCCTCGGAGAGCACGTTATGCCGTTAGTCCTGCGCCTGACCTCTCACCCATTGATGTAGAATTTTAGTAATGCTCTCACCAGTCACCGGTCGTGTCGGATTTTCTGTCCCATCGGGTTATGCGAGTTGAGGAACAGAGAGTGCACCTGTGTAGGTATGCGCCCACACTTGTGCACCATATCTCCCGCACAGATTGCTAATCACTCTGGAGATGAGCGCGGTAGCCGAAATTCGGTCGGGAGGACATTATTATTTATTTTTACATAGACAATTCTATATTCTTATTCTATTGGTAATACTGAGGCTGGCTCCACACGTTGGACCCAACACTGTTCGCCCAACGTGTGGATAGGGAAATCAGCCTTGGCCCCAATACTCGCGCCAACGTTGGGAGTTGGCCGTCCTGTGTCGGTTTTATCAAAGGGAAATTACTGCGCCAACGTTCGCGATCCGTCCACATGTTGGCATTTTGCTCAGTCCTGCCGAGCGATCGCGTAACTTCTGCATCAATCATTGATACATCGCAATCACCTCTGATTGGTTAACACTCTTCCACTGTTGGACATAATCCATTGACGCAGCAAGAATGCCATAAATTCAGCCAATTACAACAATTGATACTGTAACAATGATTGATGCAGAAGTTACGCGATCGCTCGGCTGTTGCAACACGCATCGAGTACGAATGCATTGAGAATGCACGAGTCGTCGTTGTAGGTAGCATGGTCAGCTTATGTACCTACTTGAATTTTTATATTTTTGTAACAAATATAAATTCATGCATTCAGTACTGTAAAAGTGCTTAGAGCAATTTCGGTTTCTGTATCAGACATCTCGACATTGGCTGTGACGGAACACAACTACTGACTACGCCAATGTGTGTATGCCTAACCAAATTGTGTGAAATTAATGAACCAACGTTGGGGCCAACGTGTGGAGTCGGGGTGACGCTTAAAGGGGTAAGAACCCAGAGCCGTGATGTTAAAAACATTACCTTATATACTTTAGGTAGGTACTCTAGGTTACCCACATGTGACCACTCTCATGAGGATCAAACGGGCTAGAACCCAGAGCCGTAAAACAAGTTATAAAAAAAACCACTCTCATGTCAAAAGTGTCATTTGTCATAATAAAAAGTCATATCTTGTCAAAAACTCAAAAACTTCAAAAAATTTGCAAAACAAAAAGGCAGAGACCAAACAAGCAAAAAGCAAAATAATTACAAAATCGAGCGGTTAATTATTATTAGCAGGCCAGATCATACCATAGCTAAGTTGAATGTAAATCATCCAAACCCCAAAGTTCATCTTATATCTATTAAACATTGAAAAAGAACAACTATATTTTACCGTTATCATTTGCTTGCGCGTACCTAGTTAATAATTTGTCTGCAATCTTATATATATGTATGTCGAGCTTGAGACTTAACTCTCGATTTAAGTAAAACAAAATAAGCAGGCATTGAAAATGCGGTGTTGTGTGCCTTTCTGCAAAAATACTGCGGCCAATGTATCCACATCAGAGGCGGAGGGGAAGGGCGTAAGTTTTCATGGGTGAGTATATTAGATTGACTCGCAAGTCGCAAGCCGTGGTCGTAGGCAAAATCTCACTATAATAGGTAGTCAAACTGCAGAATGTTAAATTTGAATTATCAGACTGCTGGTCTGAGCAGTAATCAGTTAGTATAGATCAGTCAGTCGCACTGCAGGTCATTGAAACACTGCCTGCAGCAAAGCAAGAGCTTTCGAGGAGTTATCTGTGTGTGTGTAAACTTGTAGTGTAACTGGACCTGATAGTTACACTGTAAAACATAAATCACTCTGATATAAGTTTGTTTGTTTGTGTATAACATGAGTGGTAACTTCCAGTTTCCCCAGTGAAGCGCATCTCCGTGCCGCTTGGCTCAGAGCCCTCGGCAAACAAGACAGTCACCTACCAGACTCTGCTGTGGTCTGCTCGCAGCATTTTCTCAATGATGACATATTTTATGAAACAGAAAGTGGCTCAAGGCAGATTGGTACTGGTGCTATTCCTTCAACAGTGCAGGTAACTCATTATGTCATCTACACTAGCGGCACGCTATGATGGCCGGTTGACACATTACAATAGGTCAATTTATTCTCGAACAAAAAACAATTAAGTTTTTTTAAATTTATGAATCTCTGCACATCACTATCGTCATAGCTATCGTCAATAAAGTAATACAATTATTTCCTTCAAAGTCGTTATCAATTAATACGGAACGTTTGTCCAACCGGCCATCATAGCGTGCCGCTAGTGTAAATATATAAAAGGCAAAGGTGACTGACTGACTGACTGACTGATATATCAACGCACAGCTCTAACCACTGGTCGGATCGGGCTTAAATTTGGCACTCAGATAGCTATTGTAACGTAGGCATCGGCTAAGAAAGGATTTTTGAAAATTCCAACCCCAAAAGGGTTCAATGGGGGTTAAAAGTTTGTGATACATGAACGTCAACGAACAAATCGGGATGGACATGATTTTTGGCATGGGTATAGCTGACTACCTGGAGAGTGACATAGGCTACTTTTTATCCCGGAAAATTATTCCCGCGGGAATAAAAAAAAACTTAAAGCACGCGGACGAAGTTGCGGTCATCAGCTAGTGTTATATATTGTTAGTAAGCAAATCAAAAGTTATCAGGCCAAGTGTGCCTGAGAAAGGAGCTAAGACATAATTCATATATTGGATCTAAAGTTTCCTCACATACCACATTGTATATGTATTAGTAACTGGTAGTATATTTACAGGTTTGCATGATATGCCTAGACACTGACAGCAAGCTGTTTCTAATGAGTAAACACAAATTGGAAGAAGCATATGAAAAGTTAACCGGTCAGCCTGTAAGTTGTTAATTTATGATCTACAGTTATGTACACATCCATGCTTATAAATTATTAATGCGAAAGTGTGTCTGTCTGTTTGCCTGCTACGCTTTCACAACCCATCTGTTCAACCATTTTTGATGAAATTTTATATGGGGATAGTTTGTATCCAGGGAAATTAAAGTGGAAATGGGAGTCAAAACATTTTATTCCACGCAGACGGAGTTGAAATAAAGCCATACTTAGTGAAGTTATGTCCCAGAGTTAAAACTACTTCTTGAATCTCATACGCTATCAATAAAATGTAAACAGTGTTGGAACAAAAAAGGATTATTTGATAGGAATGTTTGAATATGTACTTTAATTACTTTAGTTTTGTTACAGCCGCATGATCAAGGAAATTTAAAACAAACAGTTTGCATACAATGTGCTCAGACATTGATAAACTTTAGTAAATTTAGAGACAAGAGCTTGAGAGCGCGGGCACTGATGATGGACTTAGTTGAGAAACATGAATTAGTGAGTATTTAATACATTTACATGTATTCTTTCTCTGTCCATGTACTACGTGTGTTGAATATTTAACTTGTATTTCAACAGATAACAGGAAGACATATAAAAATGATAAACCGCACAAAACACCAACTAAAGAGTAATATGGTGTTGACAATACTAGGACCTGACCACTGTGACTTACACATACTGGAACACCCCTCAGAAGACAAACAGACAGAATTAGAGGAAACTTATCAGAGAAGTGTAGTGAAAACTGAAGGAAGTGATGACTCTATGTCGGTTGATGGAGACATGCAAGTGATATATGAAGATGACAATAATATCAATGATTTTGCTGCGGATCCAATAAAATACGAAAGTGCTCCCTCCCTTTGTTTGGAGGAATTTGTCCATGAACAAGCGCACATGCAACATATGAGCATGCATCTCCAGGTGAGAACACTTTCATCAACTTGTATATCATAGCACAGTTCTGGAGCTCTTTCAGAGTCTTAAAAGACAGAAATGTTATTAATTTGTTTTGTGTTTGGCAGAACGGTGACGGTGATGGTGTATGTGACACGTCACAAGTATGCAAGCCTCATACAGCTGTGAGCTCTAGCTCTTCACACTCTTCACTCATCACTGAGAACAAGTCAGTATACCTGCCAGTACCAATAATGTTTAGTTCAAGTTGCAGTTACGTTAATAATGATACCCTTTCCTCCTCTCTAACCTGCTATATGCAGTACAGCTACATACTGGCTAGTGGCTCCCCAGTACACTCTAGATACATTCTGATATATTTCACAGGCAGGCAGACCCCAGCCCTTCCGCGCGCGCGGCTCAGACCTCAGGTGAGATACTGCGTGACTTGGCATTTTAAATTTTACACTTTTATCAAGAAAAACAACTGAAATAGTCAAAATGTTTGGTTACAGTTGCTCCTCTGTCCACGAGTGTTGCAATAAAAAACGAAATAGAAGTTCGCCCAACTGAAGAAGCCGATACAAACATAAGTTGCCGATACAAAATACTACATTGTTTTGTCAAATTATATGATGTTATGAAAGTTGTTCCAAGACAAGACGGATCACTGATGAGGGCACAAAATGCTGTTAGGTCTTTTATTACTGATACAGATACTGTAAAAGAATTTGTATCTAAATCTTTACAAAGTAAAACTGATTGTTTGGATAATATAGTTAGTTTACAATGTAATAATTCAACACAAAGTACACATTCTGAGAAATTATTGTTCATTTGTGACATTTGTGGAAAAATATTTAAACGAAAAGGACTCTTGGTTAAACACATGAAGACTCACAGTATTATAAAACGTTTCTCCTGTGCGTTATGTAAATATAAATGTACACAAAATAGTCTTTTAATATTGCACAAGAGAATTCACACTGGTGAAAAGCCATATTCATGCAAGATATGCGAATACAAATCTGCATATAAAAGTCATTTAGTGACGCACATGAGATCTCACACTGGTGAAAAGCCGTATTCATGCAAGATATGCGATAACAAATTTGCACAAAATGGTGATTTAGTGAGGCACATGCGAAGTCACACTGGTGAAAAGCCGTATTCATGCAAGATATGCGAATACAAATGTGCAGAAAAAAGTAGTTTACGTACGCACATGAGAACTCACACTGGTGAAAAGCCATTTATTTGTAAGATTTGCAATTACAAATTTGCACAAAATAGTCATTTAGTAACGCACATGAGAACTCACACTGGTGAAAAGCCGAATTCATGCAAGATATGCGAATACAAATGTACAGATAAAAGTAATTTAGTTACGCACATGAGAACTCACACTGGTGAAAAGCCATATTCATGCAAGATATGCGAATACAAATGTGCACAAAATAGTGGTTTAGTTACGCACATGAGAACTCACACTGGTGAAAAGCCAATTATTTGTAAGATTTGCAATTACAAATTTGCACAAAATAGTAAATTAGTGAGGCATATGAGGACTCACACTGGTGAAAAGCCGTATTCATGCAAGATATGCGAATACAAATGTGCACGTAAAAGTAATTTAGTTACGCACATGAGAACTCACACTGGTGAAAAGCTGTATTCATGCAAGATATGCGAATACAAATGTGCACGTAAAAGTAATTTAGTTACGCACATGAGAACTCACACTGGTGAAAAGCCGTATTCATGCAAGATATGCGATACCAAATTTGCCACAAATAGTCATTTAGTGAGTCATATGAGAACTCACACTGGTGAAAAGCCATTTATTTGTAAGATTTGCAATTACAAATGTGCACGAAATAGTCATTTAGTAATGCACATGAGAACTCACACTGGTGAAAAGCCGTATTCATGCAAGATATGCGAATACAAATGTGCGGAAAAAAGTAGTTTAGTTAAGCACATGAGAACTCACACTGGTGAAAAGCCATTTATTTGTAAGATTTGCAATTACAAATTTGTACAAAATAGTGATTTAGTGAGGCACATGACAACTCACACTGGTGAAAAGCCGTTTACTTGTAAGATTTGTAATTACAAATGTTCACGTAATAGTCAGTTAGTGAAACACACGAGAACTCACTGATAAGGCGCTCAAGCTTCTAACACGCACACTGATAATATGTTCTAATTTACATTATGTAACAGTACCTAAAGGTCTCGCAAGTCAACTTAAGTTGAAGCGGACACTGGCTCCGTACCATTGCAATATGAGCTGTATTGACCAGCACTAATGCAGTGCTCATATGGCACCCCTGGCTGTCGTTCCCTCATGACGGAGGGTCGTGACCCTCTATGTCCGCTCTCTTGTTAGGGCTCGCCAGGCAGCACGATCCTGTGCCTTCTAAAAAGAGGCTTGCATGTTGCTGCAGGTGACTATAACCATACTGACCGTCTCGTTCCTCTACTTCTCTTTCCATCCACGCCGGTTGTTATTAGGCGTTCAAGGTTCTCAGGCATGCTCCTTGCCGCGCGGCCGAGAAATGGCAGTTGTGTGTTGTTGATATGGCATTGCTGAGAGCTAGTGTTATAGAATTATTCATAGCGCCTATGGTTGGGCCTCATTAATGCTCTGACCGTATGTTTATACTTTGCCCGATCTTACGAGTTGCGTAGTTATTAGTAAGTACCTATCAAGGGGCCTTTGTTTTAGCGACCAGAGATGTTTAAGTTACACGTTGAGATCGCGTTCACAGTTCGGAGCTTTTATTGTTTCCTTTTAGTCCATTCATTCTAGATTTCAATGTATGGGGAAAACGGCAAAATTAATAATTGTTTGAAACTACTGTTGTTTTATACCTATGAGTGAGTACATTAAAAAACACAACTCTCCCCCCCCCCCCTCCGGTGGTGGCTTCCCCCCTCCCCGCCTTGAAAAGTGTGCCATTTTGCAGATTTCCTAGATTTTCAAGAAAACTATGCAAGCTAGGACAAAACTGTCAAAGAGAGTATTGTTCCTTAATAAATTACCTACAAATAAGTTCATAACATTTATTATGATAGGAGTTATAGTTTACAAGCTATGGTGCGTTAAAGTTGACTAAAAATCGCAGCTCAGTAAAATAAGCCTTAAATTAGTTCAAAAACACGCTTGGAATCTTTAAAACAAACCAATTGAGCTCATACTCGAGGGGCTTACTGATAATCATTGAAGAGTTCCCCTATCCACCTCCTGGTTCCATCATCAGATCAGCTCGATGCTGGAGCTGGTGACTTTGTAGTACCTATGTATGGGCGAAAAAAGTTGTTTTTTTTCCAGTCCCAGTTTTCTAGACTCAACACATTTCCTCGCCATTGTTGCACTTGTAGTCCAGTCATTTTAGCATAAAAAAACCGGCCAAGTGCGAGTCGGACTCGCGCACCGAGGGGTTTCCGTACAAACCTGAAGTAAGTTTTAAATTAGTAAAAAAAAACTACTTACCTACTAGATCTTGTTCAAACAAATTTTCGGTGCAAGTTTGCATGGTAATGTACATCATATATTTTTTTTAGGGTTCCGTACCCAAAGGGTAAAAACGGGACCCTATTACTAAGACTCCGCTGTCTGTCTGTCTGTCTGTCTGTCTGTCTCCAGGCTGTATCTCATAAACCGTGATAGCTAGAAAGCTGAAATTTTCACAAATGATGTATTTCCGTTGCCGCTATAACAACAAATACTAAAAATTAAAAAAATATATATATTAAGGGGGGTCCCCATACTGTAAGGATGGGTGTTTGGGTAAAATAAGACGTCTGCTCTTCTCGGTAGTTAGGTTTATTACTGCTCTAACATTTAGGTTAAAGTATTATATATTATCTAAACTTATATCTCTACACCTCATCTCCCTCCTTATAGAGAAAAAAAAATCTTTTTTAAAAAAAATTTTTTTTTTGACTATGTATAAGAAACACAATTTTTTTATTCTTATTTTCTATTTTTATATCTATGTATAAGTATGTCTTAAATCTAATCTAACATTTATATAGTTTTGTTCTATTTTTGTGAACTATTTCTATTTTATTATCTTTTATAATACGAACATTTGGTGAAATATCTTCTAGAACTGTATAAGGACCATTGAATACATTCTGTAACTTACTACTATTTTCGTTTCGTAACAATATCAAATCATTTTGTTTATACACAATAGGCTTAATTTGTTTATCATATTGCAGTTTTCTAGTTTCTTTTGACAATAATAAATTTTTCCTAGCTTCTTCAAGAGATTTTTGCAATCTATATTTTAAACATAATGGGTAGTTTTCACAATTATAAAGTGGTTCTACACCTTTGGTTAAATTGCTTGGTAAATTACAAGTTTTTCCAAAAACTAGCTCGTATGGTGTAAATTTAGTAGAAGTATGTACACTAGTATTATAAGCGAAGCACCAATATGGTACCCATGTACTCCACTCTCTAGCGTTATTATTTGTTTGAATACGAAGATACGCATTTAAATGTTTATGAGTATTTTCGAGAGCACCAATTGACTCATGGTGGTAAGCTGTCGAAAATAATTGTTTAACATTAAGCAATTTGCAAACTTCTGTCATTGTTGATGCTAAGAACTCTGAACCTCTATCCGTTCCAATTTCCCTAGGAACACCAAATTTAAGAATAAAATTCTCTACAAATGATTTTGCTACAGAAATTGCATCTTTTCTTTCTAATGGATAAGCTTCAACGAATTTTGTAAGTTCACATTGTATACTAAGAATATAAACCTTATTATAATAATCCTTATCTAAGGGCCCCACTATATCTAAAAATATCTTATCAAATGCACCTAAAGCAGTCGTAGTTACAACCATAGGCTCTTTAGTTGGCACAGAATGCTTTTGCATCTGGCATTTTTTACATTTACTTACAAATTCCGTGACGTCACGTTCCACGCCAGGCCAAAAATAAGACTTTTTGATATTATTTACCATTCGTCTAATTCCAGCATGACCACTGGTTGGTAATATATGATAGTCATTAATAATTACCTTTTTGTCATCATCTGATGTTATTCTTTGAATACCTTTTAATATATAAATTTGCGGTCCGGACCACATTTTCCTATCATTTATTAACTTGGTTAACCATTTTATAATATTAATATTACTTGCAAGTTTTATTATATAAATTTCTTTTATATTCATTTCATTACAAATCTGCTCCAGTTTACTCACGTAAGCGTCTCGCGCTTTACATGATCGCAAGTCTGGGCAAGTGTATAAAGTCATTTCCTTTTTATTAAATTTAAATATATCCGAGTCATTTAATGCTTCTTTCATTCTAAATTCTCTTTCGGACACAACTAATAATTCAACAGAGTTTGGCGGTTTCCTAAGCATTTCTACTACCTTCGGGTGATCAATCCGGCAGTCAGTAGAACTGTTTGGAGATGTCAAATCTGTATGAATATTTTCCCTTCTTTCCGTTTCCTTTCTTTCCATTTCCTTTCTTTCGATTTCCTTTCTTTGCCTTCTAGTTATCATATTGATTACTTTTTCATTCATATCTTTCAGCTCATTTGATGTCACTCTCACTCTAGATAATGCATCTGCAGCTACATTATCCTTCCCTTTTATATACTCAATCACAAAGTCATATTCTTCTAAAATTAAACGAAATTTAGTTAGTCTGCTCGACGGATTGGACATATTAAACAAATAAATTAATGGCCGATGGTCTGAAAAAATCTTGAAACGTTTACCAAATAAATAAGGTCGAAAATATTTAATTGACCAAACAATGGCGAGCATTTCTTTTTCTATTGTTGGGTAATTTAATTCTGCTTTGTTTAAGCTTCGACTCGCATAAGCGACTGGACGACCATCTTTATTACACAGAACAGAACCTATTGCAATACCAGAGGCATCGGTATATAATTGAAACTCGTTGTTATCCGAAAAATCCGGATACTGTAGGACAGGTGGCGAAATTAAAGATTGTTTTAATAGTAAAAATGATTTTTCGCATTCCTTTGTCCAAATAAATTTTGTATTTTTCTTAGATAGTTGATTTAATGGAATTACAATTTCGGCAAAATTAGGTATAAATCGTCGATAATAATTTGAAAAAGCTACAAATCGTTTCACGTCATCACTTGAGGTTGGAGTTGGATAATTTTCGATGGCTAAGGTTTTAGCAGGATCGGGTTTTACCCCGTCAGCACTTACAACATGTCCTAGGTATAGCAACTCTTTCTTTAAAAATTCGCATTTTTTTGGATTAAGCTTTAAATTGACTTTACGAAGTCTTGAAAATATGTCCATTAAGTTTTTATTATGGCTTTCCAAATTTCGCCCGAAACATATCAAATCATCCAAATAAACTAAACATTTCTCATAGTTTAACCCTGATAATGCGACAGTCATTGCTCTTGAAAATGCACTGGGGCTCGTTTTAAGTCCCATTGGCATGCGTTTCAACTGATATTGTTTGTTAAAAGTAAAAGCTGTACATTTTCTACTAGTAGGCTCTAATTCAATTTGATAAAATCCACTTTGGAGGTCTAAATGACTAAAATATATAGCTCCTGAAAGTGAATCAAGTATATCTACTATGTTTGGGAGAGGAAATCTATCGTCAACTATATTTTCGTTCAGTTTCCGGTAATCAATTACAAGTCTATATTTTTTTTTTGATGTATCACCTTTTTTAGGCACTAATAGGATAGGACTAGACCACTCGCTCATAGTCTCTTCAATAATATCGTCAGTTAATAACTTTTGTATTTGACTCTCTATTTCCCCTTTTTGAAATATAGGTAAGCGGTATTGCTTTTTATAAACGGGTACCGTATCGGGTTTCAAATGAATTGATTGCTGATAAATGTTACATTTTGTTAATGTGTCTCCTTCTAAATAAAAAATATCCGAATATTTCGCACAGATTTTTTCTATTTCCAATTGTTCTTCATTATTTAAGTAAGTTAAATTTAACTCTGTAAGTAATTTCTTTACTCTATCCGCGTTAACTTTCGGTTTATCGAAACAAAGTAAACTGTAGTTTGTCAATTTATCTATTTCTTGATTAAAAAAACTTAAGTTAACTTCCTCTTCACGTGTATTTAATATTTGAATAGGAATTTTGCCTGACCTTGGGCATGAGATAGTTGCAGCCAAAAATACTCCCTCGCACAATTCTTTCGGTAAAACCACACATTCTTCCTTTAAGTGCGTTGACACTAAATGTAAAGATTCTGATCTAGGCGGTAAGCATATATATTTATTATTTCCTAAGAGTCCCGGTTGTAATGATAAAGTAGTTTCGATGTCGTTATTAAATAACTTTAAGGTATCTAGTTCCAAATTTAATTTACCCCTATACTTTTTCAAAAAGTCCATACCTAAAATTCCGTCAGTCGAACAACATAAGTTTTTAAATACATGAAATCTATGTGTAAATGTTTGATCCATAAATGATAACTTTAGATCAACGTAACCTACCGAACAAAGTTCCCCACACACTCCGTTTATCTTTACTTTCCCTATATGGAATGGAATGTTTTGTTGTGATAACTGTTCGTATTTCACGGCACTGAGCGATGCGCCGGTATCTACTAACCAACTACATAAATTGTTACCAAGTGACAATTGTATGGAATTATAATTGTTGTAATGACATATTTGGGCATGATTATTACTTTTAATGTCGTTAGTATTCACGAAAAAACTGATTTTTAGGATTTAAATCGGTTTCTGTAGTATTTTTAATACTGGCCATGGGTTGTTGTTGCATGTCTGAATTCATATAATTAATACGAGAAACATTATAATTACGTCCACGATTAGAAAAAGAATACCTACCTCTATTCCCTGTGATATGTTGTGTCGCGGGACTGTAATATGAAGGCTGTACGCGGCCGCGAGAAAAATTGAATTTTCCGCGAGTAGGGTGACCACGCTGATTGTACTGGCCATGGTGATAGTTACGATTATTGTAACCAGTTCTACCTTGAGTATTATGTCCTCTCGTGTGGTAGGTCATCTGCGAAAAATGTTTATTACGACCTATCTTCATAATACTATCCTCTGAAAATGTAGAAATCTGCTCGTCCTTCGCACCTCGAATTGCATCTTTTAAACTTACGTAATTCCTAGCTGAAATTATTGTACTGAGGTGACTATTTCGCAATCCGGTAGCAAACCGATTAATTGCTGTTTTTTCATTAATTTCCTTTAAAATCTCAAATTTATTATCATCCCCGTCGGCTTGCGAGATAGTCAGCTCTACAAATAAATTTTCTATGTCTTTGCCATAGTCCTCCACATTTTTCTGGTTTTGTGTGCACCTCAACAATTGTTGTTGTAAAGCTGTAAAAGACTTTTTAGTTAGTAAATGTGTTTTCATATCAATAATAAGGAGCTCTATTGTTTCGTATTTTTGGGATAATCTCAGCTTTGCACCTTCCGATAGTCTAGTTTTTAAAATAAAGTTTATAAGTATCGGTCTTGATTTTTCCTCAAGCATGCTACTGTACATTTCGATTGATGAGATTAATTGTTTAGTTACCTCCTCCTTATCATTCATTATAGGTAATAAAGAGACGGCAGTTTTTAGGTTAAAGGTCTCCATTTTGCTAACTAAAGGTACATTACATAAAATTCTAATTTCCTTAAATAACTTATGAATTTCTTCCGTATAACTATTTATTAAAACCCAGTCACTTTCACTTAGTGACTTTTTACGTAAATCTATCAATTCCTTCTCAAAACTGTTCAAAATTATATTTGACTCTTCTAGTTTCTTAGAACTAATACAGCCAGTTTGGCGTCTTTGTGGGCCTATTTTTATCAGATATTTCCTTATTTCTAATAAATTTTCATAAAATTTTTCACAAATATCTGCCATATATGAATGAGATTAATAAATATACAATATAATATTTTATAATAGTTTCGTACCTACATGACAATAAAAATATATATATATACTAAACACTGCACTTTTCACTGATTAATTATTTATTTGCACTTTACACATTTTATTTATTGTTCCGCATCTGCTTTTCTCAATTCTTTGAATCGTCGGCTCACCGAGCGACGCAGCGTGTCTTCTCTTATTTCAGCTCGTATCCAATTATAGTGGCATTTCTTGTAGATTCTATACACAAATATGGAAGCACCGATGAGTAGAAGAACCACAATCATTGATAGTATAATATTCGTTGTGTTCATATGAAAATTAAGTTCTTCGATTGAAGCCGTATTTCCAGTTCCAGCATTTTGATTAATAAAAGTTTCTTCATTTGTTACGTTAGATCTGCACATCTTTGAAAATTATAATTTTAATTTTACTTTAAAACTCGTCGTATAGACATCACAATAAGTCCATTGGGTCCATGTTTATAGTTACTAACCCATATTTGGCGAACGGAACGCGGCGCGAACCCGATCGCTCACAGGCAGGGTCGCCATGTAAGGATGGGTGTTTGGGTAAAATAAGACGTCTGCTCTTCTCGGTAGTTAGGTTTATTACTGCTCTAACATTTAGGTTAAAGTATTATATATTATCTAAACTTATATCTCTACACCTCAATACAATAAACGTGTTTTTTTCGTATTTTTTTGCTCAATATTAAAAACGGTAACAGGTAGACGGTTCAAATTTTCACAGAATATTAACTTGTATATTACCTTTCAAAATAAATAATTAAATATCAATAAAGTAAATATTAAAGGGGGGCTCCCATACAACAAACGTAATTTTTTGATATTAACAATAAACCTCTACAAACTAAGTAGTTTTGCGGTTCATTTCGTCTTCTTTTTAATACGTCATAAATCGTAAAACTTACTACAGGTTTACACGGAACCCTCGGTGCGCGAGTCCGACTCGCACTTGGCCGGTTTTTATTAGTTTTATCATTATCTTATTTTAGAAGTTACAGGGGGGGGGGGGACACACATTTTATCACTTTGGAAGTGTCTCTCGCGCAAACTATTCAGTTTAGAAAAAAATGATATTTGAAACCTCAATATCATTTTTGAAGACCTATCCATAGATACGCCACACGTAAGGGTTTGATCAAAAAAAAAATTTTTGAGTTTCAGTTCTAAGTGTGGGGAACTCCCAAAATTTAATGTTTTTTTTTCTATTTTTGTGTGAAAATCTTAATGCGGTTCACAGAATACATCTATTTACCAAGTTTCAACAGTATAGTTCTTATAGTTTCGGAAAAAAGTGGCTGTGACATACGGACGGACAGACATGTCGACATGACGAATCCATAAGGGTTCCGTTTTTTGCCATTTGGCTACGGAAGCCTAAAAAGGGGGCATTAGATAATATGTGTTTATTATAATATATCTTAAAGTTTTTAATTTATTCAAAGTTAAAATCAAAGCACAATCGGCGAGATGTTTGAGTGAGGGGGGGGGGGGGGGGGGGGGGGGGGGGAGTGGGGGAGTGGGGAGGATGAAGGGCATCATTTGGGCCTAAAATAAAAAAAACGTTAATTATTTAGGGGTTAATTTCTATTCATTCCATACTATTATGCTAAGTCAACATGACTACCACCAGTTCTTACAAAATAGCAAGGTATATTTCAAAAACTATTTGTCCTATCAAAATAAACTAAACACTCTTTTAAAGGTAAATTAATTATCTTTGTCCTAAGTCCTGACAGCTTTTTTCCTAGCTCTAATAGCTCTAGCTTCTTCTTGAAATTACAAAAAACCTTCACGGATTTTACAAGGGTTTCTTTTTTATGCAAGTTAGACAGCTATATTTCCGAAACTATTAGTTCTGTCAAAATAAACTAAAAACTATTTTGGAGGTAATTTAATGAAGTTCATTTTTGCTTGTAATGTTTTTTTTTCTAGGTCTAATAGTTTCTGTGAAAATTAAAAAATATATAAGTACATGGTTTTTGAAAAAAAAAAAATTTCATGGAATAAAGGTAGTCATATTTTTCGAACTATTGGTCCTATCTTAATAAACCATAACATTTTTTTGTAGGTAATTTAATGAAATTAATTGCTCTTCGAAGGATTTTTTCTAGCTCTAATAGTTTTTGTGCAAATTGCAAATAACACAGGATTCTAACAATTTTTTTATTTTTCTTCGTAGGTATACAATACGTGGATATATATGCGAAATTATTAGTCCTATCTTTATGAACTAAATATTTTTTTATAGGTCATTAAATGGTGTTTATTTTTACTCCTGACAGTTTTTGCCTAAAGGTAAGCCCGCACTGGGCGTAACTGCGCTGCAGCGGAGCGACGCGACATTATTTTATGAAGTTCGGTATGTCGCACTAGAACTGCAGCGGCGCGACAGTTTTGTTCATTAGTTGGTCGGAAACCTTTAAACGCGATGGATGAAATTGAGGACGTAATCATAGTGTCACTACTTTGCGAGGAAGAAGAAAGGCTAAAGCAATTAAGAAAAAAGCCGAGACTGTGGATTCATGACATTCCGAAATCGCGATATGAAGAAGGAGAATATCATGTACTTTTACCACGCCCTAAAAGAGACTCAAAAAGATTTCATACATATTTTAGAATGTCGCTGCATAAGTTTAACGAGTTAGTACGAATTATGCAGTCATATATTAAAAGAGAGGACACTCTATTCCGAAAAGCTATGTAGGTCGTGCTGCTAACTGTAGTGCACCTAGCGGCAACGGAACTGCGCGTCGCGACAGCGTGCGTCAGTTTTGCTTAGTTGCCCAACTATGTAGCGCTGTGTCGCGCAGCGCGGTTCCGCTGCCGCGTAGTGCGATATGTCTAATACGTTTACTTAGAAACAATATTTTGAAGTGCAGTGTCGCGTCGCTCCGCTGCAGCGCAGTTCGTACCCAGTGCGGGCTTACCTTAACTCTAATAGTTTTCTAGAGATTACAGAATACATATAAAATGTTGAAAATTGGCTTATTTTACTGAGCTGCGATTTTTAGTCAACTTTAAGGCACCATAGCTTGTAAACTATAACTCCTATCATAATAAATGTTATGAACTTATTTGTAGGTAATTTATTAAGGAACAATGTTCTCTTGGACGGTTTTGTCCTAGCTTGTATAATTTTCTTGAAAATTTAGGAAATCTGCAAAATGGCAGATTTCCTAAATTTCCTTCTAAAGAGAGGCTTGCATGTTGCTGCAGGTGACTATAACCATACTGACCGTCTCGTTCCTCTACTTCTCTTTCCATCCACGCCGGTTGTTATTAGGCGTTCAAGGTTCTGAGGCATGCTCCTTGCCGCGCGGCCGAGAAATGGCAGTTGTGTGTTGTTGATATGGCACTGCTGAAAGCTAGGCATGTGCATAGCCAACAGACGCTAGGCGGCTTGCCTGATCTTAAGTGAACTACGAAATGACGACCGTCCAAGTAGAAGTACTAGCGACTGGCATGGAACCCTACCTCGTGAGAGTTCTGTTTATAAGCACTATAGTCGTAAATGTATAGAGGGCTGAATCACGACACAAAGTATAAATTAGGTGCGTTTCTATTAGGAACCTACGATTTTTTTTAATTTATATCGATGTTTAATTTTTCAGCAAATAGGTAGATACTTTATTGTTCATATTTTAATATTGTTCATACTATTGATTGTATTTAGGCTAAGTTCTCTACGGGTAACATAGACTAGTTTGTATTAGTAATACCGTATGTGTAACAATGTAGCTTGAAATAAATGTTTTTTTTTGTCTAATTGTTTGTTTTGTATTGTACGCAGTTAAACCTCAATGTTCATAGTAAATTAATAGCGAATTTTGCGATTCGATTCGAGTCTGCTCGGCGAGCTCAGCGAGCGCCGACCTAGTAGCTACTACCTTTTCTGTGGTAGCAGTGTGTAAGAAACTTTAATGTCTTATGCATGTACATACCGCATGTAAAATGCACTGCGGAGCGATTCGATGCGGCGAGTTTGATGTGAATCGTTCTCTAAAGCATCGTAAATCACCGAAGGATGATATCATAATATTTATGATCTAAAACTGGCAAAATCCCTCGTTTTGACAATGTACTTATAGTATTGTAATCGTATTTTTAGAGAAATAATAATTATATTAATTTGCAGTGCTATTGGAAGTAAAACTCTTGCTTGTTATTGTGCAATGGAGGCAAGGAATATACTACTCTCTACCGAGAGGTCTCAACAAAAAGAAAATATGTAGTGACAATCTTTAGTATGGATTCGTAGAGAGTACCTAGCATATTATTATACTCTTTGGTACCTAGTGGGTGTGGATCATGGAATTAGGAATTACGACTGCCGGTGTGGATGTTGCTGTCTTAGTGCTGTCTTACGACCGGCCACGCTATGGAAACGTAGTATATTACTACTGCCTCGTTGATCTAGTGGTTAGCATGTTCGACTGCGGCCGAAGAGGTCCCAGGTTTGAGTCCTGGGTCGGGCTATTCTATAACAAGTAATGGATTTTTCTGGCAAGAAATTCTCAATACTATCCCTGAGTTAGGAAGTTGGCGGTGTTTCACCCCTGTGCCTCGGAGAGCACGTTATGCCGTTAGTCCTGCGCCTGACCTCTCACCCATTGATGTAGAATTTTAGTAATGCTCTCACCAGTCACCGGTCGTGTCGGATTTTCTGTCCCATCGGGTTATGCGAGTTGAGGAACAGAGAGTGCACCTGTGTAGGTATGCGCCCACACTTGTGCACCATATCTCCCGCACAGATTGCTAATCACTCTGGAGATGAGCGCGGTAGCCGAAATTCGGTCGGGAGGACATTATTATTTATTTTTACATAGACAATTCTATATTCTTGTGATTCTTATTCTATTGGTAATACTGAGGCTGGCTCCACACGTTGGCCCCAACACTGTTCGCCCAACGTGTGGATAGGGAAATCAGCCTTGGCCCCAATACTCGCGCCAACGTTGGGAGTTGGCCGTCCTGTGTCGGTTTTATCAAAGGGAAATTACTGCGCCAACGTTCGCGATCCGTCCACATGTTGGCATTTTGCTCAGTCCTGTTGCAACACGCATCGAGTACGAATGCATTGAGAATGCACGAGTCGTCGTTGTAGGTAGCATGGTCAGCTTATGTACCTACTTAGTTATTTTTATATTTTTGTAACAAATATAAATTCATGCATTCAGTACTGTAAAAGTGCTTAGAGCAATTTCGGTTTCTGTATCAGACATCTCGACATTGGCTGTGACGGAACACAACTACTGACTACGCCAATGTGTGTATGCCTAACCAAATTGTGTGAAATTAATGAACCAACGTTGGGGCCAACGTGTGGAGTCGGGGTGACGCTTAAAGGGGTAAGAACCCAGAGCCGTGATGTTAAAAACATTACCTTATATACTTTAGGTAGGTACTCTAGGTTACCCACATGTGACCACTCTCATGAGGATCAAACGGGCTAGAACCCAGAGCCGTAAAACAAGTTATAAAAAAAACCACTCTCATGTCAAAAGTGTCATTTGTCATAATAAAAAGTCATATCTTGTCAAAAACTCAAAAACTTCAAAAAATTTGCAAAACAAAAAGGCAGAGACCAAACAAGCAAAAAGCAAAATAATTACAAAATCGAGCGGTTAATTATTATTAGCAGGCCAGATCATACCATAGCTAAGTTGAATGTAAATCATCCAAACCCCAAAGTTCATCTTAAATCTATTAAACATTGAAAAAGAACAACTATATTTTACCGTTATCATTTGCTTGCGCGTACCTAGTTAATAATTTGTCTGCAATCTTATATATATGTATGTCGAGCTTGAGACTTAACTCTCGATTTAAGTAAAACAAAATAAGCAGGCATTGAAAATGCGGTGTTGTGTGCCTTTCTGCAAAAATACTGCGGCCAATGTATCCACATCAGAGGCGGAGGGGAAGGGCGTAAGTTTTCATGGGTGAGTATATTAGATTGACTCGCAAGTCGCAAGCCGTGGTCGTAGGCAAAATCTCACTATAATAGGTAGTCAAACTGCAGAATGTTAAATTTGAATTATCAGACTGCTGGTCTGAGCAGTAATCAGTTAGTATAGATCAGTCAGTCGCACTGCAGGTCATTGAAACACTGCCTGCAGCAAAGCAAGAGCTTTCGAGGAGTTATCTGTGTGTGTGTAAACTTGTAGTGTAACTGGACCTGATAGTTACACTGTAAAACATAAATCACTCTGATATAAGTTTGTTTGTTTGTGTATAACATGAGTGGTAACTTCCAGTTTCCCCAGTGAAGCGCATCTCCGTGCCGCTTGGCTCAGAGCCCTCGGCAAACAAGACAGTCACCTACCAGACTCTGCTGTGGTCTGCTCGCAGCATTTTCTCAATGATGACATATTTTATGAAACAGAAAGTGGCTCAAGGCAGATTGGTACTGGTGCTATTCCTTCAACAGTGCAGGTAACTCATTATGTCATCTAAATATATAAAAGGCAAAGGTGACTGACTGACTGACTGACTGATATATCAACGCACAGCTCTAACCACTGGTCGGATCGGGCTTAAATTTGGCACTCAGATAGCTATTGTAATGTAGGCATCGGCTAAGAAAGGATTTTTGAAAATTCCAACCCCAAAAGGGTTCAATGGGGGTTAAAAGTTTGTATAAAAGTTTGTGATACATGAACGTCAACGAACGAATCGGGATGGACATGATTTTTGGCATGGGTATAGCTGACTACCTGGAGAGTGACATAGGCTACTTTTTATCCCGGAAAATTATTCCCGCGGGAATAAAAAAAAACTTAAAGCACGCGGACGAAGTTGCGGTCATCAGCTAGTGTTATATATTGTTAGTAAGCAAATCAAAAGTTATCACGCCAAGTGTGCCTGAGAAAGGAGCTAAGACATAATTCATATATTGGATCTAAAGTTTCCTCACATACCACATTGTATATGTATTAGTAACTGGTAGTATATTTACAGGTTTGCATGATATGCCTAGACACTGACAGCAAGCTGTTTCTAATGAGTAAACACAAATTGGAAGAAGCATATGAAAAGTTAACCGGACAACCTGTAAGTTGTTAATTTATGATCTACAGTTATGTACAAGTACACATCCATGCTTATAAATTATTAATGCGAAAGTGTGTCTGTCTGTTTGCCTGCTACGCTTTCACAACCCATCTGTTCAACCATTTTTGATGAAATTTTATATGGGGATAGTTTGTATCCAGGGAAATTAAAGTGGAAATGGGAGTCAAAACATTTTATTCCACGCAGACGGAGTTGAAATAAAGCCATACTTAGTGGAATAAAGCCATACTTAGTGAAGTTATGTCCCAGAGTTAAAACTACTTCTTGAATCTCATACGCTATCAATAAAATGTAAACAGTGTTGGAACAAAAAAGGATTATTTGATAGGAATGTTTGAATATGTACTTTAATTACTTTAGTTTTGTTACAGCCGCATGATCAAGGAAATTTAAAACAAACAGTTTGCAAACAATGTGCTCAGACATTGATAAACTTTAGTAAATTTAGAGACAAGAGCTTGAGAGCGCGTGCACTGATGATGGACTTAGTTGAGAAACATGAATTAGTGAGTATTTAATACATTTACATGTATTCTTTCTCTGTCCATGTACTACGTGTGTTGAATATTTAACTTGTATTTCAACAGATAACAGGAAGACATATAAAAATGATAAACCGCACAAAACACCAACTAAAGAGTAATATGGTGTTGACAATACTAGGACCTGACCACTGTGACTTACACATACTGGAACACCCCTCAGAAGACAAACAGACAGAATTAGAGGAAACTTATCAGAGAAGTGTAGTGAAAACTGAAGGAAGTGATGACTCTATGTCGGTTGATGGAGACATGCAAGTGATATATGAAGATGACAATAATATCAATGATTTTGCTGCGGATCCAATAAAATACGAATGTGCTCCCTCCCTTTGTTTGGAGGAATTTGTCCATGAACAAGCGCACATGCAACATATGAGCATGCATCTCCAGGTGAGAACACTTTCATCAACTTGTATATCATAACACAGTTCTGGAGCTCTTTCAGAGTCTTAAAAGACAGAAATGTTATTAATTATTTGTCTTGTGTTTGGCAGAACGGTGACGGTGATGGTGTATGTGACACGTCACAAGTATGCAAGTCTCATACAGCTGTGAGCTCTAGCTCTTCACACTCTTCACTCATCACTGAGAACAAGTCAGTATACCTGCCAGTACCAATAATGTTTAGTTCAAGTTGCAGTTACGTTAATAATGATACCCTTTCCTCCTCTCTAACCTGCTATATGCAGTACAGCTACATACTGGCTAGTGGCTCCCCAGTACACTCTAGATACATTCTGATATATTTCACAGGCAGGCAGACCCCAGCCCTTCCGCGCGCGCGGCTCAGACCTCAGGTGAGATACTGCGATACTTATAGTCCATTCATTTTAGATTTTTTCGCGGCAAAATTTATAATTTTTTGAAACCACTGTGGTTTTATACCTATGAGTGAGTACATTAAAAAACACAACTCTCCCCCCCCCTCCGGTGGTGGCTTCCCCCCTCCCCGCCTTGAAAAGTGTGCCATTTTGCAGATTTCCTAGATTTTCCAGAAAACTATACAAGCTAGGACAAAACCGTCAAAGAGAACATTGTTGTTTAATAAATTACCTACAAATAAGTTCATAACATTTATTATAATAGGAGTTATAGTTTACAAGCTATGGTGCGTTAAAGTTGACTAAAAATCGCAGCTCAGTAAAATAAGCCAATTTTCAACATTTTATATGTATTCTGTAATCTCTAGAAAACTATTAGAGTTAGGCAAAAACTGTCAGGAGTAAAAATAAACACCATTTAATGACCTATGAAAAAATATTTAGTTCATAAAGATAGGACTAATAATTTCGCATATATATCCACGTATTTTATACGAAGAAAAATAAAAAAATTGTTAGAATCCTGTGTTATTTGCAATTTGCACAAAAACTATTAGAGCTAGGAAAAATCCTTCGAAGAGCAATTAATTTCATTAAATTACCTACAAAAAAATGTGATGGTTTATTTAGATAGGACCAATAGTTCGAAAAATATGACTACCTTTATTCCATGAATTTTTTTTTTTTTCAAAAACCATGTATATATTTTTTAATTTTCACAGAAACTATAAGAACTAGGAAAAAAAATATCAGAAGCAAAAATGAACTTCATTAAATTACCTCCAAAATAGTTTTTAGTTTATTTTGACAGAACTAATAGTTTCGGAAATATGGCTGTCTAACTTGCATAAAAAAAGAAACCCTTGTAAAATCCGTGAATGTTTTTTGTAATTTCAAGAAGAAGTATTAGAGCTAGGAAAAAAGCTGTCAGGACTTAGGACAAAGATAATTAATTTACCTATAAAATAGTGTTTAGTTGATAGGACAAATAGTTTTTGAAATATACCTTGCTATTTTGTAAGAACCGGTGGTAGTCATCTTGACTTACATAATAGTATGGAATAAATAGAAATTAAATAACTTTTTTTTTAACGCATCATAGCTTGTAAACTATAACTCCTATCACCATAAATGTTATGAACTTGTTTGTAGGTAATTTATTAAGGAACAATGTTCTCTTTGACAGTTTTGTCCTAGCTTGTATAGTTTTCTTGAAAATCTAGGAAATCTGCAAAATGGCACACTTTTCAAGGCGGGGAGGGGGGAAGCCACCACCGGAGGGGGGGGGGGAGAGTTGTGTTTTTTAATGTACTCACTCATAGGTATAAAACAACAGTAGTTTCAAACAATTATTAATTTTGCCGTTTTCCCCATACATTGAAATCTAGAATGAATGGACTATTAGCATTTTAAACACTTTTATCAAGAAGAACAACTTTAATAGTCAAAATGTTTGGTTACAGTGGCTCCTCTGTCCACGAGTGTTGCAATAAAAAACGAAATAGAAGTTCCCCCAACTGAAGAAGCCGATACAAACATAAGTTGCCGATACAAAATACTACATTGTTTTGTCAAATTATATGATGTTATGAAAGTTGTTCCAAGACAAGACGGATCACTGATGAAGGCACAAAATGCTGTTAGGTCTACTATTACTGATACAGATACTGTAAAAGTAATCATATCTAAATCTATACAAAGTAAAAGTGATTGTTTAAATAATATAGTTAGTTTTCAATGTAATAATTCAACACAAAGTACACATTCTGAGAAAATATCGTTCATTTGTGACATTTGTCGTAAAATATTTATACAAAAAAGACTATTGGTTAAACACATGAAGACTCACAGTGTTATAAAACGATTCTCCTGTGCGTTATGTGAATATAAATGTACAAAAAATAGTCTTTTTATATTGCACAGGAGAACTCACACTGGTGAAAAGCCGTATTCATGCAAGATATGCGAATACAAATGTGCAAATAAAAGTAATTTAGTTACGCACATGAGAACTCACACTGGTGAAAAGCCGTTTATTTGTAACATTTGCAATTACAAATTTGCACAAAATAGTAAATTAGTGAGGCATATGAGAACTCACACTGGTGAAAAGCCATACACATGTAAGATATGCGATAGCAAATTTGCACAAAATAGTCATTTAGTGACGCACATGAGAACTCACACGGGTGAAAAGCCGTATTCATGCAAGATATGCGAATATAAATTTGCAGATAAAAGTAGTTTGGTTACGCACATGAGAACTCACACAGGAGAAAAGCCGTATTCATGCAAGATATGCGAATACAAATTTGCAGATAAAAGTAGTTCAGTTACGCACATGAGAACTCACGCTGGTGAAAAGCCGTATTCATGCAAGATATGCGAATACAAATCTGCACAAAGTCGTGATTTAGTTACGCACATGAGAACTCACACTGGTGAAAAGCCGTATTCGTGCAAGATATGCGAATACAAATCTGCACAAAGTAGTAATTTAGTTACGCACATGAGAACTCACACTGGTGAAAAGCCGTTTATTTGTAACATTTGCAATTACAAATTTGCACAAAATAGTAAATTAGTGAGGCATATGAGAACTCACACTGGTGAAAAGCCATACACATGTAAGATATGCGATAGCAAATTTGCACAAAGTAGTCATTTAGTGACGCACATGAGAACTCACACGGGTGAAAAGCCGTATTCATGCAAGATATGTGAATACAAATTTGCAGATAAAAGTAGTTTTGTGAGGCACATGAGAACTCACACAGGAGAAAAGCCGTATTCATGCAAGATATGCGAATACAAATTTGCAGATAAAAGTAGTTTAGTTACGCACATGAGAACTCACACTGGTAAAAAGCCGTATTCATGCAAGATATGCGTTAACAAATTTGCCCGAAATAGTCATTTAGTGACGCACATGAGAACACACACTGGTGAAAAGCCATACACTTGTAAGATATGCGATACCAAATTTGCACAAAATAGTCATTTAGTGACGCACATGAGAACTCACACGGGTGAAAAGCCGTATTCATGCAAGATATGCGTTAACAAATTTGCCCGAAATAGTCATTTAGTGACGCACATGAGAACTCACACGGGTGAAAAGCCGTTTAGTTGTTAGATTTGTAATTACAAATGTTCACGTAATAGTCAGTTAGTGAAACACACGAGAACTCACTGATAAGGCGCTCAAGCTTCTAAGTGTACCACGAAATGATCGGTAGCGGAGAGACGGCGGTAGCGGGGCGATGCGATTAGTTGGAGAGCTGTCGACGAATTTCGGGAAGAATTTTGAAGAGGTCTGGTAATACTTTATGGCAGACAAAAACGTCTGTGATTAATTTTTTCGAATTCTATAAGTATATTTAAAGATAAAAAAATCAAGTTGCCAAAAAAATGTTTTTTTTTGTTTTTTTTTTTGCAAATGTTATATGCTGCGCAGTAGCGAAATAACTGCAAACGCTCTACCAGACTGGCAGGACTGGATTCGCCAGTGAACGAAATTATATTGTTCCACAATTGCAGCTTGCCTAAAGGCCCTTCCTGAAATTCGTCGCCAGCTCTCGGACCCCATCGCCCCGCTGTCGCCGTTGCTCGGCCGTCGCTAGTTTCGTGCCCGTACACTAACACTCACACTGATGATACGTGTTCATTTTCCATTATTGTAAAGGCCTCGTAAGTCAACTTAAGTTGAAGCGGACACTGACTCCGCGCCATTGCAATATGAGCTGTATTGACCAGCAGTAATGCAGTGCTCATATGGCACTCCTGGTTGTCGTTTCCTCATGACGGAGGGTCGTGACCCTCTATGTCCGCTCTCTTGTTAGGGCTCGCCAGGCAGCACGATCCTGTGCCTTCTAAAGAGAGGCTTGCATGTTGCTGCAGGTGACTATAACCATACTGACCGTCTCGTTCCTCTACTTCTCTTTCCATCCACGCCGGTTGTTATTAGGCGTTCAAGGTTCTCAGGCATGCTCCTTGCCGCGCGGCCGAGAAATGGCAGTTGTGTGTTGTTGATATGGCACTGCTGAAAGCTAGGCATGTGCATAGCCAACAGACGCTAGGCGGCTTGCCTGATCTTAAGTGAACTACGAAATGATGACCGTCCAAGTAGAAGTACTAGCGACCAGCATGGAACCCTACCTCGTGAGAGTTCTGTTTATAAGCACCATAGTCATAAATGTATAGAGGGCTGAATCACGACACAAAGTATAAATTGGGTGCGTTTCTATTAGGAACTGACGAACTTTTTTAATTTATGTAGGTAGATATTTAATTTTTCAGCAAGTAGGTAAGTACTTACTACGTATGTGTAACAATGTAGCTTGAAATAAATGTTTTTTTTTGTCTAATTGTTTGTTTTGTATTGTACGCAGTTCAACCTCAATGTTCATAGTAAATTAATAGCGAATTTTGCGATTCGATTCGAGTCGGCTCGGCGAGCTCAGTGAGCGCCGACCTAGTAGCTACTACCTTTTCTGTGGTAGCAGTGTGTAAGAAACTATAATGTCCTTTAAGCATGTACATACCGCATGTAAAATGCGCTGCGGAGCGATTCAATGCGGCGAGTTTGATGTGAATCGTTCTCTAAAGCATCGTAAATCACCGAAGGATGATATCATAATATTTATGATCTAAAACTGGCAAAATCCCTCGTTTTGACAATCTACATAAAGTATTGTATTCGTATTTTTAGAGAAATAATAATTATATTAATTTGCAGTGCTATTGGAAGTAAAACTCTTGCTTGTTATTGTGCAATGGAGGGTTGCAGTATGATTAAAGTCCTAAAAGTCTTAACGAAAAGAAAATATATTGTAGTGACAATCTTTAGTATGAATTCGTAAAGAGTAGTGGGTGTGGATGTTGCTGTCTCACGACCGGCCACGCTATGGCTCGATCGCTCGATCTATGGGTATGTTACAGACCCGAGGTGACAAACTATAATAAGTTTGTATCAGTTTATATGTATATTACTACTGCCTCGTTGGTCTAGCGGTCAGCATGTTCGACTGCGGCCGAAGAGGTCCCAGGTTTGAGTCCTGGGTCGGGCTATAACAAGCAATGGATATTTCTGGCAAGAAATTCTCAATACTATCCCTGAGTTAACTAGGAAGTTGGCGGTGTTTCACCCCCGTGCCTCGGAGAGCACGTTAAGCCGTTAGTCCTGCGTCTGACCTCTCACCAGTCGTGTCGGATTTTCTGTCCCATCGGGTTATGCGAGTTGAGGAACAGAGAGTGCACCTGCGTAGGTATGCGCCCACACTTGTGAGTTGTGCACTATAGTTAACCTTAACATATCTCCCGCACAGATTGCTAATCACTCTGGAGATGAGCGTGGTAGCCGAAATTCGGTCGGGAGGACATTATTATTTATTTTTACATAGACAATTCTATATTCTTATTCTATTGGTAATACTGAGGCCGGCTCCACACGTTGGCCCCAACACTGTTCGCCCAACGTATGGATATGGAAATCAGCATTGGCCCCAATACTCGACCAACGGTTGGGAGTTGGCCGTCCTGTGTCGGTTTTATCAAAGGGAAACTGCACCAACGTTCGCGATCCGTCCACATGTTAGCATTTTGCTCGCCTGTTGCATCACGCATCGAGTACGAATGCATAGAGAATGTATGAGTCGTCGTTGTAGGTAGCATGGTCAGCTTATGTAGGTACTTAGTTATTTTTATATTTTTGTAACAAATATAAATTCATGCATTCAGTACTGTAAAAGCGCTTAGAGCAATTTCGGTTTCTGTATCAGACATCTTCACATTGGCTGTGACGGGACACAACTACTGACTACGCCAATGTGTGTATGCCTAACCAAATTGTGTGAAATTAATGAACCAACGTTGGGGCCAACGTGTGGAGCCGGGGTGTCGTTTAAAGGGGTTATAACCCAGAGCCGTGATGTTATAGTTATTTATGCAACAGTTGTGTAATAAGGGGTATTAAAACACGAATGTGGGTTTATCATACGACGCGAAGCGGAGTATGATAATAGTATCATATGAGTGTTTTAATACCTACTTAATTATCAACTGTTGCATACAAGACTTTATCTACACTCATAATATGAATCCTCTATATAAACAGATTCTGAAATAGTTAGCTTACTGCTAACATTAAAACATCCAGTCCTAGTAACCTAATATCATCCATTACTGAGTATATACAAATAAACTAAGTCCTATTCATGAAAGAATTATTTATTGTAGTACCTAGTAATTAACATTTTAGTGCAATTATTAAAATTCACTTGATGTTCTTTAATGTTGGAAGGTCCCGATCCCGGATCCCGGCGGAATATTTATATTTACCACTTCACTATTTTTATTTTCTATGGATTTCGAAATTACATTCGAAACGTGGATTTTGTTGGATAAAGAGTCATTAATGCAGCCCTCTGCAACAGATGTAGACTTCCATCCGCCATGCCGTTTTAAAACTTGAATCGCTCATTTTTTTTGTTAACAAAACAATAAAAAAAACGAAGAAAAATGGCGGTGAAAATTCTAATAACCTAGGTACTTTTTTTTTTACAGCGCGCGGCGTTCTGGTAGTGAAACGCGCATGTATGACAATGTTCTTTTTTTGAAATTCGTAAGTATAGATACCACGCATCGAGCAGATGTGGCTGTCTGTTGAGTAAACCTTTGCGCAGAGGGCATCGAAAAAAAAAACAAAGGGGTGTTGTTATGAAATCCAGTACATCATTACATCACCCGTTTGGATGATGTTATGGTTATTAGGACACTGGGTGTTTTAATGTTGGCAATAAGCTAACTGTTTCAGAACCTGTTATAGAGGATTTATAGCATGGGAGTAGATAAAAAACATTACCTTATATAGGTACTTACTCTATGTTACCCACATGTGACCACTCTCCTGAGGATCAAACGGGCTAGAACCCAGAGCCGTAAAACAAGTTATAAAAAAAACCACTCATGTTAGAAGCATAGAAATAGTATGTATTACAACTAGAAGGATCACTAACGCACGAAACGCGAGCCGAAAGAGAGCTAATATTAAGGGGCGTTGTCTCTTTCTTACCGCTACACTGGCATGACACCATAATTATTATTAATTGAACGAGACACAATAGTGAACACCAGAGTGAACGAGACGCGCGAAGAAAAAGTGAGTCCTTGTCGAGACCAAAATTCCTTATGAGTGAAAGGTAATCTAAATTGAACTTTATTATTTAAGGAAAAAGGTGTATGGGTGTGAATTTGTTTAACAAAAACACATAAGTGATCCTTCTAGTTGTATGAATACTATTTCTATGGTTAGAAGTGTCATTTGTCAAAATAAAAAGTCGTCAAAAACTTCAAAGCAAAACAAAAAATTTTATCTAAACCTTGAACCACAGCCTTTAACCTTTAAACTCTGTGTTATATTCGAATGATTATTTTAAAAATAAAGCCATAGAGGACTTGTAGGTAACAAAGAGTACCTAAGTAATTAAATAAGGTAATGTTTTTAACATCACGGCTCTGGGTTCTTACCCCTTTAAGCTTCACCCCCGCTCCACACCTTGGCCCCAACGTTGGTTCATTAATTTGGTTAGGCATACACACATTGGGCGTTTCTTCATTGGACGGCCCGGCCCGGCACCGGCACCGGCACCGACAGTATTCAACGACACGACACCGGCACCTACATTCTTCATTGACCGACACCGACACCGACAAGCTGCGAACCGCGTGAGCCAAGAGCGATGGCAGCGTATAACAAATTGACGACCTCCGTGGCACAGTGTGTAGCGCTGTTGTCTTAACGTGCGGAGGTCCCGGGTTCGATCCCCGACAGGGTCAATTTGGGAATTTATAATTTCTGAATTTTCCCTGGTTTGGCCTGGTGGGACTGGGAGGCTTTTGCCGTGGCTAGTTACCATCCTACCGGCAAAGACGTGCCGCCAAGCGATTTAGCGTTCCGGTACGATGCCGTGTAGAATCCGATTAGGGGTATGGGTTTTAATAATAACTGCGTGGCCCTAACAGGTTAGCCCGCTACCATCTTAGACTGCATCGTCACTTACCATCAGGTGAGATAGCAGTCAAGGGCTAACTTGTAGTGGATAAAAAAAAATTATATTTCTTGTATTTATTATATTTGAGACGCAAAAAAAGAACTACCTATCAGTAAACGGTTTTGGGCGCATCCAATTATAAAAGTAAGATATTTAGACGGCGTGTATTACAATTGAAAAACTAACCAATAACTCGGATAAGTTTTTCAATTATTTCCGTATGAGTAAAGCAGCTTTGATTAATTATTTACTAATGAACTTGATCGAATTGAAAATGCAAATGAATTGTGTACTAGAGCGACGTGGGCGCGGGGCGGGGTCACTGATCACGCCACTCGCACGCCCACATGGACGTTTGTATGCGTACACAACACATGCACAACGATGCCGGCCCGACACCAGTGGGAGACTTGCTGCCGACGACATGCCGGTGCCGGCGCCGACATGTCGGTGCCGGGCCGGCCCAGTGAGACAGCGTGCCATACAACTTAATACAATTATGCGTCCACTAATGTCGGTGTCGGTGCCGGGCCGGGGCCGGGTCGTGCAATGAAGAAGCGCCCATTGGCGTAGTCAGTAGTTGTGTCCCGTCACAGCCAATGTGGAGATGTCTGATACAGAAACCGAAATTGCTCTAAGCGCTTTTACAGAACTGAATGCATGAAAATATATTTGCTAAGTACAAAAATATAAAAATTACTAAGTACCTACAACGACGACTCATACATTCTCTATGCATTCGTACTCGATGCGTGATGCAACAGGCGAGCAAAATGCTAACATGTGGACGGATCGCGAACGTTGGCGCAGTTTCCCTTTGATAAAACCGACACAGGACGGCCAACTCCCAACCGTTGGACGAGTATTGGGGCCAATGCTGATTTCCATATCCATACGTTGGGCGAACAGTGTTGGGGCCAACGTGTGGAGCCGGCCTCAGTATTACCAATAGAATAAGAATATAGAATTGTCTATGTAAAAATAAATAATAATGTCCTCCCGACCGAATTTCGGCTACCGCGCTCATCTCCAGAGTGATTAGCAATCTGTGCGGGAGATATGTTAAGGTTAACAGCTATAGTGCACAAGTGTGGGTGCATACCTACACAGGTGCACTCTCTGTTCCTCAACTCGCATAACCCGATGGGACAGAAAATCCGACACGACCGGTGACTGGTGAGAGGTCAGGCGCAGGACTAACGGCTTAACGTGCTCTCCGAGGCACGGGGGTGAAACACCGCCAACTTCCTAGTTAACTCAGGGATAGTATTGAGAATTTCTTGCCAGAAATATCCATTGCTTGTTATAGCCCGACCCAGGACTCAAACCTGGGACCTCTTCGGCCGCAGTCGAACATGCTGACCGCTAGACCAACGAGGCAGTAGTAATATACATATAAACTGATACAAACTTATTATAGTTTGTCACCTCGGGTCTGTAACATACCCATAGATCGAGCGATCGAGCCATAGCGTGGCCGGTCGTGAGACAGCAACATCCACACCCACTACTCTTTACGAATTCATACTAAAGATTGTCACTACTTTCTTTTCGTTGAGACTTACGACTTTAACCATACTGTAACCTAGGGTTATATTATTCTATGCTGCAACCATTGAGGTATTATGTATATGCTGCAACCCTCCATTGCACAATAACAAGCAAGAGTTTTACTTCCAATAGCACTGCAAATTAATATAATTATTATTTCTCTAAAAATACGAATACAATACTTTAAGTAGATTGTCAAAACGAGGGATTTTGCCAGTTTTAGATCATAAATATTATGATATCATCCTTCGGTGATTTACGATGCTTTAGAGAACGATTCACATCAAACTGCCGCATCGAATCGCTCCGCAGTGCATTTTACATGTGGTATGTGCATGCATAAAGGACATTATAGTTTCTTATGCCGCGTCCATACACTTGCCAAACCTCAACAAGCCATCACAAATTCAAACGTGTGGATAGAGTGTTTGACTTGGTTTGTGTAGGTTTGCAAGCGCTTGTAGCCGATCCGGCGAGTGTCGGTTTTTTGTTCACAAACCAAAGGGAATTTGCCGCAAGCGCTTGCGACGAGTCCACACGTTTGCGCGGACCTCAGTCGCGTTCGTGCACTGGTGGCGAATAGACGCGTGTGTGACGTGTGTAAAAAATGAGTTATAATCTGAATCTCGGAAACGGCTGCAACGATTTTCATGAAATTTAGTATGCAGGAGGTTTCGGGGGCGATAAATCGATCTAGCTAGGATTCATTCTTAGGAAAATTAAAAAAAAAAAATAACGAGCAAAGCTCGGGCACCCAGCTGGTAAAGGAATAATACATTGAATTGAATACACACATCAAATCATAAAATACCTCTAATCAACGTTAGATAGAAGGTTTCTATGAATTTTTAACATCAACCATCTTTTTTGTCGTATTTTTCGTTTTCTTTTACTTAGTTTCTCCTTTTTATTTTAAAAACTAGCTGACCCGGCAGACGTTGTCCTGCCTTGAAGCTAGAACCCGATTGCAGCGCCCCCTATCGGGTCCAATTGTGGATATAAATCATTCCGGGACCCACACAAACATACTCAAAAAATTCCATCTAAATCGGCCCAGCCGTTCTCGAGTTTTAGCCAGACAAACGAACAGCAATTCATTTTTATATATAAGAAGAAGATAACTTAAGCCGAATGTTAAAGACGACACAAGCTCGATGTCCGTCATGTTTGCCTGTTCAGAACATACTAACGCGCTCGCAAGCGTGTGGATGGCGGAGTTTGATTCCCAAAATCAAGCCAAACGTTTGTAGAGGTTTGGAGTTTGCGGCAAGTGCCAAGCGTGTGGACGCGGCATAACACACTGCTACCACAGAAAAGGTAGTAGCTACTAGGTCGGCGCTCACTGAGCTCGCCGAGCCGACTCGAATCTAATCGCAAACTTCGCTATTAATTTACTATGAACATTGAGGTTGAACTGCGTACAATACAAAACAAACAATTAGACAAAAAAAACATTTATTTCAAGCGACATTGTTACACATACGGTATTACTAATACGAACTAGTCTATGTTACCCGTAGAGAACTTAGCCTAAATACAATCATTATTATTAAAATATGAACAATATAGTAAGTAAGTACTTGCTGAAAAATTAAATATCTACATAAATTAAAAAACTTCGTAAGTTCTTAATAGAAACGCACACAATTTATACTTTGTGTCGTGATTCAGCCCTTTATATACTTTATGACTATACTGCATAAAAACAGAACTCTCACGAGGTAGGGTTCCATGCTGTCGCGACAACCGTCGCGAATCTATAAATTGTGACATAAATGTAAATAATAATCAATAATCTAAACCACCTAATTATTAACCTCAGTGACATCACGTCTCACAAAGCCGGAACTCGGAGCCCGACGCTTATAAATCTATGGTGAGTTCACTATGATCATTACTTTTACCATAGACCAGTTAACCAATTTACATCTCTTATTAAAAAGCGTAGTCGATTGTCTGTGGTATCTCAAATTTTCTCACATGGGGATTCCGCGGCCGGCGCCATTTTTATTCGTGCGTCTGGGCAGGTGGCATCGTGCCGTGCTGGTTTGCTACCTCACGCTGTATTCCTCAAGTAAGTGGCATAGTCTTTAAGATTACCCATCATGGGAATACATTGGGAATGTTTCCATCCTACCTCATAGTTGGTGGGTTACCCACCATTTACAGGCTCACGAGCACGCGACTCCGTGGGGAGTCGCATTACAGTTGATCAAATGGGATCCATTTACAGGCTCAAGAGTTAGCTATTCCAAGGGGAATAGCGTCACAGTTGATCCGACGGGATCTTTTACAGTTGGTCTTTAGGACCCAATAAGCTAGCGATGGAACCATTCCTGCTCTAACGTAATATTCGTGTTCACTGTTTGGTTTCCTCGGCCCGACGCCGAGGAGGTCAACGCCCTGGTGGGTCTCGTCTGGCGACGAGACCTGCCCGTTGCCACTTACATTACAGAAAGCGCGAAGTATTGGGGAACAACAGCGGGCATCAACGACAGAGGCGGTCCTTACGGAGGTACTGATCGCGATAGGGACCGAAAGCAAACGGTCGTGCAACACAGACAATCGGACTACGCTAGGAGGGCCAGGGTAAGTGTATAACCAAACATTCACAACACATTTCGAGACGTCTCTCTCTGCAACCCCCCTTTGTACCTAGGCAGTCATGTTACCAACTGGGCAGAGCAATACCTAACAAAGGGAGGCGTCCCGACACATGCTGGTCGCTAGTACTTCTACTTGGACGGTCGTAATTTCGTAGTTCACTTAAGATCAGGCAAGCCGCCTAGCGTCTGTTGGCTATGCACATGCCTAGCTTTCAGCAGTGCCATATCAACAACACACAACTGCCATTTCTCGGCCGCGCGGCAAGGAGCATGTGAGGGGGTGTTATAGGCCACCTCGTAGCCTTTCTTGAGGCTATCACTTTATAAAGAATAAACGCGTGTTCACTGATAATTCGTATATTACTTCATATTACAACGTTAATAATAAAACTGGTAAATAAATAGAAAGTATGAAAAATCTATGAAGCGCTCCTAGATGATTGTGCTGAGATGACTTGTATATTAATAATGATGATGATGGCCTCTCCATTTCTGCGTGGCTGTTCTACGCATGCTTCGAAATACGAACATTTTCAAATCGTAGTTTTCGAAGCGATGACCAGCCAGTGTTAAAGGAGTATGTACGCCACATCACCCCCCTGCGGAGAAAAAAGAGAGAGAAAAAAATTCTACAGCTGTGGGGAAGAGGAGTATTAGATACAAGTGAGTCTGTACAGTACTCCAGTCATTGTAATGCTTGAGAAGAATCATTCTCAAAAGCGTTGAGTTGCTTGCGCTTGAGTTGTTAGCCTCGAAAGCGACAAAGCTTGAAAGTCCGAAAATAAAAACTCTAAGGCGTGCGTAAACCTGAGCGAACGGACATGTGCGTGTGTTGAATGCTGGAACATAGGGCCTAGGCTATCGCTAGTCCTATACGCTCACAGCAAGTTGCGTCGCTACATATATGGCCCCGGGCCATAGCTATGCGGACGCAACAGCGGTAATTAAAACAGCTACCGCCAGACTGCTTCCCTGTGTAGAAACAACCCTCCGCAGTGAGGTTAATGGCGCTCGCTAACTTTAAACATAGCGATTAGTTTTCTCGACAAGAGGCATGTATGTTCATAATATATAACTGAAAATGATTAAATTATTACGCTGAAAATAAAATAAAATATTATTTACAAATTTGAAATCGTCCGTCAGTTATGTCACAACAATAAAACAAAATCTAAGGCTGTGTTCCGTTATAGACTGCGAGCACTGTTCAGTGCTCTTACTGTGGAGAAATTCGTTCCGTTATAACTGACAGTAAACTGCTGCAGTATCTTATGGAAATATATGACGTCATTAATCGACGCCATCTTTGTACTGTGAGCACTGGCGTTTTCGAGGTAAGGTGCTCTCAGTGTTGGTCTCAGTGCTGACAGCGTTCCGTTTTAAGCAGTACCCAGTATACCTAACTATAAAGGAACGGCTTCGCAGTGTACTGAAGTGACGTCACACCTTACAGTGCTCGCAGTGTATTTCGGAACACAGCCTAAATTATTCTAATGTCCATAAAAACTCGTCGATTGTCGCACCAAATGTCAAATTGTTATTTACAAACAGCTAAATCACTTGCTCGATGAAATATCTGCTGGATACCATGCTGCATGCCCTTTCCTTCTTCTTGGGATTTTTTTTTGAGGGCGTCCAGGAAACTTTACTTGGTTTCTATCAAAGCCGGGCGCAAATCCATTCGCACCACGCGACGACGGCTGCTTTATATTATGCACTATTGTATGTATTCTGCAACGATTATTGAAGAATTATCTTGATCACGTCGAGGTCACCAATTGAGGTGGTTATATACCTGCCACCTCGTAGCCATTCTTGAGGCTATCATTTTATAAAGAATAAACGCGTGTTCACTGATAATTCGTATATTACTTCATATTACAACGTTAATAATAAAACTGGTAAATAAATAGAAAGGATGCTTGAGAACCTTGAACGCCTAATAACAACCGGCGTGGATGGAAAGAGAAGTAGAGGAACGAGACGGTCAGTATGGTTATAGTCACCTGCAGCAATATGCAAGCCTCTCTTTAGAAGGCACAGGATCGTGCTGCCTGGCGAGCCCTAACAAGAGAGCGGACATAGAGGGTCACGACCCTCCGTCATGAGGAAACGACAGCCAGGAGTGCCATATGAGCACTGCATTAGTGCTGGTCAATACAGCTCATATTGCAATGGCGTGGAGTCAGTGTCCGCTTCAACTTAAGTTGACTTGCGAGGCCTTTACTTTTACAAAATGGAAATTGGAACATAATATTATCAGTGAGTTCTCGTGTGTTTCACTAACTGACTATTACGTGAACATTTGTAATTACAAATCTTACAAATAAACGGCTTTTCACCAGTGTGAGTTCTCATGTGCGTCACTAAATGACTTTTATGTGCACATTTGTATTCGCATATCTTGCATGAATACGGCTTTTCACCAGTGTGAGTTCTCATGTGCGTCACTAAATGACTTTTATGTGCACATTTGTATTCGCATATCTTGCATGAATACGGCTTTTCACCAGTGTGAGTTCTCATGTGCGTCACTAAATTAATATTTTGTGCAAATTTGCTATCGCATATCTTACATGTGTATGGCAGTTCACCAGTGTGAGTCCTCATATGCCTCACTAATTTACTATTTTGTGCAAATTTGTAATTGCAAATCTTACAAATAAACGGCTTTTCACCAGTGTGAGTTCTCATGTGCGTAACTAAATTACTTTTACCTGCACATTTGTATTCGCATATCTTGCATGAATACGGCTTTTCACCAGTGTGAGTTCTCATGTGCGTAACTAAACTACTTTTATCTGCACATTTGTATTCGCATATCTTGCATGAATACGGCTTTTCACCAGTGTGAGTTCTCATATGCCTCACTAATTGACTATTACGTGAACATTTGTAATTACAAATCTTACAAATAAACGGCTTTTCACCAGTGTGAGTTCTCATGTGCAAAATTAAATAACTATTTTGTGTACATATAAATTTACATAACGCACAGGAGAAACGTTTTATAACACTGTGAGTCTTCATGTGTTTAACCAAGAGACCTTTTCGTTTAAATATTTTACGACAAATGTCACAAATGAACGATATTTTCTCAGAATGTGTACTTTGTGTTGAATTATTACACTGAAAACTAACTATATTATTCAAACAATTAGTTTCTCTTTGTAAAGATTTAGATAAGATTACTTTTACAGTATCAGAAGACCTAACAGCATTTTGTGCCTTCATCAGTGATCCGTCTTGTCTTGGAACAACTTTCATAACATCATATAATTTGACAAAACAATGTAGTATTTTGTATCGGCAACTTATGTTTGTATCGGCTTCTTCAGTTGGGGGAACTTCTATTTCGTTTTTTATTGCAACACTCGTGGACAGAGGAGCAACTGTAACCAAACATTTTGACTATTTAAGTTGTTTTTCTTGATAAAAGTTAAAATGCTAAGTAACACAGTATCTCACCTGAGGTCTGAGCCGCGCGCGCGGAAGGGCTGGGGTCTGCCTGCCTGTGAAATATATCAGAATGTATCTAGAGTGTACTGGGGAGCCACTAGCCAGTACGTAGCTGTACTGCATATAGCAGGTTAGAGAGGAGGAAAGGGTATCATTGTTTATCTACACTAATGTTATAACATTCTACTTATGTTTCCAATACTTGACTTATAATTACTACTGTTATAGCGCAGATAACAAAACACTCAATTTAAGCAATTTCACATGATGGTATAATATCCACATCGATATCGTAAAATCTCATTATAACATCAATAAAACGCGACCAATTAACCTGGCGAGCCTTATGTCAAAATCCTCATACAAGTTGTATAAAATTTTGATATTAGGCTGGCTTTTGAAAACAGTTGGGTTATACGTGAAAACTTCGTCGAAACTACTAAACTTACATACACAAAACTCTTTGGTAAGATCTTGTGCCAATTAAATAAAAAACGAACAGCGCGCGCTCGCTCCTGATTGGCCCTGCGCGCGCAGCTGCGCTCTCATTGGTTAGATTTTAATGGCGGCAAGTTCACTGTGACAATACACGTACAATTATTATAAATAAACTATTGTCAGCTTTTACTCTTGTTGTTTGATAAATTGCATTAGTGAAGATAAAGTAGTGTATGCAACTGCATATAACACGGGTATTAAAACACTCGTTACTATTATGAAACTCGCTGCGCTCGTTTCATTAACTCACACTCGTGTTTTAATACCCTTCATTATATGACAGTTACATAAACTACTATAACGTAACTGCAACTTGAACTAAACATTATTGGTACTGGCAGGTATACTGACTTGTTCTCAGTGATGAGTGAAGAGTGTGAAGAGCTAGAGCTCACAGCTGTATGAGGCTTGCATACTTGTGACGTGTCACATACACCATCACCGTCACCTTTCTGCCAAACACAAGACAAATAATTAATAACATTTCTGTCCTTTAAGACTCTGAAAGAGCTCCAGAACTGTGTTATGATATACAAGTTGATGAAAGTGTTCTCACCTGGAGATGCATGCTCATATGTTGCATGTGCGCTTGTTCATGGACAAATTCCTCCAAACAAAGGGAGGGAGCACATTCGTATTTTATTGAATCTGCAGCAAAATCATTGATATTATTGTCATCTTCATATATCACTTGCATGTCTCCATCAACCGACATAGAGTCATCACTTCCTTCAGTTTTCACTACACTTCTCTGATAAGTTTCCTCTAATTCTGTCTGTTTGTCTTCTGAGGGGTGTTCCAGTATGTGTAAGTCACAGTGGTCAGGTCCTAGCGTTGTCAACACCATATTACTCTTTAGTTGGTGTTTTGTGCGGTTTATCATTTTTATATGTCTTCCTGTTATCTGTTGAAATACGAGTTAAATATTCAACACACGTAGTACATGGACAGAGAAAGAATACATGTAAATGTATTAAATACTCACTAATTCATGTTTCTCAACTAAGTCCATCATCAGTGCCCGCGCTCTCAAGCTCTTGTCTCTAAATTTACTAAAGTTTATCAATGTCTGAGCACATTGTATGCAAACTGTTTGTTTTAAATTTCCTTGATCATGCGGCTGTAACAAAACTAAAGTAATTAAAGTACATATTCAAACATTCCTATCAAATAATCCTTTTTTGTTCCAACAGTTTACATTTTATTGATAGCGTATGAGATTCAAGAAGTAGTTTTAACTCTGGGATATAACTTCACTAAGTATGGCTTTATTCCACTAAGTATGGCTTTATTTCAACTCCGTCTGCGTGGAATAAAATGTTTTGACTCCCATTTCCACTTTAATTTCCCTGGATACAAACTATCCCCATATAAAATTTCATCAAAAACGGTTGAACAGATGGGTTGTGAAAGCGTAGCAGCGTCATTTTCATTTTCATTTTTTCATTTTACATAACTGTAGATCATAAATTAACAACTTACAGGCTGACCGGTTAACTTTTCATATGATTCTTCCAATTTGTGTTTACTCATTAGAAACAGCTTGCTGTCAGTGTCTAGGCATATTGTGCAAACCTGTAAATATACTACTAGTTACTAATACATACAATGCTGCAATGTGGTATGTGAGGAAACTTTAGATCCAATATATGTATTATGTCTTAGCTCCTTTCTCAGGCACACTTGGCCTGATAACTTTTGATTTGCTTACTAACAATATATAACATGACAACAAAAAGTAACCCCGGCCTAAGAGGACACGATCAAAAGCTGCGTCATCAATTGGCATCATCAAATCCCTTTAAACACTTTTTGAGCAACAGAGTAGTGCTTATGTGGAACAAACTGCCCGAGGATGTGGTGATGTCAACCTCTGTAAATCAGTTCAAGAACAGACTGGATAAGCACCTAAAGACAAAGCACAAGATTTGATATAGGCGCATCAGCGAAAGCTGCCTAGCCTCTTATAAATAATAATAAAAATAATAATGACATAATGAGTTACCTGCACTGTTGAAGGAATAGCTCCAGTACTAATCTGCCTCGAGCCACTTTCTGTTTCATAAATGTCATCATTGAGAAAATGCTGCGAGCAGACCACAGCAGAGTCTGGTAGGTGACTGTCTTGTTTGCCGAGGGCTCTGAGCCAAGCGGCACGGAGATGCGCTTCACTGGGGAAACTGGAAGTTACCACTCATGTTATACACAAGCAAACAAACTTATATCAGAGTGATTGGGTTGGCATTTGAAATACGCATCTGGAATTTGGACTTGATAAGGGTTGATTTTTATAGGGGTAGGTTACCCCTTTCAATCGACACCCCCCCCATCCCGCGGAGATGCGTGTTTTTTTTTTTACACGTGTTTGAAGTTACGTGTAACGGAACGTTATTGTGTTTGAAGTTACGTGTAACGGAACGTTATTTTGCGTTATAGTGATTACTTTTATGTTATTTTAACCCTTATTTTTAGTAATTTTCTTTATTTATTATTATTTTTAATAGGTAAATATAATGTAAAAAAAAAAGTAACGTATAACAAGGTGCACCTATAGGTAATTAGGTTAAGGTTATTTTCCTTTTTTGACCACCCAGAAATAGGAGCCCCGCGAAGCGGGGCTCCGTCGACATGCTCTTAGAGGGGAAGAGGGTGACGGCTAAGGAGTTTTCCTAGGTCCCCCACTTTTTCTTAGGCTATAGTCGTAAATTCTTTTTAACCCTTATTTTTAGTAATTTTCTTTATTTATTATTATTTTTAATACTTAGGTAAATATAATGTAAAAAAAAAAGTAACGTATAACAAGGTGCACCTATAGGTAATTAGGTTAAGGTTATTTTCCTTTTTTGACCACCCAGAAATAGGAGCCCCGCGAAGCGGGGCTCCGTCGACATGCTCTTAGAGGGGAAGAGGGTGACGGCTAAGGAGTTTTCCTAGGTCCCCCACTTTTTCTTAGGCTATAGTCGTAAATTCTTTTTAACCCTTATTTTTAGTAATTTTCTTTATTTATTATTATTTTTAATACTTAGGTAAATATAATGTAAAAAAAAAAGTAACGTATAACAAGGTGCACCTATAGGTAATTAGGTTAAGGTTATTTTCCTTTTTTGACCACCCAGAAATAGGAGCCCCGCGAAGCGGGGCTCCGTCGACATGCTCTTAGAGGGGAAGAGGGTGACGGCTAAGGAGTTTTCCTAGGTCCCCCACTTTTTCTTAGGCTATAGTCGTAAATTCTTATATAAAGTTAACACAACATCAAAAAATAAAAAAAAATAATAAAAAAAAAATTATAGGTTTCCGCGCCGCGGGGGATGGTGGGGAGGGTTCCTACCCTCCCCCCTCACCCCCCCCTCCACCCCCACCCCATACATCCAGATGCGTATTTCAAATGCAACCCCCTCCTTGAAAGCTCTGGCTTTGCTGCGATCATGCTGCAGGCAGTGTTTCAATGACCTGCAGTGCGACTGACTGATCTATACTAACTAACTGATTACTGCTCAGACCAGCAGATAATTCAACTATATCATTCTGCAGTTTGACTTTCCATAGTATAGTGAGATTTTGCCTACGACCACGGCTTGCGACTTGCGAGTCAATCTAATATACTCACCCATGAAAACTTACGCCCTTCCCCTCCGCCTCTGATGTGGATACATTGTCCGCAGTATTTTTGCAGAAAGGCACACAACACCGCATTTTCAATGCCTATTTTGTTTTACTTATTATTATTAGGATATATCGAGAATTGAGTCTGACAAGCAAATGTTGCTAACGGTAAATAGTTGTTCTTTTTCAATGTTATATAGATTTAAGATGAACTTTGGGGTTTGGATGATTTACATTCAACTTCGTTTAAGCCTTTAGCCTAGGGTACATAAGTCTTATGATTTCCCAGTATATAGTTATATACGTTGTATAGTCTATGGGTATGATGGCCTGCTAATAATAAATATTAAAGTCGATGTCGATAGACTTGAGATAAAATGTAAACAAACACACCTTTCTGCCAACCCGTGACTTCGTCAACACTTTTCACTATGATGGAACAATTAAAAACACGCACAAACGCCTTGTGGTCTACAAACAACATCTATAGTAAATTATTCACGTCTTATTTCTTCAATTTATCCAGGATTAAGCTAATATTTTGGTACAAACTTGAAGAAAACACAAATCAGTGTTGCCACCCTCTGATTTAGGTTTTCCCCTAACTCCTCGTGAAATTCCCCTAAAATAAGCACTTTTCAAAATGTTTTCCCCTAAAAAATTTATTCTAAGAATAAAACACAAATGAAAGTGCATTAAACTTTTATTTAACTTTTTTTAATATAATAAACTAAAAAAAAAAAAAAACTACTAAATCAATACCATCTGTACCATATATAAGTACGTACTATATAATATTATGTAGGTAGTACACTACCATCAGATAATTTTTGACCAATTATTAAGGTGAAGATCTAAATAAGCAGCCATAAGTCACTAACATAACATTTAACGATCATATTACATGCCTACTACAAATCTATGAGGATTTTGAATAGAATTCTCATCATCAATCATCAGCTTTTTGAACTATGTTAACATCAATCATCATTCGATCATTTATAGAGGAGTCCTCTATAAATGACCCATGGTTAACATGGCATCATTGTCCTACATTGTCATAGGACAATGGTGCACAGCGTACCTACATTTGGAACAAGCGAAAAACACACTACCTAGATTAAAAACACTGAGTCAAACCAACCAAGTCAACAAACAAGAGTACCTAAACCATAACGTATAAATCCTTAGAAAACAGTTTACTTCGCACACTTAAAGCAGCTTTATTCGTATTCGACATCTCTTCTTTCCACGTACACAATTCTATGAGCGCGAAAGAGAAAAATATATTTTGTTTGGTACTAGCCATAGAGAAATGTAACATCATAGTCGTAATTCCTTGATTCCTACTTCCATGGGTAACATCGGCGCACCAAGTTACGTTCAGATACACGCAGTCACCGATTCGAACCGAAAGTTGAAACTTTCCCTAAAAAATTCCCTAATAATTTTTTTTCCCCTAAAAATTTCCCTAAATAATTGTATACCCTAAAAAATCCCCTAAGTGTTCAAAAATCCCCTAAATCTAGGGGAAAATACCCTAAGGTGGGGACACTGACACAAATTATGACTCACAGATTATAGCAAAATATCAGTTTTGACATGACGCATTCTTGACTTTTTATAGCGTTGTGCAGAGATTACATTGCAACCACAGACTGAAAATGAATGAATGATATGAAGTGAGTGACCATAGACATCGAGTATACTCGATATATATTCGTTCAAAATCGAATACCTAATCGAGTTATGTAAATCAAGTAATTTAAAAATAGCGTTGTTTACCTACACATAAATAGATAGTAAGAATGATATGCGTTTCCGAAATAATGTTTTATTCTATTAAATTTTTACAAAGGGGTGCTGTTTGTAAAAAAAAAGTTAATATCAAGAGAGTGCGAAATATGAGTAAAATGTGAGACAAAAAGAGATAGAAAGATCTAATCTAATCCTACCTACACCTCATCTGTGGCGTATTGTTGCAACTCTACGCTCAAGGCCTCAAGCTTCAATGCTCATTCGTTTCGTAACTTTGCTTAATGCTGTACGTCTCGGGTGCTCTCTGGTGGTTTTTATTTCTAACGACTTGGCTTTTTTATCGGATTTGTGTATTTGCATTGCGATTTGGATTTTGTTATTATTTGGACAAACAACTATCTGCTATTACATATTTTTATTATTGTAATATCAGTAGTATTTAATCTATTAAATACTACTTACTTATTTAAACCATTCTTCTTCTCTAGAAGAAGAATGGTTTAAACATTCAGTATTTTTCATCGCCATTAATTTTCTCTATCAAAAATGGGTTTGTTAGGTTATCACGGTAAAAATAAGCCTAAAAAGAACGCAATTTTATTGTTTAGGACTTGGCTGAGCCACATTTGTTAAAGTTAGAAAGTGTACGGATTCTTTCACAATCATTGAAAATTTTAGAATGTGCGAGAGAGAAGGAAACTTAGGTAACCATACCGCCTTCATAAGATTATTTAAAATAAATTATGTCATAAAAAGATTGTACTTTTATTTATCATCCCCTATCGCATAATATGCAGAATCCACAGCGCACATATCAAACACTCGACTAGTTTGAACTTGCCCGGAGAGCAAGCGGTCGCACTCTTAAAACTGATGAGTGAAAATTTCGTGCGCCGCGAATTCTGCATATGCGATGCACCGTTACTCAGACCTAGGACTCAGTCACAGAAGTTAGACGCGAGTATAAGTTCGCGCAGGTATCCCGCTGATTTTTCTATAAAGAATACATTTTGTATATAATATCTTTAAAATATGGTCTAAGTAGGGTTTTGCAAGTAGAGTATATAAAAAGAAATTATTCTTTGCATCAGAGTTTATTCGTTCAATAGCTCATTCCCAATATAGTTCAGCAATGGTACATCACTAGAGGTCATGCCAAAATAAAGTCACGTGATCAGTACCGCCATATTTGTTTACTGTCTGGCTCAATTCAATGGGGGCTATCGCGTATGAATTTGCCGCTAGGGGCGCTGGTGTCGCGTGAGGGCCAATATCATTCACTTTTCACTGGTTTTGGCGGGCTTCGTGACATAAATTATAATTTCTTTAATTTACCTGTTGAAAAGTGATCTCCTTCGTGAAATTATCGCAAATATGGATTATTTGGCGATGAATGTGAACGCTTTGAAAGCGGAATTAAGAAAAAGAGGCGCAAAAATAGGCGGCCTCAAAGAGCAGCTAATTCAGAGGTTAGTTTGTTTACTGTTTCCAAACTTATTTTTTGCCAAAAGTATGCTTGTTTGCCGAGGTAACAGCTATGTTTTTTCTTTTTACATATATTTACCTAATATAGGTATTATATATATTTACTTACTAAGACTTCTGCATGAAAGGTTATGGGTTTCATGCACATCAAGGACACACTTACTACATGATATTGAAATATACCAATGTCTCTGGTTATGTACCCACAGTAGGTATCACTAACGAGAACACACCTATCTTGGGATCAGATTACTATGTGTGAGATGACCAGAATTTAATAATAGTAGGTATTTATCTTGATTAATATTAGATGTTTCATTTCAGGTTTCTCCAGAAGGATTAATTGGAGAACTAACTAACAGTATTGGAAGTGAAATGTACTTTCTCTTTATAAGATGAGTTTATCAGTGTGATAATTATTATAAGCACATAAAAATGATCAATAATGAATACTTATTGCTTGAAAGAAAGTAGCCCCTACTATCATACATACATGATACCTGCTATTGCTAGAAAATTTTCCAGCTTATTCTAGTATCTACCATTGTTTAGTAGTTTCAACTAACAACTCAACCATCTTTCAGTATCATATCCATTGTATGGATTTAAGTACAATGTTTAATATTTTTTTGTATAGCAGTGTGTTTTAAAGGGAAAGGGAAGGATAAATATAAGTTTAATAAGTAATTAATTTATTTTTATTTTATTTATTAAGTGCCTATATAATTAATTCCTCAGAATCCTGCGAATTCCTGCGAAACGCCACTAGCCACTGTTTTAGAACAGTTTTATCTTTTGGAAACATGTGTTCTCCTTTTTTTCCGAACAAAACGGAACTGCACAACATTGCGGAACTAGCTACTCGATATTATGATGATAGTTAAAAATTATTAAACATAATGAGATTCAAGATTTAAAACTTTGTTTCGGCGCCGATCTTATAAAGTCGCCTTTGACAGCTATACCTCTGGGCCTTAGTCAACAGTGGCGCCAACTGGTGAGCAAAGAAACGATAGTCCCCATTGACATCGACTATATATAGGTATTTTGTTAGAATAAATTCTGTGTGTCTGTGATGTTCTTTCATTTATCCTCTGCGTTTGCGTTACTTAGACAATACTTAACTATGGTTTGCGTCAAGCTCATAGAATTAGACCATAGAATTATGAAGACTATAGAAGTAGGATTGTGTTTTTAGTTTGCACAGTTAGTTTGTCATTAGGTAGGATTTCCTAGGGATGGGTGGGAGTCGATTATATATTATTGTCTAACATACGTAATCTATGAAATATAAAGGGATGATTTTTGTATAAAACAATCAATTAATAGTGTAACGTATCCGTTTGTCTAGCACAAATTCGTAAATTTTATACAACTAGGGGCATCTATTGACACTAGTTGTGACACTGGTTGTCACTTTGACAAGAAACATATTCTGTGGTCTTAGGAGCAGAAATTGTTTTGTCGTATCATTTATCATTCATTTATATAAATTAATTTGGTTCGTTATTTCTTGTAGGAAATTAACAGAAATAAAGATAGCATTCTTTTGGCTTTTAAACATTATCGAACGATCCAAAGACAATTAGGGATCTATGGTTGGAAATGGAAGTGATTGAATGACAGATGCATTTGTGGTTTATGATAGCAAAATTTGTGACGCAGAATTTTTGTGTGGTGAAATGTGATATTTTGGAGAATAAAGGCCAAATTGCTATCGCAGGGAAATGCGTTTCATTCAATGCAGGTTCCGATGCGTGCGCCTTAAAACCGGCTGTAGGATGCGTGAACCCCCTTTTCCTACTCTGAAGTGCTCCCAGAGAGATTTGCAGCCGGTGACTGCGGCCGAGAATATGGAGGAAGATAAAATGGCTTCCCAGTTCGATATACATAAATCCTAATTGTTCTGCTGGCTGGAAATGGTATCTAAAAACACATCGTTTGACTAGGTTAACCGGAGGTCAGAGCAGGTCTAAATAGGTCGTTCATTTGTTGCAGATCAATATGTAAATACAACAACACATGTGGTTGGGAGAGGAGTTCTTTTCCAGTATTTTGGGTAAATATTTATAAAATAAAGCGTGCTTAGGGATTCCCAAGTCATTTAGCTCAGTGGAAAATTCCTAATTTGTGTTTTTCTCCTTGTCTTTCAGAAGGACACGGGAAAATAATAAATCAGCGTAAAATAAATCATTGCTGCTATGGTTAAGCATGGCGGATTAGATTACCCCTAGCTGTTAAATTATTCATAGCATTTTATGCTCTTTGTGATTTTTTTTATTTATTAAAAAATGACCAAACAATCTGACCGTGGGTTCATGGCCGGTGAGATCTCCATGTAAATAGATACTCACTAGTGGGGCCATCTCGTCGTAGACTAAATTCGGAATAACCAGGACTGAGGATGGCGTGGTGACGACAGCGGCGGCACCGCTTCCCCTTCAGGTCGTACTTTATATAAATATAGCATGAACTAGTATCGTTCAATAAATAATCTAAATGGCAAATTGATGGTTAGCGCAAGTTTTCATTTGTGTTCCTGAATGTGGTTTTGTATGGTGCGTGATAAGGGGTGAATTCAGCCCGAGACAGAGACACGCTGCTGGTGCTAGCCGGACAAGCCCACATTCAGGCGCTAAAGGTACAGGATGAATAAATTGTTACATACCTAAGTAAATATACGTAACTATAAGAATTTGTGTTATAACCTTAGGTTAAATAGGATAGACTCGTACTTTTCATATACCTTTTGCTATTCTTTATTAAATATAATAATTAACTTTCAGAGTCGACCTTTATTTACCACCCACTGGAATCCCCTCTGACCCATTGACCAACAACAGTCTGCTAACGCCTCCTCTACTTCACGCACCCCAGTGCTGGAGTGTCTGCGAGGGCCTGACACCTTCGCAGGTATATCCACACAGGACCTACTAGTAGAGAGGGGGCGTTACAATAGAGGATGCTTTAGTATCCTTATAGAGCCTAAAACAGTATCCATACAGTTACTTTTTATTTTTGGCTGCCTGTTAACCAATCACGTTCAAACCAGCCTTTACTACTATACTGAAATCAAAGTAGTACCTACATTTATTGATTACAAATTTCTTGTTATTTATTTCTTTAATACTAAAAATAATTATAAATAACCTTATTTAAACCCAAATAGCAACTAAATAATTTATAAAAGAAGGTAAAATTTTAACTATATTACTAGTTACTAAATTAATTAAAACTAAATTAAATCTTTACGTGGTTGGCACCACACTCCTTATACTAATTACGCACGGAGTTATTGATTAAAATGCAGTTTAGTTAGTAAGTTTCAATATATTTTATTTTATTTACTTATATACATACAAAGAATATAATTTGCTCAAAATATCGTCTTCCAAATATTCCATTTCAAAATGAAATGATGACAGTATAATACCGCAAATAATTAATGTTTTAGAAAAAAATTAGAAAAAGAATTTTAATTAGAAAAACTCGTATTATCTAAAAATGATTGCATCAGTGTAACAATCGTGATGACCTCTGATTGGCTGAACTTACAGCGTTCTTGGTGTATCAGTGCATTTTAACCTATAGCGGGAGAGTGGAAGCCATTGCGATCGTTACACCCAATCAATTTTAGAGAATACCACCAACTTTCGTAATTTGATTTAACATTATGATTGCTTCATTAAGGTGTAACGGAGGAACATTCGTAAATAGCTAAATACCATCGACAGCTAAAATCATAATTCAGAACCCTTCCTTTGGGCTTTGTCGTAGTCGGGTAAAAATTGGTACAATATAATATCCGATCTTATATAAGTATATAAAAATTTCGTGTCACGATGTAGGTATGTTCGGGATAAACCCAGAAACTACTGAACCGATTTTGATCAAGCTTCGTAAGTAACTAACTGTAATTTGGTCTAACTTAAAAGATAGGATAGCTTATTTGTGTTACCTATTCTATAGATAAGTTGGCGGTACGAAGTTCGCCGGGTCAGCTAGTTAATTTATAAATATTAAACTTTCTTGTCGTGATAACGCCTATTTCTTGGGGTAAATTTATAATGGGTAGGTATAGCATCTGATTTCAGTCGCCTCCATTTGGTGTATTCGTTTGGCAAAAATGAGTCTTCTGTGAAATGTTTTGAGCAAATACGACTGTTATGCCGGGGTGTCCAATTAGGTCTTTTTATCATTTCTATCCATTTCCTTTTCATTCGTTCATTTTTAAGGAAATCTACAACAGAGATTAGAGAGTACATAATACTCGTATGTACGTAGGTACTAGTGCAATAATTAATTATCGATAATCTATTTCACAGCACTAGTAACCTAAAAGCGTTTTGGCGAAAAATCATTATTATTATTAAATAAGTATATAATTGAGTACTTAAACATATTTATTTACTTTTTCTTACCCTTGCTTACCTATTTACTAGTAAAATCCTTAGTCTTAAACAAGAACCATTGCCAAAACTCACTGATGAAACCCGACAGATTCTATATCATTTTATTTTCTTAAACTATTGGATTTACATCCCTCAAAGGCACAATACATTTTTTATGGACTCTTGGCTTTGACTTTAGAGCTTTTTGCACCTTAGGAATTTACTTTAAATAAAGAAATTCTTAAAAATCTTTTCTGTTGCCTCTAATGTAAACAAACAAATACTAAGCAACAAAATTATATGTACAGTGAACGACCCGTATTATTTGTACAAGAAAGGTATTTTGAATTTGACAGTAATAAAAGATAGAAGATATAATTTGACAAGGTTTTTACGGACTTTGCTCTGCGTGGGAGTGAGAGACCCACGTGTAAGTGGGATTCGGAGTGAATTTTGTTGTTTTTGCAGTGTTTAGCAATATAATTTGCAATAGTTGGTGTTCGCTTTAGTGTTTGTTGGTGGTGGTAAGTGAGAATGGAGGTGGAAACACCTCCTGAGCCTCCGGACCCAGGGGAAAATGTAACCATACCCAACTCTCCAGGCTTCCAACCCAGTACCTCTCGCAAACGCGTAATTGAGGAAAATGACAACCTCGAAGGCCCTAGTAAGAAACCAGTAAATGGCATACCGTCATCCGTTCCTTCCATCCAGTCTTTATATGTACACCCCTCCCTGTCTGAAGCTCCGAAAGCATACGAAAATGACGACAAAGGACCTTTTATAGTATACGTATCCCGCGAAGTGGCCGACCCCTCGGCGGGCACAACCATACGGGCTATCACCTTCGGTCAGTTTTTACACAAACACAAGGTAAGCTCAATTCTCAATGATGGCGTGAAGAATGCAGGACGTAACAAGGTATCTGTTGAGTTCACAACGAGTAAAGCGGCCAACGACTTCCTTGCAAACCCGGTCTTAAAGATTTCAAACTTCACCGCATATATCCCTACCTATAACATCACCCGTATGGGGCTTGTCAGGGGCGTACCTACTGACTGGCACCTAGACGAGTTTGTTGAATCTCTTGATTTCCCTGCTGGTTGTGGGGAAGTGCTTAAGGCCAGACGATTGAACCGCAAGTTGGTGAATGAAAGTGGTGTGACCTGGGTTCCAACTCAATCAGTAGTATTAACATTCCGTGGTCAAACTCTCCCTTCCAAAGTATACTCCTATCACACCTCCTTACCTGTTGAGACCTACCGCCTCCCTACTATCCAGTGTATTAATTGCTGCGGTTCGGCCATGTTAAAATTCAATGCAGGTCAACCCCACGTTGCTATAAATGCTCCCAAGCCCACTCTGGCGACTCATGTTCTGTGACCCTGGAGTCCTCAGTATGCATCTTATGCAAAGGAAAACACCAAGCCACGAATAAAAGCTGTCCTGAGCACTCTAGGCAGCAATCAATTAAAGTAATTATGTCCGATGAGAGCATCTCCTATCAAGAAGCTTCCCTACGATTCCCACCAGCCCATCCTTCCTTTGCTGAAGTTACTATGTTTACCCCTCCATCTTACACAACCAGGCCCATCCCCAATTACGTTTACACCTCTCCCAATACACCATCCAAGTCTCATTGGCAGACTATCTTCCGAACGCCCCGCCCTAGAGCTCCTCCAGCCAAGGGCTACGATAGACAAGCCCACAATAACATCACTCGCAATGTCCCCTCCTCCCAGGGCAATGGCTGTGCCCTAAACGGTGAACACAACTATGCATCATCCCCAAATGATAACCTGATCCCAAATCTCACTAAATCCCTTACAACCATAATTGAAATGCTCAATAAAAACCCCTTACCGCCCAACGTTGCCCAAATCTTCATCAAAATCGCTTCAGCTCTCAATAATGGCCTCAGTTCAGATCCTTCAATGGAACTGTAAAAGTATTCGCCCCAAAAAACCAGAAATTCTTTCACTCATAAATGAACATAAACCTATCATCCTTGCCATCTCTGAGTCATGGCTTGTACCTGGCTCCCGATTCCGGGTCCCAGGCTATGCCTGCTTCAGGGATGACAGAGATGATGGGTATGCAGGTAGTGCTATTCTGATCAAGCGCTCGCTTGCATATTCTTCTATATCTCTTCCCCCTCACAGTCAACAGTTTAATGCTGTAGCTGTGAGATCCCTCAACATCTCCTTTATCTCTATCTATATCCCCCATCCTCATTCATCTCTTATCCCTGAATTAAAATCAGTCTTACTATCACTTCCCACCCCAGTTATGGTTATGGGAGACTTCAATGCCCACCATACCACTTGGGGATCCCATTCTTGTGACGGGTTTGCTACTCTTCTTTTGGATCTTTTTGACGAAATAAACATTTGCATCCTTAATGATGGATCTCCAACCAGAAGGGCGTACCCCAACCAAGACCCTAGGGCTGCTATTGACTTGTCCCTTTGCTCGCCCTCTTTGGCTTCTGTCACCTATTGGAATACTCTCCCAAGCACCCATGGTAGTGATCATTTCCCAATCCTTCTCTCCATTGCCCAAAGATCTATCCCGGTCTCTAACCCTAACCCACTCCTGAAACATAAACTCAATAAAGCCAATTGGCCTGCATTTGCAGATTCAGTTGACTGCTTGACTGATACCCTTCCGGAGATGAGAGATGGTGAGAGTACTATCTTATTCTATGATAATTTTGTCAGAATCCTAAAATTCTCCGCCGATCTCCATATTCCGCTCAAAAGAACTGAACGAGATTTTATACTGTCCCCACCATGGTGGGACAATGAATGCACCGACATGGTCAATAGACGCAAAGAAGCAGAAAATTCCTACACGATGTTGATGTCCCAGGATAATTTTTTAGATTACCAACGCACTGACGCAAAATATAAGAGGTTATTGTCAAAAAAGAAAAAACAAGGTTGGACAAATTTTTGCGAAACTCTAGACCCCCGTTCTCCATCCACCTTAGTGTGGAATAAAATACAAAGGTTTCGTCGCTCTGTTGCCATCAATGATCCTCTATCTAATGATGCGTCTATTTGGCTGGATGCGTTTGCAGACAAACTGGCCCCTCCTTCCGTCCCTACTGAAGACTGCCTCCTAACCACCACAACTACTCCCAGCTCTGACCCCATGGATACCCCATTTACATTCTCAGAGCTGCAGTATGTTTTAGCAGATCTGAAGGACTCAACTCCTGGCGAGGATGGTATCCCTTATTCCTTTCTATCAAAACTAAACGATAAAGCGAAGCACTGTTACTTACAAATGGTCAACAGGTTTCTTGAAACAGGAATCGTCCCGGAACCTTGGAAGAACCAAATAATAATCCCCATTCGGAAACCTGGTCAAGACCCTTTAGATCCCAATTCTTATAGACCCATCGCTTTATCCTCTACCTTAGCCAAAATTATGGAACACTTGATTAAAAATCGCTTGGAATGGATAGTAGAAAGCAGGGGCTTACTTGCTAAGTCCCAGTTTGGTTTCAGAAAAGGACTTGGTACAAGCGATAGCCTTGGAATCATTACAACAGATATTCGTATTGCCCTAGCCAAAAAAGAGTACCTTGTGGGTGTCTTCCTAGATGTAGCTGCAGCATATGATAACGTTCTACTCCCGGTACTCAGGCAAAAGCTGCAACAGCTGAGTATCCCGCCGAGATTATCACAAATCATATGTAACCTTCTTTCAGCCAGAACAATTCGGGTGAAAACAAACTCCTTAAGCCTTCACCCCAGAACAGTCTGGAAAGGTCTTCCTCAAGGCTCGGTTCTCAGTCCTCTTCTCTATAGTATATACACTCATGACCTTGAATTATCTGTTGACAGCTTCTGTAATATCTTACAGTATGCTGATGACATAGCACTTTATTCTAGCTCAAATTCCATGGATGAAATTTCGAATCGCTTAAATTCTGCTTTGTACTATCTAGGCCAGTGGTTATCAGATCATGGTCTCTCACTGTCAATCGCTAAGTGTAAGGCTGTTATTTTCACCAGAAAACTACAAATCCCCTCACCCAATATTGTTTTTGAGGATCAACACATTCCACTTGCTTGCAAATCCAAATTTCTTGGCATGTTCTTAGACAGTCGGTTAAATGGTGTCCCACATATTGAGTATGTCTTAAAAAAATGTGAGAAGAGCATCAACATCCTTCGTGCTCTGTCAGGAGTGTGGTGGGGTGCCCACCCATATACTCAAAAACTACTATACAATGTAACTATACATAATATCCGGATATCGCGGCCGCGTCGCGCGAACAGGCTCATGAATAAGGGCCCCGAACGGGTTCGAAACTAGTCGGGCATTTTTCCGACAGAACACGTGAGTTTATCCGGATATTATGTATAGTTATAATGAATATCACTCACGATAGTTTAAATGTTAAAATACTATACAATGCTATAGTACGGAGTCATGTTGACTATGGGCTGTTTGTATTGGACCCCATCAACAAAGCTGCTCTAGAAAAACAAGTGTCTAAGAATCATACTCGGCGCAATGAAGTCCTCCCCAACAAATGCTCTCCAGGTGGAGTGTGTTGATCCTCCTATCACACTCCGTGGTCAGTATCTCAGTGATCGGTTTATCAGTAAGGTTTTGCAACTTTCCTCCCACCCCTTATTAGACAAGCTTACTCAACTGTCCACAGTTTTAAGACCAAATCAGGATCCCACATGTCTCCTAAAAAGTTTTCATAAGTTTACCCGTCTTCCTCATCCAATCCACTCCTCTCCTAAGCTTCCATTATTTTCTACTACTTTTGAAGGGTTGACCCACAACTCCTCAGTCACAAACTTAGGACTCTCTAAAGAAACTGTTGAAGCAGACGCTAAATTTAACCAAATTATTCATGAAAATTGGTCAGAGTGTTTAACAGTTTATACAGATGCCTCAAAACTATCTAGAACCGGATGTGTTGGGATAGCCTGTTGGATACCCAAATATAAAATTGCTTTGCAATTTAAGTGCCCCCCAGAATCATCAGTATTCACAGGTGAGTCAATAGCAATTCTCGAAGCCGCCCGTTTTATACAAGCCCACAACGTCAAACAATCATTAATACTGACTGACTCCTTAAGCTGCCTCCAAGCTCTTAAGGCAAACCCTTTCCGCTGCAAAGCTCTAATTCCCACCATCTTTCAAATCAGGGAAGTCCTATACTCTTGCCAACAAAAAGATCTCTCAGTTACCCTTGCTTGGATACCAGGTCACACAGGTATAAAAGGTAACGAGACAGCAGATGGATGTGCCAAACTTGCTACTGAGATGGGCGATATAACTCACTTTAGGAACCTAACCCAGGACCTCCGGTCTCTTGCAAAGGTTGACCTGACCGACAAGTGGAATACTCAATGGATTGAATCAAAATCGGTTAAAGGCAAATTTTATGGATCAATACAACCAGATATTCCACTACGCCCATGGTTCTTTCTCTATCGAGACACCCCTCGTTGGGTTTCATCTACGATCTGTCGCCTAAGAATATTATTGGTCATGCTTGCACGCCCGTTCACCTTGCTAAGCTACATATCAAAGATAACTCATTGTGCGAGTGCGGTCTTGACGAAGGGTCGGTCACACACATACTTTTCTCTTGCCCTAAACTCCTTCATAAACTCTACGATGTTATCTCTCCTGACATCCCTCGCCCTTTAAATGTTGAGTCTTTCCTCATGTTAGTTTTTAGTCGATATGTAAAATTTGTCTGTAAATATTTAAAACTAATAAAATTAAAGTATAATGTATATAATATCTTTTCCCATATTATTTAATCTGTATATATATACTTAACTATGTGCGTTTTGTGTTGTTGTAGCTACTAATACCATTAACAAAACCCATTTATTGCTTTTACAGTCAAGGTTACGTCGACAATTTTTATAATCCCCTCTGTGGCTCTTCCACCTCACGTGACATTGGCGAAGTGCATTGTGCTGGTTTGGCACTAAGAAAAGCCATTATCCAAAAGAAGAAGAAGAAGAATAATTTGACAATCTGAACCTTGTGACCAGTTGCTAATCGAATAGACACAAACAGCGATATTTTGTTTCACTCACACTTACGTGATGGTAATAAACAGAAATTGGATAAAATATAGTATTCTTAGTTTTTATTTTAGCCCTACTTCCATTAGACGGCAGTCGTAATTCCTTCTTCCATGAATTAGACGGCAGTCGTAATTCCTTCTTCCATGGTCAAGCTTGCGTTGTCTCTGATTCAAAACGTAGGTTCAAAAATCAAAACCAATCAAAAGTCAAAACTCAAAACTTAACTGTCAAAAATATATGTTTCAAAACAAAACAGGTAGTGATGTACCGTCTGAATCTGAAAATATCGATATGCATTTTATGTCACAACTCGTAACTAAGCGTAAGTCGTAATTCCTAATTCCATGTAACTAAGCATCTGTGATCTGACATTAACTGAACGAGATTTGTATGTTTTTTTTCATGGAATTAGGAATTACGACCTATGGTTTTTTTTATTTTACGCAGCAGCCTGAACCATGTACTTTTTTTAAAAAAAATATTATTCATATTTGGATGTCATTTTACATTTTTCATCTGGATTATAATAATTTCGCTTCTTCTAAAAAAGTTCTAAAAGCATAGAGAACTACAGACAACGTATTCTTTTACGCAACTAGAAAATAATTAATAGTTTGTAGGTTTCACAGAGTTATAAAGAGAAGGTAGGTCTGTAGAGTCTACGGCTTATATTAAAAGTCTGTGATACAATGATTGCAAAAATGACAATGGTCAATGAAGATGTCAATTCCAAATAATTCCAATTGCAAATGTCAAATTGCATTTGGCAAGAGTAGTGGTACCAGCCGAGCGATCGCGTAACTTCTGCATCAATCATTGATACATCGCAATCACCTCTGATTGGTTAACACTCTTCCACTATTGGACATAATCCATTGACGCAGCAAGAATGCCATAAATTCAGCCAATTACAACAATTGATACTGTAACAATGATTGATGCAGAAGTTACGCGATCGCTCGGCTGAACCATGTACTTTTTTTAAAAAAAATATTATTCATATTTGGATGTCATTTTACATTTTTCATCTGGACTAAAATAATTTCGCTTCTTCTAAAAAAGTTCTAAAAGCATAGAGAACCACAGACAACGTATTCTTTTACGCAACTAGAAAATAATTAATAGTTTGTAGGTCTGTAGAGTCTACGGCTTATATTATAAGTCTGTGATACAATGATTGCAAAAATGACAATGGTCAATGAAGATGTCAATTCCAAATAATTCCAATTGCAAATGTCAAATTGCATTTGGCAAGAGTAGTGGTATTTCTCTTGTGTTTCTCTTTGGAATTTTAGAGAATTTGTTAAAATACCTACATTAAATTTAAAATGCGAAACATGCGATATTGGCAAAATATCGCGCGTATTGCGTTTGATAGCGGAACAATCCTATAAATTTACCTAACCCAACGATTAAGTAAATAGATTCTAATCAGAAATATCGATGTTGGAGTTGTGCGAATTTCATCTTGAAACCATGAAACTAAACGAAGATATTAAATGAAAACGCGCGTTAGCCGTTAGTACGGTTCAGAGGTCGAATCCGCGAGCGATGTGCAAACGGAAGCTCGTTAGAATCAATTTAGACGAATAATTTCAGTGATAACCAAGTACCAATCTTTTTGTTTGTATGTCGAATCTATGAACATTTTTGTAGTGCACAGTTTCCGGGCGAAATGGGGCAGACCGGTAGCGCTATGCCAGGTAAGTGATCTTATTTGTAGTATAAACACGTATGTAACATCGAGTTGTAACAAGATCCTAATGGGTTATGGGTGTACTTCGTGTTGTTTGCACATAACCTAAACCTATATTTGTTACATTCGGATGACCCTAAATTCGAACTATATAGTGCTTTTTGAACGTTAGTACATAATACCTCAATGTTTTTGAACTAGGGATCTTGTTAGTTTTATTTTAATGTTTACATATGTAACTTAAACTCATAGTTTTATGTAATTTCTAGATAATGCCCGCGACTTGATACACATGGATTAAATTGTTTTTTATTACTGCGAGAACTCCTTAATTTGCTAGGATAAAAGGTAGTTTTTTTTTTTTTATCCACTACAAGTTAGCCCTTGACTGCGATCTCACCTGATGGTAAGTGATGATGCAGTCTAAGATGGTAGCGGGCTAACCTGTTAGGGGCATGGCAGTTATATTAAACCCATACCCCTATTCGGTTTCTACACGGCATCGTACCGGAACGCTAAATCGCTTGGCGGCACGTCTTTACCGGTAGGGGGGTAACTAGCCACGGCCGAAGCCTCCCACCAGGCCAGACCAGGAAAAATTAAGAAATTATAAATTTCCAAACCCTGCCGGGGATCGAACCCGGGACCTCCGCAGTCCGCACGTTAAGGCAACAGCGCTCAACACTGCGCCACGGAAGTCGTCAAAAGTCTATGTCCTTTCCCAAGATGTAACCTATCCCTGTACAGGAATTGGTTGAAAAGATGGGACAGACAGACACACTTTCGCATTTATAATATAAGTATGGATATGGATTATTGTTTTGTATTAGTATAATTATTTGATCTGTGACCATTCTAATTATGTACTCAAATATTTATTAAGTAAGTAAGTAAATTACTTAAATTTTTTTTTCCTCTGTGTTAATCTGCAATCAGTGGCAACTTCATTTTATTTTAAGAAACATATTAGTTTTAACTAGACATAGAATTCTAACTAGTTAGACTGACTAGTTAGTCTGACTCTACCCATTGCATATATTATGACTGCGTACTAGCTCCTAGCACAACTTTATATTAATTACTTATTTGCTGGCTCAGAAGGGCTGGAACCCAGAGCAGTAATGCCAGTTATTAAAAAAGATACTTATTTGTAGGGTCAAAGGGAATATAAGCCCAATATTCTTTTTGAAACAAATATTAAGTAGGTGAATGACCATCATGGACCCATCACTGGACCCATTGGTGAACATCAGTCCCTTTCAGATCATAATCATTTATTTGCTGATAGATTGCCCTATAGAATGTAAGGTTGTTGGAACTGTCTTCTCTTGAGAGAGTGAACTTTAGCTCAAACACAAAGACTACGTTGGAAAAACAAGTAATGTCAGGTAAAATCCTAGTTAGAGTTAACAGTACTATCTAACAGCATTTGAGTATACATTTCACCCTGTAGATAAGTATTATCAACGACTGTAGCAATCAGAGGCTATGAAGGTTTAATTATTACTTTCTTTTTTTATAATTGAAAGGAAATTAGATTTTAATCACACAATTATAAGGTTAATATTAAAGTTTTTAAAATATAGACTTAATCTTAGGATTCCAAATTATTTAAAGTTATCCTTTTTTGGCACTAGATGATTCCCGCTTTGTCTGCGTGATAAAAGTTTTTTAATCTGTGCTGCAATGCCCACTGGTACTCCATGAAGATGGTCTAAATCAGTGAAGCAAGTGAACCTGTAATTCAAATGTTGTGTTATTAAAGTAAACGTTTACAAATGCTTTTGAATCGTCGTGTCGTGTGTAGAGCAAGAAACTTGGCGTGTCGTGTGTAGAGCAAGAAACTTGGCGTGTCGTGTGTAGAGCAAGAAACTTGGCGGTTGCTCGTAGCAGATCAAATCCATCCATACATCCCTCGTAGCTTTATACATTAATTATCATCACATCTTATACTTTGTATACTTGATTTACATAAAGTACCTATACTATGTAGGTTATTTAGGTACCAATTTTGAATAAACATTAAACACACTTTGATTTTAAGTTTTACATGCTCCTCCGTGTACTGGCACGAAACTAGCGGTAGCGGGGCGACGGCGGTAGCGGGGCGATGCGACTAGTCGGAGAGCTGGCGACGAATTTCGGAAACAATTTGAAAGAGGTCTGGTAATACTTTATAACCGACAAAAACGTCTGGGATTTATTTTTTCGAATTCTTTAAATATAAAATTTAAAGATAAAAAGATCAAGTTGCCAAAAAGATGTTTTTTCGGATTTTTTTTGAAAATTTTATATGCTGCGCAGTAGCGAAATAAACGCAAACGCTCTACCAGACTGGCAGAACTGGATTCGCCAATGAACGAAATTATATTTTTCCACAATTTCAGATTGCCTAAAAAGACCTTCCCGAAATTCGTCGCCAGCTCTCGAATTCCATCGCCCCGCTGTCGCCGTCGCTCGGCCGTCGCTCATTTCGTGCCCGCACACAACTCAAACTATGCAACGTCGTACCGGAACGCTGAATCACTTGGCGTTTCGTCTTTGCCAGTAGGGTGGTAGCTAGCCACGGCCTAAACCTCACACCAGACCAGACTAGGGACAATTTTTTTTTTTAACCATTACAAGTTAGCCCTTGACTGCGATCTCAACTGATGGTAAGTGATGATGCAGTCTAAGACTGTAGCGGGCTAACCTGTTCAGTTATATTAAACCCATACCCCTATTCAGTTTCTATACGGCATAGTACCGGAACGCTAAATAGCTTGGCGGCACATCATTGCCGGTAGGGTGGTAACTAGCCACGGCCGAAGCCTCCCACCAGGCCAGGCCAGGGAAAATTCAGAAACTATAAATTCCCAAACCTGCCGGGGATCGAACCCGGGACCTCCGCTCGGGGACAACAGCTACACCGCCACGGAGGTCGTCAAAAAATGTTTTCTTCAATTTGGAATTGACTAATCTCCCTTGAGATTGGCCACTATGGCTGAAATTCGTTCAGTAAGAGAATACTGCTCAAAATCATTCACTGGAATCCGAAATATAATATACTAGCTGATGGCCGCGACTTTGTCTGCGTGGATTGAGGTGTTTTTGGTAGCCGCGGGAACTTTCCTCCGTGGTTCTGACTGCCTCGTTGGTCTAGTGGTTGGTATGTTCGACTGCGGCCGACGAGGTCCCGGGTTCGAGTCCCGGGTCGGGCCATAATTGAGTATTGGGTTTTTTTGACTAGAAATTATCAGTACTAGCCCGGAGTTAGGACGGTGGCGGTGTTTCACCCCCGTGCCTCGGAGAGCACGTTAAGCCGTCGGTCCCGGTTATTATCACTAACATGATAATAATCGTTAAAGCCCGCCAACCCGCATTGGAGCAGCGTGGTGGGTCTAAGCTCTAATTCCCTCTCTCCTATAAGAGTGGAGGCCTGTGCCCAGCAGTGGGACGTTAATGGGCTGTAGTGGTGGGTGGTGGTGTTATTCCAGTCCAGACTACCTATAATCTAGCTCTGTGGCAAATTTCATCCAGATCTGTGCATCCGTTCTGGCGTGATTTAAGTAGTAACAAACGTTCATCCATACATCCAGCCAAACTTTCGCATTCATAATATAAGTATGTACCTATAGAAGTATAGAGGTATAGCATGAAAGTCATTGAATGCCAAAAATTATATAAGCAAAATCGAACCCGAGACTTTTTGTTGCTGGGCGACATTACGCTACTGTGTCACAAAGGTTAACCAACCCTGCTATGTACCTGCGGCTGCGACAGCTGACAGTCAGCTGTTCTTTTGCTAATTATTATGCCCACTCAAATTTCAACCTTATTTATAATACGTTCTAAGCTCAATTTACCTTTAACATTTTAAAATATAGGTAACCTAACAAAGTTCACTGTATTTTCAACCTTATGACAACAAGTTAAAGTTTAATTTAGCGCTTATTGTTCTAACTAAAGAGTTTTACCTGTTTTTTTCTTTTTTCTCGGTTGCTAAGCAGCATTTGACCGAGCTCGGAACAGCTGGTGTTGGAACTTGGAATTTTAAAAATAGAAAACAAAATGCTGGACCAATTTCGATTGACATTTCGGCTTTTGCGTTGGAGTTAATTAGAAAGCGAGCTAATTTGTTAAGTTTGAATTCCTAGTTTCAGAAGTTAAAAGCGTAATTATAATAAATAGCTTTTGCCCGCGACTTCGTCCGCGTGGACTACACAAATTTCAAACCCCTATTTTACCCCCTAGTGAATTCAACTTTTCAAAAATCCTTTCTCAGCGAATGTCTGTACGTCATTATAGCTTTCTGTACGTCAAATTTCAGCCCGATCCGTCCAGTGGTTTGGGCTGTGCCTTGATAGATCAGTCCATCGGATCAGTCAGTCAGTCAGTCAGTCAGTCATCTTTTCCTTTTATAGTATGTTTAGAAGAATAGATTAATTATTGCTAATCAGCCCCCCTAGCATGGGCCGGGACAATTTTCTCCCCGAGGAAAGGATAAAATTTTTATTCCTAAATAAATAAATAAAAACGCTAAATAACGGTGGATAAATAGTCCCCCGAGTCCCCGTGAAATGTCAAACGGGGATAAACTTCTCCTCTCCCCTGTTGCCGTGCTCTGAGAAGTGGATAAGTTAATTTTATCTCTTGTCAGTGGATAAAATCGGGGGATAAATTTTTTATCTCCGGCCCATGCTAGGCCTGCAGCGATGCTAATAATGTGTTTTATGATGTTAGATACTAGCTTTTGCCCGCGGCTTCGCTCACGTTAAGTTCAATTTAAATAAGTCACCTTTGCCTTTTATATGTATATTTAGATGAATGCCAAAATGCCAAGTTTCATGGATATTACTTGAAAAATATTACTTAAAAAATAACTTTAAAATCAGAAATTTTCTTACAAATTTTCATCCCCTATGTGATGCCTTTGGGGGTGGAATTTCTTAAATTTGTGAAACACGTATTTCTTTATTTTTAATTGAAAGCCCAAAGTGAAAGTTTCATTTATATAACTTGAAAAACAACTTGATAAACGACGAACTTTTATACAAACTTTCAACCCCTATTTCACCCTCTTAGGGGTGGAATTTTCAAAAATCCTTTCTTAGCGGATGCCTACGTTATAATAGCTATCTGAGTGCAAAATTTCAGCCCGATCCGACCAGTGGTTAGAGCTGTGCGTTGATAGATCAGTCAGTCAGTCAGTCAGTCACCTTTGCCTTTTATATAATATTTAGATTAGCTGATGCGAGCGACTTCGTCCGCGTGAAATGAATCCCCGGAAACTCCTATTTTCCTTTATAAAATGACCCTATAATATTATGTCCCTCCCGGGATACAAGTCACGCTCACAACCTTATCTGTACCTAATTTCATCAAAATCGGTGGAAAACATGAACCGTGAAAGCGTAACAAACAAACAAACTCACATTTACATAATATTTTGTACTTGATGATGCCCGCTACTTCATCCGCGTGGATTATATTTTTTTAATTCCCGGGGTAACTCCTTAATTTTCCGGGATGCCTGTGTCCTTCCCCGGGATGTATCATGCCTCTATACCAAAATTCATTCAAAATCGGTTGAAAAATTGGGCCGTTACGACTTAGGGCGTAGCAGACATACACAATTTCACATATTTTATAATATTTCAGGATTTCTTGCATACGGTATTCATTCATTATTCTCTTTCGCCTGCTTTTGTCAACCAAATCAGCTGACTGCGAGACCATACGATTTCCGAAATAGAAAGAACCTTTCGTAGGTACTTTTACCATTTTGCATGGAGTCAGCTGATCGAGCGAAAAAAAACAACAAAAAAATATCAACAAAAACCTCTTTGCACAACCGAACTCTTCAATTGCACAAAGAAATATTTCAATAATATTGAAAATTAAACCCTATTGCTTATGGATAGAGTTGAATTTTATTCTGTAATCTGATGTCCATTCCGTACTTGCCTTTTGTATCGCGAAAAACACGTGCGTCTTGAGAAAAAAATAAAAGAAGAATGACAGGTAGTTGCCACAGCTGATCGTCAGCTGTTTGGTTACGAGTGCTGAAATATTTTGCCTATGCTTCAAGTTGATTGATAATTTAAATTGAACTGTACGTATTAAAGATAGAGTTCAAAATTGATTGAATAGGAAGTAGTTTTAAGGCTGTATAAAATTGGTCCATTTTAAACAATTCTAAATTCAAATTTTCGAATTAGTAACGATGGTAAACTATTTACGTTTCTATATTTACTGGAATTCATACTTTATTTCGTTTGTATTACAGTTGATATTTAGATTAAATAGAAAATAATAAGATTGCAAGAAATACTTACATAAGGTTCCAAATTCAAATTTTGCGAACAGAAATCTTTTTGGCCAATCGAATCGCATATTTAAGTACAAGCACATAAGTTACAATTTCGTATCTAAGACCAGTGTAATTTTTTTCCTTCAAGATTTATAGGCAAAATCTACAGCAAAGGAATAAAGATCCATGGGAACTATTTTTTTTAGGAACAAATTACTTAGAAGACATTTTTTCCCTCAACTCTGTTGCATTATTATGCGTATTGTACAAGAAACCACAATTTAAAAAAGCCTTGTAACCTGATTTTTGGATTTAAAGTAAGTTTATATTTGGTTTAGGAAGCCTAGAACTGCTATGAAGCTAAAAAAATCTAAGCTGATAGTATTTTGGATCAGACCTTATTATGAATCACAGCTCATTATAATTACCTACCAATTATAAAAGCGAAAGTGTATATATTTTGTTTGTTAGTTTGTCCTTTTATCACGCCGCCACAGAGCAACGGATCGACGTGATTATTGAATGGGTATAGTTGAGGACCTGGAGAGTGATACTTTTATACCGGAAAATTAAAGACTTCGTACAGGATTAAAAATACGTCCAAGTGGACGAAGTCGCGGGCAGTATCTAGTAAAATTTAAAAAATTCAGTCTGATAAAAATAGCAGTCTTTAAACTTCCTTTTTTGGAGTTCGTTATTGAAAGAAAAACATAGAAGTACCCACTCCTGTGGGTAGTACCTATACATATTATAGTACTAGAGTAAAAAAATATGTCTTCCACTCTGTCTATAGACTTCTATCTATTCTATACTGTAGTAATCATTATAATGGCGTATTGAGCAATTATCATCCTCCACCTGTAGTAGGCACCTGCTTAAAAGGTCGCGGGTTCGATTCCAGTGAGTCTAGTTTTATTGTCTTCCAAAGGTTAGGGAGAAGATGAAAAAAGTTGCTGTACTCTTGTATTCTTGTAGGAACAAGTGGATGAAGCCAAGTATTTCCAACACATAACTAACTATTGAGGGATGAGTGGCCTAGTAGCGACAACGCATATCAGTCGATTGCGATTGTTAAGCAACGTTGACCCAAGTCGGTGACTGGATGGGTGACCGAATTTGGTAGGCCGGCGCCGGACTTCCTCCTTTACTGTTGGTATGTGCATTTATTTATTTTTTATCCATTGAAGGTAGGTATGCTATGAATTAATGTTTTTTATTTCATAGCAAACCCTTTGATGGATTAAATTAAATAAAAATATGCTCCTGAAAAAAAGCGCGAATCTACCGCTGCACTGGTCCGGAATGCCATTCCTACCGAGAAGAGCCAGCGAGAATCTGGGCGGTTGCTCTTTTCAATCAAAAATTACAGGCATTATAAGGATACAATTAACCGCAGTTCCAAGTATAGCATATAGCATATAGCATATAGCATATAGCATATAGCATATAGCATATAGCATATAGCATATAGCATATAGCATATAGCTAGTATAGCGAGTCAAAGCCATGCTCTTTTATCGTTTACATAATCTTCAACAGTATATTATGTAATAAGCTTTTTAGGGTTCCGTAGCCAAATTTGCAAATTTGGCAAAAACGGAACCCTTATAGATTCGTCATGTCTGTCTGTCTGTCTGTCTGTCCGTCCGTATGTCACAGCCACTTTTTTCCGAAACTATAAGAACTATACTGTTGAAACTTGGTAAGTAGATGTATTCTGTGAACCGCATTAAGATTTTCTTACAAAAATAGAAAAAAAAACAATAAATTTTGGGGGTTCCCCATACTTAGAACTGAAACTCAAAAATTTTTTTTTCTTCTAACCCATACGTGTGGGGTATCTATGGATAGGTCTTCAAAAATGATATTGAGGTTTGTAATATCATTTTTTTCTAAACTGAATAGTTTGCGCGAGAGACACTTCCAAAGTGGTAAAATGTGTGTCCCCCCCTGTAACTTCTAAAATAAGAGAATGATAAAACTAAAAAAAATATATGATGTAGGTACATTACCATGCAAACTTCCACCGAAAATTGGTTTGAACGAGATCTAGTAAGTAGGTTTTTATTAATAATTTAATACTTACTACAGGTTTGTACGGAACCCTCGGTGCGCGAGTCAGACTCGCACTTGGCCGGTTTTTTTAAATTTACAAACTCAAACGACTGCAGTTTCAAGTACCATATGTGGCTATAGTTAGGGTATGAAGTACATACACACATAAAAGCATGTAGGTAAAGGTTTTACCGTCGCGTCGGCCACGCGCCCCTCGCGTGCCGTAACGACAGATGCGAAAGCTTTTTTTTTTAGTTTTTGTCGACGGGGTCCGCGACCGACCTTGTCCGGCCGCGGGGCGGAATTTCGCCATTTTTACCCGACTGCATACGAATGCAGGAGGGTTTAGTGTTTGTCAGTTCACTCGTAGTTCCCTAACTAATCATATCCATACTCAATATTATAAATGCGAAAGTGTGTCTGTCTGCTACGCTCTCACAGCTCATCTGTTCAACCGATTTTGATGAAATTTGGTACAGGGGTAGGTTGTATCCCGGGGAAGGACATAGGCATAACTTTTTATGCCGGAAAATTAAAGAGTTTCCGCGGGAATCAAAAACGCGGACGAAGTAGCGAATTTTTTTTATTCAAGTAAATATGTAGGTAGACTGTGACAAGTGCTATTGAATCGTCGAGTGAATCTACCACTGGTTCGGAATGTCTTTCCTACCAAGAAGAACCAGCAAGAAAATCTGCGGTTGCTCTTTTGAAAAAAAAAAATTTACAATTTCATTAATTTGTAATTACATACGTAACCGCTGTCCTTAGCATTGCTGGAGCGATTCAATTCCATGCTCCTTTGTCATTTACGTTATCTTCAACAGTATAATAAGCTTTTTTCAGAAGCATACTTTTAATGGACTTTTTAAACTTGTTTAAAGGCAAGTTTAAAATAGGTTGTGGAATTTTGTTATAGAATAGAATGCTCATTCCCACGAACGACCTTCGGACTTTCTTGAGGCGGAGCGATGGAGTCACGAGCCTATGGCGGTTTCTAGTTGGCCTATCGTGCAAATCGCATATTCTTTTGTAATTCTGAATGTGATGTTTTACAAAGATTAAATTACTGTAAATATATTGCGAAGCTACTGTAAGAATACCTATATTTCCTTGAATTTCTCTCTAAGGGATTCACGTGGTTTTAAATTATATATTGCACGTACTGCCCTTTTTTGTAATACAAACATTTTTTGAATATCTGCCGCTTTACCCCACAGCAAGATTCCATAAGACATAATACTATGAAAATAAGCAAAATATACAATCTTTGCAGTTTCAACGTCTGTTAACTGCCGAATCTTTCTCCGAAATAATAATCACAATATAATTCGAAAATAAACGAACCTTACAATTGTGAAAGTTGGAAGTCTGCTATAGAATCCAGGAACTAAGAGTAGGTACCTTCTACCTCCCTGCGCGTGTCCCCAGGGTCACGGGTGGTGCTAAACGAGCGACGGATTTACAGGCGAAATAAGTTTTTTTAATAAAAAGATTTAAATGTACTAAACGCCATACGATTTAATAAAGGTGTTTATCGTTACGCATTATATTTGCACTAGTATTGTGCATTGTTTGGCGAAGCATGTGCGCGCGCGGGTCAGCGGCTCGCTGCGCGCGCGCGCATGTATGTGCACATGCCGCGCAAGGTGGCCGCGACCATCTGTCGCGCGAGAGGACTACATCTTTGTTGATTACTGGCTTGAGTAATTCGCGAGGTGTGGTGTTTGATGGCGACACTTACTTAATCATACTAATATTATAAATGCGAAAGTGTGTGTTTGTTGGTTTTTCCTTCAATCACGCCGCAACAGAGCGTTGGATCGACGTGATTTTTTTCATGGTAATAATTGAGGACCTGGAGAGTGACATAGGCTACTTTTCAACCCGGAAAATTAACGAGTTTCCGTGGGAAATAAAAATAAAAAAATCCACGCGGATGAAGTCGCGGGCATCAGATTGTTCTGTATAATAATTGTCGTTGAATGGAATCGAACCCGCGACCCCTCGCTAAACGAAAACCGCACATGGCCCAAGGTGTTCGCAGCATCTTTGCGAAGCCAATGTCAATAAAAAGAGCGCACGTGTGATTTTTTCTGAACTGAACCCACTTAGGGGCCGCGCAGACGGGCCGCTCGTCCAGTCGCCACAGTCGCTCGTGTGGTCAGCGACAAGATGTAGAATGTTCTTTTTCGTCGTTTCCTCCATTACCGTTACTCAATACTCAATTTATTTATTATGTACGTGTAGGACATACAGGTGCCTCTTATGTTACGTCATGTTTTGACTCTACCACCGGTTCGGAAAAATGATTCTATTGACAAGAGCCGGCAAGAAACTCAGCTCTTTTTTAAAAGCAAAACATTGCATTAAGTAGGTACATGTAATATACAGTAAGTAGTGTAAGTTATTATACTTCCCTGTGGTGATCGTGGATTTGTGACTCGGGATCCTCTACGTCAGTTTACTTTTGAGGGGAACTTTCAGAGCTGCGTTTCCACCAGAGATGTTACGCTACTTTGCTAAGCTACGGAAGCGTGTCAAAAGTCAAAACCGCCAATATAAAGAAATAAATAAATAAAAATCTTTATTTGCAAAATTACAAGATTCAATAGTACATTGTTACCCTAGGGATGAAAGTAACTTATTTAGTCCCGAGACGGGGTTTGGCGCCCGAGCGTAGCGAGGGGGCCTATAGTTCGAGGGACTAAATAAGTCTTTCATCCCGAGGTAAACACTGTGCTTTTCATTACGAATATAAGGAAAGTCAAAATAAAAAGTCTATGAATCAGTTGTCTTTACTTTATGAATAAAGTCTATCTTTCTTCTTGTCTATGGATGCACTCGGGTATAAAAAAAAAAAAAAAAAAAAGTCGTGTTTCATTTGAACTCCAATAAAAATTCAGTTGAAAACGATTCTCCCTAGGGCTGAAAAGTATTACTTTCAACCCGCTTCTCAGGCAACTTCAAACCTACTTTCCGTGTATGAGTAATGAAAAATTATAATTTTGCCTCTAATTCCCAAAAAAGTAAAGACTGAAGAGAATATAAGCTATGAAGCGCTCCTATTGGTGGGTTGACACACATCCGTAGCTTAGCAACGTACGAGTATAGCACATCCCTGGTGGAAAGCGCCTTGTCACAGATTGCCAGCCCCAGGCATCATTCTCTTGAATTTTTTAAATTTTATTACAGTGCTTCACATACATACATAATTCTCAAAAATTTGCGGAACCGGCAGGATTTGAACCTGCGTCACTTTGGGAATCGCGCCCTGAGCGCCTTCGATCACTCGGCCACGGTTCACTTACCTGCCAGTGACGAAATTTGAGATTATGTATATTATGCATCTTTTAATCCAGTCTTTTTACGCGACTGTTTAAATGCCATCCAGTAGCGATATATTACAGTATCGAAACTTATTCTCAAATTTAATTTTTTTAATTCAAATATAAACTTTTACAAGTGCTCTTGAGAGTCTACCGCTCTGGTTCAAAATACCGTTCCTACTTCCTACTAAGAAGAGCCAGGCTGTGGCTCGTGGCGCGCCTGCGGCGACCTTAGCCGGTTTATTGTGCATCGGCGCCGCTTTCCAAATCATTTCCGGCCGGGAGCGGCGCGTGCGCATCTGGTATCGGTGACGCGTGTGTGTTTGTGTGTTTGTGTGTTTGATGTTTGATGGTGATAGCATGCTGTAAGTAATGGGTACTTAGCACAGGAATACAGTGCACTCGTTTCCTAATACATACTGTTACAGTTTCCAAATTACGATGACATGTTATAAGTTCTTGCAATTCACGAGCGCGCGTTAACTTTACTTGTAGTTGTGCGCATTGCATTAATGTTTATGTACTTGGGCGACTATCCAATACAGTAGGTGAGAAAATGGCATATCATGCATCCTCTGGTCATAATATGGGGAAACTCGGAAGACAGTGTTTTTTTTTTTTTTTATCCACTACAAGTTAACCCTTGACTGCGATCTCACCTGATGGTAAGTGATGATGCAGTCTAAGATGGTAGCGGGCTAACCTGTTAGGGGCATGGCAGTTATATTAAACCCATACCCCTATTCGGTTTCTGCACGGCATTGATTGGATAGAAGAAATTTATCAGGGCAGTTTGCTAAGCGAAAAATTCTCTCGTTAACATGCTTGTACATTTATGAAATAATCGCATTTGTTCGAAAATAATGTCTGATTTGTACACAAAAAAAAATGGCAATCATAGGGACTGCCGATAGAAATGAAAACGAATATCTGTCATCAAATACCTAATTAGTGTCATGGTAGCCGGGTCTGTCATTTGTATGGGCGTCGACCCACTGTATGAATAATAAATACACTTATGCAGCAATATGATATGGATTATCCCGGAAAAAAAGTAACACGTGAAAAGGTGGCACGCGCCATCTTGCGGCGGCGTCCCGTTAGATGCAACAGATGTTAGAAATGTAGCCAATGCGCCCTCGAGTACAACGCTGTACGTAAAGACAGGCTCTACGCTTATCTTCTTCCAACTGCCTCGTTGGCTTAGTGGTTAGTATGTGTGACTGCGGATGGAGAGGTCACAAGTTCGATTTCCGGGTCGGGCGGGACGCTGCGCATGACGTGTATTGTAAATTGTTGTTTCTTTCGTAGTAGGCTATAGTCTCTGTTGAGAAATGCGTTGGTTTAGCGGTTAGTGTGTTCGACTGCGGCCGGTGAGGTCCCGGGTTCGAGTCCCGGGCCGGGCCATAAGAAGTATTGGGTTTTTCTGACATTGAAATTGTCAGTACAGAAGTTGGCGGTGTTTCACCCCCGTGCCTCGGAAAGCACGTAAAGCCGTCGGTCCGGCGCCTGATCTCTTTCCGTTCGCGTCGGATTTTCCGTCCCATCTGGCTATGAGAGTAAAGGAACAGAGACTGCACCTGTGTTTGGCGCACACACTAGTGCGCTAATCTCTTAAATGGCTAATCTCTCTGGAGATAGGCCTCCGTGGCCGAAAATCGGTCGGGAGAACAATACTATTAAAATGTCTTATGCTGTTATCAATTAGCATCTTATCACACTGATCATACTGATATTAAAAATGCGAAAATATGTTTGTTTGTCGGTTTGTCCTTCAATCACGCCGCAACAGAGCAACAGACCGACGTGATTTTTTGCATGGGTATAGTTGAAGACGGAGAGTGACATAAGCTACTTTTTATCCCGGAAAATTAAGGAGTTCTAGAGTAATAAAAAAAAACTTCATTTGCATTTAATTTTTTCATTCATTTCATTTTCATTATTCAAATGGCCACCTAGGATTTGTAAGAATCCAAGTTTAAACCTGAGTCAGCGTCACTTAACCTCTGCCATTGGAAAGGAAGTCGTCACCCAGTATGTAACTGTTACAATTAACTAATGAACTAATTGGTGCAATTATTAGTTAATTAATGTTAATAAGGGATCAGCTTAACGCTTACAGACGGACATACAATGGCCATTTCTCTTTGATTGCACAATTACTTATTTGTTAATTAATCAATAATGATTAGGTTTTAATATTAAAATTCTGAAAATTATTATTTGTGTAATTTATTAATAATTATGTGCTTTTAAAATTAAAGAAATGATCCTTAAAAAACCGGCCAAGTGCGAGTCGGACTCGCGCACCGAGGGTTCCGTACAAACCTGTAGTAAGTTTTAAATTATTAAAAAAAAACTACTTACTAGATCTCGTTCAAACCAATTTTCGGTGGAAGTTTGCATGGTAATGTACATCATATATTTTTTTTAGTTTTATCATACTCTTATTTTAGAAGTTACGGGGGGGGACCAACATTTTACCACTTTGGAAGTGTCTCTCGCGCAAACTATTCAGTTTAGAAAAAAATGATATTAGAAACCTCAATATCATTTTTGAAGACCTATCCATAGATACCCCACCCCACACGTATGGGTTTGATGAAAAAAAAATTTTTGAGTTTCAGTTGTAAGTATGGGGACCCCCAAAATTTATTGTTTTTTTTCTATTTTTGTGTGAAAATCTTAATGCGGTTCACAGAATACATCTACTTACCAAGTTTCAACAGTATAGTTCTTATAGTTTCGGAAAAAAGTGGCTGTGACATACGGACGGACAGACAGACAGACAGACAGACAGACATGACGAATCTATAAGGGTTCCGTTTTTGCCAAATTTGGCTACGGAACCCTAATTATTCAAATTCTTATAAAAACTGAAGACCTTTTAGGCGCAGTAGTTTCCAGGAGGGTGAAAGTGACCTAACTCAAAAAACTACCGAAACTGAGGAAATGTTTTAAATTTTTAGTAAGTAAGTAAGTGAATTTGTATGGGTAAGAACTAAGAACTATATTTGTGACACCTATTCTCCCACTATCTGAACTACTATCTATTAAAACATGAGTTTTATTTGTGTATGTTTGATGAATTTCCTCAAACAAGCTGCAAATCGAACCTTGGACATTGCGCTTACGGAAGGGTCTCAGGAATTAAACGTTCTATTTGCAGCGTTCTAAACATAGAACAAATTTCGCAAAGGTACACTACGCAGCCACCCTTCACACAAGATGTTCTAAATTCAGCTCCATCCCTTTCTCTTATTACCATTAAGAACGGGACAACTATGCAACAAGGCAGTCGGCAGCCGTGCGTGCGCATCTGCCATTTAAATTATATAACGTCACATAGAAATAGAATAATACATTTAATACTGAGCTCCAATGCAACTGGAATAAAGTTGATTATGCTTTGTATGGAAGTTTAAGGTTCTACATAATAGGCTTTATTGAAAATTGAGCTCTGTATTCTAGGTCATAAAGCTGGTTTTCCAATGTTGATTATGGTAATTGCAGCTGTAAATAATTGTTCATACTCCACAGCATTTCGTAGCTCAAGCTTTTCGAGCGTAGCTTTTGACGCCACTCCGCCGGCAGGCCCCGTCGCGAGCGGACGTCCTTCGCGTCGCGTCTTCATTTACAATCGTAACAAACCACGCGTAAATAATAAAGTATAATTAATTGCAAGTGTTTTTGTGACTTTAAATAAAAATATAAGTGTTTCATGTGTGGATATCTGCTATGGATTGAATAGTTGAGGATTTAATACATTTTTGCGTCTCTTTTTGGAAATTTTGACCAATGATGGGTGTCAGTTGTATGAACGTACGGCAGGCTAGGGGCGGGTGCCACTGCCCCGCTTGTCCTAGGGCTTCGGGCCATGGAGCTTCGATGCCGCCTCAGACCCTAGTTTTGCCCCCAATGGCTTTGGAACCTGAAACGACCCCTGTTAAGGACAAAAAGGGGTCCAAAATGAAGGTGCTGAAAAAAATTAAGAAGAAAATCGGATTAGGTGAGTTTATTTTGGATGCAATTTTTATTAAAATGTTCAAAATTTGTAGTTGATGTACAATAATTTTACTAATAATTTCAATAAAGCTTATCGTATTCATTGATTAAAATTAAATTAAAACTTGATTCTGTAAATAATCTTACACAAATTAATTTACCAATGCATCGATTAAAAATTGAAACACTTTGAAAAAAAAAGTTTATTTATGAAGCCATGTTAAATGTTCTGAAGGGTGGATGGGCGTAGTGGCCGTTTATAACCGTTTTAACTTTTAACGGTAACATTCTTTGTTATCTAATCTTTAGTTAACCGCTAAATTAATAAATAAAAATAAGATTTTTACATTGACAAAACATACATTTGTATGTACTTGGTCAGTTTCTAAACGATTGACGAATGTCATCTTGATTTGGCATCAAATCTCACACTACCCACTCATTTTTATATATTGTTAGTGTTATCTTGACGTTTTGACATTTTTAGTTTGAGAGATTTGTCCGTTTGAATTTCAAATTGAATACGTCATCCGATGCGTGCGAGTCGAGATATTTAGCGATTTTGAAAAATTCTTTCGTGTTTTTGCAAAAAATTGTGATTTGATGTGATTATAAATTATCAATTGAAGTGATTTTGTGTAGATATTCGTAATGAAACTATACATTATAAAAAGAAAAGGTGAGTCGTAGATTATTATGATCTATCTATTTTCTGATTTGAATTTTTGGCTTTAAAACTTGGCCATTTGATAGAAAATTGTTTTGATTTGATGAAAAAGTTACTTAGATTACTACTATTATTGATTTTATTATTTTATTATTATTGAAAGCTATGTGGAACTACCTAATCTTTGTAGATATCTATCTACTTACGTTCTTAGAAGGTTCACGAATATTGGTTTGTTTAATTTAGGATGATAATTGTGACAGATGAGAGGTAAATAGCAATAGTGGAGGACTAGAGTGAGACAGACTGAAGCAACTATGCAAATGGCATCCACCGAAATTATCATCCTAAATTAGACATACTTATTCTTACATTTTACCTTTCGTTCATCTACCGAGAATACATGAAAAATTTAAACTTTTGAACATGAATTTTAATCGACATAGGGCTGGCTAGGTTTATCTATACTTACTAATATTATAAATGCGAAAGTTTGGATGGATGGATGTATGGAATATGGATGGATGTTTGTTTGTTTGTTACTCAATCACGCCAAAACGGTTGAACGGATCTGGCTCTTTGGCACAGAGATAGATTATAGTCTTGAATAACACATATGGTACCTACTTTTTATAACAGTTTCCGTGGCAACCAAAAAACCTCAATCCACGCGGACGAAATCGCGGGCACCAGCTAGTAGGTACTTACATAAATGTGTTCTTCTTTCTTTTATCAATGCAAGATTTTGACAGATTGTTGTTCATTTTGAAAAGACAATTGCTGGACCAATCTGTCTAGGAACGTAAATAACTTGCATCCTAAAGACAAACGGACGATACTTTAGCCTGAAGGATTTTTTTACTTGTAGGTGAAGTCGTGGGCATAAGTTAGTTATGGCGCGTGCCATCTGCCCTCCGCTGTAGGTAGCTACATAAATATGAAGGTACAAATGCCTATTTGCCATGAAAACACCTGTTGTTACTTGTTGCACCTTTTTTATAATTAACTTAATTACTGACAGTTTAATTTTAACCATTAACCGACCGGTTTTGGTGGTACTCACTACTCACTTCTAGTATGTAAAAAGTAAAAACCTAATGAAGTATAGACTTGTCATGCGGAGTTGTCGAGCCCGAAGCTTGGTCACCCATCTACTTACTATCTAGAGTCAGTGTTGCTTTACCGGCGCAATAAAATGAAGTTGACAATGTGTCAAGGCCTAAGACCAAAGAAATGAGACATAGATCTGTGCGTAATATCTCATTGAAATATAGAAATAATATTATACTTAGAATATTGTTTAGAGAAATTCTCAAATAAATTTTCCATAGGTGGATGAATTTATACCTAGTTTTGCCGCGTGGATTTCTATTTTACGCCACTAAATACAAGTTAGCCCTTTACTGCAATCTCACCTGATGGTAAGGGATGAACTATGCCAAATTTTATGCAGGGCCCCAATCATGTAAGAATGGTCGATCAAACGTTAAAGATTTTCGTCAAAGTAAAATAAACCATAACTGCATTGAATTAGAGCTCAATTTCGTCTGCCTATTCTTATACGTTTAGGTATGTACGATACCCTAAATGTGTAAGCATGGGCAGACAGAGTAACAAACATCCATCCATCCATCCATCCATCCATCCATCCGAACTTTCGCATTGAATATAATATTAGTATAGATAAGTACAGATTTTCCTCCTTTAGATAAACTGGGGAAACCAATTTGGTGTTTTTATTTGTGTGTAGGTATTTTTTCCTATACAGCTTTATACAATAGTTATTTTGATTATGTATTACATAGAGGAGATACGCTGCAGGTTTCAATAATACAAAAATGTAACATTATCTTTTAAATCGGCAATTGTTTTTATTTCTGCTCCCAAGGTCATTTTTTCGTATAAAAATCTTATTAATTAGTAATTTTTTTCGCGGTTTTGGGCTTAGGACTCGTTTTAGTCTAGGAAGTTTGTACGATTAGAAAATTCGGTCTATCAAAAATTTCCTTGTTAATATTTTCCGTGGTTCTTATCTTTTCACGGCCCATCCAGCTCAACCGATTTTGATGAAATTAGGTACAAAGATAGTTTTCAAGTTACATTTTGAGCACAAGCAAATTTTTATACTGGAAAATCATAGTTATATATAGGAAAACCTAAATCCACACGAAGCTTCATCTAGAAGGTACCTACCTAATAATATGTACTAGCTGATGCCTGCAACTTCGTCTGCGTGGAATAATTTTTTTTGATTCTCACGGAAACTCCTTAATATTTCGGGATAAGAAGTAGCCTATGTCCACTCTTCAGGTCCTCAACTATACCCATGCAAAAAATCCCGTCGATCCGTTCCTCTGTTGCAGCGTGATTGAAGGACAAACCAACAAACAAACCCACTTTCGCATTTATTTAAGTATGATACGATTTCTATTAAAATTCAGAAATCGGAAGTAAAGATAATAGCTGCCCGTACATCAATTTAAATTATAAACATGTGGTCTCGTGTACCGACTGTAGTGTAGCTACACTGCGGCACTTCCGCCGCTGCTTCCGCCACATCTGGTAGATTAGGGGGAAACTCCGCATTGTGTTTACGCGCTTTTGTCTTTTTTTTTTCTTTCTTGCCTCTTTCTGATCTATTGTCTTGCCTCTTTCTGCTCTATTGTCTTGCCTCTTTCTGCTCTATTGTCTTGCCAAATTTTGAGTCATTACCTTGTTTACTCATAGGACATCTGTTACGTGTTAGTTATTACCATCATAGTACACATGGTCGAAGGATCGATGCTCGATTGGAGCACGCACCTCTATTTTTTCAGACGTTTAATTAATAATTTAATTATCACTTGCTTTGACGGTGAAGAAATAAGATAGATATAAAAAAAAAATTAATTAAATCTATGGTGATTTTTTTATTTATTTTGTTTTCTTATTTCGTTTTGTGTAGACTGCCAACCCGCACTGTACCAGCATGGTGGACGATGGCCTTGTAATTTAATGAATTGTTATTTTGTAATTGGACAGTTCACAAAGTAAAACAATAGAAGACCGTAACTTATTCTAGCCACGCGTGGACAGCGATCGTTTTTACACGTAGCGTGATAATTACTTGGTCACGACATTACTATACAGAGGGAGCAAGACGGCCACTGCACGAAGTAAGGTCAGCCCTACACTGGACGCGCGCGTACCCGTGTTCGAGTTGTAAGTGATACAAAATATATAGTGACCCCAAGTAATATTTTGTAGTGTGACAGATCACAGAACTCCTTTATCCAGTTCCTTGTGCGAGGAATCCTGCCATTTTTTTTCTACCCGCATCAGTTTCGATAGGGGCCTTTAGCATCTTTACTTTAGCCTCTAAAGGTCGTTCTTAAAAAAAAAGTGAAAAAAACAAGATGCTCTCGAGACAGCTGTGCGTTTATTGTCGCTTTTGAAAATCGAACGCCGCGCCGCGAGCAGCTGACTGTGCTAGGGCTGCCAACTTCTAAGTTCTGAAATCCTTTTAGTATGTACTTATTTAATACACAATAATATATTTAATTTACTTAATTATTTGCTTTCTCTCTATATCTCTCTGCGTTGTGAATCGTGACTTGTGACCATTTTCCGACACGTAATTGTAGCAGGTTTTTTTTAGATACCAATAATAATTCCTCCACATAAGACTCAACCCCATAGAGTACCCCCCTAAGAGGGTGATATTTCACCCTCTTGGGGTTGAAAGTTTGTATGAAACTCCGTCATTTCTCAAGTTATATCCATGAAACTTGGTTTACAAGCTACGGGTAAAAATTCTCAAGTTATATCCATGAAACTTGGTTTACAAGCTACGGGTAAAAAATTAAGAAATATGTGTTTCACAGTTTTTGAAATTTCTACCCCCGAAGGAGTGAAATAGGGGATGAAAGTTTGTATGAAAGTCCTTCATTTCTCAAGATATTTCTCAAGTTATGTCAACGAAACTTGGTATTTTGGCTTACAGTAATAAATAAAGAAGTATGTGTGTCACAGTTTTTCAAAATTCCACCCCCACGGGTTAAAATAGGGGTTGAAAGTTTGTACGAAATTCCTTCATTTCTCAAGTTATAGCCATGAAACTTAGCATTTGGGATTTGAGTTAGATATAAAGAGTACGTGTTTCACCATTTTTGAAAATTCGACCCCCAAAGGGGTGAAAGATAGAGTTTGTCCTTCAATCACGCCGCAACAGAGCAACGAATCAACGTGATTGCATGAGTATAGTTGAGGATCTGGAGAGTGACAGGCTACTTTTTAAACCAGAAAATTAAGGAGTGCCTGTGGGGAAAAAAACTTAAACCACGCGGACGAAGTCGCGGGCATTAGCTAGTCTACTAAAAATGATGTCGCAACTAGACCACTTGTATGTTCCTTTTCCTATCTTATCTTTTTGAAGTTTCCTCCAAAAATATTAGGTTATCTCAAAATAATACATTACAATTGGTTTCATGTATAAAGGATTAGAAAATACGGAAAAAATATTTAATTTAATGAAAAATGATGGATAGACACGGAAAAGGATTAATTTTGAAAGGTATAGATTAGCTGTTTAGTCTTATCGATTAATTATTTTATAGTTCAACGCAGATTAAGAATAGATTAATCATAATATAAAATATAGTTAAACATTTGTCAAGAACCCATTACGTAATTTAAGTATACTTCACACAATAATGTCGTCACTAATAACTATCACCAATAATTAACATAATATTATTATGATACTCAGATGCCAACATTAAATTCTAATTAGGTAACCCTAGTTAAAAGTTAATTCGTTTACTGTGATAAAATAAAACTAACAAAATACCAGTTAAACATCGAGAGAAATCATACTTCATACTACTTAATATTATAAATGCGAAAGTGTGTTGTTTGTTGGTTTGTTGGTTTATTGGTTTGTCCTTCAATCACGCCGCAATGGAGCAACGGATCGGCGTGAATTTTCGCATGGGTATAGTTGAGGACCTGGAGAGTGACATAGGCTACTTTTTATCCCGGAAAATTAAGGAGTTCCCGCGGGATCAAAAAAACTTAAACCAAGCGGACGAAGTCGCGGGCATCAGCTAGTGTCTATATAAATAAAAAATACACAGTAAATAATTTTAATACTTTTCATAAACTGGCAAGTGGCAACCCTGGTTGCTTGCGCAGGCGCATGCCCAGAGGGTCCCGTTTGCGAAACAGCTGGCGCTTCACAATACGTGTGAGCGAGACGCAACATACACCAACACCATACGAGTGAAGGAGACCAATGACACCGTATGTTTGTTGGTGATAACGCGGCTCCTGTAAAAATGATAAGAATTTTTTAGTTCCAAATGGGGACTTCGAAACGTTTTTTAGGTATTTTTAAATGTAAAGTTGAACAGTTCTTTTACTGTATTTAGCAGATTTATAAGGGAATTTTTCTATTGGTTTTTTAATGGTTTCCAGCTATATTGGTACTAAAATAAGATTCAGCATATTCCCGTCAAATTAGGTACTGATTCTCCTTTGTCCAGGTCTCAATAAAACTAGCTCGGAAGTAAGATCTTGTAGGTAGGTTCTTCGGAGATGAAAAGAACTGGATAACAACTTAATAAGACGTAATTCGAGATCTTTCAGAATAATAATATGCACTAAGTACTATTTAGCGTTTATTAGCATTCAGTACTATCAAATATAAATATTATAAATGCGAAAGTTTGGATGGATGGATGTATGGAATATGGATGTATGTTTGTTACTCAATCACGCTCCAACGGCTGAACGGATCTGGATGAAATTTGGCACAGAGATAGATTATGGTCTGGAATAGCACATAGGCTACTTTTTATCCCGGAAAATTAAAGAGTTCCCGCGGGAACCGAAAAACATAAATCCACGCGGACGAAGTCGCGAGCATCAGCCAGTATTATTATAATGTCAACTAGAACAACATAAACTTTTTTAATTGTATTTTAGCCATAATAAGCTACAACTTAAACCGACAGCTGCCATTTGTATAATTTAGTTTTGAGCTCGTTTCGAGACATTAACTCGACCAAATGTTCATAGGATCGAAATCGCCATATTATTGATCAAAAGACGTACTAGTTCTTATAAATTCATTGAAATAACCATATCAGCTGGCATTAAACACCTTTTGGTCGTATCTCTGTCGTTCTCTAACTTGGAGACTTTCCTATCATGCGTCTCTTTTCTACGTCTTGTAATTTTTTCTGTTATAATATCAGCTGCCTATGTATTGGTTGGCTCTTTCTATTTCTATATGTCTGAAAGAGATGAAGAGAACAGATGTAAGGTAACATTTGCTATGGATAGTGGGTTTGGACCCCAAAAATATAAAGTTTGCAAAAAATTGCCAAATGCCAATTAACTTCCTGGCGCTGTGAGGTAGCGTAGTGGTTGGCGCTGGTCCTACAAGTCTAATGTCTCGGGTTCGATCCCCGGCAATTCAATTTGGGAATCAATGGATAACTTCTGAATTTTCTCTGGTCCGGATTGGTGGAAGACTTGACCGGGGTAGTTACGGGCGGCCTGATGTCCGCTACCATCTTAGACAGCACGATCACTTACCACCAGGTGAGATCGCAGTCAAGGGCTAACTTGTAATGGAATGAGAAAATGCTTTTTTAACCCATTAAATAGTAATGAATACTCTCTAAAATAGTACAATTAACAAAATCCTAGCAACATTGCATAAAAAATCGTTCCAAAATTCGAATTAGGAACGTCGAGAGCGGTGTACATTCCGCGCGGGGTTCTCACGATCATTAGCGCCGATGCCGTCTTCACAGAGCTTCGAAATTCGAATCGTGCGTGATCTCTACAGTCGCTCACTTTGTCGCCGTTGGGCCACGACTCACGAGGCATATGCGGTGGCGACATAAAATAGTGCGTGAAATTCGAGTTCTTGTTTATTAATAAAAAGAAAAGTCCTAACTTAACTGTCTTAACGATGCGGCCCAGGCTAAATACTAGAGAGCAGAAAGCTGGATGTTTCACAGAAGTTTACAAGGTCCCTTTACAATTTAGACACTAGACAAGGAATAAGGCAGTGTTTTGAAATTACAGCTACAGCGTTAGAGCAGGCGTTTAACTGAAGTACTAGATCAGCTGTTCTGTTTGTTCGTTTTCGACGTAAGTATAGAACACCACTTCCGCCGAAAAGAGCTCTTGGCTATTTTGGGTTCTAATCATTGGTCGAGTCTGATAAAGCTTTACTTTAACAACACAGCGCCCATACTGCCAACGCTTAAAACCATATAGTTTCATTATTGTTGACTTTCGTGTTTCAGAATTATTATCCTTATTTTTCTTCTTCTTCTTCTTCTTTTCTTAGTTTATGGCTTTCTGTAGTGCCAAGACAGCACAATGCACTTCGCCAGTGTCAGGTAACTTGAGGGAGGCACAAAGGAAATTGGCCGGTTATAGAGTGCCTTTATTATCCTTATTTCCTTTATTTTCAACGTCAAGGTACGTAACATCGAACTGTCATTTTTAGTAATAGCGTTGGCAGTATGGCCCCTGGTTAGGTAGGTATGCTTGTAATGTATGACACAATTTGAAAATAAATGTTTTTTCTTTTCTTTTGGTCTCTGTCTCCTGTCGCTCGTGCAACGAGGCCGTGGCCCCGCGTTCAGCTGGAGAGTTGTAACTTTTGTAACAGTCCTGTATCGGTAATTGCCGGTAAATTCGGCCTAATGGTGAGTTCACATTATTCCAGTCCAGTAATCCAGCGAGGTAATCCAGTCCAGTGCTGGACTGGATTATATCGTCCACATTATTCCAGTCACTCAAAAGCTGTTAGATCGGTAACACTATAGTGACAATGCTTTCAAGAAAGGAGTTTAGAAATTGTTTTAAAACTGTTCAATTATTACTGTGCTTTTCTTTTCACCATTGCATTTCTTATAAATGAATTGAACTTGGCGAACCATTTTATCTTATTCTGGTAAACATCACCGCACTAGCACCAGACGTAGATGATTTTTTAATCTTGTCTAGTTCAAGGTAGTATGTAGATCGCATACTTTTTACATCTCCTACAGTAAAACCTTCTATTTGCATACCCTGACAAATTTTTTGCAGGGTGGATTGGCGCATGCCTTTGTGTTTATGAAATTCTGAAGAGATATCCCACAAAAACACATGTTCTCTATACAAAGAAACAAACAGAAGAGTTTGGTTTCAGTTAACTTCATTGTTAGGAATTACCTATAGAATTCCACAAAAAACAACAATGCGTGTTCACTGTTAAACGTGTAATCAAGCACTGGATTGGCCGTTCACACTATTCCAGTGGCGCTGGAATGGGCGAACTGGAATGAAAAATAGACCGTCATTCCAGTCACTGGACTGGATTGATCACTGGAATGGGTACATTCCAGTGCAGGTTCACATTATTCCAGTAGCATTCCAGCACTGGACTGGAATGCTGGACTGGAATGCTACTGGAATAATGTGAACCGACCTTAACGCTCTCCCAGCCGCGCCGCGTTGGAAAGCGGGCGCGCGTTTTTACTGATTATTGTGTGCGATAAGCTCTAAAAATTGAACTTATGACTTTGTTTGTCTGCTGTTACTTCTTCTTCTTGCCCTTTACGGTCGGCACAACATGTTTTGTTCTTCCACTCACATCTGTTATCCGTCAACCTCTTATTCGCCCCTTTTATACGCATACCCTCTTTCACACAATCCATCCATCTTTTCTTTGTCTGCTGTTAGTTGTTACCTCTTTATATTATGAAGTCGGACCTCTTCCACTGCCAGGGGTCACCAACTCACCGCAGAGTTACTTAGGGTCACTGGTAGAGATCTCTTGTAAGCAAGAGATAAGTGTTGCCTTGACCACTATTTTTTCTTAAGGTACGTTTTGTTTTTGGGACGATATAAAAAGTTGGTTTAAATTATTAACAATTAGCTGATTCCCGCGACTTCGTCCGCGTGGTTTAAGTTTCACAGGAACTCCTTCATTTTGAATACCCATGCAAAAAATCACGTCAATCTGTTGCACTGTTGCGGCGTGATTGAAGAACGAACCAACAAACAAACACACATTCGCATATTAGTATGATCTTAGTTTTTAAAAACACTAGATGACGTCCGCTAGGTTTTAAGTTTTGATGAAAAGTACCGTTACAACTCTTAGAAGTCTGTCCATGATGAAAAGTAGGTACCCTATGTCTGCCACTCTCCTCAATCAATAGCCATACAAAAAATCACGTCGATCGGTAGCTCTGTTTGCAGCATGATTGAAGAACAAACAAACTTTTGCATTTATTATTTTGGTAGGATATGATAGTTATAGTTTGCGCAATTGGCAACACTATTACAATTCCGCGTAGGTTACGCAACGGCCGTCGGCGCGGTCCCGAGCGGCGCATCCCACGACCCCGCGACCCCTCGCCAGCAAACAAACCTGTTGCCGCCGTCTGCTCCCCTGGTACTTGTCTACTACGCTATGTTTATTACTACTGCACTTCTGCTTACAACAACAACGCTTGTAGTATGTTGTAGTCATCTGTGCTAATCATACTAATCATCAGCTCAGCGTGGTGAACTATGGCCTACAAACCCTTTTCATTTTGACTCGTGCTTGATAGCGGCTGCCGATTTGTTGGGCGTTGACAATAATGATGATGATCAAATAGAAAACTTGTATTTTGTCGTTTTCAAACTTCCAATTTCAAAAGATATCATTAAGAGGATATGGGAGGAACGGGAAACTTTGAGAATAGGTATTGAACATTTATATTGCCGTCGCGCTGCTCCTCGAATAGAATGCCATAACACCCGATAGGGACAACTGCATCTTGGACCGATAATACCTATGAAAAACAGCCGAATTCTTACGCTCGTATTTTTCTGTTTCCTCCTCCAAAACAGAACCGATTTTAATTTTTTTTTCAAGAATAATTTAAGAAGGACTCAGGCTATGTCGGTATGTTTTTCTTTTTTTGATTAAATTCGTCAAATTTATTTGCGGGATATCTGATAATGACGCGAAAACTGGGCCATTTTTTGCAATTTTTGAAGGTTCCATATTCTTAAAATTATTACTTTATTGAAAAAAGCAAAACATAGGGACATGGCACGAACATATATAGATTTGATGGTGTAAAAATATTTTTTCTATTGTGATTATACACGGAGAAAACAGACTAATACGATTGTATGGGGAAAACCGCCCTCCCGTATCGTCTTAAAAGAGTTATATTTTGGTTACTTCCTGGCTTATATTTTCTTAAAACCCATATGATTGTTTGTCATTTCATTTTGTACCTAAAGATGTAAATAAGTGTTAAACAAATCGAGAATACCTATATTGAGTAAACGCATTCTGTATACTCCATACATTAGCACTGTACTGCTAGTAAATAAAAAAAAACATGTTTCTTAAATTTCCCATAACAACAAAAGATAAGACAAGTAAATACTTCTTTTGTTTGGAAAAATCTGCCCACCAGATGGTAAAGTTTATTGCAACTTGCAACCCTTTTGTTTTTTTTTTTAATTTTTACGAACTTCCCCGAAAGCTTCGATTTTCAACGCGTGGGAAAGCAGACGTCTACATAAAAATACAATTTTAAATATTCCACTTCCTCAATTACTTCTCGTTCGTTCTTACTTGTGATAAAGTTTAAAATTGATTGGCACGATTGTGAATAATAAGTTTGTCAATTTTGTGTACGAGTTGTGAATCGCTAATTTCTTTGTATTCAACTTGCAAGATGTTTTCGGTTCCGGCTACTCAATAGAATCGTTATTTATTACACCTGTTATGGGTTTATGCTTGCCTGGTACGTCCTTTGTATTATTTGGCTAAGCTAGCCAAAAAAGCGTAGTTTTAGTAATAAAAAAATAGCGTTTTTCTTCCTACTTCGCACCTGTTTTTGATTATATTCAACCCTTATAGAGGTGGTAAAGTAATAATGGATAGGCAATTAGGCACTGAAATACACCTTTCTACATTTTTTATTTCTGAAATAAGTCAACTTTTCCCACTGTTTTTGGGGGTTGAATTTCAAAGAAAATGTAGTATATTCAGGACAAAATAGACATCTGAATTACCTACCTCTGTCATTTTCTCAAAAACAGCCGCTTATTTTATTCGAGGAAAAACTTTTAGCAGTTTAGTCTTTTTTGTATTTAATTGAAAAATATGGTAAATCAATAAACTTAGGATGAGAGGAAGTTATTTCCTACGCGAAACTTCACTTTTGGTTTTAAATTTCATGTAAACTAAAACCATTAAGCTATCAAAAATTCTTTTTTTTTTTTCGATTTAAAATGTTGATTTCAAGCTACAATTTAGTGTAAATTTCGCTCCATAAACAGGTAAAGATTAAAGTTTATAAAGAACGAAAGCGTGTGAATCGAATGTTATAAAATACCTGAGTATTTCAGGTATCAAACGGAAAGCTGTCCTAGCGCGGGAAAATCGCTGTGAAGGAATATACTCGGCATTCCATTTGTTACTACTGAGTACTGGTCAGTTATGTGATCCTAGTACATTGGTGGAATTTGTACTAGCCACCAATACGAGACTAAAATTAAATCAATTTTAATTTTGACACTGTAGTGTGATTGGGTAACTTATATGTTTTTTTTTAATTTAGAACAAAAAGGAAAGTATTTTGAGATAGGACTTTTTACATAAACAAATTTAGATAACTTATGGCAACTTTCTTCCAGTGGAGGTGTTAGAGGAATAGTTCTAATGGTTTATTATAGTCAGGTCTGGTAACTTGTTTTGACTTCCCAGACACTTAGTATGTAAATATCTGGTCTAGTTCCAGTCAATTTGGTAACAAACCCGTCTGGAATTTCAAATCGAGAGAGTCCCGAATCGGGCATCCGACTCGATGACAAAATAAATCGATACATACATCGCACGAAAAGGTGAAGTTCCCACGGACCGTGAGAGCGTTCGAGCGGGATGAGACATGTCGTTACAAGCGAGAGAGACAGGGACAGCGAATTACGTTCCAATTATGTAAACAGTTACAGTATTGTCATTATGTCGAGTTATTTTAGATTCAATAATGTTGTACTTAAAGTTTCTAATTGCTTAACTGTGTGATGTCCGAATTTCGATGTACGCGAAGATCACCAAACTTTGCGAAGTAATTATTATTGTTTCTATTGGTTGGATTTATGAAACTTCTGGTGAAGTGGCAGCCAATCGGGTTCCTTGAACTCCATTTGAGAGGTATTTGTTACGGATTTGTTTGTGAATAAAGATTAAATACCCCCTTCCATCCATACTTACTAATATTATAAATGCGAAAGTGTGTCTGCTACGCTTTCACGGCCAATCTGTTCAACCGATTTTGATGAAATTTGGTACACGGATAGGTTGTATTCCGGGGAAGGACAGAGTCTACTTTTTATCCCGGAAAATTAAGGAGTTTTCGCGGGAATCAAAAAAACTTAATCAACGTTTAGGAAGTCGCGGGCATGATATGGTTTTAAATAATGGTAACTAGCTGATGTCCGCGACTTCGTCCGCGTGGTTAAAGTTTTTTTGATTCCCGCGGGAACTCCTTAATTTTCCGGGATAAAAAGTAGCCTATGTCACTCTCCAAGTCGTCAACGATCTGTTGCGGCGTGATTGAAAGACAAACCAATAAACCAACACACTTTCGCATTTATAATATTAGTTTGATTGTTTACTGGGTGTTTACTATTTTGGGACTCATAGATTCTGCAATTCCTTATTCCTTATAAATCTCTCTTTTATAAATATTTTACTAACAGATACCCCCGACTTCTTCCGCGTAGGTCTATAATAGGCTTCTAAATCTTTTGGGAATTTTTCAATTTATCGGGATAACAAGCCTAGGTATGTCCTTTCACGGGATGCAAGTAACTCTGAAATATTTTTTTTCAAAATCGGTTTAACAGTTGATTCGTAAAATCGTAGCAGACAGACAGGCACACTTTTCATTTAAAATATTAGTATGGAAAAATTTAAAAAATAAATTATTGTGAGTTTGTGACCATATTGCCTTTACTGAGACTTTTTGGTAAGCTTTTGTGTCATTTTATGCTAATTTCGTTGTAAACACGAAGTTGAGAATCCCTTCTTACAGTCGTTAAGGAAAGTGGTTTATACACCCGTTGTAAACAATAAGTAGTTACTAGTTTCAATGTATTACGCGTTTTATCTGTAAGGAAATAAAGCCTAATTTACCGCACTAGTGCTGTAATCGATTACGGATGCGCCTGGGAAAATGCGTTCGTGAAATGAAGCACGGATAGATAATAGATATATTAGATAGGTCTATGTGATTGTGTAAGATAGTTAATTGTTTATCACGAGATTTTGACTTGAGTAATTAGTAAAGTTTTGTGCCATTATTCATTACTTATGATTATTCGACTTATGATTATTCGACGGTAGATTCGTTCGACTATTCATAAGGACTTGTAAAAAGTCTATTTGAATAAAAAACTTTTGAATTTTGATTTTTTTTTTTTGAATTTATCATAAAGTTAAGGGTAGAACAAACAAATAAAAACAAACCTAACCTTACAAACCAATAAAATAATAGTAAATACTTATTAATTAATAATACGTAATATTAATCAATAATACGTAATATTAGTATGTATTATTATAAAGAATTTGAGCTGAGCGAAGCAATGGCTGGATCATGCGTCATGCTCGTGAACGGGTGCCACCGTCGGAAATGGGGCTGCCTCTGTCTGCCAGTCTTGGCGTGTATTGAGTATTGTAGGTATGCTCGTGAAAAAAGCTTACTATACAATCGAAGATTACGTAAATGATAAAAAAAAAACAGCGTGGATTTGATTCGCTCCAGCTATGCGTGGGACTGCAGTTACTTGTATCATTATGATGATTGTAAGTTTTGATGGAAAAGAGCAACCACCGAGTTTCTTGCTGGCTCTTCTCGGTAGGAATGGCATTCCGAACCAGCGGTAGATTCATATTATAACGATTCAAAAGCGCTTGTAAAAGCTTATTTGAATAAAAAACATTTGAATTTGAATTTGAATTTAAAATAAAATAAAAATACCAAAAATATTTTAAACATTTCCAAAGTAATAATTTTCCATAGCAATACTTTGAATTCATAAAAGAATAAAAACATTACAGCAAAAAATAACTATAGCAAATGTCAATAAAACAATTAATTAATGTCAGTAGGTAAGGTAGTAATGCCTAGTTACGAGTAGGTTCGGATTATACCTATCACCTATGTAACAGGACGTGGCATGCCATAATAGGACCTAGACGACATTTATTGAAGGACCAATCATAACTGTACGTCATAAAAACAATGGCGGATAATCATATACTGAAAGCGATGCGATCCCACGACGTTATTAATGGTTATTAATGAAATATAATCAACAGGTAGGCTTCAACTGTTTTAATGTGGGACAGGTTGATGTTTGGTTTCGTTTTGTTTTTGTGGTTAAAGATGTTTATTTCTGAAAGAAAAACAAGTCTATGCGTAAACATTAAAGCTTAGAGAGTAAAAAGTGACCTTATACAGAAATTACTAAATACAGACTAATCTTATTATTAAACATCACTTTGAAAATGCTTAATTTTTTCTTGAATCTTACGAAGGATTTTTCATTAAAAACTTCGTTTCGTAAATCATTGTTTTTGTGGTTTAACAAAATAACTTGGGAGGAAAAAAGGTATTATTCTATTAATATGGATTGAAAGCTATTAAAGTCTTAGAATATTTCATCGATATCTAACTTAATAGACACAAAAGTAAAAACACGTTCAAATTATATTATCAAAGAAAAGTGAAAATCAGCAAATAAATCCTACATAGCTTTATTTACTGGATATCTTTTAAAACATAATTAGTTTATAGTTTTATGTATTTGTAAGTCGAAAAAATAATGTAGTTGTTAAATCAGTAATTGCGAGTCATAAAGAATTCAATTAGTTCAAACGTATGATTAATTGAATTATGCGCAATAACTATTTTTTAATCTTCAGTTTCGTATATTAGTTTTAGTTTTACAGTCGACAATTATTTAGTTCATCATATAAATGATAGCAATATCAAAAAACCTACGACCAACGTGGTTTTAATGAAAAAAAAGTAATGGCCGATGTGAAAAGATTGTCGTGGGAATCGAAAACTGATATAGGTAAGTATTATAGTTATTTTTTTCTGGATTGATCGACATGTAGTAGGTACTTAGCCAAGTTTATTGGCTAGATATAGATCACGTATCCAGCCTCTGATGCGTTTAGTTGTACTTTGTATTTTTTGTAAGTACCTACTTACAACTGTTTTTAGGTTCGGTTAAAAATTCTAGTTTAATATGATAAGCGATGGTATGTTTTTAGGGTTCCGTAGCCAAATTTGGCAAAAACGGAACCCTTATAGATTCGTCATGTCTGTCTGTCTGTCTGTCTGTCTGTCTGTCCGTCCGTATGTCACAGCCACTTTTTTCCGAAACTATAAGAACTATACTGTTGAAACTTGGTAAGTAGATGTATTATGTGAACCGCATTAAGATTTTCTTACAAAAATAGAAAAAAAAACAATAAATTTTGGGGGTTCCCCATACTTAGAACTGAAACTCAAAAATTTTTTTTCATCTAACCCATACGTGTGGGGTATCTATGGATAGGTCTTCAAAAATGATATTGAGGTTTGTAATATCATTTTTTTCTAAACTGAATAGTTTGCGCGAGAGACACTTCCAAAGTGGTAAAATGTGCGTGTCCCCCCCTGTAACTTCTAAAATAAGAGAATGATAAAACTAAAAAAAATATATGATGTACATTACCATGCAAACTTCCACCGAAAATTGGTTTGAACGAGATCTAGTAAGTAGTTTTTTTTTAATAATTTAAAACTTACTACAGGTTTGTACGGAACCCTCGGTGCGCGAGTCAGACTCGCACTTGGCCGGTTTTTTGTAAGTACTTAACTGTTTTTTGGTTCGGTTAAAAATTCTAGTTAAATATGATAAGCGATGGTATGTTTTTTTACTCATACGATTAATAAACATACGGTTTTGTTAATTTTAATTTACGTGCAGTAAGAAATGATAGAAAATTATTGTATTTTAAATGTGTATTTCCTCTTATTTTAAATATAGACTTTTTAAAATACAATCAAATAGATATATGCTTAGAATAGAACGTAAAAATTCGTCCGCGTGAAATAAGTTTTTTAAATTCACTCCCTAATTTTTCGGGTTAATATATATAGGTATATAGCCTATGACACTCACAAATAATGTGGCTTTCTATTGGTAACAGAATTTTCAAAATTGTTTCAGTAGATACAGAGATTACCCCCTACAACCTAACAAACTTTACCTTTTTATATTATTAGTACCTATAGATGATGCATGTGCAGCATACGACCTACTTCAATAAAGATTGATTGATTGATATATTTAAATATTAAAATGCTAAAATGGAGCATATTATAATCATATCCCGTACCATTGTACCCTTAGATATCCTCTTTATATGTATTTATGTAGTAATGACTAAAAAACTGTACTCTTATGTACTCTAACTGTACTCTTTCAAACGTTTGCAATCAATTCCGGGATTCGAACCCACGATACATCTACTTCATTGCTACTGCATCATTCCATAAAAGTGTATCTTATACTATATCTCACAAAGATACAACAAACGAAAGCAAAAGTTCTTTCAATTAGGTATCTAAATTCTAAAAATAGTCATTCAAGTTCATTCAACACCGAAGTCTTTGAAAACGTTTGAATATAAACTCTATTGTTTATATAAATTAAGTTTATTTTCACACGGCCAGCCAATCACTCGACTCGGTAGTCGAGTGATTCCCACGTTCGATGAATCATTATTGATTCAACTTTACTATTATATCCACCTCACAAATAGCTATATTGGGACAAACCAGAAAATATCCATACCAATAATAACATAAAATATACATGTTATGTAACGTATCAATTGTATATTTTTTACATTTTGTAACATTTTTCTTTTTATGAAAAGAGCAATTACCGAGTTTCTTGCCTGCTCTTCTCAGTAGAACAGCTTTCCGAACCGGTGGTAGAGTTTGACTTCTCATAAGTGACACAAAGGTCCAAAATATAATTACGACGATGGCAAAAATATACCTTTTGAAAAAATAAAATCGTTCGTTTAATAAAAAAATAATAATAAATGTTTCTTTTAAATATTAACAATTACTATAGCTGATGCCCGTGACTTCGTCCGCGTGGTTTAATTTTTTTTTAATATTCTCGCGGGAACTCCTTAATTTTCCGGGATAAAAAGTAGCCTATGTCACTCTCCAGATCCTCAACGATACCCATTACCCATGCCAAAAATCACGTCGATCCGTGACTCCGTTGCGGCGTGATTGAAGGAAATTAAATGACATTTATTTATTTCTGTACACTATAACAATTTTCATCTTATTTCTAAGGAACGAGGGCGCCTAAAAAAGTTTGAACTGCGTTTCAGCCGTCAACGAAAGGACAAACGAACAAACCAATAAACTAACAAACAAACACACTTTCGCATTTATAATATTATAAGTATGAAGTATGATATGAGTACTTATAGTTCCTATAAGTACCTCGAGTATTTAAATATATCATTTTATAGTATTTGAGTAAGTTTCCAAGTATTTTCATCAAGAAAATAAATCTTTCATGTTATTAGGACGGTCTCAAAAATTTCTAAAAACGCTGGCGCCCCTACAAACCGGCAGTTAGCGGTTTTGATTATAAAGTAAGATTCGGTTTAAAGTTAAACGCATTACTCTACAAGCACGAACTATCTCCAAATCGTTTTTAGAGCTACCATTATGAGATTATATTTTGGATAATTTAGCTTTTATTTATTACTTATAAGCTCTATAACTGCTCTTAGATGAATATAAGCGACTGCCTATAGCGGTTAGCGTGGTCGATAGCGGATCACGAGGTCCCGGGTTCGAGTCCCAGGTCGGGCCATAATTAAGTATTGGGTTTTTCTGACTACAAATTCTCAGTACCAGCCTGGAGTTGGAAATTGCGGAGAGCACGTTAAGCCGTCGGTCCCGGTTATTATCACTAACATGATAATAGTCGTTAAAGCCCGCCAACCCGCATCGGAGTAGCGTGGTGGGTCCAAGCTCTAATTCCCTCTCTGCTATGAGAGTGGAGGCCTGTGCCCAGCTGTGGGCTGTAGTAGTAGTAGTACTAGTTATAGTACGGGACTATTAGACATTGACCCTAAAATAAAAAATGTAAAGCTGATTTTTGGCACAAGTGTTCCTTGGGGTCTGAAAAGTACCTGTTCAAAAATCCCCCCCCCCCCTAGGCCGCGGGCTTCCCCCCCTGCCTCCTCAAACGTCTCCCCGACCACCGTTTTTTGTAATTTTCTCAAAAATGATTAAAGCTAGAAAAAAACGTTCTGTGGTGAAAATTATCTTCATTAAATTGTCTACAAAATATATTAATGGTTCATTTCGATAAGACTAATAGTTTAGGAAATATGTTAACCCTTTGTGCATGAAAAGAAAATATTTTGCATGTATCGCTTTTTGTAATGTACTTTCTTGTAATTTCCATAATAACTGATAGAGCTACGAAAATGTTGTCTGAAGCAAAATAAAAGGTTTTTAAATTATCTATAAAATAATGTTTAGTTTATATTGTTAAGAATAATAGTTTTAGAGATATACCTACCTATTGTGTTAGATAACGAAAATAATATGCAAATACCGTGTACGTTGTTTTTAATTTCTGGGAAAAAAATAACAGAGTTAGGAAAATCTGATTGAAGCAATAATAAATATAGTTAAATTACCTACAAAAAATATTTTGTTTCATTTTGATAGCACTAATAATTTCGAAAATATACCTGTCATAATTAACATGAAAACAATATTTTTCAAAATTTTACATGTTTTCTGTAATTTCTAGAAAACTATTTGAGCTAGGCAAAAAACTCCCAGAAGTAAAAATAAACACCATTTAACCAATTATTTAAAAAATATTAGTTTATAAAGATAGGACTAATAATTTCGCATATATATCCATGTATTGTGTACGTAATAAAATTAAAAAATTGCTAGAATCCTGTGTTATTTGCAATTTGCACAAAAACTATTAGAGCTGGGAAAAATCCTCGAAAGAATAATTAATTTCATTAAATTACCTACAACAAAGTCTAATGGTGTTTTTAGATAAGATCAATAGTTCGAGAAATATCGTAACCTTTATTCCATGAATAATTTTTTTTTTTTCAAAAACTGTGTAATATTTTAGAATTTTCACAGAAACTATTACAACTAGGAAAAAAAATATCAGTAGCAAAAATGAACTACATTAAATTATCTCCAAAATAGTTTTTACTGTATTCTGATAGAACTAATAGTTTCGGAAATATAGCTGCCTAACTGGCATAAAAAACTAAACCTTTGTAAAAACCCTAAATGCTTTTTGTAATTTCAAGAAAAAGTATTAGAGCTAGGAAAAAAGCTGTCAGGACTTAGTACAAAGTTTATTAATTTACCTATAAAATAGTGCTTAGTTTATTTTGATAGGACTAATAGTTTTCGAAATATACCTTGCTATTGTGTAAGAACCGGTGGTACTCATGTAGACTTAGCATAATACTATGGAATAAATAGAAATAAACCCCAAATAAATAACGTCTTGTTGATTTTAGGCACAAATGATGTCCTCTTTTCTCCCCCACAACCCTCCCCCACCCCCTCCCACCCCCTCTCAAACATCTCGCCGATTGTGCTTTTTTGTAATTAAATTTCAATTCAAGTATCAAATCAAATGTTTTTTATTCAAATAAACTTATAAAATGCTTTAGAATCGTCCAGTGAATCTACCATTGGTTCGGAATGCCGTTAAAAGTTAATCTGATAAAATTATCTACAAGATGGCTGTTAGATGTTGGTGGTTCATTTTATTAGGACTACATTGTTTTTGGATAAATGCATATTGCATACCTACATATTGTTGAAAGTACTTCGACACGTAGGTATATCAGCATTTACTAAGACTATAGTGTGGTGTTGTTTTGTAGATAAAGATATGATAATTATTACTATTAGTTTATTGTATTATAGAATCGATGATTTTCAAATAAAATGAGTAGTACAAAGACTAAATTATTGCAAAATATTTTTCTGTCATGCACGTTTACGATCGTTATATTTCCGAAAGTATTAAGTTTATTGAAATGAAATAAAAAGCATTTTGTAGGTGATTTCATGAACTTTAATTTTGTTTCTATCGTTTTATTCCTAGGTCTTATACTTTTCGTGTAAATCACAAGAAACATACACGATTTTTCAAAAAAAACAAAAATAACTCAAAATAAGCCGGCATATTTCCAAAAGTATTTGTTCTATCATAATGATCAAAACGCCATTGGGTAGATTATTTAATGTAGATTATTTTTGCCATAGACGGTTTTTTTCTAGCTGTAATAGTTTTCGAGAAAATTATAAAATACTGCGCTCAGGAAGACATTTTAGGGGGGGGAGAGGAAAGCCCGCATCCTAGGAGGGGGGATTTTTGAGGAATTACTTTTAGGACCCTAAAGAACACTTGTGCCAAAAATCAGCTTTACATTTTTTATTTTAGGGTTCCCATACAAAGCTTGCATAAGTAGCCTGGGCTATTATAGTAAGCTCTAAAAATGATATTTGAAGCGTGTTATTTAAAATCAAAGTTGTTCACTAAAACTATTAAACTAGCTGACTCGCGATGACTTGAGGCCCGAAATCCTTTATTGGTTGAGACTTGAGGTCTACACTCTACACTAAAATTACATTAAATATAAAACTCTTGTCTGTCTGTCACCTTTTCACGGAACAAACGTATAAAAGATTTTGACGAAATTTGGTAACTTGTATCCTGGCTTTTTAACCGACTTCCAAAAAAAGAAGAGGTTCTCAATTCGGCGCGTATCTTTTTAGGGTTCCGTACCAAAATGGTAAAAATGGAACCCTTATGGTGCGACTTTCTCCGTCCGTCTGTCACAATCGATTATTTCAGTAACTATTAAAGCTATCAACATGAAATTTGGAATAGTTGTGTATAATAGTGGCCTAACATCATTAACTAGCATAGTTTTTTTGATATTAACAATAAACCTCTACAAACAAAGTTAGTTTTGCGGTTCATTAAATTCATTGATCGTAAAACTTACTACAGGTTTGTACGGAACCCTCGGTGCGCGAGTCCGACTCGCACTTGGCCGGTTCACGGACATCATCAAGTTAAAAATAAAACTTGCAAGAATTAGATTACCGAAGTAACTTGATATTGTAATTGCGAATTTCTTAACCTTGCCTTCTTAAGCTATAATACTTCTAATTACATATGTGTTATTATTTCGTAAGAATCTACTTCTTATACTAGGTCAAAGTATATAAGAACACTAGTTACACCGCCCCGGCGTCGCTCGAGTGAAAACGTGTGGAACTTTTGAAATTCCATGACTGGGATGGAATTTGCTAAAACCTTTCGCTTAAGTATAAGGATTTAGGGTTAGAATTTAATATTTAGAGCCTCAGAGTTAGCCGTTGATAGATCAGTCAGTCTGTACAACTATTTATAACCGACTTTAAAAAAAGGAGGTTATCAATTCGACACGCATAGTTCGCGCACGAGTTGAATGCATATGTATGTATATATGTATGTTATATATTACAAAATATTCACTTATGATAATCTATAAGGGCTTCCAAACAAATATACTCGTACAAAATTTCATATGTTCGTCCGCGGATTTCTCCGAAACTTTCTTACATTTACTTCCACTTAGGGAACAGTGCAAGTTTCATCAAAATCGGTTCAGTAGTTTTCAAGATACGGACTGTTAAGTGTGCGGTGAATTCGGTTTAACTTTCAATCATCTAATGTACCTAAAGGTAGACGACTCGAGTGTACGTTTAATGCGATGTCGGGCCGCGTCGTCGGTTCTCACGATATTTTAGAACGAGTGACAGCTTTAGATAAAGCAACTTACTGAATATATTATAATTTATTTTATCTACACTAATGTTATAACATTCTACTTATGTTTCCAATACTTGACTTATAATTACCACTGTTATAGCGCAGATAACAAAACACTCAATTTAAGCAATTTCACATGATGGTATAATATCCACATCGATATCGTAAAATCTCATTATAACATCAATAAAACGCGACCAATTAACCTGGCGAGCCTTATGTCAAAATCCTCATACAAGTTGTATAAAATTTTGTTTAGGCTGGCTTTTGAAAACAGTTGGGTTATACGTGAAAACTTCGTCGAAACTACTAAACTTACATACACAAAACTCTTTGGTAAGATCTTGTGCCAATTAAATAAAAAACGAACAGCGCGCGCTCGCTCCTGATTGGCCCTGCGCGCGCAGCTGCGCTCTCATTGGTTAGATTTTAATGGCGGCAAGTTCACTGTGACAATATACGTATATACATAAACTATTGTCAGCTTTTACTCTTGTTGTTTGATAAATTGCATTAGTGAAGATAAAGTAGTGTATGCAACTGCATATAACACGGGTATTAAAACACTCGTTACTATTATGAAACTCGCTGCGCTCGTTTCATAAACTCACACTCGTGTTTTAATACCCTTCATTATATGACAGTTGCATAAACTACTATAATAATATACACCTTCCGTGCTGTTACGCAATGGCTGTTTTATCGCATTCGTAATATAATGGGTGGATTTAGTATTATCTCGCTTATTTGTCGTATAGTGGGAGATAACTTGTGAATTATTAGTTCCCACTTACAAGATAATTAATAAAAAAAACCGGCCAAGTGCGAGTCGGACTCGCGCACCGAGGGTTCCGTACAAACCTGTAGTAAGTTTTAAATTATTAAAAAAAAACTACTTACTAGATCACGTTCAAACCAATTTTCGGTGGAAGTTTGCATGGTAGTGTACATCATATTTTTTTTTTAGTTTTATTATTCTCTTATTTTAGAAGTTACGGGGGGCGGGACCAACATTTTACCACTTTGGAAGTGTCTCTCGCGCAAACTATTCAGTTTAGAAAAAAATGATATTAGAAACCTCAATATCATTTTTGAAGACCTATCCATAGATACCCCACACGTATGGGTTTGATGAAAAAAAAATTTTTGAGTTTCAGTTCTAAGTATGACCCCCAAAATTTATTGTTTTTTTTCTATTTTTGTGTAAAAATCTTAATGCGGTTCACAGAATACATCTACTTACCAAGTTTCAACAGTATAGTTCTTATAGTTTCGGAAAAAAGTGGCTGTGACATACGGACGGACAGACAGACAGACAGACAGACAGACAGACAGACAGACATGACGAATCTATAAGGGTTCCGTTTTTGCCAAATTTGGCTACGGAACCCTAAAAACCTACTAATATAAATGCGAAAGTGTGTCTGCTACGCTTTTACGGCCCATCTTTTTTTTTTTAATTCACTACAAGTTAGCCCTTGACTGCGATCTCACCTGATGGTAAGTGATGATGCAGTCTAAGATGGTAGCGGGCTAACCTGTTAGAGGCATGGCAGTTAATAAAACCCATACCCCTATTCGGTATCCCCCTATCCATCTTTTCAACCGATTTTGATGAAATTTGGTACAGGAATAGGTTGTATCCCGGAGAAGGACTTACGCTACTTTTTATCCCGGAAATTAAGAAGCTCCCGCGGGAATAAAAAAAATTAGTCCAGGCGGACGAAGTCGCGGGCATCATACAGTTAAAAATATGTAATTCCCATTACATTATGAAAGAATATTAAACAATAAAGTAGGCAGTGCTTGTCCCGTCACTGTCTCTATTCACAATCGTCTCGAACCTCATCATTGTTAGTAATTGTGCCCAATTATATCATTACACTATACGCTCCACAAAGAAAGGTTTGTATAATTAGGGCTATATAAGCTGTATAGCCGTGAGAATAACGCTCGACGCTGTATAATGGCTGTAATGTCGTCATTTATAATGCTAATAGTTGATGCGCGCGTCCGCGTTGATTAAGTTTTTTGATTCCCGCGGTAAGTCCTTAATTTACCGGGATAAAAAGCCTATATATATATCCTTCCGCGGGATGTAACCTACCCCTATACCAAATTTCATCAAAATCGGTTGAAAAGATGGGCCGTTAAAGCGTAGCAGACAAGCAGACAGACAGACACACTTTCGCATTTATAATATTAGTATGGATACTATACGCTACACGAAAATAGGTTTGTATAATTAGGTCTTTAAAAGCTGTATAATAAATAATAAATGAATCTTTATTGAACCACACAATAACTAACGAAATTTTAACAAAATAACTTAATTGGTACATATTATGTATTCTACTTAATTTAAAACTGTGTGGTCAATGGCCCACCTCTTGTATAGCCGTGAGAATAACGCTCGAGGTTGTATAATGACTGTAATGTCGTTATTTATAATGCTATATGAGTCGTGAGTCGTGACCTCTGCTGCGCCGGCGTAGTTTTTTTTTTTCCACTACAAGTTAGCCCTTGACTGCGATCTCACCTGATGGTAAGTGATGATACAGTCTAAGATGGTAGCAGGCTAACCTGTTAGGGGCATGGCAGTTATATTAAACCCATAACCCTATTCGGTTTCTACACGGCATCGTACCGGAACGCTAAATCGCTTGGCGGCACGTCTTTGCCGGTAGGGTGGTAACTAGCCACGGCCGAAGCCTCCCACCAGGCAAATAGCTAAATGTACTTTAATAGCTATAGGTCGCAATCATTGACTGATTGACTGACAAGAGTAGGTAACTGCTGTTTACTGACTCTTCTCAGTAGAATCTGCTTTCCGATGTTTTTGACGACCTCCCTGGAGCAGTGGTGGGCGCTGTTGTCTTAACGTGCGGATGGCCAGGGTTCGATCCCCGGCTGGGTCAATTTGGGAATTTAATTTTTTTTAATTTTGGTTTGGTGGGAGGCTTCGTCCGTGGCTAGTTACCACACTACCGGCAAAGACGTACCACCAAGCGATTTAGTGTTTGGGTTTTTGATGTAACTGCCATAAGTACTATTAGACTAAGTCCTAAACAATACAGCACTTGCAGGTTAGCCCGCCACCATGTTAAACTGCACCATCATTTACCAGTTTAACCACCAAGTGAGACCCCAAGTCAGCCCTTGTTATTCTTGTTATTCATTATAACAATAATTGAGATTGTAGCAATGATTGATGCAGGTTTTTCGTAATAAGGCTAATTAGTAATGACGCGTCCACGCAACGTTTTTTTTTTATCTTATTGATCAAGATAAATAATAATATATAAATTTATTGATCAAGATAAATAATATATTTAAACACTAGCCATTCTCTAAAAACTTTGACGTTTATGCGAGGATGGCGAGATCCCATTATAACATTTTAAGTGAAATAAAAAAAAAATATAGGTATAAAATGTTTGGTTTAGGTTATGTACTTACAATGCTATACAATGGTAGTGTTGGTAAACAAGTTTGGATGTTATGCATGGCTCACTGACCGGTATATAAACTGGCCAGCGCGAGCGTGGTGGAATCGGTCAGGTTTCACATCCCGCCCGCACCCACTGTACCTACGGTGCGTCCGCTTCCGCCCGCTGCGGTCAGCTGCGAGTGCTGGGTCTCTAGAGAGTCTCTAGTTCTCCATGTTTTATCAGCCCCCCTATTACGTAAGAATTGTCCATCAAACGTTAAAGATTTTCGTCAAAGTAAAATAAACAATGACAGCATTGAATTAGAGCTCAATTTCGTCTGCCCATTCTTATACGTTTAGGGTATCGTTCATACCTAAACGTATAAGAATGGGCAGACGAAATTGAGCTCTAATTCAATGCCGTTATGGTTTATTTTACTTTGACGAAAATCTTTAACGTTTGATGGACTGCAATTCTTACATGATTGGGGCTGCACCACTACACTGAATACACTTTTATTTTGACGACTACCCTTTTGGCGAAGTGGTGAACGCTGTGGTCTTACAAGTGGGAAGTCCCGGGTTCGATCTTCGGAAAGCCAATTTAGATATTTATAATTTTAGAATTTTCTCTCGCTCTGGATTTAGCGATATCACTCCACTATTTATACTATACTATATATATTTACTAGCGATCCGCCCCGGCTTCGCACGGGTAGCACTAATAATCCTAATCTATATAATATAAACTATCCTATCTCTCAAGTTAGATCGAACTGCACATGGTGTGCGAATTTTATTAGGTATAATCGGTTAAGTGGTTTAGAAGTCCATTGAGGACAAACATTGTGACACGAGATTTATATATATATAGATATATGTATGTATAGATAGACTGTTTAACATAGACAAAATATTATAAACGCGAAAGTTTGTGTGGATGGATGGATGTTTGCTCCTCACGGCAGAGCGGCTGAACGGATCTGCATTCAATTTGATACAGAGATTGATTGTGGTCTAGACTCAATCAATCTGGAATAACACATAGGCTCCTGGAAAATTAAAGAGTTCCCGCGGGAACCAAAAATACCTTCAATCCACGCGGATGAAGTAGCTAGTGCACCATATCAAATCATCAAATAAATATTATAAATGCGAAAGTTTGGATGGATGTATGGATGTATGGATGTTTGTTACTCAATCACGCTCCAACGGGTGAACGGATCTGGATGAAATTTGGCACAGAGATAGATTATAGTCTGGAATAGCACATAGGCTACTTTTTATCCCGGAAAATTAAAGAGTTCCTGCGGGAACCGTAAAACCTCAATCCATGCGGACGAGGTCGCGGGCATCAGCTAGTAAAATTTTTTTTTTTTTTTTTATCCACTACAAGTTAGCCCTTGACTGCGATCTCACCTGATGGTAAGTGATGATGCAGTCTAAGATGGTAGCGGGCTAACCTGTTAGGGGCATGGCAGTTATATTAAACCCATACCCCTATTCGGTTTCTACACGGCATCGTACCGGAACGCTAAATCGCTTGGCGGCACGTCTTTGCCGGTAGGGTGGTAACTAGCCACGGCCGAAGCCTCCCACCAGGCCAGACCAGGGAAAATTCAGAAATTATAAATTCCCAAATTGACCCTGCCGGGGATCGAACCCGGGACCTCCGCACGTTAAGACAACAGCGCTACACACTGCGCCACGGAGGTCGTAAAATAATAAATAGTTATAAAAACTCTGGTCTAGGCGTTGGTCTAATTTCAAAACAAAAATAAATTGTCTATGCCGTAACGTAACCCCCAAGATGGCGGTATCCCGCCACAAATACTACAATGCGGGGGCCATCTTTTCTTGTACGGTGTTGCTGTATGGGGGGAAGTGGGAACATTTGGCGCGCATGTGGCGCGGCCCACGGGGATTTGATGGGGAATCCCTTTTGGTTTTGTTGTGTTGAAGAAAATAACTAACGCGTTACTGAATAAAACTTATAAGAGTGTATAACTTAAAATGTGACCATAAAGAAGTTCAGGGGTGTTATTTAGGCTGGGTTGCATCAACAAATTTTGACGGACACGTAACCTTTTAATATGGCGCTAACGAATGTTAGTCAAAGAAGGTGGTGATTCACCATTTTTACCATGACGCAATATTAGAAAACTACCAGGGGTCTACTCTCTTTCTCTAAAACGAAACTTCGCAAACAAACGAACGAAATTTTCGTTAACTCCTCTCCTACATAATATTATCTCTATGCTCCTCTCTATTTCGTTTTCGTACACGCAGACGAAGTACGGGTCCATAGAAAATTTTCGTAACCGATTGGATTGAACGATTTTGAGTGGGTCTAATAACAGACTAATTACGTTCGTTTGCGAAGTTTCGTTTGAGAGAAAGAGAGTAGACCCCCTGACGTTAAAGTTCTTGCGAGTGTTAAATTTTAACGAACGTAAGTTACGATAACCAATTGTTTGAATCAACCAGCCCTTAGTATGGATAGTGAGGGAGAGGCGAGAGGCCTAGTGCGACAACACATATCAGTCGATTGCGATTGTCGGTAACTGGATGGGTGACTGAACATTGGTGTTCGAATTTGGCCTTTTCGTTTCCCCCGTGCCTCGGAGAGCACGTTAAGCCGTCGGTCCCGGTTATTGTCACTAACATCTGATAATTAATAATCGTTAGAAACCTTAGAGTTGAAATAGTCTAGTCGAGTCGTATGCGGAAGGACTTGGGAACCCACCGCATTATTATACCAAGAAAGCCATTATGTGATTAATAGAATCGGGTTACGACCCACAGCAATGAGGACAGAGATACGACGCAGAGAGAGAGATCGTTTATTATAGTATTGTCTCTAGGCTCTGGAGAAAATACTCTGTTTTCATCCCACTCTTTCACCATTTTGAGCAATACGCAGTTAGGTAATTAATTTTATTTTAAGTTTTATTGAATAACTGATGCCCGCGACTTCGTCCGCGTGGATTGAGATTTTTCGGTTCCCGCGGGAACTCTTTAATTTTCCGGGATAAAAAGTAGCCTATGTGCTATTCCAGATTATAATCTATCTCTGTGCCAAATTTCATCCAGATCCGTTCAGCCGTTGGAGCGTGACTGAGTAACAAACATCCATACATCCACACATCCATACATCCATACATCCATCCAAACTTTCGCATTTATAATATTTATTTGATGCTTTATTCTTTTTATCCCTAAAAAATTCCTTAAAAAATCATAACAATGATAAACTCGTAGCTTTAGTTTTAAGATACCGTAATTGATGATCACCATTATGTTTTGTAGGTTTCGGATTTCAATAAGTGTTCAGTGTACCTAAATTGAATAAATAGATAGATGGATAGAATAAATAAAATAAATATTGCACTGAATAACACCTTCATTTTATATTAGAAACGGTTTTGTAATTCTTTTTATTTTTCCTCAGTATCGCTTTGGTAACTGTCCTCAGCTGTTGAAATACAATTCTCCTTCTTTTATTGCTATCTTATCTCTTTAAGTCTTATCTATGGGCTTATCCCGCGCTATGAGGGGTCGGCACGACATGTCTTCTTCTTCCACTCTTTACTGTCATCCGTCAACCTTTTATCCACACCTTTTATACGCATATCCTCATAAGTAGGCAAGAGTGAATAGGCATCTTCCAGGCAAGCGCGCTCCAACCTAGACCTCATCATTGCTTTGCACTAAGCAGGACTGTCGTGAAGCGCAAGCCTATCACGCAATAAAAAATCAAAATAAAGTATAAAATATTGAAAGTTTGAAATACAATATACTCGTAGTAACAGAGAGTGCATCAATATGTAACAGGAGGCGGGTAACTTTGCGCGGCGCGCGGCGAGAGTGTAGCGCGCGCGGCGAGGCGTGACGCGCCGACGTACACACGGACTACTAAACCATACAGCGTGACAATGTTGCACGCACTCGCTATGTAGGCACACGGTAGCGTGTCAAGCCAAGTTCCAAGATAATGGAACTGCAGGCCTATTCACTATCTCAGTGGCTATTAAAATTTAATGGACACCGGTTCTTCTGTTAGAATCTAAAGCTGTCAAAATCAAATTTTGTATTCTGTATCTCAGTTGACAAGAGGTTGATATTCGAAATGACGTCATTAGTGACTATTAGGGGTGATGGCCACGCATAGTGTTGGGATAGCCACTGGAAACGCATTTTGCCTTCCGGCCTGGCGACGCAGCAACCATGTGTTATATTACAAGATTTCACTTGGCTAGTTTTCTGTTTCCACCAGCAAATCTAATTTTGTAGATGAGTAACATTATAATATTCCACGTATTACTTACAATATAAAATCAGTAACTTGCGTGTAACATAAAAAAAGTTAAGTTAGCCAAATAATATAAGGTAATAACTTGTATGTGATAACTAGCCGAGTCTTGTCTGTTTTGTTTAAATAATTCGACTGTCCCAATTCAAGAAGTAATTGACCGAGCGAAGCGAAGGTCTCTGAGTCTACTTGAGTGAATTTGCACTTGTCCATCCGTCCGTCTGTCAGAGCCTTATAACTTCTGAATTACTGAACGTAATTACTTCAAATTTAAATATAATATGTAAACCGATGGCCTCCCGCCGAATATGGCTTAAAAAGTTATAAAAATCTTTATTTCAGGGGGGCTCTCATAGAAGCGAATGTGAAGTAAAATATTTTTTATAGCGTTACATAGGGTTGCGGTATATCATTTTAAAGATAATTAGGTCTAATTATCTTTGAAATGATTAGGTATAATTAGGATAATTAGAGTCCAAAAATATATTTTTTTAAATTTTTCCCCTACAATTTACGAAATGGGGGGGGGCTTTCAAAGTAGAGATTTTCTAACGTCCAAAGTTGACCTCAGAACTCTCAATTTTCTGAAAGGCTGAGCCTGAAACTTATGAATTACTTGAATTATATCCTGTACTTGAACAACAAATACTAAAATTAGATAAATATTTTAGATAGATGTCAATAGATGGCGCTCTGTAATAGTTTATGGATACCGCGAGGTCTCAGTTCGGGGCGAACCACTAGTATTTTTAAAAACCAAACATTTTTGTAGCAGAAAAAACAAGAAGTTGTGTTTTAAATTTATTTTAGAATGTTGTATGTTCTTACAAATCAATTTCTACAGAACTAAGCACCGGGCACCTTTAAGATATCAATACTTTTGACGGCGAACTACTTAAATTCTTATCATAATATTGAACTTGGCTCCCATTTTCACATGTATGTTTTTGATAGGATATAACATTCACTTCGGGCCGCTGTCTGTACGACATGAGACCTTTTTGACTTGCTATTGTATTACTTATCTCAACTAATATTATAAATGCGAAAGTCTGTCTGTTTGTTACCCATTATGAAAGGGTAAACGTATCCTAAATCCACGCGAACGTAGTCGCGGGCATCGTCTAGTGCAGGCAGACTAATCGGCATGTCCTTTGTAACGTGCAAGTGAAATTCCACGACAAATATAGTCTTATTACAACAAAGAAAACAGAACCATTTCAGGGGGGGAATAGCGATCCATTTCAGAGAGATACGTGTCGTGAGTCACCACAGAAAACGCATTTTCTCAAGTCAATTCATAAAGCGTTTTATGTCGAAATGATACCCTTTTGTTCGCGCGACCTTGGCTTTCATTGTTGTCATTGTTTGCACTTAACGAGTGACAATTAGGGCGCCTTCAAATTAGCCGCAAAGAGCCGCGCGGAAGCAGCGCGGCTGCAGCGCTGCGGTCGCGCTGCTTTGTAAATCCATATAAATAAAAAACACGCGACTGCAGCGCTGCACCCGCGCTGCGGCCGCGCATCAGTTCATCGACCGACTAGTGACGGGACTGCGCACGTATTTTTGTTCAAGTCTAAACATGAACGAAAATCAGGTAGAAGAATTATTTATCGATGAGGTTGAGAGTCGTCCAGCAATATGGGATTCGAAGTCCGACAAGTACAGCAACAAAATCGAAAAGAAAAAGGCTTGGGAAGAAATATGCATTAAATTTATTGACAATTTCACAAACAAGACTTCAAGCTTAGAATAACTACATATAGAAGGTATGTTTCCAAACAACGCCTTCTCAAAACGCAAGCTACAAATTCGCTATGTGTGCTGTAAACGCAAACATAATGTTGCCAGTTTAAATGTTTTCCACCTAAAAGTTGGGTAAGTAATTGGTTACTTTGTTTGTAGCATTGTAGCTTCTAAAACTAAGTTAACCAGCTTCTGCGCGAGCGTCGTACGATGCCATTTATGGCACCAATTGAACGGCTTACATTTCGCGAGTGTACTAGGTTTCTATAGGTAGTTATTCTAAGACTCCAAGTGAAAAAAAATGAAGCATGTAAGTATAATATTATGTATTGTTAACACAACTACTTTATATTTTCGTTGTTTAGTATTAATAGTAACACAGAGCAGTGTTTCTTCGTCAGAGTCCATCGTGAAAATAAATATAGGTACAACCCTATGATGTTCGAACCTCGCGACAGGAGCGCGGCCGCAGCGCTGCAGCCGCGCTGCAGCCGCGCTACGCTTTGCGGCAAATTTGAAGGTGCCCTTAATCTTAAAAGTTAAGTCTGTTTTAACATAAACAAAAGTTGTGAAATAATATAATATTACTAGCTGATATGCTCGCGGCTTCGTCCGCGTGGTTTAAGTATTTTATATTCCCGCGGGAACTCCTTAATTTTCCGGGATAAAAAGTAGCCTATGTCACTCTCCAGGTCCTCAACTATACCCATGCCAAAAATCACGTAGATCCGTTGCTCCGTTGCGGCGTGATTGAAGGACAAACCAACAAACAAACACACTTTCGCATTTATAAAATTAGTATGACTGCGTTTTCCCGTAGGTTTGATTTTTATACAAATTTCAAAGCCCATTTGAACGCATTTAAATAGATATAAATGCGTTAACATGAATGAAATTAACCATTAGAGAAGAATAAGAAAAGTTATGATTTGAATGTGTTCTCTTTAGACCGGATATTAATTTCACGGTAATTTAAACTTAACTTTCTTTTCTTAATTATTAGGTATGTATATTATTTACATGAAAACTCTGTTTAATTTTTCTAATCTGCTAAACAATACCATCAGTTTATTTATGTGGCTGAATGACACCAGACCTTTGCTTTACTTTCAACAACAACATAAAATAGTTACAAAATACCTTCAATTTCAAAAATGGAACTGTATTTAACAATATTTCGCGGTCTAATTCTGTGCGCGACTAACAACATTAATCTATATATATAAAATTCAAAGTCCTGACTGACTGACTTATATATCAACGCACAGCCTAAGCCGCTGAGGTTAGAAACTTGAAATTTTGACAGTAGGTTCCTTTTGTGACGTAGGCGCTCACTAAGGAAGGATTTTTGAAAATTCCACCCCTAAGGGGGTGTAATAGGGGGTGAAAGTTTGTATGAAAGTCCGTCGTTTCTCAAGTTATATCCATGAAACTTGGTATTTGAGCTTCTGGTTTAAAATAAAGAAATACGTTTTTCACAGTTTTTGAAAATTCTACCCCCAAAGGCGTTAAATAGGGGTTGAAAGTTTGTATGAAAGTCCTTCATTTTTCAAGTTATAACCATGAAAGTTGGTATTTGGGCTTCTGGTTTAAAACAAAAAAATACGTGTTTCACAGTTTTTGAAAATTTTATCCCCAAGGACGTTAAATAGAGAGTTTGTCCTTCAATCACGCCGCAACGGATCAACGTGATTTTTTGCATGGGTATAGTTGAGGACCTGGAGAGTGATATATATAGGATTTATCCCGGAAAATTAAGGAGTGCCTGTGGGAATTTAAAAAAAATTATGCCACGCGAACGAAGTCGCGAGCATCCTCTAGTTTAATTGTAAAATTGTGTCTATTCCAAGATGGTGGATTATTTTTAATCTGGCGTTACACTAGTTTTTGTTACGGTTTACCTTGGTCACGGTTTCCGAACGGGTCGTGGACCTCACTCGGCGTGTTCCTGAACGTTCGCTCAGTGTTGCCAGTTAACTGAGGCGGAAATTGCAGTTTTTTGCTAAAAAAGTAAAAAATTGGCTTCGATTTACAATGCTAATTTGCTATCAGGTCATTTATTTAACGCTTAGTTTTTTTTGTAGTATTTTCGTCTTAATTAACTTTATAAACTAGAATTGAAGATGCTCCGGTGTCGGAGTGAAACGTACGTTGAGAATAATTTCACACACAAGATTTGTGTGGTATGGTGAGTATTGTGGCGGATTATAGCGAATTTAACTTCCAGTTGTTTCAAAGTAGAATGCAAGATCTATATATATTCAAATTAAAAGATGCCCGCGACTTTGCGTGGATTAAGGTTTTTAAAAATCACCTGGAAACTATTTGATTTTCCGGGAAAATAAGTAGCCTATTTCCTTCCCCTGGATGTAACTTATCTGTGTAGTGTGTGGGTGTGATTTTTCTATACAATCATAAAGTACTTCAAGCAGTTGAACACAATACAGTAAAAATATTGTAAATCTTCCAATGAAATTGTTACCCTAAGTTTTTCGATTCCCCAGTCTAGATGCGAGGTAACCCTCAAAACCGCACTAGGTATTAAGTTCAGTGGGTTATTTTGGGGAGTTTAATACCCCCGGAGGAGACGAAATCTCGTTAGTCGCCAGATGGCGCTCTTTGCGGGTTCACGGTACACTTGTGGTTACTACTATATACATTGGGGCAAACGGGATTAAATATTCGAAACTAGATAAACAAATAAATAAATAATATGTATTGACCAACAGTACAACACATTTATTTCATGAAGTAGGTACCTATGTACTGGGCACATATACTTAAAATAAGTACCTCCTCAGCCGATGATGAGACATGATGCCCGCGACTTCGTCCGCGTGGTTTTTTTTAAATTTCTGGCTCCTTAATATCCGGGATAAAGCCCAATATAATGCCCATGTCCTTCCCCGGGATGTTATCTATTTCTATACCGAACTTCTTCAAAAATGCGTTGAAAAGTTGAGCCGTTAAAGCGTAGCAGACAGGCAGACAAATAGATACACTATCGCATTTATAATATTAGTATAGAAGTATTGACTATAAGCTGTTGTTTTCGCTTCCTAAAATAATTTCTTAGTTTTCCGGGATAAAAGTAGCATATGTCCATACTTCTTCCCCAGGAAGGAGTCTTTGACCCAGGAACTGAGTTTAAATCTTAAGAATAACTTAACTAAAGCCTAAATATGGCTTCTAATGGACCCGATGACAGACGAAAAGCAACAAGTTCGTAAAGGCGGCCATTGTTGGAAAATTGTTTACGAGTGTCAGCGCGCGGGTAAACATTTTAATATTCAAAAGCGATCTGTAAACATCTCCAGATGAGTTACTTGAGTTTTGACGACCTTCCTGGCGCAGTGGTTTTTTTTTTATTCGTGGGGGGAGGAGGAGAAATCCCTCCGGACTTCTGCCTGACGGCAGGGCGTGTCCGTCTTGCATGGACTAAAACAACCAACCACGTCTTCCGGGCCAGCACGGAACCACTTACCATTACTTTGTGCTGACCCTTATCAGTGGTCAGCGATGTGGTCTTATAAGTGGGAGGCCCCGGGTTCGATCCCCGGCAGGGTCAATTCGGGAATATATTTTTTCTTATTGCGAGACATGAGAGGCACGCGCGACATGGCTTGACACTCATGCTCATTACAAAGCAACGATGAGATCTGGGTTGGTCGCGCTTGCCTAGAAGACGCCTATTCACTCCAACCAAAATTCGTCAAAATCGGTTCAGCTCATGGACCGTGAAAGCTGCTTTGTACCAAATTTCGTCAAAATCAGTTCAACTCATGGGTCGTGAAAGCGCAACAGACAGACACACTTTTGCATTAAAGTCATTATATCTGTAATCCATACTTAATATTATAAATATGAATGTTTGGATGGATGTATGGATGGATGTTTGTTACTCAATCACGCTCCAACGGATGAACGGATCTGGATGAAATTTGGCACAGAGATAGATTATAGTCTGGAATAGCACATAGGCTACTTTTTATCCCGGAAAATTAAGGAGTTCCCGCGGGAACCGAAAAACCTCAATCCACGCGGACGAAGTCGCGGGCATCAGCTAGTCTGTATATATATAAAACACAAAAAACTATTTTTTGTTAGCGCAGTAGCACACACCGGATATCCGGTAGTTTTAAATACAATATTAGCATAGATATATGGATCTAGGCATTTTGCTGCTCTAGTGAGGAAACCTGCCTAGATATAAACTGGGGTACCAGACGACCTAGGTATCGATCGCATCACTCCAAATACCTATAAACAAATAACCACCCCCATGAGTATCGGTCTCGTAATCCTGTGGGGTCTGCAATGAAGCACCATTGTTGACGCGAGGGGGTGGACCGCTTTGATGGGATAATGAACACTGCATCTGGAGTGCGGGGGAGTTTGTCTTATTAATGCTGTATCGATTTTGATGCGCCTCAAGTTCGTGACTGTACCATTGTACAGTTTCATCACTTGAGGTTACAAATACAAATGGTTTTTTTATCCAAACAAACTTTTTTTAAGTGCTTTCGAATCGTCAATTGTATCTACCACTGGTTCGGAATGGATTCCTAGTGAAAAGAGACTGCAAGAAACTCGGCGGTTGATCTTTAAAAAAAAAATTATGTTAAAACGCAAACAAACATCTATCCATCCATCCAAACTTTCACATTTATAATTTATAATATTAATAGTATTGTTGAGTAGTAAGAAAGCCAATGTACCGAGATTCTTCCACGCTCCGTGCCCACTGCCCAGTGCCCACCCCGCGTGCCGTAAAAAAGATTCCCTTTTCTAGGGGCAGCCCTTTGCATGGCTGCAGGATGCGCATGCGCCGATGCGTGGCTCCGTACATTATAGACTGGCTTTTATTACGTGCTTCATATCATTCACATGAAAAACTGAGTGAGCACTTGGAAAAGTTTATTTGAATAAAAAAAATTGACAGTCATAGGGACTGCCTATAGAAGTGAAAACGAATATTTAAAATATTTTTATTTATTTAAAAATGTAAAATAAAAAATAAATATTAAAATATAAAACTAAGGCATTTTTGTCTTCGTAACAACGCGAGCATGTCGGTGTTCGCGAGCATGTCGCGACCGACCAACGTCCAGCGGGTAGAAAACCCATAGAAAACCGGTGATTTTCTACCCGCTGAATGACGTATTCGTCAGAAATTGACTAGTTTCAGGTGGCCCAACAGGCATTGTAACTCGCATTTTCCAGGTTTCTGAAGAATTGTTTTCTTCAGTTAACTTTTACATATGTGAGTTCGTCGAAAGTTGAAGACTTCACAACCATGTATTTCATACAAACTCCCATACTAAACGCGCGTTTAAACGTTTGGTAAAGGCTGTGTTCCGTTATAGACTGCGAGCACTGTTCAGTGCTCTTTACTGTGGAGAAATTCGTTCCGTTATAACTGACAGTAAACTGCCGCAGTATCCTAGGGAAATATATGACGTCATTAATCGACGCCATCTTTGTACTGTGCACTGGCGTTTTCGAGGTAAGGTGCTCTCAGTGTTTGTCTCAGTGCTGACAGCGTTCCGTTTTAAGCAGTACCCAGTATACCTAACTATAAAGGAACGGCTTCGCAGTGTACTAAAGTGATGTCACACCTTACAGTGCTCGCAGTGTATTTCGGAACACAGCCAAAAGAGTTGCTGATCTGACAATTTGGCAATAGACATCATCCCTGTGTCTGTCTCTTGGACGTCATGCAAACGCATTGCGTCAAGGCGCGGAACGCAGTCAAAATGTCAGGCTTTGCGTCACGCCGGGTTTCCTGGTGCCGCGCCGCCTAATCTTAGCGCCGTGACGTCAAACGTGATCTAGATCTGTATTAGTCTATTTGGTAATAGCGCAGCGTGTGCGTATACTTATACAGTGGGTCGACGCTCGTACAAATGAGAGACCCGGCCCGACAGTTGCAGGACCAACCAATTACAAACACTTTCGCGTTGATGAAACACGATTAAAATCTTATATTTTAATCTATCCGCGCGGAAATAACAAAATGACGCCCATTATCGCGATTACAACGAACAAATCTCGCGTCAACGACGACACTTCCGCACTTACCAGCACTGAGCACAAAGGGAGTGAGGGAACGGAGCGACACGTGCGGTTCCCCATGGCCGATAGAGGGTGATGCTATTACCATAATATACAGGGGGAGCATAATGAGCGGAGAACAACCATCGAGTATGATAATAATGACTTCCGAACTCCATCCGGGGCATTTGTCACTTTTATTTATAAAGAATGTTTACAGTCATTGGGATGCTAAAGTAGGTGTTTCTTTAAAGTTTAAACTAAATTAAAAAGCTTAGTAGGAAAATATTCCGTTGCTTTGTCAGTCCTTCAATCACTCAGCAACGGAACAACGGATCTAATTTGTTTTTGCATGAGTAGGATATTTAATAATAATCAAAAGCAGACCTACCTATAGTTTAGGACCTGTTGCACTCTACAGGTGATAAAGGCAAATTTTTTATCGAAAAAAACCCTTTTATCGGAAAATATCAATAGGTAGTTTCAATAAAAAATAAATCCCACGAAGAAGATAAAGTCACGGATAATAATATACTTATTATAAGTTCCCAATTTAAGATCTTATAGATTATTAGGGCGCCTTCAAATTTGCCGCAAAGCGTAGCGCGGCTGCAGCGCGGCTGCAGCGCTGCGGCCGCGCTCCTGTCGCGAGGTTCGAACATCATAGGGTTGTACCTACCTATATTTATTTTCACGATGGACTCTGACGAAGAAACACTGCTCTGTGTTTCACTATTAATACGAAACAACGAAAATATATTAAAGTAGTTGTGTTAACAATAGGTACATAATATTATACTTACATGCTTCATTTTTTTTCACTTGGAGTCTTGTTTGTGAAATCTATACTTATCTATACTTATAATAAAACTGTAACAGGTCCAATTCTGTACATTGAAGATATTTTGAAAATTTTTTTTGGAGGGCACTCATTATTCGATACTGAAGCCAAATCTGTAATTTTTTTCATTTTTGTCTGTCTGTCTGTCTGTCTGTCTGTCTGTCTGTCTGTCTGTATCTTGGCCGCGCATCACGCCGAAACTACTGAATGAATTCAAACGAAACTTGGCACGATTGGAGCCCATACTACGAGGTAGGACATAGGATACTTTTTATCCTGAAATTCTACCCCCGAAGGGGTGAAATAGGGGTTGAAAGTTTGTATGAAAGTCCTTAATTTCTCAAGTCTATACTTATAATAAAACTGTAACAGGTCCAATTCTGTACATTGAAGATATTTTGAAATTTTTTTTTGGAGGGCACTCATTATTCGATACTGAAGCCAAATCTGTAATTTTTTTCATTTTTGTCTGTCTGTCTGTCTGTATCTTGGCCGCGCATCACGCCGAAACTACTGAATGAATTCAAACGAAACTAGGCACGATTGGAGCCCATAGGACATAGGATACTTTTTATCCCGAAATTCTACCCCCGAAGGGGTGAAATAGGGGTTGAAAGTTTGTATGAAAGTCCTTAATTTCTCAAGTTATAGCCATGAAACTTGATATATGAGCTGCGGGTTGAAAATGAAAACATATGTGTTTCACAGTTTTTCGAAATTCCACCCCCGAAGGGGTGAAATAGGGGTTGAGAGTTTGTATGAAAATCCTTAATTTCTCAAGTTATAGCCATGAAACAGCATTTGGGCTTTCGTTAAAATATGAAGAAGTACGTGTTTCACCATTATAGGGGGATCATACCGTGGGATAGTAATATAGGCTACTTTTTATCCTGGAAAATTAACTGAAAAACTTATTCCACGCGGAAGAAGTCGCGGGCATCAGCTATAAAGAATATACATACATACATACATACATACATAGGCTACTTTTTATCCCGGAAAATTAATGTGTTCCCGCGGGAATCGAAAAAACTTAGTCCACGCGGACGAAGTCGCTGGCATCAGCTAGTTGTCAATAAATTTAATGCATATTTCTTCCCAAGCCTTTTTCTTTTCGATTTTATTGCTGTACTTGTCGGACTTCGAATCCCATATTGCTGAACGACTCTCAACCTCATCGATAAATTCTTCTACCTGATTTTCGTTCATGTTTAGACTTGAACAAAAATACGTGCGCAGTCCCGTCACTAATCGATCGATGAACTGATGCGCGGCCGCAGCGCGGCTGCAGCGCTGCAGTCGCGTGTTTTTTATTTATATGGATTTACAAAGCAGCGCGACCGCAGCGCTGCAGCCGCGCTGCTTCCGCGCGGCACTTTGCGGCAAATTTGAAGGCGCCCTTAGTTGTACACTCAGAATACAGGTACATAAGGAAGTTGTGCAAAAGTTATTCAGTAGCGACAGGCTTGAGGCCTCTAGCGAATAGAGAAATCCACTAAAAGTATGCTCCTGGAAAAAGCTTATTAAACTGTTGAAGATTATGTCAATGATAGAGGAGCAAGGATTTGACTCGCTCCAGCAATGCTAAGGACAGATTCTTCTCGGTAGGAATGTCATTCCGAACCAGTGGTAGATTCATTCCACTATTCGAAAGCACTAGTTATAAGTTTATAAAAAAATTTGAGTTTGAGTATGAGAGATGTAGTGTACCTACCATATAGAAGTAGGTATCTTTTGTATAATGCGATAGTCGCATGTGCTCATTCTAAAATAGCTCGACTTTGAATGACAAAAGAAAACACCCCCTGAGGGCGAGGGATACAACACCCACGCACCCTCTCTAGTCTCTACACCCTCCGACATGTGTGCGAAACAAACCCACCGACACCCACAATTAGTTGCGTGTAGCTATTTATATAGAAAACACCCATTTAATAGGAAGCACGCGCTCGCCACGTGGCGCGACAAATATGACCAAAACATACTGACTTGTTGCTAAATTGGGCTTCTAACACGGGCTGTTTTGTTTTGTCTTAGTTATTTAATTTATTAGAACTACTTTCAGAATTTAAAAAAGCAATAATATTAATTGTAATACTGTACCTAGTTACATTTACTATCTTCCACACCACACATAATTCGTATCACCTTACACAAAACCCATCGATATCGTATATCCTCCCCCGAAAGCGGGGCATTTCGGAACAGCTTCGTAATGCCGCGATCAGCTTCCGCCGGATGTGAGGCCCTCCACAACTTAACATTTCCAACTGCAGCGTCCACCCCCGGTATAAGAGCCACCTGGCACTTCACAACTACCCCTATTTTAAACAGATTTTTAAAACCTCTGTTAAGCTGTAAAGCAGTGGAAGAAATTTACACATACTCGTGGGCGCTTGAATATTTTCCCTAATCCATATCCATTATCCATCCATATCCATACCTACTAATATTATAAATGCGAAAGTGTGTCTGTCTGTCTGTCTGCTACGCTTTCACGGCCCAACCGTTCAACCGATTTTGATGAAATTTGGTACAGGGATAGGTTGTATCCCAGGGAAGGACATAGTACCTAGGCTACTTCTTATCCCGGAAAATCAAGGAGTTCACATAGTAGGCTACTTCTTATCCCGGAAAAGTTCATCTACAACAGTTCATCTACAACAATTCAATCATTCAACAATCATTATCTAGTAACGTTATAATTTAATCATTTTAACTAACTTTTTCCCACAGCTTCGTTCACGTTAAGTTCGATTTCATAATAATTTCAAAATCCTATTTTACCCCCTTAGGGGTTGAATCTTCAAAAATCCTTTCTTAGCGTATGCCTACGTCATAAAAGCTATATGTACTTATGCCAAATTTCAGCTCGATTCGTCCAGTGGTTTGAGCCATTGACTTTATCATTTAAGTCAATGGTTTTGAGGTGCGTCGATAGATCAATCACTTTTCCTTTTATATATTTAGATGTCATGATGGAAGAAATGAACACTATAGGATCGGGCTTTGCGTCAGATAACTACATATTATAACGTACCTGAGCATTCGCTAGGAAAATTACCCCTAAGGAATTAAAATAGGTGTTTGAAAGTATAAAATAGTAACTTAACGTAAGCGAAGTTGCGGGCATGAGCTACTCTTTAATAAACACCTGTACTAGCTAAATTGGTAATTCTGAACGCCGCAGATGTGTAAAAGAAAATCAGTTTCCCATATTAATACCTATAACCAAGTAACCTAATTTCTTGCAAGATGTTTTAAAATTAGACCAATAAATACCCAATATTATAATGAATAACAGTGAATGTGTACCAAGTAATGTATTGATGTAGTTTCTAAATGAAATGGTCTTTTCATAACGCGCAAATGGCGGCAAGCTGCCACGCATCTGCTAGGGGCAGGTGGCCATCTTTGATATGGGGGACTGTTTTACCACCTGTGGCTCTTATCCACTCGGGATAAGGTTCTGTATCGTGTGGAGTTTCTTTGTGTTGGGGTGTAGAACGTCTAGGTTCTTATTGCAATAGATTTGGAGGGGATAAGTTTGCTTAAATTTATCTAACACTAGCGATCCGCCCCGGCTTCGCGCGGGTAGCACTAATAATCCTAATAGTCTATACCCAATATAGCTATAAAAATGGTTATTGTGAGTCAACCTTAAAAGATAGATGTATGCTCTCGTGGACTTTTTTTTAGCAGTTTTTGAGAGGAACAATTCCACCATACGAGTACATTGTTTTCGTGTAACTTTAACTATTTACGCAGCGCACGCCACGTAAGCTCTCAGAAGAGAGGATTTTTTCCGACTTAGTTCAATTAATTGCAATTTTCGTAAGGATCTCTAATTTTTTGAAAATAAAGTATAGCCTATGTTACTCGCTGATAATGTAGCTTTCTATAGGTGAAAGAATTTTTAAAATACATTTAGTAGTTTTTGAGTTTATCCATTACAAACAAACAAACAAACAAACAAACAAACAAACAAATCTTTCCTCTTTATAATATTAGTTTAGATAGGTACCTACTCAATAATAAGTTGTTTGTATTCCAAATGCTATGGTAATACTGGTAGATAAGGCCCACCTATCATAACCTTTATTGTGATACCATTGGTCTCTCTCTCTGCGGCGTATTCCTCATTACTGAGCGGCGTGACCCCCTTTCCATTAATCAAATAATGGTAGGAGTTTTCTTGGGATAATACGTAATAGTTCCCACGTCCTTCCGTCTCTCATTTCAATTCAAATTCCTTTATTAAAACTCTCATTTCATTTATTTAAATCGTTTGACTGTCACACATCTAAATATCTTAATCTATATTATAAAAGGAAAAGGTGACTAACTGACTGATCTATCAACCCACAGCTCAAACCAATGGACGAATCTGGCTGAAATTTGGCATACAGATAGGCTATTATGAAGTAGACATCCGCTGAGAAAGGATTTTTGAAAATTAAACCCCTAAGGGAATAAAATAGGGGTTTGAAATTTGTGTAGAGTCAAATTTCAAACCCTACTTCAAATTTCCGTTTAAATTAGTTCTCACAATGTTCTCATGTATGAAGTATGCCAATCCGTGCTTGGTCAGCGTGGTGAACTATAGCCTAAATCTTTCTCACTCTGAGAGGAACTCGTGCTGAGTAGTTGAGATGATGATTATCTATAGTCTCTATACGCAGCAGCCCACAAGTCAGTGTAATATTTGTTACATGAATAAAACACTTGATTTAATTGTATAAAAATGGCCAATCAATGTTGCTCTGAAACAAAAAAAATAAAAAACTTCATTTAATTGTATAAAAATGTCTAATCAATCTCTAAAATAAAAAAACTTCATTTAATTGTATAATAATGGCCAATTAATGTTGCTCTGAAATCCGATGAACGTTCGTCCTCCGTTGTTGCAGCGCCGCGCGCGTCGTGCACGGGCGGCGCGCCCAACAACCTGCCGCCGCTCAGCTTCCACGCGGTGCACGGCGAGAACGTGCGCGTGTCCCGGGACGGGGCCACGGCGCGCCGCGTCGAGTCCTTCTGCAAGGGCGTCGCCTTCAGCGCGAGGCCCGTGCGCGTCAACGAGAAGGTGGGTCCGCGTGACGAGTGAGCAGGACCCCTCGCCGAGTTACACGCGTTCAGTGTCTATTCTCTTGCGAAAGCGATTGACGCCGCTAACCATAGACTGTTCACTTAATTCTTTTCTCTCCGCTAAAGCGGTAACGATTATAGAAAGAGAATAGACACGAAACGTATGTAACTTGGCGAGGGGGGGCTGTGCTGCTGTGGGCTGAGCCGTCGAGAACAACTCGTAATTTGGTGAGCACTCTCTTCATTGAAAGGCAGAAGGGGCAATCATCAATACTGGGCGCGGACCCGTCGAAAACAACTTCAGGATAATAGGTATGGAGAATGCCTGGCAAACATCTACGTAATAGCTGAAATCGGGTGATTCTAAACTGAAGATTTTCCACAGAGGTTATAATATTTACAAAGAATATCCCCACAAAAAAAGGATTTACAGACATTAAAGAGAGTCAGCTTCGAGGCCGACGCGTCCCATCATCCCATGTTAACTCACAACATCGCTTTTGTATCTTTACTTAGGTGACTGTGGTCAAGCGAATATCTACGAGTATGATGAATCATTATATCAAGTTTGAAGCCCTAGTTAACCAAGAACTCGTTGTAAAATCGCGCGCTGAATATTCCATTTGCAATTCACTAATCGCTCAATTTCCATTCCAGGTGTGTATCCGCTTCGTGGAAATCTCAAACAGCTGGAGCGGCGTCATTCGCTTCGGCTTCACCACCCACGACCCCACGACCCTCGCGCATGCGCTGCCCAAATACGCCTGTCCAGACCTCACCAACAAACCAGGAAACTGGGCGAAAGCGCTCGGAGAGAGATTCTGCGAGAAAGACAATATCCTGTACTACTATGTGAATTCAGCTGGAGACGTCCACTTCGGCATTAACGGTGAAGACAAAGGCTTGTTCTTCACCGGCATAGACACCCGGAGTCCGCTGTGGGCGCTGGTGGACGTGTACGGGAACTGCACAGCGGTTCAGTTCGCCGACCCGAGAGCGCCGAACCAGGTTAGAAGATGCACCCAGAGCCCTGTGGCTGAAGAAGATAGACTAGTCAGCGGGATGAGGTCGCTGTGCGTCGAAGATCCGCTCCCCCCACCCAGATACCAGAATCCTTTAGTGCCTCTCAGCTTACACAGAACCAGAGGACGCAACGTCAACTTCGTCAACGACAGAGGCGTAGCGTCCAGGGCGGAGGCGGAGTTCTGTCAGGGATACGTGTTCACCGCTCGCCCGATGCGTGCGGGCCAAACGATAGTCGTCCAAATCCTATCGACCGAAACCGCGTACGCCGGCAGTCTAGCCATAGGCCTGACCTCGTGCGACCCGGCGAGCTTGCGGCCGGCCGACTTGCCCGACGACGCGGAACAGCTGCTGGACCGGCCGGAGTACTGGGTGGTGCGGCGGGACGCTGCCAACGGGCTGAGGAGGGGGGACGAGCTGGCCGTGACCTTGACGCTGGACGGGGAAGTGCGCGTCAGCAGAAACGGCTGCAGTCCGGTCACCGTGATGCACGTGGACCACACGCTGCGGCTGTGGGCGTTCGTGGACATATACGGCGCCACGCAGAAGGTGCGCATGCTGAGCTCGCAAGCGCAGCAAGCGCACACGCCGCCGCAGCAGCTGCGCGTGCTGGCGGGCGGCGGCGGCGGCGGCGGCGGCGCGGTGCTGGTGGTGAGCCTGCCGCCGCCGGGCGCGCAGCAGGGCGGCGCGGGACACCAGCAGGGGCTGACGCTGGCGAGCGCGCATTACATTGAGGTGAGCTTGTGAAACATTTCAAATTAGGCTTTAAAATAAAGTGGGATAGCCACCGATATTTTGACGACCTCCGTGGCGCAGCGTTGGGCGTTGTTTGTTGTCTTAACGTGCGCTGGTTCCGGGTTCGTTCCCCGGCAGGGTCAATTTGGGAATTTATAATTTCTGAATTTTCCCTGATCTGGCCTGGTGGAAGGCTTCGGCTGTGGCTAGTTACCACCCTACCAGCAAAGAAGTGCCGCCAAGCGATTTAGCGTACGGGCACAGTACCGGTACGATGCCGTGTAGAAACCGAAGGGGTATAGGTTTTATATAACTGCCATGCCCCTGACAGGTTAGCATCTTAGACTGCATCATCACTTACCATCAGGTGAGATCGCAGTCAAGGGCTAACTTGTAGTAGATTAAAAAAAATGTAGGTACTAGGTACTAGATGGGCCCTTTCATTAAAAAAAATTGGGCGTCCGACCTGTAGAGCGCGCTCCACACCTGTATAAGCCTGTCTTTGTCCCCGCCATAGCGCTGTCCCGCTTTTCAGACTAGATGGCGTTAGTAAGATAAGCCCACATCATTTGTTTGACATGACAGGACCCGTCTATGTAAATGGAGGTCGTTGGGGATAGCTTTTTGAATTTGTTATGAGCGGTTCTAGTGCAAAATTTTGTATTGAGAAGGTGGTGGGCTCTAAGATGGTGATTTAAAATTCTCGTGCTTCGAAGTTTTGGAGAACACGAAAATTTGACGCAGTTATATCAGACCACCGTCCCATTGGACTATGATGACGAATTAGATGATGATTTGATTTGACGCAGTTATATCAGACCACCGTCCCATTGGACTATGATGACGAATTAGATGATGATTTGATTTGACGCAGTTATATCAGACCACCGTCCCATTGGACTATGATGACGAATTAGATGATGATTTGATTTGACGCAGTTATATCAGACCACCGTCCCATTGGACTATGATGACGAATTAGATGATGATTTGATTTGACGCAGTTATATCAGACCACCGTCCCATTGGACTATGATGACGAATTAGATGATGATTGAATGATTTAGATTTTAGGTTTCGTGGCCGAAATTTGTACAAAAGTTCAATATAATGATGATGTCTATGTTATAAACAGCCCGTTTTCTTCTTCCGCAGCCAATCCAGGCGTCATCACAGATCTGCCTGTCGAGTCTCCAGCAGCTGCCTCCTCAGTCGTGCTCATCGCAGCAGTTCCGCAGACAAGACCACTGCCCCTCCACCAGCCAAAACTCTTGCAACGAACAGCTTACCCTGCCCAACGGACACGCGGAACCCAGGGAACCCTCGAGAGAACCCTTGAGGTTAGAGCGGATCCCCAACAACCCATCCACTTCGCGGCCGATCCCATCCACATCCCATCACAACCAACCCATATACACCGTCATCGGCGAGGGAGCCCCCACCAATCTGACGGGCACAGAATGCACCATATGTTACGAGAACCCAATAGACAGTGTGCTATACATGTGCGGACATATGTGCATGTGCTACAGATGTGCTGTGCAGCAGTGGAGGGGCAAGGGGGGCGGCCAGTGCCCCCTGTGCCGGGCACAGATCAAGGACGTCATCCGGACTTACAAGTCTTGAGGAGTGTTTGTAAAATGGTGGATATCGGCTGTCGGCGGCTGAACTGTCACTGTCAAACTTGACAATGACGTTTAAAGTTCGGAAATTGAGTTTAAAGTTCAGAAATTATGTTAAAAGTTCAGAAATTAAGTTGTTTTAAAGTTTAAAGTTGAGAAATTATGTTGGGAATGGTAGATTTTTGTATTATTACCACTTATACTGCTATTTATTTTTTTGTGTTTGACGCTAGTTTTGCGGTTATTAATCAGATACCTAGACTTTATTGCGACACATAAACAGATGCAAGTGTCCAAGGAACTGAATGGTTTATTTATTTATTTACTGGCGCACATTCGCAATATTATCGTTAGTTCCAGGGAATGGGATGCATCTGACTTTAAACTTTAAAGTAAGGACTTACTTTAAAGTTTAAACTTTCATTTGTATGTGGTAATAAATATGTACTGCCAACGCTTAAAGCAACACTTAGCTGTATTACTCAAAATGACATGAAATGAGTTTGATGTCACGTACCTTGACGTTCCTAAAATGAAGATTATAATTATCTAAAACACGAAAACAACAATGAAACAATATGGCTTCAAGCGTTGGCAGGACGGCCGCAGTGGTTACGTGTGATCTTTTAACTGTCAATGTCTAATTTTTTTTTTTTTTTGAGAAACTAATTAGTTTGATTGAATGATAGTGAAAGTGATGCTGAGATCTATAGATCGTACTTTGACTTGGCTCAGACTTTACTCAGAGTAAAAACGAGATGGACTTATGTGAGTAACATAAATCTGTCTCGTTTTAACCATGTCTTAAGTCTAAGCACAGTCTAAGTTCGCTCTTAGATCTCGCACTTAAAGTCCGGAGGTTCTGATATCTATTTTGTTGGAATTATCTTAATATATATAAATCTCGTGTCACAATGTTTGTCCTCAATGGACTTCTAAACCACTTAACCGATTATAATAAAATTCGCACACCATGTGCAGTTCGATCTAACTTGAGAGATAGGATAGTTTAATATTATATAGATTAGGATTATTAGTGCTACCCGTGCGAAGCCGGGGCGTATCGCTAGTCTATTATAATATTGGACCTTGCGTGGTTTTTGAGTTGTTAGTTTAGAGTTTAGACACTGACAGGAATAGTTTCGTATATAGTTTCAGTTTTCTCACGTTCTTGTAAATTGCGGTAACTTTGACAGTTATATAAAACACTCAAAACTTCCAATGTGGTGTCAGTTTTGACAGTGACAGTAGCAGCTTCGTTTTGAAATAGCAGACGAATGGATGTTGCTTGACTGAACGTTTAAAAATTAATTCTTAAGATTATAGATATGCCAAAAATACGTTCGTAAAAACGGAATTTGACGTGAAATAATATAATAATAGTAATAGAAGTCCGCAAATAAAGGTTTGTAAATATATCATTAATAGTAGTTAACTGTAATCGTATTTAATTAATTATATTAACTATCTGTACAAATAAATTCGCCACCATTAAATTTAGTTTTGACATTAATTATATAATAATTGGATAAAGCTGTTTGCATATTACAGTACTCGCCGCAAGCAATGCATTTTTCAGTCTCTCTGATTCGTATGATGTTTGAAGGTCGTAACTCGTAACCCTATCCATTAATCACATAAATGTGGTTTTGGAGCGGTGTCCTTAAACTCCCAGATGTTTCCGAATTTCAACTGTTTTCCAAGACAGTAATATTTCTGTATGAGTTGCTACAGAAATGACTATTTAGTTGTGATCTGTCATGTGTAAAGTTATTGCAGCTTTCGACTTGACAGCTCCGTATAACTCTCTAATACTAAAATGTTAAATAACATGAAAATTGAACGTATGCAGCTATTAATTATTAATTTCTTTGACTTTGAGAGTGCGATTTTATAAAATGAATTGCGTGCGGGACTTACTGTAATGTGCGTTCAGCATAATTTGGGCTGTTGAATGTAGGGTTATTATTAATATATGTAATTATTGTGTAACATATTTTATGTTTAATATAATATTATGTACTAATTAATATATTACGTGCGTAGTTTGATAGATAATGTACTCGAAGATTGAAGATTGCTCTGATTTTAATTTATAAATACACTCAAATGACATATTTTATTGTGTGGGAAAAATTATTTTGTGATTTATTTCTTTTTTATCTGTGTAGTGCTATTTCATGGAGAAAATGTAAGGAAATGTCAATAACAGGAAATTATTGTACTTAAGTAACTATTACAAATTATTACCTACTTACAAAGACATCAAATTAATATAGTTTAAATAATATTATGTATTTTGTGTCTTCAAGTTTCTTTTGTGAACAATATTTGTCACCAAAGTTAGCGGCATTGCGAATTGCGATGGGGGCGCTGGTCATTTACTGACGTAATGTCTTTCTACCTTTGATGACAAGCCCAAAGCCAAAAGTACTCTTTAACGGAGTTGTAGTAAACTGTCAACTTGTGCAGTGGACTGTCATTTTATTTGACAGATTACGCTTCAAATTTGACTTTTAACTCCTTCCTTTTTGATAGATGTGAAAGTAAACTTATATAAGTACATAGGTTCATGATTCTTGACATATTATCTGTAAATTTTTGACGGTAAATGTAAAAGACGCGAGGCTATAGACCGCTACGTGTCGCTACGAGCTAGGTATTTGACTAAGCGATAGGGTTCCTAAGGTTAGGCACTGTAGAAATATAATATTATAGATTATAGGATGGGTCGCGAGGTTTTATCCCACTTCTGATGTTTGCAGATATCTGTCTCAAATACTTTGCATTTCAAATGAGAAGATATAGTATAATGTGTCCAAACTTTTTAATTGTTGATCAGATTGTTTTCTTATATTTTACAACATACAGGGCAGACAGACAGACAAAAAAGAATGCTTATATCAGCTTGTGATCCATTCTATATGTTTATAATTATTTTAATCAAGCCGCATAAACAATAGTATGTACGTCCAAGTAAAAGAATTATTATCATATGGTGATAGTTTATACTTAATGCATTTAATTTGATGTATTTTTTCTACGACGTGATGTATGACCGACGCGGATATGTAAGGTGATATATAACTTTATTTCGTTTGTATAATATGTATGTTTCGTATACATATCACGAACATTCTTAAAGTTTGTATAATATGTATCACTCGTACATAGCAATAATATTCCTAAAATTATATGTACTCGTTTAAAGAATAGTGTAACAATGTGGCCGATTCTGTGTAACACAATCTCTAAACTAAACTAAAATGGCAGCTTTAAATCTAGTTCTGTCCCTTTCCGTAGGGAGTATTATGAAAGGGTTAGCAATATTTGTAATGCTCTACTTTTACTTCAGTTTAGAGATTGTGCACCACAGAATCAGCTCCATTGAGCTATTTGAGGATTAATCGTAGGTACGTTGAATAGCGTTCCAAAACAGTGCTAGAATACAAAATATAGTATAAAATTAATATAATAATATCTCCTCGTTTCTCATACTTCACTTTGTTCGAAGATCGTGGGAGTTCCTATCAAATGTCTTTTTTACGATTTCCCCTTCAAATATAACCTAAAAATTATTATACATACTTATAATAATATATGTAAGTATATCCTTTGTATACCCATTTAGTATGGACTTTGCGAATTATTATATTAAAAAAACAGATTATATAGAAATACGTATGACTTCTATAAGTACCATTAGGTACATTGTGAGTGAATAGACATCTTCTAAGCAAGCCCGCTACACCTTAGGCTGCATCACCACTCGCAAAGAGGTCTGATTGCAGACAAGCCTATACATTAAAAAAAACGGATATTTTTATTTAAATGATATTTTTAAAAAGTTAAAATTTAATAACAAGAATTATTATACATATCTACATAGAAAAGTGATGTTTTGGATGTAATATTTTTCAAAATGATCGGATATTTAGTGAAATTCGGCCCGTAGATGACGCGCTATGGCGCTGTGTTGCCAGGACTAAATATCGCGCATCGAAATACCGAAAAATATTACACAAGTATGTCAAATGATTTTTCATTTAAGGAATAATATTTTTTTAGTAACAATAGGTGAATTCGCTCAGTCTATACTATATTTATAAAACAATTGTAACCTATTAATCCTAGTAACCAATTTTGAATTTAAGATATTAATGTAATCAATTCCTTTATAATTGCTCAACCTTCGTTTCTTTAATGAAGACCTTAGATACGCATATCATATTACTCTTACATATCTCTCGGTGAGCCACGACTTTTTCGAATAAGCGACCACATGCTTTTCTGTCCCGCTTGTGCGCCTAGGTCGTGGCCCAACGTTTAATATAAAAATTGCATTTCTCTATTTTAATCATTCCTTTTTAGAACATTTTTAAGATCGATTTAGTGATTACCAATTTTTGTTTACCAAACTTTTGCAGCCAGTTTCGTATTGTATTTTGTTTATTAGTTATTATTTAATTGTTAATTTTAAGTATCTGTATTATTTTTAATCTGTAGAATTCTCAATTAAAAAAATAATTATTGTATTTATACTGAATCGGGGTAACTTTGTATTGCTCATGTTTTTTTAATATACTAATTAGATACGGAGAATAAGGAGTTTTTATTTTCTAGAAAGCATTGATCAATAATAAACGCTTTTATTAACTAATGATTTTAGGAAATCGTTGATTTGAAAGAAAATGTTGTAACAAAGTTTCCCTGATTCAGTTTATGTAGGTAGTTTATAATGTATTTATTTAATTATCTATAGTTTTAAGTACTTTTTTTATAACGGCTCTGGTTTCTAGCCTATAGACTATAGAACACTATTATACCAAAACAGTGTGACCAGTAAATAAATAAAAGAAAAGGAACGATGTCCAAATCACTAAAAATGTACAAGTAAAAGATCCTTTCAAAAACATGTTACAAACGCATTTTGAAAGGATCTTACTTATATTTTCCGTCACATCTATTTTGAGAGTATCGAAATTTTTCATTTGTGTTAAATAATTAATTTTATGTTTTGGTGATGATTATTACTTTTTATTTGTTTTGATTTGGTCCGCGTGTATGTATATCGTTGTCATCTAGTCGTTAATTTATTTTTTTGATTTAAAAATACCTTGATTTGAATACGATGTTGGGAGATTATCTAAGTTTTGAATAAAAATGATTATTATCGAACAAGTTGTGTTTTTGTTATATTTCAACCTCTTAAATGCATGGAATAGTTACTTATCCTTAAGTACCTAGTAAGATTATAATTATACGAAACTATAGATAAGTATAGTATAATCTACACGTCTACTATACGAGTAGTACACGCCACACGGCCCAGCAGTGCAACTGAGTTGGACGAACTTTGGAGCAGAGGTAGGCTCTTTCCGCGTTTTCGAAAATCCAAATTCGGTACCTATTTGACAACTAGGTAGTCAAATCAGCAACTTTTTTTCAAACGTCAGAACGCGTGCTTAGTATGGGATTTTGCATGAAACATTGAATAGTGACCGTCATCAAAAATCGACGCACTTTTTTACTTGAGTGGATATTACGACTTTTAGGAGATCCTCTATACCTATCTATAATAATTAATCACTAAAAAACAATTTATTTGAATAGTTGTCGAATACCCAATTCGGATCCAGTGCGTACTTACTACAAATAGTAGTACGGTTACTTCGGAACGAGAATAGGGATGACGGCAAATTCAATCAAATCAGCAACTCTTTATCAAATTTAAACACGCGCTTCTAGTATGGAAGTTGTATCTAATTCACAGTTGTGACGTCATCAAATTTCACCGCACTTTTTTTCTCCTTTTTTTCACTTTTTAATCTATATTTCAAAACTTAAAACTAACCGAAGAAGTGAATTTTACGTAATTTGGAAGACCCTCTATTTCATTTAAGGCGCCAGCGGAGGGTGAATTGCTCATACAAACGTAATACCAAAATAATTAGTAATTTGAGCATAGTTCCTCCATATTATGCGATTATTAAGATTGAATTTGTATTTATCTAGGTCCCTGGATAATTATTTTTTCAAAATACTTTCCCAAAATTAAATGTAAGCACATTGCGTTTTGCATGTTTTTGCGACATAAACGACATGTTTTCTCCTTATTTGTTTCATATTAAAACCAACGATATCTCACGTACTAATTGATCAGGAACATAGCCTATATTGTAACGTTACAGAATAACAACACGAAGTTAGTAACAACAATTTTTCATTCATCATTTTTGGTATTCACGGAACAAGACTAAATGAAATGAAATGATTTATTTCATGTAGGACAACCTGTGCCACTTATGATAAGTCGTAAGATTCTACCACCGGTTCGGAAAGCTGATTCTACTGAGAAGAACCGGCAAGAAACTCAGCAGTTGCTCTTTTCAAAACAGAAAAATGTAACAATTTGTATATAATATAAAATACATACGCTACGTAACAAGTAGGTATTACACTGACTTGTGGGTTGCTGGATGCGAAGCCGGTTGCTTCCATGCAACTTTGTCAGCGAGAAAATCATCTATACTTTAATAAGCTCGACTTAACAGATGCTGTTTAACACAGTCTTTAAATTTATGTAATGGCAACTCCAGAAACTCTTTTGGTACCATGTTATAAAAGCGTATACTCGACCCCACAAAGGATTTCTGCACCTTGCGCACACGATATGACGCTGTTACAAGTTTATGGCGGTTTCTAGTACATCGATTGTGAGTATCACTTATTTGCTTATATAGATTAATGTTTTTCCTGACAAAGACTATATTATCGTAAATGTATTGTGAAGGCACCGTAAGTATACCAATCTCTTTAAATTTTTCACGAAGTGATTCGCGTGCTCCGAGTTTATAAATAGAACGGATGGCTCTTTTCTGTAATATAAAAACTGTTTGGATATCAGCTGCTCTGCCCCACAATAAAATGCCATACGACATGACACTGTGGAAGTAGGCAAAGTAGACAAGCCTAGCCGTTTCGATATAAATGTATAACAAATTCTGTACGCTCATATTGCTATCGCGCTTGCACGCGGTCATGTGTCTTCAGCCAAATAGGGAGAGCACTATACCGGCAAATTTATATTTGCGGTTCGAATAGAAGTTGCGAGCGGCGGTCGCCGGTCCCTTAAGATATAGGCATCATCCATATTCTCGGATTCGGATCGGACCGTAGACAGAGCAAGATATATAGACGACGCCATATCTCGTTTTCACTCCCACATGAAAGAGATGCAGTGTTGGGATGTTACACAAGATAGAATGAGAAAAAATGTGTTTTTCTCTCCCTTTCTGCGTGTCACGGGTTTTGCGCCTATTGCATACTATTGGGCACGTATTATGCCAGACAAATTATGACGTTTGTATGACGTTTGGGAGGCGTTTCATAGTGTGGGTGTTCCGATATAAGCACTGCGAGCACTGTCAGTGCTCTTTACTGGGGACTTGCAGTGCTCGCAGTGTATTTCGGAACACACCCAGTATTACCTATCCCTTTCGGTTACAGGCTGACCTCTAGAGGTTCCTTCTTCTATGGATCGGACGCATCACGCAGTGCACAAAGAGTAAAGACCTTCCGTGTTCCGTTTCCGAGACGGCCTCAGACTGCTTAGCTTTCACTTTTCAGTGGCGATTCCTCTAAGTTTGCGCAGTTTGCGTCGAAAAACCAATAATTATGATTAACACTTACCAATTATACTAGAACTATTTAAGTATACTAATCTATACTGTACCTACTAGCTGATGCCCGCGACTTCGTCCGCGTGGTTTCAGTTTCTTTTTATTCCCGCGGGAACTCCTTAATTTTCCGGGATACAAAGTAGCCTATGTTACTCTCCAGGTCTTCAACTATACCCATGCCAAAAATCACGCCGTTCCGTTTCAACGTGATGGAAGGACAAACAAAGAAACACCGAAACCGGAAAACCTCAATCCACGCGGAAGAAGCCGCGGGCATCAGCTAGTATTTTATAATATGACATACCATTCACAAAACATACAAGTTTATCAAATACATGATATGTATGCGCAAAGTGATTATTTAAATTGACGCGCGCGCGGAACATTGAGGTTGAACTGCGTAACTAAACAAACAAACAAACAAATAGACAAAAATACATTTATTCCAAGCTGTGGCTATTGGGCCTTTTAGCCAAGGGTTCAATGGGAATGAGACGAATCTTTAAACACAAACACTTTAATCAGTCAAACTTAGATAAAAAGGTGACAGTGAAGGGACAAGACAAAATGCGCGGGAAAATATGGCACGCACGCGCGGTTCACCTGTCGCGTCCCAGATTCGACTAACTAGGTAGGCAACCGGTGCATTATAACTCCCCGCCTCGGGCGGGGGGGCGTCGCGCGACAAGTTACGACTCGCTTCAACCCCCTGCTCCCGCAGACCCAAACGCAAACCCACCCGCTAACGTCTATCGATGCATAGAGCGCACGCTATACCCTCCCCCTCGAGTCGTGAGAACGACCTCGCTCACGAACTCGCTCACAATCATAAGCAACGGAACAAACAGGGCACGCATGCTTGCGAGGACGCCCTCTTTGACGCTTCGGAAGTACAGGACGAGGAGGCGAACAATCCCGGCCATAAAATCGCGTGAGCTCCGACACGTGAAATTTACCCAAAACATCATTAGCGGAATCTACATTTGCAATAATATAAGCTGTAGGGCTTACTCTTTCTTTAACCATGTATGGGCCGTCTCTTTTGGGAACGAACTTGGCAGTTAAATTTTTTGCGGCGTTACTGAGAACATGTGACTTTAAAAGAACTTTGTCACCGACCTCGAAAACAACGCCAGGGCTTCGGGAACAATCAGCCGACTCCTTTCGCCGATCCTGTTGGGTCTCCACCCGTTCCCTAACCGCAATAAAGGTATTTATAAAATTCTTTAAATATGGAGTTATTTGAGGAACAAAATTATCTTTACTAAGGACAGATCTGATGTCATTGTGTACATCGACTGGAGAACGCAGCTCTCTAGCAAAAGTGAGATAAGCTGGAGTAACACCAGTAGTCTGACAAACCGAAGTATTCATCGCGAACCTTATCGCTGGAAGATGATTTGGCCAAGACGAGTGATCCGAGTCAACGAGTCGGGCAATCTGAAACTTGAGATCTCTGTTCTTACGCTCGGCCGGATTAGCCGCCGGATGAAACAGAGGAACTAATTCTTGACGTATCCCTAAGATGAACATGCACTGCTGCATGACGGAGGAGATAAACTGCACGCCATTATCTGAAATAATACGGCGCGGAAGGCCGTAGCGCATAAAATATTCCTCAATGAGGGTCCGCGCGCAGACTCCTGCAGTAGCGTCTTTGAGTGCATAAAGTTCTACCCAACGAGTTGCCGTGTCTTCTACTAAAAGGATCCACCTTTCACCGGACTCGCCTTTAGGCAAAGGACCAAATAAATCTATAGCCAGTACTTCACCCCGTTGGTTAAGCACGGGTGTCTGAAGAAGTCCCTTAGGCTTATCGTTAGAAGCCTTATATCTTTGGCAGATGACACAGGATTTAACATAGTCAGTAATGATTCTACGCATACCAGGAAAATAGAAGTTCTGAGCAATTCTGTGATAAGTCCTATCAACACCATGATGACCGGCCAAAGCCGTGTCATGACACTCTTTCAAAATTTCAAGACGCAGAGAGGCGGGAACAACGAGCTGGGGTTCCTCGCTCTCAATATCAGGGTTGTATCTATAAAGGACACCTTGCTGAATAAAATATCCCCTTTCAGACCAACGCTTAACACCAATAGACTGAGGATCCAAAGTGTCTTCTAACTAATTAATGATTTTCTTTAGTTCCAGGTCGTCCAGCTGCGCGCGTCGAAGCTCATCAGGACTACGAGCAGGTAAGTCTACAACAACGGAACAGACAGCACACTTATCCTTGTCTTCTTCATTACAGGTGGGGCGACTGAGTGCATCAGCGACTACGTTGGCTTTCCCAGGTGTATACTGGAACTTAATATTAAAGGCCTGCAGCTTTAGTGCCCAACGAACCAACCTCCCGGACGGCGATTTTAGTGTGAGCAACCACCTGAGCGGTTGATGGTCACTACCTATTATGACCTCGTGACCTTCGATGTATCCCCTAAAACGTTCTACAGCCCAAACGACTGCAAGAGCCTCACGCTCTGTCGTACTGTAGTTTCGTTCAGCTGGTATAAGTAACCGGCTCGCATACTCGATCGGCCGTTCATCCTTACCTTCACCTTGCAGCAATACTGCACCTAAGGCGTAGGCACTAGCGTCGGTTCTCAGCACGAATGGTTTACTATAATCTGCTTGAACGAGACGAAAGATGCTTCTTTAGCTCCTCAAACGCACGAGCTTGGTCTGGACCCCAATTCCATGGCTGATTCTTCCTCGTTAAACGCGTCAAAGGTTCTGCAATACCTGAAAAATTCGGAATGAATTTCCTAAACCAGGAGCACGTTTGTATAAAACTGCGAAGATGACGCAAAGACGTCGGTGCCTTCATATCTAAGATCGCACGAACCTTGTCATTGTCAGCTGATATACCAACCTGTGTGATAACGTGTCCAAGGTATCTAATTTCATCGCGTGCGAAGACACACTTATCCCTGTTGGCGCGCAATTTAAACAAACGCAGCCTTTCAAAAACCGCGCGCAAATCAGCAATATGATATTCGAAATTTCCTTCCGATATGATAAGTAAATCATCTTGGTAAGCCAGCAAGGTCACATTCTTCAACGAAACACCCGTACGCAGCCTATCGATCAACCGCTGAAACGTCGACGGCGCGTTCTTCAATCCGAAGGGCATCCTATTAAAACGATAGGTACCGAACGGCGGCGGAAAGCAGTTTTATCCCTATCCTGATCGCGTACGCTGACCTGCCAAAAACCACTGCGCATATCCAAGCTACTCATAAAACAATTTTTTTTTGTTGACTGTACTAACTCGTCTATCAAAGGCATGGGATAGACATCGGTCTTTGTTACCGCATTGAGTTTTCTGTAGTCCACACAAAACCTTACCTTGCCGTTAGCTTTAGGCACCAACAACGCTGGAGACATCCATGCTGACTCACATTCTTCAATGATACCATCAGCCAGCATCTTATCGAGCTCAGTCCGCATTACGTCCTTCTTGGCCGGTGTTAACCTGTAAGGCGGTACTGCAATAGGGGAATGGTCGCCGGTATCGATAACATGCTCAGCGAAAGGAGTCGGGTCTCCCCCTGGTTCGAAGATGTCTGCGTTCTCCACGAGGAGACGGGCAAGAATCTCTCTTTGCTCCGCGGAAAGCGATGTCGCCTCATCGTCCCGCAAGACGTCGAGCGAAGCACACGAAGCGCGAGGTGACACTTTTTCGAACTGCATGTCGAATTTTTGCCTATTATTATTATCAGCGAAGTGCCACTTTTTGTTGCCAAAGTCAAAAACGAGATTAAACAAGGTTAAGAAATTAATACCTAACAAACTTTCGTTATTGTTAGAGTCAGGAAAAATTAAAAACGGAACTACTTTAGTTCTGTTATGCAGTGTCACCCCTAACTCCGTCGTAAGTACATTCATCTCCTTACTGACACCGTCCGCCAACTTAACAGTTTGTGTCGACGGCCTTAACGGGTGTCCGCGATCTCGAAGGAGAGAGTACAGCGTATGCCCCGCAATACAGTTTTTCGCTGCAGAATCCACCAACGCGGAACTACACAAAAAATCCTAGAAACTTTTAGCCCTCTAAAACACGTTGGGCTGCCAGTGCTATTGGGCCTTTTAGCCAAGGGTTCAATGGGAATGAGACGAATCTTTAAACACAAACACTTTAATCAGTCAAACTTAGATAAAAAGGTGACAGTGAAGGGACAAGACAAAATGCGCGGGAAAATATGGCACGCACGCGCGGTTCACCTGTCGCGTCCCAGATTCGACTAACTAGGTAGGCAACCGGTGCATTATAACTCCCCGCCTCGGGCGGGGGGGCGTCGCGCGACAAGTTACGACTCGCTTCAACCCCCTGCTCCCGCAGACCCAAACGCAAACCCACCCGCTAACGTCTATCGATGCATAGAGCGCACGCTATAAAGCAACATAATATGTCACACAGTTATAGAACGTATTAGTGATACAAACTAGTGTACGTCACTCGAGGAGAACTTAGTCTAACTCTACCTAATCATTAGCGGTAAGGATCTCGCGGAAAAATTAAACATTGACATAAAGAGCAACGGCGAACTTCCATACATCAATATTATTGAGAAAAAATAATTATGTACACGTATGAAAAAACTATGCTTTATTAAGCGTCGAAAATGAAGCTCACAGAAGCTAGATTTTTTTTTAATGAACCTAGAAAAAAAAGATATTTCGTTTTAAAGTTTTGTAGGTTATGTGGTAATGTCACTTCTAAAGGTGAACGCACACTTATCCGAGCCGTACGCGTCGAACGAATCGAAGCACCAAAAACAAAGACAGATGACAACCACAGACCAGTAAAACATTCGGCACAACCACAGACAATCAGCATCAGTGCTGCCCTAATATTCTTTCAATTATTACCATTCTGTTAGAGATTATTAAATAATGTATGCAAGAAAATTCACTTAAACAATATAAAATACACTAAAAAAAAGAGCAATACTATTATATTGTATGCAAACATTAATCTGACGAAATAATTACAATTTTTAAAACTATACAAAATAATCTACCAATTTAGATTTATTCTGCTACTCGGTAGATTATACATAAAATGGTAACACTAAACTGAGAAACGGGAACTAAATAATCAAAAAAGATTTAAGATTCCCTATATATTTTATTTTTTTACCTAGGTTCAATTAAGGTGAATACTTGATAAAATTTAATAAAATAAGCAAATTCCTTTCGTCTTTACCTTACTTGTGTACAGTAAATGTCGACGTCCCCCGCGAATAATCCGGTAATCGAAAAAGTCAAAATGTTCAGGAGAAATAAAAGAAGCATTTTTATTAATAACTCCACTAAACAACAAGTATCAGAGACATATCATATCATATATGGTAGCTAATTTTTCCAGCTATCTTGTTATTTCAACCAAATTTAATTAGTACCAAGGTAATTGAACTAAATGCATTTTACTATACTAATTTATGTCAAGCTCTGATCAGTAGTGTCACTTACGATATTATTCGTGTAAACTTCTATTGCCGTCTGCAACAGTTATATCGTGCTGCGATATTATTCGTGCAAATAGTTTAGTTTATTGTACACTAGCTGATGCCCGCGACTTCGTCCGCGTGGATCGAGGTTTTTCGGTTCCCGCGGGAACTCCTTAATTTTCCGGGATAAAAAGTAGCCTATGTGTTATTCCAGACTATAATCTATCTCTGTGCCAAATTTCATCCAGATCGGTTCAGCCGTTGGGGCGTGATTGAGTAACAAACATACATCCATACATACATACATCCATCCATCCAAACTTTCGCATTTATAATATTTATTTGATTTGTAAAAAGCAATTACTATACTATTCGCCTGTTGAAAAATAACGTACGTTTTATTGTTTGGATCATTACCGTTTATTCGAATAATTTGCATTATGTATTATTATTATATTACTTAGTTGTCATGAATCATGAATCATGGGGGGAGAGACAGGAAATGAGACTGCAGTCTTCAGCGGATGCGTCTGCCTACCGGCAGATTAATAGACGGATTTCTAAATCACAGACACGTGATTTGCGACACTTTAATACCGAATATATTAAGGAGACCATAGAGCAGAATAAAGGCTCAAAGGTGTTCGCAAGAAATCTTTCTATTGGTCAGAGCCAGTTGACGCGGCTGAAGACCGACAGCGGTAGCCTCATTTCTTCTAAGCCTGAGTTATTGGGGGAGGTTGAGAAATTATATGGACAGTTATACACCTCAACCCAAAAGCCGGTTGAAAATTTGGCTAAAGATCCAAGAGCCACATTGACCCGACACTATACCGAAGATATCCCGGACGTTAGCCTATACGAGATTAGTATGGCTCTTAAACAGCTTAAAAACAACAAAGCGCCGGGCGCCGGAATCACCGCAGAACTCCTGAAAGCGGGTGGAAGAACAATACTTAAAGTCCTTCAGCGATTGTTCAATTCCGTCATTCACGAGCGTACAACGCCAGAAGCGTGGCACAGGAGCGTGGTGGTTCTCTTCTTCAAGAAGGGAGATAACACCTTACTGAAGAGGTTACTCGGTGGAAACTTGGGCAGTGTTGAGGTATCTACAGAGATGCCAAATCGACTACCGGTACATCCAGGTGTTGAAGTGCTTGTACGAAAACGCCACTATGTCATGTCTTTAAGCTTCTGGAGTGGAACGGACTCGGCATCAACATTAACGGTGAGTATCACACACCCGCAGTTTGCCGACGATATAGTCATTATGGCAGAAACTCTGGAAGACCAGAGGCCGTATACTCGCCATCGGTCAATTTTGGAATCTTTAGGTATACCGCACAGTAGACCGTTAGGCTGGACTCATACATAGACGACATAGGCCAGTAAAGATACTTTGATACTTTGCGTAGTCAAGTTCGTACGTACGTGCGGTCGTACGATCTGCAGTACCATTTTACACGTGAATTTGATCAGACTTTGATAATATTTTTTGATCATATAGGTATTTTATAGAACTTTATTTTTATACAATTTGTGTTATATAAATACTAAACATTCATGGTAAATTTTATTTTACCAGTAATTTCGCCAAACTTTTAAGAAATACAGGTTCTTGTGACGCGTAAATTTTGATAAATCGTGCACATTGGTTTGATTTTTTTATTAACGAATTTTGTATAGAACGTATAAAAACGAATTGCAACAGTCCAATTTTAAGAGCGTGTTTATCATATAAGTATTTTTTATAAGTCATTTATTATAATTTTTCGTGGATTTATATGGGTGAAAAGTGTCACCCAAAAGTGCAAAAATGGTAAACGTATTCTGCAAGAATGAGAATTTCACTATTATATTTCAATAAAATTAATTTTTTATTTGCAACAGTCTACTAAGGAGGGATTAATCTTTAATGTTTTAATTTTCTTTTTGTTATAATACTAATATCTCATGCACAAAGCTCATCAAAAGTTCTTAAAATGTCGGTTTACGGGTTTACGGACTGTTAACACAATGCTCAATGACCTCAGCAGTTTCTCAACAGGTGGGCCTAAAAATGAATATGAGCGAGACGAAGATCATGTCCAATGCAATTTGCTCTTCCCCCCGGACCGCTGCGGCGAATGGACGTGCGCATCGTGCACTGCTCCGCGTTACCCGTGTTTTAATACAAACCGGTTCCGAGTGACGAGTCTGTGTGCGCGTGTACATCGTTATCGCGTCGTCGTGCACGTCATCGCAAGCGCTTGCCGCAACTCATAAGCGTTAGCGGTAGCGGGCAGAATTTTGTCGCTGGTCCAAGTTTACAGTGGATTTAAATAAAATGGAAAGTGCATCATACAGATCGGCCTCTGATTCAGAGTCAAACCAAATTGAAGTCGAAACTACACCCTCTGCACGTGTTTTTCCACGATACAAAAGGAAAAGGGAAGAAGATTATTCCGAGTTATGTAATTTCAAGGATGAAATAAAATGCCTGCTACAAGATCAAGAAAAGGATATCAAGAAAATACTTCAGGAGATCCAGCAGTCTAATAGTAGTATTCAAACCTCAGTTGAACATCTATTAGAACAAAATGAAGACTTCAAGAAAAAAATCATTTGCTTAGAACAGCAGCGAGCCGAAGACAGGAAATACATAACCGAACTTGAGAACAAGATAGAAGACATGCAGATTGCTACGCGGAAAGCTAATATTGAACTAAAAAACGTGCCTAGGAAACAGTCGGAAACCAAAGAGGACTTAATAGAAATGACCTTGTGCTTAACGAAGACTATAGGAAGCAGTATTAATAAAACTGATATCAAGGATATTTATCGAGTAAAAGCAAAAAAAGATGGCACCAAGAATACTCCAATTGTTGTGGAAATGTCTTCTACTTTGATAAAGACTGACATCTTAAAATCGAGCAAGAGTTTTAATATCAGGCACACGACAAAACTTTGCGCTTCGCACTTGGGGTTGAAGACAGGCGAGGATACACCAATATATGTGTCAGAACAGCTCACAGCCAAAAGCTCCCGCCTATACTTTCTGGCTCGAGACTTGACTAAGTCCAAGAAATATAGATTTTGCTGGACCGCATATGGCAAGGTATATGTGAGGAGGGATGAGAATTCACCCATTGTTCTAATAAGATCTGAAGCTCAGGTACAGCAACTATTACAAGGGACATGACTACGCCAGATGGAACCTAAAAGTGTAAGCTGGCTGCTAAGGTACCTTGTCAGTAATTATCTGCTAGTATTGTCTGTATGTTTTTCATATTGTTATACACTTAACACACACTTTCACACACGTAACTTATTTATTTATCAAAAATATACCAAATTAACACTTGCGCATACACAATATATAAACACACACACGACCTACAACAAAATACTTAAAGACAACCTTAAAACTATTAAAGCTATTGTTAAAACCTTTATTTACATTATTATAAAAAAATTCCAACTAATAAACAGCTTTATCTATCTACATAACCACAATTTTAGATACACTCGAAATTCTTTCAATATGTCTCAGTATGGATAGCTCTCTTACTACTCAGAATGAAATAGACGATATAGAAATTGGACGAGCAATTCAATGCGACATTGAGGATCTAACAAAATACATACCTGTAAAAAAGAACGACTTGACAATTGTATCTCAAAATATTAGAAGTGTATATAGTAACATTCAAGATTTATATTTAAATATTAAAGCATTAAACTTTGACCCAGATATTATCATTCTTACTGAATGTAGACTTAACTCTAATAAAGCCCTTCCTGATATTGACAATTATACTTCGCACATTACAACAAAACACATTAATCAGAATGACGGAGTTGTGGTTTATGTAAAGAAAGATATCTTTGTTACATCCGCTAAGGAAATTAAACTACAGCACGCATCTTGTATACAATTAACCACCTGTAACAATGTAATTCTTGGTATATATCGTTCCCCTTCCAATACTAATGCTGACCAATTTATAAATTCTCTGAACTTACACCTAGAAACATTAGATTCCCGTAAAACTATTATATTAACAGGAGATATTAACATAAACATAATACCTAAGGAAATGGAACAAGCTTACGAGCGTAATAATAGACTTAACTATCTCAATATGTTATCCTTACACAGTCTGATGCCAGGTCATATTCTACCAAGTAGGGAAAGTAATTGTCTAGACCATTTTATGATCAAACTTGACAAAAATACAGTAACTGCACAAATAGCTGTTTTAAACACAACAATCACCGACCACTCTATGATATTCCTTTGCCTGACTGTAGCAACAACGAAACATAAATCAAATCATAAAATTAAAACGGTAACAGACTTTAACGCAGCACTCTTAAGCCTAGCTCAGAAAAACTTACCAGAGTTATTGTTTTGTTATGACCCACGCCTCGTAGCTGATAAATTAATAAACAGCTTAATTGAATCACTGACTGAAAACACCAGTACAGTAAAGGTCCCTAGATGTAAAAGGGTGATCAAACCATGGATTACTCCTGGTATTTTGAGATGCATAAGAAACAGAAATAAAATGCAAAAAAAAGTCCGTTTAGATCCTTACAACGAAATTTTAAAAATAAGCTATAGTAGATATCGAAATTTCTGTAACAATTTAATTAAAAAGTTAAAACGTTCTTATGACAGAAAACAGTTGGAAGCATCGCTCAAAAATTCAAAAATCTTATGGTCTAATATAAAATCAGTAACTAACATGAATAATAGGAAAACCGATAATACTCAATTATTAAATATAAAGTCTTCTCCTATTGAGTCAGCGGATCATATTAACAAATATTTTGCCAACATAGGGAAACAATTAGCCGAGGATATTAAAGCATGTGGACATACTGTGGAGACTAATGAGACTTATGTGGTACAGCTAAATTCTTTTGGGTTGTTGGATACTGATATTGCGGAAGTGAATAATGAACTTATGAATCTTAAAACAAATAGCGCCCCTGGCTGGGATAACATCCCTTCTAAGTTCCTTAAGCTTGCTAAGGAGCAGGTAGCTCCCATTATCTGCCATTTAATTAATCTTTGTTTTAATAAGGGTATATTTCCCACACCACTAAAACGATCCAACATAACTCCTGTTCACAAGAGTGGAGATAGAGACGATGTAAATAATTACCGGCCAATTTCTGTTTTACCCTCAATTTCCAAAATAATAGAAAAGATTATGAATGTACGATTACTGAATTACTTGAACAAATACCAGCTTCTCTCTGACACTCAATATGGGTTCAGACATGGGAAATCCACAGAAGATGCCATCATAGCCCTTACTTCGTTTATAGATCAACAACTGGATGGCGGTAAAAAATGTATCGGAGTGTTTCTCGATCTAAAAAAAGCTTTCGATACTGTCTCTGTCCCCATTCTTGTGAAAAAGTTAGAAAATATAGGTATAAGAGGTGTCCCTCTGGCTCTTTTTAAAAACTACCTCACTGGACGTACCCAGAGAGTCAAAATTGGGCAGTATGTAAGTCAAGATCTCGATATCTCTTATGGTGTGCCACAGGGTAGTGTCTTAGGACCTACGCTGTTCCTAATCTATATCAATGAACTTTGTAATCTAAAATTAAATAATGCTAAAATCTTTTCATATGCAGATGATACTGCAATTGTATTTACTGATACTTCATGGGAAAAAGTTAAAGCTGTAGCTGAACTGGGACTTGCTAATGTCGCTAATTGGCTGAGAATTAATTTACTCACTCTCAATAAGGAAAAAACGAATTATATATGTTTCTCAATCAGCAACAGGACGCAGCCAAATAGCGATTATAGCATAATATTGCACGCCCCTAATTGTAATATTGATTGTAATAAATGTTCCGGCATCAGTAGGGTAAACTCAATTAGGTATCTAGGTATTATAATAGATCATAGGTTATCTTGGCAGGGACAAATTGAAGTTATCAGCAGCAGAATAAGAAAATTAATTTGGATATTTAAGATGCTAAGACACATAGCCTCTAAGGACCTATTAAATAAAATTTACATTGCTTTGGCTCAATCAGTACTAGGCTATTGCATCACTGTCTGGGGTGGTGCAGCAAAAACAAGGTTTATTGATATAGAAAGAGCACAGCGATCTTTGCTAAAGGTCATGTTTTATAAACCTTATAGATTCCCTACTCAAAAGCTGTACTCAGCTTGTCAACTTTTAACCGTGAGACAGTTGTATATCCTGCAAACGATTCTAAAAGTCCATAAATCCATAAAATTTGAAGCCACCATCTTACGCAGAAGAAGGAAGCTTAATGTCTTAAAGGTATCCGCATCAAAAACATCATTTTCTCGCAATCAGTACACAAAAAGATCTGTACACCTTTACAATAAGATTAACAAATTACTTAATATCTACCCCACTAAACAGTATGACGTAAAGAAAACTTTGACCGAATGGTTAAAATCTAAAACATATGAAGAAACAGAGGCACTTTTGGAAAACTTATCTAAATTAATTTAAAGGCAACAAACCACACATAAACACACACTCACGCACACAAACATACACACACACACACACACACACACACACACAGACACACACACACACACTGTCCATTTTTGTATTTTTATTATTGTAAATTTTTCATAATATTAAGGATTTAAAATTTAAATTAAAAAATGTCAATTTAATAATCTTGTAAGTAATTGTATGTTATGGAAGAGCGGAACCTCCTGACACAGGTATTTAATTATACTTAAAAGGAGGTTCCAGCCCCAATGCTATTGAATAGTATGTATTATGTTTGAGAAATAAATCATTTATTCATTTATTCATTTATTCATTATTCATAATGCACATGTTCAGTGCCACCCAGTGTTAGTTGAGAACCAGAGGTAGGTCCAATTTCGAGAAAGAGGTCAACCGCCGAATCCAACTCGGATGGGCAGCGTTCGGGAAACTCCACGACATCTTCTCGTCCAAAATGCCTCAGTGCCTGAAGACGAAAGTCTTCGTACAGTGCGTGTTGCCAGTGATGACTTACGGCTCCGAAACATGGTCGCTAACTATGGGCCTGATAAGAAGGCTCCGGGTCACTCAGCGGGCGATGGAGAGAGCTATGCTCGGAGTATCCCTGCGTGATAAAATCAGGAATGAGGAGATCCGTAGGCGAACCAGAGTAACCGACATAGCTCGAAGAGTCGCCAAGCTTAAGTGGCAATGGGCGGTGCACATAGTTCGTAGAACTGATAGGCGTTGGGGTCCCAAAGTGCTCGAATGGCGGCCTCGCACCGGGAAGCGCAGCGTTGGACGACCCACCACTAGGTGAACGGACGATCGCAAGCGTGCAGCTGGGAGCCGCTGGAAGCAAGCGGCACAAGACCGTGCTCTGTGGCGATCCATGCAGGAGACCTTCGTCCAGCGGTGGGCGTCTATAGGTTGAGACGACGACGACGAAATTATTACTGCACAAGCACAACCTTTCACACGTCGTATTGAAACTTCGTGACTAATATCACAGAATCAAATAAATATTATAAATGCGAAAGTTTGGATGGATGGATGTATGTATGTATGGATGTATGTTTGTTACTCAATCACGCTCCAACGGATGAACGGATCTGGATGAAATTTGGCACATAGATAGATTATAGTCTGGAATAGCACATAGGCTACTTTTTATCCCGGAAAATTAAAGAGTTCCCGCGGGAACCGAAAAAACTCAATCCACGCGGACGAAGTCGCGGGCATCAGCTAGTAGGTAATAAGTAGTAGTAACTAATATTCCGTAAACAAACATTAAAATAGGAAGACCTTGCCGTTGCAATAGGCATAATCGGAGACAGTACACGTCCTTGTTTACAAGCGTATAATCAGGCGCGATGAATGGGCACCAGTCTAAGTTAATGTTTGTATCATTGTATGATATAATTATTTTTATTTTTAAATCGGTTTCTTAATAAAATCCTGAATAAATCCTTTATTACTTCTTACTTAATTACGGTAGTAAACTGTTTACCCGAATAATATCGTAAAAGTTTTTACTGACAAATCCTTTTGGTATTTTTTTTCGTAAAGATCTAAAACAATATTATTCGTTTAAAATACTTTTTAATGCATTTTAATGGAACACACACGTAATTTTTCATATCTTTGTAAATATCGATAGAAAAAATCTGAAAAAAATTCACATGATTCATTTTTAATTCTAGATGCCTAAAAACACATAACATGAAAAACCCCGTAATAGCTCATTACCGGATTATTCGCGGGGGGCGTCGATGTGGTCAATACTAATTTCGCCGTTGCTCTAAAATTTTCGTAAGTTCTTAAAAACGCATCCATAAGTTACGTGAGAGAATTTTGGCGATTTTTCGTTTCCCCCATTATCAGTGTGCGTGTTAGAAGCTTGAGCGCCTTATCAGTGAGTTCTCGTGTGTTTCACTAACTGACTATTACGTGAACATTTGTAATTACAAATCTTACAAGTAAACGGCTTTTCACCAGTGTGAGTTCTCATGTGCGAAACTACATTACTTTTATCTGCACATTTGTATTCGCATACCTTGCATGAATACGGCTTTTCACCAGTGTCAGTTCTCATGTGCATTACTAAATGACTATTTCGTGCACATTTGTAATTGCAAATCTTACAAATAAACGGCTTTTCACCAGTGTGAGTTCTCATATGCCTCACTAATTTACTATTTTGTACAAAGGACAATGGGCAAAAATATATGGGCGACACACCCACGATGGCCACAGTCTGAACTGCTTTCATTTGGAAGGTATCCCTGTCCAATTTCTCTGTGCCAAGGCGCATCAAATTCTGTCCAGGGGTTCTCTATTTATTGAGGATCAAATATACCTTACTGGGCATAACTAAAACAAGTCTTTTCATGTCTAACAAAATATTGATTGTTATGTCATTCAATTCATACCTTGTTGGTCTAGTGGTTGTCATTTTCGACTGCGGCCGACGAGGTCCCGGATTTGAGCCCCGGGTCGGGCCATAATAATTAAGCATTGGGTTTTTCTGATTAGAAATTCTCAGTACTAGCCCGGAGTTAGGAAGTTGGCGGTATTTCACCCCCGTGCCTCGTAGATCACGTTAAGCCGTCGGTCCCGGTAATTATCACTAACATGATAATAAGTCGTTAAAGCCTGCCAACCCGCATTGGAGCTGCGTGGTGGGTTTAAGCTCTAATTCCCTTTCTCCTATGAGAGTGGAGGCCTGTGCCCAGCTGTGGGACGTTAATGGGCTGTTGTGGTGGTGGGTGGTGGATGTCATTCAATGTTTTTTATAGAAGCTGCTTTAATGTGGGTTAGCTCATGCCACAAAGGCCACGTTGAAGCGCCGCGCCGGCCCGGTTTTTACCACTAACAGGCTTAGTAGTTAGTACCTATTAATAATAATGATAATGTCATCCCGACCGAATTTAGGCCACGGCTGCCAATCTCCATAGAGACTGCCACGCTCCCTCCTTCCTCTATTCCTTCACTCCCACAGCCCGATGGGACAGAAATCCGACACGACCAGAAAGAGAACAGGCGCAGAACCGACGGCTTTACGTGCTCTCCGAGGCACGGGGGGACATACCACCAACTTCCTAACTCCGGGCTAGTAGGTATAGTACGCGACAGCTGGTCTAACCCCCCGCGCTGACCCAGTGCGGGATAGGTCGGGTGACGTGCGGGTGCGCGAGGTACCTACCTGCAGCGCTCGCGCCTCCTTTCGCCCGCGGAGGATTTTACGGCTGACCGGTCTTTTGTCATGTTACTAGCTGGCGCATTGTTTGTTTAAACTCAAGTAATAGTATTTAATAACGGTAGGTACCTGAGGGTGAAAATATTTTTGTTCCTTTTAGGTAAGTAGTATATTTTATAGTATGTATCCCAAAGATCATTTTATCTAGTGACCCCCCGGATAGATTTTAATGGCGTCATAATAAAAAATGCTTATATTTAATAGGTCTTTTGAACCACACTTATTAAACGTCTGGCCATGCTGGGTGTGTTTTGCCCATTGTCCTTTGTAATTGCAAATCTTACAAATAAATGGCTTTTAACCAGTATGAGTTCTCATATGACTCACTAAATGACTTTTATATGCACATTTGTATTCGCATATCTTGCATGAATACGGCTTTTCACCAGTGTGAGTTCTCATGTGCGTAACTAAATTACTTTTATCTGCACATTTGTATTCGCATATCTTGCATGAATACGGCTTTTCACCAGTGTGAGTTCTCATGTGCGTAACTAAAGTACTTTTAACTGCACATTTGTATTCGCATATTTTGCATGAATACGGCTTTTCACCAGTGTGAGTTCTCATGTGCTTAACTAACCAACTTTTATCTGCACATTTGTATTCGCATATCTTGCATGAATACGGCTTTTCACCAGTGTGAGTTCTCATGTGCATTACTAAATGACTATTTCGTGCACATTTGTAATTGCAAATCTTACAAATAAACGGCTTTTCACCAGTGTGAGTTCTCATATGCCTCACTAATTTACTATTTTGTACAAATTTGTAATTGCAAATCTTACAAATAAATGGCTTTTCACCAGTGTGAGTTCTCATATGACTCACTAAATGACTTTTATATGCACATTTGTATTCGCATATCTTGCATGAATACGGCTTTTCACCAGTGTGAGTTCTCATGTGCGTAACTAAACTACTTTTAACTGCACATTTGTATTCGCATATTTTGCATGAATACGGCTTTTCACCAGTGTGAGTTCTCATGTGCGTAACTAACAAACTTTTATCTGCACATTTGTATTCGCATATCTTGCATGAATACGGCTTTTCACCAGTGTGAGTTCTCATGTGCGTAACTAAACTACTTATAACTGCACATTTGTATTCGCATATCTTGCATGAATACGGCTTTTCACCCGTGTGAGTTCTCATGTGCGTCACTAAATGACTATTTTGTGCAAATTTGTAATTGCAAATGTTACAAATAAACGGCTTTTCACCAGTGTGAGTTCTCATGTGCGTAACTAAATTACTTTTATTTGCACATTTGTATTCGCATATCTTGCATGAATACGGCTTTTCTCCTGTGTGAGTTCTCATGTGCGTAACTAAACTACTTTTATCTGCAAATTTATATTCGCATATCTTGCATGAATACGGCTTTTCACCAGTGTGAGTTCTCATATGCCTCACTAATTTACTATTTTGTGCAAATTTGTAATTGCAAATCTTACAAATAAACGGCTTTTCACCAGTGTGAGATCTCATGTGCGTAACTAAATTACTTTTAACTGCACATTTATATTCACATAACGCACAGGAGAAACGTTTTATAAAACGGTGAGTCTTCATGTGTTTAACCAAGAGACCTTTTCGTTTAAATATTTTTCCACAAATGTCACAAATGAATGATATTTTTTCAGAATGTGTACTTTGTGTTGAATTATTACATTGTAAACTAACTATATTATCCAAACAATCAGTTTTACTTTGTAAAGATTTAGATAAGATTACTTTTACAGTATCAGAAGACCTAACAGCATTTTGTGCCTTCATCAGTGATCCGTCTTGTCTTGGAACAACTTTCATAACATCATATAATTTGACAAAACAATGTGGTATTTTGTATCGGCAACTGATGTTTGTATCGGCGTCTTCAGTTGGGGGAACTTCTATTTCGTTTTTTATTGCAACACTCGTGGACAGAGGAGCAACTGTAACCAAACATTTTGACTATTTAAGTTGTTTTTCTTGATAAAAGTTAAAATGCTGAGTATCGCAGTATCTCACCTGAGGTCTGAGCCGCGCGCGCGGAAGGGCTGGGGTCTGCCTGCCTGTGAAATATATCAGAATGTATCTAGAGTGTTCTGGGGAGCCACTAGCCAGTACGTAGCTGTACTGCATATAGCAGGTTAGAGAGGAGGAAAGGGTATCATTATTAACGTAACTGCAACTTGAACTAAACATTATTGGTACTGGCAGGTATACTGACTTGTTCTCAGTGATGAGTGAAGAGTGTGAAGAGCTAGAGCTCACAGCTGTATGAGGCTTGCATACTTGTGACGTGTCACATACACCATCACCGTCACCGTTCTGCCAAACACAAAACTAATTTATAACATTTCTGTCCTTAGTTTAATTAATTAACCAAAAAAAGATGCAAACAATGTGGTACAATAATAGTCGGCGCCCTTAAAACTATTAAAGTTAAATGCATCTAATAAGTAGCACTAGCTAAACTTAAGCTACCTTTTACTACTACTTTAATACAAAGCAATAACGAAAAATAAAATAAAAATACAATGAATAGATAAGAAATAGATTTATGAATAATAGTTATAAGTACCTAAAGCCCTACACGCAACAAATAAACTAATTACAAAATAAAAAACAGTATTTAGTCAGAAAAGGAGTAAGTAAGTGTTCCTTTAACTTCATCTTAAGGACTCCTTCACTGACTTTAATTTCCTCTCTCAGCCTTTCCATGTTATTGTCAATTTTGGGTACTAAATAGCAGTTTGATTTGAAAAGTTGCCAGCTCTTCTCAGCAGAATCTGCTTTCCAAACCGGTGGTAGAGTCGAAACATGACGTAACATAAGAGACACCTGTGTGTCCTACATGTTTTAAATAAATGAATTGAATTGAATTTTTACTATAATAGTTCCACTTTTAATGAATGAACTAGAAGCTTAATTTGCTATAATCCGCCACAGTAGACAAATCTAAGTGACATTGCGTGTCTTTCACCAATAGCATGCCACACCCAACACCCACCACCCAGCAACTCGCACCGGCACAGCACCACACCACACAAATCCTCCAAATCACTCTCAAGAAAGTTTGAACTAAAGCAAATTAAACTTCTAGTTCATTCATTATCATGGACTTCCGCAAAGTAACGCCTGCTTCGATTCAATAGTTCCACTTTTGGCATTGTACATCTTTTCTGTCTATTACTTCTTGTGCATTCTTTAGTTTTATGGGGTTTTTGAATTTATTTCAAAATAATTTTCCTTAGCTATAGAGGTAACTACTTTACTGAATATTGGTACTTAATCATTTAAGATCCACAAAGAAAAAGAAATAAAAAAAAGAATGAGCTCCTCCACAACTATATAAGCTATAATATGAACTAACAAGTTGACAAAAGTGTTCAACAGAGGAAAACTATCTCACCTGGAGATGCATGCTCATATGTTGCATGTGCGCTTGTTCATGGACAAATTCCTCCAAACAAATTGTACATTGGATGGTAATACTTTCATACTTTAGCAGATCCTGAACAAAATCATAATCATTGATATTATTGTCATCTTCATATATCACTTGCATGTCTCCATCAACCGACATAGAGTCATCACTTCCTTCAGTTTTCACTACACTTCTCTGATAAGTTTCCTCTAATTCTGTCTGTTTGTCTTCTGAGGGGTGTTCCAGTATGTGTAAGTCACAGTGGTCAGGTCCTAGCGTTGTCAACACCATATTGCTCTTTAGTTGGTGTTTTGTGCGGTTTATCGTTTTAACATGTCGTCTTGTTATCTGTTGAGACACAAGTTAAATATTCAACACACATAGTACATGGACAGAGAAAGAATACATGTAAATGTATTAAATACTCACTAATTCATGTTTCTCAACTAAGTCCATCATCAGTGCACGCGCTCTCAAGCTCTTGTCTCTAAATTTACTAAAGTTTATCAATGTCTGAGCACATTGTATGCAAACTGTTTGTTTTAAATTTCCTTCATCCTGCGGCTGTAACAAAATGTAAATAAAGTATTCAAACATTCCTATCAAATAATCCTTTTTTGTCCCAACACTGTTTACATTATTATTGATAGCGTATGAGATTCAAGAAGTAGTTTTAACTCTGGGATATAACTTCATTAAGCATTGCTTTATTCTGTACTAGCTGATGCCCGCGACTTCGTCCGCATGGATTGAGGTTTTTCGGTTCCCCGGGGAACTCTTTAATTTTCCAGGATAAAAAGTAGCCTATGTGCTATTCCAGACTATAATCTATCTCTGCGCCAAATTTCATCCAGATCCGTTCAGTCGTTGGAGCGTGATTGAGTAACAAACATCCATACATCCATCCAAATTTGCACATTTATAATATTTATTTGATTGTAATTCTGTTGGTAGTTTAAATAAAATAAAATAATTTGTTTTTACTTCTGAGGGAACTCTTTAATTTCCCGGGATAAAAAGGCTATGTCCTTCCCCAGGATGTAACCTGTCTCTGTACCAAATTTCATCAAAATCAGTTGAGTAGTTGGGCTGTGAAAGTGTAGCAGACAGACAGATGTGTATGTGTACTTGTTGTATTAGTATGGATGTGTACATGTTGTACATGACTGTAGATCATAAATTAACAACTTACAGGATGTCCCGTTAACTTTTCATATGTTTCTTCCAATTTGTGTTTACTCATTAGAAACAGCTTGCTGTCAGTGTCTAGGCATATCATGCAAACCTGTAAATATACTACCAGTTACTAATACATACAATGCTGCAATGTGGTATGTGAGGAAACTTTAGATCCAATATATTATGTCTTAGCTCCTTTCTCAAGCACACTAATGGACCTGATAACTTTTGATTTGCTAATTATATAATATTAAATAATGAGTTACCTGCACTGTTGAAGGAATAGCATCAGCACCAATTTGCCTTGAGCCACTTTCTGTTTCATAAATGTCATCATTGAGAAAATGCTGCGAGCAGACCACAGCAGAGTCTGGTAGGTGACTGTCTTGTTTGCCGAGAGCTCTGAGCCAAGCGGCACGGAGATGCGCTTCATGGGGGAAACTGGAAGTTACCACTCATGTTATACACAAGCAAACAAACTTATATCAGAGTGATTTATGTTCTACACAGTGTAAGGTTTACACACACAGATAACTCCTCGAAAGCTCTTGCTTTGCCGCAGACATGCTGCAGGCAGTGTTTCAATGACCTGCAGTGCGACTGACTGATCTATACTAACTGATTATTGCTCAGACCAGCAGTCTTTGATAATTCAACTTTAACATTCTGCAGTTTGACTACCTATTATAGTGAGATTTTGCCTACGACCACGGCTTGCGACTTGCGAGTCAATCTAATATACTCACCCATGAAAACTTACGCCCTTCCCCTCCGCCTCTGATGTGGATACATTGTCCGCAGTATTTTTGCAGAAAGGCACACAGCACCGCATTTTCAATGCCTTCTTATTTTGTTTTACTTATATCGAGAGTTGAGTCTCAAGCTCGGCATACATATAAGATTGCAGACAAATTATTAACTACCTACGCACAAGCAAATGTTATCGGTAAATAGTTGTTCTTTTTCAATGGATAATAGATTTAAGATGAACTTTGTGGTTTGGATGATTTACATTCAACATAGAGGGTATGATCTGGCCTGCTAATAATAACTAAGCGATTTTGTAATTATTTGTTCTAGCTTTTTAGTTTTTGCTTTTTTTGTCTCTGCCTTTTGGTTTTGCAAATTTTTTGAAGTTTTTGACAAGATATGACTTTTTATTTTGACAAATGACACTTTTGACATGAGTGGTTTTTTTTTATAACTTGTTGTACGGCTCTGGGTCCTAGCACGATAGATCCACATGAGAGTGGTCACACATGGGTAACAGAGTAAGTAGGTATATAAGGTAACTAGTATGGCGCGTGGCTGCGCGGACCGCGTATTGGACCGCGCGGTCCACTGTCTACTTACTCGCTGTCCTACTATCCTGTTTTACTGGACCTACGTGTTCTGAACTGAACAACACACTGCTATGCCAGTGAGGACAGTGGAAGCGCCAGCACGCCAAGCGTCCGACGTAAAAGAAAATTCTCATAAAGGAAAAAACATAAAACAAAGACCACCAACCCCCCCCCCCCCCCCCCTTCCCCCCTCCTCCCCCCCTCACCCCCTTGTATCACCTCACCTCACCTCACCTCACCTTTGGGTGCCATCGAACTCCCCTTACTGCATGGATTTTTTTTTGGCTGAAAAAAAATTATGTGGTAATGTTGCCACCAGAGAGTCTACATAAAATTAAAAAAAATCTAAGTATTTTTGGAAATAATGACAAAAAACTGTTAATGCCAAATTTGGCATTGTATGCAGTTATGGATGTAATATCCTATTTTCCAAATATGGCATTATATGCAGTAATAGTTGGCAGTAGGTACATGTAACGTGTACCTACCTAATATGACAAAGCTTCACTTTATTCACGTAATCAGGCTTTATACAACAAAAGACAAAAATAAGCTTTTTTATTTATTTATCATTTTTTAATTAGGAATATTTACTCTTAAATTAAAAATTCGTTCGTTCTATTATTAATTACAATCCGGGTATCTTTAAATCAAGAGTGAATAGGCATATTCTAGGCAAGCGCGTCCCGTCTTAGGCTCATAGTCAGACAAAAGTAATGGATCGTGATTCGTGATACTCAGGTCTCCATTCCTCATCTTCAGAAAGATATTCATCATCGCTCCCATCTGGAATGTTTACTACGTGAACTTGTTTGCGTCTCGGCATAACTCTTCTGTAAGGTAAAATAAAGAGCAAGATAACGTATAAACTTTTTTTGCGGCTTTTCGCAACAGCCAAGATCTTGTGACCGCCTTCCGTCTCCAACTCCATCATCAGACCAGTTCAATTGTAGGTACTATTGCATTATAATCGGGTTTACATAATCAATTACATTTACAAGACACATAAAAGCACATCTAAGAAAGCTCATACAGTAAAAATTAGAGCAGTACATCTTATTGCATACTATGCCATATATGGATTTTGATCACTCTGCATACTATACCATATCTGTCACACAAAAATTTCCACAACTGCATACAATCCCCTAACGGGCAAAACAATTCAACAACAGAAATATCTCAAATCATGCACGCCCTGCACGCCAGTCTTGATTTTTTCTGTCTATTGGCTTGACAATGGACCATCCTGTAACCCAAAAAAAGAAAACCTACACATTCATTGCGAAAAACCATCGAAAACCCCGCGTAAAATGAACCAACTTACCTCTACTCGACCGTCGGTAAATGAACTGACTTTCTTGTTTTTTTAATGGTGTTTGACACCATACGTCATCACAAATGGTAAAACCATGGAACTAATAAGTACTACGTACAACTAGTACTTATTAGTTCCATGGTTTTACCATTTGTGATGACGTATGTACGTAGTACTTATTAGTTCCATGGGTAAAACCTAAAACGTACTAGGTACCGCTCTATTCATTTAATTTTGCCACCGACAAAAAACATGCACCAAATTTAAATTATATCTTGAAAATCCTTAATGCCCGATATGGCATGCTATGCAGTAAGGGGTTAACATCACGGCTCTGGGTTCTTACCCCTTTATGCGTCACCTCGGCTCCACACGTTGGTTCATTAATTTCACACAATTTGGTAGGCATACACACATTGGCGTAGTCAGTAGTTGTGTCCCGTCACAGCCAATGTGGAGATGTCTGATACAGAAACCGAAATTGCTCTAAGCGCTTTTACAGTATTGAATGCATGAATTTATATTTGTTACAAAAATATAAAAATAACTAGTTAAGTACCTACATAAGCTGACCATGCTACCTACAACGACGACTCATACATTCTCTATGCATTCGTACTCGATGCGTGTTGCAACAGGACTGAGCAAAATGCCAACATGTGGACGGATCGCGAACGTTGGCGCAGTTTCCCTTTGATAAAACCGACACAGGACGGCCAACTCCCAACGTTAGCGCGAGTATTACGGCCAAAGCTGATTTCCCTATCCACACGTTGGGCGAACAGCGTTGGGGCCAACGTGTGGAGCCGGCCTCAGTATTACCAATAGAATAAGAATATAGAATTGTCTATGTAAAAATAAATAATAATGTCCTCCCGACCGAATTTCGGCTACCGCGCTCATCTCCAGAGTGATTAGCAATCTGTGCGGGAGATATGTTAAGGTTAACTATAGTGCACAAGTGTGGGCGCATACCTACACAGGTGCACTCTCTGTTCCTCAACTCGCTTATCCCGATGGGACAGAAAATCAGACACGACCGGTGACTGGTGAGAGGTCAGGCGCAGGACTAACGGCTTAACGTGCTCTCCGAGGCACGGGGCTGAAACACCGCCAGCTTCCTAACTCAGGGATAGTATTGAGAATTTCTTGCCAGAAAAATCCATTACTTACTTGATATAGCCCGACCCAGGACTCGAACCTGGGACCTCTTCGGCCGCAGTCGAACATGCTAACCATTAGACCAACGAGGCAGTAGTAATCCATACTAATATTATAAATGCGAAAGTGTGTCTGTCTGTCTGTCTGCTACGCTTTCCCGGCCCATCTTTTCAACCGATTTTGCTGAAATTTGGTATAGAGGTAGATTATATCCCGGGGAAGGACATACTTTTTATCCCGGAAAATAAAGGAGTTCCCACGGGAATAAAAAAACCTTGATCCACGCAGACGAAGTCGCGGGCATCATCTAGTATACCTACATATAAACTGATACATACTTAATATAGTTTTCATCATACCTATTCGAAAAACGTATATTGCCTTCAGAGGATAGCGGGAGCAAAGTGTAACTTGTAGGCCCATGGGACTTTTCATTTCTCTCTTCTGATTGGTTCGAAGTCACGTCATCAATTTGTTGATCGAATATACGACTTTGCATTTCTCTGTTCTGATTGGTCCGAACTCCGAAGTCACGTGATCAATTTGTTGATCGGATATACGTCTTTACATTTTATTTAAACTTTAAATATACGTTTAAATAATGTCTATACAATTACATAGAAGGTTGATAGGAGTATCTTCTGATTGGTGCTTAAACGTATAGGTAATGTCCATACATAGTAGGTTGATACTCCTAGCTTTTTCTCATACGTAATGATGAAAAATAGTGTGTGTCACTCGGGGCCAAATTTTTTGTTCTCGGGCGGCGTATATTGAATTCCTCGCTACGTTCAGGATTCTACTTTAGAACCCCTCGCTACGCTCGGGATTCTACTATAGAATCCTTCACTTCGCTCTGAATTCAAAATAGCGCCCTCGGGGAACAAAAATTTTCTTTGGCCCCATGTAACACAAATAACTATTGTCACCTCGGGTCTGTTACATACCCATAGATCGAGCGATCGAGCCATAGCGTGGCCGGTCGTGAGACAGCAACATCCACACCCACTACTCTTTACGAATTCATACTAAAGATTGTCACTACATATTTTCTTTTCGTTGAGACTTACGACTTTAACCATACTGCAACCCTCCATTAAACAATAACAAGCAAGAGTTTTACTTCCAATAGCACTGCAAATTAATATAATTATTATTTATCTAACTAGTGGTTCGCCCCGAACTGAGACCTCGCGGTATCCATAAACTTACAGAGCGCCATCTTTGTGAAGTTCTGTTAAAAATAGTGAAGCTCATTAAAAATTAAATAATTTCGTTTCCTTAGAATATTTATCTAATTTTAGTATTTGTTGTTCAAGTACAGGATATAATTCAAATAAGTGATCAAGTTTCAGGCTCAGCCTTTTCTTTTTAAGCACAAACGATTAAACTTGTACAGAGCGCCATCTATTGACATAATTGTAAAGTTTGTTAAAAATAATGAAGCTCATTAAAAATTAAATAATTTCGTTTCCTTATAATATTTATCTAATTTTAGTATTTGTTGTTCAAGTACAGGATATAATTCAAATAATTAATCAAGTTTCAGGCTCAGCCTTTCAGAAAATTGGGAGTTCTGAGGTCATCTTTGGACGTCAGAAAATCTCCACTTTGAAAGCCTCCCATTTCGTCAATTTTAGGGGAAAAATTAAAAAAAAAATATTTTTGGACTCTGTTCCTCATTATCTTTAAAATGATATACCGCAACCCTATGTAACGCTATAAAAAATATTTTACTCCGCATTCGCTAATATGAGAGCCCCCCTGAAATAAAGATTTTTATAACTTTTTAAGTCATATTCGGCGGGAGGCCATTGGTTTACATATTATATTTAAATTTGAAGTAATTACATTCAGTAATTCAGAAGTTATAAGGCTCTGACAGACGGACAGACGGACGAACGGACGGACGGACGGACGGACGGACGGACGGACGGACGGACGGACGGACGGACAAGTGCCAATTCACTCAAGTAGACTCGGAGACCTTCGCTTCGCTCGGTCAATAATACTAGTGGTTCGCCCCGAACTGAGACCTCGCGCTATCCATAAACTTACAGAGCGCCATCTTTGTGAAGTTCTGTTAAAAATAGTGAAGCTCATTAAAAATTAAATAATTTCGTTTCCTTAGAATATTTATCTAATTTTAGTATTTGTTGTTCAAGTACAGGATATAATTCAAATAAGTGATCAAGTTTCAGGCTCAGCCTTTTCTTTTTAAGCACAAACGAATAAACTTGTACAGAGCGCCATCTATTGACAACATTGTGAAGTTCTGTTAAAAACATCATCATCATTAAAAATTAAATTATTTCGTTTCCTTATAATATTTATCTAATTTTAGTATTTGTTGTTCAAGTACAGGATATAATTCAAATAATTGATCAAGTTTCAGGCTTGAGAGTTCAGAAAATTGAGAGTTCTGAGGTCAACTTTGGACGTTAGAAAATCGCCACTTTGAAAGCCCCCCATTTCGTCAATTTTAGGGGAAAAATTAAAAAAAAAAATTTTTGGACTCTATTCCTAATTATCTTTACAATGATATACCGCAACCCTATGTAACGCTATAAAAAATATTTTACTTCGCATTCGCTTCTATGAGAGCCCCCCTGAAATAAAGATTTTTGTAACTTATTAAGCCATATTCGGCGGGAGGCCATCGGTTTACATATTATATTTAAATTTGAAGTAATTACGTTCGGCAATTCAGAAGTTATAAGGCTCTGACAGACGGACGGACGGACGGACGGACGGACGGACGGACAAGTGCCAATTCACCCAAGTAGACTCAGAGACCTTCGCTTCGCTCGGTCAATTAAGATATCATCCGTCGGTGATTTACGATGCTTTAGACTTTAGAGAACTATTCACATCAAACTCGCCGCATCGAATCGCTCCGCAGCGCATTTTACATGCGGTATGTGCATGCATTAAGGACATTATAGTTTCTTACACACTGCTACCACAGAAAAGGTAGTAGCTACTAGGTCGGCGCTCACTGAGCTCGCCGAGCCGACTCGAATCGAATCGCAAAATTCGCTATTTATTTACTATGAACATTGAGGTTGAACTGCGTACAATACAAAACAAACAATTAGACAAAAAAAAACATTTATTTCAAGCGACATTGTTACACATACGGTATTACTAATACAAACTAGTCTATGTTACCCGTAGAGAACCTAGCTTAAATACAATCATCATTATTAAAATATGAACAATAAAGTATCTACCTATTTGCTGAAAAATTAAACATCGACATAAATTAAAAAAAATCGTAGGTTCCTAATAGAAACGCACCCAATTTATTCTTTGTGTCGTGATTTAGCCCTCTATACATTTATGACTATGGTGCTTATAAACAGAACTCTCACGAGGTAGGGTTCCATGCCAGTCGCTAGTACTTCTACTTGGACGGTCGTCATTTCGTAGTTCACTTAAGATCAGGCAAGCCGCCTAGCGTCTGTTGGCTATGCACATGCCTAGCTTTCAGCAGTGCCATATCAACAACACACAACTGCCATTTCTCGGCCGCGCGGCAAGGAGCATGCCTGAGAACCTTGAACGCCTAATAACAACCGGCGTGGATGGAAAGAGAAGTAGAGGAACGAGACGGTCAGTATGGTTATAGTCACCTGCAGCAACATGCAAGCCTCTCTTTAGAAGGCACAGGATCGTGCTGCCTGGCGAGCCCTAACAAGAGAGCGGACATAGAGGGTCGCGACCCTCCGTCATGAGGAAACGACAGCCAGGAGTGCCATATGAGCACTGCATTAGTGCTGGTCAATACAGCTCATATTGCAATGGCGCGGAGTCAGTGTCCGCTTCACTTAAGTTGACTTGCGAGGTCTTTACTTATACATAATGGAAATTGGAACATAATATTATCAGTGTGCGTGTTAGAAGCTTGAGCGCCTTATCAGTGAGTTCTCGTGTGTTTCACTAACTGACTATTACGTGAACATTTGTAATTACAAATCTTACAAGTAAACGACTTTTCACCCGTGTGAGTTGTCATGTGCCTCACTAAATTAATATTTTGTGTAAATTTGTAATTACAAATCTTACAAGTAAACGGCTTTTCACCCGTGTGAGTTGTCATGTGCCTCGCTAAATTAATATTTTGTGTAAATTTGTAATTGCAAATCTTACAAATAAACGGCTTTTCACCAGTGTGAGTTCTCATGTGCATAACTAAATTACTTTTATTTGCACATTTGTATTCGCATATCTTGCATGAATACGGCTTTTCACCCGTGTGACTTCTCATGTGCGTCACTAAATGACTATTTCGGGCAAATTTGTTAACGCATATCTTACATGTGTATGGCTTTTCACCAGTGTGAGTCCTCATATGCGTCACTAAATGACTATTTGTTGCAAATTTGGTATTGCATATTGTGCATGAATACGGCTTTTCACTAGTGTGAGTTCTCATGTGCGTCACTAAATTAATATTTTGTGCAAATTTTCTATCGCATATCTTACATGTGTATGGCTTTTCACCAGTGTGAGTTCTCATGTGCAAAATTAAATAACTATTTCGTGTACATTTATATTTACATAACGCACAGGAGAAACGTTTTATAATACTGTGAGTCTTCATGTGTTTAACCAAGAGACCTTTTCGTTTAAATATTTTTCCACAAATGTCACAAAATATGAACGATATTTTCTCAGAATGTGTACTACTTTGTGTTGAATTATAACATTGTAAACTACCTATAATTTTTAAACAGTCAGTTTTAGTTTTTAAAGATTTAGATACAACGACTTTTACAGTATCTGTATCAGTAACAGAAGACCTAACAGCATTTTGTGCCTTCATCAGTGATCCGTCTTGTCTTGGAACAACTTTCATTACATCATATAATTTGACAAAACAATGTAGTATTTTGTATCGGCAACTGATGTTTGTATCGGCTTCTTCAGTTGGGGGAACTTCTATTTCGTTTTTTATTGCAAGACTCGTGGACAGAGGAGCAACTGTAACCAAACATTTTGACTATTAAAGTTGTTCTTCTTGATAAAAGTGTAAAATTGAAAATGCCAAGTAACGCAATATCTCACCTGAGGTCTGAGCCGCGCGCGCGGAAGGGCTGGGGTCTGCCTGCCTGTGAAATATATCAGAATGTATCTAGAGTGTACTGGGGAGCCACTAGCCAGTATGTAGCTGTACTGCATATAGCACGTTAGAGAGGAGGAAAGGGTATCATTATTAACGTAACTGCAACTTGAACTAAACATTATTGGTACTGGCAGGTATACTGACTTGTTCTCAGTGATGAGTGAAGAGTGTGAAGAGCTAGAGCTCACAGCTGTATGAGGCTTGCATACTTGTGACGTGTCACATACACCGTCACCGTCACCGTTCTGCCAAACACAAAACAAATTAATAACATTTCTGTCCTTAGTTTAATTAATTAACCAAAAAAAGATGCAAACAATGTGGTACAATAATAGTCGGCGCCCTTAAAACTATTAAAGTTAAATGCATCTAATAAGTAGCACTAGCTAAACTTAAGCTACCTTTTACTACTACTTTAATACAAAGCAATAACGAAAAATAAAATAAAAATACAATGAATAGATAAGAAATAGATTTATGAATAATAGTTATAAGTACCTAAAGCCCTACACGCAACAAATAAACTAATTACAAAATAAAAAACAGTATTTAGTCAGAAAAGGAGTAAGTAAGTGTTCCTTTAACTTCATCTTAAGGACTCCTTCACTGACTTTAATTTCCTCTCTCAGCCTTTCCATGTTATTGTCAATTTTGGGTACTAAATAGCAGTTTGATTTGAAAAGTTGCCAGCTCTTCTCAGCAGAATCTGCTTTCCAAACCGGTGGTAGAGTCTGTAATGTAAGGAGTTTGTTATTGATTGTTTTGGCAGCTATGTTTTATAAAGAAATAAAGGTGTCACTCAAGAATTTTACAATGGCGAACGAGGGTTAATAGATCAAATTTTAATTAAAATTATGGCTTTTTCGAATAAAATAGCGGAGTTTGAGGTGAGCGGGGGAAATTGGGAGGCATATTGCGAACGATTGGAAATGTTTTTTATCGCTCACGATATTAAGGAGAATTTGAAAGTGCCAACATTAATTTCCGTTGTTGGAGAGAAGGCGTATGAATTAATGGTAAATTTATGTAGTCCTGCCAAACCAGGAAGTAAAACATTTACTGATTTAGTCAAAATTGTTGGAGAACATTTGCAGCCTAAGCCGTCTATCTTAGCCGAACGATTCCGATTTAGAAAATGTCGACAAAAGGAGTCAACTCTTGTGTCACAATATGTAGCAGAGTTGCGCCAATTATCCCGGTTTTGTGATTTTGGAAGTAATTTGGATGAAAATATGAGGGATCAATTCGTATGTGGCTTACATAATGACCTCATACGTCAAAGACTTTTTGCGGAAGAGACATTAGATTTTGCTCGGGCGGTCAAGTTGGCCACGACTTTTGAAGCTGCGGAGCGGGACGCCCGTGCGGTGGAAGTCGGAGTAGCATGCAGCAAGGTTGAATCTGAATCGTTGACGAAGACGGGAGGAGTTGCGGGTGATGGTGCGGTCCATCGTTTTCAGCTTGTCGAGTGTGAACGCTGTGGGGATCGGCGGCACAATAAAGATAGTTGCCCATACAGATTTTTTGAGTGCAGCCGATGCCGTCAGATCGGGCATTTACGCCGACGCTGTCCTGACGAAACCCGAGCACAGACTGCGAGGCAAAATGTGGTACGCGGCTATAATAATAGGGCACGGCGTGGTGGCGCGGGGCGCGGCACCGTAGTGCGTTGGGGAACGGCGGCAGCGCGCGGAGGGCGCGGTGCGGGCAGTTCGATGACTTACACGGCGGGCACCAACCATTTGCTAGACGAGGACTCGTTTCATGAGGAGTCGGGCTCATCTGAGGTCATCGAAGAAGATGAACCGATTTATCAGATGTCTTTGAGGGATTACAGACCGGTTAGCATAGTAGTGTTACTAGACAATAAGCCTTTGACTATGGAGATTGACACTGGTTCTGCTTTGTCATGTATAAGTAAGCAAACATATGTAAACAAATTTAAGTATATATCATTAAGATCATGTCGATTAACATTATCTTTTTATGACGGGACGAAAATAAGGCCTTTAGGGTATATTCCGATAGAGGTGAAGTATAAAGATAGCATTAAAATATTAAATTTGTATGTTATCGACAATGGAACGACATCATTATTAGGGCGGCAATGGTTAGCCGAATTAAATATTGAAATACCCAAGTGCAAGGTTAATAATTTGCAACTTCCCGGATCTACAAAGAATGATGCAGAGGAAATATTTTCCAGATTTGCTGAATTAGTGTCGGGTGGACTGGGGCGTTTCACAGGCGGACGCGCTCGTTTGCACGTGCGGGCGGGCGCCGTGCCGGTGTTCTGTCGCGCGCGGCCCCTCGCATACGCGCTCCGGGAGCGAGTCGACGCCGAGCTGGACGCGATGCTGCGCGCCGGCGTCATCGAGCCTGTCGACACGTCGGACTGGGCTACCCCGTTGGTTATTGTTAACAAACCGGACGGCGCCATACGAATATGCGCCGATTATAAAACCACATTAAATCGTTTTTTGTCTGTCGATAAGTATCCAGTTCCAAAAATAGAGGATCTTTTGGCAAATTTAAATGGGTGTAGGTATTTTAGTAAAATTGATTTATCCCAAGCGTATAATCAAATCGAGTTGGATCAAGGTTCAAAAGATTTCACTGTTATAAATACTCATAGAGGACTATTCCGTTATAACAGACTAGTTTTTGGGTTAGCTTCGAGTCCTGGCATTTTTCAGAGAATTATGATTAATTTGTTCAAGGATATCCCAAATGTTGTAACTTTTTTAGATGATATCTTAATTGCCAACTCATCGCTCGATGAACACAAGGTTACATTAAATAGGGTGCTAACTAGACTTAAAGATTCCGGTTTTAAAATTAAAAAAGAGAAGTGTGTATTTTTCGAACGTCGAGTTACTTATTTGGGTTATGTAATAGAGGATAATGGTATTCGGGCGGATCCAACTAAAATAAGTCCTATTCTAAACTTAGCGGAGCCGAAAGACATTTCTGAATTAAGATCATTTTTGGGGATGGTTAATTTTTACGGTCGTTTTATTAGGAATTTAAGTGGTCATCTTTCACCGTTACATAAATTATTAAAGAAAGGCCATGCGTGGTTCTGGGGTGAAGAGGAAAGAGCTTCATTCGTTAAGATCAAAAAGTTGTTATCAAGCTCTGAAGTTTTGGCACATTATGACGTAAATCAGCCGGCTATCTTGACTTGCGACGCGAGCGCGCACGGGCTCGGTGCGGTACTGGCGCAGCGTGATTCCGGTGGGAGTGAGCGGCCAGTGGCATACGTGTCTAGAGCACTCACGCCTGCGGAAAGGAATTATAGTCAGATTCAAAAGGAGGCTCTGGCAATTATTTTTGCTGTCAAGAAGTTTCACCAATATTTATATGGGCGACGGTTTACATTGCGAACGGATCACAAACCTTTGGTGAGTATTTTCGGAGCGGAATCGGGAATTCCGAACATGACAGCTAGCAGGCTTCAGAGGTGGGCCTTAATTTTATCAGCATATGACTTTTCAATAGAATATGTGAGCACGGATAAAAACACAGCTGATTGTTTATCTAGAATGATAACAGCGCATAGGGAAAACAATGAGTCTCAAATGATCGAATGTCCTGAGCAGACATATTTACATTTTGCTTCAGAGGCTTTATTGCTCGATTACAAAGAATTAAAAAAGTATACTAACCGAGATCCCATTATGGGACGAGTATTAAGTTACGTTCGGGACGGTTGGCCCGCTGAGGTAGAAATAAGAGAGTTGCAACCATTTTTTAATCGTAGAAAGGAATTATATAGTGAATTAGGTTGTCTTATGTGGGGCCATCGAGTAGTGGTGCCGGTTGAGTGCCGAGAGAAAGTGCTGAGGGAACTTCACGACACACACATGGGCATAGTGAAAACCAAGGCTTTAGCAAGAAGTTATGTGTGGTTTCCCGGCATAGATGAGGCGTTGGAGGCGATGTGCCGCGCGTGTGAAGTGTGCGCTGCGGTGGCGGACGCGCCGCCGGCGCACGCACCCCACATGTGGCCGTGGCCGGGTCGGCCGTGGACGAGGCTACACATAGATTTTTTGGGACCCATAGCTGGGCTTACTTATATGGTAGTAGTCGACTCCAGTTCAAAGTGGATCGAGGCTATTAAAATGGGCTCTATCACAGCTAGGGCTGTAATTAATAAGTTAAGAGAAATTTTTGCTAGATTTGGTCTCCCAAAGCAATTGGTCAGTGATAATTTTTCTTCGTTTCAAAGTGAAGAATTTGGAGCTTTTTTAAGTCAGAATGGTATTGAACAGATATTTTCTGCCCCATATCATCCTGCGTCTAATGGAGCGGCGGAAAACGCAGTAAAAATTTGTAAACGGGTCATAAAGAAAGCTTTAATACAGGGCGTGGACGTAGATACGGCGTTATGTCGTTTTCTTTTATTATATCGAAACACTGAGCACAGTACGACAGGGGAGAGTCCAGCCAAACTTTTGCAAGGCAGGTCGTTGCGCACGCGTTTAGATAAGTTAAAACCAGAACGGGAGGATTTAGTTCGATCTGCCCAGGCACGGCAACAAGTCGCTGCGGGAGGGGTAGAAAGGTCATTCGAGATAGGAAATAAGGTTTGGTATCGAAATTATAGGGAAGGTAATAAATGGTTAGGAGGGGAAATCATTGGAAAAAGTGGTAATACAAATTATAAAATACTTGCTATTGATGGAACTGAGATACATCGACATATCGATCAGATTAAAGAACGTTCGGAGGTTTGTTCAAATACTTCAGAGTCCGTTGAAGTTGTGGATAGGTCTTCAACGGGGCGGTCCAGGGGCGCAATGGTGGCGATGGCGTTGAGCTCGGCGTCCGAGGCGAGTCCGCCGGAGCGAGGCGAGGAGCCGGGCGCGGCAGCGTCTCATACGCCGGCGGGGGAAATAGAACCTAGTTCTCGGACCGAGGTTTCGGGCGAGTCACATTCTCGTGCAGCGGGGGAACCGGGGCCTAGTTCCCAGCCCGAAATTTCGTTACGAGTCGGGGAGCGTTGTGAGCCCGAGTCAGGGGGACCGGCACGGCAGGCCGTACAGCGTCGCGAGCTCGTGCGGAAGCGTTGGCCACCTAGGCGTTATGGCATTGACGATATATTTTATAATATTATTGTTTAGTGTTAAGTTGTTTAGTTTTAATTTGAATATATTGTAGTTGTTTTAGTTTTAATAGGTATTGTTAGTTAAGAGGGGAGGTGTAATGTAAGGAGTTTGTTATTGATTGTTTTGGCAGCTATGTTTTATAAAGAAATAAAGGTGTCACTCAAGAATTTTACAGAGTCGAAACATGACGTAACATAAGAGACACCTGTGTGTCCTACATGTTTTAAATAAATGAATTGAATTGAATTTTTACTATAATAGTTCCACTTTTAATGAATGAACTAGAAGTTTAATTTGCTATAATCCGCCACAGTAGACAAATCTATGTGACATTGCGTGTCTTTCACCAATAGCATGCCACACCCACCACCCACCACCCAGCAACTCGCACCAGCACAGCACCACACCACACAAATCCTCCAAATCACTCTCAAGAAAGTTTGAACTAAAGCAAATTAAACTTCTAGTTCATTCATTATCATGGACTTCCGCAAAGTAACGCCTGCTTCGATTCAATAGTTCCACTTTTGGCATTGTACATCTTTTCTGTCTATTACTTCTTGTGCATTCTTTAGTTTTATGGGGTTTTTGAATTTATTTCAAAATAATTTTCCTTAGCTATAGAGGTAACTACTTTACTGAATATTGGTACTTAATCATTTAAGATCCACAAAGAAAAAGAAATAAAAAAAAGAATGAGCTCCTCCACAACTATATAAGCTATAATATGAACTAACAAGTTGACAAAAGTGTTCAACAGAGGAAAACTATCTCACCTGGAGATGCATGCTCATATGTTGCATGTGCGCTTGTTCATGGACAAATTCCTCCAAACAAATTGTACATTGGATGGTAATACTTTCATACTTTAGCAGATCCTGAACAAAATCATAATCATTGATATTATTGTCATCTTCATATATCACTTGCATGTCTCCATCAACCGACATAGAGTCATCACTTCCTTCAGTTTTCACTACACTTCTCTGATAAGTTTCCTCTAATTCTGTCTGTTTGTCTTCTGAGGGGTGTTCCAGTATGTGTAAGTCACAGTGGTCAGGTCCTAGCGTTGTCAACACCATATTGCTCTTTAGTTGGTGTTTTGTGCGGTTTATCGTTTTAACATGTCGTCTTGTTATCTGTTGAGACACAAGTTAAATATTCAACACACATAGTACATGGACAGAGAAAGAATACATGTAAATGTATTAAATACTCACTAATTCATGTTTCTCAACTAAGTCCATCATCAGTGCACGCGCTCTCAAGCTCTTGTCTCTAAATTTACTGAAGTTTATCAATGTCTGAGCACATTGTATGCAAACTGTTTGTTTTAAATTTCCTTCATCATGCGGCTGTAACAAAATGTAAATAAAGTATTCAAACATTCCTATCAAATAATCCTTTTTTGTCCCAACACTGTTTAAATTATTATTGATAGCGTATGAGATTCAAGAAGTAGTTTTAACTCTGGGATATAACTTCATTAAGCATTGCTTTATTCTGTACTAGCTGATGCCCGCGACTTCGTCCGCATGGATTGAGGTTTTTCGGTTCCCCGGGGAACTCTTTAATTTTCCAGGATAAAAAGTAGCCTATGTGCTATTCCAGACTATAATCTATCTCTGCGCCAAATTTCATCCAGATCCGTTCAGTCGTTGGAGCGTGATTGAGTAACAAACATCCATACATCCATCCAAATTTGCACATTTATAATATTTATTTGATTGTAATTCTGTTGGTAGTTTAAATAAAATAAAATAATTTGTTTTTACTTCTGAGGGAACTCTTTAATTTCCCGGGATAAAAAGGCTATGTCCTTCCCCAGGCTGTAACCTGTCTCTGTACCAAATTTCATCAAAATCAGTTGAGTAGTTGGGCTGTGAAAGTGTAGCAGACAGACAGATGTGTATGTGTACTTGTTGTATTAGTATGGATGTGTACATGTTGTACATGACTGTAGATCATAAATTAACAACTTACAGGATGTCCCGTTAACTTTTCATATGTTTCTTCCAATTTGTGTTTACTCATTAGAAACAGCTTGCTGTCAGTGTCTAGGCATATCATGCAAACCTGTAAATATACTACCAGTTACTAATACATACAATGCTGCAATGTGGTATGTGAGGAAACTTTAGATCCAATATATTATGTCTTAGCTCCTTTCTCAAGCACACTAATGGACCTGATAACTTTTGATTTGCTAATTATATAATATTAAATAATGAGTTACCTGCACTGTTGAAGGAATAGCATCAGCACCAATTTGCCTTGAGCCACTTTCTGTTTCATAAATGTCATCATTGAGAAAATGCTGCGAGCAGACCACAGCAGAGTCTGGTAGGTGACTGTCTTGTTTGCCGAGAGCTCTGAGCCAAGCGGCACGGAGATGCGCTTCATGGGGGAAACTGGAAGTTACCACTCATGTTATACACAAGCAAACAAACTTATATCAGAGTGATTTATGTTCTACACAGTGTAAGGTTTACACACACAGATAACTCCTCGAAAGCTCTTGCTTTGCCGCAGACATGCTGCAGGCAGTGTTTCAATGACCTGCAGTGCGACTGACTGATCTATACTAACTGATTATTGCTCAGACCAGCAGTCTTTGATAATTCAACTTTAACATTCTGCAGTTTGACTACCTATTATAGTGAGATTTTGCCTACGACCACGGCTTGCGACTTGCGAGTCAATCTAATATACTCACCCATGAAAACTTACGCCCTTCCCCTCCGCCTCTGATGTGGATACATTGTCCGCAGTATTTTTGCAGAAAGGCACACAGCACCGCATTTTCAATGCCTTCTTATTTTGTTTTACTTATATCGAGAGTTGAGTCTCAAGCTCGGCATACATATAAGATTGCAGACAAATTATTAACTACCTACGCACAAGCAAATGTTATCGGTAAATAGTTGTTCTTTTTCAATGGATAATAGATTTAAGATGAACTTTGTGGTTTGGATGATTTACATTCAACATATAGGGTATGATCTGGCCTGCTAATAATAACTAAGCGATTTTGTAATTATTTGTTCTAGCTTTTTAGTTTTTGCTTTTTTTGTCTCTGCCTTTTGGTTTTGCAAATTTTTTGAAGTTTTTGACAAGATATGACTTTTTATTTTGACAAATGACACTTTTGACATGAGTGGTTTTTTTTTATAACTTGTTGTACGGCTCTGGGTCCTAGCACGATAGATCCACATGAGAGTGGTCACACATGGGTAACAGAGTAAGTAGGTATATAAGGTAACTAGTATGGCGCGTGGCTGCGCGGACCGCGTATTGGACCGCGCGGTCCACTGTCTACTTACTCGCTGTCCTACTATCCTGTTTTACTGGACCTACGTGTTCTGAACTGAACAACACACTGCTATGCCAGTGAGGACAGTGGAAGCGCCAGCACGCCAAGCGTCCGACGTAAAAGAAAATTCTCATAAAGGAAAAAACATAAAACAAAGACCACCAACCCCCCCCCCCCCCCCCCTTCCCCCCTCCTCCCCCCCTCACCCCCTTGTATCACCTCACCTCACCTCACCTCACCTTTGGGTGCCATCGAACTCCCCTTACTGCATGGATTTTTTTTTGGCTGAAAAAAAATTATGTGGTAATGTTGCCACCAGAGAGTCTACATAAAATTAAAAAAAATCTAAGTATTTTTGGAAATAATGACAAAAAACTGTTAATGCCAAATTTGGCATTGTATGCAGTTATGGATGTAATATCCTATTTTCCAAATATGGCATTATATGCAGTAATAGTTGGCAGTAGGTACATGTAACGTGTACCTACCTAATATGACAAAGCTTCACTTTATTCACGTAATCAGGCTTTATACAACAAAAGACAAAAATAAGCTTTTTTATTTATTTATCATTTTTTAATTAGGAATATTTACTCTTAAATTAAAAATTCGTTCGTTCTATTATTAATTACAATCCGGGTATCTTTAAATCAAGAGTGAATAGGCATATTCTAGGCAAGCGCGTCCCGTCTTAGGCTCATAGTCAGACAAAAGTAATGGATCGTGATTCGTGATACTCAGGTCTCCATTCCTCATCTTCAGAAAGATATTCATCATCGCTCCCATCTGGAATGTTTACTACGTGAACTTGTTTGCGTCTCGGCATAACTCTTCTGTAAGGTAAAATAAAGAGCAAGATAACGTATAAACTTTTTTTGCGGCTTTTCGCAACAGCCAAGATCTTGTGACCGCCTTCCGTCTCCAACTCCATCATCAGACCAGTTCAATTGTAGGTACTATTGCATTATAATCGGGTTTACATAATCAATTACATTTACAAGACACATAAGAGCACATCTAAGAAAGCTCATACAGTAAAAATTAGAGCAGTACATCTTATTGCATACTATGCCATATATGGATTTTGATCACTCTGCATACTATACCATATCTGTCACACAAAAATTTCCACAACTGCATACAATCCCCTAACGGGCAAAACAATTCAACAACAGAAATATCTCAAATCATGCACGCCCTGCACGCCAGTCTTGATTTTTTCTGTCTATTGGCTTGACAATGGACCATCCTCTAACCCAAAAAAAGAAAACCTACACATTCATTGCGAAAAACCATCGAAAACCCCGCGTAAAATGAACCAACTTACCTCTACTCGACCGTCGGTAAATGAACTGACTTTCTTGTTTTTTTAATGGTGTTTGACACCATACGTCATCACAAATGGTAAAACCAAGGAACTAATAAATACTACGTACCACTAGTCACTTATTAGTTCCATGGGTAAAACCTAAAACGTACTAGGTACCGCTCTATTCATTTAATTTTGCCACCGACAAAAAACATGCACCAAATTTAAATTATATCTTGAAAATCCTTAATGCCCGATATGGCATGCTATGCAGTAAGGGGTTAACATCACGGCTCTGGGTTCTTACCCCTTTATGCGTCACCTCGGCTCCACACGTTGGTTCATTAATTTCACACAATTTGGTAGGCATACACACATTGGCGTAGTCAGTAGTTGTGTCCCGTCAGTCGTCACAGCCAATATGGAGATGTCTGATACAGAAACCGAAATTGCTCTAAGCGCTTTTACAGTATTGAATGCATGAATTTATATTTGTTACAAAAATATAAAAATAACTAAGTACCTACATAAGCTGACCATGCTACCTACAACGACGACTCATACATTCTCTATGCATTCGTACTCGATGCGTGTTGCAACAGGAGTAGGACTGAGCAAAATGCCAACATGTGGACGGATCGCGAACGTTGGCGCAGTTTCCCTTTGATAAAACCGACACAGGACGGCCAACTCCCAACGTTAGCGCGAGTATTACGGCCAAAGCTGATTTCCCTATCCACACGTTGGGCGAACAGCGTTGGGGCCAACGTGTGGAGCCGGCCTCAGTATTACCAATAGAATAAGAATATAGAATTGTCTATGTAAAAATAATTAATAATGTCCTCCCGACCGAATTTCGGCTACCGCGCTCATCTCCAGAGTGATTAGCAATCTGTGCGGGAGATATGTTAAGGTTAACTATAGTGCACAACTCACAAGTGTGGGCGCATACCTACACAGGTGCACTCTCTGTTCCTCAACTCGCTTATCCCGATGGGACAGAAAATCCGACACGACCGGTGACTGGTGAGAGGTCAGGCGCAGGACTAACGGCTTAACGTGCTCTCCGAGGCACGGGGGTGAAACACCGCCAGCTTCCTAACTCAGGGATAGTATTGAGAATTTCTTGCCAGAAAAATCCATTACTTACTTGATATAGCCCGACCCAGGACTCGAACCTGGGACCTCTTCGGCCGCAGTCGAACATGCTAACCATTAGACCAACGAGGCAGTAGTAATCCATACTAATATTATAAATGCGAAAGTGTGTCTGTCTGTCTGTCTGCTACGCTTTCCCGGCCCATCTTTTCAACCGATTTTGCTGAAATTTGGTATAGAGGTAGATTATATCCCGGGGAAGGACATACTTTTTATCCCGGAAAATAAAGGAGTTCCCACGGGAATAAAAAAACCTTGATCCACGCAGACGAAGTCGCGGGCATCATCTAGTATACCTACATATAAACTGATACATACTTAATATAGTTTTCATCATACCTATTCGAAAAACGTATATTGCCTTCAGAGGATAGCGGGAGCAAAGTGTAACTTGTAGGCCCATGGGACTTTTCATTTCTCTCTTCTGATTGGTTCGAAGTCACGTCATCAATTTGTTGATCGAATATACGACTTTGCATTTCTCTGTTCTGATTGGTCCGAACTCCGAAGTCACGTGATCAATTTGTTGATCGGATATACGTCTTTACATTTTATTTAAACTTTAAATATACGTTTAATTAATGTCTATACAATTACATAGAAGGTTGATAGGAGTATCTTCTGATTGGTGCTTAAACGTATAGGTAATGTCCATACATAGTAGGTTGATACTCCTAGCTTTTTCTCATACGTAATGATGAAAAATAGTGTGTGTCACTCGGGGCCAAATTTTTTGTTCTCGGGCGGCGTATATTGAATTCCTCGCTACGTTCAGGATTCTACTTTAGAACCCCTCGCTACGCTCGGGATTCTACTGTAGAATCCTTCACTTCGCTCTGAATTCAAAATAGCGCCCTCGGGGAACAAAAATTTTCTTTGGCCCCATGTAACACAAATAACTATTGTCACCTCGGGTCTGTTACATACCCATAGATCGAGCGATCGAGCCATAGCGTGGCCGGTCGTGAGACAGCAACATCCACACCCACTACTCTTTACGAATTCATACTAAAGATTGTCACTACATATTTTCTTTTCGTTGAGACTTACGACTTTAACCATACTGCAACCCTCCATTAAACAATAACAAGCAAGAGTTTTACTTCCAATAGCACTGCAAATTAATATAATTATTATTTATCTAACTAGTGGTTCGCCCCGAACTGAGACCTCGCGGTATCCATAAACTTACAGAGCGCCATCTTTGTGAAGTTCTGTTAAAAATAGTGAAGCTCATTAAAAATTAAATAATTTCGTTTCCTTAGAATATTTATCTAATTTTAGTATTTGTTGTTCAAGTACAGGATATAATTCAAATAAGTGATCAAGTTTCAGGCTCAGCCTTTTCTTTTTAAGCACAAACGATTAAACTTGTACAGAGCGCCATCTATTGACATAATTGTAAAGTTTGTTAAAAATAATGAAGCTCATTAAAAATTAAATAATTTCGTTTCCTTATAATATTTATCTAATTTTAGTATTTGTTGTTCAAGTACAGGATATAATTCAAATAATTAATCAAGTTTCAGGCTCAGCCTTTCAGAAAATTGGGAGTTCTGAGGTCATCTTTGGACGTCAGAAAATCTCCACTTTGAAAGCCTCCCATTTCGTCAATTTTAGGGGAAAAATTAAAAAAAAAATATTTTTGGACTCTGTTCCTCATTATCTTTAAAATGATATACCGCAACCCTATGTAACGCTATAAAAAATATTTTACTCCGCATTCGCTTCTATGAGAGCCTCCCTGAAATAAAGATTTTTATAACTTCATAAGCCATATTCGGCGGGAGGCCATTGGTTTACATATTATATTTAAATTTGAAGTAATTACATTCAGTAATTCAGAAGTTATAAGGCTCTGACAGACGGACAGACGGACGGACGGACAAGTGCCAATTCACTCAAGTAGACTCAGAGACCTTCGCTTCGCTCGGTCAATAATATTAAGATATCATCCGTCGGTGATTTACGATGCTTTAGAGAACGATTCACATCAAACTCGCCGCATCGAATCGCTCCGCAGCGCATTTTACATGCGGTATGTGCATGCATAAAGGACATTAGTTTCTTACACACTGCTACCACAGAAAAGGTAGTAGCTACTAGGTCGGCGCTCACTGAGCTCGCCGAGCCGACTCGAATCGAATCGCAAAATTCGCTATTTATTTACTATGAACATTGAGGTTGAACTGCGTACAATACAAAACAAACAATTAGACAAAAAAAAACATTTATTTCAAGCTACATTGTTACACATACGGTATTACTAATACAAACTAGTCTATGTTACCCGTAGAGAACTTAGCTTAAATACAATCATCATTATTAAAATATGAACAATAAAGTATCTACCCATTTGCTGAAAAATTAAACATCGACATAAATTAAAAAAAATCGTAGGTTTCTAATAGAAACGCACCCAATTTATACTTTGTGTCGTGATTCAGCCCTCTATACATTTATGACTATGGTGCTTATAAACAGAACTCTCACGAGGTAGGGTTCCATGCCGGTCGCTAGTACTTCTACTTGGACGGTCGTCATTTCGTAGTTCACTTAAGATCAGGCAAGCCGCCTAGCGTCTGTTGGCTATGCAGATGGCTAGCTTTCAGCAGTGCCATATCAACAACACACAACTGCCATTTCTCGGCCGCGCGGCAAGGAGCATGCCTGAGAACCTTGAACGCCTAATAACAACCGGCGTGGATGGAAAGAGAAGTAGAGGAACGAGACGGTCAGTATGGTTATAGTCACCTGCAGCAACATGCAATCCTCTCTTTAGAAGGCACAGAATCGTGCTGCCTGGCGAGCCCTAACAAGAGAGCGGACATAGAGGGTCACGACCCTCCGTCATGAGGAAACGACAGCCAGGAGTGCCATATGAGCACTGCATTACTGCTGGTCAATACAGCTCATATTGCAATGGCGCGGAGTCAGTGTCCGCTTCAACTTAAGTTGACTTACGAGGCCTTTACAATAATGGGAAATGAACACGTATCATCAGTGTGAGTGTTAGTGTACGGGCACGAAACTAGCGACGGCCGAGCAACGGCGACAGCGGGGCGATGGGGTCCGAGAGCTGGCGACGAATTTCAGGAAGGGCCTTTAGGCAAGCTGCAATTGTGGAACAATATAATTTCGTTCACTGGCGAATCCAGTCCTGCCAGTCTGGTAGAGCGTTTGCAGTTATTTCGCTACTGCGCAGCATATAACATTTGCAAAAAAAAAAAACAAAAAAAAACATTTTTTTGGCAACTTGATTTTTTTATCTTTAAATATACTTATAGAATTCGAAAAAATTAATCACAGACGTTTTTGTCTGCCATAAAGTATTACCAGACCTCTTCAAAATTCTTCCCGAAATTCGTCGCCAGCTCTCCAACTAATCGCATCGCCCCGCTACCGCCGTCTCTCCGCTACCGATCATTTCGTGGTACACTTAGAAGCTTGAGCGCCTTATCAGTGAGTTCTCGTGTGTTTCACTAACTGACTATTACGTGAACATTTGTAATTACAAATCTAACAACTAAACGGCTTTTCACCCGTGTGAGTTCTCATGTGCGTCACTAAATGACTATTTCGGGCAAATTTGTTAACGCATATCTTGCATGAATACGGCTTTTCACCCGTGTGAGTTCTCATGTGCGTCACTAAATGACTATTTCGTGCAAATTTGGTATCGCATATCTTACAAGTGTATGGCTTTTCACCAGTGTGAGTTCTCATGTGCGTAACTAAACTACTTTTATCTGCAAATTTGTATTCGCATATCTTGCATGAATACGGCTTTTCTCCTGTGTGAGTTCTCATGTGCCTCACAAAACTACTTTTATCTGCAAATTTGTATTCACATATCTTGCATGAATACGGCTTTTCACCCGTGTGAGTTCTCATGTGCGTCACTAAATGACTACTTTGTGCAAATTTGCTATCGCATATCTTACATGTGTATGGCTTTTCACCAGTGTGAGTTCTCATATGCCTCACTAATTTACTATTTTGTGCAAATAAACGGCTTTTCACCAGTGTGAGTTCTCATGTGCGTAACTAAATTACTTTTATTTGCACATTTGTATTCGCATATCTTGCACGAATACGGCTTTTCACCAGTGTGAGTTCTCATGTGCGTAACTAAATCACTATTTTGTGCAGATTTGTATTCGCATATCTTGCATGAATACGGCTTTTCATCAGTGTGAGTTCTCATGTGCGTAACTAAATTACTTTTAACTGCACATTTGTATTCGCATATCTTGCATGAATACGGCTTTTCACCCGTGTGAGTCCTCCTGTGCAATATAAAAAGACTATTTTTTGTACATTTATATTCACATAACGCACAGGAGAATCGTTTTATAACACTGTGAGTCTTCATGTGTTTAACCAAGAGTCTTTTTTGTATAAATATTTTACGACAAATGTCACAAATGAACGATATTTTCTCAGAATGTGTACTTTGTGTTGAACTATTACATTGAAAACTAACTATATTATTTAAACAATCACTTTTACTTTGTATAGATTTAGATATGATTACTTTTACAGTATCTGTATCAGTAATAGTAGACCTAACAGCATTTTGTGCCTTCATCAGTGATCCGTCTTGTCTTGGAACAACTTTCATAACATCATATAATTTGACAAAACAATGTGGTATTTTGTATCGGCAACTTATGTTTGTATCGGCTTCTTCAGTTGGGGGAACTTCTATTTCGTTTTTTATTGCAACACTCGTGGACAGAGGAGCAACTGTAACCAAACATTTTGACTATTAAAGTTGTTCTTCTTGATAAAAGTGTTTAAAATGCCAAGTATCACAGTATCTCACCTGAGGTCTGAGCCGCGCGCGCGGAAGGGCTGGGGTCTGCCTGCCTGTGAAATATATCAGAATGTATCTAGAGTGTACTGGGGAGCCACTAGCCAGTATGTAGCTGTACTGCATATAGCAGGTTAGAGAGGAGGAAAGGGTATCATTATTAACGTAACTGCAACTTGAACTAAACATTATTGGTACTGGCAGGTATACTGACTTGTTCTCAGTGATGAGTGAAGAGTGTGAAGAGCTAGAGCTCACAGCTGTATGAGGCTTGCATACTTGTGACGTGTCACATACACCATCACCGTCACCGTTCTGCCAAACACAAAACTAATTTATAACATTTCTGTCCTCAGTTTAATTAATTAACCAAAAAAAGATGCAAACAATGTGGTACAATAATAGTCGGCGCCCTTAAAACTATTAAAGTTAAATGCATCTAATAAGTAGCACTAGCTAAACTTAAGCTACCTTTTACTACTACTTTAATACAAAGCAATAACGAAAAATAAAATAAAAATACAATGAATAGATTAGGAATAGATTTATGAATAATAGTTATAAGTACCTAAAGCCCTACACGCAACAAATAAACTAATTACAAAATAAAAAACAGTATTTAGTCAGAAAAGGAGTAAGTAAGTGTTCCTTTAACTTCATCTTAAGGACTCCTTCACTGACTTTAATTTCCTCTCTCAGCCTTTCCATGTTATTGTCAATTTTGGGTACTAAATAGCAGTTTAATTTGAAAAGTTGCCTCAAGCTCTTCTCAGCAGAACTGCTTTCCAAACCGGTGGTAGAGTCGAAACATGACGTAACATAAGAGACACCTGTGTGTCCTACATGTTTTAAATAAATGAATTGAATTGAATTTTTACTATAATAGTTCCACTTTTAATGAATGAACTAGAAGTTTAATTTGCTATAATCCGCCACAGTAGACAAATCTATGTGACATTGCGTGTCTTTCACCAATAGCATGCGCAGACCCACCACCCAGCAACTCGCACCGGCACAGCACCACACCACACAAATCCTCCAAATCACTCTCAAGAAAGTTTGAACTAAAGCAAATTAAACTTCTAGTTCATTCATTATCATGGACTTCCGCAAAGTAACGCCTGCTTCGATTCAATAGTTCCACTTTTGGCATCGTACATCTTTTCTGTCTATTACTTCTTGTGTATTCTTTAGTTTTATGGGGTTTTTGAATTTATTTCAAAATAATGTTCCTTAGCTATAGAGGTAACTACTTTACTGAATATTGGTACTTAATCATTTAAGATCCACAAAGAAAAAGAAATAAAAAAAAGAATGAGCTCCTCCACAACTATATAAGCTATAATATGAACTAACAAGTTGACAAAAGTGTTCAACAGAGGAAAACTATCTCACCTGGAGATGCATGCTCATATGTTGCATGTGCGCTTGTTCATTGACAAATTCCTCCAAACAAATTGTACATTGGATGGTAATACTTTCATACTTTAGCAGATCCTGAACAAAATCATAATCATTGATATTATTGTCATCTTCATATATCACTTGCATGTCTCCATCAACCGACATAGAGTCATCACTTCCTTCAGTTTTCACTACACTTCTCTGATAAGTTTCCTCTAATTCTGTCTGTTTGTCTTCTGAGGGGTGTTCCAGTATGTGTAAGTCACAGTGGTCAGGTCCTAGCGTTGTCAACACCATATTGCTCTTTAGTTGGTGTTTTGTGCGGTTTATCGTTTTAACATGTCGTCTTGTTATCTGTTGAGACACAAGTTAAATATTCAACACACATAGTACATGGACAGAGAAAGAATACATGTAAATGTATTAAATACTCACTAATTCATGTTTCTCAACTAAGTTCATCATCAGTGCACGCGCTCTCAAGCTCTTGTCTCTAAATTTACTAAAGTTTATCAATGTCTGAGCACATTGTATGCAAACTGTTTGTTTTAAATTTCCTTCATCATGCGGCTGTAACAGAATGTAAATAAAGTATTCAAACATTCCTATCAAATAATCCTTTTTTGTCCCAACACTGTTAACATTATTATTGATAGCGTATGAGATTCAAGAAGTAGTTTTAACTCTGGGATATAACTTCATTAAGCATTGCTTTATTCTGTACTAGCTGATGCCCGCGACTTCGTCCGTGTGGATTGAGGTTTTTCGGTTCCCCGGGGAACTCTTTAATTTTCCGGGATAAAAAGTAGCCTATGTGCTATTCCAGACTATAATCTATCTCTGCGCCAAATTTCATCCAGATCCGTTCAGTCGTTGGAGCGTGATTGAGCAACAAACATCCATACATCCATCCAAATTTGCACATTTATAATATTTATTTGATTGTAATTCTGTTGGTAGTTTAAATAAAATAAAATAATTTTTTTTTTACTTCTGAGGGAACTCTTTAATTTCCCGGGATAAAAAGGCTATGTCCTTCCCCAGGCTGTAACCTGTCTCTGTACCAAATTTCATCAAAATCAGTTGAGTAGTTGGGCTGTGAAAGTGTAGCAGACAGACAGATGTGTATGTGTACTTGTTGTATTAGTATGGATGTGTACATGTTGTACATGACTGTAGATCATAAATTAACAACTTACAGGATGTCCCGTTAACTTTTCATATGTTTCTTCCAATTTGTGTTTACTCATTAGAAACAGCTTGCTGTCAGTGTCTAGGCATATCATGCAAACCTGTAAATATACTACCAGTTACTAATACATACAATGCTGCAATGTGGTATGTGAGGAAACTTTAGATCCAATATATTATGTCTTAGCTCCTTTCTCAAGCACACTAATGGACCTGATAACTTTTGATTTGCTAATTATATAATATTAAATAATGAGTTACCTGCACTGTTGAAGGAATAGCATCAGCACCAATTTGCCTTGAGCCACTTTCTGTTTCATAAATGTCATCATTGAGAAAATGCTGCGAGCAGACCACAGCAGAGTCTGGTAGGTGACTGTCTTGTTTGCCGAGAGCTCTGAGCCAAGCGGCACGGAGATGCGCTTCATGGGGGAAACTGGAAGTTACCACTCATGTTATACACAAGCAAACAAACTTATATCAGAGTGATTTATGTTCTACACAGTGTAAGGTTTACACACACAGATAACTCCTCGAAAGCTCTTGCTTTGCCGCAGACATGCTGCAGGCAGTGTTTCAATGACCTGCAGTGCGACTGACTGATCTATACTAACTGATTATTGCTCAGACCAGCAGTCTTTGATAATTCAACTTTAACATTCTGCAGTTTGACTACCTATTATAGTGAGATTTTGCCTACGACCACGGCTTGCGACTTGCGAGTCAATCTAATATACTCACCCATGAAAACTTACGCCCTTCCCCTCCGCCTCTGATGTGGATACATTGTCCGCAGTATTTTTGCAGAAAGGCACACAGCACCGCATTTTCAATGCCTTCTTATTTTGTTTTACTTATATCGAGAGTTGAGTCTCAAGCTCGACATACATATAAGATTGCAGACAAATTATTAACTACCTACGCACAAGCAAATGTTATCGGTAAATAGTTGTTCTTTTTCAATGGATAATAGATTTCTTTGTGGTTTGGATGATTTACATTCAACATAAAGGGTATGATCTGGCCTGCTAATAATAATTAAGCGATTTTGTAATTATTATTTATTTGTTCTAGCTTTTTAGTTTTTGCTTTTTTTGTCTCTGCCTTTTTGTTTTGCAAATTTTTTGAAGTTTTTGAAATTTGACAAGATATGACTTTTTATTTTGACAAATGACACTTTTGACATGAGTGGTTTTTTTTTATAACTTGTTGTACGGCTCTGGGTCCTAGCACGATAGATCCACATGAGAGTGGTCACACGTGGGTAACAGAGTAAGTAGGTATATAAGGTAACTAGTATGGCGCGTGGCTGCGCGGACCGCGTATTGGACCGCGCGGTCCACTGTCTACTTACTCGCTGTCCTACTATCCTGTTTTACTGGACCTACGTGTTCTGAACTGAACAACACACTGCTATGCCAGTGAGGACAGTGGAAGCGCCAGCACGCCAAGCGTCCGACGTAAAAGAAAATTCTCATAAAGGAAAAAACATAAAACAAAGACCACCAACCCCCCCCCCCCCCCCCTTCCCCCCTCCTCCCCCCCTCACCCCCTTGTATCACCTCACCTCACCTCACCTTTGGGTGCCATCGAACTCCCCTTACTGCATGGATTTTTTTTTTGGCTGAAAAAAAATTATGTGGTAATGTTGCCACCAGAGAGTCTACATAAAATTGAAAAAAATCTAAGTATTTTTGGAAATAATGACAAAAAACTGTTAATGCCAAATTTGGCATTGTATGCAGTTATGGATGTAATATCCTATTTTCCAAATATGGCATTATATGCAGTAATAGTTGGCAGTAGGTACATGTAACGTGTACCTACCTAATATGACAAAGCTTCACTTTATTCACGTAATCAGGCTTTATACAACAAAAGACAAAAATAAGCTTTTTTATTTATTTATCATTTTTTAATTAGGAATATTTACTCTTAAATTAAAAATTCGTTCGTTCTATTATTAATTACAATCCGGGTATCTTTAAATCAAGAGTGAATAGGCATATTCTAGGCAAGTGGTAGATTCATTCGACTATTCATAAGCACTTGTAAAAAGTCTATTTGAATAAAAAACTTTTGAATTTTGAATTTTTTTTTGAAGCGCGTCCCGTCTTAGGCTCATAGTCAGACAAAAGTAATGGATCGTGATTCGTGATACTCAGGTCTCCATTCCTCATCTTCAGAAAGATATTCATCATCGCTCCCATCTGGAATGTTTACTACGTGAACTTGTTTGCGTCTCGGCATAACTCTTCTGTAAGGTAAAATAAAGAGCAAGATAACGTATAAACTTTTTTTGCGGCTTTTCGCAACAGCCAAGATCTTGTGACCGCCTTCCGTCTCCAACTCCATCATCAGACCAGTTCAATTGTAGGTACTATTGCATTATAATCGGGTTTACATAATCAATTACATTTACAAGACACATAAAAGCACATCTAAGAAAGCTCATACAGTAAAAATTAGAGCAGTACATCTTATTGCATACTATGCCATATATGGATTTTGATCACTCTGCATACTATACCATATCTGTCACACAAAAATTTCCACAACTGCATACAATCCCCTAACGGGCAAAACAATTCAACAACAGAAATATCTCAAATCATGCACGCCCTGCACGCCAGTCTTGATTTTTTCTGTCTATTGGCTTGACAATGGACCATCCTCTAACCCAAAAAAAGAAAACCTACACATTCATTGCGAAAAACCATCGAAAACCCCGCGTAAAATGAACCAACTTACCTCTACTCGACCGTCGGTAAATGAACTGACTTTCTTGTTTTTTTATTGGTGTTTGACACCATACGTCATCACAAATGGTAAAACCATGGAACTAATAAGTACTACGTACAACTAGTACTTATTAGTTCCATGGTTTTACCATTTGTGATGACGTATGTACGTAGTACTTATTAGTTCCATGGGTAAAACCTAAAACGTACTAGGTACCGCTCTATTCATTTAATTTTGCCACCGACAAAAAACATGCACCAAATTTAAATTATATCTTGAAAATCCTTAATGCCCGATATGGCATGCTATGCAGTAAGGGGTTAACATCACGGCTCTGGGTTCTTACCCCTTTATGCGTCACCTCGGCTCCACACGTTGGTTCATTAATTTCACACAATTTGGTAGGCATACACACATTGGCGTAGTCAGTAGTTGTGTCCCGTCAGTCGTCACAGCCAATGTGGAGATGTCTGATACAGAAACCGAAATTGCTCTAAGCGCTTTTACAGTATTGAATGCATGAATTTATATTTGTTACAAAAATATAAAAATAACTAAGTACCTACATAAGCTGACCATGCTACCTACAACGACGACTCATACATTCTCTATGCATTCGTACTCGATGCGTGTTGCAACAGGAGTAGGACTGAGCAAAATGCCAACATGTGGACGGATCGCGAACGTTGACGCAGTTTCCCTTTGATAAAACCGACACAGGACGGCCAACTCCCAACGTTAGCGCGAGTATTACGGCCAAAGCTGATTTCCCTATCCACACGTTGGGCGAACAGCGTTGGGGCCAACGTGTGGAGCCGGCCTCAGTATTACCAATAGAATAAGAATATAGAATTGTCTATGTAAAAATAAATAATAATGTCCTCCCGACCGAATTTCGGCTACCGCGCTCATCTCCAGAGTGATTAGCAATCTGTGCGGGAGATATGTTAAGGTTAACTATAGTGCACAACTCACAAGTGTGGGCGCATACCTACACAGGTGCACTCTCTGTTCCTCAACTCGCTTATCCCGATGGGACAGAAAATCCGACACGACCGGTGACTGGTGAGAGGTCAGGCGCAGGACTAACGGCTTAACGTGCTCTCCGAGGCACGGGGGTGAAACACCGCCAGCTTCCTAACTCAGGGATAGTATTGAGAATTTCTTGCCAGAAAAATCCATTACTTACTTGATATAGCCCGACCCAGGACTCGAACCTGGGACCTCTTCGGCCGCAGTCGAACATGCTAACCATTAGACCAACGAGGCAGTAGTAATCCATACTAATATTATAAATGCGAAAGTGTGTCTGTCTGTCTGTCTGCTACGCTTTCCCGGCCCATCTTTTCAACCGATTTTGCTGAAATTTGGTATAGAGGTAGATTATATCCCGGGGAAGGACATACTTTTTATCCCGGAAAATAAAGGAGTTCCCACGGGAATAAAAAAACCTTGATCCACGCAGACGAAGTCGCGGGCATCATCTAGTATACCTACATATAAACTGATACATACTTAATATAGTTTTCATCATACCTATTCGAAAAACGTATATTGCCTTCAGAGGATAGCGGGAGCAAAGTGTAACTTGTAGGCCCAAGGGACTTTTCATTTCTCTCTTCTGATTGGTTCGAAGTCACGTCATCAATTTGTTGATCGAATATACGACTTTGCATTTCTCTGTTCTGATTGGTCCGAACTCCGAAGTCACGTGATCAATTTGTTGATCGGATATACGTCTTTACATTTTATTTAAACTTTAAATATACGTTTAAATAATGTCTATACAATTACATAGAAGGTTGATAGGAGTATCTTCTGATTGGTGCTTAAACGTATAGGTAATGTCCATACATAGTAGGTTGATACTCCTAGCTTTTTCTCATACGTAATGATGAAAAATAGTGTGTGTCACTCGGGGCCAAATTTTTTGTTCTCGGGCGGCGTATATTGAATTCCTCGCTACGTTCAGGATTCTACTTTAGAACCCCTCGCTACGCTCGGGATTCTACTGTAGAATCCTTCACTTCGCTCTGAATTCAAAATAGCGCCCTCGGGGAACAAAAATTTTCTTTGGCCCCATGTAACACAAATAACTATTGTCACCTCGGGTCTGTTACATACCCATAGATCGAGCGATCGAGCCATAGCGTGGCCGGTCGTGAGACAGCAACATCCACACCCACTACTCTTTACGAATTCATACTAAAGATTGTCACTACATATTTTCTTTTCGTTGAGACTTACGACTTTAACCATACTGCAACCCTCCATTAAACAATAACAAGCAAGAGTTTTACTTCCAATAGCACTGCAAATTAATATAATTATTATTTATCTAACTAGTGGTTCGCCCCGAACTGAGACCTCGCGGTATCCATAAACTTACAGAGCGCCATCTTTGTGAAGTTCTGTTAAAAATAGTGAAGCTCATTTAAAATTAAATAATTTCGTTTCCTTAGAATATTTATCTAATTTTAGTATTTGTTGTTCAAGTACAGGATATAATTCAAATAAGTGATCAAGTTTCAGGCTCAGCCTTTTCTTTTTAAGCACAAACGATTAAACTTGTACAGAGCGCCATCTATTGACATAATTGTAAAGTTTGTTAAAAATAATGAAGCTCATTAAAAATTAAATAATTTCGTTTCCTTATAATATTTATCTAATTTTAGTATTTGTTGTTCAAGTACAGGATATAATTCAAATAATTAATCAAGTTTCAGGCTCAGCCTTTCAGAAAATTGGGAGTTCTGAGGTCATCTTTGGACGTCAGAAAATCTCCACTTTGAAAGCCTCCCATTTCGTCAATTTTAGGGGAAAAATTAAAAAAAAAATATTTTTGGACTCTGTTCCTCATTATCTTTAAAATGATATACCGCAACCCTATGTAACGCTATAAAAAATATTTTACTCCGCATTCGCTTCTATGAGAGCCTCCCTGAAATAAAGATTTTTATAACTTCATAAGCCATATTCGGCGGGAGGCCATTGGTTTACATATTATATTTAAATTTGAAGTAATTACATTCAGTAATTCAGAAGTTATAAGGCTCTGACAGACGGACAGACGGACGGACGGACAAGTGCCAATTCACTCAAGTAGACTCAGAGACCTTCGCTTCGCTCGGTCAATAATATTAAGATATCATCCGTCGGTGATTTACGATGCTTTAGAGAACGATTCACATCAAACTCGCCGCATCGAATCGCTCCGCAGCGCATTTTACATGCGGTATGTGCATGCATAAAGGACATTAGTTTCTTACACACTGCTACCACAGAAAAGGTAGTAGCTACTAGGTCGGCGCTCACTGAGCTCGCCGAGCCGACTCGAATCGAATCGCAAAATTCGCTATTTATTTACTATGAACATTGAGGTTGAACTGCGTACAATACAAAACAAACAATTAGACAAAAAAAAACATTTATTTCAAGCTACATTGTTACACATACGGTATTACTAATACAAACTAGTCTATGTTACCCGTAGAGAACTTAGCTTAAATACAATCATCATTATTAAAATATGAACAATAAAGTATCTACCCATTTGCTGAAAAATTAAACATCGACATAAATTAAAAAAAATCGTAGGTTTCTAATAGAAACGCACCCAATTTATACTTTGTGTCGTGATTCAGCCCTCTATACATTTATGACTATGGTGCTTATAAACAGAACTCTCACGAGGTAGGGTTCCATGCTGGTCGCTAGTACTTCTACTTGGACGGTCGTCATTTCGTAGTTCACTTAAGATCAGGCAAGCCGCCTAGCGTCTGTTGGCTATGCAGATGGCTAGCTTTCAGCAGTGCCATATCAACAACACACAACTGCCATTTCTCGGCCGCGCGGCAAGGAGCATGCCTGAGAACCTTGAACGCCTAATAACAACCGGCGTGGATGGAAAGAGAAGTAGAGGAACGAGACGGTCAGTATGGTTATAGTCACCTGCAGCAACATGCAATCCTCTCTTTAGAAGGCACAGAATCGTGCTGCCTGGCGAGCCCTAACAAGAGAGCGGACATAGAGGGTCACGACCCTCCGTCATGAGGAAACGACAGCCAGGAGTGCCATATGAGCACTGCATTAGTGCTGGTCAATACAGCTCATATTGCAATGGCGCGGAGTCAGTGTCCGCTTCAACTTAAGTTGACTTACGAGGCCTTTACAATAATGGGAAATGAACACGTATCATCAGTGTGAGTGTTAGTGTACGGGCACGAAACTAGCGACGGCCGAGCAACGGCGACAGCGGGGCGATGGGGTCCGAGAGCTGGCGACGAATTTCAGGAAGGGCCTTTAGGCAAGCTGCAATTGTGGAACAATATAATTTCGTTCACTGGCGAATCCAGTCCTGCCAGTCTGGTAGAGCGTTTGCAGTTATTTCGCTACTGCGCAGCATATAACATTTGAAAAAAAAAAAAACAAAAAAAAACATTTTTTTGGCAACTTGATTTTTTTATCTTTAAATATACTTATAGAATTCGAAAAAATTAATCACAGACGTTTTTGTCTGCCATAAAGTATTACCAGACCTCTTCAAAATTCTTCCCGAAATTCGTCGCCAGCTCTCCAACTAATCGCATCGCCCCGCTACCGCCGTCGCTCCGCTACCGATCATTTCGTGGTACACTTAGAAGCTTGAGCGCCTTATCAGTGAGTTCTCGTGTGTTTCACTAACTGACTATTACGTGAACATTTGTAATTACAAATCTAACAACTAAACGGCTTTTCACCCGTGTGAGTTCTCATGTGCGTCACTAAATGACTATTTCGGGCAAATTTGTTAACGCATATCTTGCATGAATACGGCTTTTCACCCGTGTGAGTTCTCATGTGCGTCACTAAATGACTATTTCGTGCAAATTTGGTATCGCATATCTTACAAGTGTATGGCTTTTCACCAGTGTGAGTTCTCATGTGCGTAACTAAACTACTTTTATCTGCAAATTTGTATTCGCATATCTTGCATGAATACGGCTTTTCTCCTGTGTGAGTTCTCATGTGCCTCACAAAACTACTTTTATCTGCAAATTTGTATTCACATATCTTGCATGAATACGGCTTTTCACCCGTGTGAGTTCTCATGTGCGTCACTAAATGACTACTTTGTGCAAATTTGCTATCGCATATCTTACATGTGTATGGCTTTTCACCAGTGTGAGTTCTCATATGCCTCACTAATTTACTATTTTGTGCAAATTTGTAATTGCAAATGTTACAAATAAACGGCTTTTCACCAGTGTGAGTTCTCATGTGCGTAACTAAATTACTTTTATTTGCACATTTGTATTCGCATATCTTGCACGAATACGGCTTTTCACCAGTGTGAGTTCTCATGTGCGTAACTAAATCACTATTTTGTGCAGATTTGTATTCGCATATCTTGCATGAATACGGCTTTTCATCAGTGTGAGTTCTCATGTGCGTAACTAAATTACTTTTAACTGCACATTTGTATTCGCATATCTTGCATGAATACGGCTTTTCACCCGTGTGAGTCCTCCTGTGCAATATAAAAAGACTATTTTTTGTACATTTATATTCACATAACGCACAAGAGAATCGTTTTATAACACTGTGAGTCTTCATGTGTTTAACCAAGAGTCTTTTTTGTATAAATATTTTACGACAAATGTCACAAATGAACGATATTTTCTCAGAATGTGTACTTTGTGTTGAACTATTACATTGAAAACTAACTATATTATTTAAACAATCACTTTTACTTTGTATAGATTTAGATATGATTACTTTTACAGTATCTGTATCAGTAATAGTAGACCTAACAGCATTTTGTGCCTTCATCAGTGATCCGTCTTGTCTTGGAACAACTTTCATAACATCATATAATTTGACAAAACAATGTGGTATTTTGTATCGGCAACTTATGTTTGTATCGGCTTCTTCAGTTGGGGGAACTTCTATTTCGTTTTTTATTGCAACACTCGTGGACAGAGGAGCAACTGTAACCAAACATTTTGACTATTAAAGTTGTTCTTCTTGATAAAAGTGTTTAAAATGCCAAGTATCACAGTATCTCACCTGAGGTCTGAGCCGCGCGCGCGGAAGGGCTGGGGTCTGCCTGCCTGTGAAATATATCAGAATGTATCTATAGTGTACTGGGGAGCCACTAGCCAGTATGTAGCTGTACTGCATATAGCAGGTTAGAGAGGAGGAAAGGGTATCATTATTAACGTAACTGCAACTTGAACTAAACATTACTGGTACTGGCAGGTATACTGACTTGTTCTCAGTGATGAGTGAAGAGTGTGAAGAGCTAGAGCTCACAGCTGTATGAGGCTTGCATACTTGTGACGTGTCACATACACCATCACCGTCACCGTTCTGCCAAACACAAAACTAATTTATAACATTTCTGTCCTCAGTTTAATTAATTAACCAAAAAAAGATGCAAACAATGTGGTACAATAATAGTCGGCGCCCTTAAAACTATTAAAGTTAAATGCATCTAATAAGTAGCACTAGCTAAACTTAAGCTACCTTTTACTACTACTTTAATACAAAGCAATAACGAAAAATAAAATAAAAATACAATGAATAGATTAGGAATAGATTTATGAATAATAGTTATAAGTACCTAAAGCCCTACACGCAACAAATAAACTAATTACAAAATAAAAAACAGTATTTAGTCAGAAAAGGAGTAAGTAAGTGTTCCTTTAACTTCATCTTAAGGACTCCTTCACTGACTTTAATTTCCTCTCTCAGCCATTCCATGTTATTGTCAATTTTGGGTACTAAATAGCAGTTTAATTTGAAAAGTTGCCTCAAGCTCTTCTCAGCAGAACTGCTTTCCAAACCGGTGGTAGAGTCGAAACATGACGTAACATAAGAGACACCTGTGTGTCCTACATGTTTTAAATAAATGAATTGAATTGAATTTTTACTATAATAGTTCCACTTTTAATGAATGAACTAGAAGTTTAATTTGCTATAATCCGCCACAGTAGACAAATCTATGTGACATTGCGTGTCTTTCACCAATAGCATGCGCAGACCCACCACCCAGCAACTCGCACCGGCACAGCACCACACCACACAAATCCTCCAAATCACTCTCAAGAAAGTTTGAACTAAAGCAAATTAAACTTCTAGTTCATTCATTATCATGGACTTCCACAAAGTAACGCCTGCTTCGATTCAATAGTTCCACTTTTGGCATCGTACATCTTTTCTGTCTATTACTTCTTGTGTATTCTTTAGTTTTATGGGGTTTTTGAATTTATTTCAAAATAATGTTCCTTAGCTATAGAGGTAACTACTTTACTGAATATTGGTACTTAATCATTTAAGATCCACAAAGAAAAAGAAATAAAAAAAAGAATGAGCTCCTCCACAACTATATAAGCTATAATATGAACTAACAAGTTGACAAAAGTGTTCAACAGAGGAAAACTATCTCACCTGGAGATGCATGCTCATATGTTGCATGTGCGCTTGTTCATTGACAAATTCCTCCAAACAAATTGTACATTGGATGGTAATACTTTCATACTTTAGCAGATCCTGAACAAAATCATAATCATTGATATTATTGTCATCTTCATATATCACTTGCATGTCTCCATCAACCGACATAGAGTCATCACTTCCTTCAGTTTTCACTACACTTCTCTGATAAGTTTCCTCTAATTCTGTCTGTTTGTCTTCTGAGGGGTGTTCCAGTATGTGTAAGTCACAGTGGTCAGGTCCTAGCGTTGTCAACACCATATTGCTCTTTAGTTGGTGTTTTGTGCGGTTTATCGTTTTAACATGTCGTCTTGTTATCTGTTGAGACACAAGTTAAATATTCAACACACATAGTACATGGACAGAGAAAGAATACATGTAAATGTATTAAATACTCACTAATTCATGTTTCTCAACTAAGTTCATCATCAGTGCACGCGCTCTCAAGCTCTTGTCTCTAAATTTACTAAAGTTTATCAATGTCTGAGCACATTGTATGCAAACTGTTTGTTTTAAATTTCCTTCATCATGCGGCTGTAACAGAATGTAAATAAAGTATTCAAACATTCCTATCAAATAATCCTTTTTTGTCCCAACACTGTTAACATTATTATTGATAGCGTATGAGATTCAAGAAGTAGTTTTAACTCTGGGATATAACTTCATTAAGCATTGCTTTATTCTGTACTAGCTGATGCCCGCGACTTCGTCCGTGTGGATTGAGGTTTTTCGGTTCCCCGGGGAACTCTTTAATTTTCCGGGATAAAAAGTAGCCTATGTGCTATTCCAGACTATAATCTATCTCTGCGCCAAATTTCATCCAGATCCGTTCAGTCGTTGGAGCGTGATTGAGCAACAAACATCCATACATCCATCCAAATTTGCACATTTATAATATTTATTTGATTGTAATTCTGTTGGTAGTTTAAATAAAATAAAATAATTTTTTTTTTACTTCTGAGGGAACTCTTTAATTTCCCGGGATAAAAAGGCTATGTCCTTCCCCAGGCTGTAACCTGTCTCTGTACCAAATTTCATCAAAATCAGTTGAGTAGTTGGGCTGTGAAAGTGTAGCAGACAGACAGATGTGTATGTGTACTTGTTGTATTAGTATGGATGTGTACATGTTGTACATGACTGTAGATCATAAATTAACAACTTACAGGATGTCCCGTTAACTTTTCATATGTTTCTTCCAATTTGTGTTTACTCATTAGAAACAGCTTGCTGTCAGTGTCTAGGCATATCATGCAAACCTGTAAATATACTACCAGTTACTAATACATACAATGCTGCAATGTGGTATGTGAGGAAACTTTAGATCCAATATATTATGTCTTAGCTCCTTTCTCAAGCACACTAATGGACCTGATAACTTTTGATTTGCTAATTATATAATATTAAATAATGAGTTACCTGCACTGTTGAAGGAATAGCATCAGCACCAATTTGCCTTGAGCCACTTTCTGTTTCATAAATGTCATCATTGAGAAAATGCTGCGAGCAGACCACAGCAGAGTCTGGTAGGTGACTGTCTTGTTTGCCGAGAGCTCTGAGCCAAGCGGCACGGAGATGCGCTTCATGGGGGAAACTGGAAGTTACCACTCATGTTATACACAAGCAAACAAACTTATATCAGAGTGATTTATGTTCTACACAGTGTAAGGTTTACACACACAGATAACTCCTCGAAAGCTCTTGCTTTGCCGCAGACATGCTGCAGGCAGTGTTTCAATGACCTGCAGTGCGACTGACTGATCTATACTAACTGATTATTGCTCAGACCAGCAGTCTTTGATAATTCAACTTTAACATTCTGCAGTTTGACTACCTATTATAGTGAGATTTTGCCTACGACCACGGCTTGCGACTTGCGAGTCAATCTAATATACTCACCCATGAAAACTTACGCCCTTCCCCTCCGCCTCTGATGTGGATACATTGTCCGCAGTATTTTTGCAGAAAGGCACACAGCACCGCATTTTCAATGCCTTCTTATTTTGTTTTACTTATATCGAGAGTTGAGTCTCAAGCTCGACATACATATAAGATTGCAGACAAATTATTAACTACCTACGCACAAGCAAATGTTATCGGTAAATAGTTGTTCTTTTTCAATGGATAATAGATTTCTTTGTGGTTTGGATGATTTACATTCAACATAAAGGGTATGATCTGGCCTGCTAATAATAATTAAGCGATTTTGTAATTATTATTTATTTGTTCTAGCTTTTTAGTTTTTGCTTTTTTTGTCTCTGCCTTTTTGTTTTGCAAATTTTTTGAAGTTTTTGAAATTTGACAAGATATGACTTTTTATTTTGACAAATGACACTTTTGACATGAGTGGTTTTTTTTTATAACTTGTTGTACGGCTCTGGGTCCTAGCACGATAGATCCACATGAGAGTGGTCACACGTGGGTAACAGAGTAAGTAGGTATATAAGGTAACTAGTATGGCGCGTGGCTGCGCGGACCGCGTATTGGACCGCGCGGTCCACTGTCTACTTACTCGCTGTCCTACTATCCTGTTTTACTGGACCTACGTGTTCTGAACTGAACAACACACTGCTATGCCAGTGAGGACAGTGGAAGCGCCAGCACGCCAAGCGTCCGACGTAAAAGAAAATTCTCATAAAGGAAAAAACATAAAACAAAGACCGCCAACCCCCCCCCCCCCCCCCCCTTCCCCCCTCCTCCCCCCCTCACCCCCTTGTATCACCTCACCTCACCTCACCTTTGGGTGCCATCGAACTCCCCTTACTGCATGGATTTTTTTTTTGGCTGAAAAAAAATTATGTGGTAATGTTGCCACCAGAGAGTCTACATAAAATTGAAAAAAATCTAAGTATTTTTGGAAATAATGACAAAAAACTGTTAATGCCAAATTTGGCATTGTATGCAGTTATGGATGTAATATCCTATTTTCCAAATATGGCATTATATGCAGTAATAGTTGGCAGTAGGTACATGTAACGTGTACCTACCTAATATGACAAAGCTTCACTTTATTCACGTAATCAGGCTTTATACAACAAAAGACAAAAATAAGCTTTTTTATTTATTTATCATTTTTTAATTAGGAATATTTACTCTTAAATTAAAAATTCGTTCGTTCTATTATTAATTACAATCCGGGTATCTTTAAATCAAGAGTGAATAGGCATATTCTAGGCAAGTGGTAGATTCATTCGACTATTCATAAGCACTTGTAAAAAGTCTATTTGAATAAAAAACTTTTGAATTTTGAATTTTTTTTTGAAGCGCGTCCCGTCTTAGGCTCATAGTCAGACAAAAGTAATGGATCGTGATTCGTGATACTCAGGTCTCCATTCCTCATCTTCAGAAAGATATTCATCATCGCTCCCATCTGGAATGTTTACTACGTGAACTTGTTTGCGTCTCGGCATAACTCTTCTGTAAGGTAAAATAAAGAGCAAGATAACGTATAAACTTTTTTTGCGGCTTTTCGCAACAGCCAAGATCTTGTGACCGCCTTCCGTCTCCAACTCCATCATCAGACCAGTTCAATTGTAGGTACTATTGCATTATAATCGGGTTTACATAATCAATTACATTTACAAGACACATAAAAGCACATCTAAGAAAGCTCATACAGTAAAAATTAGAGCAGTACATCTTATTGCATACTATGCCATATATGGATTTTGATCACTCTGCATACTATACCATATCTGTCACACAAAAATTTCCACAACTGCATACAATCCCCTAACGGGCAAAACAATTCAACAACAGAAATATCTCAAATCATGCACGCCCTGCACGCCAGTCTTGATTTTTTCTGTCTATTGGCTTGACAATGGACCATCCTCTAACCCAAAAAAAGAAAACCTACACATTCATTGCGAAAAACCATCGAAAACCCCGCGTTAAATGAACCAACTTACCTCTACTCGACCGTCGGTAAATGAACTGACTTTCTTGTTTTTTTATTGGTGTTTGACACCATACGTCATCACAAATGGTAAAACCATGGAACTAATAAGTACTACGTACAACTAGTACTTATTAGTTCCATGGTTTTACCATTTGTGATGACGTATGTACGTAGTACTTATTAGTTCCATGGGTAAAACCTAAAACGTACTAGGTACCGCTCTATTCATTTAATTTTGCCACCGACAAAAAACATGCACCAAATTTAAATTATATCTTGAAAATCCTTAATGCCCGATATGGCATGCTATGCAGTAAGGGGTTAACATCACGGCTCTGGGTTCTTACCCCTTTATGCGTCACCTCGGCTCCACACGTTGGTTCATTAATTTCACACAATTTGGTAGGCATACACACATTGGCGTAGTCAGTAGTTGTGTCCCGTCACAGCCAATGTGGAGATGTCTGATACAGAAACCGAAATTGCTCTAAGCGCTTTTACAGTATTGAATGCATGAATTTATATTTGTTACAAAAATATAAAAATAACTAGTTAAGTACCTACATAAGCTGACCATGCTACCTACAACGACGACTCATACATTCTCTATGCATTCGTACTCGATGCGTGTTGCAACAGGACTGAGCAAAATGCCAACATGTGGACGGATCGCGAACGTTGGCGCAGTTTCCCTTTGATAAAACCGACACAGGACGGCCAACTCCCAACGTTAGCGCGAGTATTACGGCCAAAGCTGATTTCCCTATCCACACGTTGGGCGAACAGCGTTGGGGCCAACGTGTGGAGCCGGCCTCAGTATTACCAATAGAATAAGAATATAGAATTGTCTATGTAAAAATAAATAATAATGTCCTCCCGACCGAATTTCGGCTACCGCGCTCATCTCCAGAGTGATTAGCAATCTGTGCGGGAGATATGTTAAGGTTAACTATAGTGCACAAGTGTGGGCGCATACCTACACAGGTGCACTCTCTGTTCCTCAACTCGCTTATCCCGATGGGACAGAAAATCAGACACGACCGGTGACTGGTGAGAGGTCAGGCGCAGGACTAACGGCTTAACGTGCTCTCCGAGGCACGGGGCTGAAACACCGCCAGCTTCCTAACTCAGGGATAGTATTGAGAATTTCTTGCCAGAAAAATCCATTACTTACTTGATATAGCCCGACCCAGGACTCGAACCTGGGACCTCTTCGGCCGCAGTCGAACATGCTAACCATTAGACCAACGAGGCAGTAGTAATCCATACTAATATTATAAATGCGAAAGTGTGTCTGTCTGTCTGTCGGCTACGCTTTCCCGGCCCATCTTTTCAACCGATTTTGCTGAAATTTGGTATAGAGGTAGATTATATCCCGGGGAAGGACATACTTTTTATCCCGGAAAATAAAGGAGTTCCCACGGGAATAAAAAAACCTTGATCCACGCAGACGAAATCGCGGGCATCATCTAGTATACCTACATATAAACTGATACATACTTAATATAGTTTTCATCATACCTATTCGAAAAACGTATATTGCCTTCAGAGGATAGCGGGAGCAAAGTGTAACTTGTAGGCCCATGGGACTTTTCATTTCTCTCTTCTGATTGGTTCGAAGTCACGTCATCAATTTGTTGATCGAATATACGACTTTGCATTTCTCTGTTCTGATTGGTCCGAACTCCGAAGTCACGTGATCAATTTGTTGATCGGATATACGTCTTTACATTTTATTTAAACTTTAAATATACGTTTAATTAATGTCTATACAATTACATAGAAGGTTGATAGGAGTATCTTCTGATTGGTGCTTAAACGTACAGGTAATGTCCATACATAGTAGGTTGATACTCCTAGCTTTTTCTCATACGTAATGATGAAAAATAGTTGTGTCACTCGGGGCCAAATTTTTTGTTCTCGGGCGGCGTATATTGAATTCCTCGCTACGTTCAGGATTCTACTTTAGAACCCCTCGCTACGCTCGGGATTCTACTATAGAATCCTTCACTTCGCTCTGAATTCAAAATAGCGCCCTCGGGGAACAAAAATTTTCTTTGGCCCCATGTAACACAATAGTTATTTGTTATACAAGAGTGAAAAGTTGTTTTTTAACCGCGTGCTCAATTTTGATGACCGAGCAAGCGAAGGATTCTAAAATTGAATCACGAGCGGAGCGAGTGATTCAAAAATTAGAATCCTGAGCGTCAGCGAGGGAATCAAAAGAGCACGAGGTGAAAAATCTTTTCACTCGAGTGCAACACGTAACTTTTCATCCCACCTCAGCGAGGAAATGACTAAATGCAAAAAAAATCACAAGGTAACTTTTGATCCCACCTCAGCGAGGAAATGACTAAATGCAAAAAAAATCACAAGATTAAATTCAATTCTGTTAATTTCTTCGTCACTAGAATCACTCATTTTAGGTTTTTCACTTATTTTCAATTTTCTTGTTTTTAATCGGTTTTAATTTTAAACAATATGACGTGAAAGAAAATGGTGCGCGCAAAGCAAATTAAAAAAGTACACCAAGAAGGTTACGAGTGTGAGTTTTTAACACGTTTTTAACAAATTAAAAACGATTGTATGGAAATTCGGCACCATAGAGGTACAAGTAAATAGGTTTTAATGATGTTTTGAATTCACAAACTTCATAGACGAGTGATATTTACTAACGTGCACACGATGTTCTAAATTCAATTTACTTTATCCTCTAGAGGATAATAACGGCTTTTACCATCAGATATCGAAGAATAAAAATACTCTTTCCGAGATGGTGGGATGAAAATAACTATTGTCACCTCGGGTCTGTTATGTACCCATAGATCGAGCGATCGAGCCATAGCGTGGCCGGTCGTGAGACAGCAACATCCACACCCACTACTCTTTACGAATTCATACTAAAGATTGTCACTACATATTTTCTTTTCGTTGAGACTTACGACTTTAACCATACTGCAACCCTCCATTGCACAATAACAAGCAAGAGTTTTACTTCCAATAGCACTGCAAATTAATATAATTATTATTTATCTAAAGAGCTTATTACACCTTCCTAAATTTAGTCGTCCTAATTAGGATTCAGGAAAGGAAAGCAAATTCATATTTCTGATCACACCTTCCTAAATTTAGTCACTGAATCAGTTTACAGATAAAGTTCGACGGCGTCGGACGTGTCGTGCTAGTGTCTTTTATTTCTGGTCGGTGGCTAGTGTCGAGTGCAACCACAGATTACATTATACAACAGTACTGGACAGTACTGGAGCCATTGTCCAAAAAATTGGCCTTGCCGTAGCTCTGGCTATTGGCCCAATTAAAATTAATAGATGCCTTTATTTTTTCTTACCAAAAATTTAAAAAAAAATCATTATTTCCCCATTGCCTTCAATCAACAGTCTCATCGGTTTGGTATTGATCGGACTTTGATGACTGTGAAGAGGGGATATGAATGATATTATGATACAATGTGGATGGTGAAGGATGTGGGGATTGTATTCGGTGTTGGGATGGTAAGGTAGTTATGAAGGGGAGAATCCGAAGATTTGATATGTTGCTGTATAGATGGTGTAAGATGCGTGGATTTTGTTTGGTGTTGGGATATTAAGTTATGAAGGGGAGAATCCGAAGATTTGATACTGGAATACCGTACTGGAATCTACAAAGTTTTATCAAAAATTAATAAATGGTTATTTGAATTTGCCGCCATCTTCTCCTCCTATCAGGCAGGCGCGGTGATCAGTATTACTTACTCTATGGCGGTGACTGAACCAATTAGGCGACTAAATGCTATTACACCTTCCTAAATTTAGGAAACTGAATGATTTAGTAAGTTAGCAACCATACTTTTTCCTAAATTTAGGATCCTAACTTGCTAAATGCGATTACACTTGTCTGAATTTAGTAACTGAATCATTTAGACGACTAAATTTAGGAAGGTGTAATAAGCTCTTAACTAGTGGTTCGCCCCGAACTGAGACCTCGCGGTATCCATAAACTTACAGAGCGCCATCTTTGTGAAGTTCTGTTAAAAATAGTGAAGCTCATTAAAAATTAAATAATTTCGTTTCCTTAGAATATTTATCTAAAGTAAAGCCAATATAAGCGTGGACAAAAGTTCATTGACGTACCTTCACTATGAAACCCTCACGAAACCAACTAACTACGCCACAACTATAACTGTCTCTTTCGCGCATAGTGATAGACTTACGCGCGACGCGCTTACGTGGTCGACAGTGGATTTCATAATAAAAGTCGTGACGTCTCACCGGCGAAACATAGCGGTAAGTAACATTTTACGCGTCGGTCCGCCATTTAATTTTGCTGTTCACTCATTCCATTTCGGAACGCGCTCGCTGGATGTACTGTATTTGATATCGTTATTCATAGTGGAAGTTATTATTTGTTTGTTACTGTTGTTATATTTTGTTACTGTTATTATATTTTGTTATTTTTGTTACTATACTAGTACTAACGTATGTAAATATGTATATTATGTACCTACTTAGTAGTTCAGTAATGAACGATCAATTAATGTTGCGAATAATTACACAATTGCTATGTGAACCTTAAGAATTTGTGAAAACAAATTTAATACAAACATTAATAATTACTTCATTTGTTTATTTTCTTTGCCTTTGAATTAAATATAATAAAATAATCATATCTATCGACTTTCCAAACCACACAGTTGTTCAGACTGTAAGCAGAACTAAACCGAATTCTGCAACTAATGACTGAAAAATACTGTTTGTGTTTACTAAACTATTGCAACGGCTACGAGTGATTATTTTCTAAGATCAAAAATTCCGGGCTTCATCTTCAAACATATTAATACGTAAACGTAGCCCTTGACGGAACTTCAATACTTACATAGGTACATCTGATAATATAATATTTTTTACAGACCAAAGTGTTGTTTACCCCTTCATTAGGCGAACGACCTCTCGTTTGTTTGTTTACATTTTGTCTACGCTTATATTGGCTTTACTTTAATTTTAGTATTTGTTGTTCAAGTACAGGATATAATTCAAATAAGTGATCAAGTTTCAGGCTCAGCCTTTTCTTTTTAAGCACAAACGATTAAACTTGTACAGAGCGCCATCTATTGACATAATTGTAAAGTTTGTTAAAAATAATGAAGCTCATTAAAAATTAAATAATTTCGTTTCCTTATAATATTTATCTAATTTTACTATTTGTTGTTCAAGTACAGGATATAATTCAAATAATTAATCAAGTTTCAGGCTCAGCCTTTCAGAAAATTGGGAGTTCTGAGGTCATCTTTGGACGTCAGAAAATCTCCACTTTGAAAGCCTCCCATTTCGTCAATTTTAGGGGAAAAATTAAAAAAAAAATATTTTTGGACTCTGTTCCTCATTATCTTTAAAATGATATACCGCAACCCTATGTAACGCTATAAAAAATATTTTACTCCGCATTCGCTTCTATGAGAGCCTCCCTGAAATAAAGATTTTTATAACTTCATAAGCCATATTCGGCGGGAGGCCATTGGTTTACATATTATATTTAAATTTGAAGTAATTACATTCAGTAATTCAGCCGAGCGATCGCGTAACTTCTGCATCAATCATTGATACATCGCAATCACCTCTGATTGGTTAACACTCTTCCACTATTGGACATAATCCATTGACGCAGCAAGAATGCCATAAATTCAGCCAATTACAACAATTGATACTGTAACAATGATTGATGCAGAAGTTACGCGATCGCTCGGCTGAAGTTATAAGGCTCTGACAGACGGACAAGTGCCAATTCACTCAAGTAGACTCAGAGACCTTCGCTTCGCTCGGTCAATAATATTAAGATATCATCCTTCGGTGATTTACGATGCTTTAGAGAACGATTCACATCAAACTCGCCGCATCGAATCGCTCCGCAGCGCATTTTACATGCGGTATGTGCATGCATAAAGGACATTATAGTTTCTTACACACTGCTACCACAGAAAAGGTAGTAGCTACTAGGTCGGCGCTCACTGAGCTCGCCGAGCAGACTCGAATCGAATCGCAAAATTCGCTATTTATTTACTATGAACATTGAGGTTGAACTGCGTACAATACAAAACAAACAATTAGACAAAAAAAAACATTTATTTCAAGCTACATTGTTACACATACGGTATTACTAATACAAACTAGTCTATGTTACCCGTAGAGAATTTAGCTTAAATACAATCATCATTATTAAAATATGAACAATAAAGTATCTACCTATTTGCTGAAAAATTAAACATCGACATAAATTAAAAAAAATCGTAGGTTCCTAATAGAAACGCACCCAATTTATTCTTTGTCGTGATTTAGCCCTCTATACATTTATGACTATGGTGCTTATAAACAGAACTCTCACGAGGTAGGGTTCCATGCCGGTCGCTAGTACTTCTACTTGGACGGTCGTCATTTCGTAGTTCACTTAAGATCAGGCAAGCCGCCTAGCGTCTGTTGGCTATGCAGATGGCTAGCTTTCAGCAGTGCCATATCAACAACACACAACTGCCATTTCTCGGCCGCGCGGCAAGGAGCATGCCTGAGAACCTTGAACGCCTAATAACAACCGGCGTGGATGGAAAGAGAAGTAGAGGAACGAGACGGTCAGTATGGTTATAGTCACCTGCAGCAACATGCAAGCCTCTCTTTAGAAGGCACAGGATCGTGCTGCCTGGCGAGCCCTAACAAGAGAGCGGATATAGAGGGTCACGACCCTCCGTCATGAGGAAACGACAACCAGGAGTGCCATATGAGCACTGCATTACTGCCGGTCAATACAGCTCATATTGCAATGGCGCGGAGTCAGTGTCCGCTTCACTTAAGTTGACTTGCGAGGTCTTTACTTATACATAATGGAAATTGGAACATAATATTATCAGTGCGCGTGTTAGACGCTTGAGCGCCTTATCAGTGAGTTCTCGGGTGTTTCACCAACTAACTATTACGTGAACATTTGTAATTACAAATCTTACAAATAAACGATTTATCACCCGTGTGAGTTCTCATGTGCCTGGCTAAATCACAACTTCGGGCAAATTTGTTATCGCATATCTTGCATGAATACGGCTTTTCACCAGTGTGAGTTCTCATGTGCGTATATAAACTACTTTTAACTGCACATTTGTATTCGCATATCTTGCATGAATACGGCTTTTCACCAGTGTGAGTTCTCATGTGCGTAACTAAACTACTTTTATCTGCACATTTGTATTCGCATATCTTTCATGAATATGGCTTTTCACCAGTGTGAGTTCTCATGTGCCTCACTAAAGCACCATGATGGGAAAATTTGCTATGGCATATCTTACATAAAAAGAGCTTTTCACCAGTGTGAGTTCTCATATGACTCACTAAACGACTATTTGTGGCAAATTTGGTATTGCATATCTTGCATGAATACGGCTTTTCACCAGTGTGAGTTCTCATGTGCGTAACTAAACTACTTTTAACTGCACATTTGTATTCGCATATCTTGCATGAATACGGCTTTTCACCAGTGTGAGTTCTCATGTGCGTAACTAAATGACTTTTATCTGCACCTTTGTATTCGCATATCTTGCATGAATACGGCTTTTCACCAGTATGAGTTCTCATGTGCGTTACTAAATTACTATTTTGTGCAAATTTGTAATTACAAATCTTACAGATAAATGGCTTTTCACCAGTGTGAGTTCTCATGTGCGTAACTAAATTACCATTTTTTGCAAATTTGTTATCGCATATCTTGCATGATTACCGCTATTCACCAGGGTGAGTTCTCATGTGCGTAACTAAACTACTTTTATCTGCACATTTGTATTCGCATATCTTGCATGAATATGGCTTTTCACCAGTGTGAGTTCTCATGTGCCTCACTAAAGCACCATGATGGGAAAATTTGCTATGGCATATCTTACATAAAAAGAGCTTTTCACCAGTGTGAGTTCTCATATGACTCACTAAACGACTATTTGTGGCAAATTTGGTATTGCATATCTTGCATGAATACGGCTTTTCACCAGTGTGAGTTCTCATGTGCGTAACTAAACTACTTTTATCTGCACCTTTGTATTCGCATATCTTGCATGAATACGGCTATTCACCAGGGTGAGTTCTCATGTGCGTAACTAAACTACTTTTATCTGCACATTTGTATTCGCATATCTTGCATGAATATGGCTTTTCACCAGTGTGAGTTCTCATGTGCCTCACTAAAGCACCATGATGGGAAAATTTGCTATGGCATATCTTACATAAAAAGAGCTTTTCACCAGTGTGAGTTCTCATATGACTCACTAAACGACTATTTGTGGCAAATTTGGTATTGCATATCTTGCATGAATACGGCTTTTCACCAGTGTGAGTTCTCATGTGCGTAACTAAACTACTTTTAACTGCACATTTGTATTCGCATATCTTGCATGAATACGGCTTTTCACCAGTGTGAGTTCTCATGTGCGTAACTAAATGACTTTTATCTGCACCTTTGTATTCGCATATCTTGCATGAATACGGCTTTTCACCAGTGTGAGTTCTCATGTGCGTTACTAAATTACTATTTTGTGCAAATTTGTAATTACAAATCTTACAGATAAATGGCTTTTCACCAGTGTGAATTCTCATGTGCGTAACTAAACTACTTTTATCTGCACATTTATATTCGCATATCTTGCATGAATACGGCTTTTCACCAGTGTGAGTTCTCATGTGCATTACTAAATTACTTTTATCTGCAAATTTGTATTCGCATATCTTGCATGAGTACGGCTTTTCACCAGTGTGAGTTCTCACGTGCGTCACTAAATGACTTTTATATGCACATTTGTATTCGCATATCTTGCATGAATACGGCTTTTCACCAGTGTGAGTTCTCATGTGCGTAACTAAATTACTTTTAACTGCACATTTGTATTCGCATATCTTGCATGAATACGGCTTTTCACCAGTGTGAGTTCTCATGTGCCTCACTAAATCACTATTTTGTGCAAATTTGTATTCACATATCTTGCATGAACACGGCTTTTCACCAGTATGAGTTATCATATGCCTCACTAATTTACTATTTTGTGCAAATTTGTAATTGCATATCTTACAAATAAATAGTTTTTCACCCGTGTGAGTCCTCATGTGCAATATTAAAAGACTATTTCGTGTACATTTATATTTACATAACGCACAGGGCAATCGTTTTACAATACTGTGAGTCTTCATGTGTTTAACCAAGAGACCTTTTCGTTTAAATATTTTTCCACAAATGTCACAAATGAACGATATTTTCTCAGAATGTGTACTACTTTGTGTTGAATTATGACATTGTAAACTACCTATAATTTTTAAACAGTCAGTTTTAATTTTTAAAGATTTAGATACAACGACTTTTACAGTATCTGTCTCAGTAACAGAAGACCTAACAGCATTTTGTGCCTTCATCAGTGATCCGTCTTGTCTTGGAACAACTTTCATAACATCATATAATTTGACAAAACAATGTAGTATTTTGTATCGGCAACTGATGTTTGTATCGGCTTCTTCAGTTGGGGGAACTTCTATTTCGTTTTTTATTGCAACACTCGTGGACAGAGGAGCAACTGTAACCAAACATTTAGACTATTTAAGTTGTTTGTCTTGATAAAAGTTAAAATGCTAAGTAACGCAGTATCTCACCTGAGGTCTGAGCCGCGCGCGCGGAAGGGCTGGGGTCTGCCTGCCTGTGAAATATATCAGAATGTATCTAGAGTGTACTGGGGAGCCACTGGCCAGTATGTAGCTGTACTGCATATAGCAGGTTAGAGAGGAGGAAAGGGTATCATTATTAACGTAACTGCAACTTGAACTAAACATTATATATATGCCGACCGACATGAATGAGAATGTCGTAGAATTTACAGACTGCCTTAGTCAAGCCAAAGCAATAATCGAAAATAGTGATGTGGGATGTGTTTATATGCTCGGTGACTTTAATTCACATCCACATCAGCCGTTCTGGAATGAGCTTTGTAGTTTTTGTGCTGATCAGTCATGGTTATGTGCGGACGTGGAAAAGTTGGGAATTAACTCAAATACGTTCACTTATATAAGTGATATAAATGGTAGTTTGAGATGGCTAGACCATTGTCTAGTTACGCGATCTGCCTGGCAAACTGTTTTGAATATTAGCATACGTCATGATATATATTGGTCTGACCACCTACCGCTGATAATAGAGTGTGATCTGAATTTGATCGTCCCAAAAATATCTGTGGATGACCACGTCGATTATAATAAAACTAGAGGATGCTCGCGACTTCGTTCGCGTGGCATAAGTTTTTAATTCCCACAGGCACTCCTTAATTTTTCGGGATAAAAATAAGCCTATGTCACTATCCAAGTCCTCAACTAAGTATACCCATGCCAAAAATCACGTTGATCCGTTGCTCTATTTCGGCGTGATTGAAGGATTAACTCTTTATTTGACGTCCTTGGGGATAGAATTTTCAAAAACTGTGAATCACGTATTTTTTTATTTCAGACCGAAATCCCAAACACCAAGTTTCATAGCTACAGCTTGAAAAATGACGGACTTTCCTACAAACTTTCAACCCCTGTTTCAGCCCTATGGGGGTAGAATTTTCAAAAGTGGCGATACACGTATTTCTTCATTTTGAACCGATAGCTCAAATACCAAGTTTCATGGATATAACTTGAAAAATGACGGACTTTCATACAAACTTTCAACCCCTATTTTACCCCTTTGGGGGTGGAATTTCGAAAAATCCTTTCTTAGTGGATACCTACTCTTCACAAAGAACACACCCTCCAAATTTCATGTCTCTAGGACCAGCGGTTTGGGCTGTGCGTTGATATATAAGTCAGTCAGTCAGGACTTTGAATTTTATATATATAGATAATATGGGGTCATAGATCACAGGAGCAGATAAATAGATATCATGACCAATGCAATAGTAAACTTAGAGGTTTGTGTTTCCCTGAGATTTTTGTGTCGTGTGGTGGAAAATTGTGTGCGAATCCCGAACACAGACAAAGCCTGGACAATATGTACAGTGAGATAGTGAGAGTTCTCTCAGATGCCGCGATTGAGACGTACAGGGGCAGTAGTGGCAGGAAGGGTCCGATAGTTGGATGGAACAAGTACGTCCGTGCCGCGCACTGTGAGGCTCGGTCGAAGTATCAATTGTGGTTGTTATATAATAAACCGAGGTCTGGAAGGTTTTGGGACGAGATGTGTGAGAGCCATAAAATATTTAGAAGTCGGTTAAGATGGTGTCAAACCCATCAAGACCAAATAAAAATGGACATAATTGCTTCTCACAGATCTGCCAAAAACTTTTCAGAGTTCTGGAATTCGACCAACAAATTGAACGTTCGACCGAGCTTACCAGTCAGTGTCGCCGGTTGTAGCACTCAAAAAGAAATAGCCAATATGTTTAGGGACCACTTTAGGGTGTCATCACCATTGGGGCCGTCAACTCGAGTGTTCGATGCTCAGGTGAGTCGTGATGAAGAATTGCTGCGTTTTTCCACTAAGCAAGTATCAGAGGCCATTCAGAAAATGAACAGAGGAAAATCACCTGGTTACGACAGCCTTAGCGTCGAACATTTGAAGTACGCGGGTTTTCACTTACCAAGGGTGCTAGCAATGTTCTATTCACTCTGCATCAGTCACACGTACATCCCGGCTAGTATGATGAAGACTATAGTGGTCCCTATTGCTAAAAATAAAACGGGTGACCTCTCTGATAAGTCCAACTATAGACCTATATCACTTGCTACCATTATAGCTAAGGTGTTGGACAGTCTGTTCGACAGGAAGCTGGGCGAAACACTCGATTTTCACGATGCTCAGTTCGGCTTTCGTCCCGGACTGTCAACTGAGACCGCGATATTTAGCTTGAAACAGGCTGTACAATATTATACGAGCAGAAAAACACCTGTGTACGCCTGTTTCCTTGATCTCTCAAAAGCTTTTGATTTAGTTTCCTATGATATATTATGGCAAAAGATGGAGGAGGCAGGCGTGCAACAGGAGTTGCTTAAAGTCATGCAATTCTGGTATGCAAACCAAATAAATAATGTTAGGTGGGGGAAGGAGCTCTCTGATTCATACGGGCTGGAGTGCGGGGTGAGGCAGGGGGGGTTGACCTCACCGAAGCTCTTCAGCCTGTATGTGAACGGGCTGATCGTGGAACTCAGCAACAAGCCAGTCGGGTGTTGGATAGACGGAGTCTGTGTAAACAACTTAAGCTATGCCGACGATATGGTGTTGCTGGGTCCAACAGCTGGTTCAATCAGGGAGTTGCTTCAAACCTGCCAGGAATATGCTGCCAGACATGGTTTAACTTATAACGTGGCAAAAAGTCAGTACATGATCTTTAAGGCCCCTCGTAAGCAGGTGCAATACGAACCAAGTATTTCCCTCAATGGGGTTGCGCTCACGCGAGTGCTGCAATATAAATACTTGGGCCACTATGTTACGGAGGACCTTAAGGATCATGTGGACATTGAGAGAGAAAGAAGGGGATTGGCAGTTAGATGCAATATGTTGGCCCGCAGGTTTGCCCGATGTAGTAAGGAAGCAAAAATAACACTGTTTAGAGCATACTGCCAAAACTTCTACTCGGGAGGCCTGTGGGTCAACTATTCGAAAAAGGCCATAGACACTCTGAGGGTGCAGTATAATAAGGGATTCAGGATGCTGTTGGGCTTACCGCGGTTTTGTTCGGCGTCAGCTATGTTCGCAAATGAGCACACTGATGACTTCTTTGCCATAATGCGGAAAAAGTCGTCCTCACTGCTGACAAGACTGCGCTCAAGTACCAACCGCATCCTGAATATGTTTGCGAGTAAGGTGGACTCACCAATGCTTGAACACATTATTCAAGTGTTGGTGAGGCCAAAATAGTTGTAATAATAATAATGTTTTTATTTTTATAGGAAATTACTAACATTAATTTTTAAGGTTTTATATTGCGTGTGTTGTACTAACAAATTGAGCCCTAGTTGCTTCAAATAAAGAGTATTTATTATTATTGGTACTGGCAGGTATACTGACTTGTTCTCAGTGATGAGTGAAGAGTGTGAAGAGCTAGAGCTCACAGCTGTATGAGGCTTGCATACTTGTGACGTGTCACATACACCATCACCGTCACCGTTCTGCCAAACACAAAACAATTTATAACATTTCTGCTCTTTAAGACTTTGAAAGAGCTCCAGAACTATGTTATGATATACAAGTTGATGAAAGTGTTCAACAGTGGAAAACTATCTCACCTGGAGATGCATGCTCATATGTTGCATGTGCGCTTGTTCATGGACAAATTCCTCCAAACAAATTGTACATTGAAAGGTAATACTTTCATACTTTAGCAGATCCTGAACAAAATCATTATCTTTGATATTATTGTCATCTTCATGTATCACTTGCATGTCTCCATCAACCGACATAGAGTCATCACTTCCTTCAGTTTTCACTACACTTCTCTGATAAGTTTCCTCTAATTCTGTCTGTTTGTCTTCTGAGGGGTGTTCCAGTATGTGTAAGTCACAGTGGTCAGGTCCTAGCGTTGTCAACACCATATTGCTCTTTAGTTGGTGCTTTGTGCGGTTTATCATTTTAACATGTTGTCTTGTTATCTGTTGACACACAAGTTAAATATTCAACACATGTAGTACAAGGACAGAGAAAGAATACTTACATGTAAATGTATTAAATACTCACTAATTCATGTTTTTTAACTAAGTCCATCATCAGTGCACGCGCTCTCAAGCTCTTGTCTCTAAATCTACTAAAGTGTATCAATATCTGAGCACATTGTATGCAAACTGTTTGTTTTAAATTTCCTTGATCATGCGGCTGTAACAAAATGTAATTAAAGTATTCAAACATTCCTATCAAATAATCCTTTTTTATTACAACACTGTTTACATTATTATTGATAGGTAGTGTATGAGATTCAAGAAGTAAGTAGTTGGTTTTAACTCTGAGATATAACTTCACTAAGCATGGTTTTATTCTGTACTAGATGATACATGCAACTACGTCCACATGGATTAAAATTTTTTGATTCCCGCAGGATTTCTTTAATTTCCCAGGATCAAAAGTAGCCATGTCATTCCCTGGGATACAAACTATCCCCAATACCAAATTTCATCAAAATTGGTTGAACAGATGGGCCATGAAAGCGTAGCAGACAGACAGACACACTTTCCCATTTAAAATATTAGTAATTACAATTAGTATGGATATGTTCTTGTTGTACAAAACTGTAGATCATAAATTATTAACAACTTACAGGATGACCGGTTAACTTTTCATATGCTTCTTCCAATTTGTGTTTACTCATTAGAAACAGCTTGCTGTCAGTGTCTAGGCATATCATGCAAACCTGTAAATATACTACCAGTTACTAATACATACAATGCTGCAATGTGGTATGTGAGGAAACTTTAGATCCAATATATTATCTCTTAGCTCCTTTTAGGGATGGACGATATACATCGATGTATTTTAAACACTCGATGTATAGTAACGATGCATCGTATTGAACCGATGTATTGTTAATACTTCAGCATCGAATATATATCGATGTTTTTCATTCGATGCATCGAATACGCAAATTAAGAGATGAATGTACTAAGAGTATGACCAACACTGACTGACGACTGCAGTGGTTTCACGAAACGTTATAATAAATAAATAAATAAAACTTTATTTCGAGCGACAATGACTCATATTTTGTTAGTTATACAAACTTATTTCCTATGTTAGTACCTATCCTAAAAAATTAAACCTAATAACTAAAACTAAACCTAAATTAGTCATCGCTGTGCCATTCCGTTAGAAATAGCACAACAATGACCCACATATATGCAGTCCAATCTGCTGGCAATCAACTTCAGAATGCTATTGGTGCTGCCCCGCACTCTGCGCACCAAGGCTCCACATCTTTTGCGCATAGTGGCATACAAACAATCAACTTGCGCCCCGGCGAACATCCCTGATGCACTACAGAAACGAGGCAGCCCCATCAGCACCCTGAACGCATTGTTAAACTGGACACGGAGAGCGTTGTAAGATTTTTGAGTGTACTTGGCCCACAGGTTGCACGTATAGAAAGAAGTGCAATAGGCTTTAAATAAAGTGATCTTAACGGCGCTAGAGCACCGCACAAACCTGCGAGCCAGCATATTCGCTCTCACTGACAACGCTCTCCGCTCTCTCTCGATATCAGTATCATCTTTGAGGTCGGGAGTCAACATATGCCCAAGGTATTTGACTTGATACACCCTTTGTAGTGCAGTACCATTGAGCAAGATGGGTGGAACTTTATTGGGTGCCTTACCCTCGGCCTCAAAGACCATCATTACACTTTTTTTGACATTATAAATTAAACCATGCCTTCCCACATAAGCCTCACATATGGCCATCAGTTTTCTGAGACCACAAATCGACGCACTCAGCAGCACCATGTCGTCGGCGTAGCTTATGTTATTTACGCAAACTCCGTCTATGTAACAGCCGACCCTGGTGCCGCTGAGCTCGCCGATCAATTCGTTCACGTACAGGTTAAAGAGCGTTGGTGAGCTTAACCCCCCCTGCCTCACCCCGCACTCCAACCCATACGGTCGCGACAAGGCTCCTGCCCATCGAACATAGTTGACCTGGTTTCCATACCAATATTTGAAGATATTGGTGAGTTCTGGAGGTATGCCAACTTCTTCCAATTTTCTCCATAAGATATCATATGAAACCAGGTCAAAAGCCTTCGAGTATGGCGCTCTCTGTAGACAATCCAGGTTGAAAACCAAACTGGTTGTCATAATCATGTTCTGCCAATTTAACACACCTATCATTTATCGGTTTGGCTGAATAGGTTAGGCATAAAGGTGAGGTTAGGTTTCCTTTGCCGCAGAGCCGGCATAGCAAAATTAAAACCTAAACAACAAAGACCCACCGAGTTTCTGCTGTGTAAATCTATGTGTTTGTGTGTGTGTCTATTGCGTTTTTGTTACGATACGAGTTTGCCTTGGCCCTTGTTTGAGACAAAAAAAAACTTCGATCTGTGAACATGTATGTGTATCAATAAATAGAATAATTTATTTAGTGATAGTGAATGGTTTTGAAAGTTTACTGTAATACTGTCAAATTGATTTGTTGTTAAAAAGTATATTCAGTTGGAAATATTTCACGTTTTAGGTTGTGCGTGCATATACCTTAGTCATAGTCATAGTCATAGTCATAAATATTTATTCTATGTAGGTAGATGCACTACACTTATTAATCAATGAAATGAAAGAGAAGAACAACGAATACATGCATTAATTTTAACTCAGTAGGTATTGCACATTTTTGCACTTCGATTTGATGAGTTATATTTTTACCCTGAATTTTTTTTAAGGCCTAAACATGTCATTGCGAAAACAATCGATGTTTTAGAAACATCGATGTATTTCTCAATACATCGTATTAACATTGATGCATTACATCGGAAAAAACATTGATGTATATTTTAAATGTCCATCTCGAGCTTCTTTCTCAAGCACACTAATTGACCTGATAACTTTTGATTTGCTAATAATATAGTATTAAATAATGAGTTACCTGCACTGTTGAAGGAATAGCACCAGCACCAATCTGCCTTGAGCCACTTTCTGTTTCATAAATGTCATCATTGAGAAAATGCTGCGAGCAGACCACAGCAGAGTCTGATAGGTGACTGTCTTGTTTGCCGAGGGCTCTGAGCCAAGCGGCACGGAGATGCGCTTCACTGGGGAAACTGGAAGTTACCACTCATGTTATACACAAGCAAACAAACTTATATCAGAGTGATTTATGTTCTACACAGTATAACTACCAGTTCCAGTTACACTACAAGTTTACACACACAGATAACTCCTCGAAAGCTCTGGCTTTGCTGCAGACATGCTGCAGGCAGTGTTTCAATGCCCTGCAGTGCGACTGACTGATCTTTACTAACTGATTACTGCTCAGACCAGCCCCCTGATTACGTAAGAATTGTTCATCAATCGTTAAAGATTTTTGTCAAAGTAAAATAAACCATAACTGCATTGAATTAGAGCTCAATTTCGTCTGCCCATTCTTATACGTTTAGGTATGAACGATACTCGAACGTATAAGAATGGATACACGAAATTGAGCTTCTTACATGAGGACATTCTTACATGATAAGGGGGCTGCAGTCTTTGATAATTCAACTTTAACATTCTGCAGTTTGACTACCTACCTATTATAGTGAGATTTTGCCTACGACCATGGCTTGCGACTTGCGAGTCAATCTAATATACTCACCCATGAAAACTTACGCCCTTCCCCTCCGCCTCTGATGTGGATACATTGTCCGCAGTATTTTTGCAGAAAGGCACACAACACCGCATTTTCAATGCCTGCTTATTTTGTTTTACTTATATCGAGAGTTGAGTCTCAAGCTCGACATACATATAAATTATAAGATTGCAGACAAATTATTAACTACGCACAAGCAAATGTTATCGGTAAATAGTTGTTCTTTTTCAATGGTTAATAGATTTAAGATGAACTTTGTGGTTTGGATGATTTACATTCAACTTAGTAAGGGTATGATCTGGCCTGCTACTATTAAAAGCGATTTTGTAATTATTTGTTCTAATCACAGATCACTCTTAAATCGTTTCTAATAAATCTTTTTGCTTTTCCGACTTCGTTCTTTGTTTTGCAAATTTTTTGAAGCTTTTGACGACTTTTTTGACAAATGACACTTTTGACATGAGAGTGGTTTTTTAGGGTTCCGTACCCAAAGGGTAAAAACGGGACCCTATTACTAAGACTCCGCTGTCTGTCTGTCTGTCTGTCTGTCTGTCTGTCTGTCTGTCTGTCAGACACAGACAGACGTCTGTCTCCAGGCTGTATCTCATAAACCGTGATAGCTAGAAAGCTGAAATTTTCACAAATGATGTATTTCCGTTGCCGCTATAACAACAAATACTAAAAATTAAAAAAATATATATATTAAGGGGGGTCCCCATACAATAAACGTGTTTTTTTCGTATTTTTTTGCTCAATATTAAAAACGGTAACAGGTAGACGGTTCAAATTTTCACAGAATATTAACTTGTATATTACCTTTCAAAATAAATAATTAAATATCAATAAAGTAAATATTAAAGGGGGGCTCCCATACAACAAACGTAATTTTTATTTTTAATACGTCATAAATCGTAAAACTTACTTACTACAGGTTTGTACGGAACCCTCTACTGGTGGGCGTTGCGACGAGAAACCGTTTCAAAAAACCGTTCTCGGCTCTGCGACGGTGAAACCGTTTTTACGTCCTGGGTAAAACAGTTAACAGTTTTCGTTGCACAAACCAGTCTTCGAATAACTGGTAGTCGTCCTCGTTCCACGTTCGTTTTTCAAAACAGTTATTACAATCAAAAGTGAACTTTATGTCGATGACATACAGTCGAAAATGAATGTATTCAATGACACGTTCGTTCTCAAAACAGTTATTACAATCAAAAGTGAACTTTATGTCGATGACATACAGTCGAGAATGAATTTATTCAACGACACGTTCGTTCTCAAAACAGTTCTTACAATCAAAAGTGAACTTTATGCCTATGACATACAGTCGATAATGTTAATGTATTACCAGTAGACTAACCTACCTATGCTGTCGTTCGTCAAATATGTTTCGTTCTAAAGAACGGTTGTCGTCGCAACTGGTTTGCAAACCAGTTGCAACGATAACCGTTTTCTGCAACCGTTTTCGTCGTCGGCGAAACGGTTACGTTTCGTTTGTCGAAAATACGATAACGACCCACCACTAGAACCCTCGGTGCGCGAGTCCGACTCGCACTTGGCCGGTTTTTCTAACTTCTTTTACGGCTCTGGGTTCTAGCCCGTTTGATCCTCAGGAGAGTGGTCACATGTGGGTAACATAGAGTAAGTACCTATATAAGATAATTTTTTTAACATCACGGCTCTGGATTCTTACCCTTTTAAGCGTCACCCCGGCTCCACTGATATTAAAACCTATTTATGTAAACCCACATTCTACGTACACCATAGTCGTAATTCCTTCCTCCAAGACGTACACAGTATGATGTGAACTGTCATTGTGAAAAAGATTGTTATGTTATTATAAAAATGGTGGTCATGAAGAAAGTATTTTTATTTAATTTTTATTAGGTTATGGGCTTTAACACGCAGCGATTAAAGGTAAAAAGAAAATATAAAGCATGGCTGAATTAAAGGAAATGGAATTTAAAATTAAAACAAATCAATATGGTGTAACTCCATTCGCCGGTGCAGATTTTAGTAATTGGTTATTTAGAATTATTAAAACAATCCTAGAAGAAAAACAACTGCTTAAATATTTACATCAAAATATAAAATCTAAAGTGCTTAATGATACTGAACAAATTGAAAACGCGAGAACCAAAAATATTTTAATACAATGTATATATCTGATAATTACTTAGAAATAATTAAAGACTGCACACTAGCCATCGAAATTGTAGAAAAACTAAAAAAAATATTTGTGAGAACGGGAATTTCGTCACAATTACTAATACGCAAAAAATTACTTACAATGAAGTTTAAAGAAAATGAGTCTCTTTCAGAATTTATTCTGGAATTTGACAGAGTAGTGAGAGAACTAAAGTCGTCGGATGCTAAACCTAGTGATAGCGAAATAATATGCTATCTATTATTAGCTATGCCAGATTCATACGATAGCGTCGTAACAGCCATAGAAACATTATCGTCAAGCCAATTGACGCTGGAATTTGTCAAAAGTAGATTATTGGAGCAAGAAATTAAAAAGAAGAACAGAGAAAATACACTCGATACTCAAGATAATCATAGAGTATTCTATCAGAACAATGCTTCTCAAATGCGCTGTTACGGCTGTGGAAGACAAGGTCATCGTCAAACCCAGTGCCGTATGCGCGGGAATTACTCGAAATCTAGATATTGGAAGTCGCGGGCTAATAGCGCAGAAGAAACGAAGGAAGTAGCTTATATGTCTGGAGATACAGGAAATGAAATAACAGGTCAGTTTCTACATTTTTATATTGATTCTGGTGCCTCTGATCACTTAATTGGTACTGATGAATATTTCTCAGATTATTTAAAGTTAGAGAATCCTATAAAGATCAATATTGCTAAGAAGGATCAGTATCTTTATGCTACAAAAATTGGCAACATACAGACTGATACTTGCAAGTTATTAAATGTTCTCTATGTACCAGAATTAAGTAATAACTTATTGTCTGTAAGTCGTATTGAAAACAATGGATATGGTATTAAATTCGAGAATAATGTTGTTAAAATTCACAGGAATAATTATGTAATTCAGGAAGGTGCAAGAAAAGGTAATTTGTATGATATCAAATTTAGAATCTCAAAGGTAATTGCACAAAAAGCCTACGCGATACCATCCTCTGATGAGATATGGCATAGAAGATTGTGCCATACGTCAACTGATAAAATGAAAATACTAAAAGGTAAGAAATTAATAGAATGTGAATTATTGTCAAATTCTGACATACTATGTGAGCCATGTTTAAAAGGACGTCAAACGAGATTACCATTTAATAATGATTACAAAAAGACGACTAGAATTCTAGAACTCATACATAGTGATCTGTGTGGTCCAATTAGACCTGAAACACATGACAATAAAAAATTTATTTTGACCTTTTTGGATGATTATAGTCATTTTATGGTTGTCTATCTGCTGGAAAATAAAAAGGATGTGTTAAAATATTTCAAAATATATTCAAAAATGGTTGAGGCTAAATTCAATTGTAAAATATCGAGGTTTCGTTGCGATAATGGAACCGAATATATAAACCATTATTTTAATGAATACTGTCAACAGGAGGGAATTCAGATAGAAACTACTATAGTATATTCACCACAACAGAACGGAAAGGCAGAGAGATTAAACCGTACATTAGTAGAAAAAGCTAGAACAATTTTAGCAGATTCCATTTTTGATAAGGAAATGTGGGGTGAGGCTGTGTATACAAGTGCATATGTAATTAATCGTTTGCCTACAGTAGATAATAAAATACCAGCAGAACTATGGTATGGTGAAATATGTAATTATCAAAAATTAAAAGTTTTTGGGAGCGAAGCATACTGTTACATAAATAGAGTATACCGACAAAGTAAAATGACAGAAAAATCACAAAAATTTTACATGATTGGATACTGTAACAATGGATACCGTTTATGGGATCCAATAAAAAGGGAAATAATTCAAGCGAGAGATGTTATATTTAATGAGGAAAGAATACAAAATAAAAAGGTTCATATAAATACTGAAATATTGACTGATATAGGAAATAGTACTAAAAATAATATTGAAGGTGCGGAAGAATTCGAAAATGAGAAACCTAGCACTTCAGAACAGAATACATTAGGAAATGTTTCTGAAGAAATAACGGAAACAGAGAACAAGAGAACGAGAAGGAAACCGTCTTATCTTCAAGATTATATAATATGTGATGATGAATTCCATGAATGTGATTTTGTTGCTCTGAGTGTAGAAAATTTAATAAATGATCTCGATGTTCCAAAAAATTTGAAAGAAGTATTAGAATCTAAAGAAAAACAGCAGTGGCTGAAAGCTATAGATGAAGAAATGAATTCACATAGGAAGCACAACACTTGGACTGAGGTAGAAAAACCAAGAGATAAGGAAATTATTCACAGTAGATGGGTATTTAGAAAGAAAAATAACAACACCTACAAAGCAAGACTGGTAGCAAAAGGATATGAGTCTTCAGAATGGAATGAAACCTATGCACCAGTAGGAAAACTATCTACTTTTAGAACACTTTTAGTATTAGCAAATAGAAATAATATGTTTATAGAACAAATGGATGTTAAAACAGCTTTTCTGCATGGAAATCTACAAGAAGAAATTTATATGTTTTTGCCGGAAGCATTAAATAATAATAAAGTATGTAAATTAAATAAATCATTGTACGGCTTAAAACAAGCCCCTAGATGTTGGAATGATACGTTTCATGAATTTATGTTGGAAAAAGAATTTAATAATTCAGTATATGATACATGCCTTTATACAAGAAGGGACAATTTTTACATATTCTTATATGTTGATGATGTTCTTCTTATTCATAATGATAAGAGTGCTATATGTAATTTTCAAAAAGAGTTGAAGTCGAGGTTTGATATGGTGGAATTAGGTCCAATAAAAAGGTATTTGGGCTTAGAAATAGAGAGAGATCATAAGAATAACGTCATCAAGTTACATCAAAAAACGTATATCGAAAACTTATTAAAACGATTTAACATGCTAGAATGTAAAGGTATAGCCACACCTGTAGAGAAAAATCTTAAATTGACTAGGGAAAGTAATACTAAACTCTTTACTAAGAAACCTTATAAAGAATTAATTGGCTGTCTTATCTATTTAGTTGTTGGCACTAGACCAGATTTAAGTTTTGCAGTAAGTTTCTTTAGTCGCTTCCAAAGTTGTGCTAATGATAATCATTGGAACTATTTAAAAAGAGTGTTACAATATTTGAAATTTACTAAAGATTTAGCAATTTATTATAGAAATGACATACGTGTAGAACATGATGTAATTGGTTATTGTGATTCTGATTGGGCGGCTGATTGTACTGAAAGAAAAAGTGTTTCAGGATTTTGTCTAACGTTGTATGGCAATGTTGTTAACTGGGGAACCAAAAAGCAAAAAACAGTATCACTCTCAACAGCAGAATCTGAATATATTGCTCTTAGTTCATTAGTTCAAGAATTTTTATGGTTTAAAGGATTGTTAAAAGATTTACACCTAAATTGTGATAACGTTCTAATATTCGAAGATAATTTAAGTTGCATTCATATAGCAAAAAATAGGGAAAGTAAAAGAGTCAAACATATAGATATTAGACATCACTTTATTAGAGATGCAATACAGAATGGTAGTGTAATTTTAAAATATATAACTTCTTCAGAACAAAAGGCAGATATATTCACAAAGGCTTTATGTAAGGACTTGTTCACTAAGTTTAAGAATGCCTTAGGTTTGTTGAATTGTTAAATTAACTATAACTAGGTAGTTTATTGTTTCAATGATTTGTATTAACTATTTGTTCACGTAATGTTTCTGTTTTAAGTTATTTATATTAGTTATTTAATTTAGTTTGTCTTATTTAAATAAGTTGTATGTAGAATGTGGTTTAAGGGGGAGTGTTAATAAAACCTATTTATGTAAACCCACATTCTACGTACACAGTATGATGTGAACTGTCATTGTGAAAAAGATTGTTAAGTTATTATAAAAATGGTGGTCATGAAGAAAGTATTTCTATTTAATTTTTATTATCCACACGTTGGCCCCAACGTTGAATCATTAATTTCACACAATTTGGTTAGGCATACACACATTGGCGTAGTCAGTAGTTTAGTTGTGTCCCGTCACAGCCAATGTGGAGATGTCTGCTAGAGAAACCGAAATTGCTCTAAGCGCTTTTACAGTAGTTACTGAATGCATGAATTTATATTTGTTACAAAAATATAAAAATAACTAAGTACATACATAAGCTGACCATGCTACCTACAACGACGACTCATACATTCTCTATGCATTCGTACTCGATGCGTGTTGCAACAGGACTGAGCAAAATGCCAACATGTGGACGGATCGCGAACGTTGACGCAGTTTCCCTTTGATAAAACCGACACAGGACGGCCAACTCCCAACGTTGGCGCGAGTATTGGGGCAAATGCTGATTTCCCTATCCACACGTTGGGCGAACAGTGTTGGGGCCAACGTGTGGAGCCGGCCTCAGTATTACCAATAGAATAAGAACAAATATGTTCCTTGAATAAGAATATAGAATTGTCTATGTAAAAATAAATAATAATGTCCTCACGACCGAATTTCGGCTACCGCGCTCATCTCCAGACTCAGAGTGATTAGCAATCTGTGCGGGAGATATGTTAAGGTTAACTATAGTGCACAAATCACAAGTGTGGGCGCATACCTACACAGGTGCCCTCTCTGTTCCTTAACTCGCATAACCCGATGGGACAGAAAATCCGACACGACCGGTGACTGGTGAGAGGTCAGGCGCAGGACTAACGGCTTAACGTGCTCTCCGAGGCACGGGGGTGAAACACCGCCAACTTCCTAACTCAGGGATAGTATTGAGAATTTCTTGCCAGAAAAATCCATTACCTTGTTATAGCCCGACCCAGGACTCAAACCTGGGACCTCTTGGGCCGCAGTCGAACATGCTAACCACTAGACCAACGAGGCAGTAGTAATATACATATAAACTGATACATACTATCAGTGGCGTAGCGTGGGTTTTCGACGCCCGGGGCCGACCGGAAATTCGCCGCCCCCCAATCCCATTAAAGTCCAATCAATTTAAAGTTTAAATATTTTATTCAATGGACCTAACTTAACTTTATTATCTTAACACTAGGTACATAGTACAAACCAAGAAATAATAATAATAATAAGTTTTCAAGTCTTTATTTGCCAATTGAGTGTGCAATAGGATCTTAAATAATATACACAGTGCTCATCACTCATCACTTAGCAATCTTTACAGAGATTGGAAAAAATTGTCTCATCTGAGAGCTTCCGTGGCGTGCGCTGCGTACCTAAATGATAAAAGTTGCACGAAAACAATGTATGGTGGAAGTGTTCCTCTCAAAAGTTCTAAAAAAAAGTCCGCGACAGCATACAGCTATCTTTTAAGGTCGTCTCACAATAACCGTCATTATGATTTTCAAATTTGGTCTAAAACAATGCTTTACTCGCGAAGGTGTTTTTACCAACATAGAAATCCTTATCAAAATAAAATGGTTGTTCATGTCAAGTATTTAATATAGATCAAATTTGCCCTTACACCATTTAATTCAGATGAATATCTTAGAAGATATCATAGTTAGTAATAATGTAACGCGCACTATAGGTAGCTACTAATATTATAAAGAGGTAAAGTTTGTGAGGTTGTAGGGGGTAATCTCTGGATCTACTGACCCGATTTTGAAAATTCTGGTACCAATAGAAATCCACATTATTTGTGAGTACCCGAAAAATTAGGGAGGTCCCGTGGGAATTTAAAAAACTTATTTCACGCGGACGAAGTCGCGGGAATCTGTTAGTGTAAAATAAATAAAAATAGTATTTTTTATTCTAGTAAGTACAAGTTAGCCCTTGACTGCAATGTCACCAGGTGGTGGGTGATGATGTAAGTACCTACTCTAAGATGGCGGGCAAACCTGTAAGGGATATATGTTATATTAAACCTATACCCCTAATCAGTGATATATGAGGTAAATGTATTTTATTGAGAAAATACCTAACCATCAGCTAGCGCAAACCCAAGATTGACTACCAGGAATCGCCACTGCTGTTTGCAAATACTTGTGAGTATCATTAACTTCACGCAGTACCGGATGCCAGAAGCCTAAGTATAAAGTAACATAAAAATGATGCAGACTAACGCTGAGTTGCAGGAAACAATTTTATAAAAAGTGTTGATTACTTAAATTTTTGAATTTGTTTCGTGCAACTCAGCGTAAGTTTCTTTATAATGATGTTTAATGGAATTTACACTTAATTTTTTTTTTAATTTCCAATTTAAAATATCGTGGCGCTTGCCGCCGCCCCCTTTCGTATGCCGCCCGGGGCCATGGCCCCCCCGGCACCCCCCACGGTACGCCACTGCATACTATAGTTTGTCACCTCGGGTCTGTTACATACCCATAGATCGAGCGATCGAGCCATAGCGTGGCCGGTCGTGAGACAGCAACATCCACACCCACTACTCTTTACGAATTCATACTAAAGATTGTCATTTGTCACTACATATTTTCTTTTCGTTGAGACTTACGACTTTAACCATACTGCAACCCTCCATTGCACAATAACAAGCAAGAGTTTTACTTCCAATAGCACTGCAAATTAATATAATTATTATTTCTCTAAAAATACGAATACATAGGTACTTTAAGTAGATTGTCAAAACGAGGGCTTCTGCCAGTTTTAGATCATTCATAATATTATGATATCATCCTTCGGTGATTTACGATGCTTTAGAGAACGATTCACATCAAACTCGCCGCATCGAATCGCTCCGCAGCGCATTTTACATGCGGTATGTGCATGCATAAAGGACATTAGTTTCTTACACACTGCTACCACAGAAAAGGTAGTAGCTACTAGGTCGGCGCTCACTGAGCTCGCCGAGCAGACTCGAATCGAATCGCAAAATTCGCTATTTATTTACTATGAACATTGAGGTTGAACTGCGTACAATACAAAACAAACAATTAGACAAAAAAAAACATTTATTTCAAGCTACATTGTTACACATAGGACGGTATTACTAATACGAACTAGTCTATGTTACCCGTAGAGAACTTAGCCTAAATACAATCATTATTATTAAAATATGAACAATATAGTAAGTACTTGCTGAAAAATTAAATATCTACATAAATTAAAAAACTTCGTAAGTTCTTAACGCACCCAATTTATACTTTGTGTCGTGATTCAGCCCTCTATACATTTATGACTATAGTGCTTATAAACAGAACTCTCACGAGGTAGGGTTCCATGCTGGTCGCTAGTACTTCTACTTGGACGGTCGTCATTTCGTAGTTCACTTAAGATCAGGCAAGCCGCCTAGCGTCTGTTGGCTATGCACATGCCTAGCTTTCAGCAGTGCCATATCAACAACACACAACTGCCATTTCTCGGCCGCGCGGCAAGGAGCATGCCTGAGAACCTTGAACGCCTAATAACAACCGGCGTGGATGGAAAGAGAAGTAGAGGAACGAGACGGTCAGTATGGTTATAGTCACCTGCAGCAACATGCAAGCCTCTCTTTAGAAGGCACAGGATCGTGCTGCCTGGCGAGCCCTAACAAGAGAGCGGACATAGAGGGTCACGACCCTCCGTCATGAGGAAACGACAGCCAGGAGTGCCATATGAGCACTGCATTAGTGCTGGTCAATACAGCTCATATTGCAATGGCGCGGAGTCAGTGTCCGCTTCAACTTAAGTTGACTTACGAGGCCTTTACAATAATGGAAAATGAACACGTATCATCAGTGTGAGTGTTAGTGTACGGGCACGAAACTAGCGACGGCCGAGCAACGGCGACAGCGGGGCGATGGGGTCCGAGAGCTGGCGACGAATTTCAGGAAGGGCCTTTAGGCAAGCTGCAATTGTGGAATATAATTTCGTTCACTGGCGAATCCAGTCCTGCCAGTCTGGTAGAGCGTTTTATTATAGGAGATAACTGCACTTTTGGTAACCATCGCCAGAAAAGCTGATTCAGTGTTAGGTGGATGTAGAGCTCTCCACTGATTACAAAAGTTGCAGTCTGCCTGCATTTGGATGGCCCTTTCGCTAAATATGGCCGTTCAAAGACGGATTATTGTTACCAAAAATGAACGATAATTAGAAAAGCTGATTCTTGTACAGTATTAAAGTATGCGCAGTACCTATGTAAACAGCGTAAAAACTGACGCATTTGGATGGGACTTTTTCTAGATATAAGCTTTCAAAGACGTTATAACCTATACTTACTATGCGTTTCTGTAAAAAAATATTAGCAATTATTATGTCGTCCCGTTGATTGCTGTTAATAATTTTTAATAGCGATCAACGGCGACAAAGTTATTGCTAATATTTTTTTACAGGAACGCATAGTAAGTATAGGTTATAACGTCTTTGAAAGCTGATATCTAGAAAAAGTCCCATCCAAATGCGTCAGTTTTTACGCTGTTTACATAGGTACTGCGCATACTTTAACACTGTACAAGAATCAGCTTTTCTAATTATAGTTCATTTTTGGTAACAATAATCCGTCTTTGAACGGCCATATTTAGCGAAAGAGCCATCCAAATGCAGGCAGACTGCAACTTTTGTGATCAGGGGAGAGCTCTACATCCATCTAACACTGAATCAGCCTTTCTGGCGATGGTTACCAAAATTGCAGTTATCTCTTAGTCTATTTGCAGTTATTTCGCTACTGCGCAGCATATAACATTTGCAAAAAAAAAAAAACAAAAAAAAAACATTTTTTTGGCAACTTGATTTTTTTATCTTTAAATATACTTATAGAATTCGAAAAAATTAATCACAGACGTTTTTGTCTGCCATAAAGTATTACCAGACCTCTTCAAAATTCTTCCCGAAATTCGTCGCCAGCTCTCCAACTAATCGCATCGCCCCGCTACCGCCGTCTCTCCGCTACCGATCATTTCGTGGTACACTTAGAAGCTTGAGCGCCTTATCAGTGAGTTCTCGTGTGTTTCACTAACTGACTATTACGTGAACATTTGTAATTACAAATCTAACAACTAAACGGCTTTTCACCAGTGTGAGTTCTCATGTGCGTCACTAAATGACTATTTCGGGCAAATTTGTTAACGCATATCTTGCATGAATACGGCTTTTCACCCGTGTGAGTTCTCATGTGCGTCACTAAATGACTATTTTGTGCAAATTTGGTATCGCATATCTTACAAGTGTATGGCTTTTCACCAGTGTGAGTTCTCATGTGCGTCACTAAATGACTATTTCGGGCAAATTTGTTAACGCATATCTTGCATGAATACGGCTTTTTACCAGTGTGAGTTCTCATGTGCGTAACTAAACTACTTTTATCTGCAAATTTGTATTCGCATATCTTGCATGAATACGGCTTTTCTCCTGTGTGAGTTCTCATGTGCCTCACAAAACTACTTTTATCTGCAAATTTGTATTCACATATCTTGCATGAATACGGCTTTTCACCCGTGTGAGTTCTCATGTGCGTCACTAAATGACTACTTTGTGCAAATTTGCTATCGCATATCTTACATGTGTATGGCTTTTCACCAGTGTGAGTTCTCATATGCCTCACTAATTTACTATTTTGTGCAAATTTGTAATTGCAAATGTTACAAATAAACGGCTTTTCACCAGTGTGAGTTCTCATGTGCGTAACTAAATTACTTTTATTTGCACATTTGTATTCGCATATCTTGCACGAATACGGCTTTTCACCAGTGTGAGTTCTCATGTGCGTAACTAAATCACTATTTTGTGCAGATTTGTATTCGCATATCTTGCATGAATACGGCTTTTCACCAGCGTGAGTTCTCATGTGCGTAACTGAACTACTTTTATCTGCAAATTTGTATTCGCATATCTTGCATGAATACGGCTTTTCACCCGTGTGAGTTCTCATGTGCGTCACTAAATGACTATTTTGTGCAAATTTGCTATCGCATATCTTACATGTGTATGGCTTTTCACCAGTGTGAGTTCTCATATGCCTCACTAATTTACTATTTTGTGCAAATTTGTAATTGCAAATGTTACAAATAAACGGCTTTTCACCAGTGTGAGTTCTCATGTGCGTCACTAAATGACTATTTTGTGCAAATTTGCTATCGCATATCTTACATGTGTATGGCTTTTCACCAGTGTGAGTTCTCATATGCCTCACTAATTTACTATTTTGTGCAAATTTGTAATTGCAAATGTTACAAATAAACGGCTTTTCACCAGTGTGAGTTCTCATGTGCGTAACTAAATTACTTTTAACTGCACATTTGTATTCGCATATCTTGCATGAATACGGCTTTTCACCCGTGTGAGTCCTCCTGTGCAATATAAAAAGACTATTTTTTGTACATTTATATTCACATAACGCACAGGAGAATCGTTTTACAATACTGTGAGTCTTCATGTGTTTAACCAAGAGTCTTTTTTGTATAAATATTTTACGACAAATGTCACAAATGAACGATATTTTCTCAGAATGTGTACTTTGTGTTGAATTATTACATTGAAAACTAACTATATTATTTAAACAATCACTTTTACTTTGTATAGATTTAGATATGATTACTTTTACAGTATCTGTATCAGTAATAGTAGACCTAACAGCATTTTGTGCCTTCATCAGTGATCCGTCTTGTCTTGGAACAATTTTCATAACATCATATAATTTGACAAAACAATGTGGTATTTTGTATCGGCAACTTATGTTTGTATCGGCTTCTTCAGTTGGGGGAACTTCTATTTCGTTTTTTATTGCAACACTTGTGGACAGAGGAGCAACTGTAACCAAACATTTTGACTATTAAAGTTGTTCTTCTTGATAAAAGTGTTTAAAATGCTAAGTATCGCAGTATCTCACCTGAGGTCTGAGCCGCGCGCGCGGAAGGGCTGGGGTCTGCCTGCCTGTGAAATATATCAGAATGTATCTAGAGTGTACTGGGGAGCCACTGGCCAGTATGTAGCTGTACTGCATATAGCAGGTTAGAGAGGAGGAAAGGGTGTCATTATTAACGTAACTGCAACTTGAACTAAACATTATTGGTACTGGCAGGTATACTGACTTGTTCTCAGTGATGAGTGAAGAGTGTGAAGAGCTAGAGCTCACAGCTGTATGAGGCTTGCATACTTGTGACGTGTCACATACACCATCACCGTCACCGTTCTGACAAACACAAGACAAATTAATAACATTTCTGTCTTTTAAGACTCTGAAAGAGCTCCAGAACTGTGTTATGATATACAAGTTGATGAAAGTGTTCTCACCTGGAGATGCATGCTCATATGTTGCATGTGCGCTTGTTCATGGACAAATTCCTCCAAACAAAGGGAGGGAGCACTTTCGTATTTTATTGAATCTGCAGCAAAATCATTGATATTATTGTCATCTTCATATATCACTTGCATGTCTCCATCAACCGACATAGAGTCATCACTTCCTTCAGTTTTCACTACACTTCTCTGATAAGTTTCCTCTAATTCTGTCTGTTTGTCTTCTGAGGTGTGTTCCAGTATGTGTAAGTCACAGTGGTCAGGTCCTAGCGTTGTCAACACCATATTGCTCTTTAGTTGGTGCTTTGTGCGGTTTATCGTTTTTATATGTTGTTTTGTTATCTGTTGAGACACAAGTTAAATATTCAACACATGTAGTACATGGACAGAGAAAGAATACATGTAAATGTATTAAATACTCACTAATTCATGTTTCTCAACTAAGTCCATCATCAGTGCACGCGCTCTCAAGCTCTTGTCTCTACTAAAGTTTATCAATATCTGAGCACATTGTATGCAAACTGTTTGTTTTAAATTGCCTTGATCATGCGGCTGTAACAAAATGTAATTAAAGTATTCAAACATTCCTATCAAATAATCCTTTTTTATTACAACACTGTTTACATTATTATTGATAGCGTATGAGATTCAAGAAGTAGTTGGTTTTAACTCTGAGATATAACTTCACTAAGCATGGTTTTATTCTGTACTAGATGATACATGCAACTACGTCCACATGGATTAAAATTTTTTGATTCCCGCAGGATTTCTTTAATTTCCCGGGATCAAAAGTAGCCATGTCATTCCCCGAGATACAAACTATCCCCAATACCAAATTTCATCAAAATTGGTTGAACAGATGGGCCATGAAAGCGTAGCAGACAGACAGACACACTTTCCCATTTAAAATATTAGTAATTAGTATGGATGTGTACTTGTTGTACAAAACTGTAGATCATAAATTATTAACAACTTACAGGATGACCGGTTAACTTTTCATATGCTTCTTCCAATTTGTGTTTACTCATTAGAAACAGCTTGCTGTCAGTGTCTAGGCATATCATGCAAACCTGTAAATATACTACCAGTTACTAATACATATACAATGTGGTATGTGAGGAAACTTTAGATCCAATATATTATGTCTTAGCTCCTTTCTCAAGCACACTTGACCTGATGACTTTTGATTTGCTAATAATATAATATTTAATAATGAGTTACCTGCACTGTTGAAGGAATAGCACCAGCACCAATTTGTCTTGAGCCACTTTCAGTTTCATAAATGTCATCATTGAGAAAATGCTGCGAGCAGACCACAGCAGAGTGTGGTAGGTGACTGTCTTGTTTGCCGAGGGCTCTGAGCCAAGCGGCATGGAGATGCGCTTCACTGGGGAAACTGGAAGTTACCACTCATGTTATACACAAGCAAACAAACTTATATCAGAGTGATTTATGTTCTACACAGTGTAACTACCAGTTCCAGTTACAATACAAGTTTACACACACAGATAACTCCTCGAAAGCTCTGGCTTTGCTGCAGACATGCTGCAGGCAGTGTTTCAATGCCCTGCAGTGCGACTGACTGATCTTTACTAACTGATTACCGCTCAGACCAGCCCCCTGATTACGTAAGAATTGTTCATCAAACGTAAAATATTTTTGTCAAAGTAAAATAAACCATAACTGCATTGAATTAGAGCTCAATTTCGTCTGCCCATTCTTATACGTTTAGGTATGAACGATACTCGAACGTATAAGAATGGATACACGAAATTGAGCTCTAATTTAATGCTGTTATGGTTTATAACCTTTGACGACGAACTTTAACGTTTAGATCGGACATTCTTACATGATAAGGGGGCTGCAGTCTTTGATAATTCAACTTTAACATTCTGCAGTTTGACTACCTATTATAGTGAGATTTTGCCTACGACCATGGCTTGCGACTTGCAAGTCAATCTAATAATTAATATACTCACCCATGAAAACTTACGCCCTTCCCCTCCGCCTCTGATGTGGATACATTGTCCGCAGTATTTTTGCAGAAAGGCACACAACACCGCATTTTCAATGCCTGCTTATTTTGTTTTACTTACATCGAGAGTAGAGTCTCAAGCTCGACATACATAAAAGATTGCAGACAAATTATTAACTACGCACAAGCAAATGTTATCGGTAAATAGTTGTTCTTTTTCAACGGATGAACTTTGGGGTTTGGATGATTTACATTCAACTTAGATAGGGTATGATCTGGGCTGGCCTGCTAATAATAACTAAGCGATTTTGTAATTATTTGTTCTAATCATTTTCTATTAAATCTTTTTGCTTTTTTGTTTTGCAAATTTTTTGAAGCTTTTGACGACTTTTTTGACAAATGACACTTTTGAAGTTTTGACATGAGAGTGGTTTTTTTCTAACTTCTTTTACGGCTCTGGGTTCTAGCCCGTTTGATCCACAGGAGAGTGGTCACATGTGGGCATGGACTTATTATACAATAAGGACTGAGTACTCTAGAAAATGTGTCATACGAAAATGAACCTTAATATATGGACATTCAGATTAGGTTTGATAGGCTGTCTCAGCAGAGGGAAAACGAGCCGAGAGAGATAGTCTGAAGGTGGGTACTGTGTCCCTTTTACTCAATTGCCAGTAGAAAAAATTGTTGAAAGTGGCAGAAAACATTTTTCCAAGTAGAAATAAAACAAGGAACGTATAAATATTTTTAGCTCTTAGAATACTTTTAAATAATTTACTTTTTATGTTTACAATTTAATTTTTTATGTTTACAATTTTTTTAAGTAAATAGTCAAAAGGTAACATGATTATTTGGTAGCTATATAGAATTACCCTGGTAGCACTGAAATGTGCCATCACCAGGGTGTCCATGGACCTACTGTTGCTTTGTGGAGACGCATTAGTTGTGCTTTTAGCTAGTGTTCTTTTCAATTCTCATAATAGGTATGCAAAAATGGTCAAAAATTGTTGTATCAAGAGATGTAAAAGCGAATCATATTATGCTGGTTGCGGCATTTCTTTTCACAGGTAAGGGGAATAACAAAGATAATTATTTGTTTATTATCGTATGATTCAAAGTAGTTTGACCATGCTCAAGACGTTTTGTAGACGGAAGAAGCTTAAACTTCAGATTAATATTGTTATATTCTGGGTATGGAAAACACAATTTTTATAATACATATTTAGGTAGGTAGGTACATGATAGTTCTAGCATTAACCCCAGACTCAAAAAAAAAAAAACGTGTGGTGTCGTGGGACACAAACAAAGTTCCTTTTTACATAAATTTTAATTTCAAGCGAAATTAATAATAATAATTTTAAAAATAATTTTTTAATAAAAAAAATTATTACAATATGAACCTTAACACTAGGTCAGTGGTCCGACCGCCGCCGGCGAGAAAACGACTAACTATCGGCGATTTTCTCTCTCAAGAAACGCACAATAAATGTACATTCTGTGTAAACGAAAGAGATGCATATATAATAAAAGTTGCTCTCTGACTGTTCACCTTGTTCTACTCGTTTCTCGTTCATCGTCGGCAGTCGGACCACTGCATAAGGCAATAAAGTTACATTTGGAATGTAGTATATTTATATTATGTAAGACCTCTTGTCTTCGATAAAAAAATCTTACTCTACGCATTTACGGACGGACGCGTCACGCCGGACGTTTTTTGTCGGCCAGGGTACCCCGTCGTCCCATAAGGAACTTGGTTCCAAAAATATAATTATGTCAGTGGCTTTAATTTTTGATAGCCACTGAGTTAGAGAATAAGGGGGGCAGGAGACATACTTGAGATTTTCCTTCTACGTAGAAAAAAAAAGATTAGAGATTGTCAGGTTGATATAAATTTTTAATATTTAATTTTTTTTTTTTTTTTTTTAATTTTTATTGATTTCCCATTTATTCTTTAAATACTCAAACTCCGCAACCAACCTGACAAATGATATTTACCAAAATGAACTTTCCGGTGTGTTCAAAAATGTTTGGTCACCCTATTAGAACGAGATAAAATCCTCCCTTCAACATATCTCTCTCGGCACGTTTTTTGGAAAGGAGAGCTCAGTCCTAATGTAGGTATAATATAATAAGTCCATGCATGTGGGTAACATAGAGTAAGTACCTATATAAGATATTTTTTTTAACATCACGGCTCTGGATTCTTACCCCTTTAAGCGTCACTCCGGCTCCACACGTTGGCCGGTGGCCCCAACGTTGAATCATTAATTTCACACAATTTGGTTAGGCATACACACATTGGCGTACTTAGTCAGTAGTTGTGTCCCGTCACAGCCAATGTGGAGATGTCTGATACAGAAACCGAAATTGCTCTAAGCGCTTTTACAGTACTGAATGCATGAATTTATACAAGCTGAATTTTTAGTGGTTTTAAGGCCCCTGAGAGGTGATTCGAAATTAACAGAACAATTTGTTTCTACCATTAATCCTGACCCTAGTATTAAAATAAAAAATAAAAAATCGAGAAATTATTATTTCGAAAATTTTGCGATCAATTAGTAGCACCAGCTGACTGAGCGGATCACGTGACGCTTGAACCGAGCGGCGCACGACTGGTCGTTCACCTACGTAGACTATCAGCTGTTTAACATTAGGTAAAGTTTCGATGAAAGTTTTAAGGCGGCAGTACTTACACCATCATTGCAGGTTATTAACAGCTCACGAGGTAGGTGGGTACACTTATTTTAGGTATTAAATTTTACACTCACGTATTTACGCACTTTCTTTGATTCGAGCACTTTCGCGGATCACGTGGGGGTTGTTAAAGGCCCAATAATGTTTATTGTGCTAGTTAAAAATTCCAATACGAGTAAAAGTTGACTAGACAGTCCACAGAATGCTTAATTCACGATTGTTTAATAACCACTGACAAAACTCACTCCTAGCTGGCCCATCGTTCTCGTGAAGTGCATGTACACGCCTAAAATGGTATGGATGTAAGCCTTCTGAGTTTAACAACTTCCACACGTAATACTGGCTCAAGTTAAACCTATTTGCAGCCATTCGGGTGCTTCGCCGAGGATCGCGTTCGAAATATTCGAGGATTTCCTCGTCGAGTTCCGGCGAGTACATGCGGGGACGACCTCAACCTTGAACATGCTCTGGGGCTCGGAATTGCCCATGGTCGACTAAACGCTGCGCTGCGGCTAAGATAGTGATACTTGACGGAACTTGTGGGTTTCGGATTCCTCGCAGACGAAGGGAATTTAAGTGATCCGGTTGTGCGGAGAGTCGTCGAGCTTCTGTCGCATTGTATCTAATTTGCAATGGCGTTGCACCATACCTACTTAGGTCTTCCAAATTGGAGTATTCGTAATGGCGATCCATTTTTGCGCGTATTTGAAAACCGAATTAGCGTCACTTACGGCACGCGTGACGTGTTTTGCGTTTTGCGGCTAGCCGCGAGCGGTCAGCGGCGCGCGGGCCGTTTCAGAGGATTAAGGGGCGGGGCTTTTAAACCCGAATCGGTTCGATGATTGGACGCCAGACGCCGCTCGCGCCGTCTAGCTTCTTTGAACTTCGCCGCGTAGTACTACTGTTTCTCACAGTTTCGAGTTTATTTCGAAAAAAAAATCTAACTCAAAAAAGTAAGTATGTACTTTAAAAAAAATTAAAAAAAATTGAGCCGATAGTACTGCTAAAGGCGATTAAACTCGCCGCGGCTTTAAAACCACAAAAAATTCTTCGTGTATTTGTTACAAAAATATAAAAATAACTAAGTACCTACATAAGCTGACCATGCTACCTACAACGAAGACTCATACATTCTCGATGCATTCGTAGGTACTCGATGCGTGTTGCAACAGGACTGAGCAAAGTGCCAACATGTGGACGGATCGCGAACGTTGACGCAGTTTCCCTTTGATAAAACCGACACAGGACGGCCAACTCCCAACGTTGGCGCGAGTATTGGGGCAAATGCTGATTTCCCTATCCACACGTTGGGCGAACAGTGTTGGGGCCAACGTGTGGAGCCGGCCTCAGTATTACCAATACCTAGAATAAGAATATAGAATTGTCTATGTAAAAATAAATAATAATGTCCTCCCGACCGAATTTCGACTACCGCCGACCGCGCTCATCTCCAGAGTGATTAGCAATCTGTGCGGGAGATATGTTAAGGTTAACAGCTATAGTGCACAAGTGTGGGCGCATACCTACACAGGTACACTCTCTGTTCCTCAACTCGCATAACCCGATGGGACAGAAAATCCGACACGACCGGTGACTGGTGAGAGGTCAGGCGCAGGACTAACGGCTTAACGTGCTCTCCGAGGCACGGGGGTGAAACACCGCCAACTTCCTAACTCAGGGATAGTATTGAGAATTTCTTGCCAGAAAAATCCATTACCTTGTTATAGCCCGACCCAGGACTCAAACATGGGACCTCTTGATGGGCCGCAGTCGAACATGCTAACCACAAGACTAACGAGGCAGTAGTAATATACATAAGTATAAACTGATACAAACTTACTACTTACCTATAGTTTGTCACCTCGGGTCCGTTACATACCCATATGGGTATGTAATCTATATAGATCGAGCGATCGAGCCATAGCGTGGCCGGTCGTGAGACAGCAACATCCACACCCACTACTCTTTACGAATTCATACTAAAGATTGTCACTAGGTACATATTTTCTTTTCGTTGAGACTTAGGACTTAAAGACTAGCACTGTAAATAATTTAATATACCTAATTATTATTTCTCTAAAAATACGAATACAATACTTTAAGTAGATTGTCAAAACGAGAGCTTTTGCCAGTTTTAGATCATACATAATATTACTAGTGGTTCGCCCCGAACTGAGACCTCGCGGTATCACAGAGCGCCATCTATTGACAACATTGTGAAGTTCTGTTAAAAATATCATCATCATTAAAAATTAAATAATTTAGTTTCCTTATAATATTTATCTAATTTTAGTATTTGTTGTTCAAGTACAGGATATAATTCAAATAATTGATCAAGTTTCAGGCTTGAGAGTTCAGAAAATTGAGAGTTCTGAGGTCAACTTTGGACGTTAGAAAATCGCCACTTTTAAAGCCCCCCATTTCGTCAATTTTAGGGGAAAAAATTAAAAAAAAATATTTTTGGACTCCATTCCTAATTATCTTTAAAATAATATACCGCAACCCTATGTAACGCTATACAAAATTTTTTACTTCGCATTCGCTTCTATGAGAGCGCCCCTGAAATAAAGATTTTTGTAACTTTTTAAGCCATATTCGGCGGGAGGCCATCGGTTTACATATTATATTTAAATTTGAAGTAATTACGTTCAGCAATTCAGAAGTTATAAGGCTCTGACAGACGGACGGACGGACGGACGGACGGACGGACAAGTGCCAATTCACCCAAGTAGACTCAGAGACCTTCGCTTCGCTCGGTCAAATGTCAATGATAGGTATCATCCTTCGGTGATTTACGATGCTTTAGAGAACGATTCACATCAAACTCGCCGCATCGAATCGCTCCGCAGTGCATTTTACATGCGGTATGTGCATGCATAAAGGACATTATAGTTTCTTACACACTGCTACCACAGAAAAGGTAGTAGCTACTAGGTCGGCGCTCACTGAGCTCGCCGAGCCGACTCGAATCGAATCGCAAAATTCGCTATTAATTTACTATTGAGGTTGAACTGCGTACAATACAAAACAAACAATTAGACAAAAAAAAACATTTATTTCAAGCTACATTGTTACACATAGGACGGTATTACTAATACGAACTAGTCTATGTTACCCGTAGAGAACTTAGCCTAAATACAATCATTATTACTAGTGGTTCGTGTAAGAGTGCAATGTGCACATCGCTTAAAAGTTCTAGTTTGTCTATGACTAAGTCTGTAGTCTTTACTCGTTGTAACTTGTATTGAGTGAGCTTGCAATAATATGGCGTAATGAAGCTATGGAGTTTATGAGCGTTGTTTGTGGCATTCCAATAATAAAAGGTTTCTCCATTATGAACATCGTCTTTCCTTGGTGTCCCCATATACCCCAATAGGTTATGGGCCCAGACAAGAAAAGTCGAGACGTGTAGAAAACAAAACAAAGTGGATTCGAGTAAGTCGCGGTGCAACAAAGGTTGGAGCCCTGCGAGGCAACGTGGTTCGACGAAACTTGGCGGCGAGGGCGGCGTTTACGTCTCGCTTTATAATTGTGATGTGTGTGTGTGTATTAAGCAACGAGCAATATGTCGAGTTCAGAGTATAATAAGACGACGATTCTTCTAAATGGTCGCAATTGGCAGGCGTGGCGTTTTCAGACGCAGATTGTTCTTCGTTCGAAGAAACTATTAGAGATTGTTTTGGGCAGAGAGGTGAGGCCTAAAGAAGAGGGAAAAACACAAGAATCATGGGATGACAGAGAGATAAAAGCCCAGGAGGTAATTGTTACCAGGGTGGAAGAGACAGTGATGAGATACTTGATTTCTTGTACCAGTAGTGCAGATATGTGGAAGAAGCTGATGACCATATATGAACCGTCATCAAAAGTGGGGGTTCATCTACTTCAACAAAAGTTTTTCAATTTGACCTTCGAAGAACCAATGGCTGTATTTATGGCGAACATGGAAGATTGCATGACGCAGCTTCAAGCAGCAGGTGAGAAAGTATCGGAGCAGATGGCCATAACGAAGATACTCATGTCCTTACCCGAGAAATATAAGTATTTTATATCTGCATGGGAGAGCATGCCGGAGGAGAAGCAGAGCTTGCAGGAGCTGACCGGGCGGTTGTTGGTCGAGGAGGAGCGTAGTGGAAGTATACCCAGCAGCAGCGCCAGCACAGCACCTCAAGACTCAGCACTAATGGTGGGTATGCGGCATTCTATTAAATGTTTTGAGTGTGGCAGAGTAGGCCATAAAATAAGTGAATGCAGGCACAGAAAATGTTTTAACTGTCAGAAAAGAGGTCATTTAATCAAAGATTGTAAATTGCCAAAGAGTAAAAGTAATGAGAAAAATAAGTCAGAGAAAAATAATTCAAGTGAAAAGAATAAGCATAAAGAGAGAAGTAAAAGTTCAAAATCTGAATCTTTTTTATGCCATTCAACTAGGGAAATTGAATGTAACTATTCTTTTGATTCAAAAAGTTTCTTTTTAGATTCAGGTGCTAGTGACCACATGTGTTTTATTAAAAAGTTTTTTACTGAGTTTTGTGAATTAAAAACTAAGAGCTTTGTGACAATAGGAGATGGTACTAAATTAGAGGTTTTGGGAACGGGAAAGGTTATTGTATGGGCCTTTGATGGTTCTTGTTATGTTTCCCGTACGTTGAATGACGTTCTGTATGTACCTAACCTTTAGGTAAACTTATTCTCTCTAGCATCAGCTGTTAATAAAGGTCACACAATGGTATCAGATTCAAATGGATGTAAGTTTTATAAAAATGAGTCAGTAACAGCAGTAGCTGACAAGTTTGATAAAATGTATGTAATGAGATTTAAATTAAGTGATGTAGCTTTGTTAACTTTAACAGATTGGCATATTAAGTTTGCACACCAGAATTACATGTATGTAAAAGAGTTTTTAGATTTAAGAGGCATTAAATATGAAGGGCAGACTGATCAGTGCTTACCATGTATCCAGGGAAAACAGCATAGGTTACCGTTTAGTCAGAGTAGTAGTAGGTCAGTTAAACCAGGCGAACTTATACATATGGATTTGTGCGGACCGATGGAGGAAGTATCTGCAGGTGGTTCTTCATATTTCCTTTTGTTGAAGGATGATTATAGCAGTTTCAGGTTTGTTTATTTTATACTTAAAGAGTAAGTATGAAACTAAAGAGAAAATTGAAGAATTTCTAGAGATGTTCGAAAATGAGTTTACATGTAAAATAAAACGATTTCGTTCAGATAATGGAACAGAGTTTGTTAATAGAGCAGTTGAGAATTTGTTTAAAAAGAAAGGTATAATACATGAGTTAACAGTAAGTTACACACCTGAACAAAATGGCAGAATAGAACGAGAAATGCGTACAATTGTAGAATCAGCAAGAACATTAATTATTCCGTCAGGTCTAGGTAAAGAACTTTGGGCTGAAGCTGTGTTTACAGCAGTATCAAATAAATATTATAAATGCGAAAGTTTGGATGTATGGATGTATGTTTGTTACTCAATCACGCTCCAACGGATGAACGGACCTGGATGAAATTTGGCACAGAGATAGATTATAGTCTGGAATAGCACATAGGCTACTTTTTATCCCGGAAAATTAAAGAGTTCCCGCGGGAACCGAAAAACCTCAATCCACGCGGACGAAGTCGCGGGCATCAGCTAGTTTACAATAAATCGTACAGGTAAAAGTAAAGTTCGAGACAAAACACCATATGAGTTGTTGTTTAACAAGAGTTTTGATGTTACACTGTTAAGAGATTTTGGTGCTACCGTATGTACACATGTCACCAAAACAACACAGATTGAAGTGGGACCCAAAGGGAAAATTAGGAATTTTTGTGGGCTATGGTTTACATACCAAAGGGTACAGGGTATGGTATCCAGACAAAAGAAGAGTAGAAACTCATAGGGATATTGTATTTGTAAAAGTTAAGAGTAACTCGGACAATGCATTAGAGAAAGATGAAACGGAGAATGAAGAGGTAATAGAAAATGTAGAATCGATAAAGAATATTAAAGAAGAACAAGAAGAGGATAAGAATCAAGAAGAAGATGACGAGATTGAAATAGAAGAACAAAAAGATGTCCAGCAGCAAGAAGAGGCAAGAAGCATTGCAGAAGATGTAGCATCAAGTGAAGTAGACATGATGGAAGAGTACTTAGATGAAGAATTTTTAGATGCAGAAGAAGATATTCCTAAAAATGAAGAAAAGAAAAATTCTAGAAGTAAGAGACAAGTGAAAAAGCCAGCATGGACTAAAGATTATGATTTAGCATTGACAGCACAAGGAGAAGAACAATGAGGAACTTTCCAGGCTACGTTCCTTAGAAACATCATAGGTGGCGCTCTCTAACACACCAAGGATATAGGATTGCAATGAGGTCATACCACAGTTATAACTCTGTGGGTCATACCTGTGGGTGATACTTGTGTATTGTACCATAGTCGTAATAGTAATCTCTATGGCCTAATGCCTGAAAAAGTTTTTACGAAGAAAACTAAGGCCAGTCACTCACTATTTCGTTTTGCGATACGGTTGCGTAATTTGGTTGAATTCATTTAATTTTTTCGTCTTTGTATCGAATTTGGACTCTGATTACCACTGTATAATATGAAGACCTGCCTACGAAATTTGGATACCGATTCTCCTGCGTATTGACGACCTGGATGCGACATTTGGATACCGATTCTCCTGCATATTGAAGACCAAGGAAGTTTCCAAATTTATGTATTAGGTTATGTTTTCGTATTTACGTTCAGTTTGGCTTTTGCAGCCTAACAAGCAGTACACAATCGTCTATAAGTTAAACCACTTTTTTCGTAAGCTACGAGCACAGTTACCACTTCGTCCACTTCCAATTTCATACGAATTACGAATATGGGCGAATAACAAAAACCACACAGGATTGTCTGACCTAAACTGTCGGATAGGTCAAACAAAAAAAAGTGATACGCTGAGCAGGGCAAGAGAATATTTTCTCGCTCTGTCACTCCTCGGCATTAGCGTATATATACCTACTCATTTTGCTTACCTGTGATATTATTATTACATTATAAAACAAAGTCCCCCTGCCGCGTCTGTCTGTCTGAACGCAATAAACTCAAAAACTACCGAACCAATTTTCATACGGTTTTCACCAATCGACGGCGTTATTCAAAGGAAAGGTTTATATGTACAATTCATTAATGATTTGTAAAAATTGGTTGAATTATGAGGATAATTGTTGAAGATGTCGGAAAAAATCAAGCCGATTGGAAGCTTTCATCGAAATCGCTGCCTTATCCCTTGGAGATAAAACAAAACAATGTATCGTGGAATTGTTCCTCTTTTACAGGTCGACATAAAAGTAGGCGATGGCATATGACTAACTTTTAAGGATAGCTTACTATACCCATATAAACTGACCGATATCACCCGCGTCGGCTAGTTAGAATCGACTGGGTGACGTCACGGCTGTGACTACCGGCCACGTGCCGGACAATTTGGAAACGCAAGGGAAAATATATCGAAGTTATGATTCTTAACTTCGTCATTTGTGATGAAAATTTAAAAAAGCCACCAGTATGGGTAGCATGCGCACAACGAGTAAAATTATGTCTACCCATTATCTTTATTTGTCTACCGACTCTAACATGGTTGCTTGTCTCGTTATGTCAAAAGTAGAGACAAAAGTAATATTTCTTATATGTTGTTCTCTACGAACCTTTACATGACAACAATTTTTTTCTTGTAATATACCGCGTTTTGTGCATGTAAACGAAAAATTAGCCGGCAACGACAACATCTCTCTCTCTCGTCGCGAGATAATCTCGTGGTGCGCATGCTAAGCATACTGGTTTCATTGCAAGCTTAGCTTTTTGTTTTTAAGTTAAATAAAAAATTGGAAACTTCCTTGGTCTTCAATAAACAGGAGAATCGGTATCCAAATATCGTAGGCAGGTCTTCATATACAGTGGTAGTCGGAGTCCAAATTCGATGCAGACGAAAAAATTAAATGGATTCAACCAAATCACGCAACCGTATCGCAAAACGAAACAGTGAGGGACTGGCCTTAGTTTTCTTCGTAAAAACTTTTTCAGGCATCAGGCCATAGAGCATCACTATTACGACTATGGTACAAGTATCACCTCATTGCACACATAGATCCTTAGTTTGTTAGAGAGCGCCATCTATGATGTTTCTAAGGAACGTAGGCTGGAAAGTTCCTCATTGCAGTGTCCCCACCTTAGGGTATTTTCCCCTAGATTTAGGGGATTTTTGAACACTTAGGGGCTTTTTTAGGGTATACAATTATTTAGGGAAATTTTTAGGGGAAAAAAAATTATTAGGGAATTTTTTGGGGAAAGTTTCAACTTTCGGTTCGAATCGGTGACTGCGTGTATCTGAACGTAACTTGGTGGGCCGATGTTACCCATGGAAGTAGGAATCAAGGAATTACGACTATGATGTTACATTTCTCTATGGCTAGTACCAAACAAAATATATTTTTCTCTTTCGCGCTCATAGAATTGTGTACGTGGAAAGAAGAGATGTCGAATACGATTATAGCTGCTTTATGTGTGCGAGGTAAACTGGTTTTTATGGATTTATACGTTATGGTTTAGGTACTCTTGTTTGTTGACTTGGTTGGTTTGACTGTCAGTGTTTTTAATCTAGGTAGTGTGTTTTTCGCTTGTTCCAAATGTAGGTAGGTACGCTGTGCACCCAGTGCACCATTGTCCTATGACAATGTAGGACAATGACGCCATGTTAACCATGGGTAATTTATAGAGGACTCCTCTATAAATGATCTATGGTTAACATAGTTCAAAAAGCTGATGATTGATGTTAAGAATTCTATTCAAAATCCTCATAGATTTGTGGTAGGCATGTCCATGTATTAAGATCGTTAAATGTTATGTTAGTGACTTATGGCTGCTTATTTAGATCTTCACCTTAATAATTGGTCAAAAATTATCTGATGGTAGTGTACTTCCTACATAATAAATAATATGTACCTATTTATGGTACAGATGGTATTGATTTAGTAGTTTTTTTTTTTTTTAGTTTAATATATTAAAAAAAAGTTAAATAAAAGTTTAATGCACTTTCATTTGTGTTTTAATCTGAGAATAAATTTTTTAGGGGAAAACATTTTGAAAAGTACTTATTTTAGGGGAATTTCACGAGGTGTTAGGGGAAAACCTTAATCAGAGGGTGGCAACACTGCCTCATTGACTTATGAAGAGGCAGTTAACGGAAAATATAAAGAAGAATGGCTAAAAGCAATACAAGCAGAACTAGAAGCATTGTGTAAAAATGAAACATGGAAGGAGGTTAGTTTACCAGTCGGGAAGAAGTTAATAGACACCAAGTGGGTTTTCAAGATTAAGAAAGAAGGTAATAAAAATATTTATAAAGCAAGACTAGTTGCAAGGGGCTTTAAGCAAGAAGATAAATTTGATCATTCAGAAATCTATTCCCCAGTGGCTAAACTACCTACACTGCGTATATTATTAGCAATAGCTAGTAAATACACCTTGGATATTCAACAAATGGATGTTAAGAGTGCATTCTTATACGGGAACATAGAGGAGGAGGTGTTTATAGAGAAGCCAAAAGGAATGAAAGAAGATGGTAAAGTTTTAAAATTACAGCGCTCTCTATATGGTCTGAAGAGATTTCTTCAGACCATATAGAGAGCGCTGTAATTTTTTTTTCCAAGCTATTGGAATGAGAAGTTTAATCAATTTATGATTAAGGAAGGGTTTGAAAGAAATAAATGTGACTATTGTCTATATTATAAAAAGGATAAAAAGTTTTATGTTCTATTATATGTTGATGATTTGATTTTAATTTGTGAAGATAAGCAAGAGATAAACAAATTAAAAGAAGCGTTGCAGAGAAAATTTGAAATGAAAGATTTAGGGGGTGATAATCTAAAATATCTGGGAATAAATATCACTAGGAAGAAAGATGTCATTGAATTAGACCAAGAGCAGTATTTAAAAAATTTGTTAAAGAAATATAAGATGGAAGAATGTAAATCCGTGTCAACACCTATAGAACAAGGTTTAGTGTTACATAAAGAAGAATCTTCAGATAAAGAATTAATTAAAAGATGCAGACAGTTAATAGGAAGTCTCATGTATGCCATGTTAGGAACACGTCCTGATTTATGTTATGCATTGAGCTACTTAAGTCGTTTTCAAAGTTGTGGTAATGAGAGTTTGTGGAAAGCATTAAAGAGAGTTTTAAGATATATTAAGGGAACAGTTGGATTAAAGTTAGTTTATAGAAATGGAGTAAATGTGCAGTTAGAAGGATATACAGATGCTGATTGGGCAGGGGATCAAGGTGATAGGAAATCTACATCAGGGTATGTCATGAAAGTTTTTGGTAGTACAGTGTCTTGGTCCTCCAACAAGCAACAGTGTGTATCTTTATCAAGTACAGAATCAGAGTATATAGCGTTAGCAAAAGGAATTGCAGAGGGGTGTTGGATAAGAAATTTATTAAAAGAAATAGGAGTTGATTGTAAAAGTTTTATTATTAACATTGATAATCAGTCTGCAATTCATGTTGCCAAGAACCCAGAGTATCACAAGCGCCTGAAACATATAGATATTAAGTATCACTTTGTAAGACAGCAGGTTGAAGATAAAATTGCATGTTTGAAGTATGTACCATCAGGAGATCAGCTTGCTGATATTTGTACTAAGGGTCTAAGCAGAGTTGTTTTTGTGAAATTAAGAGAAATGTTATTTTCTTAAATATGTTTTTAACTATTAGTTTTGAAAGTTTAAAAAGGAGTGGCCCTGGTTTTTGTTTTCATTTAGAGTTAAAATTCATAGTGTTTTGTACACAGTTTGTGTTGATTTTTTTTTTGGGTTTGTGTTATATGTACTTATGTAGTTATAGTATTATAATATAATATTGTAGTTTTTTTTTGGGCTGATGTACACATTGAGGAAGTAAGGGGTGTAAGAGTGCAATGTGCACATCGCTTAAAAGTTCTAGTTTGTCTATGACTAAGTCTGTAGTCTTCACTCGTTGTAACTTGTATTGAGTGAGCTTGCAATAATATGGCGTAATGAAGCTATGGAGTATAAGAGCGTTGTTTGTGGCATTCCAATAATAAAAGGTTTCTCCATTAAGAACATCGTCTTTCCTTGGTGTCCCCATATACCCCAATAGTTCGCCCCGAACTGAGACCTCGCGGTATCCAACTTTTACAGAGCGCCATCTATTGACAGCATTGTGAAGTTCTGTTAAAAATACGGAAGCTCATTAAAAATTAAATAATTTCCTTTCCTTATAATATTTATCTAATTTTAGTATTTGTTGTTCAAGTACAGGATATAATTCAAATAATTTATCAAGTTTCAGGCTCAGCCTTTCAGAAAATTGGGAGTTCTGAGGTCATCTTTGGAAGTCAGAAAATCTCCACTTTGAAAGCCCCCCATTTCGTCAATTTTAGGGGAAAAATTAAAAAAAAAATATTTTTGGACTCTGTTCCTCATTATCTTTAAAATGATATACTTACCGCAACCCTATGTAATGCTATAAAAATATTTTACTCCGCATTTGCTTCTATGAGAGCCCCCCTGAAATAAAGATTTTTATAACTTTTTAAGCCATATTCGGCGGGAGGCCATCGGTTTACATATTATATTTAAAAGTAATTACGTTCAGTAATACAGAAGTTATAAGGCTCTGACAGACGGACGGACGGACGGACGGAAAAGTGCCAATTCACTCAAGTAGACTCAGAGACCTTCGCTTCGCTCGGTCAATTAAAATATTAACAATAAATAGTAAGCACCTCAGGCTGCATCACCACTTGCAAGCAAGTCTGATTGCAGCCAAGCGCTGGCCTATACATTTAAAAAAAAAAAAAAAAAATAAGTACTTGCTGAAAAATTAAATATCGACATAAATTATTAAAAAACTTCGTAAGTTCCTAATAGAAACGCACCCAATTTATACTTTGTGTCGTGATTTAGCCCTCTATACATTTATGACTATGGTGCTTATAAACAGAACTCTCACGAGGTAGGGTTCCATGCCAGTCGCTAGTACTTCTACTTGGACGGTCGTCATTTCGTAGTTCACTTAAGATCAGGCAAGCCGCCTAGCGTCTGTTGGCTATGCACATGCCTAGCTTTCAGCAGTGCCATATCAACAACACACAACTGCCATTTCTCGGCCGCGCGGCAAGGAGCATGCCTGAGAACCTTGAACGCCTAATAACAACCGGCGTGGATGGAAAGAGAAGTAGAGGAACGAGACGGTCAGTATGGTTATAGTCACCTGCAGCAACATGCAAGCCTCTCTTTAGAAGGCACAGGATCGTGCTGCCTGGCGAGCCCTAACAAGAGAGCGGACATAGAGGGTCACGACCCTCCGTCACGAGGAAACGACAACAGGAGTGCCATATGAGCACTGCATTACTGCTGGTCAATACAGCTCATATTGCAATGGCGCGGAGTCAGTGTCCGCTTCAACTTAAGTTGACTTGCGAGGCCTTTAGGTACTGTTACATAATGGAAATTAGAACACAATATTATCAGTGTGTGTGTTAGAAGCTTGAGCGCCTTATCAGTGAGTTCTCGTGTGTTTCACTAACTGACTATTACGTGAACATTTATAATTACAAATCTTACAAGTAAACGGCTTTTCACCAGTGTGAGTTCTCATGTGCTTCACTAAACCACTATTTCGGCCAAATTTGATATTGCATATCTTGCATGAATACGGCTTTTCACCAGTGTGAGTTCTCATGTGCTTAACTAAACTACTTTTACCTGCACATTTGTATTCGCATATCTTGCACGAATACGGCTTTTCACCAGTGTGAGTTCTCATGTGCGTAACTAAATAACTTTTATACGCACATTTGTATTCGCATATCTTGCATGAATACGGCTTTTCACCAGTGTGAGTTCTCATGTGCGTTACTAAATGACTATTTTGTGCACATTTGTAATTGCAAATCTTACAAATAAATGGCTTTTCACCAGTGTGAGTTCTCATATGACTCACAAAATGACTATTTGTGGCAAATTTGGTATTGCATATCTTGCATGAATACGGCTTTTCACCAGTGTGAGTTCTCATGTGCGTCACTAAATTAATATTTTGTGCAAATTGCTATCGCATATCTTACATGTGTATGGCTTTTCACCAGTGTGAGTCCTCATATGCCTCACTAATTTACTATTTTGTGCAAATTTGTAATTGCAAATCTTACAAATAAACGGCTTTTCACCAGTGTGAATTCTCATGTGCCTCACTAAATCACTATTTTGTGCAAATTTGTATTCGCATATCTTGCATGAATATGGCTTTTCACCAGTGTGAGTTCTCATGTGCCTAACTAAATAACTTTTATCCGCACATTTGTATTCGCATATCTTGCATGAATACGGCTTTTCACCAGTGTGAGTTCTCATGTGCGTTACTAAATGACTATTTTGTGCACATTTGTAATTGCAAATCTTACAAATAAATGGCTTTTCACCAGTGTGAGTTCTCATATGACTCACAAAATGACTATTTGTGGCAAATTTGGTATTGCATATCTTGCATGAATACGGCTTTTCACCAGTGTGAGTTGTCATGTGCGTAACTAAATTACTTTTAACTGCACATTTGTATTCGCATATCTTGCATGAATACGGCTTTTCACCAGTGTGAGTTCTCATGTGCCTAACTAAATCACTATTTTGTGTAAATTTGTAATTGCAAATCTTACAAATAAACGGCTTTTCACCAGTGTGAGTTCTCATGTGCGTCACTAAATGACTTTTATATGCAGATTTATATTCGCATATCTTGCATGAATACGGCTTTTCACCAGTGTGAGTTCTCATATGCCTCACTAATTTACTATTTTCTGCAAATTTGTAATTGCAAATCTTACAAATAAACGGCTTTTCACCAGTGTGAGTTCTCATGTGCGTAACTAAATTACTTTTAACTGCACATTTGTATTCGCATATCTTGCATGAATACGGCTTTTCACCAGTGTGAGTTCTCATGTGCGTAACTAAACAACTTTTATCTGCACATTTGTATTCGCATATCTTGCATGAATACGGCTTTTCACCAGTGTGAGTTCTCATATGCCTCACTAATTTACTATTTTCTGCAAATTTGTAATTGCAAATCTTACAAATAAACGGCTTTTCACCAGTGTGAGTTCTCATGTGCAATATTAAATGACTATTTCGTGTACATTTATATTCACATAACGCACAGGAGAAATGTTTTATAACACGGTGAGTCTTCATGTGTTTAACCAAGAGACCTTTTCGTTTAAATATTTTTCCACAAATGTCACAAATGAATGATATTTTTTCAGAATGTGTACTTTGTGTGGAATTATTACATTGTAAACTAACTATATTATCCAAACAATCAGTTTTACTTTGTAAAGATTTAGATACAAATTCTTTTACAGTATCTGTATCAGTAACAGAAGACCTAACAGCATTTTGTGCCTTCATCAGTGATCCGTCTTGTCTTGGAACAACTTTCATAACATCATATAATTTGACAAAACAATGTAGTATTTTGTATCGGCAACTGATGTTTGTATCGGCGTCTTCAGTTGGGGGAACTTCTATTTCATTTTTTATTGCAACACTCGTGGACAGAGGAGCAACTGTAACCAAACATTTTGACTATTTAAGTTGTTTTTCTTGATAAAAGTGTAAAGTTTAAAATGCTAAGTAGGAGGACATGTGGCTAGATCTCCGAAAGAAAAATGGACCAAAGAGGTCATATCATGGTACCCCATAGATGGGAAGAGAGCAAGAGGACGGCCACAAAGAAGATGGGAAGATGACCTACCAAAGGGATGGCGTAGATTAGCACTCGACAGAGAAAAATGGCGAATTCTAGGGGAGGCCTATGTCAAAGGAGGACAACCTGATCAAAATATAAATTAGTGCTGGTGTTATTAATTTTAATTAATTATGTAGATTAAGTTGAATAGCATAAAATTAATTAATATTAGCATAGGAACTTAGTTTTAGGAACGATTGATCGGAGAATAAAGGCTATTTTTATTTTTTTATTTTTATTTTTTTAAGTTGTTTTTCTTGATAAAAGTGTAAAGTTTAAAATGCCAAGTAGCGCAGTATCTCACCTGAGGTCTGAGCCGCGCGCGCGGAAGGGCTGGGGTCTGCCTGCCTGTGAAATATATCAGAATGTATCTAGAGTGTACTGGGGAGCCACTAGCCAGTACGTAGCTGTACTGCATATAGCAGGTTAGAGAGGAGGAAAGGGTATCATTATTAACGTAACTGCAACTTGAACTAAACATTATTGGTACTGGCAGGTATACTGACTTGTTCTCAGTGATGAGTGAAGAGTGTGAAGAGCTAGAGCTCACAGCTGTATGAGGCTTGCATACTTGTGACGTGTCACATACACCATCACCGTCACCGTTCTGCCAAACACAAAACTAATTTATAACATTTCTGTCCTTAGTTTAATTAATTAACCAAAAAAAGATGCAAACAATGTGGTACAATAATAGTCGGCGCCCTTAAAACTATTAAAGTTAAATGCATCTAATAAGTAGCACTAGCTAAACTTAAGCTACCTTTTACTACTACTTTAATACAAAGCAATAACGAAAAATAAAATAAAAATACAATGAATAGATTAGGAATAGATTTATGAATAATAGTTATAAGTACCTAAAGCCCTACACGCAACAAATAAACTAATTACAAAATAAAAAACAGTATTTAGTCAGAAAAGGAGTAAGTAAGTGTTCCTTTAACTTCATCTTAAGGACTCCTTCACTGACTTTAATTTCCTCTCTCAGCCTTTCCATGTTATTGTCAATTTTGGGTACTAAATAGCAGTTTAATTTGAAAAGTTGCCTCAAGCTCTTCTCAGCAGAACTGCTTTCCAAACCGGTGGTAGAGTCGAAACATGACGTAACATAAGAGACACCTGTGTGTCCTACATGTTTTAAATGAATGAATTGAATTGAATTTTTACTATAATAGTTCCACTTTTAATGAATGAACTAGAAGTTTAATTTGCTATAATCCGCCACAGTAGACAAATCTAAGTGACATTGCGTGTCTTTCACCAATAGCATGCCACACCCAACACCCACCACCCAGCAACTCGCACCAGCACAGCACCACACCACACAAATCCTCCAAATCACTCTCAAGAGAGTTTGAACTAAAGCAAATTAAACTTCTAGTTCATTCATTATCATGGACTTCCGCAAAGTAACGCCTGCTTCGATTCAATAGTTCCACTTTTGGCATCGTACATCTTTTCTGTCTATTACTTCTTGTGTATTCTTTAGTTTTATGGGGTTTTTAAATTTATTTCAAAATAATGTTCCTTAGCTATAGAGGTAAACTACTTTACTGAATATTGGTACTTAATCATTTAAGATCCGCAAAGAAAATGAAATAAAAAAAAGAATGAGCTCCTCCACAAATATATAAGCTATAATACGAACTAACAAGTTGACGAAAGTGTTCAACAGTGGAAAACTATCTCACCTGGAGATGCATGCTCATATGTTGCATGTGTGCTTGTTCATTGACAAATTCCTCCAAACAAATTGTACATTGGATGTTAATACTTTCATACTTTAGCAGATCCTGAACAAAATCATAATCATTGATATTATTGTCATCTTCATGTATCACTTGCATGTCTCCATCAACCGACATAGAGTCATCTCTTTCTTCAGTTTTCACTACACCTCTGTGATGAGTTTCCTCTAATTCTGCCTGTTTGTCTTCTGAGGGGTGTTCCAGTATGTGTATGTCACAGTGGTCAGGTCCTAGCGTTGTCAACACCATATTACTCTTTAGTTGGTGCTTTGTGCGGTTTATCATTTTTATATGTCGTCTTGTTATCTGTTGAGACACAAGTTAAATATTCAACACACGTAGTACATGGACAGAGAATGAATACATGTCAATGTATTAAATACTCACTAATTCATGTTTCTCAACTAAGTCCATCATCAGTGCACGCGCTCTCAAGCTCTTGTCTCTAAATTTACTAAAGTGTATCAATGTCTGAGCACATTGTATGCAAACTGTTTGTTTTAAATTTCCTTGATCATGCGGCTGTAACAAAATGTAATTAAAGTATTCAAACATTCCTATCAAATAATCCTTTTTTGTTCCAACACTGTTTACATTATTATTGATAGCGTATGAGATTCAAGAAGTAGTTTTAACTCAGGGATATAACTTCACTAAGCATGTCCTTGTTCCGTACTAGATGATGCCTGCGACTTCGTCCGCGTGGAATAAAATGTTTTGGCTCCCACGGAAACTCTTTAATTTCCCAGGATAAAAAGTTATTCCGTTCCCCGGGATACAAACTATCCTCATTTAAAATTTAATAAAAAACGGTTAAACAGATGGGCCATGAAAGTGTAGCAGACAGACAGACTTTCACATTTATACCTCGTAGCTTTAGTTATAAGATATCAATTAGAATTAAGATCACCATCACATCACCATCATGTTATCAGTGATAATTATCACCAGCATGTCTTATACTTTGTAAGCATTACGTTCAGAAGGTGTACTTTGTACATACCTATTTTGAATAAATATGTTTTGAATTGAATTGAATATAATATTCGTATTGAAGTATGGATGTGTACTTCTTGTACATAACTGTAGATCATAAATTAACAACTTACAGGCTGACCGGTTAACTTTTCATATGCTTCTTCCAATTTGTGTTTACTCATTAGAAACAGCTTGCTGTCAGTGTCTAGGCATATCATGCAAACCTGTAAATATACTACCAGTTACTAATACATACAATGCTGCAATGTGGTATGTGAGGAAACTTTAGATCCAATATCTTGTCTTATAATGTCTTAGCTCCCTTCTCAAGCACACTTGACCTGATAACTTTTGATTTGCTAATTATATAATATTAAATAATGAGTTACCTGCACTGTTGAAGGAATAGCACCAGCACCAATCTGCCTTGAGCCACTTTCTGTTTCATAAATGTCATCATTGAGAAAATGCTGCGAGCAGACCACAGCAGAGTCTGGTAGGTGACTGTCTTGTTTGCCTAGGGCTCTGAGCCAAGCGGCACGGAGATGCGCTTCACTGGGGAAACTGGAAGTTACCACTCATGTTATACACAAGCAAACAAACTTATATGAGAGTGATTTATGTTCTACACAGTGTAACTACCAGTTCCAGTTACACTACAAGTTTACACACACAGATAACTCCTCGAAAGCTCTGGCTTTGCTGCAGACATGCTGCAGGCAGTGTTTCAATGACCTGCAGTGCGACTGACTGATCTTTACTAACTGATTACTGCTCAGACCAGCAGTCTTTGATTTAAATTCAACTTTAACATTCTGCAGTTTGACTAGGTACCTATTATAGTGAGATTTTGCCTACGACCACGGCTTGCGACTTGCGAGTCAATCTAATATACTCACCCATGAAAACTTACGCCCTTCCCCTCCGCCTCTGATGTGGATACATTGTCCGCAGTATTTTTGCAGAAAGGCACACAACACCGCATTGTCAATGCTTATTTTGTTTTACTTATATCGCGAGTTGAGTCTCAAGCTAGACATACATAGACGATTGCAGACAAGTTAATAACTATGCACAAGCAAATGTTACTGATAGTGGTTATTTTTCAATGGGTACCTATAGTAATAGATTTATGATGACTTTAAGGTTTGCATGAATTACATTCAACTTAGGCCTTAGGGTATGATCTGGCCTGCTAGCTAATAATAAATAATAACTTCTTATTTTGAGTTAGTGAACTTTTGCGTAAAAGTGCGCCTTTTTAATTAAATATTAAATTCCAATGTGTTTTTTTTTGTTTTCCCCAGGCTGGTTTTGACTTTTGTTGACCCAGAGACACAGAGCACAATATACTCCCCAAGTCCCCAGAGAGTAGTAAGTAGCACAGATCACTAATAAACTAGTCCAGGGACAGATGGGACAGTGCAAAAGTTGACTGTTAGTTCCATTGCATGCGCAAAGCGCTAGTGTCGCAAGAAGTGATGGGACCATAGAAATAGGAAGAGAGTAGTCGTAATTCCTAATTCTATGGTTGGGACCACAAGTTGGGACATAATATCTGGGTGACCGATTTTTTTTGGTAAATCAAATTAAAATTTAATAAAAATAATAATAATAATAAAACAATCGAAAAAAAAAAACAGACTGGAGACATCTCACGCTGGATTCGAACCGGGAACTTCTAGATTCGTGTCCGCCCTATTTCCACCTGAGCTATTCTAACCATTTAAATCGTGGCGAAATTTACCTTTTCGTACCACTTGCTCAAAAAAGTGACATTCTATGCCACAAAAAGCGAACATAACAATAGTCATTTTTAATCTGTTAAAAACAGGGAAAGAAAGTTGTACTGAATTTCATTCATCCTCTAGGGGGAGAATGTGATTTAAATTTGGAATACTTACCGAAAATACTGAACTACATCTGTGTTTACACCATTGAGTTTGTATATAAAGCATTATACATCTTTTTGAAAAAGGAATACGCATTTAATAAGCAGTTATGATTATTAATTAAAATGTCGAAAACTGACGAGGCCGTATGAGCTTGATGCCTTTGATTTTCCGACAAAAAAATATTAGTCTAGGAATTTGCCGCGTTTTTGTTTTCTTCAAATACATAAACGTTATTTGTAACTCTCTATCAATAATTGGACCAATGTTTCGAATGTTAACTTTTACTTTTAATTTGCTTTTGACTTTTTACTTTTTGACGACCTCCGTGGCGCAGTGTGTAGCGCTGTTGTCTTAACGTGCGGAGGTCCCGGGTTCGATACCCGGCAGGGTCAATTTGGGAATTTATAATTTCTGAATTTTCCCTGGTCTGGCCTGGTGGGAGGCTTCGGCCGTGGCTAGTTACCACCCTACCGGCAAAAACGTGCCGCCAAGCGATTTAGCGTTCCGGTACGTTGCCGTGTAGAAACCGAATAGGGGGATGGGTTTAATATAACTGCCATGCCCCTAACAGGTTAGCCCGCTACCATCTTAGACTGCATCATCACTTACCATCAGGTGAGATCGCAGTCAAGGGCTAACTTGTAGTGGATAAAAAAAAAATTGTCATTATTTTTAATAAATGCTTATCTCATATTATTATTGTGTTAATTTTTTCGCAAATGGTACGAAAAGTAGAGTATTTTCCTCGGTGATAAAGCTGTCTTAGTCTTGGGTGAACTTAAATCCCTCGCTACACGCAGGACTCGTCTTAAATCCCTCGCTTCGCTCGTGATTTAAGTTTTTAACACCCTCGCTACGCTCGGGAGTAAACCTCGAGTCCTTCCTCTTCCCCCCGGACCGCTGCGGCGAATGGACGTGCGCATCGTGCACTGCTCCGCGTTACCCGTGTTTTAATACAAACCGGTTCCGAGTGACGAGTCTGTGTGCGCGTGTACATCGTTATCGCGTCGTCGTGCACGTCATCGCAAGCGCTTGCCGCAACTCATAAGCGCTAGCGGTAGCGGGCAGAATTTTGTCGCTGGTCCAAGTTTACAGTGGATTTAAATAAAATGGAAAGTGCATCATACAGATCGGCCTCTGATTCAGAGTCAAACCAAATTGAAGTCGAAACTACACCCTCTGCACGTGTTTTTCCACGATACAAAAGGAAAAGGGAAGAAGATTATTCCGAGTTATGTAATTTCAAGGATGAAATAAAATGCCTGCTACAAGATCAAGAAAAGGATATTAAGAAAATACTTCAGGAGATCCAGCAGTCTAATAGTAGTATTCAAACCTCAGTTGAACATCTATTAGAACAAAATGAAGACTTCAAGAAAAAAATCATTTGCTTAGAACAGCAGCGAGCCGAAGACAGGAAATACATAACCGAACTTGAGAACAAGATAGAAGACATGCAGATTGCTACGCGGAAAGCTAATATTGAACTAAAAAACGTGCCTAGGAAACAGTCGGAAACCAAAGAGGACTTAATAGAAATGACCTTGTGCTTAACGAAGACTATAGGAAGCAGTATTAATAAAACTGATATCAAGGATATTTATCGAGTAAAAGCAAAAAAAGATGGCACCAAGAATACTCCAATTGTTGTGGAAATGTCTTCTACTTTGATAAAGACTGACATCTTAAAATCGAGCAAGAGTTTTAATATCAGGCACACGACAAAACTTTGCGCTTCGCACTTGGGGTTGAGGACAGGCGAGGATACACCAATATATGTGTCAGAACAGCTCACAGCCAAAAGCTCCCGCCTATACTTTCTGGCTCGAGACTTGACTAAGTCCAAGAAATATAGATTTTGCTGGACCGCATATGGCAAGGTATATGTGAGGAGGGATGAGAATTCACCCATTGTTCTAATAAGATCTGAAGCTCAGGTACAGCAACTATTACAAGGGACATGACTACGCCAGATGGAACCTAAAAGTGTAAGCTGGCTGCTAAGGTACCTTGTCAGTAATTATCTGCTAGTATTGTCTGTATGTTTTTCATATTGTTATACACTTAACACACACTTTCACACACGTAACTTATTTATTTATCAAAAATATACCAAATTAACACTTGCGCATACACAATATATAAACACACACACGACCTACAACAAAATACTTAAAGACAACCTTAAAACTATTAAAGCTATTGTTAAAACCTTTATTTACATTATTATAAAAAAATTCCAACTAATAAACAGCTTTATCTATCTACATAACCATAATTTTAGATACACTCGAAATTCTTTCAATATGTCTCAGTATGGATAGCTCTCTTACTACTCAGAATGAAATAGACGATATAGAAATTGGACGAGCAATTCAATGCGACATTGAGGATCTAACAAAATACATACCTGTAAAAAAGAACGACTTGACAATTGTATCTCAAAATATTAGAAGTGTATATAGTAACATTCAAGATTTATATTTAAATATTAAAGCATTAAACTTTGACCCAGATATTATCATTCTTACTGAATGTAGACTTAACTCTAATAAAGCCCTTCCTGATATTGACAATTATACTTCTAGAGCAAGATCCCAGAGCCGCCAGACCTTACTTATTTTCTGAGAAACAAAATGTGTGTAATATAGTAGCTTTGGCACGTAGATTTAACGTACGCATACTCGCAAATTTGGGGCGACGGCCAATTTATAGTTATAAGGTGCTAAAGGTACGTAAAAACGTTGCTAACTTTACTTATTTTCTGAGTGCTGATTTTTATGTATGTTGTACAGAATATTGTTAATAATTAATAATCAATACTCCCAGACTCATGCCGTGGGCCGTTATTTCTGCCAGACACTTTAAAGGTCGCAAAAAAAAAACTTAACTTTACTTATTTTCTGAGTCTTCATTTTTATACACGATACTCAGGGAACTGTTTCAATACTATTTGCAAGCAGCCAGACTAATCTGATGGGCCAAACATCCGCCAGACTCAATTTGAAATTTCGCTGTGATAAAATGTTCGCCTTATTTACAAGGTTATAGGGACCTTTTTCATTGTGTGGAGTAAAGAAAACCATCAATTATTGCAATTTCTAAGCCTGTGTACGAAAAGCTTACGAAAATCCACAATAAAGGGGGTGAAATGAGGGTTGGAACCTTACATGAAGGTTCTAAGTTTTTGAAGTTAGGGACTTGAAAATCGGCATTAAGGTTATTAGTTTTAAATAATAATAACCTGTATAAGCAATTTTCTGAAAATCCACCCCAAAAGGGGTGAAATGGGGGTTGGAGATTTATATGAAAATCCTATGTTTTTGAAGCTAGAGACATGAAAATCGGCACTTAAGTTTTTATTTTTAAATAATAAAAACCTGTATAAGCAGTTTTACGAAAATCCACAACAAAGGGGGTGAAATGGAAGTTGGAAGCTTACGTGAAGGTTCTAAGTTTTTGAAGTCAAGGACTTTAAAATCGGCATTTAGATTATTAATTTTAAATAATAATAACCTGTGTAAGCAATTTTTCGAAAATTCAGCCCAAAGGGGGTGAAGTGGGAGTTAGTAGCTTGTATGAAAGCTCTATGTTTTTGAAGTTAGAGACATGAAAATCGGCATTTAACTTATTAAGTAGTTTTAAATAATAAATACCTTCGTAAGCTATACATAATATATTACACCCCCTCTCCTCTCTTCCCTCCTCTTTAGATATGCCTTTTGCAGCGGGAAAATTTTATAATCTTATAGGAAATCAGAAATTGTACGCGATCGAAGTCGCGGGCGACCACTAGTACTAATAAATATGTTTATCTATGCTCATATCTAAATCCGAAATATTATAAATGCAAAACTGTGTCTGTCTGTCTGTCTGTCTGCTACGCTTTCCCGGACCATCTTTTCAACCGATTTTGGTGAAATTTGGTATAGAGGTAGGCTATATACCGGGGAAGGACATAGGAGTGACATGAGGAGATTCAGTGAGCTAGACTTAATCAGCTGTGAAGACCTAGAGCAAAATGTGTTCAATTCAAAACAAAAATATATTTGTGAAATCTACAACGTGACCTGAATAATGGACGTATATGCTGCCAGGCTTCAAGTGTTTATAAAGGCTTAAACGGTTTCCAACTGAAATGAAAAATTTTATCACAAGAGTGTTACTTTTCTTTATAAAAAAAAGATATACATCACCCACGGCCACGCGGAAGGCTATCCCGAAAAATATACATATAAATATCTGCTTTTATTATCTTAATATTTAAGTATATTTCAAAGATAATAATGATGAAAATGAAATCAAATAATTAAAATTTTAAGAAAATATTTTAATTAAATGTTATTTTTAATAATCATCACTATCGTCATCGTCGAAGTTTGGTAATTCGTCATCTAGCCAATCCTGTAGGGCTAGCATGCACACAACGAGTAAAATTATGTCTACCCGTTATCTCTATTTGTCTACCGCACCTAACATGGTTACTACTACCTAACTCGTTACGTCAAAAGTAAAGATGAGAGTAATATTTATTATCTGTGGTATTTTTCTCTACGAACCTTTACATGCCGAATATTTTTTTCTTGTAATATATCGCATTTTGTGCATGTTAGGGTAAACAAAACAGCTGGCAACGACAACATCTCTCTCTCTCTCGTCGCGAGATAATCTCGTTGTGTGCATATTAAGCTCTGTTGGTGTTGAATATTCAAATCTTTATCGTCGTCAATATCATTGGTAAAATCTTCGTCTGTTAAATCAAATAAAATAATAAAGTTTCGAATAGCTTCAAAATTTATAAAAACAATATGAAGTGAGAGTAAAATACCTGATTCTACTTCAAGGGATTCTCTTACAAACCCCGGTCATTGGTCCCCATCGAACCAGTTAAAATGGTAATTGTTGTTTTGCAACATCCATCCGTTATTTTCAGGTTTAAAAATTATAGGTTCTGTCAAATAAGCACAAAAGCTGCTTATATAATTCGCTGCCGAAACTGCTGCAGAAGCTCACTTTTACACAGTGGTACGTTGCTCTTATCAAAGTTCTTAACATTCTTGCGGCTATAATATATAGCTTAAGAAGGTTTTTATTATTGAAAATAAATGCCGATTTCCATGTTTTCAAAAACATAGAGCTTTCATACAAACTACTAACTCCCATTTCACCCCCTTTGGGCTGAATTTTCGAAAAATTGCTTACACAGGTTATTATTATTTAAAAATAATAATCTAAATGCCGATTTTAAAGTCCTTGACTTCAAAAACTTAGAACCTTCATGTAAGCTTCCAACTTCCATTTCACCCCCTTTGTTGTGGATTTTCGTAAAACTGCTTATACAGGTTTTTATTATTTAAAAATAAAAACTTAAGTGCCGATTTTCATGTCTCTAGCTTCAAAAACATAGGATTTTCATACAAACTTCCAACCCCCATTTCACCCCTTATGGGGTGGATTTTCAAAAAATTGCTTTTACAGGTTATTATTACTTAAAACTAATAACCATAATGCCGATTTTCAAGTCCCTAACTTTAAAAACTTAGAACCTTCATGTAAGGTTCCAACCCTCATTTCACCCCCTTTATTGTGGATTTTCGTAAGCTTTTCGTACACAGGCTTAGAAATTGCAATAATTGATGGTTTTCTTTACTCCACACAATGAAAAAGGTCCCTAAAACCTTGTAAATAAAGCGAACATTTTATCACAGCGAAATTTCAAATTGAGTCTGGCGGATGTTTGGCCCATCAGATTAGTCTGGCTGCTTGCAAATAGTATTGAAACAGTTCCCTGAGTATCGTGTATGAAAATGAAGACTCAGAAAATAAGTAAAGTTAAGTTTTTTTTTTGCGACCTTTAAAGTGTCTGGCAGATATAACGGCCCACGGCATGAGTCTGGGAGTATTGATTATTAATTATTAACAATATTCTGTACAACATACATAAAAATCAGCACTCAGAAAATAAGTAAAGTTAGCAACGTTTTTACGTACCTTTAGCACCTTATAACTATAAATTGGCCGTCGCCCCAAATTTGCGAGTATGCGTACGTTAAATCTACGTGCCAAAGCTACTATATTACACACATTTTGTTTCTCAGAAAATAAGTAAGGTCTGGCTGCTCTGGGATCTTGGACCATTCGCACATTACAACAAAACACATTAATCAGAATGACGGAGTTGTGGTTTATGTAAAGAAAGATATCTTTGTTACATCCGCTAAGGAAATTAAACTACAACACGCATCTTGTATACAATTAACCACCTGTAACAATGTAATTCTTGGTATATATCGTTCCCCTTCCAATACTAATGCTGACCAATTTATAAATTCTCTGAACTTACACCTAGAAACATTAGATTCCCGTAAAACTATTATATTAACAGGAGATATTAACATAAACATAATACCTAAGGAAATGGAACAAGCTTACGAGCGTAATAATAGACTTAACTATCTCAATATGTTATCCTTACACAGTCTGATGCCAGGTCATATTCTACCAACTAGGGAAAGTAATTGTCTAGACCATTTTATGATCAAACTTGACAAAAATACAGTAACTGCACAAATAGCTGTTTTAAACACAACAATCACCGACCACTCTATGATATTCCTTTGCCTGACTGTAGCAACAACGAAACATAAATCAAATCATAAAATTAAAACGGTAACAGACTTTAACGCAGCACTCTTAAGCCTAGCTCAGAAAAACTTACCAGAGTTATTGTTTTGTTATGACCCACGCCTCGTAGCTGATAAATTAATAAACAGCTTAATTGAATCACTGACTGAAAACACCAGTACAGTAAAGGTCCCTAGATGTAAAAGGGTGATCAAACCATGGATTACTCCTGGTATTTTGAGATGCATAAGAAACAGAAATAAAATGCAAAAAAAAGTCCGTTTAGATCCTTACAACGAAATTTTAAAAATAAGCTATAGTAGATATCGAAATTTCTGTAACAATTTAATTAAAAAGTTAAAACGTTCTTATGACAGAAAACAGTTGGAAGCATCGCTCAAAAATTCAAAAATCTTATGGTCTAATATAAAATCAGTAACTAACATGAATAATAGGAAAACCGATAATACTCAATTATTAAATATAAAGTCTTCTCCTATTGAGTCAGCGGATCATATTAACAAATATTTTGCCAACATAGGGAAACAATTAGCCGAGGATATTAAAGCATGTGGACATACTGTGGAGACTAATGAGACTTATGTGGTACAGCTAAATTCTTTTGGGTTGTTGGATACTGATATTGCGGAAGTGAATAATGAACTTATGAATCTTAAAACAAATAGCGCCCCCGGCTGGGATAACATCCCTTCTAAGTTCCTTAAGCTTGCTAAGGAGCAGGTAGCTCCCATTATCTGCCATTTAATTAATCTTTGTTTTAATAAGGGTATATTTCCCACACCACTAAAACGATCCAACATAACTCCTGTTCACAAGAGGGGAGATAGAGACGATGTAAATAATTACCGGCCAATTTCTGTTTTACCCTCAATTTCCAAAATAATAGAAAAGATTATGAATGTACGATTACTGAATTACTTGAACAAATACCAGCTTCTCTCTGACACTCAATATGGGTTCAGACATGGGAAATCCACAGAAGATGCCATCATAGCCCTTACTTCGTTTATAGATCAACAACTGGATGGCGGTAAAAAATGTATCGGAGTGTTTCTCGATCTAAAAAAAGCTTTCGATACTGTCTCTGTCCCCATTCTTGTGAAAAAGTTAGAAAATATAGGTATAAGAGGTGTCCCTCTGGCTCTTTTTAAAAACTACCTCACTGGACGTACCCAGAGAGTCAAAATTGGGCAGTATGTAAGTCAAGATCTCGATATCTCTTATGGTGTGCCACAGGGTAGTGTCTTAGGACCTACGCTGTTCCTAATCTATATCAATGAACTTTGTAATCTAAAATTAAATAATGCTAAAATCTTTTCATATGCAGATGATACTGCAATTGTATTTACTGATACTTCATGGGAAAAAGTTAAAGCTATAGCTGAACTGGGACTTGCTAATGTCGCTAATTGGCTGAGAATTAATTTACTCACTCTCAATAAGGAAAAAACGAATTATATATGTTTCTCAATCAGCAACAGGACGCAGCCAAATAGCGATTATAGCATAATATTGCACGCCCCTAATTGTAATATTGATTGTAATAAATGTTCCGGCATCAGTAGGGTAAACTCAATTAGGTATCTAGGTATTATAATAGATCATAGGTTATCTTGGCAGGGACAAATTGAAGTTATCAGCAGCAGAATAAGAAAATTAATTTGGATATTTAAGATGCTAAGACACATAGCCTCTAAGGACCTATTAAATAAAATTTACATTGCTTTGGCTCAATCAGTACTAGGCTATTGCATCACTGTCTGGGGTGGTGCAGCAAAAACAAGGTTTATTGATATAGAAAGAGCACAGCGATCTTTGCTAAAGGTCATGTTTTATAAACCTTATAGATTCCCTACTCAAAAGCTGTACTCAGCTTGTCAACTTTTAACCGTGAGACAGTTGTATATCCTGCAAACGATTCTAAAAGTCCATAAATCCATAAAATTTGAAGCCACCATCTTACGCAGAAGAAGGAAGCTTAATGTCTTAAAGGTATCCGCATCAAAAACATCATTTTCTCGCAATCAGTACACAAAAAGATCTGTACACCTTTACAATAAGATTAACAAATTACTTAATATCTACCCCACTAAACAGTATGACGTAAAGAAAACTTTGACCGAATGGTTAAAATCTAAAACATATGAAGAAACAGAGGCACTTTTGGAAAACTTATTTATCTAAATTAATTTAAAGGCAACAAACCACACATAAACACACACTCACGCACACACACACACACACACACACACACACACACACACAGACACACACACACACACTGTCCGTTTTTGTATTTTTATTATTGTAAATTTTTCATAATATTAAGGATTTAAAATTTAAATTAAAAAATGTCAATTTAATAATCTTGTAAGTAATTGTATGTTATGGAAGAGCGGAACCTCCTGACACAGGTATTTAATTATACTTAAAAGGAGGTTCCAGCCCCAATGCTATTGAATAGTATGTATTATGTTTGAGAAATAAATCATTTATTCATTATTCATTATTCGTTACGCTCGCGATTTAAATCGTCACCCGCGACAGAAGACATTGCTTTATCCCCTTGGTTAATAATCTACTATTGTATTCTAATGATATTGAAGCAGCTTGGCATTGCCTGAAAACACGGATAAAACCATAGACATAGAATTTTTTCCTAAGCCTAGTATGGATAAAACGACATTTTCTGAAAAGGAATCCTAGCTAGATCGATTTATAGCCCCCGAAACTTCATGCATATGGTCCAAGATCCCAGAGCGATCAGACATAACTTATTTTCACATAGATGGAACCTTAGGTTCTCAGTAGCATCTCATATTCTTAATAATTCTTTGAATACCTGCGGGCCTGTGGAGGTCTCCTTGTGACACCTGGGCAGGTACCAGGTAAGAAAGGTAACTAAAAATAAGTGTTACATAACTTAAATTTACATGGCTGATTTTTTATATTTATTAATATGTTTTGAAGAATATTATTCTAAAATAGTATCCTAAGTGTCAGACACTTTCCATGGGCCAAAACTTTTGTCAGACGCTTTATAGCTCCACAAAAAATAAAATATGAACTTTACTTATTTTTAGTACCTAAAGTAAATATTTATTTGGTAAAATATGGTACAGACAAGATGTTATTGGTTATTAAGTAAGTACAAGCATATTTTATCGTTACCGACGTCCAAATATTGAATTAATATTATTAATCAACTAAAAAAAACTATACAAAAAAAAACTAATCTTATGAACATTAAAATTAAGGCAATAATGTAAATAGGTAATAGTTAAGACAATTAATAGTAGATTAGTAGCCAAGGGTTGTAAGGCATCAATTGCAGCCCGAGATATTTAGGGGCACGAGCGCAGGGAGGGCGCCTATAGTTCGAGGGTGCAATTGATGCTTACACCCGAGCTAACTACTCTGCTTTACATCTCGATTGTGAGGTAAAGTAGGTCCTTATTACCCCCAAATGGAGCTTGTAGGTGACCAATTAGCGCTCTAGGGTAATAATGTAGCTAGAAAAGCCCTAGGGCGGTAAGTAATTAAAAAAAAACTCTTCACTCTTTCAAAAAGTTCGCGTACATCTAACCATCATACTTTTGTAATTACTTACCGCCCTAGGGCTTTTCTAGCTACATTATTACCCCAGAGCGCTAATTGGTCACCTACAAGCTCCATTTGGGGGTAACAAGGACCTACTTACTTACCGAATATGAGAGATGTAAATTATAATATTATATAATGCAAGCTCTTACTAAACCTAAGTTTCAATCTCTTGATATGTGAACAGTTGTTCTTATAAGATACATTAATATCTTTAAACCGAATTTACGTAATATGTCTGATTTTTAACCGACTTCCAAAAAAGGAGGAGGTTCTCAATTATTATATTTAATTTCATGAAAATCGTTATATTTTATTCATAGAAAGGCAGTCGTAATTCCTAATTCCATGATTTTATTTCGTTTACCACAGAACACTTAGTTGCGACACTAGCGCTTTGCGAATTCTGGAACTAAAGCTGTCACGGGCCTGGTAAGTAGTAACCCAGAGAGATTTTGACTACCGACCAGAAACAAAAGGTTTGACTTCTTCTTTTCTTATCTATGGCCTTTAGTACTGCGGTTTGGTGGTCCGCACTCCGCAGTCCGCAGTAATTCCGCCAGTGTCAACCACCGACCAGAAACAGAAGGTGTCAACGTTAACTTGGAGACAACAACGTGTAAATGGCTCGGTTCTTGAACCGTTATGCCCATACATTGAAATCTAGTATGAATGGACTATACTTAATCTATACTGTACTAGCTGATGCCCGCGACTTCGTCCGCGTGGTTTCTCTTTATTCCCGCGGGAACTCCTTAATTTTCCGGGATACAAAGTAGCCTATGTTACTCTCCAGGTCTTCAACTATACCCATGTCAAAAATCACGCCGTTCCGTTGCAACGTGATTGAAGGACAAACAAACAAACAAACACCGAAACCGGAAAACCTCAATCCACGCGGACGAAGCCGCGGGCATCAGCTAGTATTTTATAATATGACATACCTACCATTCACAAAACATACAAGTTTATCAAATACATGATATGTATGCGCAAAGTGATTATTTAAATTGACGCGCGCGCGGAACATTGAGGTTGAACTGCGTAACTAAACAAACAAACAAATAGACAAAAATACATTTATTCCAAGCAACATAATATGTCATACAGTTATAGTACGTATTAGTGATACAAACTAGTGTACGTCACTCGAAGAGATCTTAGTCTGAATCTAATCATTAACGGTAAGGATCTTGCGGAAAAATTAAACATTGACATAAATTTAAAATTTTCGTAAGTTCTTAATAGAACGCATCCATTAGTTACGTGAGAGAATTTTGGCGATTTTTCGTTTTCCCCATTATCAGTGTGCGTGTTAGAAGCTTGAGCGCCTTATCAGTGAGTTCTCGTGTGTTTCACTAACTGACTATTACGTGAACATTTGTAATTACAAATCTTACAAGTAAACGACTTTTCACCCGTGTGAGTTGTCATGTGCCTCACTAAATTAATATTTTGTGTAAATTTGTAATTGCAAATCTTACAAATAAACGGCTTTTCACCAGTGTGAGTTCTCATGTGCGTAACTAAATTACTTTTATCAGCACATTTGTATTCGCATATATTGCATGAATACGGCTTTTCACCAGTGTGAGTTCTCATGTGCCTCACTAAAGCAAAATGATGGGAAAATTTGCTGTGGCATATCTTACATAAAAAGAGCTTTTCACCAGTGTGAGTTCTCATATGACTCACTAAACGACTATTTGTGGCAAATTTGGTATTGCATATCTTGCATGAATACGGCGTTTCACCAGTGTGAGTTCTCATATGACTCACTAAACGACTATTTGTGGCAAATTTGGTATTGCATATCTTGCATGAATACGGCTTTTCACCAGTGTGAGTTCTCATGTGCGTAACTAAACAACTTTTATCTGCACATTTGTATTCGCATATCTTGCATGAATACGGCTTTTCACCAGTGTGAGTTCTCATGTGCGTAACTAAACAACTTTTATCTGCACATTTGTATTCGCATATCTTGCATGAATACGGCTTTTCACCAGTGTGAGTTCTCATGTGCGTCACTAAATTAATATTTTGTGCAAATTTGTAATTGCAAATCTTACAAATAAACGGCTTTTCACCAGAGTGAGTTCTCATGTGCCTCACTAAATCACTATTTCGTACAAATTTGTAATTGCAAATCTTACAAATAAACTGCTTTTCACCAGTGTGAGTTCTCATGTGCGAAACTAAATTACTTTTAACTGCACCTTTGTATTCGCATATCTTACATGAATACGGCTTTTCACCAGTGTGAGTTCTCATGTGCGTAACTAAAGTAGAATCATTAATTCAGTAGAGTGAAATGACAGTTGCTAATGTCACTTTGTAAAATAATATTGCCATATTTATTGTAATAGTGATGTTCTAGTTGAGTAGGTAGTGTACAATGTACATTTTATGTAGGTACTCTATGGTATTGATTCCGATCATTTGCACAAAGTCAAAGGAAAAATACCTAATACCTAATAATATTAATTCTAAATAGGTACCTAACTATTATATTTAAGTGTTTTAAATAACAATTTTATAAATAACTGATTGCAATAGGGATATTAATTATTTGTAAATAATTATTAATAATGCAGAATTACTTAATGAAATTGACGAACAACAACGTTGTATATTCTTTCGTACGACAAACAAACACATAGGTACCTACGACGGATTCGACTTTTTACGACGGATTTTGTGTTTTGGTAATCTGTTTTTTGTACTGTTTTGTACCTAATCAATAAGAAAGATATGGATATTCCAAGTACATCACGCCAACAAGACTTTCTTTCTCCAAAGAAAAAGAGTTACAACAATCATTGACTTATATTTATACACTAGACAAGCAATTTAGAATAATATTTTTTTAATAGCTATAAATAGTTTAAAATTCTGATATGTTGACGGAAGAGCACGCAATTTAAACCTACGTGGTTTTTCGCAGTGCTACCCACCAAAGCTGTATCGATTTTTATTTTGATAATAATAAAAAAGAAATTGTGTCGCAATTTAGGATCGCGCGGGCGGGCTTGCAAACGCAGATGCGACTTCAAGTGATTTGTACCTTTTTCTTGTTTGTCTCTCAGAGTTTGCGGCTCAATGTAACAAGTAAAATTGGTATAATTATTATTGTACAAATATTGTGGTAAATGTATGAACCTACCTAAATCTACCTATGTGTGTTATGAACCTACCTAATATCTATGTATAGGAAGTATTAATTTAAACGCAGATAATCTTGTACCGATCGTTTATTATTATTATTATTAATACAAATATCTTAACTCTTAAATATTAGATAAGAAATATACACAACTTTATAATGCTAACGGTGCGTAAAAATTAAGGAATTACCGAATATTTTTTGCATTATCTATGCAATTCGGCATTTTCGTAAATATTCAATTATTAATCCAATATCTAAAACACAAAAATTATAATGAAGTACCTATTTATATAACAATTAAAATTATTTTTCCACTGGTTTACCCTATTCCACTCGGGGCACATCTGTTTAAATAATTCTCATAATGTTTGTCAACGTGTCTAGTAAAGAGCAAGCGTGATTGACAATTATGATGGCAGTTGTGTATTTATATTTACGATAATTATTGATTTAGACAAATACGAAATAAATTACTCTGGTAATTACTGAAATAAACTTCAAATTACCTGGAAAAACTACGCACGTAAATTATAACAGTGTTTTATTGGTCACTTTAAATAAAATCAGTGTTAGTTTGTCGAAAACAACGTTCACAGTTTACAAAACAGTGCACTGGTCTTCTCGCTTGCTCGCAGTGGACTAAACGAGTTACGAGAATTAACCGAAACTCAGTGGGCAATTATTGAAGGCCGCATAGCTTGTCTAGTAGTATTATACATATTATAAGTCAATGACAACAATTTTCACTTTATACACATTTCAACATTATACACTTTAGTCACAACACTATTTCATTTTCATTAGAAACTGACAACACTGTAAACGTCAGTTTACTCTACTGAATTATTGATTCTACTTTAAATGACTTTTATCTGCAAAGGAGACGGTCCAGATTTGTATGGAGCGTTGGTCCAGTCCTTTTACAAGTAGAGAAATGAAAGAAAAAAAAGTACTAAACCAGTTTTGATCATTCAAATCTACGAATTCGTCGTAATTTCAGCGGTGTAATTATTTAATCTTTCCACGATAAGCAACACTAAACACGAGTGGGTAACAATGGCGGATTCATATTTTTTGACGTTTTCTGTCAAGTGTCAACACAACACCGGAAAAACCGTAGGGAAAACACGTTATTTTGACAGTGACTGTCAGAAAGACATTTGATACATTTCGCGCCTACTGCCATCTCTATGGCTAAAGGTTGCCATCTTGGAAACGTATCGAAAACTTGAAATACATTTTATTTTATTTCGCGTTAATTACTTTAATATTCTAAATTATTATATTTTTAATACAATCTATGTATTTTCCTCTATTCATGGTAGAGTGTACAAAGAGTGCTCCAAAGGTAAACCTTCTCCTTTGTATTCGCATATCTTGCATGAATACGGCTTTTCACCAGTGTGAGTTCTCATGTGCGTATCTAAATTACTTTTAACTGCACATTTGAATTCGCATATCTTGCATGAATACGGCTTTTCACCAGTGTGAGTTCTCATGTGCGTAACTAATTTACATTTATCTCTACATTTGTATTCGCATATCTTGCATGAATACGGCTTTTCACCAGTGTGAGTTCTCATGTGCCTCACTAAATCACTATTTCGCGCAAATTTGTTATCGCATATCATGCATGAATACGGCTTTTCACCAGTGTGAGTTCTCATGTGCGTATCTAAAGTACTTTTAAATGCACATTTGTATTCGCATATCTTGCATGAATACGCCTTTTCACCATTGTGAGTTCTCATGTGCATAACTAAATAACTTTTATCTCTACATTTGTATTTGCATATCTTGCATGAATACGGCTTTTCACCAGTGTGAGTTCTCATGTGCCTCACTAAATCACTATTTCGGGCAAATTTGTATTCGCATATCTTGCATGAATACGGCTTTTCACCAGTGTGAGTTCTCATGTGCGTATCTAAATGACCATTTTGTGCAAATTTGAAATTGCAAATCTTACATAAAAATGGCTTTTCACCAGTGTGTGTTCTCATGTGCCTCACTAATGTAATTTTCTGTGCACATTTGTAATTGCAAATCTTACAAATAAATGGTTTTTCACTTGTGTGAGTTCTCACGTGCCTCACTAAATAACTATTTTGTGTACATTTATATTCACATAACGCACAGGAGAAACGTTTTATAACACTGTGAGTCTTCATGTGTTTAACCAAGAGACTTTTTTGTTTAAATATTTTACGACAAATGTCACAAATGAACAATAATTTCTCAGAATGTGTACTTTGTGTTGAATTATTACATTGTAAACTAACTATATTATTTAAACAATCAGTTTCACTTTGTAAAGATTTAGATACAATTTCTTTTACAGTATCTGTATCTGTAATAAAAGACCAAACAGCATTTTGTGCCTTCATCAGTGATCCGTCTTGTCTTGGAACAACTTTCATAAAATCATATAATTTGACAAAACAATGTAGTATTTTGTATCGGCAACTTATGTTTGTATCGGCGTCTTCAGTTGGGGGAACTTCTATTTCATTTTTTATTGCAACACTCGTGGACAGAGGAGCAACTGTAACCAAACATTTTGACTATTTAAGTTGTTCTTCTTGATAAAAGTGTAAAATTGAAAATGCTAAGTAACGCAGTATCTCACCTGAGGTCTGAGCCGCGCGCGCGGAAGGGCTGGGGTCTGCCTGCCTGTGAAATATATCAGAATGTATCTAGAGTGTACTGGGGAGCCACTAGCCAGTATGTAGCTGTACTGCATATAGCAGGTTAGAGAGGAGGAAAGGGTATCATTATTAACGTAACTGCAACTTGAACTAAACATTATTGGTACCGGCAGGTATACTGACTTGTTCTCAGTGATGAGTGAAGAGTGTGAAGAGCTAGAGCTCACAGCTGTATGAGGCTGGCATACTTGTGACGTGTCACATACACCATCACCGTCACCGTTCTGCCAAACACAAAACAAATTTATAACATTTCTACTCTTTAAGACTCTGAAAGAGCTCCAGAACTATGTTATGATATACAAGTTGATGAAAGTGTTCAACAGTGGAAAACTATCTCACCTGGAGATGCATGCTCATATGTTGCATGTGCGCTTGTTCATGGACAAATTCCTCCAAACAAAGGGAGGGAGCACTTTCGTATTTTATTGGATCCGCAGCAAAATCATTAATATTATCGTCATCTTCATATATCACTTGCATGTCTCCATCAACCGACATAGAGTCATCACTTCCTTCAGTTTTCACTACACTTCTCTGATAAGTTTCCTCTAATTCTGTCTGTTTGTCTTCTGAGGGGTGTTCCAGTATGTGTAAGTCACAGTGGTCAGGTCCTAGCGTTGTCAACACCATATTGCTCTTTAGTTGGTGTTTTGTGCGGTTTATCGTTTTAACATGTCGTCTTGTTATCTGTTGAGACACAAGTTAAATATTCAACACACATAGTAGGTACATGGACAGAGAAAGAATACGTCATGTAAATGTATTAAATACTCACTAATTCATGTTTCTCAACTAAGTCCATCATCAGTGCACGCGCTCTCAAGCTCTTGTCTCTAAATCTACTAAAGTGTATCAATGTCTGAGCACATTGTATGCAAACTGTTTGTTTTAAATTTCCTTGATCATGCGGCTGTAACAAAATGTAATTAAAGTATTCAAACATTCCTATCAAATAATCCTTTTTTGTCCCAACACTGTTTACATTATTATTGATAGCGTATGAGATTCAAGAAGTAGTTTTAACTCTGGGATATAACTTCAATAAGCATGGCTTTATTCTGTACTAGACTTTGTCCACGTGGATTAAATAAAGTAATAATAAATTAAATAATTATTCCATTTAACATTTTGTATATATCTACTAATTGTAATTCTGTTGGTAGTTTAAATAAAATAAAATAATTTTTTTTTTACTTCTGAGGGAACTCTTTAATTTCCCGGGATAAAAAGGCTATGTCCTTCCCCAGGATGTAACCTGTCTCTGTACCAAATTTCATCAAAATCAGTTGAGTAGTTGGGCTGTGAAAGTGTAGCAGACAGACAAATGTGGATGTGTACTTGTTGTATGGATGTGTACTTGTACATGACTGTAGATCATAAATTAACAACTTACAGGATGTCCGGTTAACTTTTCATATGCTTCTTCCAATTTGTGTTTACTCATTAGAAACAGCTTGCTGTCAGTGTCTAGGCATATCATGCAAACCTGTAAATATACTACCAGTTACTAATACATACAATGCTGCAATGTGGTATGTGAGGAAACTTTAGATCCAATATATTATGTCTTAGCTCCTTTCTCAAGCACACTTGACCTGATGACTTTTGATTTGCTAATAAAATAATATTAAATAATGAGTTACCTGCACTGTTGAAGGAATAGCATTAGCACCAATTTGTCTTGAGCCACTTTCTGTTTCATGTCATCATTGAGAAAATGCTGCGAGCAGACCACAGCAGAGTCTGGCAGGTGACTGTCTTGTTTGCCGAGGGCTCTGAGCCAAGCGGCACGGAGATGCGCTTCACTGGGGAAACTGGAAGTTACCACTCATGTTATACACAAGCAAACAAACTTATATCAGAGTGATTTATGTTCTACACAGTATAACTACCAGTTCCAGTTACACTACAAGTTCACACACAGATAACTCCTCGAAAGCACTTGCTTTGCCGCAGACATGCTGCAGGCAGTGTTTCAATGACCTGCAGTGCGACTGACTGATCTATACTAACTGATTACTGCTCAGACCAGCAGTCTTTGATAATTCAACTTTAACATTCTGCGGTTTAACTACCTATTATAGTGAGATTTTGCCTACGACCACGGCTTGCGACTTGCGAGTCAATCTAATATACTCACCCATGAAAACTTACGCCCTTCCCCTCCGCCTCTGATGTGGATACATTGTCCGCAGTATTTTTGCAGAAAGGCACACAACACCGCATTTTCAATGCCTGCTTATTTTGTTTTACTTATATCGAGAGTTGAGTCTCAAGCTCGACATACATATAAGATTGCAGACAAATTATTAACTACGCACAAGCAAATGTTATTGGTAAATAGAATGGTAAATAGTTGTTCTTTTTCAATGGTTAATAGATTTAAGATGAACTTTGTGGTTTGGATGATTTACATTCAACTTAGTTAGGGTATGATCTGGCCTGCTAATAATAACTAAGCGATTTTGTAATTATTTGATCAAGGTTTTTGCTTTTTTGGTCTCTGCCTTTTTGTTTTGCAAATTGCAAGTTTTTGACAAGATACATATGACTTTTTAATTTGACAAGAGAGTGGTTTTTTTAATAACTTGTTTTACGGCTCTGGGTTCTAGCCCGTTTGATCCTCATGAGAGTGATCACATGTGGGTAACATAGAGTAAGTATAATATAAGGTAATGTTTTTAACATCACGGCTCTGGGTTCTTACCCCTTTAGACGTCATCCCGACTACACACGTTGGCCCCAACGTTGGTTCATTAATTTCACACAATTTAGTTAGGCATACACACATTGGCGTAGTCAGTAGTTGTGTCCCGTCACAGCCAATGTGGAGATGTCTGATACAGAAACCAAAATTGCTATAAGCGCTTTTACAGTAGGTACTGAATGCATGAATTTATATTTGTTACAAAAATATAAAATTAACTACATTAGCTGACCATTCTACCTACAACGACGACTCATAGTTCATACATTCTCTATGCATTCGTACTCTGCACGTACTGAGCAAAACTTTGCAACATGTGGACGAATCGCGAACGTTGACGCAGTTTCCCTTTGATAAAACCGACACAGGACGGCCAACTCCCAACGTTGGCGCGAGTATTGGGGCCAATGCTGATTTCCCTATACACACGTTGGGCGAACAGCGTTGGGGCCAACGTGTGGAGCCGGCCTCAGTATTACCAATAGAACAAGAATATAGAATTGTCTATGTAAAAATAAATAATAATGTCCTCCCGACCGAATTTCGGCTACCGCGCTCATCTCCAGAGTGATTAGCAATCTGTGCGGGAGATATGTTAAGGTTAACTATAGTGCACAAGTGTGGGCGCATACCTACACAGGTGCACTCTCTGTTCCTCAACTCGCATAACCCGATGGGACAGAAAATCCGACACGACCGGTGACTGGTGAGAGGTCAGGCGCAGGACTAACGGCTTAACGTGCTCTCCGAGGCACGGGGGTGAAACACCGCCAACTTCCTAACTCGGGGATAGTATTGAGAATTTCTTGCCAGAAATATCCATTATTTGTTATAGCCCGACCCAGGACTCAAACCTGGGACCTCTTCGGCCGCAGTCGAACATGCTAACCACTAGACCAACGAGGCAGTAGTAATATACATATAAACTGATACATATTATAGTTTGTCACCTCGGGTCTGTTACATACCCATAGATCGAGCGATCGAGCCATAGCGTGGCCGGTCGTGAGACAGCAACATCCACACCTACTACTCTTTACGAATTCATACTAAAGATTGTCACTATTTACATACATATGTTCTTTTCGTTGAGACTTACGACTTTAACCATACTGCAACCCTCCATTAAACAATAACAAGCAAGAGTTTTACTTCCAATAGCACTGCAAATTAATATAATTATTATTTCTCTAAAAATACGAATACAATACTTTAAGTAGATTGTCAAAACGAGGGATTTTGCCAGTTTTAGATCATAAATATTATGATATCATCCTTCGGTGATTTACGATGCTTTAGAGAACGATTCACATCAAACTCGCCGCATCGAATCGCTCCGCAGTGCATTTTACATGCGATACGTGCATGCATAAAGGACATTATAGTTTCTTACACACTGCTACCACAGAAAAGGTCGTAGCTACTAGGTCGGCGCTCACTGAGCTCGCCGAGCCGACTCGAATCGCAAAATTCGCTATTAATTTACTATGAACATTGAGGTTTAACTGCGTACAATACAAAACAAACAATTAGACAAAAAAAAACATTTATTTCAAGCTACATTGTTACACATACGGTATTACTAATACAAACTAGTCTATGTTACCCGTAGAGAACTTAGCCTAAATACAATCAATAATATGAACAATATTAAAATATGAACAATAAAGTATCTACCTATTTGCTGAAAAATTAAACATCGATATAAATTTAAAAAAATCGTAGGTTCCTAATAGAAACGCACCTAATTTATACTTTGTGTCGTGATTCAGCCCTCTATACATTTATGACTATGGTGCTTATAAACAGAACTCTCACGAGGTAGGGTTCCATGCTGGTCGCTAGTACTTCTACTTGGACGGTCATCATTTCGTAGTTCACTTAAGATCAGGCAAGCCGCCTAGCGTCTGTTGGCTATGCACATGCCTAGCTTTCAGCAGTGCCATATCAACAACACACAACTGCCATTTCTCGGCCGCGCGGCAAGGAGCATGCCTGAGAACCTTGAACGCCTAATAACAACCGGCGTGGATGGAAAGAGAAGTAGAGGAACGAGACGGTCAGTATGGTTATAGTCACCTGCAGCAACATGCAAGCCTCTCTTTAGAAGGCACAGGATCGTGCTGCCTGGCGAGCCCTAACAAGAGAGCGGACATAGAGGGTCACGACCCTCCGTCATGAGGAAACGACAGCCAGGAGTGTCATATGAGCACTGCATTAGTGCTGGTCAATACAGCTCATATTGCAATGGCGCGGAGTCAGTGTCCGCTTCAACTTAAGTTGACTTGCGAGGCCTTTAGGTACTGTTACATAATGGAAATTAGAACACAATATTATCAGTGTGTGTGTTAGAAGCTTGAGCGCCTTATCAGTGAGTTCTCGTGTGTTTCACTAACTGACTATTACGTGACCATTTATAATTACAAATCTTACAAGTAAACGGCTTTTCACCAGTGTGAGTTCTCATGTGCTTCACTAAACCACTATTTCGGCCAAATTTGATATTGCATATCTTGCATGAATACGGCTTTTCACCAGTGTGAGTTCTCATGTGCGTAACTAAATAACTTTTATCCGCACATTTGTATTCGCATATCTTGCATGAATACGGCTTTTCACCAGTGTGAGTTCTCATGTGCCTAACTAAATCACTATTTTGTGTAAATTTGTAATTGCAAATCTTACAAATAAACGGCTTTTCACCAGTGTGAGTTCTCATGTGCGTCACTAAATGACTTTTATTTGCAGATTTGTATTCGCATATCTTGCATGAATACGGCTTTTCACCAGTGTGAGTTCTCATATGCCTCACTAATTTACTATTTTCTGCAAATTTGTAATTGCAAATCTTACAAATAAACGGCTTTTCACCAGTGTGAGTTCTCATGTGCGTAACTAAATTACTTTTAACTGCACATTTGTATTCGCATATCTTGCATGAATACGGCTTTTCACCAGTGTGAGTTCTCATGTGCGTAACTAAACAACTTTTATCTGCACATTTGTATTCGCATATCTTGCATGAATACGGCTTTTCACCAGTGTGAGTTCTCATATGCCTCACTAATTTACTATTTTCTGCAAATTTGTAATTGCAAATCTTACAAATAAACGGCTTTTCACCAGTGTGAGTTCTCATGTGCAATATTAAATGACTATTTCGTGTACATTTATATTCACATAACGCACAGGAGAAATGTTTTATAACACGGTGAGTCTTCATGTGTTTAACCAAGAGACCTTTTCGTTTAAATATTTTTCCACAAATGTCACAAATGAATGATATTTTTTCAGAATGTGTACTTTGTGTTGAATTATTACATTGTAAACTAACTATATTATCCAAACAATCAGTTTTACTTTGTAAAGATTTAGATACAAATTCTTTTACAGTATCTGTATCAGTAACAGAAGACCTAACAGCATTTTGTGCCTTCATCAGTGATCCGTCTTGTCTTGGAACAACTTTCATAACATCATATAATTTGACAAAACAATGTAGTATTTTGTATCGGCAACTGATGTTTGTATCGGCGTCTTCAGTTGGGGGAACTTCTATTTCATTTTTTATTGCAACACTCGTGGACAGAGGAGCAACTGTAACCAAACATTTTGACTATTTAAGTTGTTTTTCTTGATAAAAGTGTAAAGTTTAAAATGCTAAGTAGGAGGACATGTGGCTAGATCTCCGAAAGAAAAATGGACCAAAGAGGTCATATCATGGTACCCCATAGATGGGAAGAGAGCAAGAGGACGGCCACAAAGAAGATGGGAAGATGACCTACCAAAGGGATGGCGTAGATTAGCACTCGACAGAGAAAAATGGCGAATTCTAGGGGAGGCCTATGTCAAAGGAGGACAACCTGATCAAAATATAAATTAGTGCTGGTGTTATTAATTTTAATTAATTATGTAGATTAAGTTGAATAGCATAAAATTAATTAATATTAGCATAGGAACTTAGTTTTAGGAACGATTGATCGGAGAATAAAGGCTATTTTTATTTTTTTATTTTTTTAAGTTGTTTTTCTTGATAAAAGTGTAAAGTTTAAAATGCCAAGTATCGCAGTATCTCACCTGAGGTCTGAGCCGCGCGCGCGGAAGGGCTGGGGTCTGCCTGCCTGTGAAATATATCAGAATGTATCTAGAGTGTACTGGGGAGCCACTAGCCAGTATGTAGCTGTACTGCATATAGCAGGTTAGAGAGGAGGAAAGGGTATCATTATTAACGTAACTGCAACTTGAACTAAACATTATTGGTACTGGCAGGTATACTGACTTGTTCTCAGTGATGAGTGAAGAGTGTGAAGAGCTAGAGCTCACAGCTGTATGAGGCTTGCATACTTGTGACGTGTCACATACACCATCACCGTCACCGTTCTGCCAAACACAAAACAAATTTATAACATTTCTGTCCTTAGTTTAATTAATTAACCAAAAAAAGATGCAAACAATGTGGTACAATAATAGTCGGCGCCCTTAAAACTATTAAAGTTAAATGCATCTAATAAGTAGCACTAGCTAAACTTAAGCTACCTTTTACTACTACTTTAATACAAAGCAATAACGAAAAATAAAATAAAAATACAATGAATAGATAAGAAATAGATTTATGAATAATAGTTATAAGTACCTAAAGCCCTACACGCAACAAATAAACTAATTACAAAATAAAAAACAGTATTTAGTCAGAAAAGGAGTAAGTAAGTGTTCCTTTAACTTCATCTTAAGGACTCCTTCACTGACTTTAATTTCCTCTCTCAGCCATTCCATGTTATTGTCAATTTTGGGTACTAAATAGCAGTTTGATTTGAAAAGTTGCCAGCTCTTCTCAGCAGAATCTGCTTTCCAAACCGGTGGTAGAGTCGAAACATGACGTAACATAAGAGACACCTGTGTGTCCTACATGTTTTAAATAAATGAATTGAATTGAATTTTTACTATAATAGTTCCACTTTTAATGAATGAACTAGAAGCTTAATTTGCTATAATCCGCCACAGTAGACAAATCTAAGTGACATTGCGTGTCTTTCACCAATAGCATGCGAACACCCACCACCCAGCAACTCGCACCGGCACAGCACCACACCACACAAATCCTCCAAATCACTCTCAAGAGAGTTTGAACTAAAGCAAATTAAACTTCTAGTTCATTCATTATCATGGACTTCCGCAAAGTAACGCCTGCTTCGATTCAATAGTTCCACTTTTGGCATTGTACATCTTTTCTGTCTATTACTTCTTGTGCATTCTTTAGTTTTATGGGGTTTTTGAATTTATTTCAAAATAATGTTCCTTAGCTATAGAGGTAAACTACTTTACTGAATATTGGTACTTAATCATTTAAGATCCACAAAGAAAAAGAAATAAAAAAAAGAATGAGCTCCTCCACAACTATATAAGCTATAATATGAACTAACAAGTTGACGAAAGTGTTCAAAAGTGGAAAACTATCTCACCTGGAGATGCATGCTCATATGTTGCATGTGCGCTTGTTCATGGACAAATTCCTCCAAACAAATTGTACATTGGATGGTAATACTTTCATACTTTAGCAGATCCTGAACAAAATCATAATCATTGATATTATTGTCATCTTCATATATCACTTGCATGTCTCCATCAACCGACATAGAGTCATCACTTCCTTCAGTTTTCACTACACTTCTCTGATAAGTTTCCTCTAATTCTGTCTGTTTGTCTTCTGAGGGGTGTTCCAGTATGCGTAAGTCACAGTGGTCAGGTCCTAGCGTTGTCAACACCATATTGCTCTTTAGTTGGTGTTTTGTGCGGTTTATCATTTTTATATGTCGTCTTGTTATCTGTTGAGACACAAGTTAAATATTCAACACACATAGTACATGGACAGAGAAAAAATACATGTAAATGTATTAAATACTCACTAATTCATGTTTCTCAACTAAGTTCATCATCAGTGCACGCGCTCTCAAGCTCTTGTCTCTAAATTTACTAAAGTTTATCAATGTCTGAGCACATTGTATGCAAACTGTTTGTTTTAAATTTCCTTCATCATGCGGCTGTAACAGAATGTAAATAAAGTATTCAAACATTCCTATCAAATAATCCTTTTTTCTCCCAACACTGTTTACATTATTATTGATAGCGTATGAGATTCAAGAAGTAGTTTTAACTCTGGGATATAACTTCATTAAGCATTGCTTTATTCTGTACTAGCTGATGCCCGCGACTTCGTCCGCGTGGATTGAGGTTTTTGGGTTCCCCCGGGGAACTCTTTAATTTCCCGGGATAAAAAGGCTATGTCCTTCCCCAGGATGTAACCTGTCTCTGTACCAAATTTCATCAAAATCAGTTGAGTAGTTGGGCTGTGAAAGTGTAGCAGACAGACAAATGTGGATGTGTACTTGTTGTATTAGTATGGATGTGTACTTGTACATGACTGTAGATCATAAATTAACAACTTACAGGATGTCCCGTTAACTTTTCATATGCTTCTTCCAATTTGTGTGTACTCATTAGAAACAGCTTGCTGTCAGTGTCTAGGCATATCATGCAAACCTGTAAATATACTACCAGTTACTAATACATACAATGCTGCAATGTGGTATGTGAGGAAACTTTAGATCCAATATATTATGTCTTAGCTCCCTTCTCAAGCACACTTGACCTGACAACTTTTGATTTGCTAATTATATAATATTAAATAATGAGTTACCTGCACTGTTGAAGGAATAGCACCAGCACCAATCTGCCTTGAGCCACTTTCTGTTTCATAAATGTCATCATTGAGAAAATGCTGCGAGCAGACCACAGCAGAGTCTGGTAGGTGACTGTCTTGTTTGCCGAGGGCTCTGAGCCAAGCGGCACGGAGATGCGCTTCACTGGGGAAACTGGAAGTTACCACTCATGTTATACACAAGCAAACAAACTTATATCAGAGTGATTTATGTTCTACACAGTGTAACTACCAGTTCTAGTTACACTACAAGTTTACACACACAGATAACTCCTCGAAAGCTCTTGCTTTGGCTCAGCTTTAGAATACTGTCGGTTGAGTTGGACGTTAATATTTTTTTTACAGAAAGACCTTGATGTGGTTAGCCTTTCACTAAAATATTTTACTCCGAATTCTAATACTTTTCGAGAAATATTTTTTTGAAAATTCGCAATTCTTCACCACTTTTCACTATTTCGTACGACATTTGCCATAGATTACAGACTCATTGACGTTTAGTTGGCGTGATAGAGGGTGCGTTCCGAAATACACTGAGAGCACTGAAAGTCCCTAGTAAAGAGCACTGCCAGTGCTCGCAGTGCTTATAACGGAACACACACATGAGATTCGTTTTACGTAAACTAGTACCTAAAGTACCTAATCTGTCATTAAAGTCCCTTTTTTTTGACGTTTTCGAATAAAACACAGATAGTGTACCAAAAACGGAACGCGCCAAAATTTTTTGCGCTAAATTGACAAATGACATTATTGAATTCAAATTTCAAATCTTCCACCCAGAAATGCCTTGCTGACAGCATAGCGGTGGTACTCTTTCCTCTTCTGCTCCCACTATCAAGAGCGAGCGAAGCGAGCTCGGGACTTGGGGGCACTCCGACTCGGATAGGTTAGGTTAAGAAGAGTCATCCTCTTTACTTATTATTATTAAGTTATTTACTTTGTTTACGTCCCAGAAAAAGGAGCCCCGCGAAGCGGGGCTCCGTCGACCGGCCTTGGAGGGGGTGAGAGGGAGAGGGTGAAGTCTAACTCCCCCTCCCCCTCTAAAGTACTTTTTCATTTGGAGGGGGGGTTCACCCCCTCCCTTCCTACCCCTCCCCCCTTCCCCTCCTCCATAAATGAGGTTCATGATATCAAAAAAATATACAAAAACATAACCTCAAAATGAGATTTTTAAAAATTCATATAAAAAAAACGGTGCATTACCTTGTAATGGGAGTAGTGTCGGGGGGTAGGGGGCACCCCCCTCCTCCCCCAAAACCCCCCCACCCCCCTCCTCCTGCCAAACGATACTAAATTTTACCCAATTTGAGAACCTAACCTCAAAATTTTAAAAAATTAATATCTCGGAAACTAATAAAATTCGGAACGTCTTACTTGGAGGGGGGGTATATCCCCTCCCCCCCCCCTCCCCTTCCCCGCTCCCCCTCCCCCTCCGTCACCGACAGTATACTAAAGCCCAACCCTGATTACTGCTCAGACCAGCAGTCTTTGATAAATTCAACTTTAACATTCTGCAGTTTGACAGTGAGATTTTGCCTACGACCACGGCTTGCGACTTGCGAGTCAATCTAATATACTCACCCATGAAAACTTACGCCCTTCCCCTCCGCCTCTGATGTGGATACATTGTCCGCGGTATTATTGCAGAAAGGCACACAACACCGCATTTTCAATGCCTGCTTATTTTGTTTTACTTATATCGAGAGTTGAGTCTCAAGCTCGACATACATTTATGATTGCAGACAAATTATTAACTACGCACAAGCAAATGTTATCGGTAAATAGTTGTTCTTTTTCAATGGATAATAGATTTAATATGAACTTTGTGGTTTGGATGATTTACATTCAACTTAGTTAAGGTATGATCTGGCCTGCTAATAATAACTAAGCGATTTTGACTTTTGTAATTATTTGTTCTAATAAAGCTTGTAATTATTTGTTCTAATCTTTTTGCTTTTTTGGTCTCTGCCTTTTTGTCAATTTGTTTTGCAAATTTTTTGAAGTTTTTGACTTTTTATTTTGACAAATCATCAAATGTCACTTTTGACATGGGAGTGGTTTTTTTTTATAACTTGTTTTACGGCTCTGGGTTCTAGCCCGTTTGATCCTCATGAGAGTGGTCACATGTGGGTAACATAGAGCAAGTATATAAGGTAATGTTTTTAACATCACGCCTCTGGGTTCTTACCCCTATAGGCGTCACCCCGACTACCACAGACATATAAACTCTGTGCCGACTACACACGTTGGCCCCAACGTTGGTTCATTAATTTCACACAATTTGGTTAGGCATGCACCACAGATCTCTTTATAACTCTGTGGCATGCACACATTGGCGTAGTCAGTAGTTGTGTCCCGTCACAGCCAATGTGGAGATGTCTGATACAGAAACCGAAATTGCTCTAAGCGCTTTTACAGTACTGAATGCATGAATTTATATTTGTTACAAAAATATAAAAATAACTAAGTACCTACATGAGCTGACCATGCTACCTACAACGACGACTCATAAGTACATTCTCTATGCATTCGTACTCGATGCTTGTTGCAACAGGATTGAGAAAATGCCAACATGTGGACGGATCGCGAACGTTGGCGCAGTTTCCCTTTGATAAAACCGACACAGGACGGCCAACTCCCAACGTTGGCGCGAGTATTGGGGCCAATGCTGATTTCCCTATTGGCGTTCCCGTTGGGCGAACAGCGTTGGGGCCAACGTGTGGAGCCGGCCTCGGTATTACCAATAGAATAAGAATATAGAATTGTCTATGTAAAAATAATTAATAATGTCCTCCCGACCGAATTTCGGCCTTGTTATAGCCCGACCCAGGACTCAAACCTGGGACCTCTTCGGCCGCAGTCGAACATGCTAACCACTAGACCAACGAGGCAGTAGTAATATACATATAAACTGATACATATTATAGTTTGTCACCTCGGGTCTGTTACATACCCATAGATCGAGCGATTGAGCCATAGCGTGGCCGGTCGTGAGACAGCAACATCCACACCCACTACTCTTTACGAATTCATATATTTTCTTTCCGTTGAGACTTTTACGACTATAACCATACTGCAACCCTCCATTGCACAATAACAAGCAAGAGTTTTACTTCCAATAGCGCTTGAAATTAATATAATTATTATTTCTCTAAAAATACGAATACATAGGTACTTTAAGTAGATTGTTAAAACGAGGGCTTTTGCCAGTTTTAGATCATACATAATATTATGATATCATCCTTCGGTGATTTACGATGCTTTAGAGAACCATTCACATCAAACTCGCCGCATCGAATCGCTCCGCAGCGCATTTTACATGCGGTATGTTTTTTTTTTTTTTTTTTAATTTATTGATCAATATAAATGTACAATCATATTATATATAAACACTAGCCATCCTCTAAAAACTTTAACGTTTATGCGAGGATGGCGAGTTCACATTGCAGTTATTAGTAAAATATAATATTTAAGTAAGCAGGTATATAAATAACATTATAAGTGTAATTTTAAAATAAAATATATATATATATATATATATATATATATATAAAGTTTGGATTAGGTTAGGTTAATACTTATTCTAGCTTAAAATATTGTGTTATTTATAATTTAAATAAGAAAAACAAAAAGGTAACGACTTACATAAAGGAAGCATTTCCTAGATAATATTGTCACAATGAGTGGCACCTTTATCCAGGAAATGCTTCTTACATTTCCTTATAAAAATGTTTTTTTAGAGTTATTAATATTTTGAAGCGACAAAGGTAAACTGTTCATGATTTTGGCCAAGATATACATACATTTTCTTTTCCCGTATATATTACTAGAGGACGCCCGCGACTTCGTTCGCGTGGCTTAAGGTTTTTAATTCCCACAGGCACGCCTTAACTTTCCGGGCTAAAAAGACTATGTCACTCTCCAAGTAGGTACCCAGCTATACCCATGCAAAAAATCACGTCGATCCGTTGCTCTGTTGCGGCGTGATTGAAGGACAAACTCTCTATTTGACGTCCTTGGGGATAGAAATTTCAAAAACTTTAAAATCCTTATTTCATCATTAGCGGAAGCCCAAATACCAAGTTTCATGGCTATAGCAGCCTGAAAAACGACGGACTTTCATACAAACTTTCAACCCCTATTTAACCCCATTGAGGGTGGAATTTTTAAAAATGTGACACACATCCTTCTATATTTTTACCAAAAGCCAAAATACCAAGTTTCGTAGATCTAACTTAACAAAAAATTGTTAAATAAAAGACTACCCTATTTCACCCCTTTGGGGGTCGAATTTTCAAAAATGTTGAAACACATACTTCTTCTTATTTAGCCAAAAGCTTAAAATCTAAGTTTCATGGCTATAACTTGAGAAATGAAGGACTTTCATACAAACTTTCATCCCCTATTTCACCACTTCGGGGGTAGAATTTTCAAAAACTGTGAAACACGTACTTCTTCATTTTTAACCGGTAGCTCATATACCAAGTTTCAAGGATATAACTGGAGAAATGACAGACTTTCATACAAACTTCCAACCCCTATTTCACCCCCTTAGGGGCGGAATTTTGAAAAATCCTTCCTTAGTGAGCGCCTATGTCAGAAAAGGAACCTACTGCCAAAATTTCAAGTCTCTAACCCCAGCGGTTTAGGCTGTGCGTTGATATATAAGTCAGTCAGTCAGTCAGTCAGTCAGTCAGGACTTTGAATTTTATATATATAGACTAGTGTTTCGCTCTGTGCGCGAGCTGCTAAAGCAGCTCACGAGATGTGGTTAGCCTTAAATATCGATTTTGAACAAAATCGGTCAATTAACAAAGAATTTCAAAATGGCGCTGATTTTTTAAAACTTTGGTATCAGGTTCCTGTTTTGTGATCCCAGGGAGTCCTGAATATCGATTTTGAACGAAATCGGTAAATTAACCAAGAATTTCAAAATGGCGCTGATTTTTTAAAACTTTGGTATCAGGTTTCTGTTTTGTGATCCCAGGGAGTCCTGAATATCGATTTTGAACGAAATCAGTCAATTGACAAATAATTTCAAAATGGCGCTGATTTTTTATAATTCTGATATCAGTTTCCTGTTTTGTTATCCCAGGGATCCTCAGATATCGATTTTGAACGAAATCGGTCAATTAACAAAGAATTTCAAAATGGCGCTGATTTTTTAAAACTTTGGTACCTATCAGTTTCGTTTTGTAATCCCAGGTAGCCCTAAATATCGATTTTGAACGAAATCGGTCACTAAACAAAGGATTTCAAAATGGCGCAGATTTTTTTAAGCTTTGGTATCAGTTTCCTGTTTTGTAATCCCAGGGATCCTCAGATATCGGTTTTGAACGAAATCGGTGAATTAACAAATAATTTCAAAATGGCGCTGATTTTTTAAAACTTTGGTATCAGTTTCCTGTTTTGTACTCTCAAGGAGCCCCGTCGTGGGTAAAACGGAACCGTATCAAAATCTTGAAAAATCTTGGAAAAATAAATTCCGCTACCTTGAATTTTTTCCTGTTCATCATTCAGGTCCAGCCCCCCAATCATGTTAGAATGGCCGATGAAATCGTTAAAGTTCTGCGACAAAGTAAATAAACCATAACCGCATTAAATTAGAGCTCAATTTCGTGTACCCATTCTCATACGTTTAGGTATGTACGATACTCAAACGTATAAGAATGGATAGACGAAATTGAGCTCTAATTCAATGCAGTTATGGTTTATATTACTTTGACGCTGAACCTTTACCATTTGATCGAACATTCTTACATAATCGGGGGGCTGATCATCTTTTGCCAAGAAACCACTCATCCATCTTACTTTTGAGATAGACAGACACCAAAATATAAATTTGTATGGCAGCCTGAACATGAACTACACCGTTTCGGTGTAGCGCCGAAACTGTGGCCGTATGTGTGGCGCCGCGATTCGGGGTAAAAAAATCAAAAATTTGAAAATACTGCTCGGCTGCCATCTTGTTTTTCCAATTTTTTATACTTTTTCTATTGATGGTTTACTAATTTCTTCAATAATTGCGAGTTGTAACGAAATCGGTTGGAAAACAAAAGAGTTGCAAGAAACATGTCGGCCGCCATCTTGTTTTTCCGAAATGTCATAATTTTTCCCTACTCGAATCCCGCACCCAAACACATCTGCCTCACATCATTGTATCGTTTTCTGGCTCTTTCTAGGAGAAAAATAAATTATGTCATTGAGTCCTAATCGCCATAATAATATAATTTGGTATGAAAAAAAATATTCCGCCATCTTGAAATTGTTTTCATTTCGCTAAATAGACCTCCTTGCTCTGATCATCTCGTGCCAAGAAACCACACTTCCATCTCTTATACTCTCCGTGATAGACACTGACGAAATTTGTATGGCGGCCATCTTGAATGCAGCATTTTGGAGTTTTTTTTAAACTCATCGCCAATTGGATGAGGTTTCGAGTGACATTTGTTCGAGCACCCCCCACCTATCTTCAATACCTTGGCCGTGCTCTTTACCCGTCTACCAAATCCTCAATCATCAGCTGTCTCCATATTTTTCTTCAAATTTCATTTTCTGACTTGTATACGAAGCCATCAGTGAAAAAAAAATTATTCATACAAAATTTTACGGAAATTTGTGGGGAAAATCTCGAAAACTACCCCAAATGTGGCAACCCTGTTTAGATATCTCGATACTACCGGTCCAGTCACACAATCGATCCATACACGTCAACTTTCCCAAATGTTGCCAACTGCCTCAAAAATGTGATCGAAATTTTGAAAAACACAAAAATAATACAAAATGGCCGCCACCTCGTTTCACAGAAACATTTTGCATAGTTTTATAATTTTCTAGTAAATTACAGGATATACCGCTCCTGATGACGTTTCAATTTTTCATCTCGCTCGCACTGAGCCGAAACGATCGCCCCTGAAAATAGGCCATGTCGAAAATCACTTTTACGTTAATAAATTCCAGTGTTGCCAGACCTCGGCGGCGAAAATACCCAAATGTCATTTGTACAAGTAAGACGCGTGGTTGCTCGTACACGAATTTTGCAAAAAATACGTATTTCTATTTTTTTATTTTTGGGGTAAATCTTGAAAATTTCTCGAGAAATGGGGTAAATTTTTTCTCCAATCCATACCTTGACTCTGTACACACAATCGCCCCGTAGAAGTCGAAACGATCCGACGTTGTGAACTATGAGAAATTTGAATTTTAAAATGGCGTTTTTTCGTACCTCAAACCGAACGGCCGTCGCTACAGCCGCCATCTTGAATTCTTAAAACCACTCCCATTTTGTCAAAATACAGGATAATTGTAGGCGAAAAAAGAAAAAAACACTATGCTCGACCACGCCGTTTCGGAACTGTGACGCCGCGGTTCGGGGTCGAAAAATAAAAAAATTGAAATACTACGGCTCAGCCGCTATCTTGTTTTTCCTATTTTTTCCACTTTTTCTATTTATCGTTTACTAATTTCTTCAATAATTGCGAGTTGTAACGAAATCGGTTAGAAAACAAAAGAGTTGCAAGAATCACTTCGGCCGCCATCTTGTTTTTCCGAAATGTCATAATTTTTCCCTACTCGGATCCCGCACCCGAACACATCTCCCATACATCATTGTATCGTTTTCTGTCTCTTTCTAGGAGAACAATAAGTTATGTCAATGAGTCCTAATCGCCATAATATAATTTGGTATGAAAAAAAAAATTCCACCATCTTGAAATTTTTTTCACTTCGCTGAATGGCTACTTGTCTTGATCATCTCTTGCCAAGAAACCACACTTCCATCGCCTATACTCTCCGAGATAGAGACCCAATAAATTTGTATGGCGGCCATCTTAAATCCGCCATTTTAAATCCGCCATTTTGAATTTTTTTTCAGCTCATCGTCTATTGGATGGAGTTTCGAATGACATTTGGTCAAGCACCTTCCACCTATCTTCAATACCTCGGCCGTGCTCTTTACCCGTCTCCAAAATCCTCAATCATCAGCTGTCTCCATGTTTTTATTCAAGTTTAATTTTCTGACATGTAAACGAAGCCATCAGTGAAAAAAAAATTTTTCATACAAAATTTTACAGGAGGAAATTTTAGGGAAAATCTCGAAAACTACCCCAAATGTGGCAACACTGTTTAGATATCTCGATACTGCCAGTCGAGTTACACAATCGATCAATACACGTCAACTTTCCCAAATGTTGCCAACTGCCTCAAAAACGTGATCGAAATTTTCAAAAACACAAAAAGAATACAAAATGGCCCAGCCGAAATGATCGCCCCTGAAAAAAGACCCTGTCGAAAATCACTTTTACTTTGATAAATTCCGGTGTTGCCAGACCTCGGCGACGAAAATACCCAAATGTCATTTGTACAAGTGAGACACGTGGTTGCTCGTACTCGAATTTTGCAAAAAGTCCGTATTTCGATTTTTTAATTTTTGGGGTAACTCTTAAAAATTCCTGAGAAATGGGGTAATTTTTTTTCCCAATCCATACGTCGAGTCTGTACTCACAATCGCCTAGTAGAAGTTGAAACGCTCTGACCTTGCCAACAGTGAGAAATTTGAATTTTAAAATTGCGTTTTTTCGTACCTCAAACAAAAAGGCCGCCGCGACAGCCGCCATCTTGAATTTTTAAAAACCACTCCCATTCTATCAAAATACAGGATAATTATAGTCGAAAAAAGAAAAAATTATCATGCTCGACCACGCCGTTTCGGATCTGCGGCACCGCGGTTCGGGGTCGAAAAATTAAAAATTTGAAAACACTACAGCTCGGCGGCCATCTTGTTTTTCCGATTTTTTCCACTTTTTCTATTGATCGTTTCCTAATTTCTTCAATAATTGCGAGTTGCAACGAAATCAGTTGGAAAACAAAAGAGTTGCGAGAATCACGTCAGCCGCCATCTTGTTTTTCCGAAATGTCATAATTTTTCCCTACTCGAATCCTGCACCCGAACACATCTCCCGTACATCATTATATCGTTTTCTGTCTCTTTCTAGGAGAACAATTATGTCAATGAGTGAGTCAGTCAGTGGTAATCGAGCTATATCCTGTTTTGTTAACCCAGGGAGCCAACCCTAAATATCGATTTTGAACGAAATCGGTAAATTAACAAAGAATTTCAAAATGGCGCTGATTTTTTACAACTTTGGTACCAGTTTCCTGTTTTGTAATCCCAGGGAGCCCTAAATATAGATTTTGAATGAAATCGGTCAATAAACAAAGGATTTCCAAATGGCGCTGATTTTTTAAAGCTTTGGTATCAGTTTTCAGTTTTGTAATCCCAGGGAGCCCTAAATATCGATTTTGAACGAAATCGGTCAATTAACAAAGAATTTCAAAATAGCGCTGGTTTTTTAAAACATTGATATCAGTTTCCTGTTTTGTGATCCCAGGGAGCCCTAAATATCGATTTTGAACGAAATCGGTCAATTAACAAAGAATTTCAAAATAGCGCTGATTTTTTAAAACTTTGGTATCAGTTTCCTGTTTTGTGATCCCAGGGAGTCCTAAATATCGATTTTGAACGAAATCGGTCAACTAACAAAGAATTTCAAAATGGCGCTGATTTTTTTAAATTTTGGTAAGTTTCCTGTTGTGTAATCCCAGGGATCCCTGGGCATGGTTAAAACGGAACCTTATCAAAATCTTGCATAGCTGTTTTACACGTCTTGTTGTCACTTCAATATTCGCCGTAATAGATTTTCTATGTAAAAATAAATTCCGCCATCTTGAAATTTTTTCCTGTTGATCAAGTAGACCTCTTGATCATTTGGTCTTGATCATCTTTTGCCAAGAAACCACTTTTCCATCTTTTATACTTTCTGAGATAGACACCAAATAAATTTGTATGACAGCCATTTAATCCGCCATTTTAATTTTTTTTCAGCTCATTATCTTTTGGATGAAGTTTCGAATGACATTTGGTCGAGCACCCCCCCCTATCTTGAATACCTTGGCCGTGCTCTTTACCCGTCTCCGAAATCCTCAATCATCAGCTGTCTTAATATATTTGTTCAAGTTTAATTTTCTGACGTGTATACGAAGCCATCAGTGAAAAAAAAATTTTTCATATAAAATTTTACAGTAGGACATTTTTGGGAAAATCTCGAAAACTACCCCAAATGTGGCAACACTGTTTAGATAACTCGATACTGCCGGTCGAGTTACACAATCGATCCATACATGTTAACTTTTCCAAGTGTTGCCAACTGCCTCAAAAACGCTGGCAGCCACCTCTTTTTACAAAAACATTTTACATAGTTTTATAATTTTCCCGTAAACTACAGGATATACCGCTCCTGATGACGTTTCAATTTTTCATCTTGCTCGCACCCAGCCGGAATGATCGCCCCTGAAAAAAGACCATGTCGAAAATCACTTTTACTTTGATAAATTCCAGTGTTGCTAGACCTCGGCGACGAAAATACTCAAATGTCATTCATACAAGTGAGACACGTGGTTGCTCGTACTCAAATTTTGCAAAAAATACGTATTTCGATTTTTTCATTTTTGGGGTAAATCTTCAAAAATTTCCCGAGAAATAGGGTAATTTTTTTTCCCAATTCATACCTCGAGTCTGTACACACAATCGCCCCGTAGAAGTCAAAACGCTCCGACGTTGCCAACTGTGAGAAATTTGAATTTTAAAATTGCGTTTTTTCGTACTTCAAACCGAACGGCCGCCGCGACAGCCGCCATCTTGAATTTTTAAAAACCAATCTCTTTCTGTCAAAATACAGGATAATTGTAGGCGAAAAAAGCAAAAAATTACCATGCTCGACCACCCCGTTTCGGATCTGTGGCGCCGCGGTTCGGGGTCGAAAAATTAAAAATTTGAAAACACTACAGCTCGGCCGCCATCTTGTTTTTCTAATTTTTTCCACTCTTTTTATTGATAGTTTACGAATTTCTTCAATCTTAGCGAGTTTTAACGAAATCGGTTGGAAAACAAAAGAGTTGCAAGAATCACGTCGGCCGCCATCTTTTTTTTCCGAAATTTCATAATTTTTCCCTACTCGAATCCCACACCCGAACACATTTCCCGTAAATCATTGTATCGTTTTCTGTCTCTTTCTATGAGAACAATTATGTGTGTCCTAATCGCTATATAATTTGGTATGAAAAAAAATATTCCGCCATCTTAAATTTTTTTTCTTTTCGCTAAATAGATCTTCTCGTCCTGTTCATCTTTGGCCGAGAAACCACTCTTTCATCTTTTATACTTTCTGAGATGGACACCAAATAAATTTGTATGGCGGCCATCTTAAATCCGCCATTTTGAATTTTTTTTCAGCTCATTGTCTTTTGGATGAAGTTTCGAATGACATTTGGTCGAGCACCCCCCACCTATCTTCAATACCTCGGCCGTGCTCTTTACCCGTCTCCGAAATCCTCAATCATCAGCTGTCTCCATATTTTTCTTCAAGTTTAATTTTCTGACTTGTATACGAAGCCATCAGTGAAAAAAAAATTTTTCATACAAAATTTTACAGGAGGAGTTTTTGGGAAAATCTCGAAAACTACCCCAAATGTGGCAACACTGTTTAGATATCTCGATACTGCCGGTCGAGTTACACAATCGAACCATACATGTCAACTTTCCCAAATGTTGCCAACTGCCTCGAAAACGTGATTGAAATTTTGAAAAACACAAAAAGAATACAAAATGGCCGCCACCTCGTTCCACAGAAACATTTTACATAGGTTCATACTTTTCCCGTAAACTGCAGGATATACCGCTCCTGATGACGTTTAAATTTTTCATCTCGCTCGCACTCAGCCGAAATGATCGCCCCTGAGAAAAGACCATGTCGAAAATCACTTTTACTTTGATAAATTCCAGTGTTGCCAGACCTCGGCGACGAAAACACCTAAATGTCATTTGTACAAGTGGGACACGTGGTTGCTCGTACTCGAATTTTGCAAAAAGTCCGTATTTCGATTTTTTTATTTTTGGGGTAAATCTTGAAAATTTCCCGAGAAATGGGGTAATTTTTTTCCCCCAATCCATACCTCGAGTCTGTACACACAATCGCCCCGTAGAAGTCGAAACGCTCCGACGTTGCCAACTTTGAGAAATTTGAATTTTAAAATTGCGTTTTTTCGTACCTTAAACAAAAAGGCCGCCGCGACAGCCGCCATCTTGAATTTTTAAAAACCACTTCCGTTCTGTCAAAATACAGGATAATTGTAGGCGAAAAAAGAAAAAAATATCATGCTCGACCACGCCGTTTCGGATCTGTGGCGCCGCGGTTCGGGGTCGAAAAATTAAAAATTTGAAAACACTACAGCTCAGCCGCCATCTTGTTTTTCCAATTTTTTCTACTTTTTCTGTTGATCGTTTACTAATTTCTTTAATAATTGCGAGTTGTAACGAAATCGGTTGGAAAACAAAAGAGTTGCGAGAATCACGTCGGCCGCCATCTTGTTTTTCCGAAATGTCATAATTTTTCCCTACTCGAATCCCGCACCCGAACACATCTCCCGTACATCATTATATCGTTTTCTGTCTCTTTCTAGGAGAACAATTATGTCAATGAGTCAGTCAGTCAGTCAGTGAGTGAGTGGTAATCGAGCTATATATAGTATAATTAGTTTTAGGTAATTTAAATTTCTTGTAATCAGACAATTTACGTAAATTGCTCCTCCGTTCTTTACAAATAAGATGCTGTATGTTATGATATTCCTCCTTAAGGATTGCCAATCTCACTTTACTTTGCACTGGCAGTAATTTACAGTATTTAAATAATCCAGCATAATCGTTAGAGTATTTTATTTTAATTTTTTTAGGTACTATTGTTTTTAGTATTTTTAGTTGTAGGTTATATATACGCGTCAAATACGTTTTAAACGTTCTACCATAACTACTTAAGCCGTAGTCAATTATCGAGTCTGCCAGTGCCAAGTATAGCAATCTTAGCGTTCTGTAAGGAAGCTTAAATTTGAGTATATATAATTTACTTAGGATAGCTCTCAGCTTATCACAAATGTAATTTATATGAGGTTGCCAGCTAAAACGATAATTGATTTTGAGGCCGATATACATGTGTTCTTTGACTATTTCAATGGACAATACATGCATAAAGGACACTATAGTTTCTTACACACTGCTACAACAGAAAAGGTAGTAGCTACTAGGTCGGCGCTCACTGAGCTCGCCGAGCCGACTCGAATCGAATCGCACAATTCGCTATTTATTTACTACTAGCTGATGCCCGCGACGTCGTCCGCGTGGTTTGGCGGGACCCTCGAACCCGATTGCAGCGCCCCCTACCGGGTCCAATTGTGAATATAAACCATCCCGGGGTCCAGACAAACCCAACAAAAAAAAGAATTAGCGAAATTGGTCCAGCCGTGTCCCGCTCTGAACCTCGAACCCGATTGCAGCGCCCCCTACCGGGTCCAATTGTGAATATAAACCATCCCGGCGTCCAGACAAACCCAACAAAAAAAGAATTAGCGAAATTGGTCCAGCCGTTCACGCGTGATGCCGTGACCAAGGGAAATATGGATTCATTTTTATAATATACCCCTATTTCACCCCTTCGGGGGTGGAATTTTGCAAAACTGTGAGACACATATGTTTTCATTTTCTACCCGCAGCTCATATATCAAGTTTCATGGCTATAACTTGAGAAATTAAGGACTTTCATACAATCTTTCAACCCCTATTTCACCCCTTTGGGTGTAGAATTTCGGGATAAGAAGTATCACATGTCCTACCTCGTAGTATGGGCTCAAATCGTGCCAAGTTTCGTTTGAATTCATTCAGTAGTTCATTCAGTAGTCGCGGCCAAGATACAGACAGACAGACAGACAGACAAAAATAATAGTAGATTATTCAACATGGGGGTAATGCAAGGTCTTACGTCACGGGCGCCGGGATAAACCCCAAGCGCAAGGAGGGATAGGTATATACGATACGTTACGGTACGTTTAGGTATGTACGATACCCTAAACGTATAAGAATAGGCAGACGAAATTGAGCTCTAATTCAATGCATATATATGGTTTTATTTTACTTTGACAAAAATCTTAAACGATTGATCGGACATTCTTAGATGATTGGGGCCAAGACCAGGCAAGCCGCCTAGCGTCTGTTGGCTATGCACATGCCTAGCTTTCAGCAGTGCCATATCAACAACACACAACTGCCATTTCTCGGCCGCGCGGCAAGGAGCATGCCTGAGAACCTTGAACGCCTAATAACAACCGGCGTGGATGGAAAGAGAAGTAGAGGAACGAGACGGTCAGTATGGTTATAGTCACCTGCAGCAACATGCAAGCCTCTCTTTAGAAGGCACAGGATCGTGCTGCCTGGCGAGCCCTAACAAGAGAGCGGACATAGAGGGTCACGACCCTCCGTCATGAGGAAACGACAACCAGGAGTGCCATATGAGCACTGCATTAGTGCTGGTCAATACAGCTCATATTGCAATGGCGCGGAGTCAGTGTCCGCTTCAACTTAAGTTGACTTACGAGGCCTTTACAATAATGGAAAATGAACACGTATCATCAGTGTGAGTGTTAGTGTACGGGCACGAAACTAGCGACGGCCGAGCAACGGCGACAGCGGGGCGATGGGGTCCGAGAGCTGGCGACGAATTTCAGGAAGGGCCTTTAGGCAAGCTGCAATTGTGGAACAATATAATTTCGTTCACTGGCGAATCCAGTCCTTCCAGTCTGGTAGAGCGTTTGCAGTTATTTCGCTACTGCGCAGCATATAAATTTGCAAAAAAAACAAAAAAAAAACATTTTTTTGGCAACTTGATTTTTTTATCTTTAAATTTTATACTTATAGAATTCGAAAAAATAAATCCCAGACGTTTTTGTTTGCCATAAAGTATTACCAGACCTCTTCAAAATTCTTCCCGAAATTCGTCGCCAGCTCTCCAACTACATCGCCCCGCTACCGCCGTCGCTCCGCTACCGATCATTTCGTGGTACACTTATGCCCGTTTGCACTAAACTCAAGTTAGGCTTGTCCTAGTTAAGATACACCTAGGCTTAAGAACGGCCTAGCAAAAAAATTCGTTTGCACTGACAGTCTTGTCCTTGCTGTGTCGTAACTTAAGCATTGCCTAGTTAGGCATCTCTAGGAACGAATGGAATGAATGATTGTTTATGGTTTTTTTAAAAAAATATATCTTGCAAAGTAATGTAAACACTAGACTATTTTTTTACCTTATCTTGTCATAACCTCAGGCATGAGTTGAATAGAGACAAAAGCTCATTTCATTTGTCTTCATTGAAAAGACATTGGTGTATTTTATTTTATTGGTTTATATATTGCACAGGTGACATTATGTACGTGGAGTTGAAGGTTATTTATTTTACGGGATTTTATAAATCAGAAATTAAAATGGAAAGACAAATAAATAAACGAAAAAGAACTGCCGTAACAGCACACGATACTGCATCAAATAAAGAGAAAGAACAGGCTTGGGCAAAAATCACCCAAATTCACAATTCCAGTGGTGACATAATGAGAAAGAAGGAGAAAGAATCTAATAAATCTTGTGCCATTTTGCTTGTGATCAGTGTAGTGTTCTACCTAAATAACAATCACAATAACAATGTAGGTACTCTGTGGTTGTGATACCTATCAACCACAGAGTAGGTACATATCAACCGTGAGACCAATCAAAATGGTCCACAGACTACAAAAAATTCAACTTAAGTATCGCCTAACGCTTGGGCGCTTACTAATCGGGCTCATAAAGTTAGGCATCTCCTAAGTGGATTTAGGAATGGCCTAAGGTTAGTGCAAGCTTTTTAAACGCTAGGATAAGCCTAAACAAGTTGGGCAGGAAATTAGGCGATTCCTAAGTTTAGTGCAAACGGGCATTAGAAGCTTGAGCGCCTTATCAGTGAGTTCTCGTGTGTTTCACAAACTGACTATTACGTGAACATTTGTAATTACAAATCTTACAAGTAAACGGCTTTTCACCAGTTTGAGTTCTCATGTGCGTAACTAAACTACTTTTATCTGCACATTTGTATTCGCATATCTTGCATGAATACGGCTTTTCACCAGTGTGAGTTCTGATGTGCCTCACAAAACTACTTTTATAATGCACATTTGTATTCGCATATCTTGCACGAATACGGCTTTTCACCCATGTGAGTTCTCATGTGCGTAACTAAACTACTTTTATCTGCACATTTGTATTCGCATATCTTGCATGAATACGGCTTTTCACCAGTGTGAGTTCTCATGTGCTTCACTAAATCGCTATTTTGTGCAAATTTGCTATCGCATATCTTACATGTGTATGGCTTTTCACCAGTGTGAGTTCTCATATGCCTCACTAATTTACTATTTTGTGCAAATTTGTAATTACAAATCTTACAAATAAACGGCTTTTCACCAGTGTGAGTTCTCATGTGCGTACCTAAACTACTTTTATCTGCACATTTGTATTCGCATATCTTGCATGAATACGGCTTTTCTCCTGTGTGAGTTCTCATGTGCCTCACAAAACTACTTTTATCTGCACATTTGTATTCGCATATCTTGTATGAATACGGCTTTTCACCAGTGTGAGTTCTCATATGCGTAACTAAATTACTTTTCTTTGCACATTTGTATTCGCATATCTTGCATGAATACGGCTTTTCACCAGTGTGAGTTCTCATGTGCGTAACTAAATTACTTTTATCTGCACATTTGTATTTGCATATCTTGCATGAATACGGCTTTTCACCAGTGTGAGTTCGCATGTGCCTCACTAAATCACTATTTCGGGCAAATTTGTTTTCGCATATCTTGCATGAATACGGCTTTTCACCCGTGTGAGTTCTCATGTGCGTCACTAAATCGCTATTTTGTGCAAATTTGTAATTACAAATCTTACAAATAAACGGCTTTTCACCAGTGTGAGTTCTCATGTGCGTAACTAAATTACTGTTATCTGCACATTTGTATTCGCATATCTTGCATGAATACGGCTTTTCTCCTGTGTGAGTTCTCATGTGCCTCACAAAACTACTTTTATCTGCACATTTGTATTCGCATATCTTGCATGAATACGGCTTTTCACCAGTGTGAGTTCTCATGTGCTTCACTAAATCGCTATTTTGTGCAAATTTGCTATCGCATATCTTACATGTGTATGGCTTTTCACCAGTGTGAGTTCTCATATGCCTCACTAATTTACTATTTTGTGCAAATTTGTAATTACAAATCTTACAAATAAACGGCTTTTCACCAGTGTGAGTTCTCATGTGCGTAACTAAATTACTGTTATCTGCACATTTGTATTCGCATATCTTGCATGAATACGGCTTTTCACCAGTGTGAGTTCTCATGTGCGTACCTAAACTACTTTTATCTGCACATTTGCATTCGCATATCTTGCATGAATACGGCTTTTCTCCTGTGTGAGTTCTCATGTGCCTCACAAAACTACTTTTATCTGCACATTTGTATTCGCATATCTTGCATGAATACGGCTTTTCACCAGTGTGAGTTCTCATATGCGTAACTAAATTACTTTTCTTTGCACATTTGTATTCGCATATCTTGCATGAATACGGCTTTTCACCAGTGTGAGTTCTCATGTGCAATAATAAAAGGCTATTTTGTGTACATTTATATTCACATAACGCACAGGAGAAACGTTTTATAATACTGTGAGTCTTCATGTGTTGAACCAAGAGACTTCTTTGCTTAAATATTTTACGACAAATGTCACAAATGAACGATATTTTCTCAGAATGTGTACTACTTTGTGTTGAATTATTACACTGAAAACTAACTATATTATTTAAACAATTAGTTTTAATTTGTAAAGATTTAGATACAAATTCTTTTACAGTATCTGTATCAGTAACAGAAGACCTAACAGCATTTTGTGCCTTCATCAGTGATCCGTCTTGTCTTGGAACAACTTTCATAATATCATATAATTTGACAAAACAATGTAGTATTTTGTATCGGCAACTGATGTTTGTACCGGCTTCTTCAGTTGGGGGAACTTCTATTTCGTTTTTTATTGCAACACTCGTGGACAGAGGAGCAACTGTAAACAAACATTTAGACTATTAAAGTTGTTCTTCTTGATAAAGGTGTAAAAGTTAAAATGCTAAGTATCACAGTATCTCACCTGAGGTCTGAGCCGCGCGCGCGGAAGGGCTGGGGTCTGCCTGCCTGTGAAATATATCAGAATGTATCTAGAGTGTACTGGGGAGCCACTAGCCAGTACGTAGCTGTACTGCATATAGCAGGTTAGAGAGGAGGAAAGGGTATCATTATTAACGTAACTGCAACTTGAACTAAACATTATTGGTACTGGCAGGTATACTGACTTGTTCTCAGTGATGAGTGAAGAGTGTGAAGAGCTAGAGCTCACAGCTGTATGAGGCTTGCATACTTGTGACGTGTCACATACACCATCACCGTCACCGTTCTGCCAAACACAAAACAAATTTATAACATTTCTGTCCTTAGTTTAATTAATTAACCAAAAAAAGATGCAAACAATGTGGTACAATAATAGTCGGCGCCCTTAAAACTATTAAAGTTAAATGCATCTAATAAGTAGCACTAGCTAAACTTAAGCTACCTTTTACTACTACTTTAATACAAAGCAATAACGAAAAATAAAATAAAAATACAATGAATAGATAAGAAATAGATTTATGAATAATAGTTATAAGTACCTAAAGCCCTACACGCAACAAATAAACTAATTACAAAATAAAAAACAGTATTTAGTCAGAAAAGGAGTAAGTAAGTGTTCCTTTAACTTCATCTTAAGGACTCCTTCACTGACTTTAATTTCCTCTCTCAGCCATTCCATGTTATTGTCAATTTTGGGTACTAAATAGCAGTTTAATTTGAAAAGTTGCCTCAAGCTTTTCTCAGCAGAACTGCTTTCCAAACCGGTGGTAGAGTCGAAACATGACGTAACATAAGAGACACCTGTGTGTCCTACATGTTTTAAATAAATGAATTGAATTGAATTTTTACTATAATAGTTCCACTTTTAATGAATGAACTAGAAGTTTAATTTGCTATAATCCGCCACAGTAGACAAATCTATGTGACATTGCGTGTCTTTCACCAATAGCATGCCACACCCAACACCCACCACCCAGCAACTCGCACCAGCACAGCACCACACCACACAAATCCTCCAAATCACTCTCAAGAGAGTTTGAACTAAAGCAAATTAAACTTCTAGTTCATTCATTATCATGGACTTCCGCAAAGTAACGCCTGCTTCGATTCAATAGTTCCACTTTTGGCATCGTACATCTTTTCTGTCTATTACTTCTTGTGCATTCTTTAGTTTTATGGGGTTTTTAAATTTATTTCAAAATAATGTTCCTTAGCTATAGAGGTATTACTACTTTACTGAATATTGGTACTTAATCATTTAAGATCCACAAAGAAAAAGAAATAAAAAAAAGAATGAGCTCCTCTACAACTATATAAGCTATAACACGAACTAACAAGTTGACGAAAGTGTTCAACAGTGGGAAACTATCTCACCTGGAGATGCATGCTCATATGTTGCATGTGCGCTTGTTCATGGACAAATTCCTCCAAACAAATTGTACATTGAAAGGTAATACTTTCATACTTTAGCAGATCCTGAACAAAATCATTATCTTTGATATTATCGTCATCTTCATATATCACTTGCATGTCTCCATCAACCGACATAGAGTCATCCCTCTCCTCAGTTTTCACCACATTTCTCTGATAAGTTTCCTCTAATTCTGTCTGTTTGTCTTCTGAGGGGTGTTCCAGTATGTGTAAGTCACAGTGGTCAGGTCCTAGCGTTGTCAACACCATATTGCTCTTTAGTTGGTGTTTTGTGCGGTTTATCGTTTTAACATGTCGTCTTGTTATCTGTTGAGACACAAGTTACATATTCAACACACATAGTACATGGACAGAGAAAGAATACATGTAAATGTATTAAATACTCACTAATTCATGTTTCTCAACTAAGTCCATCATCAGTGCACGCGCTCTCAAGCTCTTGTCTCTAAATCTACTAAAGTTCATCAATGTCTGAGCACATTGTATGCAAACTGTTTGTTTTAAATTGCCTTGATCATGCGGCTGTAACAAAATGTAATAAAAGTATTCAAACATTCCTATCAAATAATCCTTTTTTCTCCCAACACTGTTTAAATTATTTTTGATAGCGTATGAGATTCAAGAAGTAGTTTTAACTCTGGGATATAACTTCACTAAGCGTGTCTTTATTCCGTACTAGATGATGCCTGCGACTTCGTCCGCGTGGAATAAAATGTTTTGGCTCCCACGGAAACTCTTTAATTTCCCAGGATAAAAAGTTATTCCGTTCCCCGGGATACAAACTATCCTCATATAAAATTTAATAAAAAACGGTTGAACAGATGGGCCATGAAAGTGTAGCAGACAGATACACTTTCACATTTATACCTCGTAGCTTTAGTTATAAGATATCAATTAGAATTAATATCACCATCACATCACCATCATGTTATCAGTGATAATTATCACCAGCACATCTTTTACTTTGTAAGCATTACGTTCAAAAGGTGTACTTTGTACATACCTATTTTGAATAAATATGTTTTGAATTGAATTAAATATAATATTGGTATGGAAGTATGGATGTGTACTTGTTGTACATAACTGTAGATCATAAATTAACAACTTACAGGATGTCCGGTTAACTTTTCATATGTTTCTTCCAATTTGTGTTTACTCATTAGAAACAGCTTGCTGTCAGTGTCTAGGCATATCATGCAAACCTGTAAATATACTACCAGTTACTAATACATACAATGCTGCAATGTGGTATGTGAGGAAACTTTAGATCCAATATATTATGTCTTCGCTCCTTTCCCAAGCACACTAATTGACCTGATAACTTTTGATTTGCTAATAATATAATATTAAATAATGAGTTACCTGCACTGTTGAAGGAATAGCACCAGCACCAATCTGCCTTGAGCCACTTTCTGTTTCATAAATGTCATCATTGAGAAAATGCTGCGAGCAGACCACAGCAGAGTCTGGTAGGTGACTGTCTTGTTTGCCTAGGGCTCTGAGCCAAGCGGCACGGAGATGCGCTTCACTGGGGAAACTGGAAGTTACCACTCATGTTATACACAAGCAAACAAACTTATATGAGAGTGATTTATGTTCTACACAGTGTAACTACCAGTTCCAGTTACACTACAAGTTTACACACACAGATAACTCCTCGAAAGCTCTGGCTTTGCTGCAGACATGCTGCAGGCAGTGTTTCAATGACCTGCAGTGCGACTGACTGATCTTTACTAACTGATTACTGCTCAGACCAGCAGTCTTTGATTTAAATTCAACTTTAACATTCTGCAGTTTGACTAGGTACCTATTATAGTGAGATTTTGCCTACGACCACGGCTTGCGACTTGCGAGTCAATCTAATATACTCACCCATGAAAACTTACGCCCTTCCCCTCCGCCTCTGATGTGGATACATTGTCCGCAGTATTTTTGCAGAAAGGCACACAACACCGCATTGTCAATGCTTATTTTGTTTTACTTATATCGCGAGTTGAGTCTCAAGCTAGACATACATAGACGATTGCAGACAAGTTAATAACTATGCACAAGCAAATGTTACTGATAGTGGTTATTTTTCAATGGGTACCTATAGTAATAGATTTATGATGACTTTAAGGTTTGCATGAATTACATTCAACTTAGGCCTTAGGGTATGATCTGGCCTGCTAGCTAATAATAAATAATAACTTCTTATTTTGAGTTAGTGAACTTTTGCGTAAAAGTGCGCCTTTTTAATTAAATATTAAATTCCAATGTGTTTTTTTTTGTTTTCCCCAGGCTGGTTTTGACTTTTGTTGACCCAGAGACACAGAGCACAATATACTCCCCAAGTCCCCAGAGAGTAGTAAGTAGCACAGATCACTAATAAACTAGTCCAGGGACAGATGGGACAGTGCAAAAGTTGACTGTTAGTTCCATTGCATGCGCAAAGCGCTAGTGTCGCAAGAAGTGATGGGACCATAGAAATAGGAAGAGAGTAGTCGTAATTCCTAATTCTATGGTTGGGACCACAAGTTGGGACATAATATCTGGGTGACCGATTTTTTTTGGTAAATCAAATTAAAATTTAATAAAAATAATAATAATAATAAAACAATCGAAAAAAAAAAACAGACTGGAGACATCTCACGCTGGATTCGAACCGGGAACTTCTAGATTCGTGTCCGCCCTATTTCCACCTGAGCTATTCTAACCATTTAAATCGTGGCGAAATTTACCTTTTCGTACCACTTGCTCAAAAAAGTGACATTCTATGCCACAAAAAGCGAACATAACAATAGTCATTTTTAATCTGTTAAAAACAGGGAAAGAAAGTTGTACTGAATTTCATTCATCCTCTAGGGGGAGAATGTGATTTAAATTTGGAATACTTACCGAAAATACTGAACTACATCTGTGTTTACACCATTGAGTTTGTATATAAAGCATTATACATCTTTTTGAAAAAGGAATACCTACGCATTTAATAAGCAGTTATGATTATTAATTAAAATGTCGAAAACTGACGAGGCCGTATGAGCTTGATGCCTTTGATTTTCCGACAAAAAAATATTAGTCTAGGAATTTGCCGCGTTTTTGTTTTCTTCAAATACATAAACGTTATTTGTAACTCTCTCTATCAATAATTGGACCAATGTTTCGAATGTTAACTTTTACTTTTAATTTGCTTTTGACTTTTTACTTTTTGACGACCTCCGTGGCGCAGTGTGTAGCGCTGTTGTCTTAACGTGCGGAGGTCCCGGGTTCGATACCCGGCAGGGTCAATTTGGGAATTTATAATTTCTGAATTTTCCCTGGTCTGGCCTGGTGGGAGGCTTCGGCCGTGGCTAGTTACCACCCTACCGGCAAAAACGTGCCGCCAAGCGATTTAGCGTTCCGGTACGTTGCCGTGTAGAAACCGAATAGGGGGATGGGTTTAATATAACTGCCATGCCCCTAACAGGTTAGCCCGCTACCATCTTAGACTGCATCATCACTTACCATCAGGTGAGATCGCAGTCAAGGGCTAACTTGTAGTGGATAAAAAAAAAATTGTCATTATTTTTAATAAATGCTTATCTCATATTATTATTGTGTTAATTTTTTCGCAAATGGTACGAAAAGTAGAGTATTTTCCTCGGTGATAAAGCTGTCTTTGTCTTGGGTGAACTTAAATCCCTCGCTACACGCAGGACTCGTCTTAAATCCCTCGCTTCGCTCGTGATTTAAGTTTTTAACACCCTCGCTACGCTCGGGAGTAAACCTCGAGTCCTTCGTTACGCTCGCGATTTAAATCGTCACCCGCGACAGAAGACATTGCTTTATCCCCTTGGTTAATAATCTACTATTGTATTCTAATGATATTGAAGCAGCTTGGCATTGCCTGAAAACACGGATAAAACCATAGACATAGAATTTTTTCCTAAGCCTAGTATGGATAAAACGACATTTTCTGAAAAGGAATCCTAGCTAGATCGATTTATAGCCCCCGAAACTTCATGCATATGGTCCAAGATCCCAGAGCGATCAGACATAACTTATTTTCACATAGATGGAACCTTAGGTTCTCAGTAGCATCTCATATTCTTAATAATTCTTTGAATACCTGCGGGCCTGTGGAGGTCTCCTTGTGACACCTGGGCAGGTACCAGGTAAGAAAGGTAACTAAAAATAAGTGTTACATAACTTAAATTTACATGGCTGATTTTTTATATTTATTAATATGTTTTGAAGAATATTATTCTAAAATAGTATCCTAAGTGTCAGACACTTTCCATGGGCCAAAACTTTTGTCAGACGCTTTATAGCTCCACAAAAAATAAAATATGAACTTTACTTATTTTTAGTACCTAAAGTAAATATTTATTTGGTAAAATATGGTACAGACAAGATGTTATTGGTAATTAAGTAAGTACAAGCATATTTTATCGTTACCGACGTCCAAATATTGAATTAATATTATTAATCAACTAAAAAAAAACTATACAAAAAAAAACTAATCTTATGAACATTAAAATTAAGGCAATAATGTAAATAGGTAATAGTTAAGACAATTAATAGTAGATTAGTAGCCAAGGGTTGTAAGGCATCAATTGCAGCCCGAGATATTTAGGGGCACGAGCGCAGGGAGGGCGCCTATAGTTCGAGGGTGCAATTGATGCTTACACCCGAGCTAACTACTCTGCTTTACATCTCGATTGTGAGGTAAAGTAGGTCCTTATTACCCCCAAATGGAGCTTGTAGGTGACCAATTAGCGCTCTAGGGTAATAATGTAGCTAGAAAAGCCCTAGGGCGGTAAGTAATTAAAAAAAAACTCTTCACTCTTTCAAAAAGTTCGCGTACATCTAACCATCATACTTTTGTAATTACTTACCGCCCTAGGGCTTTTCTAGCTACATTATTACCCCAGAGCGCTAATTGGTCACCTACAAGCTCCATTTGGGGGTAACAAGGACCTACTTACTTACCGAATATGAGAGATGTAAATTATAATATTATATAATGCAAGCTCTTACTAAACCTTAGTTTCAATCTCTTGATATGTGAACAGTTGTTCTTATAAGATACATTAATATCTTTAAACCGAATTTACGTAATATGTCTGATTTTTAACCGACTTCCAAAAAAGGAGGAGGTTCTCAATTATTATATTTAATTTCATGAAAATCGTTATATTTTATTCATAGAAAGGCAGTCGTAATTCCTAATTCCATGATTTTATTTCGTTTACCACAGAACACTTAGTTGCGACACTAGCGCTTTGCGAATTCTGGAACTAAAGCTGTCACGGGCCTGGTAAGTAGTAACCCAGAGAGATTTTGACTACCGACCAGAAACAAAAGGTTTGACTTCTTCTTTTCTTATCTATGGCCTTTAGTACTGCGGTTTGGTGGTCCGCACTCCGCAGTCCGCAGTAATTCCGCCAGTGTCAACCACCGACCAGAAACAGAAGGTGTCAACGTTAACTTGGAGACAACAACGTGTAAATGGCTCGGTTCTTGAACCGTTATGCCCATACATTGAAATCTAGTATGAATGGACTATACTTAATCTATACTGTACTAGCTGATGCCCGCGACTTCGTCCGCGTGGTTTCTCTTTATTCCCGCGGGAACTCCTTAATTTTCCGGGATACAAAGTAGCCTATGTTACTCTCCAGGTCTTCAACTATACCCATGTCAAAAATCACGCCGTTCCGTTGCAACGTGATTGAAGGACAAACAAACAAACAAACACCGAAACCGGAAAACCTCAATCCACGCGGACGAAGCCGCGGGCATCAGCTAGTATTTTATAATATGACATACCTACCATTCACAAAACATACAAGTTTATCAAATACATGATATGTATGCGCAAAGTGATTATTTAAATTGACGCGCGCGCGGAACATTGAGGTTGAACTGCGTAACTAAACAAACAAACAAATAGACAAAAATACATTTATTCCAAGCAACATAATATGTCATACAGTTATAGTAGGTACGTATTAGTGATACAAACTAGTGTACGTCACTCGAAGAGATCTTAGTCTGAATCTAATCATTAACGGTAAGGATCTTGCGGAAAAATTAAACATTGACATAAATTTAAAATTTTCGTAAGTTCTTAATAGAACGCATCCATTAGTTACGTGAGAGAATTTTGGCGATTTTTCGTTTTCCCCATTATCAGTGTGCGTGTTAGAAGCTTGAGCGCCTTATCAGTGAGTTCTCGTGTGTTTCACTAACTGACTATTACGTGAACATTTGTAATTACAAATCTTACAAGTAAACGACTTTTCACCCGTGTGAGTTGTCATGTGCCTCACTAAATTAATATTTTGTGTAAATTTGTAATTGCAAATCTTACAAATAAACGGCTTTTCACCAGTGTGAGTTCTCATGTGCGTAACTAAATTACTTTTATCAGCACATTTGTATTCGCATATATTGCATGAATACGGCTTTTCACCAGTGTGAGTTCTCATGTGCCTCACTAAAGCAAAATGATGGGAAAATTTGCTGTGGCATATCTTACATAAAAAGAGCTTTTCACCAGTGTGAGTTCTCATATGACTCACTAAACGACTATTTGTGGCAAATTTGGTATTGCATATCTTGCATGAATACGGCGTTTCACCAGTGTGAGTTCTCATATGACTCACTAAACGACTATTTGTGGCAAATTTGGTATTGCATATCTTGCATGAATACGGCTTTTCACCAGTGTGAGTTCTCATGTGCGTAACTAAACAACTTTTATCTGCACATTTGTATTCGCATATCTTGCATGAATACGGCTTTTCACCAGTGTGAGTTCTCATGTGCGTAACTAAACAACTTTTATCTGCACATTTGTATTCGCATATCTTGCATGAATACGGCTTTTCACCAGTGTGAGTTCTCATGTGCGTCACTAAATTAATATTTTGTGCAAATTTGTAATTGCAAATCTTACAAATAAACGGCTTTTCACCAGTGTGAGTTCTCATGTGCCTCACTAAATCACTATTTCGTACAAATTTGTAATTGCAAATCTTACAAATAAACTGCTTTTCACCAGTGTGAGTTCTCATGTGCGAAACTAAATTACTTTTAACTGCACCTTTGTATTCGCATATCTTACATGAATACGGCTTTTCACCAGTGTGAGTTCTCATGTGCGTAACTAAATGACTTTTATCTGCAAATTTGTATTCGCATATCTTGCATGAATACGGCTTTTCACCAGTGTGAGTTCTCATGTGCGTATCTAAATTACTTTTAACTGCACATTTGAATTCGCATATCTTGCATGAATACGGCTTTTCACCAGTGTGAGTTCTCATGTGCGTAACTAATTTACATTTATCTCTACATTTGTATTCGCATATCTTGCATGAATACGGCTTTTCACCAGTGTGAGTTCTCATGTGCCTCACTAAATCACTATTTCGCGCAAATTTGTTATCGCATATCATGCATGAATACGGCTTTTCACCAGTGTGAGTTCTCATGTGCGTATCTAAAGTACTTTTAAATGCACATTTGTATTCGCATATCTTGCATGAATACGCCTTTTCACCATTGTGAGTTCTCATGTGCATAACTAAATAACTTTTATCTCTACATTTGTATTTGCATATCTTGCATGAATACGGCTTTTCACCAGTGTGAGTTCTCATGTGCCTCACTAAATCACTATTTCGGGCAAATTTGTATTCGCATATCTTGCATGAATACGGCTTTTCACCAGTGTGAGTTCTCATGTGCGTATCTAAATGACCATTTTGTGCAAATTTGAAATTGCAAATCTTACATAAAAATGGCTTTTCACCAGTGTGTGTTCTCATGTGCCTCACTAATGTAATTTTCTGTGCACATTTGTAATTGCAAATCTTACAAATAAATGGTTTTTCACTTGTGTGAGTTCTCACGTGCCTCACTAAATAACTATTTTGTGTACATTTATATTCACATAACGCACAGGAGAAACGTTTTATAACACTGTGAGTCTTCATGTGTTTAACCAAGAGACTTTTTTGTTTAAATATTTTACGACAAATGTCACAAATGAACAATAATTTCTCAGAATGTGTACTTTGTGTTGAATTATTACATTGTAAACTAACTATATTATTTAAACAATCAGTTTCACTTTGTAAAGATTTAGATACAATTTCTTTTACAGTATCTGTATCTGTAATAAAAGACCAAACAGCATTTTGTGCCTTCATCAGTGATCCGTCTTGTCTTGGAACAACTTTCATAAAATCATATAATTTGACAAAACAATGTAGTATTTTGTATCGGCAACTTATGTTTGTATCGGCGTCTTCAGTTGGGGGAACTTCTATTTCATTTTTTATTGCAACACTCGTGGACAGAGGAGCAACTGTAACCAAACATTTAGACTATTTAAGTTGTTTTTCTTGATAAAAGTTAAAATGCTAAGTATCGCAGTATCTCACCTGAGGTCTGAGCCGCGCGCGCGGAAGGGCTGGGGTCTGCCTGCCTGTGAAATATATCAGAATGTATCTAGAGTGTACTGGGGAGCCACTAGCCAGTACGTAGCTGTACTGCATATAGCAGGTTAGAGAGGAGGAAAGGGTATCATTATTAACATAACTGCAACTTGAACTAAACGTTATTGGTACTAGCAGGTATACTGACTTGTTCTCAGTGATGAGTGAAGAGTGTGAAGAGCTAGAGCTCACAGCTGTATGAGGCTTGCATACTTGTGACGTGTCACATACACCATCACCGTCACCGTTCTGCCAAACACAAAACAAATTAATAACATTTCTGTCCGTCAATACTGAAAGAGCTCCAGAACTAAAGTCAAAGTCAAAGTCAAATATTTTTTATTCAAATAAGCTTTTACAAGCGCTTTTGAATCGTTATAATATGAATCTACCGCTGGTTCGGAATGCCATTCCTACCGAGAAGAGCCAGCAAGAAACTCGGTGGTTGCTCTTTTCCATCAAAACTTACAATCATCATAATGATACAAGTAACTGCAGTCCCACGCATAGCTGGAGCGAATCAAATCCACGCTTTTTTTTTTTTTTTTTATCATTTACGTAATCTTCGATTGTATAGTAGGTAAGCTTTTCTCACGAGCATACAACACTCAATACACGCCAAGACTGGCAGACAGAGGCAGCCCCATTTCCGACGGTAACTATGTTATGATATACAAGTTGATGAAAGTGTTCAACAGTGGAAAACTATCTCACCTGGAGATGCATGCTCATATGTTGCATGTGCGCTTGTTCATTGACAAATTCCTCCAAACAAAGGGAGGGAGCACTTTCGTATTTTAATGGATCTGCAGCAAAATCATTGATATTATTGTCATCTTCATATATCACTTGCATGTCTCCATCAACCGACATAGAGTCATCCCTTCGTTCAGTTTTCACTACACCTCTGTGATGAGTTTCCTCTAATTCTGTCTGTTTGTCTTCTGAGGGGTGTTCCAGTATGTGTAAGTCACAGTGGTCAGGTCCTAGCGTTGTCAACACCATATTACTCTTTAGTTGGTGTTTTGTGCGGTTTATCATTTTAACATGTTGTCTTGTTATCTGTTGAGACACAAGTTAAATATTCAACACATGTAGTACATGGACAGAGAAAGAATACATGTATTAAATACTCACTAATTAACACTACTACACTACTCACTAATTAACACTAATTAACACTATTACATGTATTTAATACTCACTAAATGTATTAAATACTCACTAATTCATGTTTCTCAACTAAGTCCATCATCAGTGCACGCGCTCTCAAGCTCTTGTCTCTAAATCTTCTAAAGTTTATCAATGTCTGAGCACATTGTATGCAAACTGTTTGTTTTAAATTTCCTTGATCATGCGGCTGTAACAAAAGGTAATTAAAGTATTCAAGCATTCCTATCAAATAATCCTTTTTTGTCCCAACACTGTTTACATTATTATTGACAGCGTATGAGATTCAAGAAGTAGTTTTATCTCTGGGATACAACTTCATTAAGCATGGCTTTATTCTGTACTAGACTTTGTCGACGTGGATTAAATAAAGTAATAATAAATTAAATAATTCCATTTAACATTTTGTATATATCTACTAATTGTAATTCTGTTGGTAGTTTAAATAAAATAAAATAAATTTTTTTTTACTTCTGAGGGAACTCTTTAATTTCCCGGGATAAAAAGGCTATGTCCTTCCCCAGGATGTAACCTGTCTCTGTACCAAATTTCATCAAAATCAGTTGAGTAGTTGGGCTGTGAAAGTGTAGCAGACAGACAAATGTGGATGTGTACTTGTTGTATTAGTATGGATGTATACTTGTACATGACTGTAGATTATAAATTAACAACTTACAGGATGTCCGGTTAACTTTTCATATGTTTCTTCCAATTTGTGTTTACTCATTAGAAACAGCTTGCTGTCAGTGTCTAGGCATATCATGCAAACCTGTGAATATACTACCAGTTACTAATACATACAATGCTGCAATGTGGTATGTGAGGAAACTTTAGATCGAATATATTATGTCTTAGCTCCCTTCTCAAGCACACTTGACCTGATAACTTTTGATTTGCTAATTATATAATATTAAATAATGAAATACCTGCACTGTTGAAGGAATAGCACCAGCACCAATTTGCCTTGAGCCACTTTCTGTTTCATAAATGTCATCATTGAGAAAATGCTGCGAGCAGACTTCAGCAGAGTCTGGCAGGTGACTGTCTTGTTTGCCGAGGGCTCTGAGCCAAGCAGCACGGAGATGCGCTTCACTGGGGAAACTGGAAGTTACCACTCATGTTATACACAAGAAAACAAACTTATATCAGAGTGATTTATGTTCTAGACAGTATAACTACCAGTTCTAGTTACACTACAAGTTTACACACACAGATAACTCCTCGAAAGCTCTGGCTTAGCTGCAGACATGCTGCAGGCAGTGTTTCAATGACCTGCAGTGCGACTGACTGATCCATACTAACTGATTACCTACTGCTCAGACCAGCAGTCTTTGATAATTCAACTTTAACATTCTGCAGTTTGACTACCTATTATATTGAGATTTTGCCTACGACCACGGCTTGCGACTTGCGAGTCAATCTAATATACTCACCCATGAAAACTTACGCCCTTCCCCTCCGCCTCTGATGTGGATACATTGTCCGCAGTATTTTTGCAGAAAGGCACACAACACCGCATTTTCAATGCTTAGGTATTTTGTTTTACTTAAATCGAGAGTTGAGTCTCAAGCTCGACATACATGATTGCAGACAAATTATTAACTACGCACAAGCAAATGTTATCGGTAAATAGTTGTTCTTTTTCAATGGTTATTAGATTTAAGATAAACTTTGGGGTTTGGATGATTTACATTCAACTTAGTTATGGTATGATCTGGTCTGCTAATAATAATTATGCGATTTTGTAATAATTTGTTCTAATCACAGATCACTCTTATACTAGTCGTTCTAATAAATCTTTTTGCTTTTTTGGTCTCTGCCTTTTTGTTTTGCAAATTTTTTGAAGATTTTGACAACCATAGAATAATTTAACCCCATAAAACCTTATCGTTGACAACGATTTTATTTTGAGAAATGACACTTTTGACATGAGAGTGGTTTTTTTTTATAACTTCTTTTACGGCTCTGGGTTCTAGCCCGTTTGATCCTCAGGAGAATGGTCACATGTGGGCATCACAGACATATAAATATAAGCAGACACAACATAAATTTCACACCCACATAGACAAGTGTATGCGAATCAGTGTGACTTAGTGTGACCGTGTCCCTGCAAGCAAAAATGTGTATGTATTAATTTGCTGCAACACTGTGCTACACCAACGCACACATTGACAAAAATTCAATGCGTGGCAGTCATTATAAGACGTCTATGAGACCTATGGCGTTTGTTTACATTGTGTTGTCTTGGGTGTCATAAGTTTTTTGTGAAATTTGGAGATTTATATGAATATTTACTGAAATAAAATGGTGAAGTGTTGTGTCCCCCTGTGTTACAACGCTTCGTACAGGAAAACCCCAGAAGTAACGTTCCATCGGTAAGTAAAATTCACGCTATCATGTAGCTTTGGAATGTTTTCGTATCGCATCGTATCAAGGCTAAGATATCTAATATTTTATAGTTGTTATGACGAAATATGTAGCCATGCATATATTAAAACTATAATATTATGGTTTTCTGTAGAAATACATGCTTTAAGTTGTTGAATAATCTTTTTTGACATTTGAGAACTTTAACAAATTACAGGGCCGGACTCGACGACTCTTTTATTTTAAGTATATAACTTCGACTTTTAATTTCAGGTTTCCAAAGGATGAATACCTGAGAGACCTATGCATAAAAATATTAATAGAAAAGACTGGCAGACCAACTCATGGAGTGCTATATGCTCCAAGCATTTTACAGATAATCTAAGAACGTAATATTATATTCCGTACAATTCTATCTCCTGGTGCAATACCGACCATTTTCAAAGAAAAGTTAGTTGAGGTCTTATACTAAGTAGGTACCAATTTACCTTATCTTCCATTAGGTGGATGAATTTCATTAATTTTTATTGAAAACCTCAATACAGATTCTAAAGCACTAATTGTAAAGTTTATTTGAATAAAAAACATGTGAGTTTAAAACACCTGTTGTAATTTTCTATTTAACCTGTTTTTGGAATAACGATTCGATTCGATTGTTTAACAACATTTATTTGGCTTACTGCCAAGAAATTATTGTCAATAGGAACTTTGAGCTAAAATCTGGCGGTATTTACACGATATCCGTTGGTACTGTTCTTCTAAATAATATCCCCATCATCTGCGCGTCGACGCAGAGCGAGAACGACGCGAGAACCACTGGCCATGATACTGACGGAGTCCTCAGGATTTGAGTTGTAACAGGAACTATAACTCCGCGCGCGACGGTGACGATATCACACGCAGCGCGGAGCTCACATCTATATTCACCACATTGACTAGGGTCCCGCACGTGGTGATGATTACCATTACTAGTGTTACTATATTGCAGTTGTGATCGCTTGTGATGAGGAAATTATAAAAGTACCAATAATAATTATTTTTAAAATCCTTACAAATTATAGCTTCCAAATGATAGGTGTCTTTAGGTCAATTTTTTTCACGCAACCTAACCCTACATATTAATATAATGTTTTATGCAGCAACAAGGTTCGGCCCTGAGTTTTGTGTATGTGTGCGTAATGTTTTCGTGTGTTTGTAATTGCCACGCTATTTTGTACGTTATCTTGACTCTGCTTCTCTTTATAACTCTGTGGTGGGCATGTGGGTAACATAGAGTAAGTACCTATATAAGGTAATGTTTTTAACATCACGGCTCTGGGTTCTTACCCCTTTAAGCGTCACCCCGGCTCCACACGTTGGTTCAATAATTTCACACAATTTGGTTAGGCACAGTGGCGTAGCGTGGGGGGTGCCGGGGGGGCCATGGCCCCGGGCGGCATACGAAAGGGGGCGGCGGCAAGCGCCACGATATTTTCAATTGGAAATTCAAAAAAAAATTAAGCGTAAATTCCATTAAACATCATTATAAAGAAACTTACGCTGAGTTGCACGAAACAAATTCAAAAATTTAAGTAATCAACACTTTTTATAAAATTGTTTCCTGCAACTCAGCGTTAGTCTGCATCATTTTTATGTTACTTTATACTTAGGCTTCTGGCATCCGGTACTGCGTGAAGTTAATCTCACTCACAAGTATTTGCAAACAGCAGTGGCGATTCCTGGTAGTCAATCTTGGGTTTGCGCTAGCTGATGGTTAGGTATTTTCTCAATAAAATACATTTACCTCATATAGTTATCACTGATTAGGGGTATAGGTTTAATATAACATATATCCCTTACAGGTTTGCCCGCCATCTTAGAGTAGGTAGGTACTTACATCATCACCCACCACCTGGTGACATTGCAGTCAAGGGCTAACTTGTACTTACTAGAATAAAGAATACTATTTTTATTTATTTTACACTAACAGATTCCCGCGACTTCGTCCGCGTGAAATAAGTTTCTTAAATTCCCACGGGACCTCCCTAATTTTTCGGGTTAATCTCGGTTCTTGTACCCACACTCACAAATAATGTGGATTTCTATTGGTACCAGAATTTTCAAAATCGGGTCAGTAGATTCAGATATTACCCCCTACAACCTCACAAACTTTACCTCTTTATAATATTAGTAGCTACCTATAGTGCGCGTTACATTATTACTAACTATGATAATATCTTCTAAGATATTCATCTGAATTAAATGGTGTAAGGGCAAATTTGATCTATATTAAATACTTGAGATGAACAACCATTTTATTTTGATAAGGATTAACTATATTTGTAAAAACACCTTCGCGAGTAAAGCATTTTATACCAAATTTGAAAATCATAATGACGGTTATTGTGAGACGATCTTAAAAGATAGCTGTATGCTGTCGCGGACTTTTTTTTAGAACTTTTGAGAGGAACACTTCCACCATACATTGTTTTCGTGCAACTTTTACCATTTAGGTACGCAGCGCACTTTTTTCCAATCTCTGTAAAGATTGCTAAGTGATGAGTGATGAGCACTGTGTATATTATTTAAGATCCTATTGCACACTCAATTGGCAAATAAAGACTTGAATACTTATAATTATTATTTTTTCTTGGTTTGTACTATGTACCTAGTGTTAAGATAATAAAGTTAAGTTAGGTCCGTTGAATTAAATATTTAAACTTTAAATTGATTGGACTTTAATGGGATAGGGGGGCGGCGAATTTCCGGTCGGCCCCGGGCGTCGAAAACCCACGCTACGCCACTGGTTAGGCATACACACATTGGCGCAGTCAGTAGTTGTGTCCCGTCACAGCCAATGTGGAGATGTCTGATACAGAAACCGAAATTGCTCTAAGCGCTTTTACAGTACTGAATGCATGAATTTATATTTGTTACAAAATTATAAAATTAACTACATAAGCTGACCATGCTACCTACAACGACGACTCATACATTCTACATTCGTACTCGATGCGTGATGCAACAGGACTGAGCAAAATGCCAACATGTGGACGGATCGCGAACGTTGGCGCAGTTTCCCTTTGATAAAACCGACACAGGACGGCCAACTTCCAGCGTTGGCGCGAGTAATGGGGCCAATGCTGATTTCCCTATCCACACGTTGGGCGAACAGTGTGGGGCCAACGTGTGGAGCCGGCCTCAGTTAAACTGTGGTATTACGGTCAATAGAGTAAGAATATAGAATTGTCTATGTAAAAATAAATAATAATGTCCTCCCGACCGAATTTCGGCTACCGCGCTCATCTCCAGAGTGATTAGCAATCTGTGCGGGAGATATGTTATGGTGAACTATACTTAGTGCACAAGTGTGGGCGCATACCTACACAGGTGCACTCTCTGTTCCTGCACTCGCATAACCCGATGGGACAGAAAATCCGACACGACCGGTGACTGGTGAGAGGTCAGACGCAGGACTAACGGCTTAACGTGCTCTCCGAGGCACGGGGGTGAAACACCGCCAACTTCCTAACTCAGGGATAGTATTGAGAATTTCTTGCCAGAAAAATCCATTACTTACTTGTTATAGCCCGACCCAGGACTCGAACCTGGGACCTCTTCGGCCGCAGTCGAACATGCTAACCACTAGACCAACGAGGCAGTAGTAATATACATATAAACTGATACATTCTATAGTTTGTCACCTCGGGTCTGTTACATACCCATAGATCGAGCGATCGAGCCATAGCGTGGCCGGTCGTGAGACAGCAACATCCACACCCACTACTCTTTACGAATTCATACTAAAGATTGTCACTACATATTTTCTTTTCGTTGAGACTTACGACTTTAACCATACTGCAACCCTCCATTGCACAATAACAAGCAAGAGTTTTACTTCCAATAGCACTGCAAATAATTATAATTATTATTTATTAGATAAATACGAATACAATACTTTAAGTAGATTGTCAAAACGAGGGCTTTTGCCAGTTATAGATCATACATAATATTATGATAGGTATCATCCTTCGGTGATTTACGATGCTTTAGAGAACGATTCACATCAAACTCGCCGCATCGAATCGCTCCGCAGCGCATTTTACATGCGGTATGTGCATGCATAAAGGACATTATAGTTTCTTACACACTGCTACCACAGAAAAGGTAGTAGCTATTAGGTCGGCGCTCACTGAGCTCGCCGAGCAGACTCGAATCGAATCGCAAAATTCGCTATTAACTTACTATGAACATTGAGGTTGAACTGCGTACAATACAAAACAAACAATTAGACAAAAAAAAACATTTATTTCAAGCGACATTGTTACACATACGGTATTACTAATACGAACTAGTCTATGTTACCCGTAGAGAACTTAGCCTAAATACAATCATTATTATTAAAATATGAACAATATAGTAAGTACTTGCTGAAAAATTAAATATCTACATAAATTAAAAAACTTCGTAAGTTCTTAACGCACCCAATTTATACTTTGTGTCGTGATTTAGCCCTCTATACATTTACGACTATAGTGCTTATAAACAGAACTCTCACGAGGTAGGGTTCCATGCTGGTCGCTAGTACTTCTACTTGGACGGTCGTCATTTCGTAGTTCACTTAAGATCAGGCAAGCCGCCTAGCGTCTGTTGGCTATGCACATGCCTAGCTCTCAGCAGTGCCATATCAACAACACACAACTGCCATTTCTCGGCCGCGCGGCAAGGAGCATGCCTGAGAACCTTGAACGCCTAATAACAACCGGCGTGGATGGAAAGAGAAGTAGAGGAACGAGACGGTCAGTATGGTTATAGTCACCTGCAGCAACATGCAAGCCTCTCTTTAGAAGGCACAGGATCGTGCTGCCTGGCGAGCCCTAACAAGAGAGCGGGCATAGAGGGTCACGACCCTCCGTCATGAGGAAACGACAACAGGAGTGCCATATGAGCACTGCATTAGTGCTGGTCAATACAGCTCATATTGCAATGGTACGGAGTCAGTGTCCGCTTCAACTTAAGTTGACTTGCGAGTTGCGAGGCCTTTACTTTTACAAAATGGAAATTGGAACATAATATTATCAGTGTGTGTGTTAGAAGCTTGAGCGCATTATCAGTGAGTTCTCGTGTGTTTCACTAACTGACTATTACGTGAACATTTGTAATTACAAATCTTACAAATATACGGCTTTTCACCAGTGTGAGTTCTCATGTGCTTTACTAAATGACTATTTTCTCCACATTTGTATTCGCATATCTTGCATGAATATGGCTTTTCTCCAGTGTGAGTTCTCATGTGCCTAACTAAACAACTTTTATCCGCACATTTGTATTCGCATATCTTGCATGAATACGGCTTTTCACCAGTGTGAGTTCTCATGTGCGTAACTAAATTTCTTTTATCTGCACATTTGTATTTGCATATCTTGCATGAATACGGCTTTTCACCAGTGTGAGTTCGCATGTGCCTCACTAAATGACTATTTGTGGCAAATTTGTTATTGCAAATCTTACAAATAAACGGCTTTTCACCAGTGTGAGTTCTCATGTGCGAAACTAAATGACTTTTATTTGCACATTTGTATTTGCATATCATGCATGAATACGGCTTTTCACCAGTGTGAGTTCGCATGTGCCTCACTAAATGACTATTTGTGGCAAATTTGTTATTGCAAATCTTACAAATAAATGGTTTTTCACCCGTGTGAGTTCTCATGTGCGTAACTAAATTACTTTTAACTGCAAATTTGTATTCGCATATCTTGCATGAATACGGCTTTTCACCAGTGTGAGTTCTCATGTGCTTTACTAAATGACTATTTTCTCCACATTTGTATTCGCATATCTTGCATGAATATGGCTTTTCTCCAGTGTGAGTTCTCATGTGCCTAACTAAACAACTTTTATCCGCACATTTGTATTCGCATATCTTGCATGAATACGGCTTTTCACCAGTGTGAGTTCTCATGTGCGTAACTAAATTTCTTTTATCTGCACATTTGTATTTGCATATCTTGCATGAATACGGCTTTTCACCAGTGTGAGTTCGCATGTGCCTCACTAAATGACTATTTGTGGCAAATTTGTTATTGCAAATCTTACAAATAAACGGCTTTTCACCAGTGTGAGTTCTCATGTGCGAAACTAAATGACTTTTATTTGCACATTTGTATTTGCATATCATGCATGAATACGGCTTTTCACCAGTGTGAGTTCGCATGTGCCTCACTAAATGACTATTTGTGGCAAATTTGTTATTGCAAATCTTACAAATAAATGGTTTTTTACCCGTGTGAGTTCTCATGTGCAAAATTAAAAGACTATTTCGTGTACATTTATATTCACATAACGCACAGGAGAAATGTTTTATAACACTGTGAGTCTTCATGTGTTTAACCAAGAAACATTTTCGTTTAAATATCTTTCCACAAATGTCACAAATGAACGATATTTTCTCAGAATGTGTACTACTTTGTGTTGAATTATTACATTGTAAACTACCTATATTATTTAAACAATCAGATTTACTTTGATTTTTTTTTTTTTTTTTTTTTTTTTTTTTTTTTTTTTTTTTTTTTTTTATCCACTACAAGTTAGCCCTTGACTGCGATCTCACCTGATGGTAAGTGATGATGCAGTCTAAGATGGTAACGGGCTAACCTGTTAGGGGCATGGCAGTTATATTAAACCCATACCCCTATTCGGTTTCTACACGGCATCGTACCGGAACGCTAAATCGCTTAGCGGCACGTCTTTGCCGGTAGGGTGGTAACTAGCCACGGCCGAAGCCTCCCACCAGGCCAGACCAGGGAAATTCAGAAATTATAAATTTCCAAACCCTGCCGGGGATCGAACCCGGGACCTCCGCACGTTAAGGCAACAGCGCTCAACACTGCGCCACGGAGGTCGTCAAGATTCAAAGATTTAGATACAAATTCTTTTACAGTATCTGTATCAGTAACAGAAGACCTAACAGCATTTTGTGCCTTCATCAGTGATCCGTCTTGTCTTGGAACAACTTTCATAACATCATATAATTTGACAAAACAATGTAGTATTTTGTATCGGCAACTGATGTTTGTATCGGCGTCTTCAGTTGGGGGAACTTCTATTTCATTTTTTATTGCAAGACTCATGGACAGAGGAGCAACTGTAACCAAACATTTTGACTACCTATTAAAGTTGTTCTTCTTGATAAAAGTGTAAAAGTTAAAATGCTAAGTATCACAGTATCTCATCTGAGGTCTGAGCCGCGCGCGCGGAAGGGCTGGGGTCTGCCTGCCTGTGAAATATATCAGAATGTATCTAGAGTGTTCTGGGGAGCCACTAGCCAGTACGTAGCTGTACTGCATATAGCAGGTTAGAGAGGAGGAAAGGGTATCATTATTAACGTAACTGCAACTTGAACTAAACATTATTGGTACTGGCAGGTATACTGACTTGTTCTCAGTGATGAGTGAAGAGTGTGAAGAGCTGGAGCTCACAGCTGTATGAGGCTTGCATACTTGTGACGTGTCACATACACCATCACCGTCACCGTTCTGCCAAACACAAAACAAATTAATAACATTTTTGGCTCCTCCACAACTATATATTTTATTTTTTTATCAACTACAAGTTAGCCCTTGACTGCAATCTCACCTGATAGTAAGTGATGATGCAATCTAAGATGGCAGCGAGCTAACCTGTTAGGGGTAAGGCAGTTATATTAAACCCATACCACTAATTGGTTTCTACATGGCATCGTACCGGAACGCTAATTCGCACATCTTTGCCTACAGGCAATGATGTGCCCTACCAAGTGGTAACTAGCTAACTATAACAAGATGATGAAAGTGTTCAACAGTGGAAAACTATCTCACCTGGAGATGCATGCTCATATGTTGCATGTGCGCTTGTTCATTGACAAATTCCTCCAAACAAATTGTACATTGAAAGGTAATACTTTCATACTTTAGCAGATCCTGAACAAAATCATTATCTTTGATATTATTGTCATCTTCATATATCACTTGCATGTCTCCATCAACCGACATAGAGTCATCACTTCCTTCAGTTTTCACTACACTTCTCTGATAAGTTTCCTCTAATTCTGTCTGTTTGTCTTCTGAGGGGTGTTCCAGTATGTGTATGTCACAGTGGTCAGGTCCTAGTATTGTCAACACCATATTACTCTTTAGTTGGTGCTTTGTGCGGTTTATCATTTTTATATGTCTTCCTGTTATCTGTTGAAATACAAGTTAAATATTCAACACACGTAGTACATGGACAGAGAAAGAATACATGTAAATGTATTAAATACTCACTAATTCGTGTTTCTCAACTAAGTCCATCATCAGTGCACGCGCTCTCAAGCTCTTGTCTCTGAATCTACTAAAGTTTATCAATGTCTGAGCACATTGCATGCAAACTGTTTGTTTTAAATTTCCTTGATCATGCGGCTGTAACAAAAAGTATTCAAACATTCCTATCAAATAATCCTTTTTTGTCCCAACACTGTTAACATTATTATTGATAGCGTATGAGATTCAAGAAGTAGTTTTATCTCTGGGATATAACTTCATTAAGCATTGCTTTATTCTGTACTAGACTTTGTCCTCGTGGATTAAATAAAGTAATAATAAATTAAATAATTCCATTTAACATTTTGTATATATCCACTAATTGTAATTCTGTTGGTAGTTTAAATAAAATAAAATAAATTTTTTTTTACTTCTGAGGGAACTCTTTAATTTCCCGGGATAAAAAGGCTATGTCCTTCCCCAGGATGTAACCTGTCTCTGTACCAAATTTCATCAAAATCAGTTGAGTAGTTGGGCTGTGAAAGTGTAGCAGACAGACAAATGTGGATGTGTACTTGTTATATTAGTATGGATGTGTTGTAATTTCTTTATTCAGGCAAAGAGACACTGACAATAGCGTTATGACAGATATCATAGATGACCATAGACATAGGTACAATTGACAACTTGTAAAGCTAAACTTAGACTATGTAGTTTACACAACATCTCCCTTTTTAAATATCTTTATGTTAAATAAATTCTCAATTTGTTTAGTTGACATTTTAAGTTACACCATTGGTTATGAGTATGACATTACATTATTAAATGAGTTGAGTTATGAGTATGACATTACATTATTAAATTAAACAGAATCTAAAATAACTTACAAACTTGTAACAATTTACTAGATATTTTACTTTAATTACTACAGAGTTGGATAAACAATAAGATTTTAATTATTGATAATTTATAGAAAATATTAAATAAGTTTTATGCTAACTTAAATTTTATTTTAATTAGGTACTTAAGTTTTATTTTAATTACTAAGTTACAGATCAATTCTCTTAGGTATATTTACCTGCCTTCCGGATTTAGTTACATATTTGTAATATTCCTTAACATTATCGCATGAATCCATAAATGAATCCTGGTCTGCTTCCACCTGACCCTCGCTTGATTCCTCTTCCCTTAGGTTAATTTGGTTTTTAGAATCATTGGATTGCATATCGGAATCGAACTTGTGACAGCTTTCATTGGAAGTGAACCTGATTTGTACCCTATTCCTCCTGTATCTATTGCCTTTACTGTCCTCTATTATATATGACCTCTGACACTTTAACCTCTCTATTACAACAGCTGGAAGCCAGTCAGAACTAGGAGACTTTTTGAATGTAACATGATCACCAGGTTGTAGAAGTGGTAATGTTTTTTTGTTCCTATTATAGTGATTTCTTGTTTGTGCTCGGTCTTTCTCAAAACTTTTTTTATATTCACTGAAGGTGACTACTTTAGGTTTAAGCTTTTTATCAGTGATTGGTATATTCATTCTCAAAGTTCTTGACATTAATAGCTGAGCTGGAGATGGAAAATTAGCTTTAGGTGTGTTTCTATACTGTAACAAAGCCATGTAAGGATCTGTATTAGATTCTAAACTTTTTTTTAACAAATTTTTCATTATCTTAACCGAACTTTCAGCTTGTCCGTTAGACTTTGGGTGATAAGGACTAACTTAAGTATATGTTCAATGTCCCAATTATGTAAAAACGACTTGAATTCGGCAGAGTTAAATGGCGGACCTCCATCTGAGACCAATGAGACCGGAACCCCATGACGTGCAAAAATAGATTTGAGCTGTATTATTATGTTAGAAGCTGTATGCTTACTGTCCAACATTGCTAATTCGATAAATTTGGAATAATAATCAGTGACTACTAAATAAGTTTTGTTATTAAAATGCATTAAATCAATACCTACTTGTTGCCATGGAAATTTACTCGCACTGTAGCTTTGCAATGGTTCTGATTGATTGTTCGGCTTAAATTTTGCACAAATGAGACATTGATCAACTAAATTTTTTATATCTGCACTCATGTTTGGCCAAAAAATAATATTTCTAGCTAGACTTAGACACTTGTTAATGCCTTGATGCCCTTCATGAACTTTTCTTAACATTTCATCTTGCATTGACTTTGGAATAATTAATCTATCACTTTTGAATAACAGATCATTAATGACATGAATTTCAGCCTGAATATTCCAGTATGGTTTTAATAAAGGATCAACTTGATTTTTACTAGTAGGCCATCCATCTTGACAATATTTCTTTAACTTTTGCAATTGACTATCTGATTTAGTAGCTTCTAAAATTTTATTTTTGTAGTGTTCACTTATAGCCAAATTAGAATATACTGCATTTACATGATATGACAAATCAGACTCATAGTTTGGAATATAGGTTTCTTTTAAAGCTGCCCTGGACAATGTATCTGATATGTACATTTCCTTGCCAGGTACGTGAATAACATTTAAATCATAGGCCTGTAAAGCAAGCATCATTCTTTGTAGACGGGCTGGTACGTCGTGCAAAGGTTTTTTGAATAAGTAGACTAAAGGTTTGTGATCTGTGTGAAAAGTGACCTTATTACCATAGACATATTGGTGGAATTTCTCACAACCAAATTGAATTGCAAATAGTTCTTTTTCTATCTGAGCATACCTTTCCTGAGTAGTAGTTAAAGTTTTAGAACTGTAGGCTATAGGCTGTTTATTTTGCATAAGAACAGCTCCTAATGCATTCTTAGACGAATCGACTGACAAAACTATAGGTATATTTGGGTTGTAATGTGCTAAGACTGGTGCATTTGTTATTGCATTTTTTAATGATTGAAAACTTTTTTCACAGTTTTTATCCCAGACCCATACAGAGTCTTTCTTAAGAAGATTCCTCAAAACTTGAGTTTTTTCAGACATGTTTTGAATAAAAGGACCTAAATAATTTATCATACTGTAGTATTGCATACTACGTACTTCACTCTATGGTACCAAAGTTACCCATCCGCGCGAAATACAATGCGTTTTTATAGAAATAATACACGCGTGTAACAGAACGCGGAGTAGATTCGATTAGCATCTAACTTCAGATATAGGTGTTTGCCTCGCTCGTACGCAGCGAGAAACCAATATAGCCATCTCTCTCTCCCGCCGAGTGCGGCCATATTCGATTTGGTTGGGACGAACTTCAAGGAGAGGAGGAAAAAAGAAGAGTGAGGGGTCGCACGCGCATCACCAGCCGTCTGGAAGATGTGAGGTTTTTTTATTTTTGAACGCCATGAGGTGGTAAAGTTTTTTAAGCAGGATGTATCCACATCATCCTTGCGGAAAATAGACTCCAATTTGGTTGGGTCGGCCTAATTCCTCCAGTATGGATTCTTCCCTAATTATTTTTTTTTCCTTACTAATTAGTAAGTTTTGGTGCCGCGCATTTCGAGCGACGCGCATACATTCTCTCAATATGGGGTCCCCCATATTGATTTGTCTTTTTCTTTATTAGCTAACGATTTTTTATGCCGCGCCTTCTGAGCGACGTGCGTTTTAATTCTCTCGAAACGGAATCGCCCATATTCATTTTTCTCGTTATTGATTAATTAATAGTTTTTCTTTGCCACGCGTTCCAAGAGACGCGTTTACCGGCAGACGCAAGTTTTGTGGCTGCCCCACAGGAAATGTTCATGCTATAGTTATTACCTCATGTAGAATATCGCATAAGTAGTGCAAAGCAGTGATCGTCTAATACGGGCCGCGGAGTAAAGTGGACGGAAGTGAGTGTGTGCGGTTCGGGGTTCCATGGACCCGAGACGACACCCGATTGACGCCGAGGTTATCTTCAGAGGGTTGTGTTCCAAAGCGTTGGCGCACCCTCTCTCCAAATCTACCCTGCGGGACACTCCGGCATCGAGGGATATACTGGTGAATCCAACTTGTACTCTTGCGGTAAATTAATTCCCCTTGTGATTTCGTGGCATCGGTATTCCTAGTGTAGAACTGGCAATAAATCTTATGTAATTGTTAAATGTAACTTTATTGTTTCTTTGAAGAAGTTCCCTTAAATAATCCAACCTACTGCTGAACGCGACGGTCAAAGTTAATTGCCCAGCACGGTCCTTGACTCAAATGTTCGACGCCGAGGCCGGCTGAACTGTCCTGAGCACCTCTAGAGCGAGTAAGTACCGATGGTAAGCCCGCTAATATATTCTCCCATTATCATTTTAATGTTGTAGCCTTATCGCATCCTTAATCTACAACATCATTGTAGTAAATCGCACTTTATTACGACAATACCTAAAACTCTTTGTAGTTCTTTGACATTAGCTGGTGTTGGCATGTTAACAATAGCTTTGACTTTTTCCTGATCGACTTTGGCACCTTCCTTACTAAAGACATAACCTAGAAAACAAACTTCTTTGACTGAAAATTTGCATTTATCTTTGTTTAATTTTAAATTGACTTCTCTTGCTCTTTGCATGACTTTATATAATCTTTCATTATGAATTTCTTCTGTTTCCCCATATACTAGAATATCGTCGACAAAAACTAAAACTCCTTCGATATCAGCAAAAATATCCGTCATTACTCTATGGAAAATTTCTGACGCAGCATTAATACCAAGGTAATCTTAAATAACAATAAAGACCAAAAGGTGTTTGGAATGTACAAAGATCTGAGCTCTCATTGTCTAACTTTAACATCCAAAAGCCAGAAAAAGCATCAAGATGTGAAAAATAAGTAGCACCTTTCAATATTGACCTAATCTCATCTATACTTTTAAGAGGATAATGCTCCCTGATCAAATATTTATTAAGATTCCTAGGATCAAGACAAATTCTTAACTGACCTGACTTTTTGACAGTTATTACAACCGAATTTACTATTATAGGAGATAACTGCACTTTTGGTAACCATCGCCAGAAAAGCTGATTCAGTGTTAGGTGGATGTAGAGCTCTCCACTGATCACAAAATTTGCAGTCTGCCTGCATTTGGATGGCCCTTTCGCTAAATATGGCCGTTCAAAGACGGTTTATTGTTACCAAAAATGAACGATAATTAGAAAAGCTGATTCTTGTACAGTATTAAAGTATGCGCAGTACCTATGTAAACAGCGTAAAAACTGACGCATGTAGATGGGACTTTTTCTAAATATCAGCTTTCAAAGACGTTATAAGCTATACTTACTATGCGTTCCTGTAAAAAAATATTAGCAATCATTTTGTCGTCGTTGATCGCTATTAAAAATGTTTAACAGCAATCAACGGGACGACATAATAATTGCTAATATTTTTTTACAGGAACGCATAGTAAGTATAGCTTATAACGTCTTTGAAAGCTGATATCTAGAAAAAGTCCCATCTACATGCGTCAGTTTTTACGCTGTTTACATAGGTACTGCGCATACTTTAATACTGTACAAGAATCAGCTTTTCTAATTATCGTTCATTTTTGGTAACAATAAACCGTCTTTGAACGGCCATATTTAGCGAAAGGGCCATCCAAATGCAGGCAGACTGCAAATTTTGTGATCAGTGGAGAGCTCTACATCCACCTAACACTGAATCAGCCTTTCTGGCGATGGTTACCAAAATTGCAGTTATCTCTTAGTCTATACCCATTTGGTTGGATATGTGACCTTTTCTATGACGTTCATCTCTGACATGCGATCCAATTCTTCTTTTAATTGAGTATATAATCCAAATGGAACTTTTCTGGGAGGATCAACACATGGTATTGCATTTTCTTGAAGTTTCAAGCGACAGACAGGTGGTAGACATCCAAGACCCTGAAATACATCATTAAATTCTTTTAATATTTGACTTTGAGACATATTTTTGCTGTTGATTGCAAAGACTCTTTGCAAAACACCTATTTCAATACATGTAGGTAACCCTAATCTAATAAATCTCGTCCAATGTGGTTTTCTCAAAATCTACATTGAAAGAGCTAAGTATATATTAATTCAACTCCCTTCTCACCGACCGTGTGCAGCAAAATGGCGATCTTCCGCTTTTCCGGTGCAGCATCTAAGTTGGTAGCTAATAAAAACATTTGGAAACTTTGCCACCATTTCTTCCATTCTGTGGCGTTGCTTTGACTATCGGTTTTAGAGAACTTTGGTATTGGTAAATTGTTGAAATTGATATGACTCGAATGTGCCGACCACGTTTCACTGACGCTCCCCGACGGGACTCGTGTTTTATCGGAATTAGACATTGTAAATTACTATATTTTTTACTTAAGACGATTTATTGACTTTGAAATTACTGTTTTATATACTTTTTTAAAGACTTTCGACCAATTTAAATAATTTTAATTTAAAAATTTTTACTTCTGACACCATGTTGTAATTTCTTTATTCAGGCCATGGAGGAAGGAATTACGACTGCCGTCTAAGGAGGTAGGACTAAAATAAAAACTAAGAATACTATATTTTATCCAATTTCTGTTTATTACCATCACGTAAGTGTGAGTGAAACAAAATATCGCTGTTTGTGTCTATTCGATTAGCAACTGGTCACAAGGTTCAGATTGTCAAATTATATCTTTTATCTTTTAATACTGTCAAATTCAAAATACCCTATTCTTGTACGAATAATACGGGTCGTTAACTGTACACATAATTTTGTTGCTTAGTATTTGTTTGTTTACATTCGAGGTTACAGAAAAGATTTTTAAGAATTTCTTTATTTAAAGTAAATTTCTAAGGTGCATAAAGCTCTAAAATCAAAGCCAAGTGTCCACAAAAAATGTATTGTGCCTTTGAGGGACGTAAATCCAATAGTTTAAGAAAATAAAATGATACAGAATCTGTCGGGTTTCATCGGTGAGTTTTGGCAATGGTTCTTGTTTAAGACTAAGGATTTTACTAGTAAATAGGTAAGCAAAGGTAAGAAAAAGTAAATAAATATGTTTAAGTACTCAATTACATACTTATTTAATAATAATAATGATATTTCGCCAAAACGCTTTTAGGTTACTAGTGCTGTGAAATAGATTATTGATAATTATTGCACTAGTACGTACATACGAGTATTATGTACTCTCTAATCTCTATGTTGTAGATTTCCTTAAAAATGAACTAATAAAAAGGAAATGGATAGAAATGATAAAAAGACCTAATAGGATACCGCGGCATAACAGTCGTATTTGCTCAAAACATTTCACAGAAGACTCATTTTTGCCAAACGAATACACCAAATGTAGGCGACTGAAATCAAATGCTATACCCACTATAAATTTACCCCAAGAAATAGGCGTTATCACGACAAGAAAGTTTAATATTTATAAATTAACTAGCTGACCCGGTGAACTTCGTACCGCCAACTTATCTATAAGAATAAAACAAATAAACTATCCTATCTTTTAAGTTAGACCAAATTACAGATAGTTACGAAGTTTGATCAAAATCGGTTCAGTAGTTTCAGGGTTTATCCCGAACATACCTACATCGTGACACGAGATTTTTATATACTTATATAAGATCGGATATTATATTGTACCAATTTTTACCCGACTACGACAAAGCCCAAAGGAAGGGTTCTGGAGTATGATTTTAGCTGTCGATGGTATTTAGCTATTTACGAATGTTCCTCCGTTACACCTTCATGAAGCAATCATAATCAAATAATTACGAAAGTTGGTGGTATTCTCTAAAATTGATTTGGTGTAACGATCGCAATGGCTTCCACTCTCCCGCTAAAGGTTAAAATGCATTAATACACCAAGAACGCCGTAAGTGCAGCCAATCAGAGGTCATCACGATTGTTACACTGATGCAATAATTTTTAGATAATACGAGTTTTTCTAATTAGAATTCTTTTTCTAATTTTTTTCTAAAACATTAGATATTTGCGGTATTATACTGTCATCATTTCATTTTGAAATGGGATATTTGGAAGACGATATTTTGGGCAAATTATATTCTTTGTACATGTAGTATGTAAATAAAATAAAATATATTGAAACTTACTAACTAAACTGCATTTTAATCAATAACCCCGTGCGTAATTAGTATAAGGAGTGTGGTGCCAACCACGTAAAGATTTTTTTTAGTTTTAATTAATTTAGTAACTAGTAATATAGTTAAAATTTTACCTTCTTTTATAAATTATTTAGTTGCTATTTGGGTTTAAATAAGGTTATTTATTATTATTTTTAGTATTAAATAAATAAATAACAAGAAATTTGTAATCAATAAATGTACTACTTTGATTTCAGTAAAGTAGTTAATTATTAAAACTAATCTGTCGTACTATGCGGGCTAGTTCGGGTTGCTAGATTCAAGAAAATTTTGCGACAGTGGCGCCCCTATTTATTTCACGACTTTTTTGCCAAGCTATAGTACCTATGGCTTGTATATTTTTATAATTATTGTTAAAATCTGTCATCACCTATCCCGAAGGAACCCTATAATTTTTGGGATAAAAATATTCTCTAAGTTAGGTATCCCAGGGCAGAAAAGTATGTCAAGTTGCAATCAATCCATATTGCAACTTGATAGTAAGTATTTACTGGTTTGAACGTGATCGGCTAACAGGCAGCCAAAAATAAAAAGTAACTGTATGGATACTGTTTTAGGCTCTTTATGGATACTAAAGCATTCTCTATTTTAAGATTGTTTTATACAAAAATCATCATTTATATTTCACAGATTACGTATGTTAGACAATAATATAAACGACTGCCACCCATCACTAGGAAAATCCTACCTAGTTACAAACTAAAAACACAATCTTACTTCTATAGTCTTCATTATTCTATGATTCAGGCAAAGAGACACTGACAATAGCGTTATGACAGATATCATAGATGACCATAGACATAGGTACAATTGACAACTTGTAAAGCTAAACTTAGACTATGTAGTTTACACAACAGAATGTATACTTGTACATGACTGTAGATTATAAATTAACAACTTACAGGATGTCCGGTTAACTTTTCATATGCTTCTTCCAATTTGTGTTTACTCATTAGAAACAGCTTGCTGTCAGTGTCTAGGCATATCATGCAAACCTGTAAATATACTACCAGTTACTAATACATACAATGCTGCAATGTGGTATGTGAGGAAACTTTAGATCCAATATATTATGTCTTAGCTCCTGTTAAGGCCAAGGCCTTAGGCTTTGACCCGCTGGGTCAACGATCTAGAAACGGAACCGACCACGGGCCCATCGGTGATCGGTGCGCTTCGCTGAACCAGCTTAAAGAAGTGGGTGGTTCTGTAACTTACGCATTCGGACAAATGCCCTTAACTGAATATCCTAGTGGTAGGCTTAACACTACACACTTACCTAGGTGATCACGCTGCCATAGGCCAGTAACAGCAAGCAAAGCTAGTGAGGGGGCAAGTGTTAGGATGGATTTGGGTGATGCAAGGATAAGGTAAACGGTGAAACCCCACTTAGCCTGTTAGGCTTGTGTCAGGCCGCTCTTAGCCTCAAAATTGGCCGGATCTTCCACTGGTAGAAGGTCCTCGTTGTGACCCCTATCACTGACACAATTTCACTGCCTTTCCAGGCGCACAAACACTTATCAACACACAGTTCACGTCTTATCACCACGCGGTGTCCAAACAATTAGTTCTAAGCTTATTACAAATAATATATAATAGTTACGCAACAAAGAGCCAATACAAACGAGATCCCATACTCCAGGCTCGCGTTTTACAGTCTAAGATGCAGGGGCGCCTTCAAAGAGAATCTACGTGTCGCGCTCGGCCATCTTGTCTTCCCGGGTTTAACTACCCGACCGTGACTTATCGCGTCGGCGGTCAGCGAGAGACTCCTTTTGTCACCGATCATAGCGGTCACGTGGGTACAAGGTTATTCCTACAGAACCCTACCAAAAAATACCCGTAGCGACATCTGTCGCTACACTGTAGTACCATCTCTTAAATATTGTTTTGGTACTGTTGTACACTGCTTAGATTAGCGCTAAATGGCGTTGCAGTTTGCCAAGCTGAAGCTAGGGAGCGCACTTTAGCGCGAACAGCTCCCTTCTCAAGCACACTTGACCTGATAACTTTTGATTTACTAATTATATAATATTAAATAATGAGTTACCTGCACTGTTGAAGGAATAGCACCAGCACCAATCTGCCTTGAGCCACTTTCTGTTTCATAAATGTCATCATTGAGAAAATGCTGCGAGCAGACCACAGCAGAGTCTGGTAGGTGACTGTCTTGTTTGCCGAGGGCTCTGAGCCAAGCGGCACGGAGATGCACTTCACTGGGGAAACTGGAAGTTACCACTCATGTTATACACAAGCAAACAAACTTATATCAGAGGGATTTATGTTCTACACAGTATAACTACCAGTTCTAGTTATACTACAAGTTTACACACACAGATAACTCCTCGAAAGCTCTTGCTTTGCCGCAGACATGCTGCAGGCAGTGTTTCAATGACCTGCAGTGCGACTGACTGATCTATACTAACTGATTACTGCTCAGACCAGCAGTCTTTGATAATTCAACTTTAACATTCTGCAGTTTGACTACCTATTATAGTGAGATTTTGCCTACGACCACGGCTTGCGACTTGCGAGTCAATCTAATATACTCACCCATGAAAACTTACGCCCTTCCCCTCCGCCTCTGATGTGGATACATTGTCCGCAGTATTTTTGCAGAAAGGCACACAACACCGCATTTTCAATGCCTGCTTATTTTGTTTTACTTATATCGAGAGTTGAGTCTCAAGCTCGACATACATATAAGATTGCAGCCAAATTATTAACTACGCACAAGCAAATGTTATCGGTAAATAGTTATTATTTTTCAATGGTTAATAGATTTAAGATGAACTTTGTGGTTTGAATGATTTACATTCAACTTAGTTAGGGTATGATCTGGCCTGCTAATAATAACTAAGCGATTTTGTAATTATTTTTTCTAATATAGCTTTTTGCTTTTTTGGTCTCTGCCTTTTTGTTTTGCAAATTTTTTGAAGTTTTTGACAAGATATGACTTTTTATTTTGACAAATGACACTTTTGACATGAGAGTTGTTTTTTTTTATAACTTGTTTTACGGCTCTGGGTTCTAGCACGGTACATCTCCATGAGAGTGGTCCATGGAACTAATAAGTACTACGTACAACTGGAATGAGCTCTTGTTAATAGTGTGCCGAGTGAGAGATACCATACTGACAGTTGTGTCCCTTTTCCACAAGTGACCACACTATTTTTGAATTTTGGGATAGGTACTTCAATATACGGGATATAAAATATATACCTCTATGAAGAAATAAAAATCAGCAAATAATTTTTAAATATTTATATTTATAATGATGTTGATTTATTTTATCATTATCTGTAAAAGTACCTATTCAAGATAAAAATAAAGTTGATCTTGCTTACCATAAGGAATCGTGAGGGAAGAGCATTTTCTTTTAAAACGGGCCGTGATAAATTAGGAATATAATCCTCTGGCATGAAATGTTTGCTGCATATTACAGAATTTTGGGTCACTTTTCTGTTACCACTAAGTATAATGCATAACCACTTTTCGCGCAATGTATAATTTTTTGGTAATCTTAAATATGAAAAAAATATCTATCCTGTTATAATTCGTGTTTCATAGTTTACGATTACGTATATATATAACTAGTGGTTCGCCCCGAACTGAGACCTCGCGGTATCCATAAACTTGTACAGAGCGCCATCTATTGACATCATTGCGAAGTTCTGTTAAAATTACGGAAGCTCATTAAAAATTAAATAATTTCGTTTCCTTATAATATTTATCTAATTTTAGTATTTGTTGTTCAAGTACAGGATATAATTCAAATAATTGACCAAGTTTCTGACTCAGCCTTTCAGAAAATTGAGAGTTCTGAGGTCAACTTTGGACGTTAGAAAATCGCCACTTTGAAAGCCCCCCCATTTCGTCAATTTTAGGGGAAAAATTAAAAAAAAAAATATTTTTGGACTCTATTCCTAATTATCTTTAAAAGTATACATATACCGCAACCCTATGTAACGCTATAAAAAATATTTTACTTCGCATTCGCTTCTATGAGAGCCCCCCTGAAATAAAGATTTTTATAACTTTTTAAACCATATTCGGTGGAAGGCCATCGGTTTACATATTATCTTTAAATTCTAAGTAATTACGTTCTTTAATTCAGAAGTTATAAGGCTCTGACAGACGGACGAACGGACGGACAAGTGCAAATTCACTCAAGTAGACTCAGAGACCTTCGCTTCGCTCGGTCAATAAAAATCAGCATCATTTTTCAAAAGTATTCAATTCCCGTCAAATTCCCGTATATACCTATGTCACCCGAATTTCTGTAACATTCAAAACATATAAACATAGTTAAACACTTACGATACTAAAGGATAACCCACAATCCGGATAATATTCACTTTTACAAGCTTCCACCATGCATATTTTCACCATTTTTTACAGATAAATTCACGCAATCTTGAGAAATTTCGTCGATCGTAAGTTTCATCAAAATGGCCGTTTGTGTTGCAACCATCATAGTACATAATAATTCCATGGTTGCAACATTTTTATTTTTATTACTACTACAACGTTACGTTTCGCTGCGGAGGTCGCCGGCTCGCTTCGCTCGCCACCTCCCCCCTTCGCTCCACTCGGCCTCGTAGGCTCGCTTCATTCAGGACCTCCTACGCGAGCTTCTGGCTTCGCGCTTAAAAAAAAAACACTCTAGGGGTAGGGCAGACAAGACTGCGTGGGGTCGGGGCGTGCCGATTCGGTTTTGTGTATCAAGTACCTAAATAAACATATAATAACCTACCTTTGTACCTTTTTAGTTAATTCTACCTATTACCTTTAATATGTAGGTATATTACTCGATTATTAACATTTTATAAAGTTATGTTTCGAACGGATTAAAATACGTAAATCGAAACTTTAGTATTAACTAAATGTCAATGAGTCTGTAATCTATGGCAAAAACGTCAATTAGTCTATAATCTATGGCAAATGTCGTAAGAAATAGTGAAAAATGGTGAGGACTTCGCCCGTAGCTCTGTTTGACGCACGTGTCAGTGAGAGTTTTGGTGTAGTTTTTGTGCTTTTTTAGTGTGTAATAGTTGGTGTTGGTAAGAATATTTATATTGTGCTCGTCTTTCGCAGTTTCCACGCTGTGGAAACATGGATGTAGACCCCCTGCGTGTTCCCCCTGACCCGGGGGAGCACGTTGAAATCCCGACTTCAGATCCGCCCCCAGCATCGACCTCCTCAGCAGGCCGTAAACGTCCTTTTGACGAAAATGCTTCATCTAACCCCAAAAAACCCATATATGACCCTTCAACCGCAAACCCCTCGGTACAATCGACTTACATCCATCCGTCCTTAACCGAACTTCCCACAAAATATCTGGAAACGGACTCTGGACCATACATCGTATACGTCTCTCGTGAGGTGGCTGATCCCTCGGCCGGCACCACGATCAGGGCTATTAAATTCGGACAATTCCTACATAAAAACAAAATCCGCTCTATTGTTAATGATGGTATAAAAAGCGTCGGTAGAAATAAAGTATCAGTTGAGTTCACATGTGGAGAAGCTGCAAATAGTTTTTTGACAAACCCAATTCTTGAATCAGCTGACTTCAAAGCTCACATCCCCACATTTAATGTCACACGAATGGGATTGGTTCGAGGCGTCCCGGTTGACTGGCATCTCGACGAATTTGTTGAGTCTCTCGAACTCCCTCGTGGATGTGGGGAGGTTCTTAAGATTAGACGATTAAACAGAAAACAAGTTACTGATGGCGTTGTGACCTGGATCCCGACCCAGTCGGTTGTTGTGACTTTCAGGGGGCAGATGCTTCCTGTTAAAATCCTTTCATACCACACATCTCTCCCAGTTGAAACTTATATGTTCCCAACTATTCAGTGTATGAACTGCTGCCGATTTGGACATATTAAATCTCAGTGCCGATCGAAGCCTAGATGCTATAAATGTGCACGAGAACACTCAGGTGATACATGCGATTTAACTGTAGATGAGGCTTCCTGCATTCTCTGCACCGGTAGGCATCTAGCCACAAACAAAAGCTGCCCAGAACATTCTCGACAGCAAGCTATTAAACAGCTCATGTCACAAGAAAACATCTCCTACATTGACGCTTCAACCCGTTTCCCTCCTAGTGGTCCATCCTACGCTGAAAAGACTAAGTCCCCTCCAACATACCCGTCTAAGCCCAACCCCACAACCTCTTCTCAACACAATCATTCTCCTAACCAATCATATCGTGAAACCAAATTCCGCACTCCTCGTCCTAGAGCCCCAATGGCAAAGGGATACGATAGGCAAGCCCACCAGAATATCACTGGCAATTGTTCTTCCTCCCTTGGCAACGGTTGTGCTATAAATAATAATGATCACTCATATTCCCGTCAAAACAACACTGATCTTATCCCTCTTTTAACAAAGTCATTAACTAACATTTTAGAAAAGCTGAATAATCAATCTTCACCGCCCAACGTTGCCCAACTTATACTTGAAATCCTTACTCTACTCCAAAATGGACTTAGTCCAAATACTGCAATGGAACTGTAAAAGTCTGCGCAGTAGAAAACATGAATTAATCCTTCTAATAAATGAATACAAACCTGTTATTCTTGCCATCTCTGAGTCATGGCTCAGGCCAGGTTCTCATTTTAGGGTTCCAGGCTTTGCCTGTCTTAGGGATGACAGGGATGATGGGTATGCGGGAAGCGCCATCCTTATCCGGCGCTCTCTCGTTTATTCTTCCATCCCCCTTCCCCCTCACAGCTCTCAGTTTAATGCTGTTGCTGTGAGAATCCTTGATACCTCCTTTCTTTCTGTATATATACCTCACCCCCACTCTTCTCTCATCTCAGATTTAAAAGCTATAATATCATCTCTCCCTCCTCCAGTTGTAGTGATGGGAGACTTTAACTCCCATCACACAGCTTGGGGTTCCCATTCATGTGATGGGTTTGCAATCCTCTTGTTGGAACTCTTTGATGAACTTAATGTTTGTATTCTTAACAATGGTTCTCCAACAAGGAGAGTGTACCCGGATCAAAACCCTAAATCTGCCATAGACTTATCTCTTTGCTCTCCCTCTTTAGCCTCTCTTTGCTCCTGGCAAACCCTACCAAGCACTCACGGTAGCGACCACTTTCCAATCCTACTATCTCTGGCCCAAAGGTCTATCCCACTTAAAAATACCAATCCTCTTATGAAATACAAGCTCACTAAAACAAAATGGCCACCATTTGCTGATACTGTTGACAGGCTTATTGACTCTCTTCCTAGTCTAGGGGCCAACGGAGACTGTCAACTTTACTATGAGAATTTTGTAAAAATTTTAATTTCATCTGCCGACCTCCATTTCCCTATCAAAAAAACTGAACGAGATTTTTACTCATCCCCCCCCTGGTGGGATGATGAATGCACAAACATAATCAATCAACGCAAGGAAGCAGAAATTTCTTACACGATGGATATGACCCGTGATAATTTTTTGAGGTACCAGCGTATTGATGCTAAAAGTAGGAGACTTACATCTAAAAAGAAAAAAACTGGCTGGGTATCATACTGTGAAACCCTAGACCCCTGTTCTCCTTCTTCTACTGTTTGGAATAAAATTAAAAGATTCCGCAGTTCTCAATCGCCTAACGACCTCTCATCCAATGATTCAAGTACTTGGTTGGATGCTTTTGCAGACAAACTCGCCCCACCTTATGTTCCTTGTGAGAATACTGATACTACTTTATCACCTATTTCCTCTAATGACGAAATGGATGCCCCATTTTCTTTTGCTGAGCTTCAGGGAGTTCTCTCCGGTCTGAAGGACTCTGCCCCAGGAAATGATGGTATTCCATACTCCTTCTTAGTGAACCTTAGTGACAAAGCGAAATACTGCTATCTTGATATGATCAACAGGTTTCTATTAACAGGATTCATCCCGGAACCATGGAGAACTCAAGTCATAATCCCAATACGGAAACCTGGCAAAGACCCCCTTGACCCAAATTCATATCGCCCCATAGCTCTTTCTTCAACTCTGGCCAAAGTTATGGAGCACTTGATAAAAAACCGACTGGAATGGATAGTGGAAAGTAGAGATTTATTGGCCAAGTCCCAATTTGGCTTCAGAAAGGGGCTTGGTACAATGGACAGTGTTGCAGTCATTACGACAGATATTCGAACAGCCCTGGCTAAAGGAGAGTACCTAGTGGGTGTTTTCCTAGATATAGCATCGGCATATGATAATGTTCTTCTCCCAATGCTCAGGCAAAAACTGCAACAGCTGAGTGTTCCGCCGAGACTAACACGTGCCATTTGCAACCTTCTCTCAGACAGAAATATTCTGGTGAGATCATCCTCCTCCTCTCTTCCCCCCAGAACCATCTGGAAAGGTCTCCCTCAGGGCTCTGTCCTTAGTCCTCTACTCTACAGCATTTACACAAATGATCTTGAATTGTCTGTCGTGAGCTTCTGCAACATCCTTCAATATGCTGACGACATCGCTTTGTACATATCATCGAACTCAATGGAGATTATTTCAAGTCGTCTCAACTCTGCTTTACACTATTTAGGTCAGTGGTTATCCGATCATGGTCTCTCTCTTTCTATCGATAAGTGCAAGGCCGTCATTTTCACGAGAAAAAGAATCATCCCAAACCCCAATATTGCCTACAATGATCAACACATCTCCCTTGAAACCAAAGCAAAATTTTTAGGTGTTGTTCTTGACTCTAGACTGAATGGCGCAGCTCATGCTCAACATGTAAGCCGAAAATGTGAAAGCGGTATTAACATCCTCCGTGCGCTATCAGGGGTATGGTGGGGATCTCATCCATACTCCCAAAAACTCTTATACAATGCCATAGTCCGCAGCCATCTGGACTATGGGTTTTTTGCTCTAGATCCTATCAATAAAACGGCTACAGAAAAATTGAACAAAATTCAATATAAAAGTTTGAGAATAATACTTGGCGCCATGAAGTCTTCCCCCACAAATTCATTGCAAGTGGAATGTGTTGATCCCCCAGTTCAAATCAGAAGCCAGTATTTATGTGACCGTTTTGTCTGCAAAGTTTTACAGCTCTCCTCACACCCACTACTGGACAGCCTTCGACGGCTGAGTTCTGTCATCAGAGCCAACCAAGACAAATCCTTTCTTTTAAAAAGTTTCCTTAAATTTACATCCCTCCCACACCCAATTAATTCTTCCCCCAGACTGCCTCTGTTTTCTACCCCTTATAAAAGTTTGATTTGTAATCCCCCAATTGTTAATCTTGGTATTCACAAAGGTTCAGTTGAGGCTAACCAAAAATTTAATGAAATTATTCAAAACGACTGGCCCGATTTCCTTACAATATACACTGATGCCTCAAAACTATCTCAGAATGGCTGTGTTGGAGTAGCATGTTGGATTCCAAAATTCAAAATTAGTATACAATTCAAGTGTCCCCCAGAATCTTCAGTATTCACAGGAGAAGCTATAGGCATATTAGAAGCAATCCTTTTCGTGGAAGCCCATAATATTAGACAAACTATAATACTGACTGACTCCCTAAGCTGCTTACAAGCCCTTAAAGATAACCCTTTCCATAGTAAGGGGAGAGTCTCTGTTGTGTTCAGGATCCGGGAGGTGTTATATTCTTGCCAGCAGAAAGGCCTAAGCGTTACACTGGCCTGGATTCCGGGTCACTCTGGTATTAGTGGCAATGAGACTGCCGACGCTTGCGCTAAACTTGCAGTTGAAATGGGTACTATGACCCATTATAGTAACCACCCACAAGACCTCCGTTCCCTAGCAAAATCTGACTTGGAGAGCTCTTGGAACTCAATGTACACTGAATCGATTTCTATCAAGGGTAAGCATTATGCTTCCATACAACCTGATATCCCACGACGACCTTGGTTCTTCTTTCATAAAAAATCGGTTCGCTGGGTCACCTCTACTATCAGTCGTCTTCGAATTGGTCACGCCTGCACCCCCGTACACTTGGCAAAATTAAGAGTGCGTGACAGCTCCCTGTGCGAGTGTGGTCTGGACGAGGGATCAGTCTCTCACATTTTCTTCTCCTGTCCTATTCTTCCCTTTAAATTATATGATGTTCTTCCCCCTAAAGTTCCCCGTCCCTTGAATGTTGTGTGTGTCCTAATGTTAGCCTATAGTCCTTATGTTAAGTATCTTTGTAAATATTTTAAAATTAACAAACTTAAATTGTAATTTGTACTATAGTAGATCCCTATTATTTTTATATTTATTTGTGTTTGTCTCTTTATGGTATTCTGTTATATAGTTTACTAACAAATATATTTATGCCTTCTATTACAGAGCGTTTTCACAAATTTTTGCACTGTAACCGGCCAATCTCCTTTGTGCCTCCCTCAAGTTACTCGACACTGGCGAAGTGCATTGTGCTGTTTTGGCACTAATAAAAGCCATAAACCAAGAAAAGAAGAAGAAAAATGGTGAACATTTTCGAATTTTCAAAAAATTATTTCTCGAAAAGTATTAGAATTCGGAGTAAAATATTTTAGTGGAAGGCTAACCACATCAAGGTCTTTCTGTAAAAAAAATATGAACGTCCATCTCAACCGACAGTATTCTAAAGCTGAGCCACAAATGCTCCAGTAGAAAGAGTATTCTCTATGATGAACAAATTGTGGCCATCTGAGAAAACCCAGTTACAAATTTCAGTTCTAAAGCATTGAATCAATAAATAATTACTCAAAGTTCTAAAGGCGATGTTGATAATTAAGGTGAATATAAAAAAAACATGCCAAGAGTTTTATTCTTACTTAAAATCGTCACCAGCTATATTAAAGCAAAGTTCCTCTGATAAATATAAATATAACTAAACGTTTCGGGTATATAGGTACATATATTGTTTAATTTGTAACTTTCAAGTTAACTGACTTTTTCTGAATAAATAACTTAAAAAAGTGTTTTTTTCATTGACTACCTGTTAATTAACCTAAATAAACCAATGTCCCGTTTTGAGTCAAAAAATAAATGGTCACGTTACCCATACAGAACTTAGCCTAAATCCAATCATCATAGTACCTTACTCATCGACCACACAATTGCTAAAAATAAAACATCAACATATAAATTAAAAAAATTCTTAAGTTCCTAATACAAACGCACCCAATTTATAATATGTCGTGATTTAGCCCTCTATACATATTTTATGACTATGGTGCTTATAAACAGAACTCTCACGCGGCAGGGTTCCATGCCGGTCGCTAGTACTTCTACTTGGACGGTCGTCATTTCGTAGTTCACTTAAGATCAGGCAAGCCGCCTAGCGTCTGTTGGCTATGCACATGCCTAGCTTTCAGCAGTGCCATATCAACAACACACAACTGCCATTTCTCGGCCGCGCGGCAAGGAGCATGCCTGAGAACCTTGAACGCCTAATAACAACCGGCGTGGATGGAAAGAGAAGTAGAGGAACGAGACGGTCAGTATGGTTATAGTCACCTGCAGCAACATGCAAGCCTCTCTTTAGAAGGCACAGGATCGTGCTGCCTGGCGAGCCCTAACAAGAGAGCGGACATAGAGGGTCGCGACCCTCCGTCATGAGGAAACGACAACCAGGAGTGCCATATGAGCACTGCATTAGTGCTGGTCAATACAGCTCATATTGCAATGGCACGGAGTCAGTGTCCGCTTCAACTTAAGTTGACTTGCGAGGCCTTTACTGTTATATAATGGAAATTGGAACATAATATTATCAGTGAGTTCTCGTGTGTTTCACTAACTGACTATTACGTGAACATTTGTAATTACAAATCTTACATGTAAACGACTTTTCACACGTGTGAGTGCTCATGTGCCTCCCTAAATTACTTTTATCTGCACATTTGTATTTACAAATCTTGCATGAGTATGGCTTTTCACCAGTGTGAGTTTTCATGTGTCTTTCTAAATTACATTTAACTGCACATCTGTATTCGCATATTGCACATGAATATGGCTTTTCACCAGTGTGAGTTTTCATGTGCGTATCTAAATTACCTTTAACTGCACATTTGAATTTGCAAATCTTGCAAGAATATGGCTTTTCACCAGTGTGAGTTTTTAAATGCTTCATTAATTTGCTTTTTTCGGCAAATTGGTAATTGCAAATCTTACAAATAAATGGCCTTTCGCCTGTGTGAGTCCTCATGTGCAATATTAAGACACTATTTCGTGTACATTTATATTCACATAATGCACAGGAGAAATCTTTTATAATACTGTGAGTCTTCATGTGTTGAACCAAGACACTTTTTCTCTTAAACATTTTTCGACAAATGTCACAAATGAATGATATTTTCTCTGAATGTGTACTACTTTGTGTTGAATGATTACATTCTAAACTTACTATATTATTTAAACAATCAGTTTTACTTTGTAAAGATTTAGATACAAATTCTTTTACAGTATCTGTATCAGTAATAGAAGACCTAACAGCATTTTGTGCCTTTATCAGTGATCCGTCTTGTCTTGGAACAACTTTCATATCATCATATAAGTCTTTTATATGCAGTCTTCTATATAGGCAACTGATGTGTGTATCGGCTTCTTCAGTTGGGGGAACTTCTATTTCGTATTTTATTTCAAGAGCCGGTGACAGAAGAGCAACTGAAACCAAACAATTTGACTATTTCAGTTGTTTTTCTTGATAAAAGTGTAAAATTTAAAATGCCAAGTCACGCAGTATCTCACCTGAGGTCTGAGCCGCGCGCGCGGAAGGGCTGGGGTCTGCCTGCCTGTGAAATATATCAGAATGTATCTAGAGTGTACTGGGGAGCCACTAGCCAGTACGTAGCTGTACTGCATATAGCAGGTTAGAGAGGAGGAAAGGGTATCATTATTAACGTAACTGCAACTTGAACTAAACCTTATTGGTACTGGCAGGTATACTGACTTGTTCTCAGTGATGAGTGAAGAGTGTGAAGAGCTAGAGCTCACAGCTGTATGAGGCTTGCATACTTGTGATGTGTCACATACACCATCACCGTCACCGTTCTGCCAAACACAAAACAAATTTATAACATTTCTGTCCTCTAAGTTGATGAAAGTGTTCAACAGTGGAAAACTATCTCACCTGGAGATGCATGCTCATATGTTGCATGTGCGCTTGTTCATTAACAAATTCCTCCAAACAAAGGGAGGGAGCACTTTCGTATTTTAATGGATCTTCAGCAAAATCATTGATATTAATGACATCTTCATACTTCACTTGCATATCTCCATCAACCGACATAGAGTCATCACTTCCTTCAGTTTTCACTACAATTCTATGATGAGTTTGCTCTAATTCTGTCTGTTTGTCTTCTGAGGGGTGTTCCAGTATGTGTAAGTCACAGTGGTCAGGTCCTAGCATTGTCAACACCATATTACTCTTTAGTTGGTGCTTTGGGCGGTTTATCTTTTTTATATGTTGTCTTGTTATCTGATGAAATAAAAGTTAAATATTCAACACACATAGTACATGGACAGAGAAAGAATACGTCATGTAAATGTATAAAATACTCACTAATTCATGTTTCTCAACTAAGTCCATCATCAGTGCACGCGCTCTCAAGCTCTTGTCTCTAAATCTACGAAAGTTTATCAATGTCTGAGCACATTGTATGCAAACTGTTTGTTTTAAATTTCCTTGATCATACGCCTGTAACAAAATGTAATTAAAGTATTCAAACATTCCTATCAAATAATCCTTTTTTGTTCCAACACTGTTGACACATTTTATTGATAGCGTATAAGATTTAAGAAGTAGTTTTAAATCTGGGATATAACTTCATTAAGCATGGCTTTATTCCATACTAGATGATTCCCGCGACTTCGTCTACATGGAATAAAATGTTTTGACTCCCATGGGAATTCTTTAATTTCCCTGGATACAAACTAGCCCCATATAAAATTTAATCAAAAACAGTTGAACAGATGGGCCGTGAAAGCGTAGCAGGCAAACAGACAGACACACTTTCACATTATAGTATATTAGTATGAATGTGTACTTGTTGTACATAACTGTAGATCATAAATTAACAACTTACAGGATGTCCGATTAACTTTTCATATGCTTCTTCCAATTTGTGTTTACTCATTAGAAACAGCTTGCTGTCAGTGTCTAGGCATATCATGCAAACCTGTAAATATACGTATTGCATATCAATTTTAGATCCAATATAATATTATGTCTCTCCTTTCTCAGGCACACTTGACCTGATAACTTTTGATTTGCTTACTTAAAATATATAACATGACATAATGAGTTACCTGCACTGTTGAAGGAATAGCACCAGTACCAATCTGCCTCGAGCCACTTTCTGTTTCATAAATGTCATCATCGAGAAAATGCTGCGAGCAGACCACAGTAGAGTCTGATAAGTGACTGTCATGTTTGCCGAGGGCTCTAAACCAAGCAGCACGGAGATGCGCTTCACTGGGGAAACTGGAAGTTACCACTCATGTTATACACAAGCAAACAAACTTATAAGTATCAGAGTGATTTATGTTCTACACAGTATAACTACCAGGTCCAGTTCACTACAAGTTTACACACACACTTTGATAACTCCTTGAAAGCTCATGCTTTGCTGCGAGCATGCTGCAGGCAATGTTTCAATGACCTGCAGTGCGACTGACTGATCTATTAATTATCTATACTAACTGATAACTGCTCAGACCAGCAGTCTTTGATAATTCAACTTTCACATTCTGGAGTTAGTAGTCGTAGGCAAAATGAATATGGCTTGCGACTTCATATCTAATATACTCACCCATGAAAACTAATGCCCTTCCCCTCCGCCTCTGATGTGGACACATTGTCCGAAGTGTTTTTGCAGAAAGGCACACAACACCGCATTATTTTGTTTTATAACGAAAGTTAAGTCTTATGCTCGACATACATATAAGATTGCAGACAAATTAAATAAATAGTTAAATATTAACTACGCACAAGCAAAATATGTTAGCGGTAAATAGTTGTTATTTTTTTAATGGTTAATAGATATAAGATGAACAGCCTTGGGGTTTGGATGAATTACATTCAACTTAAATAGGCCATATGGTATGATCTGGCTGGCCTGCTCCTAAAATAAAAATGCGTTTTTGATAAAATTCAATGATGATCAGTGTTGGAATCGGGTCCCACATAATACATATACAATACTTATCTATGGGCTCCCATAAAATTATTGTCTATGGAAATTAAAATTCTAATATTTACCAAAAATTATACTACGTTTTGTTTTTGTGTTGACTACGTTTGCTGTGGCGGGAAATTTAAACTGAACGGTTTTATCGGTTTCGAAGCTAGGCTGTAATAATAATTTTGAATTGTTTATTTACAATAAATAAAATAATAATAGGGACTTAGCTTTGACTGTAGAGGGCAGCACTTGAAACCGCCCCCTAGTGGCAATTTTTTTTGTCATATTATTTAGTAAAAATATATAAACAATGTGTATACTGTTTTGAAAACAAAAAATTAGTTTTGGTACCATAGTAAAATATCTTTAGAGATAATGTAAAAAGTAATCTATGATTTGCGCCAATTCCATTACAATTTAAAATAGTTATTAAATATTTTATTAATAATTGATTAATTTCGGCTCGCGCTTTAGGATTCATTTCAGTCCTACTCAAGCAGAAAATAATATATCCATCCCTTTCCCACAAAATGACCTAAGCAGCAAAACATTGCAAGGATTCCCCGTGCATAATGCTTCTCGGTTTTTTTAAATATAGAGTTTTACGGCGCTGGGTTCTTGCCCTTCTAACCCTGTCATTACTTCTCGTTTTCATTTGATGTAGCCATTCGGAAAAAAGTCCGTGCATTAGGGGTAAATGTTAAATAAATAATTGGGTATTAAAATTATGGTATTTTCGCGTACAATCCAAGCATTACGATACTATATACTACGCAAGTCGCAACATAAAATTATGGTACAAATAGTATAATTATACTACGGAATCCAACCCTGATGATGATGTTACTTTCTAATTTAAGGGTGCGTTCCGAAATACACTGAGAGCACGGAAGTCCCCAGTAAAGAGCACTGCCAGTGCTCGCAGTGCCTATAACGGAACACACACCTTCGGTCCACTCTTTGTACACTCTACCATGAATAGAGGAAAATACATAGATTGTATTAAAAATATAATAATTTAGAATATTACAGTAAATAACGAGAAATAAAATAAAATGTATTTCAAGTTTTCGATACGTTTCCAAGGTGGCAACCTTTAGCCATAGAGATGGCAGTAGGCGCGAAATGCATCAAATGTCATTTCTGACAGTCACTGTCAAAATAACGTGTTTTTCCCTACGGTTTTTCCGGTGTTGTGTTGACACTTGACAGAAGACGTCAAAAAATATGAATCCGCCATTGTTACCCACTCGTGTTTAGTGTTGCTTGTCGTGGAAAGATTATATAATTACACCGCTGAAATTACGACGAATTCGCAGATTTGAACGATCAAAACTGGTTTAGTATTTATTTTTCTTTCATTTATCTACTTGTAAAAGGACTGGACCGACGCTCCATACAAATCCGGACCGTCTCCTTTGCTATTATTTTGACAAGATATAACTTTTTATTTTGACAAATGACACTTTTGACCATAGACTATACGTATATTTTTGACACCGGCCAATCTCCTGTGTGCATTTGTGCCTCCCTCAAGCTACTCGACACTGGCGAAGTGCATTGTGATTTGTGCTGTTTTGGCACTAATAAAAGCCAAAAACCTCTGATAGGTATTTATTTAAAGCCATGCAATTTTCTCAACATACTTTACGTGATAAACTTCAACTCCTCTTGAAATTCATAGATAGGTACGTCTTGTTCATACTGGTCCCATATATCCCCTCCCTGCCTTATTAAAAGCTATCGAATATTTTGCACCATACAAGCGCCGATGTATACCTAATACATATTGTTATCCTATTTTTGATAGTAAATTTAAAGCATTAATAATCTCTCCGAATGTTAGGATCAATCCAGATATTCCAAGAAACCAATTGGAAGCTCCTCAATATGTGAACATATTGAAAGAAAATGAATTTATGGATTTTCATCACTTAAATAGTGATGCTTGCTAATGTGACTGGCCAACCATCCTCTCGCTATTAGCTATTTAAATGCATTTTTGCAGCGCATCAATTCATCAAGCACCAGTGATTCAGGTTGTAGGAATTATTGATACAGCTTTTCCGCCATCGACCAGCTGGTGAGATCCTATTTTTAGTTTCAAATGAATCAATTTTTTTTTAAAGTATGTCCAATGCGCATCAAAGCATGCACCAGATGGCATAGTCGGAGTGGGAGTTTTCCATTCTCAGTATAATATTGTCCAAAAAATAAAACTACCGCCTGAATCATCTGTATTTACTGGAGAATGTCTTGGTCTGTTTTGTTGTGAAAGAAGGTTGGTTGCAATAATTGAAAGAGATTCAATGTCGACTGGCCGAACACGATGTTTTTATGTGACAGAGTTGTCATAGCGTCTTTTGTTCTTTTACTTCTTAGTGTCATGGTGAAAATCTCAATTTCTATGTAATTTATAATAAATCTATTTTACATTACAAATGTGTGTTGACTACAGTAAACTTACGCCACTACTCTGCAGTCAGCTATATCAACACCAACTCCCAACGTTGGCGCGAGTATTGGGGCCAATGCTGATTTCCCTATCCACACGTTGGGCGAACAGTGTTGGGGCCAACGTGTGGAGCCGGCCTCGGTATTACCAATAGAATAAGAATATAGAATTGTCTATGTAAAAATAAATAATAATGTCCTCCCGACCGAATTTCGGCTACCGCGCTCATCTCCAGAGTGATTAGCAATCTGTGCGGGAGATATGTTAAGGTTAACAGCTATAGTGCACAAGTGTGGGCGCATACCTACACAGGTGCACTCTCTGTTCCTCAACTCGCATAACCCGATGGGACAGAAAATCACACACGACCGGTGACTGGTGAGAGGTCAGGCGCAGGACTAACGGCTTAACGTGCTCTCCGAGGCACGGGGGTGAAACACCGCCAACTTCCTAACTCAGGGATAGTATTGAGAATTTCTTGCCAGAAAAATCCATTACTTGTTATAGCCCGACCCAGGACTCAAACCTGGGACCTCTTCGGCCGCAGTCGAACATGCTAACCACTAGAGTCTAGACCAACGAGGCAGTAGTCACTTCACTTCACTTCTTATATGAATGGATTTACTCGTGCACTGGGCACAAATATTCCGCCAATGAAACCGGTGACCTTGTCTCGCGTTTGCTAGCGTTCAGCCTGAGTTAGTGGTTAGTTCCACAACAACACAAATAGAAAACATTACTTAAATAAGATAATTATAATACAATACATAGTTTTTTATTCCGCAGTGGACTGACAGTAAACTGCCGCAGTATCCTAAAAATATATATATCCATAGGGAAATATATGATGTCATAAATCGTCGCCATTTTTTGTACTGTGAGCACTGGCGTTTTCGAGGCAAGGTGCTCTCAGTGCTGACTGCGTTCCGTTTTGAAGTAGGTAACCATTGTATAAAGGAACGGCTTCGCAGTATACCACAGAGTACTTTGTCTATATAGGAAACAGTATACTAAATTGACGCTTGGAGGAAGGAATTACGACTGCCGAATTGACGTGACACCTTACAGTGCTCGCAGTGTATTTCGGAACATACCATTGGATATTGGCCTCAGAGACTAATGGCCTGGCGAGCGTTGAGCATGGAATTTCATTTCACGTCAAAACATAAACGACGACCACAGACGACGACGCTCCCAGTGCCTCGACAGCCAGCGACACTCTTGATCACAGACTATAATAACACTAGCTGATGCCCGCGACTTCGTCCGCGTGGATTGAGGTTTTTCGGTTCCCGCGGGAACTCTTTAATTTTCCGGGATAAAAAGTAGCCTATGTGATATTCCAGACTATAATCTATCTCTGTGCCAAATTTCATCTAGATCCGTTCAGTAGTTACGGCGTGAAAGCGGAACAAACATACAAACAAACTCACTTTCCCATTTATAATAATAGATAGAGGATGTCATTGACGCGCGCGCCGTCAACACGTCAAACTCAAATAAAATGGGGCTTTGTTTGACGACCTCTCTAGCGTAGTGGTCTTAAAGTGGGAAGTTCCGGGTTCGATGCCTGGCAGGGGCAATTTGGGAATCAATAGATAGTTTCTGAATTTTCTCTGGTCTGCAGACTTCGGCCGTGGCTACTGGCTAGTTACCACCCTACCAACAAAGACGTGCCGCCCAGCGATTGCGTAAACCGAATAGGGGTATGGCATAGAGGTAATATGGGTATGGGTTTAATTTAACTTACCATCTTAGACTGCATCATCGCTTACCATCAGGTGAGATCGCAGTCAAGGGCTAACTGTATTGGATTTTAAAAAATTGGCTCACGGTTAAAAAATAAAATGCACAAAGTATTATAAAAATGTTTATTTACAAAAAAGTTCTTCATTCTTTATTGATCGTCATTCCTACAGAGTATTAAAAAAATAAGTTAAAATAATTAAAAAATGGCGCCGCAAAAAGGCGGCAAATTGACGTTTTTATTAAATGCTAATACATATGAAATAAACGTAGCGTCTCGAGTTAATTTAACTAAAATAAAGTTAAATTATTATGATAAATAAAATATGTAACTAGGTACATATTAAAATGTAGTAAAATAATAAGTAATACTAAACTGGCCGAAAAAAATAACAAATTCGGTCTTGCATTAAATTCAATAGACAAGGTCACAACACGGTCAATAAATCCATACTAATATTATAAATGCGAAAGTGTGTCTGTCTGTCTGCTACGCTTTCACGGCCCATCTGTTCAACCGATTTTGATGAAATTTGGTAAGGGGATAGTTTGTATCCCCGAGACGGACACAGGCTACTCTATATCCCGGAAAATTAAGAAGTTCCCGCGGTAATTTAAAAAACTTAATCCACGCGGACGGTGTCGCGAGCATCATCTAGTATTATATATTTTTGATCATCTAGGTTTACTCTTTAGATTCAAATAGGTTTAAGATTACGGTACTTTATTTGGAAATTCAAGATTTCAAGGGGCTCACATCATAGAGGTATAATATTATAGTAGGTATAGACATAGAGTGGTAACATCGTACTGCTTTCCTAGTGCGCAGCGTAGGCACGTGAACAATAGCTAGTTATATTTATATATAGGGATGGGCAATAGTGTGCTGCAAGTGAACGGAAACTAATTGAAAAGTCTTATTATAGTGTAAAAGATTATTTGAATGACAGGCAGCCATGGGTATGAATTGTTCCAGCGGCTAATAATTATGTTATATTATAAAAATAATTTAGTAATTTCCTATATTTGTGAGATGGTGATAATAAAATAAAAAAAAACCCGGCTGAGTTTGTTGTGGGCTCTTCTCAGACCAGGGCGCGTTTGGAACCCTCGTAGCTTTAGTCTTAAGATACCGTTGTTAATTATCACCATCAACTCTTATTCTTTATAAACATGACGTTCAGAAGGTGTACTCTTTGTAGGTACAGTACGATTCAAACTTTATGTCCTCGCGAAGTTCGTGCGAGTCCATGCGCAGAGTACAATATTAGGTATCAGCGGGACGCGCGAGGAATGCGGAGGCGGGGCGTTACCCCGCGCGTCCCCCCCGCCGCCCGTCTCCCACCCGCACTCGTCTTGAACGTATTGGCTCTATGTGTGAGTTACGTCCGTATACTGCATACACGCGCGCGATCTTGTCAAAGTACAGTCGTTCTCTTAATTTGCTGTTCATTATTAAGTTATTGTTACGTTAAGTTTTTTGTTGTTATTAATGGGGTTGGCCGGTAGAAACTTTTGGCAGATTGCGCTACCATAGCTTTCACCTGTCAAATTTGTTAAGGGCTAATTCAGTTATTGTGGTAGATAACGCTTCCTACCACAACAAACAAGAGGATCCTGCGCCATCCTCAAATGCAAAGAAAGCCGAAATGCAAGCGTGGCTTCGTGAAAATAAAAACCGGCAAAGTGCGAGTCGGACTCGCGCACCGAGGGTTCCGTACAAACCTGTAGCAAGTTTTACGATTAATGAATTTAATGAACCGCAAAACTAACTTTGTTTGTAGAGGTTTTCTGTTAATATCAAAAAAACTATGCTAGTTAGAGCATTGGCTATAGTTCTCCTGTAAAATATACATAAATTCCTATTGACCATAATTATTTCAGATTTTTCGATTGGTAAACTCCGGAGATAAGGGGGGGGGAACGGTATTTTTTTTGACTTTTTCCCCGATAAATCAAAAACTATCATGACTAAAAATAATTAAAAATCTGTTTTAGAATGTACAAAGTAAACCCTTTCATATGATACCCCACACAGTACAGTTATCTCACTTTTAAATTTCAACCCTCCGATTTTCCCCCCTTTTTAAATAAGAACAAAAATAATTTCAAATTTTTTTTAATTCCAGTGTCTTTGGGCCACTAATATACACAACTATTCCAAATTTCATGTCGATAGCTTCGGTAGTTACTGAAATAATCGAGTGTGACGGACGGACAGACAGACAGACAGACAGACAGACAGACGGAGAAAGTCGCACCATAAGGGTTCCATTTTTACCATTTTGGTACGGAACCCTAAAAACATTACTTATGACGAGTCAATGCTGAAGCCACAACTTTATAAGTTGATTTCTGAAAATAAAGAGTGATTTAAAACGTTTAGCATTGATAAAATTTTAAAAGAAAAAAATCACGTGGTACTACGTCTTCCCCCATACAACCCAGATTTAAATCCAATAGAAATGGCGTGGGCTACCATAAAACACTATGTAGACAAAAAAAATGTGACATGGAATGTCAATGCTGTGATGGAGCTAATAAAAGAAAAAGCTAATGAAATGGGAGAAAGTGCCTGGAGAGCATTATGTGAAAAAGTTAAGAAGATAGAAGACGAATATAAAAAAAGTGACGTGGTCATTGACAGATTAACAGAAGAATTTATTATTCGAGTCAGAGACGATGAATCCGATGCTGACGCCGAGGAAGATTATTTTACAGATTCAAGCGAAGATGAAGGAGAAAGCGACAGCTCTATGAAAGACGCACCTTCCACAAGCATAGAAGTGTTTATGGAGGGGATAGAGCCTTTGGAATAATATTTTTTTTAACAGACTTCTAAAATGGACTTCTTTTTTATGTATGTTCACCGATTACTCGAAGACGCCTGAACGGATTTGGAAAATTATAACCTAATATAAATATAATAGTAATATAATAGAACTTCCTATTTTTATCATTACATACTTTCAAAAAAAAATATATATCAAAAGTAGCCAAATCATTCTTTAGTTGACTGTACCAGCGCGAACGTCACTCGCGGCTAACTTCCACGGGACATAAAGTTTGCATCGGACTGTACCAATTTTGAATAAAGATGATTTGATTTTGATTTTGAGTGCAATGTCGATAAAATATATCTGCCCCCCGATTACGTAAGAATTGTTCATCAAACGTTAAAGATTTTTGTCAAAGTAAAATAAACCATAAATGCATTAAATTAGAGCTCAATTTCCTCTGCCCATTCTTATACGTTTAGGTATGAACGATACTCGAACGTATAAGAATGGATACACGAAATTGAGCTCTAATTTTATGCTGTTATGGTATATAAACTTTGACGGCGAACTTTAACGTTTTGATCGGACATTCTTACATGATAAGGGGGCTGAACGGTACGGTACCTATTGTTTGTGTATGTTTGTACCCTATCATACTAATATTGTAAATGCGAAAGTGTGTTTGTTGGTTTATCCTTCAATCACGCCTCAATAGAGCAACGAAAGACGTGATTTTTTGCATGGGTATATTTGAGGACATGGAGAGTGATATTTATCCCGGAAAATTAAACAGGTTCCGTGGGAATTTGAAAAAACTTATTCCACGCGGATTAAGCCGCGTGCATCAGCTAGTTTATGATAGATATAAATAGTTTATAATAAAAATAATAAAAAAATACCGATATTTTTTTTTAATGATCGATCCTATATAATTTTATTTATATGTACCTATAATATTACTAGATGATGCCCGCGACTTGATTGGACGTGGATTGTTTTTTTTATTCCCGCGGTCCGAACTCTTTCAATTTTCCGGGATAAAAAGTAGCCTATGTCCTTCCCCGGTATGTAACCCGTCTCTGTACCAAATTCCATCAAAATCGGTAAATAAAAGTAGTTGGGCCGTAAAACCGTAACAGACAGACAGACACACTTTCGCATTTACAATATTAGTATGGATTGATGTATCCGATGTATATCGAATACATAAAATATGTATGAAAAGGTGCAAATCTGCGTTTTAATGTGAAATTATAAAGTAAAAGTATAAGTTTTATTCTTTGACGCTTTAACAGTCCGTAAACCAGTAAACCGACATTTTAAGAACTTTTGATGAGCTTTGTGTATGAGATATTAGTATTATAACAAAAAGAAAATTAAAACATTAAAGGTTAATCCCTCCTTAGTAGACTGTTGCAAATAAAAAATTAATTTTATTGAAATATAATAGTGAAATTCTCATTCTTGCAGAATTTTTGCACTTTTGGGTGACACTTTTCACCCATATAAATCCACGAAAAATTATAATAAATGACTTATAAAAAATACAAATATGATAAACACGCTCTTAAAATTGGACTGTTGCAATTCGTTTTTATACGTTCTATACAAAATTAGTTAATAAAAAAATCAAATCAATGTGCACGATTTATCAAAATTTACGCGTCACAATAACCTGTATTTCTTAAAAGTTTGACGAAATTACTGATAAAATAAAATTTACCATGAATGTTTAGTATTTATATAATACAAATTGTGTAAAAATAAAGTTCTATAAAATACCTATATGACCAAAAAATATTATCAAAGTCTGATCAAATTCACGTGTAAAATGGTACTGCAGATCGTACGACCGCACGTACGTACGAACTTGACTACGCAAAGTATCAAAGTATCTTTACTGGCCTATGTCGTCTATGTATGAGTGCAGCCTAACGGTCTACTGTGCGGTATACCTACAGATTCCAAAATTGACCGATGGCGAGTATACGGCCTCTTAATTATAAAAGTAACAAAAAATTAAATTCTTTGTTTATAACCATTCCTTCGTAACGTCGACGGCGCGGCGCGGCGCCCGCGTCGAATGTATCACATCACTATCCGAGTAGGTGAGCAGTCGGCTATCTTAGCGCGGTTGCTTTGCGTCCCGCGTCTGTATCACCCCCGCGACGCGCATTTCTATTTTACTTAAAAGTTTAAAAAATAGGACTAACCGGTGAAATGTGATGTTAGAATTCAGTTTATTTTGATAACGAGTATCACGTTTGTATGTTTCTATAACACGTTTACCCATTTTTTTCAGTTTAAAAACAGAATTTCGGCCACGAGTTCGCAATGGGCGCTCTCAGCGCTTGTGTTCTTTTGACTAACGGGCTTGCTGACGGAACGATGCTTATGATCCTACCCGTGCCTACTGTTCCTACTTTGAAATACGCACTCTTGGTTATTATACCTCTATGGCTCACATATAGGTCACCTTTAAAAGCCCTTTAAAAACTAGATTAAAAAAAAAAGATTTCAAGATGGCGGCCGGACCATAGACCACTAATATCTTCCAACTAGTTTGAGTTGCCTTAAACAATAATACTGAACGGATTTGGTTACAGTTAGTTACAATATAGTCAGTCAGTCAGTCAGTCAATAATAGTTTAATTTGACAATTTAGAGATTGAAAAATTGCCATAAACTAAACTGCTATTAGTTATTTCACATACGAAGTAAAATCTAACTAAATGCATCAAATATTCATATAAAAATACTAGTATACTGATTTGTACGTCTGTTGTGTCATATACTATGGCTTAGAACTAATATATAGACTAAAATGGGTAATAAACATTCATTTAACCGATTTTTACGCTGCATTCGACTTTATCGAACGTTGTAAAGACTTATAAAATATGTGTTAAAACTGTAAAAGATTGATTTAAAAATAGATTTTTTGAAAATTTGCTGTGAAGAATGATAATAAATTAAAAAGCTAAAAAGATTGATAATAAATTAAAAAGTTAATTCACGAAAACTTTAACCAAATAACACGTTTGGAATGTCATTAATTTGGAAAATAAAATCGACAAAGGCACAATTTGCTTGGTTGCCATTTAAATCTATTTTCGGTACAAAAATATACAACTACTGTGTAGATTTCTACCATTTAGTAGAAATTTTATTCATATTGCAACATTAACCTAATCATAAGTACTACGAAGGCGAGTGTTGCCACACTATACGGTGTATTAATGCTTTTTTTACATTTTTAATTCATTATTTACATCAATATAGGATAAGAAAAAATTTATATTATTATACTTTGAAACTGCAATCAGAATCAAACTTTTAACCAAAGACTTTTATTTACCAAATTATGTAAGTTTAGAGTAATCATACTAATATTATAAATGCGAAAGTGTGTTTGTTTGTTGGTTTGTTGGTTTATTGGTTTGTTGGTTTGTCCTTCAATCACGCCGCAACGAAGCAACGGATCGACGTGATTTTTGGCATGGGTATAGTTGAGGACCTGGAGAGTGACATAGGCTAATTTTTATTCCGGAAAATTAAGGAGTTCCCGCGGGAATCGAATAAACTTAAACCACGCGGACGAAGTCGCGGGCATCAGCTAGTACAATGATAAGTTGATGTTTTAAATATGGTTTCCTATTGATATACAATGGGAAAAAATTTGCTTAACTTTAATCACACGCATATTCCTTATTATAAGATAATAATAATTATAAATTACATCCAAAAATACTAATACTATTCAGGCATTTTGATTATTAAAAACTACTGGCCTTAAAAAATATATTGTACCAAAAAACTACCACTGTATTACGTACACAGAATTCAAAATAGGTATAAAGCATAGAAATAGGAAGACTAAGTCGTAATTCCTAATTCCATGGTATAAGGGGTACGGTTAGCATGTTCGACTGCGACTGACAAGGTCCCGGGATCGAGTCCCGGGTCGGCCCATAATTAAGTGTTGGGTTTTTCTGATTAGAAAAAGGGATGATGACAACTCAATCAAATCAGCAACTCTTTATCAAACTTAAAAACGCACTTCTAGTATGGAAGTTGTATGAAATTCACAGTTGTGACGTCATCAAATTTCAATTTTCTATATTTTAAAATGGTTATCAAACTTAAAACTGACCGAGGATGTGAATTTTAGGTGTTTTGGAAGACCCTCTATTTAATAATCAGTTAGAAATAATTTATTTTTGATATAGGCATCATCCATATTCTCAGTACTAGCCCGGAGTTAGGAAGTTGGTGGTGTTTCACCCCCGTGCCTCGGAGAGCACGTTAAGCCGTCGGTCCCGGTTATTATCACTAACATGATAATAGTCATTAAAGCCCGCCAACCCGCATTGGAGCAGCGTGGTGGGTCTAAGCTCTAATTCCCTCTCCTATGAGAGTGGAGGCCTGTGCCCAGCAGTGGGACGTTAATGGGCTGTAGTGGTGGTTGTGGATACACATGTCAGTTTTAACGCAAATTACTACCGGGGCATCAGTACACAATGTTTTTTAAAATATTTTACTAGTAAGTCCTTGTCTCACCTGGTAGTAAGTGATGAGACAAACAAAGATGGTAGTAGCCTGTTAGTAACTAGGCGAAGCCGAAGCCACCAGACCAGACCATAGACAGTTCAGGAATTATAAATTCCCATTTTAACCCTGCCAGGGATAGAACCCGTGACGTTCCACTTATAAGAGCATGGTGCTGACCACTGCCAGGGAGGTCGTAAAACAACACTTATTTGCATAGTGTTAAAGTTTATTTTACTTTGCACTGAATTATAGAGATATGTTCTTTCAAAATATACGTTTATGAACCTGATTTCGAATTCTGTGTTTGCTGCAATTGGGTATTTGACAACTAGTCAAATCAGCGACTTTTTTTCAAACCTCAAAACGCGTGCTTAGTATGGGATTTTGCATGAAATATTGAATAGTGACGTCATCAAATTCGAAGCACTTTTTTACTTTAATCGATAGTTTAATTAGTGGAAAAGTATGAAGGATTGCGATCGTCGCAATGATTGCAACCGTTTCGTAACACAGCAGTTAATCTAATCTCACTTTTGCAATAAAACTATTGTGACAGTCTGTACATACATGCTAATACTAAACATTCTTATTTTAAACAGTAATTGTCAAAAAAGCTACCATTTTGTACCGATTTCCTATCAAAAATATTTCCAATGGTAGAAAAAACCTACTCTTGATTTAATCCTACCAATCAAATCTATCGTCACAACGATTTTGTGCCATTGCTAGATGTATAATGTTGTTTTCTAGTATTATGAATTTTGTAGTTCTCATTTTAACTAATTTGCCCAAAAATTTGATGATACTTTTGTTAAATTGACATACATAAACTATATTGTGGTAAAACCTTGATTAGAACCTATATTTTTTTTTACCATGTTATACTGTAGATTTTGTGGATTATTAAAATTTGTGTAGAAATTTTTATCACTGGTAGGGTTGGGTCTGACCACGGTAGCACCGATATTACATTCTTACATCCACACAATACATCTATGCAACGACATCATAATCTTACCATGTGGTAGAAAAAAATCCTACCATTTCATCAAATCCTACCAAAATGGTAGGAATCGGTGTGCTTAGCTGTTGGGCGCGTAGTCAGCCCACGAGCAGAACCAGTTGTAGTTAAACATGGCGGCGTAGGGGTGTTTCCTCTTCTTGTGCAGCCGGAGAGACTCCTCTGACGCGTACCAGTACTGAGGGAACTTGTCGAACGGATACCTTTCGGATTCCTTCACGTAGGGCTGCGTTGAGTCCACTGGAAACGAGAAATAGGCTTTGTTATGAAGTTCAATGAAATGTTTTTAAGATTTCGTACCTTAAGAGGAAAAACAGCCGAGTTTCTTGCTGGTTCTTCTCGGTAGGAATGACATTCCGAACCAGTGGTAGATTCATTCGACGATTCAAAAGCACTTGTTAAAGTTTATTTGAATAAAAAACATTTGAATTTTGAATTTTGAAAAAGGAAATGGAAAACAAAGTGATCCCATAGGATCATTTTGTTTTCCATTTGTCTGTCTCTCTGACAACCACCTTTTATCGGGAATGCGTGAAGTTATCCAGTTGAGATTAATACCAATAAAAACTGTTAGAGCTGTAAAAACATTAATTAAACTTCTAAGGGTGGAGTTCACCGACTTTTTAATCGGCTGATTATCAGATAATCGGCTGATTAAATCTTTTTTACTGTTCACCACAACCTAACCACTGGTTACAACGCTTGATAGGCTGTTTAACGTAACCGAGCTCGGAGGGGTCGTTTAACCGCCGGTTCCCGCATTATGACATTTGTATTTTTGCGTCAGTGTCATTTTTATTGGCTGTATACGTTCGAACCTGATTGTTTGGTGTCTGTGTTTTTAAATTATTTACCATTTAAAATACAAATTAATATACTCTTTGTGTTGCAACTTGTTTTTGAAAGTAAACAATATGCAGTCAGTGCTTAATGCAGTGGTAGATAATTATCAAGAGCACTACTTCGACATCCTGGAAAATCTGGAAAATCTAGAAAGAATAACAAGGAAACCACGAGTTTTTCAAGTTCGTCGTAATTATTTCGAAGAATATGATGAAGAAGCATTTAAAACTAGATTCCGGTTGTCTAAACCTTCTGCATTGGAAGTACTTCAATTAATAGAGGAAAAATTAGAATTTCCTAATGATAATTACCTAAATACCGACTTATTAACAAAACATTATTCTTAAAACTCATTAATTTATGAATAACCTCTTAGTCTAGGCAACGGGGCGGTTCGTTGTATGGAGACCCCCGCATTAAATCCTCAGTCGTTGAAACTTGGCAGAGTTGTAGTATGGTATGAACCAAAACTTATACAAAAATATCTAAAAAAAAATCTATCCGGAAGTTAGGTTTTTATACTTAAAACTTAATATTTATGACTGAATATTTACTCGATTTCTTTTTAAAATAATAGTAGGTAGTATATTTACACTCAAACCCGAAATATCAAACGAAATAATCATGCAGATCATTGATATTTAAACCGATTTTATTATCAAGCCTAAACTGCGTTTACGCGATAATGTACCTTCCTGCTTTTACAATTGGGTATAGCATAAAAAACCTTACTTCCTTTATGTTTTTTTATTGGATATTTATAATATACGTTTAACGCATGATACTGTATCATACTGTGAAGTTTCGTCGCCTGAGGAATTATTGTTGAGGTCCACTAGCTTTATTGCCTAGACTATCTGCCCTTAAATAATCATTATCCCAGAAATTGAAGTAACTTGAAATATCTACTACCTCTTTTCCTACAAACCTCCATGATATATTGAAACTTCAAAACAATAGGGGCCATGACACCCTATTACCTGCCCAAATTCAGAACTACAGCGTAGTTTATCCTCCCCAATGGTGTCGTTATACTTTTCATGTTGATAGCATTTTATTTTATACTACAAAATATAAACGTCACAGTACGTCAGGATGAACAGTTAAAACAATGTTACTACGCAAATGTGTTGGCTTTTATCATTCGTTCAGTTAAGGTCAATTTGCTGTGAATGGTTGATTATCGCCTGGTTTATTAATCGTCGTTCAAAATAACGTCGTGAACAGTAAATATTTAAACGGTTGTTTAAACGGTGTTGAAGATTAATTAGCCGATTACCCAAACATCGTTTAAGCAGAAGTCGGCGCACTCCACCCTAAGTCAACGCGATCAAAACGGCCGTTTATGTCGCAATTTTGACACTCGCCAAAAAATCAAAAACTTCAGGTTCCGTTTACCTAGAATCATGAAATTCGGCAAGAAATAAGGTGACACAGGCCACAGCACCAGTACCTATAGGAAAAAAAAATCATAAATCGATAATCGGGTGTCGAATTGTTTCTCAGGCGTTACCTTAGCTCCATATATAAGTCAGTTATTTCACAGCTAATTAAGTGTTGTTATGACATCTTTCTTGTTATTTACTAAAATAAATATTGTTTGGTGGTACGGAATCCTTTGTGCGCGAGTCTAACTGGCACTTGACCCTTTGTTTCTTCTAGGACAGCTTGAGCCACTTCTGAATAGTCAGGACTTGACCATAGTTTTCATAGAATAGTACTTTTTGTGTTTGCAGCCGCATATGCGTCTCCGAATACTTTCGCCCGAGGTACACGTGGCGTCAACACGGGCACGAGATGCCGAGGTCTTTGGGAGCACTGCTGAGAACAGTTCTACTTACAACAGTCCAGAAAGGTCCAAAGAAAATACAATCTCTGAAGATTTTCCTATTGTTGTGGACAAGCACATAACACAACAACATATATGTATTTATATATTTATGTATATATATATTTATGTCATTAGTATGTATATTCGTGTAAGTTTATGATATAGTTAATATCTTGTTTCATTCCATCTCATATCTTGTTGTACCCATTCTTCCTTCACAACCTTTCTCACTGCCAAGGGTCACTGGTAGAGATCTCTTATAGAGATAAGTGTTTCCTTGTCCACTATGTTTCTGCTTTTCTACGGATTGTATAACTTTTTGGTACAAAATAAATAAAAAAAAAACAAACTCATCACACACTACCCAATAGTAAAAATTACTTCCTGGAAATTTCCTACTAACTAGTAGCCTAGTAAATGGTAGGAATTTCCTACTAATTGGTAGCAATTTCCTACTAATTGGTAGTAAATTGGTAGCAATTTCCTACTAATTGGCAGTAAATTCCTACCAATAGATAAAAACAACGGACTCCACTGACCGGGCGGCAGGCAGTAGACGCAGAATATCCTGCGCTTGCGGCTCTCGTGCGTCACCAGATGCTTCTTGTGGTGCTTGCGGCGCAGGGACACGTGCGGGCAGCACGGGCACGGGATGGCGAGGTCCCGCGGCGCGCTGCCGTGCCGCTCCGCCGCGTGCGACACCAGCGTCGACACCACGCGGTAGCCCTGCGCAAGGGGACACATCATACTAATCAAATGATCTATACTAATATTATAAATGCGAAAGTTTGGATGGATGTATGGATGTATGTTTGTTACTCAATCACGCTCCAACGGCTGAACGGATCTGGATGAAATTTGGCACAGAGATAGATTATAGTCTAGAATAACACATAGGCTACTTTTTATCCCGGAAAATTAAAGAGTTCCCGAGGGAATAAAAAAAACTTAAACCACGCGGACGAAGTCGCGGGCATCAGCTAGTCTATACTAATATTATAAAAAACCTCAATTCACGCGGACGAAGCCGCGGGCATCAGCTAGTATTATAAATGCGAAAGTGTATTTGTTTGTTGGTTTGCCCTTCAATCACGCTGCAACAGAGCAACGGATCGGCCTGATTTTTGGCATGGGTATAATTGAGGACCTGGAGGGAGAGTGACATAGGGTACTTTTTATCCCGGAAAATTAAGGTATTCCCGAGGGAATAAAAAAACTTAAACCACGCGGACGAAGTCGCGGGCATCAGCTAGTCTATACTAATATTATAAATGCGAAAGTGTGTTTGTTTGTTGGTTTATTGGTTTGTCCTTCAATCACGTCGCAACAGAGCAATGGATCGGCCTGATTTTTGGCATTGGTATAGTTGAGGACCTGGAGAGTGACATAGGCTACTTTTTATCCCGGAAAATTAAGAAGTTCCCGAGCGAAATTCGAACCACACGGACGAAGTCGCGGGCATCAGCTAGTATTTAAAAAAAAAAAAAAAAAGGAAATCTTGTAGCACACACATCGCTACAGAGCACAACCCTAGAACACACTAAGCTCGTGCCCGAAGCCCCATGGGGGGTGGGGGGGTCCGTTCGTTCTGGCAGATTATAGCAAATTAAACTTCTTGTTCCTTCAATATCATGGCCTACGAGTGGTAATCAATCTCCTTCATAAATCCAGTGGTATTTTTAACCGACTTCCAAAAAAGGAGGAGGTTCTCAATTCGGCGCGTATGTTTTTTTTTTTTATGTATGCCGGTGCATATCTCCGTGGTTTCTAAACCGATTTTATAAAATTTTTTTTCATTGGTTAGAAAAAGCTCGCAAGGTGGTCCCATAAAAAATCCTGACTCCAAATCCTCAATCCTGATGCTGTAGGTGTACCGTACCACATGAAATCCTCAAAACTAGGGAGTTAGGAAATTTTGATGGTGAATTCATATAGTAGGTATCAAGTCACGTGTATGCGATTCAACTCTGAGTCCCAAATCCTCAACACTGATGCTGCAGGGTACGTAACTCCTTAAAAATAGCGATTTAGGATTTTTTATGTTGAATTAATATTGTAGGTGTCAAGCAACGACTTCATACTTAAACCCAAGTCCCAACTCCTCAACTCTGATGCTGCAGGGTGCACTCCTAAGCCGTGGGGATTTAGAGTACACTAAAAGTTAAAAATAAAAATTCTTTCCAAAAAACCGACTTCCAAAGCCACTGTAAAGTAAAAAATTATTTTGATTTCTACACACTATGTTGAAGTCGGGCGTATAACTATTAGGCAAAGTTGACTCGTCGTTGGGCTCGCCCGACTCCAACATAGTGTGTAGAGATCAAAATTATTTTTTTCTCAAACATGCTTGGAAAGGACTTGTCCAAGATTGGGCCTTGAACATGAACCAAGATGATTTTGATACACGTGAATCCATATAAATATTGTAGCGGCTATGAACATACTCGTAGATAGGAGACGTGTGTGCTGTAAGGAGCGCGTCGGCGGACTGAGCCGCTATCGATCGTACATCCGTTATATAGGAGCTCCGTAGTCCGTGGTGTATTCGTCCGACGATATGAAGACACGCGCTCCTCGCCGCGCCGCTGGCCGCAGTCAACTGAACTCGTTTGTAGGCAGACCACCGACTTTATATAGGTGAGAGCAACCTGCTGCGCGCGCGTCGATCTTAGCGAGTTACCTAGTTACATTAGTTATGGCTATGTTCTTATATTCGCATTTCGCATACTATGTTCTCGTTAGTGTAGTTAGTTTTGTGCGCCCTAATATTGTATATAAGGCATGCTGAATAAAGGGTTAGTACGATATCCCAAAATCGAGTTTTATTTAAAGTGCATTAATAAGCTAGTCATGGACGGCAATACTGGTAACTCCGACGTGAAAAAGGAAGATCTCACAGAACTCGCAGCTATATCTCTCAAGTCCCGCATTCCTGTATTTTGGCGCCACAAACCGCGATTATGGTTCGCCCAGTTCGAGTGTATAGTTGCAAGCCAAAAACTCAGCGACGAAGCTAAATTTCAATTCGCTGTCGGCCAACTAGAATTATGCGATATCGAAGAAATCGGCGACATCGTGTTGGATCCTCCCGCTACCGCGAAATATGAAACTCTCAAATCACGGTTAATAGGCATTTATGAAGAATCAAATACGAAAAGACTACACAAAGTAATGCACGACATGGACCTTGGCAGCCAGAAACCATCGCAACTCTTAAGGCGAATGCGAGATGTGGCACAAAAGCTATTTCCCGAAGACACATTGAAGCTACTTTGGATGAGTCACCTTCCTCAAGCAGTTCGTACCGCTCTCACAATGAACACCGAAACGAATCTGGATAAACTCGCCTCAACGGCAGACAAGATGATCGAACAGCAGAATTCTGAAGTGAATTCCGTATGCCAGCCATCAACATCAACACAAAGCGATAGTGATTTGGTTTTGAACAAATTAGAAGAACTCACTAAGGAAATCGCCGCTATAAAACTGAGCCAATCACAGTATTCTACTCGTCGGCCACGCAGGTTTAATGTGTATCGCTCGTCCGCAATGCAAGAAGGGAAGTTTAACCGCGCAAGAATTTGTTTCTACCATCGTCGGTTCGGAGAACAAGCGTATCGTTGCTTAGCACCGTGTGACTACAAGAAACAAGCTAACATTCAAAATACGGGAAACTAACGACGACTCAAGCTGCGACGGGAGCCCGGGTCGAAGAGATACAAATCAACCGTCTATTCGTCAAGGACAAATCAAGCGGATTACGTTTCCTCGTCGATACGGGAGCCAATATATCAGTACTACCACTGCAAAACTTCAGTAGAAAAATGCGTGATCCGCAAAGCTATCTGTATGCAGCAAACGGAACCCCTATACCCACATACGGTAGCCGGACAACACAGCTCGACCTAGGCCTACGGCAGACGTACAAATGGACGTTCGTTATAGCTTCAGTGAGCCGACCCATTCTTGGTGCAGATTTTCTACAGCATTACAACTTGATGGTTGACATTCGAGGGCGAAGATTAATCGACTCAAGCGGCACTTCAATAGCAAAAGGATGCGTATCTCCGTCATTGGAACCAAGCATACGTACCATCGATGATAGGCAGCCTTATCACGACTTATTAGCGAAGTACCCTGACATCACAAGACCCAACATAATGAAAGCATCTCGAAGCAACGTGGAACACCACATCGAGACAACCGGGCCACCAGTTTTTGCGAAGGCACGACCACTATCACCACAGAAGTGCAAAATAGCCAAGGAGGAATTCCAAAACATGATGGAGCAAGGAATTTGTCGACCTTCCAGCAGCCCTTGGGCTAGTCCACTACATATGGTTGAGAAGAAAAATGGTCAGTATCGCCCATGTGGTGACTACAGAAGACTCAATGCGATGACAGTGCCCGATAGATACCCCGTGCCACGACTCCACGATTTCACACACTGCCTGGAAAACAAGAATTTTTTTTCCAAACTCGACCTAGAGAAGGCCTACTTCCAAATCAAAGTCCGGGACAGCGATATTCAAAAAACCGCGATCATCACCCCGTTCGGGCTTTTTGAATTCACCAAGATGTGTTTTGGGTTGAGAAACGCAGGTCAAACCTTCCAGAGACACATCGATAATGTGCTAAGAGGCCTGCCGGTATTTCCCTTCATCGACGACATATTAATAGCTTCAGAGACGGAAGAAAAACACAGAGAACACCTCGAAGAAGTCTTCAAACGCTTAGAGGAAAATGGGCTGACACTGAACGTTTCCAAATGCGTATTCGGTGTACCACAACTGGATTTTTTGGGCTACACTGTTTCACAAGATGGCATCAAACCTACCGAAGAGAAAGTCAAAGCCATATCGACATATCCACTACCTGAAACCATTCAGCAACTGCGGAGATTTTTAGGGATGCTAAATTTTTATCGGGAGAATATACCACAAGCAGCGGATCATCAAAAAGAGCTCCATAGCTACCTTCATAATACCAAGAAAAATGATAAAACAAAAATACAATGGACGGAAGAAGCTAAAAAAGCCTTTGAGATATGTAAAGAAGATATTAAGTCCGCAACTCTACTATATCATCCATCTTCGGAAGTACCATACTCACTCATGACCGATGCCTCAGACTCATGCGCCGGTGCCGTTTTACAGCAGAAAAGAAAAGGATCCTGGGTACCTATCGGATTTTATTCAAAGAAGTTCACCGAAGCACAAAAGAAATACAGCACATACGACAGAGAATTATTGTCAATCTACCTGGCTATCCGTCATTTTCGACACATCTTCGAGGGTCAAGAATTAACTATATATACCGACCACAAGCCATTAACATACGCACTGACCTCGCAAAGCAAAAGTGAAACTCCACGCCGAACACGTTACCTGGATTACATTGGCCAGTTTGCATCTGAAATAAAATACATCTCCGGCAAAGACAACGAAGTCGCAGACGCCTTATCAAGAATAGAAACCTTATCTTGCCCCTCTCCAATCAACTACGAGAAACTGGCCCAGAGCCAAAAACACGACGTTGAACTTAACAAACTACAAAAGCAAAGCAACTTGAAATTCCAAGCTTTAACCCTACCTGACACCACAGCAACTATCGTCTGCGAGATGTCTACAGGAGTCGCTCGGCCTTACCTGACCCTTGAGTTTCGTAAAATAGCATATGAAGCAATTCACGAGCTCAGTCATCCGGGCGTGAGAGGAACAAGGAAGTTAATCACTTCAAAATTTTTTTGGCCCAGCATGAACAAAGATGTAAGCGAATTGACTCGAACATGCATACCCTGTCAAAAATCGAAGATTCAACGACATGTACACTCACCGCTTGAAAATTTCGAATTTGCTGAAAAGTTGCAACACGTGCATATAGACATTATAGGACCATTACCCGTATCCAATGGGTATCGATATTGTCTCACTATGATAGACCGAGGAACGAAGTGGACCGAAGCATGTCCTATTACGGACATAACCGCCGAGACTGTAGCAACGGCTTTCTATGAAGGATGGATAAGCCGTTTTGGGTCACCAGTAAAGCTGACAACGGACCAGGGAAGGCAATTCCAGAGCGATATATTTAAGAATTTGGCGCGGCGTATGGGAATACAACAGAACCGCACCACAGCCTACCATCCGCAGACCAACGGAATCATCGAAAGGTGGCACAGAACCCTAAAATGTGCATTAACGTCACGTTTAAATGCAGACAACTGGTCTTACGAATTACCAACTGTATTATTGGGACTTCGTGCAGGCATTAAAGAAGACACTGGTTACAGCGCAGCCGAGTTGTTATACGGGCAGACCATTCGTTTGCCAGGCGAATTCTGTGGTGCAGCGAACAAACCATCAGAGCCAAACGTCAAGCTAATGGATAACATAAGTAACGCAATAAGAAAATCACAAGAGCAGCGGAAGCCAAATTGTCGTCCAATTTTCGTTCCCCAAGACCTTTTGAAATGTGATCAAGTATTTGTTCGCCACGATGCAGTTAGCAAGCCACTTACTCCTGCCTATGACGGCCCCTTTCAAGTCATTGAGCGGAGCGGGAAATTCTTTAAAGTATGCATGAATAAGAAGATCATGAATATTTCCATCGACCGGCTGAAACCTGCCTACATAGTTAAGAGCCCTGATCAAGACTCAACGCAAGAAATTAAAAACTACGCTTATGTAACAAGGTACGGAAGAGTCTCAAGGCAACCCATACGCTTCGCTGAAGGGGGAGCGGTGTAGCGGCTATGAACATACTCGTAGATAGGAGACGTGTGTGCTGTAAGGAGCGCGTCGGCGGACTGAGCCGCTATCGATCGTACATCCGTTATATAGGAGCTCCGTAGTCCGTGGTGTATTCGTCCGACGATATGAAGACACGCGCTCCTCGCCGCGCCGCTGGCCGCAGTCAACTGAACTCGTTTGTAGGCAGACCACCGACTTTATATAGGTGAGAGCAACCTGCTGCGCGCGCGTCGATCTTAGCGAGTTACCTAGTTACATTAGTTATGGCTATGTTCTTATATTCGCATTTCGCATACTATGTTCTCGTTAGTGTAGTTAGTTTTGTGCGCCCTAATATTGTATATAAGGCATGCTGAATAAAGGGTTAGTACGATATCCCAAAATCGAGTTTTATTTAAAGTGCATTAATAAGCTAGTCATGGACGGCAATAATATTATAAATGCGAAAGTTTGGATGGATGGATGTATGTATGTATGGATGTATGTTTGTTACTCAATCACGCTCCAACGGATGAACGGATCTGGATGAAATTTGGCACAGAGATAGATTATAGTCTGGAATAGCACATAGGCTACTTTTTATCCCGGAAAATTAAGAAGTTCCCGCGGGAATCAAAAAAACCTCAACCACGCGGACGAAGTCGCGGGCATCAGCTAGTAGTGAATAAAGATCCTAAGATATGGTTTTTAGAATTATTTACACATTTTTAAAGGACCCCAATTTGGAGAAAAATAAATTTTTATTTTGTGGCTTTTTTAGATCTTTGTCTGAATCTTATCAACAGTAAAAAAACGTAACGCCACCTGAATTTCCTAATATTATGATATCCTAATATTTGAAAACCTATGAAAATTTTTTTCAATGGAAGAATGAGAGAAAATCGAAATCCTTATCCGAAAAATAAAAAGTTCTGTCTAGGTAGGTACTACTTAGTTTTAATTTCCGCGCATTATTTGAGAAAAGTACTATACAAGCCTTGGCCACAACTAGGCATTGATGGACTTACATAAGTGTGTATATTTACACGTTCGTCCTTCAATGCCTGTTTTGCTGGCCGCTGCAGTAATGTACTATTACTTTACAGTGGCTTTGGAAGTCGGTTTTTTGGAAAGAATTTTTATGCTAGTGCTCACCTTGAAGCAGTGTTCGCATCTGTATGGAAAGCTTTTCCACTTGGGGTTCTTTTTGCGGCTGAACACCATCCGGTACGGCTCAGCCGGGAACCAGTCCTCAGGGTCCAGCGCCAGCTCCACCAGCTCTGTGCCTGTAACACCAGACACATTCCACGTGACAACACCCATGTTTTGTAACTAAGGGGTCATCCATAAAGTACGTCACACGTTAAGGGGGGAGGGGGTCGACGAAGTGTGACATTGTGTGACAGATGGTGGGAGGGGTTCTAAGTTTCGTGACGTCACATTTCAAAATCTTATACATCTCAGTGCCAAAATGCCTTTGAACTATTAACAAAAAAATATTTCCATGTTTTGTAAATTATTTCAAATGTTTGATTTGATGTTGATTATAATATTAAAAAATAATTTAAGGCGCCAGCGGAGGGCTAATTGCTCATACAAACGTAATACCAAAATAATTAGTAATTCGATCATATTTCCTCCATATTATGCGATTATTAAGATTGAACTTGTATTTATCTAGATCCCTGGATAATTATTTTTCCAAAATACTTTCCCAAAATTAAATGTAAGCACATTGCGTTTTGCATGTTTTTGCGACATAAACGACATGTTTTCTCCTTATTTGTTTCATATTAAAACCAACGATATCTCACGTACTAATTGATCAGGAACATAGCCTATATTGTCAAGTTACAGAATAACAACACGAAGTTAAAAACATAACAATTTTTCATTCATCATTTTTGGTATTCACGGAACAAGACTAAATGTACAAATTCAAATTCTGACTAAATAACAAATTCTGTACGCTCATATTGCTATCGCGCTTGCACGCGATCATGTGTCATCAGCCAAATAGGGATAGCAATATACCGGCAAATTTATATTTGCGGTTCGAGTAGAAGTTGCGAGCGGCGGTCGCCGGTCCCTTAAATGGAAATAAAACTAATTTCGGAACTAATTTGAAAAAAGGTATGGACATAGATTTAATAAAATTCATTGTAGATATACAGTTTAGCCTAGATTTCGGAAGTGCTATTTTAATTTAATAATTTCTAGATGTAAAATTGCAAGATATGTGACGTCACACTAGGGAGGAGGGGGGTCTCACAAATGTGACAAGGAAAGGGGAGAGGGTAAAAAAATCAAGAGATTAGTGTGACGTACTTTATGGATAACCCCTAATAACGAAATCCACGATCACTTTTTTTTTCCTTGCCATAAAGTTCCATTACAATTTCATATAATGATATAATGGCAACTTTATTGTCTACAACCATCTAGTTTTAAGTTACCACTTAAAAATTACAACTGTTATGCAAGAAATTAACAGCATACCCCAGAAATACAAAGGGACCAGGGAGGATGGAGAACCACCCAAATGAGCTTGCTTTTATGCTGCTAACCCGAGGCTATAGAAATCCATATTATAAATGCGAAAGTGTGTCTGTCTGTCTGTCTGCTACGCTTTCACGGCCCATGTTTTAAACCAATTTTGATGAAATTTGGTATAGAGGTAGATTGTATCCCGGGGAAGGACATAGGCTACTTTTTATCCCAGAAAATTGAGGAGTTCCCGCGGGAATCAAAAAGCTTAATCCACGCGGACGAAGTCGCGGGAATCATCTAGTCCATATTATAAATGCGAAAGTGTGTCTGTCTGTCTGTCTGCTACGCTTTCACGGCCCATGTTTTAAACCAATTTTGATGAAATTTGGTATAGAGGTAGATTGTATCCCAGGGAAGGACATAGGCTACTTTTTATCCCGGAAAATTAAAGAGTTCCCGCGGGAACCAAAAAACCTCAATCCACGAGGATGAAGCCGCGGGCATCAGCAAGTAGCATTATACGTTGCCTCTTCGGGCATGCAACAGAGGTACAAAACAATGGTTTAAAAAAACTGCGAAATCCTTCTCCTAAATGGTTAAAAGAGCTATTCTATGTCACCAGCCCCCCTAGCATGGGCCAAGACAATTTTCTCCCCGAGGAAAGGATAAAATTTTTATTCCTAAATAAATAAATAAAAACGCTAAATAACGGTGGATAAATAGTCCCCCGAGTCCCCGTGAAATGTCAAACGGGGATAAACTTCTCCTCTCCCCTGTTGCCGTGCTCTGAGAAGTGGATAAGTTAATTTTATCTCTTGTCAGTGGATAAACTCGGGGGATAAAATTTTTATCTCCGGCCCATGCTAGCCCTGCAGGTGGCAGTTTTTTTTTTAATGTGTTCCTTCCTTTTTTCCTCCGACATGGCGATCGGAGACTGTTGTAGGTCGGTATTCTGAATGGCTTTTTTTTTTCTTGCCTTTCTTTTTACTCTAAATGAACTGGTGCTGCTGTACATAAGTGCAGTGCATCGAGTTAGGACTTGCAGAGAACAAGACTATTATAGGTAACTTAGGCTACATAGTTAATCAGGTAAGTATATGAAATTTTTTTTTTCTCTTAGTTTTGCTTTTTTTTTTGCTTTCTATCACACTTTTCTTCTTGTGTAGCTTCATATTTTTTTTTCCATTTTTTTTTACTTCTTTTTTTTTTAATATTTATATATACATACCTGGTGGCAGTTTGGGTTGTGGTAGAAGCTCGGGCGGTGGCGGGGGAATGGTCACAGTGGTGAGGGTGGTGTTGGCTGCCAGCAGACTGGTCAGGATTGTATTCTGTGCCTGAAAGGAGACCACCAATGCTTATACATATAGAAGCAGGCGTTACTTTGTCCACATTGCACAATTGTTTTGTAGAGTCAACATATGAAGATGCTCTAGTTTTGGAGTGGAACATACATCTATATAAATAAAAATGAATCGCCGAAATGTATGTAAGCGCATAACTTCCGAACGACTGCACCAAATTGGATAATTCATTTTTTTTGTGTTCGTTATTGTCAGGACAAGGTTTGTATAAAATAAATTAGAGAGTTAGTTCCCCTATACCAAAAAAAATCAAGTCGCATCGCGCGCGCTCAACTAGCTGAAGTCGCGGGCATCAGCTAGTTGAGAATAATTTGGAAGATTTTTTTTTTTTTTTTAAATGTATAGGCCAGCGCAATCAGACTTGCTTGCAAGTGGTGATGCAGCCTAAGGTGGAGCGCGCTTGCCTAGAAGATGCATATTCACTCTTGATTTGAAGGTACCTATATTATAAGAGGAGGGGAAAACGGAAGCCGGAAGGGCATTCCATATCCTAGCGGTTTGAATTAGAATCTACTACAAGTTAGCCCTTGACTGCGATGATGCAGTCTAAGATGCAGATAGTAGCAAGCTAACCTGTTAGGGGTATGGCAGTTATATTAAACCCATACCCCTAATCGGTTTCTACACGGCATCGTAATGGAACGCTAATTCGCTTGGCGGCACGTGTTTGCTGGTAGGGTCGTAACTAGCCACTGCTGAAGACTCCCACCAGGCCAGACCAGGGAAAATTCAGAAATTATAAATTCCCAAATTGACCCTGCCGGGGATCGAACCCGGGACCTCCCATGTTAAGACAACAGCCCTCAACACTGCGCCATGGAGGTCGTCAAATTGGAAAATTTGTGTGGTGTTGTGCCGGTGCGAATTGCTGGCTTAATGGGCGGTGAATATCGCAAGCTGCATGCTGTACCACATAGATTGGTCTGCTGTGGCCATTGACTTACCAATACCTTAGACGCACCATCGAAACGCAAAAAACGGCACGGTCAAATTGTTCACAAATAGATATTGTGAACAATTTTCGCCTCAGTCGCGCATGAGTACACTAGGCGACAAAATGTGGTACGTGTCGAATTGTTATTATAAAATTTAACCCTATAGCTGTGTTTGTATAAGTGATTGTGGATGCTTTTTGAGTATTAATTTGTAGTCCTTAGTTGGTAAATCGATGGCTGTGGCGGATTATAGCGAATAAAACTTCTAGTTCATTCACAACCAAAGTTTGACAAGCAGTGAAGGCCTAGGCAGGGTCCAGGGTCTGGAAACCTGCAGAGAGTACTGTATAATATTTTTAAAAGGTGTGTGAAATCTGCCTATCCACACTTGGCTACAATCAGAATATTATATTTTATTCAATGGTAGATTAACCAATAGAGATGATGACAACTCAATCAAATCAGCAACTCTTTATCAAACTTAAAAACGCACTTCTAGCATGAAAGTTGTATGAAATTCGTGACTTCATCAAATATCAATGCACTTTTTTTCTTTAATCTATATTTTAAAATGGTTATCAAACTTAAAACTAACCGAGGATGTGAATTCTAGGTCTTTTGGAAGACCCTCTATTTAATAATCAGTTAGAATTTTTTTTTTGATATAGGCATCATCCCTATTACCATCTAAGACAGCATCATTTCTTAACAGGTGAGTCAGGTGACGTTTTTTTACAAGATAGGCTTGCGCTTGACGACAATCGCGCTTAATACAAAGCAATGATGAGGTCTAGGTTCAAGCGCGCCCGCCTAGAAGATGCCTATTCACTCTTGCCTTGAATTTTTTTTTTTTTTTTTTTTTATCCACTACACGTTAGCCCTTGACTGCGATCTCACCTGATGGTAAGTGATGATGCAGTCTAAGATGGTAGCGGGCTAACCTGTTAGGGGCATGGCAGTTATAGTAAACCCATAACCCCTATTCGGTTTCTACACGGCATCATACCGGAACGCTAAATCGCTTGGCGGCACGTCTTTGCCGGTAGGGTGGTAACTAGCCACGGCCGAAGCCTCCCACCAGGCCAGACCAGGGAAAATTCAGAAATTATAAATTTCCAAACCCTGCCGGGGATCGAACCCGGGACCTCCGCACGTTAAGGCAACAGCGCTACACACTGCGCCACGGAGGTCGTCAAAAAGTCGTCGTCGTTGAAGGTACTTAAGTTATACATGGCAGGGAATACATGCGCTGGAAGGGCATTCCACATCCTGGCGGTTCGAATCAGAAACGTAGAGGTGATTATGTGTTAAGTTGTATTGGAATAATAAAAAAATACCTGCAACACAGCTCCCTGAGTGAAGCTCTGTGTCAGGAGCTTAGGTTTCCTTTTGTACCCCTTGGGAGGGCCCCTCTTCTTAGCAACTTCTCCATTCTTCTTATATCTCACAACTTCACCTTCCACTGGCTTAGTTACTGGTGTGATAGTTAACTTAGCAGGCAACGAGTATCGACTGTGCAAACTCTTAACAATATTATTCGCATGCAAATTATTCGTTGCAAATGCTAAAGGATTGGCTAGATTTAACGGATTGTTGACGAATTTTGGTAACGTATTTGTGGTTGTTGGAAAAATGGATAGGGACTTTGGTGTGGAAAATGCAGGTATTTGATAAACTTGTAGGTTGAACTCCGGTGTGAGTTTGACTCGTTTTTGGCTTGGTTCATCGTCACTAGAGTCTGATTGGTTGAGAGGGTCCTTGTCGGCCGTTCTGAAGGGCTCTGAATGCAGGGAATCTGCTTCTTGGACGCAAAACATCTGCAATGTAAAAATACAGACTATTACTTACTGTTATAAACTTTTCGGAGTTATGTGCATTTTAACAATAATTAAATATCCCTTGGTATATAGATTACTATACTAATATTATAAATGTGAAAGTTTGGATAGATGTTTGTTACTCAATCACACCAGAACAGCTGAATGGATCTGGATGAAATTTGGCACAGAGTTAGATTATAGTCTGGAATAACACATAGGCTACTTTTTATCCCGGAAAATTAAAGAGTTCCTGCGGAAACCAAAAAACCTCAATCCACGCAGAAGAAGTCGCAGACATCAGCTAGTGAAGATATAAATTGCTCAAAATGTTACATGCCTGAGCTCTCAATAATGTTCTCAAAGGTGTGTGAAGACTATGAATCTGACTTGGCCAGCATGGTGGTCTATGGCCTAAATCCTTTTCATACTAAGAGAATACCTGGTGCGCTGGCAAAGGTTTGATGAGGAAATATGGGGAGTACTACAAAAGGTTTTAAAAAAACAGGTTTTTGTAGTAATTTTATACACAAAGAAAGTAAGTATATTTTTGCATACTTAATTTTAATTGTAATTGCATTGTTATGAATAAAAACATGATTTGACATTAAAGATAGAATAGTTTAAGATAAAGAACCTACTTTTTCTTCTTAGTTTGTTTTATGGCTTTTAATAAAGAACTTAACTACTTATATTAAATAATCACAATGGTTAATACTTGGATTGGTAAGATCATAAAATTATATAAAACCAAGGATGTTTGCTCACCCAAATAAAGTAAAGTGTACATGAGAAAACAACGAAGTACACAATAACTACTTAACTAGTTTCACAACAATCATTCAGGCCATTCACTTAAAATACAGTTATAATAGAAAACCAAATATGACGGACTGAATAACTTACGATAGGTACTTACTTGCTAATTATTAGTGAAAACTTTTACGAAACCTTTTCTATTCTTTATTTTAAAGAGCAAAATGGCGTATTTCCCTATGCGAGTGAAAGAAACCGCAAAATAAAGTCACTCTCTACAATTAATAACAGCACATTGGTTTACCATTCATTGCATTAATTCAATTTACAAAATATAATTTCGTATTGTTATTGAATGAACCACTCACCGTATTGCTGTTGTTTCGACACCGTAATCCTTAATATCACGAAAAACACTACGTTCACATCGAAATAAAGTAGATATAAGTATTTTGTGGTTAAACAAATGCAAAACTTTATTTAATAAAAGGTTAGAATACGCGTTATTTAATAATAACAAAAGACAAAAGTAGACGCTTCAAAAAATAATTTACGCTGCGTTCGGATTGGCGCAACAGATATGTGACTTTCCGGCACTGTCGCTTCAGTTGATTAGGGTGTGTTCCGAAATACACTGCGAGCACTGTAAGGTGTGACGTCAATTCAGTACACTGCTGTGGTACACTGCGAAGCCGTTCCTATAAAGTTAAGTATACTGGGTACTGCTCATAGAATAGGTACTGCTTATAACGGAACGCAGTCAGCACTGAGACAAACACTGAGAGCACCTTACCACAGAGAACAGAACAGAGAGGAAGCTTCATACAAACTGCTCGCGGCGACTTCACCCATACATAGCGCAACGATGTGTGCGTGAGCTCTCACCGACACATTCACCGACACGATCGTCCGGGTTAGCGAGACACTGTCTGGGTTAGAACGCAAGGGCTGACTGTGGCTGACGGTCGTGCGTTTAATGAAAATAAATAGAGGAACAATTTCGTGTTCAATCACGAAATTGTTCCTCAATTTATTTTCATTACTATAAGTTTACTGATTTTGTATTAAAAATAAAACTATTTAGATTTATTTATGTAAAAATAGTGTTCTGTTTCAACAAAAATGCCGAATACTTGCACAGTTTGCTTGAAAAGCTCTAAAGACAATAAGGATGTTTCCTATTTTTCATACCCGAGAGATAAAGAGAAGTAAGTACCTTTTTACACGTACCTAGCGCACCTGTACAATAAAACTAGGTAATAACATTGATCGTCAAGTGAGAATGACGTGCTAGACAGGTAGGTATGTACTATGTAGCCTAAGTCGGTCTCACCTACTTGAAGACAGTGCTCAGATAGTAGAATACCCGAAGTACCTAATATGGCTAAAATGTGTGACTTTGTCCACCCCCCAAATTATAAATGCGAAAATGTGTCAGTCTGTCTGTCTGTTACGCTTTAACGGCCCAGTTTTTCAACCGATTTTGAAGAAACTTTGTATAGAGGTAGGAGGAACTTTTTGCTAGTTGCGAGTTCCGACCCCAGGGATAAATAGGGTAAACGTGGGGCAGGTGTTTCCTATTTACCCCTGGCTCCACCAACATTTTTAACCGACTTCAAAAGGATTTGACCCGTATGTAGGTATGTATGTAGGTTTGTTAACGATTTTCTCGGAAACCAATGAACCTATTTTTATGATTTTTTCACTTGTGTAATTAACGTACCTACCTACTTTCGGGAAGGGTAGGTTAGGTTAGGTTGGGTTCGGGAAGAATATATTTAAATACACCAATTTAAATCAAAAGAATTTGAATATGTCTTACCATTAAGGATATAATGTTAGAAGCAGCTTCACCATATTTGACATAGAAAAGTCAAATAATATGGTGAATGTCGATTGTCGATATCGATACTAATGCCGATTTTGATGGTCGATATCGATGTCGATTGTTGATATCGATTTTGATACTCATATCGATTGACGATATCGATGTCAATTGTTGATATCGATGTTGATACTCATATCGATTGACGATATCGATGTCGATGGTCGATACAAATGTCGATATCGATGTCGATTGTCGATATCGATGTCGATGTCAATTGTCGATATCGATGTCGATTGTCTATATCGATGTCGTTGTAGATGTCGATATCGATGTCGATTGTCGATATCGATGTCGATTGTCGATATCGATGTCGATTGTCGATTGTCGATGTCTAAGTCGATGTATAATATTTTTATTTTTCCTTAAATTGTTGACATGCATCAGGTGACAACCCTAGCAGAATAGGTATACATTTTCGACTTTATTAGGAAGCTTCCCCTCTGATTGGATATATACTCGTGTGACCTTACCTCGAAAACGCCAGTGCTCACAGTACAAAAATGGCGTCGATTAATGACGTCATATATTTCCCTAGGATACTGCGGCAGTTTACTGTCAGTCATAACGGAACGAATTTCTCCACAGTAAAGAGCACTGAACAGTCCTCTCAGTCTATAACGGAACGCACGGATAGACATAGGGACAGGGATAGAGACGGCCATAGAGGTATAATATTATAGTAGGTAGGTAGCACAGGTCACAGAGTTATAAAGAGAAGCAGAGGCAAGATAACGTACAAAATAGCGTGGCAATTACAAACACACGAAAACATTACGCACACATACACAAAACTCAGGGCCGAACCTTGTTGCTGCATAAAACATTATATTAATATGTAGGGTTAGGTTGCGTGAAAAAAATTGACCTAAAGACACCTATCATTTGGAAGCTATAATTTGTAAGGATTTTAAAAATTAAATAATTATTATTGGTACTTTTATAATTTCCTCATCACAAGCGATCACAACTGCAATATAGTAACACTAGTTATGGTAATCATCACCACGTGCGGGACCCTAGTCAATGTGGTGAATATAGATGTGAGCTCCGCGCTGCGTGTGATATCGTCACCGTCGCGCGCGGAGTTATAACTCCTGTTACAACTCAAATCCTGAGGACTCCGTCAGTATCATGGCCAGTGGTTCTCGCGTCGTTCTCGCTCTGCGTCGACGCGCAGGTGATGGGGATATTATTTAGAAGAACAGTACCAACGGATATCGTGTAAATACCGCCAGATTTTAGCTCAAAGTTCCTATTGACAATAATTTCTTGGCAGTAAGCCAAATAAATGTTGTTAAACAATCGAATCGAATCGTTATTCCAAAAAGAGGTTAAATAAAAAATTACAACAGGTGTTTTAAACTCACATGTTTTTTATTCAAATAAACTTTACAATTAGTGCTTTAGAATCTGTATTGAGGTTTTCAATAAAAATTAATGAAATTCATCCACCTAATGGAAGATAAGGTAAATTGGTACCTACTTAGTTTATGACCTCAACTAACTTTTCTTTGAAAATGGTCGGTATTGTATTGCACCAGGAATTGTACGGAATATATTACGTTCTTAGATTATCTGTAAAATGCTTGGAGCATATAGCACTCCATGAGTTGGTCTGCCAGTCTTTTCTATTAATATTTTTATGCATAGGTCTCTCAGGTATTCATCCTTTGGAAACCTGAAATTAAAAGTCGAAGTTATATACTTAAAATAAAAGAGTCGTCGAGTCCGGCCCTGTAATTTGTTAAAGTTCTCAAAATGTCAAAAAAGATTATTCAACAACTTAAAGCATGTATTTCTACAGAAAACCATAATATTATAGTTTTAATATATGCATGGCTACATATTTCGTCATAACAACTATAAAATATTAGATATCTTAGCCTTGATACGATGCGATACGAAAACATTCCAAAGCTACATGATAGCATGAATTTTACTTACCGATGGAACGTTACTTCTGGGGTTTTCCTGTACGAAGCGTTGTAACACAGGGGGACACAACACTTCACCATTTTATTTCAGTAAATATTCATTTAGATCTCCAAATTTCACAAAAAACTTATGACACCCAAGACAACACAATGTAAACAAACGCCATAGGTCTCATAGATGTCTTATAATGACTGCCACGCATTGAATTTTTGTCAATGTGTGCGTTGGTGTAGCACAGTGTTGCAGCAAATTAATACATACACATTTTTGCTTGCAGGGACACGGTCACACTAAGTCACACTGATTCGCATACACTTGTCTATGTGGGTGTGAAATTTATGTTGTGTCTGCTTCTATTTATATGTCTGTGGCACAGGTAGGTAGGTAGCACAGACATATAAATAGAAGCAGACACAACATAAATTTCACACCCACATAGACAAGTGTATGCGAATCAGCGTGACTTAGTGTGACCGTGTCCCTGCAAGCAAAAATGTGTATGTATTAATTTGCTGCAACACTGTGCTACACCAACGCACACATTGACAAAAATTCAATGCGTGGCAGTCATTAAAAGACATTTTTGAGACATATGGCGTTTGTTTACATTGTGTTGTCTTGGGTGTCATAAGTTTTTTGTGAAATTTGGAGATTTATATGAATATTTACTGAAATAAAATGGTGAAGTGTTGTGTCCCCCTGTGTTACAACGCTTCGTACAGGAAAACCCCAGAAGTAACGTTCCATCGGTAAGTAAAATTCATGCTATCATGTAGCTTTGGAATGTTTTCGTATCGCATCATATCAAGGCTAAGATATCTAATATTTTATAGTTGTTATGACGAAATATGTAGCCATGCATATATTAAAACTATAATATTATGGTTTTCTGTAGAAATACATGCTCTAGGTTGTTGAATAATCTTTTTTGACATTTTGAGAATTTTAACAAATTACAGGGCCGGACTCGACGACTCTTTTATTTTAAGTATATAACTTCGACTTTTAATTTCAGGTTTCCAAAGGATGAATACCTGAGAGACCTATGCATAAAAATATTAATAGAAAAGACTGGTAGACCAACTCATGGAGTGCTATATGCTCCAAGCATTTTACAGATAATCTAAGAACGTAATATATTCCGTACAATTCTATCTCCTGGTGCAATACCGACCATTTTCAAAGATAAGTTAGTTGAGGTCTTATACTAAGTAGGTACCAATTAGGATAGGTGGATGAATTTCATTAGTTTTTATTGAAAACCTCAATACAGATTCTAAAGCACTAATTGTAAAGTTTATTTGAATAAAAAACATGTGAGTTTAAAACACCTGTTGTAATTTTTTATTTAACCTCTTTTTGGAATAACGATTCGATTCGATTGTTTAACAACATTTATTTGGCTTACTGCCAAGAAATTATTGTCAATAGGAACTTTGAGCTAAAATCTGGCGGTATTTACACGATATCCGTTGGTACTGTTCTTCTAAATAATATCCCCATCACCTGCGCGTCGACGCAGAGCGAGAACGACGCGAGAACCACTGGCCATGATACTGACGGAGTCCTCAGGATTTGAGTTGTAACAGGAGTTATAACTCCGCGCGCGACGGTGACGATATCACACGCAGCGCGGAGCTCACATCTATATTCACCACATTGACTAGGGTCCCGCACGTGGTGATGATTACCATTATGTACTAGTGTTACTATATTGCAGTTGTGATCGCTTGTGATGAGGAAATTATAAAAGTACCAATAATAATTATTTTTAAAATCCTTACAAATTATAGCTTCCAAATGATAGGTGTCTTTAGGTCAATTTTTTTCACGCAACCTAACCCTACATATTAATATAATGTTTTATGCAGCAACAAGGTTCGGCCCTGAGTTTTGTGTATGTGTGCGTAATGTTTTCGTGTGTTTGTAATTGCCACGCTATTTTGTACGTTATCTTGCCTCTGCTTCTCTTTATAACTCTGTGGTAGGTAGGTATTATATTATAATACCTCTATGGAGACGGCTATGGTATTGTTTTTTCCTTTTTCCACAGACATATTACTTCCCGTAATATGTCTGTGCCACAGAGTACTTTTTATATATGTCTGTGCCTTTTTCACAATGAGTTTAGTTGTAGAGTTGTACTTCCTTCGTCATTGCTTTTTCCACACATGCTTTTTCACAGTTCACTACGCTCCCTGTGAGTTTATTGAAAGGTTTTGTTTTCTTTGTTTTTTTACGGTACCTATTGACTTGTGTCTAGGGCCGTAAAATAAATTACAAAAAAACAAGATAACGAAAAAAATACAGCTGTTTGTCGGATGCTTTGATGCAGTCCACAGAGTACTTTTTATGATGCAGTCATATATGTACTCTGTGATGCAGTGAATAGTGATGGTTAGAGTTGTTCAAAACTGTTATAAATCCATAACACGCTACGGACTATAAACTATAAATTTTTAACATGCTTTTAAATACGCTATGTTATAACGCGCTTGTTATAAGAAAACGTGTGGGCGGCCGGCAGGCGCGATATGTCTTGCAACACGCTAAATTTCGTAACACGCAACGATGACGTTCACTCACAACAGCGCGTTACGCGAGACTAACCAATATAACCATCGGGCAGCGGCAGCGCGCTACTGACAGGCGGGCGCCTTTACAACGTTATTAGTGTTATTACGTTACGACTCATTACGAGGCACCGCGCGCGATCGCGTGATATTCATAACGCCGTAACGTCATGGCGGCTCCTCACATAACTCGTTATCCCGTTATGGAACAATAACGCGTTATCATATTGCGTTACGTGTTATATTAACCACCTCTAGTGATGGTTCTCTCCAGAGCCGTTAAACCAGTTAAATAAAAAAAAAAAACAAAATGATGGTTCTCTGTTGTCAATGTTTGTTTTGTTTACAACACAACATTCATTCAATATTTTACTGTGCAGATTCTGGCTATTCTGCTTCTGGAGTTTCCGCGAGCCTAGAAATCTTAAGCCACATAGATTAATATGTATACTGTCCCCCGAGCTGTTGAATGCGTTAAAAAGTAATTTTGTTGTATTGCACTTGAAACATAGAACTTCGTTGGCCGAGTTTACTAAGTTTAAAGTTCAAACTACATTTCCCCCCGGTTCTTATGTTTACAGGTATGTAGGAAGCTTAATTGCAAGTTTATAGGGGCTGATACTATGTACTATGCACTATCTCTATACTAAAATTACAGCATTAAAAATATTGCTAACCCTTTCTTATTACTCCCTGCGAAAAGGGACAGGACTAGATTTATAGCTGTCATTTTAGTTCAGTTTAGAGTGTGTTATACACAATTGGCCACATAGAATAAAAATGAAAGCCATAACTCACTCACTGACTAACTCATCAATGCTCAGCCAAATGATATTCTGTAAATAAAAATCATTCTAGAATCCAGACCCTTCCTAGAAAGCTGAAACTTTGCTGATTTGAAAATTCAATAAAACGAAAAAGCGACACCATAAAGAGACAAACATATTCATAATACGATTTAGCCTGCGAGAGAATGAGATAGAATACAATTTCTATTTATCTCATTCCCATTATATGTTAAGTTTCATTTCTGCCATGTGTGAATTGCATACACACCTTTTTTTAAATAATAATATGAAGACTGAATCTAACTCAAACTTCAAAAATAATCATAGCTTATAAGTATAACAATGTTAAGTATATAATTCTGGTTTGCAGATCAATGATGCAGTGCATACAATGCTCGTGTATGATAAAAGAGAACGGGCAGTTTTACATCGCAGGCGACATGGGACCAGAAATTATTGCGTTACTCGAACAAAGCCTGGGACCATTGGTAAGATGACTTAAAGATTCATTTATTTGACATTATTAAGTACCTACAGAGAAATATCCATACTAGATCCAGATTCAGATTCATTTATTTGCATTTAACTTGAACAATACAACAATTGACAAGTCACCCCGTTAGGGCATATGCAGTTTGAGTGACAGGGCTTCGAAATTATTATTTTTATGTCTATAATATTATTTCTCTGTAGGTACTTAATAATGTGCTATGTCGAATAAATTAAGCTATTATGTTGTGAAAACGTAGTTGCTTAATTACTGAAGTCAAGTTGAAAAATAATAATTTCGAATAATATTTACTTATTACAAAATTTTGACAATTAATCTACAATTTAACAATTTAATAATTACAATGGACAAAAATACAATAAATCAATGCTTAAAACAATTATAGTCTTCTTCTTCTTCTTCTTCATTGTCCTGGGATTTTTTATCCGCACTTGGGCGAAGTCGTCCGCTGTGCGTGAAACCACTGGTGCGACTCCCCGCTGGATCACTCCAGCCAGCCGAGCTCACTCCAGAATCCAAGCAGGCCACCCAGGTCGGCGAGGACATCCGGTAGTGTTGCTGGGGAGCCAATGTAGGCTTCTCGTTGGGTGGAAACACCACTGCACTCGAGCAGCACGTGTTTTGGTGTCTCGTCGCTCTCCATGCAGGCTCTGCATAGAGGGCTGTCGGTGATACCTAGAATAAATAGGTGTTTGTTCAGAGGGCAGTGTCCTGTTATCATACCTACAACAATCCTGGCTTTGGCTCGGTTGAGTTGCAGAAGTTTTTTAGTTAGTAGTTTATTTGGGCTGGGTATCGCCTCTCTTGTTTGTCTGCAGTCTGTAGTGTTTGCCCATAGTTTGGCATGTGTACTTACGGTTTGTTTCCTTATCCAGGTTTTGTATTCACTGAAGGGTATTGGGACGATCGGATCGGGTCCCGCTACCTTCAGGTTTGATGCTCGTCGTGCTAGCTCGTCAGCTGCATCGTTTCCTATGTTCTCACTGTGGCCTTTTATCCAGCTCAGTGATACTTGGTTCGAGTCGGTCAGAGTCTGTAGTGCATTGTGACAGTCAAGTACGAGCCTAGAGGTAGTCGTGTTTTTTGCTAGGGCTCTCAACACTGCTTGACTATCACTGTTAATGTTAATATGAAAGTTTGTTACCTGTCTGTTGATCAAAGCCATGGCTGCTACAGTGATGCCGACGCACTCTGCTTGAAAAACAGAGTTATTCTTACCGAGAGCGTGGGCTGTGTTTATGTTTAGTTCGGGACAGTATACTCCTGCGCCGGTTCCCTTGTTGGTTTTTGACCCATCTGTATACACATCTATTGTGTCTATGGTGGGTGCTTGGGTTGTGTTCTCTGCGATGTTTACCTTGTACCTTTTCTCAATTATGTGTTCTTTCTGTGTTTTATCGCATATCCACTCTAAGTGTGGACATTTTGTGTGTTCACTCGACAATATCCGGGTGTGTGTTGCGTCTATGTTTTTCCATAGCCCATAGGTCTTTATCCTAAGTGCTGCAATGGTAGCCTCTTCTTTTATGTGAAGATGTAAAGGTGGTATTCCTAGCATCACCTCTAGGGCACTTGATGGAGTTGTGCTCATGCAGCTTGTGATCGCTAGGCATGCTTGTCTTTGAAAGCTCTGTAGCTCATGTTGTGTTGTCGTCTGATTTGTCCTGGGCCACCATACTAGTGACGCATACGTTAATGAGCTCCTTACTACCATTAAATATAGCCACAGCATTATCTTTGGTTTCAGGCCCCAAGTTTTCCCAATCATGCGTTTGCATTGATTTAGTATTATTGTTGACTTTTCTATTTTTGTTTGTATATGTCTCTTCCAGTTAAGTTTGCTATCTAGAGTTACCCCTAGATATTTCACTTCTGGTGATAGTGATAAGCTAATGCCAAAAAGTGTTGGCATTTTTGGGATGTCAGGTTTTCTTTTGTTTGTAAACAGAACTAATTCAGTCTTTTTAGGATTTACTGTTAGTTCATTGTCTTTGCACCATTTCTCTATAAGTTTTAATGCGTCTTGCATTATTGCACTGAGTGTATTTTCCTGTTTTCCACTTATCAGGATTGTTATGTCGTCCGCGTATCCTATGGTTAAGAATCCGCTTTTGTTCATTTTTGTTATGAGGTCATCTACGACCAGGTTCCAAAGTATTGGAGATAGTACTCCACCTTGTGGACACCCTTTGGCTACTATTCCTTTAGTTGTACCGTTTATGTCGAGCTGTATTACCCTTTTCTCAAGTAGGACACTTATCCACTTACGTAGTGTACTCGACACATTGTATCTGTGTAGAGCATCATCAATGCTTCTGAATGTGGTTTTGTCGAAGGCACCTTCGATGTCTATGAAGGCTCCTAGTGTGGACAGTTTGTTGTTTAGGTCATGCTCTATCTTACCTATCACATGGTGAAGGGCTGTCTCTGTTGATTTACCAGTGCTGTACGCATGCTGGTTTTTGTGTAACGGTAGGTTTCTTAGCGCTCCGTCTCTGAGAAAGCGGTCTCCGAGTCTTTCCAGCGTTTTCAGTAGGAAGGATGTTAGGCTAATTGGCCTAAATGCTTTTGGTTGCGTGTAGTCGTTTTTGCCTGGTTTTGGCAGGAACACTACTTTAACCTCCCTCCATGAGAGCGGTATGTATCTAAAGGCTAGGCAGGCTTGAAAAATCTGTACTAGCCATGGTGTTATTTCTGAAGCCCCCCATTGCAGGAGAGCCGGGAATATTTTGTCTGTTCCTGCTGATTTGAAGGGGTGGAAAGTGTCTATTGCCCACTGGACCTTCTCTTGTGTAACTATTTTGTTTGCTATTTCCCAGTCCGCTTCCGATGGTATCACCTGCAGGTCATCTGACCAGTCGGGTGTATCTACTATCTTGCATCCTGGAAAATGTGTATGTATGAGTGTTTCACTTACTTCTTTTTCATCTTTGGTGTAGGTGCCATCGGTTTTCTTAAGGGTTCCGAGTGTACGGTTGCTATCGTTTGCTAGAATTTTACGAATTCTAGTCGCCGTGTCATACGATTCTATATTCGTGCAGTATCTTTGCCACGACCTGTTCTCTTTGCTCCTCACAAGCTTACTGTATTGTGATTGTGCTTCCTGGAAGTTATCCCAGTCTATGGGCTGTCTGGTGTTTTTTGCTCTGTTGAATAGGTGCCTTAACCTTTGTCTTTTCTTTTCCAGGTCTAGGTCCCACCAACTGTTTTTTGGTTCTTGCTTTGTCTTTCTGGTTTTCAGAGGGCAGGCTAGTTCGTAGCATGTCCTTATGTTTTCAGTTATCTTTGTAACGTTTTTGTCGATCTCTGACACATTTTGGATTCTGTTTTTGTTCCTTTGTCCCATGTGTCTTGTTATTAGCGTTTTGTACTGTTTTCTATTTGTTTTCCTTGGATTTCTCCGAGGTATTTCCGGTGTCTTGGTCAGATCAATTTCGAAGCATATTCTACAGTGATCCGACAGTGATGGTTCGTTACTTACATGCCAGTTTTTTACATGATCTATTATGTTGTTTGATGCTAGGTGATGATGCTCGCGCCAAGTTATGTTGTATTAGGTTATTTTATATCAATTTTATTAAAGAGAGAAAGCGGACTGTATTTGGATTTATAAATAAATGGTGCTCAATAAAAAAAGAGAAGGAAAGGAAATCGAGAGGAACAGCACTTACTTGAATGGAAGAACCTGGAGCGTCGCACGAGGTCCGGCCGGTCAGCGAAAGTGTCCTGGTTGACGTTTCCACTTCTTAACACCATTTATAAAGTTAATTGAAAGCACGAGCACAATCAGTAGATAATTATTCTTGTATAGATCTCACTGAAGCTATCCAAGGTACATTATGTTTTTATGTTGTTCGAATCAAACTGCCATTAATTACGCAGCTAATCCTGCGAGCGGCGAAACGTCACTGACTTATAGTTTTAACTAATTTATGTCCCAATGTCACAGCACTGTCCTTGACGGCGCTAATGTCTATGCGTAGTGTAAATGCTGCATTTTGGGTAAAGGAAAGTGGACAGAGGAATGCACCAAGTAACAAATAATATTTTAATTAATATACAAGATAATCTGGCGCTAACATCCACCCGCCCTTAAAGGGTCACCTTTAAGACAATTCTCATAAGGTGTAGAGCAAATAGGACTCTGAAGGAACGCATAATATTACGTATTTAAGTTAGTTTAAGAGATATGATATAGTAAGAATAAATTATTAAACAAATAATAAACATAGAATATAGTATAAACTTATAAGCTATTTACTATTCAAACGTTGAAGTTATATTTAAAGCTTACTGCGTTGGAAGAGGGCATAAACGAACAACTGGTCGGAGGTAAGTTCTCCCAGAGATTTTTACAGTTGCTACGCGAATAATACCATCTTTAGAGGGATGCACTTTCTCTACTACCGCTAAAGGCCAAGCCAGAGGCGGTACGTTGTCGTTTATCACTACAACGACAGTTCCCGGAGTGATAGGTACGGAAGGCGTATTCCATTTTTGCCTAACTTGTAGGCTATGTAGATACTCCATCCTCCAACGATTCCAGAAGGATTGAACCATTTTATCCATTAGCGAGTGCCTGTCTAATAAATTGACATTGTCTGAACTGACATCAGGCGCAGGCAAGGAGAAAAGAGGCGCAGTATGTAGAAAGTGACTCGGCGTAAGAGCTGAAGGCTCCGCGGGGTCGGAGCTGAGTACAGTCAGCGGACGCGAGTTAAGTAGACATTCGACTTGTGTGAGGACAGTATACAGTTCCTCATAGGAAAGGAGTTGCTGTCCTATGACCTTAAACAAGATCGATTTTGATATTTTTATCATACTTTCCCACGCACCTCCGAAATGCGGGGAATTCGAACAAATGAACTTCCAAGTTATACGGCTCTCGGCGCATTCTTGCTCTAATTTCGGATAATATTCGTCTCTAAGAAATTTGTTAAGATCGCGTAGGTAAGAAGCAGCGCCTTGGAAATTTGTACCTCTGTCACTATAGAGCACTTGAACTGGCCCACGTCTCGAGAGAAATTTTTTAAATGCAGCAAGAAAGCTAGGAGTGCTGAGTGAGGTAGCAACCTCAATATGCGTAGATCTCGTAGTGAGACATGTGAATAGCACTATATATGCCTTTTCGCTGTGTACGCCACGGCGACGTACTGGAACGTATGGTATAGGACCTGCATAATCACAGCCTGTATAACTAAAGGCCTTTAACGCTGGACGAGTACGAATATCAGGCAGATCGGCCATCAGAGGATATGTCGGACGCGGCTTATGACGAAAGCAAGTATTGCACTTATGAACTCTTTGTCTAATAATGCGTCGTGCAGACAAAATCCAATACCTCTGCCGAAGCAAAGCCATTAAAAGTTCTGGTCCAGCATGCAGATGTTTAACGTGGTAATAAGCGATGATTATATTTACCACATGGTCACTGCGAGGCAATATGACCGGGTGTATTTTTTCAAAGTCAAGTCCCGAGTTGACAAGACGACCACGGACGCGGATCAACCCATTGTCAATAAATGGACGCAAGCGATTAAATGCCGGTGAGCATGGTACATTATTTTGAATATTAGAATATTCGTTAGCAAAATATTGATTTTGCAGAATGCGAAGCATTCTATTTTCTGCAAATTTTAAATCCTCAGCTGTTATTGCTGAAGTACTGCGACGGGGCAGTAACTTTAAACATCTATAAATGTACACAATTATACGTAGAAGTTTGCTCCACGAAGAAGTACGGAGAGCGAGGTCATATAAAGCGCACTGCTTTACAGGCGTACACACAGGGTGTGTCAAAATCTTTTGTTCGGGAATGTCATCAATACATTGCCCATCTAGGGTTTTGAGCGGCCACTGAGAGGGATGCAACGAGGCCCAGGGTGGACCATGGAGCCACAGAGGGTGTGAGACGAGTTTCTCAGGAGTAACACCTCTGGATAAAATATCAGCAGAGTTCTCAGTGCCAGCGCAGTGATAAAAATTATCAGGTGAAATATTTTCGGTTATTTTAACAACGCGATTCGCGACAAAAGTCTGCCATCTATGTGGAGAGCTTTTTATCCAGTATAAAGCAACTTTAGAGTCGAGAAAAGCATATGTAGCTTTAATTGGGATGCACTCAGCGTAGTTGTCATGAACCGTGCGAAGCAATTTCGACAATAAGACACCACCTAGTAGCTCGAGACGCGCGATCGAATGTGGTTTTGTCGGCGAAACTTTACTTTTCGCGCAAACGAGACGCACAGTATTACCAGAAAGCGAGCTCACGTGTAAGTAGACTACGGCACCGTAGGCTGCGAGACTGGCATCTGACAGTCCCAGGAGGGTGACCTCACAGTCTTCAGTTACGCCCACATGACGTGGTATGCGTAGCCTGTTTAGAGCTGGTAATTCATCGCAAAACTGTCTCCACATTTTAATGATGTGTGGCGGAGCTACAGTGTCCCAATCAAGGTTTAATTGCCAAAGCATTTGAATTAATATTTTGGCATACACGACTGTGGGAGCAACGAAGCCCATTATGTCCCACAGGCGGGCAACAGTCGACAAGATGGAGCGCTTAGTGCATGTCACATCGTCGGGTACGGAAATTTTAAAGTAGAACGAGTCATCTTCAGTAGACCAATGCAAACCAAGTATCTTATGGTGCATGGTTTTATCAAACTCCACTTCAGTAGGAAGTTTGTGTGATGCCGGAAGGTTATCTAAAACTTCACGAGAATTGCTATTCCACTTAATCAAATCCCACTGTGCGCCTTTAAAGAGATCAATCATTTGCTGCGACGCAGTGATCGCTTCACGTTCGCCAGGAAGCGAGAACGCAACGTCATCCATGTACAGCGCAGGTAGCACAATGCTACTCGCTAGCGGATATTTCGCGCCGTCGTCTTCCACGAGCTGTCGAACCGTGCGCAGTGCATGGTATGGACTCGACGTAAGACCGAAGCAGACCCGATTGAATTGATATAGCACGAGAGAGTCTTGTGGGTTAAAGCGATATAAGAAGCATTGATAGCGACGATCAGCTTCGCGCATAATTATTTGTAAAAATTGCTCGCGGCAATCAGCTGTCATTGCTATCGCATGCAGACGGAAATTTAAAATTATTTTAAATAGATCTCCCTGTAAGTTAGGGCCGGAATGTAGCAAATGGTTCAGTGCCTGACCGGAGCTGGTACGACACGAAGCATCTACGACCAATCTCAATTTCGTAGATTTGTCTTCCCGTAAAATTCCCGTATGTGGCATCACATAGATGGGATGAGGATCTTTAGAATCATGAGGGCGCGGGAGAAATATAATCTTTCGCAAGATAATTTCTTATGACGTCATCATATGCCGATCTCAGTTTAGGTGAAGCTTCGAGTTTTCTTTCGAGGCAAGCAAAACGTTTTTTAGCTACATCCACAGAATTCCCTAGGGAATATACATCCTCTTTAAATGGCAGGCCGACAACGTATCTGCCAGTGACAGGATCACGGATAGTAGTCGATGTATAGAAATCTTCGCATTCAGCATCGTCGGGATGTTGAACGGAAGCGGTAGGAAGCTCTTCGAGTTCCCAGAAACGCCTGACTAACGAGTCAATAGCGGGAGGAGGTTCTTGAACGAAACAACATGTCAAGACCGTGTGAGTATTCACGGTAGGTATCGTAGGCGCATTGCCCATGAACACGAGACCTAAGACCGTGCGCAATGCAACTGGCATCGACGGGTCGCGACGTGACGTATGGACGTCGTCGGGCAGAAGCAAGTGCGGGAATAGGGAAGCTCCTATTAAAGCATCAATTTTACCAGGTACGCCGAAACTTTCGTCAGCAAGCGGAATACCCTTCAGGTGTGATAGGATAGACGTATCTACCACAGCCGTAGGTAATTTATCTGTCACTTTATCAACAACAAGTGGCGAAATATTGAAGCTAATGTTGTCGTTGAAACGAGAATAAAACTTTAGATTAACCGAATTGGATTGTACAATCTTTTCGATTCCACCGAACCCCTTTACAACAGTACGTTCTGTGTTCACGCATTGTAAACCTAGACGATTACAACATTCTCGCGAGAGAAAATCAGCTTGTGATGCAGAATCTAATAATACGCGAATTATTTGTCGTTTACCATGGACATCGTACACAGCAATTTGAGCCGTAGCCAGCAAGACAGTAGGTCGCTTATCTCCGATAAGATTCGACAGTTGACTGCTATATGAATGCGTAGCACTAGTAGGAGCGCCTACGTTCGTAGCGCACAGTGCTACGTCGGTTCGTTCACTCGCTACGGGCGACGACGCGGTAGGTTTAGGTACCTGCGGTGACGTCACGGCATTATCTAGCTGTGGCGCGCGGGTCTGTTCTTCGCGTTGATCGAAATGCAGTTTTTGGAAATGTTTCTGTCCACAAAAGCAATGGGGGGGGGCCCCGCACTGACCTACTCTGTGAAGGACAGATAAACAGTTCACACAGGCGTTTTTCTCTTTGACGCATTTAAAACGTTCCTGAGGTGTTAATAATTTATTAAAATCGGCACACTTATATAAAAATGTATGCGATATATTTTTACATAGACATTTAGACGAAGTAGGCTTACCAACTGTGCTTACATAAGCCTGATACTTCGGCGCATTGCCGGAAGATCCGCTGTTTGTCTGTTTTATATTTTTACTTTGACGTGTATCCGAAGCGTTTGTTGTATTTTTATTAGTACGCTCGAATACTTTCGCACGAGTTGTGATAAATTCCACAAAATCATTGAAATTAGGTAATTTCTTACCACACTTAATTTCAAACGCGCGTATTGTTTCAGAGTCTATCTTCTGTGTAGCTATATGTAATATGATAAGATCAGCTAAATTATCTAATTTTAAATTTTTTAAAGCGCTCACTGCGCCTGCGAACTGGTCTATGAATGATTCAAAGTTAGCCGCAGAGGGGGTTTGAAAACCTTTATAGCGAAATAATTCGTTTAAATATGCGGAAGTCAACATCCGTTTATCGTCGAACCGATTGATAAGTGTTTGTAAAATTAACTGGTAATTTTCAGCACATGGAGAAATTCCTGCAATCGCGCTCTTCGCCTTCCCTTTCAGTTTCGGTAATAGATAAAATAGTTTTTCAGCATCGCTAAGCAATGGATTATCATCTGATTTAAAAGTCGTATAGAACATCTGAAAAGATTTTATGTCACCATCGAAATCTAGAATGGATATGGGAGCCAGCTTTGGCTTGGCTTTCAGCAGCGCAGGAGTCGCGTTATGTATTTCCGGTGTCGAATCGGAAGTTGAGCATTTTGCTTGAATTCGTTTGACCCTACTATACAACGTCTCAAAAGCGTACAGACAGTTGTAATCAGGTGTTGCATCAGAATCTAATTGCAACAAACGAGAATTATAATCATCAACGACTGATTCGTATTTTTTGCGTAGCGAGTCAATCTGTGAAGATTCATCGAGAAAATGTTCCCTTTTTTCGACATTAGTATGAATGTCGGTTTCACGAGTTAATTCGTAGACACTTTGCATAATTCTAAATATAGCTTCACGTTTAGCAATTAAGATAGACAGTCTAGAATCTTGCACATCTTTATCACCTTCGTTAGATTTAGAATCTACTTTAGGCGGCATTTTGATAACAGGTAGGTAATTAACAAGTTAACAAAATCACAAAAACGAATAGATAATCAAATGCGCAAAATAATAGTCAAACAAAGTCAGATGAATTGAGTAGGTTACGTAATCGGTAAGCGAGCGTATTGCAAGCGCCCAGTGTTAACGCGGTCGGGTTGTAACTATCGATCGCGTGATCGACCCCGAGTCCTATTCAAACGAATCTCGAACTTATGCGTTAGAACTTAAGAGTTATGTAACTTTTTGAAGTATCGTTAAATACGAAGGTATTATGAGATATTTAAGATTTATTTTAATTGTTAATATTATATTAATATACTACAATATTTATCAAAATATACATAAATATGTGTAAATTATTAGTATGCCTAACTGGGGAATTAGCTAGCTCAATGCTATATGCCGTTTATGCCAGTATTTAGACACTGAAAAATGATGACGCAATGTCACGTTTTTCTTTACAATTATTGAAATACATATATTCGCAATGAATATTATATGTAAATATTATAATATCCCATTTATTAGATCCTATAACGTATTCTAACAAATGAAATAAGCTGGAAATATCCGTCGAAGAAGGAACCATATGATGATGCTCGCGCCAAGTTATGTTGTATTAGGTTATTTTATATCAATTTTATTAAAGAGAGAAAGCGGACTGTATTTGGATTTATAAATAAATGGTGCTCAATAAAAAAAGAGAAGGAAAGGAAATCGAGAGGAACAGCACTTACTTGAATGGAAGAACCTGGAGCGTCGCACGAGGTCCGGCCGGTCAGCGAAAGTGTCCTGGTTGACGTTTCCACTTCTTAACACCATTTATAAAGTTAATTGAAAGCACGAGCACAATCAGTAGATAATTATTCTTGTATAGATCTCACTGAAGCTATCCAAGGTACATTATGTTTTTATGTTGTTCGAATCAAACTGCCATTAATTACGCAGCTAATCCTGCGAGCGGCGAAACGTCACTGACTTATAGTTTTAACTAATTTATGTCCCAATGTCACAGCACTGTCCTTGACGGCGCTAATGTCTATGCGTAGTGTAAATGCTGCATTTTGGGTAAAGGAAAGTGGACAGAGGAATGCACCAAGTAACAAATAATATTTTAATTAATATACAAGATAATCTGGCGCTAACACTAGGGTTAAATCGATTATCGTCTGATATCTGCTGGACACGAAAGTCGGTTTTGTGCCTTTGTTAGCTATGTCGAGGTTAGTTGTTAGTAAGTATGAGGCTAGAAGCTCACCTCGTCGGTTGGTTTTTGTGCTACCCCACAGGATGTGGTGCGCGTTTGTGTCTGCTGAAATGATCAGGTCCGTCTTTTGTTCTTCACAGTGGTTGATTAAGTCCATAACTTCTTTTGTTGGAATGTGGCCTTCAATGGGTAGATACAGTGATGCCAAGACTAGAGGTCTGGGCGTTGTCCCATTGTTTTGTTTTATTCCGTTTGGTATTCTCACTGCTGTTAGATCTCTGTAACAGTAATGTGTAAGTAATGTTGCCGCAATGCAGCGTGGTATGTATATGCATGTTCGGGGCGGCTCTTGCATACTGTGGTAGAAAACCTTACCTTCGCAGTTGCCGAGGCCGCATACGCTGTTTGCCCGAACCCACGGCTCTTGGATTAGGGCTATGGTCTCGGCCTCAACCTCCAGCTGCTTCCTTAGGGTGGCCGTCGCAAGATGTTTGTGCTGGAGGTTGGTTTGCACAATTTTGATGTGCTTGAATGTTAGTGGTTAGTATTGTAGGCGTTAGTTGTCGTTGTCGTTATCGTTGTTGGCCATAGGGGCCCATGTGTCTAGGAGTTCCTGTAAAGTCGTGTCAACCATGTCGATCGTGTCGGTCCCCGCCTCCTCAGCCCACTCATTTGGGAGGGGAGTTGGCGGTGACTCTGTTGACTCTGTCAGCACCGCGTTGATATTTTCAAGCACGGTGCTGACAGATGGTTCCGGGGTGTTATCGGGTTGCCTGTCCGTCTGTGTGTTACTATCTTCAGTCGTCATGTCAGTGTCCATTTCAGTATGCACTCCTGGCTCGAGGGGGTCCAGCGGGGGTACATCGCTTACTCCTTCTTTAGTGAAGAAGCGGATGTAAATTGACCCCGTGGAGTAGGCCACTTTTCTCCCTCGTGCCAGGATGTCTGCAATTTGCTCCTTGGGTATTCCTAGTACTAGGAATACCCCAGGAGTGTTGCTGTCCACTCTTTTGTATGTGTACAGGGTCCATGTTGATACCTTGTACCAGGGGTTTTGGCCGGCCATGATTCTGTGGAGTCTGCCGATTTCTTTCTTGTACCCTGGTACGAAGAGTGCCGATCTAACCCGTACAGGTATGTCGGACTGCTTCATCAACATGAGCCCTGTCCCCTCTCGTGGTGGCCTGAGTCTTGGTACGACTTCCTGCAACCACAAAAGGGCTTCGTCATTGTAGCACCATAGCTTTAGCACCCCCTCACTTAGGAAAGCTTTTCCTTCGAAAGCGGGCGCATAAGGTACGGTGCCTGGTGCTGAGGGTTTGAGGCAAGCGTCAAAGATCTCCTCCTCTATCTGCTCTTGGACGCTGTCTGCCTCTTGTTTTGTCATGTCAGCACGTGGTGACAATGTTACAGCCACACTAAGGTGTGGTTTTGTTGCTCGGGCGTATGAGCCCGCGTGTTCGGTCCTCCGCCTTTTGTATTCCCCCCTGGGGGAGATTGTGTCGTCGAGCCTATCTCGCTTTTGGCTTGACTGGCTCGTCGACGGGGCGGGAGTTCCTGACCCCCCGCCAGCCTCACCACTGCTCCGCACTCGCCAGTACGCATTGGTCCGGCGTACGACAGGGTGTGGCCGACGTTGGGTCAGGGTGTTGTCACTATTGGTTTGGTGTACGTCTTGGGTGACGGGTGGTAGGCCACGGCCCGCACCCGGCTGGTCTGTGTCCACTTGTCCTTTGCCCTGGCTCGAGGCGACTGTCTCGGCGAGCGGGCGGCGGCCCTGTTGGGGCAGCCGCCCACCTCCGCTCTGACTGTGCGAGCCTGTTGCCTGAGGTTCGGCAATTATAGTCATACATCACAATGTCAATTACAAAAGAAAAAGAATTTAAAAAATAAGAACAATATGTCAAAATAATAAATAATTAATAAGTTATTAGGTAATGTCAAAATATTATGATTTATAGCAATGGTTAGCGGTTTATCACTCTAAGGGCCTGTTTCACAATCGCCAAGTAAACCTTATATGACAAATAAATTTGAAATTTTGACAGGATTCCTTACAATATCTGTCAAAATCCGTCAGATAAGGTTTACTTGGCGATTGTGAAACAGGCCCTTAGTAAGATATTCATTTATCATAATAGCATTTATTTATCAAATAGTCCTTTAACTTGCGGTAAAAAGTAGAATCATTTTCAATTTTTAGGGTTCCGTAGCCAAATTTGGCAAAAACGGAACCCTTATAGATTCGTCATGTCTGTCTGTCTGTCTGTCTGTCTGTCTGTCCGTCCGTATGTCACAGCCACTTTTTTCCGAAACTATAAGAACTATACTGTTGAAACTTGGTAAGTAGATGTATTCTGTGAACCGCATTAAGATTTTCACACAAAAATAGAAAAAAAACAATAAATTTTAGGGGTCCCCATACTTAGAACTGAAACTCAAAAATTTTTTTTTCATCAAACCCATACGTGTGGGGTATCTATGGATAGGTCTTCAAAAATGATATTGAGGTTTCTAATATCATTTTTTTCTAAACTGAATAGCTTGCGCGAGAGACACTTCCAAAGTGGTAAAATGTTGGTCCCCCCCCCCCGTAACTTCTAAAATAAGAGAATAATAAAACTAAAAAAAATATATGATGTACATTACCATGCAAACTTCCACCGAAAATTGGTTTGAACGAGATCTAGTAAGTAGTTTTTTTTTAATAATTTAAAACTTACTACAGGTTTGTACGGAACCCTCGGTGCGCGAGTCCGACTCGCACTTGGCCGGTTTTTTAATGCCATCCGGTAGTTTATTAAATATTCTTACTGATCTTGAATGTGGGCTTTTAGCAATCATAGTCATATTGCATTTAGGTATCGCCAAACGGGTTTTATCCTTATTCCGAGTATTGAAGTTTTGATTTCGTTTAATTTCCTAATACTATTACTAATATTATAAATATTATATTATATTATTATTTTACTAATATTATAAATGCAAAAGTGTGTCTGTCTGCTATGCTTTCACGGCTCATCCGTTCAACCGATTTTGATGAAATTTGGTATAGGTGTAGGTTGTATCCCGGGCAAGATCATAGGCTACTTTTTTCCCAGAAAATTAAAGAGTCCCCGCGGATATCAAAAAATCCTCATCCACGCGGACGAAGTCGCGGGAATCATCTAGTAAGTATATGTTTTATTATAAAGCATCGTTGGTTTTTAATTTAATGCTATTACAATTTTTCAGTACGACAGAGAGGGCCATTTCTGCTCCCAATGTTTCGCTACCATCACAAAGTTATTACCAACGGAGCCGCCGGAGTCCGATGATGATACGTTATCAGCAGCCAGCAGTATACCGAGTGTCAATATAAAGAGTGAAATGGAGTCAGATGTTACAGACGATGCCAGTGAGGAGGAAGCTACTGTCAGTACAGTGCCAGTGAGGAGTGTTGCCAGTCAGCGTGTGGGAGTTGAAAGCTTGTTGAATGGCAGACGGTGCCACTCGGTTTGTAAACCAGCTGAGGAACATCAAATCAAGATTATTGCTCCGAGACAAGTGAGTTCAAAGGTCTTTATTCAAAACCAGCTGATGTCCACCACTTCGTCCGCGTGGATTGAGGTTTTTGGTTCCCGTGGGAACTCTTTAATTTTCCAGGATAAAAAGTAGCCTATGTGATATACGTATTACGTACGTACGTACGTATTATACGTATACGTACGTATGTACCAGAGTATATAGTCCACTAGCTGATGCCAGCGACTTCGTCCGCGTGAATTTAGGTTTTTCGTTTCCCGCGGGAACTCTTTAATTTTCCGGGATAAAAAATAGCCTATGTGCTATTCCAGACTATAATCTATCTCTGTGCCAAATTTCATCCAGATCCGTTCAGCCGTTCTGGCGTGATTGAGTAACAAACATCCATACATCCATACATCCATCCATCCAAACTTTCGCATTTATAATATTTATTTGATTGGTTATTGAATTATTAAATTATTACCCGTATTGGAGCAGCGTGGTGGGTCTAAGCTCTAATTCCCTCTCTGCTAGTCCTGGGGGGGGGAGAGTGGGGGCCTGTGCCCAGCTGTGGGATGTTAATGGGCTGTTATGGTGGTATAGTGGAATCTTACCCTCTTATTAATAAACGTGGAATAGCTGTGGAATAGTTATAACCTGTTTTGTCTTTGTTTGTCAACAGTAATTTGACATTCAAGAAAAAGACAAAACAGGTTTTATGAGGGTTCCAAAACAATTTGACTTACTATCTACAATATACAATACTACAATATTCCTCAAGGATTCATTTGTTATATACAGAAAGAGGCTGAAAAACCGAACCCTGTCTCATCAGCTTCTGTCAGCACATTGCCAGTGAGGAATGCTGCCAGTCAGCATGTCAGACTTGAAAGCTGGTTGAATGGCAAACGGATCCAATCGGAACCTGGGAAACGCCACATCAAGATTCTTGCTCCGCGACAAGTGAGTTCAAAGGTCTTTAATCAAAATTGGTACACTGTACAACTTTTGATCGTCAATAAAATACAAATAATTTATTTATTTTATTTAATATTTCAAATTGTAATGCATGCAAGGTTATGTTATACTTGTATAGTGGGTATCCAGCCTTATGACATTGAATAGTGATGTGAACATTGATATATATAGTGAATGAACTATTGAATGAACATATTTAACGACTCATAATCCATATGTTAGAATAAAGGCTATTTTTAGGGTTCCGTAGCCAAATTTGGCAAAAACGGAACCCTTATAGATTCGTCATGTCTGTCTGTCTGTCTGTCTGTCTGTCTGTCTGTCTGTCTGTCTGTCTGTGTGTGTGTCCGTCCGTATGTCACAGCCACTTTTTTCCGAAACTATAAGAACTATACTGTTGAAACTTGGTAAGTAGATGTATTCTGTGAACCGCATTAAGATTTTCACACAAAACTAGAAAAAAAACAATAAATTTTGGGGGTCCCCATACTAAGAACTAAAACTCAAAAATTTTTTTTCATCAAACCCATACGTGTGGGGTATCTATGGATAGGTCTTCAAAAATGATATTGAGGTTTCTAATATAATTTTTTTCTAAACTGAATAGTTTGCACGAGAGACACTTCCAAAGTGGTAAAATGTGTGTCCCCCCCCCGTAACTTCTAAAATAAGAGAATGATAAAACTAAAAAAAATATATGATGTACATTACCATGCAAACTTCCACCGAAAATTGGTTTGAACGAGATCTAGTAAGTAGTTTTTTTTAATAATTTAAAACTTACTACAGGTTTGTACGGAACCCTCGGTGCGCGAGTCCGACTCGCACTTGTTATTTTTTATTATTTTATTTAATCCAAATGTTATAAACTTTATGTTTATACTAGCTAATGCCGGCGACTTCATCTGCGTGGAATACTTTTTTTTAACACTCGTTTTAACTTTGCGATAACTCCTAAGATATTTTTTTTAATTGTTTGGTGTAAAGGACAATCATTGTGTGCAGGACATGCTCAAGGTACTAACTAGTAAATTGCTTGACCACTCAAGTGGCCAGTGGGCATGCACAGGAGGCTATATTGTATAAAACATGTCAAGTATAGACCAAAGAAATCTGACTTACCATCTACAATATACAATACTACAATATTCCTCAAGGATTCATTTGTTATTTACAGAAAGAGACTGAAAACCTGAAACCTGTGTTATCAGCCACTGTCAGTACAGTGCCAGTGAAGAGTGTTGCCAGTATGCGTCTGGGAGTTGGAAGCTTGGTGAATGGCAGACGGTGCCACTCGGCTTGTAAAGAAGTTGATAAACGTCAAATCAAGATTCTACCTCCGAGAGAAATGAGTTCAAAGGTCTTTAATTGGTACATTGTATAACTTTTGATCGTCAATAAAATATAAATAACTAGATAATGCCCGCGACTTCGTCCTCGTGGATTAAGGTTTTTGATTCCCGCGGGAACTCCTTAATTTTCCGGGATAAAAAGTAGCCTATGTCCTTCCCCGGTATATATATAACCTACCTCTGTACCAAAATTCAGCAAAATCGGTTGAAAAGATGGGCCGGGAAAGCGTAGCAGACAGACAGACAGACACACTTTCGCATTTATAATATTAGTATGGATTTATTTAACGCAATTTGAAATGCATACAGGTTATGTTATACAGTGGGTATCCAGCCTTATGACATTAAATAGTGATGTGAACATCCATACTTTCATACTGTCCATACAAATATTATAAATGCGAAAGTGTGTCTGTCTGTCTGTCTGCTACGCTTTCTCGGCCCATCTTTTCAACCGACTTTGCTGAAGTTTGGTCAAGAGGTAGGTTATATCCCGGGGAAGGACATAGGCTACTTTTTATCCCGGAAAATTAAGGAGTACCCGCGGGAATCAAAAAACCTTAATCCACGCGGACGAAGTCGCGGGCATCAGCTAGTCTACAATATATTATTCCTCAAGGGTCCATTTGTTATTTACAGAAAGAGACTGAAAACCCGATACCTGTCTCATCAGCTACTGTCAGTAGTCAGCTAGTGCCAGTAAGTAGTGCTGCCAGTCAGCGTGTGGCAGTTGGAAGCTTGGTGAATGGCAGACTGTGCCACGCGGTTAGAATAGAATAGAATAATCTTTATTTGCATGTGTGTATACATAAGATGTTATGTCTAATATAACAGAGTCCAGCACATTAGCCGTATCGGCGTACACATATAATATTATAAAGTAGGCAATTGACTTTAAATTAATTATAGTTACTATTAAATTAATAATATTACAACATAGATTCATTTTAACATTACATTCATTTTAGTTACACTTACAATAATAATATTACTAACAATATAAAAATTAGATTTTAATAATAATTCAGGATCAATGTCAAAAGCTATATAAAAATAAAAGAATGTAAAAATGTCATTATTCTTCTAGAGAACCTAGGAAACGTCACAGCAAGATTATTGCTCCGAGACAAGTGAGTTCATAAGTGAGACAAGTAATTAACTACCAGGTTAATTTGGCACACTGTAGACGTTAAAATTTTAAATATTTTCCCCGTCTATGTTAGGTAATTTACTCAAAGACTACCTTTGTCTGCCTCGAAGGGCAGGGAATTAACTGAAAAACATTAAAGAATAATAAGAACTTTAGATTAAGAAGTAAGTTCAACATTTTTGGATGTTTTCTTTTTGTAGTCAAAGCAAATACAATATACAAGAAAACAATAATAAAGAACTGTTCTTAAGAAGTCTTACTAGCCAGGTCCAATATTACCTACTAGCTGCCCGCGACTACGTCCGCGTGGATTGAGGTTGTTTGGCTCCCGCGGGTACTCCTTAGTTTTCCGGGATAAAAGGTAGCCTATGTGTTACTCCAGACTACAATCCATCTCTGTGCCAAATTTCATCCAGATCCGTTCAGTCGTTCGGGCGTGATTGAGTAATAAACATCCATACATCCATCCAAACTTTCGCATTTATAATATTTATTTGATTTGTGTGACTGCCTCGTTGATCTAGCCACCTAGACCAACAAGGCAGTTCTACTACTAACTATCTACATTACACTATTCCTCAAGGGATCTATTGTTATTTACAGCAAGAGACTGAAACCCCGAACCCCGCCTCCGAAACACATAAGCCTCAAAAACGCAAACCCCGCATCGCATATCCGCACGACCTGCTCAGCTCTCCGATGAGGAAAATGCCCAAAACCCACATTATGACATCCAACGAGAAATATATAGCGCTCAACATATACAAGTATATTAATAAAATGATGACCACATACCCATACAAGAAGGACATAGTCGCGCAAGTTGCGGAGATCATGGGGACTAGCACGAGTAGAATATCCAGGGTTCTCCAAGAGTATAAATCAACAGGAAGGCTTAGTTCGCCCCCGCCGCGGACACCGTATCCAAGAACCACCCTTTTCGATAAACTAGACGCGAATGGCATAGACAAAATAAAAGAAATAGTTAGACAGCTCGAAGTTACCAACGAGGTCAGTATAGACAAAGTGTTGACAGCGTTCAGACAAGACGCCGACATGCCGCAGTTCACGCGGGCGACTTTTTATACGGTGTTGAAAAAATTGAACGTCAAATTTGCAAAAAGCAGAAATCCTAAAGATGTTATAGATAAAGATAAAGGGATTGTATAGAAATGTTTTTTTATTTGTTTTGAAATAAACTATTACTAACTGGCCTATGGCCAGAGTTATAAATGTGTATCCGGCTCGAAGGACCAATGTGGGAGTTTTGTAGTGGACATATAAAATGAGCACGTCGTATTCCTGTGGCAGCTAGTGAGGAAGAGAGAGATCGTTACAGTTCACCTAATATCATACATTGACAGGGTGAATGAACTATGAACGATATTGTGTTTCCAACACTAACTGCCTCGTTGGTCTAGTGGTTAGCATGTTCAACTGCGGCCGACGAGGTCCCGGGCTCGAGTCCCGGGTCGGGCCATAATTAAGTATTGGGTTTTTCTGACTAGAAATTCTTAGTACTAGCTCGGAGTTAGGAAGTTTGGCGGTGTTTCACCCCCGTGCCTCGGAGAGCACGTTAAGCCGTCGGTCCCGGTTATTGTCACTAACATGATTATAGTCGTTAAAGCCCGCCAACCCGCATTGGAGCAACGTGGTGAGTCTATTTCCCTCTCTCCTATGAGAGTGAAGGCCTGTGCCCAGCAGTGGGACGTTAATGGGCTGTAGTGGTGGTGGAGTGTTTTTGAGGGACGAATGCCCTGGTTCCGAAAACGCATATCAGTCGATTGCGATAGTTAAGCAACGTTGGCCCCAAGTCGGTGACTGGATGGGTGGCCGAATTTGGTTGTCCGAATTTGGCCTCGGAGAGCACGTTAAGCCGTCGGTCCCGGTTATTATCACTAACATCTGATAATAATCGTTAGAAACCTAGGAGTTGAAATAATAGTACTTTTAGTCGAGTCGTATGCGGAAGGACCTGGGATCCCACTGACCGCATTATTATCCCAAGAAAGCCCCTGACATTTCTTTTAAAGGCATATAAATATATATATAATATAAATTCAATAATGTAATAGTAATCTGCTTTTCTTTTACTAATTAAGTCAACAAAACCGTGATAATAATGTAAAACCTTAGTATTTTTATACGTTTGCTGCGAATAACTGAGTTTGTAGGAAATCAGAGAATCAGAGTTATCTTATAAAGGTCCTAAATATGTAAAAGTTTAATCTTTAACATAATATGTACTGTAAATATAATTTTATGGTAAATTAAAATATTTTCGATACTTTATGAGTGTTGTTCATTCAATCATTCGTTCAATCCAAATAAAATATTTTAAAATAAATAAATCGTTCAATCCAAATAAAATATTATAAAATAAATAAATACAATCATTCGTTCAATCCAAATAAAATATTATAAAATAAATAAATAAAAATATTTTCGATACTTTATGAGTGTTGTTCATTCAATCATTCGTTCAATCCTAATTCAAACCTAGTTCCACAAAATGTTCACAACACTAAAATGATGTCCTTATATTTGATGCATTTTTAAATATAAAGCTGCGTCCAGAGTATTTAACATTTAATAACTAGTGGTTCGCCCCGAACTGAGACCTCGCGGTATCCATAAACTTACAGAGCGCCATCTATGTGAAGTTCTGTTAAAAATAGTGAAGCTCATTAAAAATTAAATAATTTCGTTTCCTTAGAATATTTATCTAATTTTAGTATTTGTTGTTCAAGTACAGGATATAATTCAAATAAGTGATCAAGTTTCAGGCTCAGCCTTTTCTTTTTAAGCACAAACGAATAAGTTTGTACAGAGCGCCATCTATTGACAACATTGTGAAGTTTGTTCAAAATACGTAAGCTCATTAAAAATTAAATAACTTCGTTTCCTTATAATATTTATCTAATTTTAGTATTTGTTGTTCAAGTACAGGATATAATTCAAAAAATTAATCAAGTTTCAGGCTCAGCCTTTCAGAAAATTGGGAGTTCTGAGGTCATCTTTGGACGTCAGAAAATCACCACTTTGAAAGCCCCCCTTCTATGAGAGCCCCCCTGAAATAAAGATTTTTATAACTTTTTAAGCCATATTCGGCGGGAGGCCATCGGTTTACACAGTATATTTAAATTTGAAGTAATTACGTTCAGTAATTCAGAAGTTATAAGGCTCTGACAGACGGACGGACGGACAAGTGCCAATTCACCCAAGTAGACTCAGAGACCTTCGCTTCGCTCGGTCAATAAGTACTTTTTTATATAACACATCTTTTATTTTTATTACTCCACTACAAGTCAGCCCTTGACTAAGATCTCAAGTGGAAAAAAATAAAAGTGATGAATTGATGTTGCAGTCTGAGATGGTAGCAGGCTAACCTGTTAGGGGTAGGTATGGCAGTTATATTAAACCCATACAATATTAAATCCATACATTTATAAAACCCATATGAAAAATCGGTTTCTAGACAGCATCGTATCGGAACGCTAAATCGCTTGGCGGCAAGGTCTTTGCCGGTTGGGTGGTAACTAGCCACGGTCGACCAGACCTATTCCTTATAGTTTCGGGTAGTCTATCTGTACTGTCTCCGTGTGTCACGGCCATTTTAAAAATAAAAGTACGAAAGAATTGGGTAGATATTTGACCATAGACATAGAATTTTTTCGCTCCGCTTATTTGACAACAAGTCGAATCGGCAACTTTTTTTCAAACGTCAAAACGCGTGCTTGTATGGGATTTTAATAAATGAAATACCTACTGATATTACGACTTTTGGGAGATCCTCAGATATGAAAATAATTGATTTGACTAGTAGTCAAATACTCAATTTTGAACTTAAAAAAATAATTTCAGGCTAAGTACCTCCTCCGGAACATGAAAATCGAAAGTTGAATAAAGAGGTTTTTCTGGTTGGAGTTTAAAACCCCCTTTGGTATCGTTTTTCTGTGCAAGAATTCACGCTGTGGGGCTGAGATATTGGCGGTGGTCCACCCCTCGTTCATGCGTCTGATCTCTCTCCGGGCGTGTCCGATTGCCGTCCCAACAGACAGGGGACACCTACCTTGAGATTACACTTATGTTTGACTTTGTGTACACACTTGTGTACCTAGGCACTTTATTCTGGGCAGTTGGCTAATCTCCGATAGTCAGAAAGATAAGTAGGATTATTTTCATTAATTTTTCAATGATTTTGCTCGTAATTCCTAATTCCATGGCATAGGCGTTGCCAAGTAACGCTCAAGTATTAAGGTGGACTACACAGGTCTGCCCACGAAATTCAAATTTAATTTGGTTTTTCGCAATTTATAAACTAATACGATAAAGTAGGCTTATGGCATTCTAATTCCGCCAATGGCAGTATCATCTTCACAGGGTTATATAAAAATCTTTATTTGAAAGTGTCCAGTTTAAGTAATTAATCAGATTATCGACTAATTTGTGAGTAACTCACATCCAACTCGATAGTCTAACTAATTTCTTAAACTGGACACTTTCAAGTAAAGATTTTTATATAACCCTGTGAAGATGATACTGCCATTGGCGGAATTAGAATGCCATAAGCCTACTTTGTCGTATTAGTTTATAAATTGCGAAAAACCAAATTAAATTTGAATTTCGCGGGCAGACCCGTGTAGTCCACCTTAAGTAACAACGTCACAAGCCTATCTATCTGTTTCATGCATTATACATAAGTTAGAGTGAGATATGGAGACGACACATCGCACAAGGCGTCACGTGACTTCTTGTGCCGTGTCTCTCTCTAACGTATGTATAATGCATTATGCATGAAACGTAGATAGGCTTGTGAATAGAATTCTACATCAATGGGAACGAAATAAAAAAACGTTGCTTTTTATTATTGATTTTTATTAAAAACTTACAGCAAGTAATTCGATACTTATGATACAATAAAGCTTGTGTCATGCGTATTATATTGAATACGGACGACATAATATTATTAGGTAGGTAACTACCTTCTTAAATAATTTTAGGTTTTAATAAATAATTATTATATAGAAATAGGTAGAATCTATCTAGTAAAAAACTCAACCACATTTACAAAAAAATATTTTTCGCCTTAGTTAGTTTTGCCCTTTGAGTTTACTCCTCTATATAAAATCAAAGGTTTTGCCAGCTTAGATAAATAATCTATAGTCCGTCTCACGAAACTATTCCTGCGGCAAAAAGTGGAACTAATACATTTTACTAAGGCCCATAATACACTATACTATCATCCTAGAAATATGCATACTATATTTCTAGAATGATGATCTATGGTGCGAAATAGGATCCTATACATAGAAGAAGGAATCTCTAGAATCAGGGTCAGCGTGTAACCGAAAGGGATAGGTAATACCTACGAGTATGAAACACCTCCCAAACGTCATACAAACTTCGGCACAAGATACGGTTTGTTTGTATCACTGTAATATGGACCATAAAAAAAAAATTAAAGATATACCACTACTAGCGCCGCCTAGGGACTTCTTTCGTGACAAAGAATTTTTAGATGCTGGCAAAAAAAAAAAAAAAATTTTAATTTCCCAACAGTTTGCGATCTACCAGACAGATAACAAACGACATGCTTAACTATATTAATTTAAGATTTTATCAAATCAAAATAAGTACCTACATATTATTAACTAGATAAAATTTATCATAGGTAGGTACCTACTTAGGTATGATATTATAAAGCTAGTTAATTAACAAAATAGGCAAGATCTATATTTATCAATAATTACTTAAGTTTATTCAACTAATTATTGTTCAAGGGATATAAATGAGTAGGTAGGTACATTTTTTAGAACTTAATAAATAGGTATGTAATAGGTTAGCAGCATATCTGTGTAGAACTTAATCATAGTGTAGAACTTAATCAAATAAATAGGTATTATAAATGCGAAAGTTTGGATGGATGGATGTATGGATGTATGGATGTTTGTTACTCAATCACGCTCCAACAGCTGAACGGATCTGGATGAAATTTGGCACAGAGATAGATTATAGTCTGGAATAGCACATAGGCTACTTTTTATCCCGGAAAATTAAAGAGTTCCCGCGGGAACCGAAAAATCTCAATCCACGCGGACGAAGTCGCGGGCATCAGCTAGTTATGAATAGTAGGTTCTGTGTGATCTACCTAGGTATGATTCATAATCAAATTAAAAGTAATATTGAATAGTAGGTATATCTACCTAGAATTATATATTATTTGTCTTTTGTTTTAGTTTACAAATCATCAGGAAAGCGAATTGTAAAACCACGGTTATGAAATCTATTACATTTTAATAATTAAAATAAATTAAATGATCAATCTAACAGGGAAACGTCAATGCCTATGGTAATAAGCAGGTATACTTAATTATACTTAATTAATACTAGCTGATGCCCGCGACTCTTTGATTTTCCTGGATAAAAAGTAGCCTATGTGTTATTCCAGACTATAATCTTTCTTTCAGCCAAATCCGTCAAGAGGATTTTGCGTGAAAGAGTAACAAATATTAATTTAAAGTTTTTTGGTTCCCGCGGGGACTCTTTAATTTTCCGGGATAAAAAGACATACATAGGTACAAACTTTCGCCTTGATAATAAGTGTGATTATGTGATGGACGAGGATATTCTAAGAAGCGCCAGCGACCATCTCAGAAGCAGCAGCGGGCCGGCCATCTATAATGATCCGGCGGCCATCTTAGAAGCGCCGGCGGCCATCGCGGGCACCTTAGAAGCGCCGGCGGCCATCGCGGGCGCACTGGGGGGCACCTTAGAAGCGCCGGCGGCCATCGCAGAAGCACTGGGGGGCAACTTAGTAGCGCCGGCGGCCATCTTGGCGGCGGTGGCCGCAGCGACGGCGGCCGCCTTCTTCTTGACGGCCAGCGCAGTGCGCTGCTTCGCTGCGATCTGCTTTTTCTGGCTCTTCGAGAGTTTGCGCTTCTTATTTTCACTCGCCACGGCTGGAAGACAAATTTTAAGCTCTGAATAGGGGAATAACTTATCTCGGCGTATTTTTCCAGTTATGATACATCTATACATCCATACATGGACCATACATCCATCCAAACTTTCGCATTTATAATATTTATTATTTGATAAAATAAAAACAAAACAGACCTAAAAATTAGTGTTAGCTGAAATTTCATTTTGTGAGAAAGGTAACAAGTAACAACCACAGAGTAGAATAACGAAATAAAATCCACACTTCCATAATATATCCATTACTCATATTATAAACTAGCTGATGCCCGCGACTTCGTCCGCGTGGATATACCAAGTTTCATCGAAATAACTTGAGAAATGACGGACTTTTATACAAACTTTCAACCTCTATTTCACCCCTTTGGGGGTGGAATTTTGAAAAACTGTGAAACACGTACGTTTTCATTTTTAACCCACAGCTCATATACCAAGTTTCATGGATATAACTTGAGAAATGAAGGACTTTCATACAAACTTTCAACCCCTATTTCACCCCTTCGGGGGTACAATTTACGAAAACTGTGAAACACGTATTTCTTCATTTTTAACCGGTAGCTTGTATACCAAGTTTCATCGATATAACTTGAGAAATGAAGGACTTTCATACAAACTTTCAACCCCTATTTCACCCCTTCGGGGGTAAAATTTACAAAAACTGTGAAACACTTATTTCTTCATTTTTAACCGGTAGCTTGTATACCAAGTTTAATCGATATCACTTGAGAAATGACGGACTTTCATACAAACTTTCACCCCCTATTTCACCCCCTTATGGGTAGAATTTTGAAAAACTGTGACACTCGTACTTCTTTATTTTTTACCGTAAGCTAAAATAAAAAGTTTCGTTGATATAACTTGTAAAACATCTTGAGAAACGAAGGACTTTCATGCCAACTTTCATCCCCTATTTCACCCTTTTGAGGGTCGAATTTTCAAAAACTGTTAAACACGTATGTCTCCATTTTCAACTTGCAGCTCATATATCAAGTTTCATGGCTATAACTTGAGAAATTAAGGACTTTCATACAAACTTTCAACCCCTATTTCACCCCTTTGGGGGTAGAATTTCGGGATAAAAAGTATCCTATGTCCTACCTCGTAGTATGGGCTCAAATCGTGCCAAGTTTCGTTTGAATTCATTCAGTAGTTTCGGCGTGATGCGCGGCCAAGATACAGACAGACAGACAGACAGACAGACAGACAGACAGACAGACAGACAAAAATGAAAAAAAATACAGATTTGGCTTCAGTATCGAATAATGAGTGCCCTCCAAAAAAATTTTCAAAATATCTTCAATGTACAGAATTGGACATGTTACAGTTTTATTATAAGTATAGATGCGAAAGTGTGTCTATCTGTCTGCTACGCTTTCACGGCTCATCCAATCAACCGATTTTGATGAAATCTGGTACAGGGGTAGTTGTTGTATTAAAAATGTTTAACAGCAATCAACGGGACGACATAATAATTGCTAATATTTTTTTACAGGAACGCATAGTAAGTATAGCTTATAACGTCTTTGAAAGCTGATATCTAGAAAAAGTCCCATCCACATGCGTCAGTTTTTACGCTGTTTACTTAAGTACTGCGCATACTTTAATAGAGGAAAGTCACCAAGTATGGAATAGTATCCTAATATGGAATACCTTCATTTCTCTAAGACTATAAGTATGAAACGCAACACTCGACCATCTTTTGTTTCATTCGGTCTCCTAACTATCGCACCCACACCATCGAGCCAGTTGCGCGAATGCTTCACGTGTGGCAGGCGTATTTTGTTTTGTTGTCGTGCAGAAAATTTTAAAGGTAAGTAATAAACGAGTATTATCAGCTGTTATTTTTGTTTACATAAGTGATAAACTATTTAGTATATCGGTATTATGTTTATTTCACCATTTTGTGATCTTTTGTCATTAAAATATTGTGACTATAAAAAATATTTAGAAGAGTTTGAACTAGTATAAAAATCCAAATATGGACAGTCTTATCCAAGTATGGAGTATTATTGATACTTGGATCTGTGACTTTTGCAAGTAATTATGTAACTTCTTTCATTTATCACAATATGTTATATTTATTTTTATTTTTGCGATAAAAAAAAAGGGTATATTTAGCAAATCGAACCCTATCAAACCGAAAGGTGGCGGTTATACAAGTATACCACCAACAAAAGCATTCCCAAGGAGGGTAGACGTCAGGCAGGCGGCCGGTCGTAAAAATTTTTATGCCAAACCATCTACAACATGACAAGGAAAAAAAGAAAGTATGACAAGGTTAGGGCGTACCCCCGAGGCGACGCGCAGGGGCAGCACCCGGCACCTGTGGGAAATGGACAAGGGTTGTTGCATCAGGGACGGGTGCAACGTAAGAAGCAAGTCCGGGAGGTAAGAATGAGAATGATAAGCTGGAATGTAGGAACGATGACTGGAAGAGGAAGAGAGTTAGCAGATGTTTTAGAAAGGAGACGAATAAATGTTGCCTGTTTGCAAGAAACGAGGTGGAAGGGTACGAAAGCAAGAGAGATTGGGGCGGGATATAAATTTTTCTACAGTGGGAGTGATGGTAGGAAGAATGGTGTGGGAATTGTATTAGATAATGAGCTGAAAAAATGAGTGACGGATGTAAGAAGAGTGAATGACCGGATTATGGTTGTCAAGTTAATTCTTCAAAACTTAGTTGTGAACGTAATGAGTGTGTATGCGCCGCAGGTAGGATGTGATGATGCAACGAAAGAGAAGTTTTGGGAGGATTTTGATATGGTTATGATGGGTCTCCCACAAAACGAAAACATTTATATAGGTGGGGGCTTTAACTGTCATGTCGGAAGAATGAATGAAAGTTTTGAGAGAGTGCATGGTGGTTGGGGCTTTGGGACTCGTAACAGAGAGGGGGAAATACTTCTGCAAGTGGCATCCTCCTTTGACATGGCCATAGTTAACACATTTTTCGAAAAACAGGATGAACACTTAATAACGTACAAAAGCGGCCTCCACAGAACCCAAATAGATTATTTTCTGATTAGAAGAAGCAACATCAACACAGTTAAAGACTGTAAAGTTATACCAGGGGAACCATTAGCACCGCAACACAGACTATGACTATTACTAATGGAAATAAAAATAAAGGTCCAGGCTGTAAAATCTAAGCCTAAAGCCCTGCCCAAAATAAAATGGTATATGTTAGAGAAAGAGGAATGCGCGAAAGAGTTTCGAATGCAAGTTGTTGATAAAATGATTGAGATGAATGGTGATTTTCAAAAGATGTCAGTAAATGAATGCTGGAATGAAATGGCTGAATGTATGAGAAGTGTAGCGAAGGATGTATTTGGAGTGACAAAGAATAAAAGAAAGATAGATAAAGACACGTGGTGGTGGAATGAGGATGTACAAAAACTTCTGAAAGAAAAGAAGGATGCTTTTAAAGATTGGAAAAGTGTGAGTGATAGTGACACCATGATAAAACAGAATAAAAGGGAAGTATATATGAAGAGTAAAAGGAAAGCTAAGAAAGCTGTTGCTATTGCAAGGGGAAGTACCCAAGAAAAGTTGTATGAATCCCTGGAAAGCCCCCAAGGACAAAAAGATTTGTACCGGCTAGCGAGAACGAGAGAAAAGAGTGCAAGGGATATCATACATATAAAATGCATGAAAGGTGATGATGGAAAAGTTTTAATGAATGACGATGAAATAAAAGTACGTTGGAAGGAATATTTTAGAAGGTTGATGAATGAAGAAAATGACTGGAGCACAGAGCTAGACAATGTACCACCCAACTTGGGTGTGGTGAAAGAGGTGAGTGTAGATGAAGTAAGAATGGCAGTGCAGAGTATGAAAAATAGTAGAGCGACAGGGCCAGATAGTATACCAGCTGAAGTATGGAAGTTTCTAAAAGCGGATGGATGGAGTTGGCTGACTTCATTCTTCAATAAGTTGTTACTCGAGGAGGCGATCCCAGAAGAATGGTGCAACAGTACGCTGGTGCCCATTTACAAAAACAAGGGTGATGTACAGGACTGTAATAACTATCGAGGAATAAAGCTCATGTCACATAGCATGAAAATTTGGGAAAAAGTAATAGAAAGAAGAATGAGAGAGGAGAGTGAGATCACAGAAAATCAATTTGGGTTTATGCCGGGACGAGGAACGACAGATGCAATATTTGCGCTTCGACAACTGTGCGAGAAATACAGGAGTGCACATGGAAACTTGCATATGGTGTTTGTCGATCTTGAGAAGGCATACGACAGAGTTCCCCGAGAAGTTTTGTGGTGGGCTATGAAAGTGAAAAGAATACCTGAGACGTATGTGAGGCTTGTGAAAGCGATGTATGCGGAAGCGAGCACAAGGGTTCGGTCAGAAGCTGGCGTTACAGACAGGTTCAATGTGGAAGTGGGCTTGCACCAGGGATCGGCTTTAAGTCCTTATCTGTTTCTCCTGGTAATGGATGCTCTAACATCAGACATACAGGAGCAGACACCCTGGTGCATGATGTTCGCCGACGACATTGTGCTTGTCGGGGAAGAGGCGTCCGAGGTCCAGAGCAGACTGGGAAAATGGCAAGAGAGATTGGAGAGTGTTGGCCTTAGGATCAGCCGAACAAAGACAGAACATCTATTCTGTGACTTCGGTGGCCCCTCCCGTTTCTATAAAATTGCCTTAGATGGTGTATCCCTACCGGTCTGTTCCGATTTCCGGTACCTTGGGTCGCTTTTTCAAAACGACGGCAATATTGACCGAGATGTGAACAAAAGAATGAATGCGGGATGGATGAAATGGCGACAGGTCTCGGGTGTTATATGCGACCCACGAATGTCCCTTAAGCTAAAAGGGAAAATATATAATACAGTCGTTAGACCTGTCGCATTATATGGTTCTAAATGTTGGGCGGTGAAAGGGACGGATGAAAGAAAAGTACATGCGACCGAAATGCGAATGTTGAGATGGATGTGTGGTGTGACTAGAATGGATAAGATTAGGAATTAATATATAAGGGGAAGTTTGAAAGTAGCGCCAGTGATAGAAAAGATGAGGAGTAAAAGGCTAGCATGGTATGGGCATGTAATGCGGAGGGAAGAAAGGCATATTACGAGAAGAATGATAGATATGCATGTGGAAGGAAAAAAGAGTAGAGGGAGACCAAAGAAAAGATGGATGGATTGTGTGAAAGTGGATATGTGTATAAAAGGGGTGAATGAGAGGTTGACGGATAACAGAAGTGAGTGGAAGAAGAAAACATGTTGTCCCGACCCCACATAGCGTGGGAAAAGGGCAAGAAGAAGAAGAAGACAATATATTATATTTAATTGATCTCAAAGATATAAATGTCCATTTTTGTTATTGTTATGTTGATTTATGCTTATATTCCATATATGGATACCTATTCCATATTTGGTTACTCATTTGTGATTTTGTTTTTTGTGTTAGATTTTAATTTGATAACTAATATATTTGATTAAAGGCTGTTATTTACTACATATAAATGTATGACTGATTTAATTTATATGTAGTTTTTTTTTTATATCCCAAAAACAAAATGGTATTCCATATTTGGTGACTTTCCTCTACTGTACAAGAATCAGCTTTTCTAATTATCATTCATTTTTGGTAACAATAAACCGTCTTTGAACGGCCATATTTAGCGAAAGGGCCATCCAAATGCAGGCAGACTGCAACTTTTGTGATCAGTGGAGAGCTCTACATCCACCTAACACTGAATTGACAGCTTTTCTGGCGATGGTTACCAAAAGTGCAGTTATCTCCTATAATAGTAGTACATATTCCATCATATAGCGTGGCGATGCGTCGCTCGCCTTGGCCTGTATCGCCACGCTAACAAGCGGGTTTACCCTCGCCTTTATATGTTTCACATCAAAATTATTAATTTTGATACTTAGGCCGCCGTGGCCGAAATTGGATCGGGAGGACATTATTTATAATTTTATACGACTGCCTGAAAAAAGGAGTATATTGTTTTCAGGGTTCATGTATGTAGGTATGTATGTGAGTTTATATATTCCACCATAACTTCTATACGCCTGAACGGATTTTGATGAATGAGGTATCGTTAGAATCCTTAGCTTATTCCGGGTGACATAGGCTAGTAAAATTTAAAAATAAATTGATAGGGTGACCATGGTCCCGCATCAAAGACTAAAGTTGATTTTTTTTTCCAAAATGAGATTAACTATATTGTCATCATCAAGAAAATGATGAGTAGATTCCAAAAATATATAAGACTAGCTGATGCCCGCGACTTCGTCCGCGTGGATTATGTTTGATTCCCGCCGGAACTCTTTAATTTTCCGGGATAAAAAGTAGCCTATGTCTTTCCCCGGGATACAAACTACTTATTCCTACACCAAATTTCAGCAAAACCGGTTGAATAGATGGGCCGTGAAAGCGTAGCAGACAGACAGACAGACAGACACACTTTCGCATTTTTTTTTTTTTTTTATGGACTATATTTCACTATCCAGGGATTTAGGTAACTATGGCAGTCGTATTTTTTAATTCTTTGAGTTAAGTATATTCACTTGTTATGAAGATGGCATAGATATATTATATATTATGAGGGTACCTCATCCACAAGTGCCTATATACTCAAACTCAAATCATCTTTATTCAAAATTGGTACCTACAAAGTACACCCTCTGAACGTCATGTTTATCTAAATATATAAAAGGCAAAGGTGACTGACTGACTGACTGACTGATCTATCAACGCACAGCTCTAACCACTGGTCGGATCGGGCTGAAATTTTGCACTCAGATAGCTATTATAACGTAGACATCCGCTAAGAAAGGATTTTTGAAAATTCCAACCCTAAAAGGGTTAAATGGGGGTTGAAAGTTTGTATAAAAGTTCGTGATACACGAACGTCAACGAACGAATCGGGATGGACGTGATTTTTGGCATGGGTATAGTTGGCGAGAGTGACATAGGCTACTTTTTATCCCGGAAAACTAAGGAGTTCCCGCGGGAATAAAAAAAACTTAAAGCACGCGGTCGAAGTCGCGGGCATCAGCTAGTAAAGAATATTGAGTTGATGGTGATAATTAACAACGGTATCTTAAGACTAAAGCTACGGGGGTTCCAAACGCGCCCTGCCCCCCGATTATGTAAGAATTGTCGATCAAATGGTAAAGGTTCAGCGTCAAAGTAATATAAGTAAGTAGAGTATCGTACATCTAAACGTATAAGAATGGGTACACGAAATTGAGCTCTAATTCAATGCTGTTATGGTTTATTTACTTTGCCGCAGAACTTTAACGATTTCATCGGCCATTCTTATATGATTGGGGGGCAGGTCTGAGAAGAGCCCACAACAAGCTCAGCCGGGTTAGCCAACATAAGTATTGAAGCTACAAGACCAAGTAGGTGAACTGCGTGGACTCACCGGCGGCTAGCACCTGCCTGTTGGCGGCGGTGCGAGCGAGTTCGCCGAGCGTGTTGGCGAGCGCGGCGCCGAACCGCGCGCAGTCCGCCCGCGCCGCACCGTGCGCGCGCAGCGCCAGCGTCGCCAGTCTGACGACAGTTGATTATATTGAATCGAAGCAGGCGTTACTTTGCGGAAGTCCATGATAATGAATGAACCAGAAGCTTAATTCGCTATAATCCGCCACAATCATCGACCACACAACCAATAGACGCCTAATGCTTTCGTAATGCAAACAATTCAGTCAAATGACTCAAGTAAGCGGGCGCGGGGTACTAAACGCCGATTGGTCTACTCAAGGTCAAAAAAATCATAAATCAAATGGGATGGGGTCCTAACTCCTAATAATTATTCATCGATAATTAATTATCGATATACTTACTCTAATTAATATTTAAATAACTCGGTAGGTTTTGTTACAAGGGCGTGGAATTATGTAAGACCTATTAAGTCTGATGTGTTGTCTGAAAGTGTTCGCCCTATATGAGGAGTCTATTAGTTGTATGGTCGATGGCCACAATAGACAAATCTATATGGTGCAGTGCGTGTCTTCCACCAACAGCATGCGAACACCCACCACCCAGCAACTCGCACCGGCACCGCACCACACCACACAAATCTTCCAAATCACTCTCAACGTACGTTTCACTCCGAAACCGGAGCATCCTCAGGAGATGTTGACTCGACAATGCACGATTGTGAAGATCACATATCTATGTGCTGTGCCGGTGCGAATTGCTGGGTGGTGGGTGTTCGCCTGATGTCGGTAGAAGACACGCACTGCACCATATAGATTTGTCTACTGTGGCGGATTATAGCGAATTAAGCTTCTGGTTCATTCATTACCTAACAGTTGATAAAACAAAAGCTTATTATAAACACAAGTATCAAATGCATTTTTTCGCAGTACAGACTGTGTTTACATCAACAGGTTTTTGAATTCTACCATATGTTATGATTTTCTCCTTTTATATTCTGTGACGAATCCACATTGACGACCTCCGTGGCGCAGTGTGTAGCGCTGTTGTCTTAACGTGCGGTGGTCCCGGGTTTGATCCCCGGCAGGGTCAGGTTGGGAGTTTGTACCTAATTTCTGAATTTTCCCTGGTCTGACCTGGTGGGAGGCTTCGGCCGTGGCTAGTTACCACCCTACCGGCAAAGGCGTGCCGCCAAGCGATTTAGCGTTCCAGTAGGATGCCGTGTAGAAACCGAGTAGGGGTATGGGTTTAATATAACTGCCATGCCCCTAACAGGTTAGCCCGCTACCATCTTAGACTGCATCATCACTTACCATCAGTTCAAGGGCTAACTTGTAGTGGATAAAAAAAAATACATAGGTACTAATATTATAAACTAGCTGACGCCCGCGACTTCGTCCGCGTGGTTAAAGTTTTTTTGATTCCCGCGGGAACTCCTTAATTTTCCGGGATAAAAAGTAGTCACTCTCCAGATCCTCAACTATACCTACCCATGCCAAAAATCACGTCGATCCGTTGCTCCGTTGCGATCATGCTGTGGCAGTGGCACGGGCTGAGGAGGTGGCCCATTGATCACACGTACCTATAGTATATGTTTAATTATTGGTGTAAACTAAATGTAATTGTAATAATTATTGTAGTGTTGGTCAATATTTTTTTTTTTTATCATTAAACAGAAAGTTGTTTCTTCCTCACCTGGCAGCCAGCTCGTGCTGGTCCGCGTCGAGGTCGCAGCCGCTAGCGGTGACGTTCTTCTTGCCCTGGCCCACCATCTGAGACCAACGCAACTGTATGTACAACAACGACATATCAAAAGAAAGAAAGAAAGAGAAAAAAATTCACACTATTTCGCAGTCCCCGCAAGAATCGGAGCATTGAAAATGAATACTAGTGGTTCGCCCCGAACTGAGACCTCGCGGTATCCATAAACTTTTACAGAGCGCCATCTATCGACATCATTGTGAATGTGAAGTTCTGTTAAAAATACGGCAGCTCATTAAAAATTAAATAATTTCGTTTCCTTATAATATATATCTAATTTTAGTAAGTATTTGTTGTTCAAGTTAAACTTAAACACCGCCAACTTCCTAAATCCGGTCTAGTACTAAGAATTTCTTGGCAGAAAAACCCAATACTTGTTATGGCGCGACCTGGGACTCGAACCCGGGACCTCGTATCGAACATGCTAACCACAGAAGGCAAATCTATGTGGTACAGTGGGTGTTCAAGATACGCACTGTACCACATAGATAATTTACCTTCTTATATAGCGAATTAAACTTCTAGTTTTTAGGGTTTCGTACCAAAATGGTAAAATGGAACCCTTATGGTGCGACTTTCTCCGTCTGTCCGTCCGTCACAATCGATTATTTCAGTAACTACCGAAGCTATCGACATGAAATTTGGAATAGTTGTGTATATTAGTGGCCCAAAGACACTGAAATTAAAAAAAATTGGAAATTATTTTTGTTCTTATTTAAAAAGGGGGGAAAATCGGAGGGTTGAAATTTAAAAGTGAGATAACTGTACTGTGTGGGGTATCATATGAAAGGGTTTACTTTGTACATTCTAAAACAGATTTTTAATTATTTTTAGTCATGATAGTTTTTGATTTATCGGGGAAAAAGTCTAAAAAAAATACCGTTCCCCCCCCCTTTATCTCCGGAGTTTACCAATCGAAAAATCTGAAATAATTATGGTCAATAGGAATTTATGTATATTTTACAGGAAAACTATAGCCAATGCTCTAACTAGCATAGTTTTTTTGATATTAAAACAGTAAACCTCTACAAACAAAGTTAGTTTTGCGGTTCATTAACAAAGGTAATTATTACCGTTTTACATCTTTGTTTTTAATACGTCATAAATCGTAAAAGTTACTACAGGTTTGTACGGAACCCTCGGTGCGCGAGTCCGACTCGCACTTGGCCGGTTTTCATTTAACCGCATTATTATCCCAAGACAATGGTCACGCCCCTCATCAATGAGGAATACGACGCTAAAAGAGACGTTAATAAAACGTGCTTTGTTTAATACTAGTAGGTACTAGGTAGGTACCTTGTAAGGCGTCGGACAAATACCGAACATGTATCTCTCGATGATTTGCTTCAGCTCGTCCGCGAACAGGAGACCCGACACGTCGTGCTGAAAAATAAACCATATTTTATTATGTAAGTAGCCTGTACTAGCTATTTATAGCTATGTGGATTGGAGTATTTTTGTTTCCGCGGGAACTCTTCAATTTAAAAAAAAAAAAAAAAAAGTAGCCTATGTGTTACCACGTGTTACTCCAGACTCTAATCTATATCTGTGCCAAATTTTATCCAGATCCGTTCAGCCGTTCTGGCGTGATTGAGTAACAAACATCCATCCATACATCCATCCAAACTTTCGCATTTATAATATTAGTATAGATGATGCCCGCGACTTCGTCCGCGTGAATTAAGGATTTTTGATTCCCGCGGGAACTCTGTAATTTTCCGGGATAAAAAGTAGCCTATGTCCTAGCCCTGTACCAAATTTCATCAAAATCGGTTGAACAGATGAGCCGACACAAGCTCATCTTCGAATTCTATATGTATTTAAAATTTAAAAAAAAAAATTAAGTTGCCAAAAAGATGTTTTTCTTTTCGGTTTTTTTTTCGCAAATGTTTTAAGGCTGCGCGGTAGCGAAATAACTGCAAACGCTCTACCAGACTGGATTCTCGCCAATGAACGAAATTATATTTTTCCACAATTTCAGACCTTCCCGAAATTCGTCGTTAACTCTCGGACCCCATCGCCCCGCTGCTGTCACCGTCGCTAGTTTTTAGTGTTAAAATTTTTTAATAGCGATCAACGACGACAAAATTATTGCTAATATTTTTTTACAGGAACGCATAGTAAGTATAGTTTAGACTTTAGAACGTCTTTGAAAGGTGATATCTAGAAAAAGTCCCATCCACATGCGTCAGTTTTTACGCTGTTTACATAGGTACTGCGCATACTTTAATACTGTACAAGAATCAGCTTTTCTAAGTATCGTTCATTTTTGGTAACAATAAACCGTCTTCGAACGGCCATATCTAGCGAAGGGCCAACTTTTGTGATCAGTGGAGAGCTCTACATCCACTTATCACTGAATCAGCTTTTCTGGCGATGGTTACCAAAAGTGCAGTTATCTCCTATAATATTTCGTGTCTGACGCTTTAGTGCTACCCGTGCGAAGCCGGGGCGGATCGTTAGTCCTAAATAAATAAAAATAATATAATTGACGCAGCCAATATCATCCTGTATGCGTATGATAATTGCAGAACATTAAATCTCGAGTGATTCCATTTTATCATTCCGATATAATGCAAAGCTTGGTACTTGTGAATTTATTTATAAGATTGTATACGCGCTGGCGGAGTTCCAGGGTTCGATTATTGACTGTGCCCTGGACAAATCTGCGTTTCACTTGACTTCGGAGCGAAGTCACTCAGGGTTTAGACAAGGTTGATGCTCTGTGGTGTTTTTCTACTATTTTTAGCGGTGTGAATGGAGATTTTCTGTAACAAGTACCTAGGTACCTACTACATTCCTATTCTGTTGTACTACTACAGCGTAAGTAATACATAATCTAGTATACTAATATTATAAATGCGAAAGTTTGGATAGATGGTTTTTTTTTATCCAATACAAAGTATCCCTTGACTGCGATCTCACCTGATAGTAAGTGATGATGCAGTCTAAGATGGTAGCGGGCTAACCTGTTAGGGGCATGGCAGTTATATTAAACCCATACCCCTATTAGGTTTCTACACGGCATCGTACCGGAATGCTAAATCGCTTGGCGGCACGTCTTTGCCGGTAGGGTGGTAACTGGCCACGGCCGAAGCCTCCCACCTGGCCAGACCAGGGAAATTCAGAAATTATAAATTTCCAAACCCTGCCGGGGATCGAACCCGGAACCTCCGCACGTTAAGGCAACAGCGCTCAACACTGCGCCACGGAGGTCGTCAAAAACGGATCTATGGATGGATGGATGTTTGTTACTCAATCACGCCCCAACGGCTGAACGGATCTGGATGAAATTTGGCACAGATATAGATTATAGTCTGGAATAACACATAGGCTACTTTTTTTACTAGCATCGTCTGAATTATCAACGCGCAGCGCAAACTCTTTGACCAAGAAAGCCGGGATTTTGCACTGAGGTTTCCTTCACAATGTAGACAAGGATATAGATAGATGATATTTTTAATGTTTAGTTTTTAGTTTTTAATTTAGATTTTAATAGTTTTAATTTCATATTTTTGTTATTAGGTTTTATGTGGTATTTAAAAAACGGATATGAATGAAAGACAAGGATATTAAAACTACTTAATTAATTTTCGAAATTCTCGCCTTAAATTTTCTGCCCCGATCGTGTAAGGAATATCGTAAATGTAATCATTTGTCAAACGTATAATTCGAGATGCCTGCACGTAATAAAACATGTATGAACTCCTTAAGAGGATCGTCTAGTTGTAAATTTTCATACAAAAAGCGATAACGTTTTTCTTTCCGTAAATGTTGTCCAATTTTCATACCTAATTTTTAGAAATGTTGCAGATACAATGAAGAACTATGCTCGTACGTTTTAATTTTAAAGAAATATTGCTTATGTTAAGTTAAGTTTAGCGTCTAAATATCCATATTTTTGACCTTGCTCGAGTATTTTAATTTTTTAAAATTTAACTAAACTAAAATACTAAAAAAATAAAACGTTCGAGCCTAGATTAAGGTGTACCAGTGCCGTAAATAGCCTTTTCTGCGCCCTGTGCGAGCTTCTATAACTGCGCCCTTGTTTTTTTTAGATTTTATACCTAGGTAGGTTCCCTAGCTAGAGCAATGCTATGTATAGGCCTACTTTATTTCATTCAGGATGATAAAATAAAGCACAAGGGCCTTGGTGTTGGTGGACCAATTATCTAATATTTTGGAAAAAAAATCTATTTTAAATATACTTAAAATACCCGGATAAAGTCACGTGACACGTAACGCGAGTGAGAGCGCGTCTCGCACCGGCACCGCACACACACCCGCGGACACCTACCCCAGCGTTGCCAACTCTACGTATTTTGACGTAGATCCACAGGGTAGGTCCTTAAATACTCATGTGGTATATCTACGTATTTTAGACCTTTCTTGCAAACCTACGAACTTCGAACTCAAAATCTACGTATTTTTTTAAATTTTGATATTAGCAAGTAGCAACATAACATGACTCATTACGCTGAAAAGCCGTAATTTCCATTACGTTTGAGGAAAAACGTTAGTAAGATTCAAATTCTGCCCTACGACCCTTTACGAGTATTTACTATTTACCTATTGGTCTAGTTTCCACAAAAACTCACTTTGATACATGTAGTAGTGAATTAATGTCGATCATCAATTTTTTTTCGTTATCATCCTAATAAGTACCTACTTATATCAGTTTTTTGCGATCAATCTGATGAAAACTTAAACTAAAAAAATTGCTTGATGATACTGGATATGTACCTACTTTAATTTAATAACTGTATTTTTTATTCAATATCACCAAACCTTATTTCTTCATTTTACTTTAAAAAAGAAAGTAGGTACGTAGATCTACGAACTTTTCATTATAAATTCTATGTATTTTTCTAGCTTCGTCTACGCTTTTTTAAAAATCCGAGTTGGAACACTGACCTATACGCACAGGCCGCGGCTCCCGCTCGTACCCGCCCGCCGCTTAGTCTCCGTCCAAAGAATATACCACAGAATACTATATTATATACTACTCTCAACTCTCCTGTGCTATTCTCCGTCCGACCGATCGTGTAGCCGGCCGGCCGCTTGACTCCGATAAACACTAAACACAAATACGCTCGTGCGCTGCCAAAAAAATGAGCGCGATGTTTTGTCTAATTTAACAGACGTTTTTGATGATACTGGCATGTAGGTACGTATGTGTTGGAATCGAGCACTAGGGGCGCAGCGGGAACTTATCATGAACAAACCGAAAAAATAATAGTCCTGCCTGGTCTGGCCATTCTTGCGCCCCCCAGAGTCTACGCCCTGTGCCTGGGCACCGGTGGCACCGCCCTATTTACGGCACTGAGGTGTACTGAATCTAATGACACCAAAATTGTCTAATTTCGTAAACGTTTGGGGGGGTAAAAACGTTATCACCCGAAACAATATTTCAAGAATAAAATGTAGGCATATGCCTACTGGACTTGCAACTCTCTCTATCGCACGATACGGAGAAGGCTGCGAAGCGTTGTGAAACAGATAGCATTATTGAAAATACCTACTCGCGTCGCGTTTCGTCACTAGACGATAGTCTTAAACAGTTCGAGTAATACGTAGGTTTAAAGCTGTCAAATGATTACTATTTGCTTATTACAATTGGACCTCTGAATCATTTCTGTAATTAGTCTCCAAAAAATTGGCTGTTAGATCCAATAAAAAACCGGCCAAGTGCGAGTCGGACTCGCGCACCGAGGGTTCCGTACAAACCTGTAGTAAGTTTTAAATTATTAAAAAAAACTACCTTATTAGATCTCGTTTAAACCAATTTTCGGTGGAAGTTTGCATGATAATTCATATATTTTTTTTAGTTTTATCATTCTCTTATTTTAGAAGTTACAGGGGGGGGGGACACACATTTTGCCACTTTGGAAGTGTCTCTCGTGCAAACTATTCAGTTTAGAAAAATTGATATTAGAAACCTCAATATCATTTTTGAAGACCTATCCATAGATACCCCACACGTATGGGTTTGATGAAAAAAAATATTTGAGTTTCAGTTCTAAGTATGGGGACCCCCAAAATTTATTGTTTTTTTTCTAGTTTTGTGTGAAAATCTTAATGCGGTTCACAGAATACATCTACTTACCAAGTTTCAACAGTATAGTTCTTATAGTTTCGGAAAAAAGTGGCTGTGACATACGGACGGACACACAGACAGACATGACGAATCTATAAGGGTTCCGTTTTTGCCAAATTTGGCTAAGAACCCTAATAAAAACGGCTCTATTATAAAAAGAAAACGCAAATCCCGCATGTCTCTTGACGTCTGTGTTTGTTCAATGATTACTTAATTCGTTTTGAATTCACACTTGCGATAAGTCGCACGACAAAAAGTGACTTATTGGATAGAAGCAGGCGTTACTTTGCGGAAGTCCATGACGATGAAGGAACTTTTTTTGCCTTTTTTTTTTATTGAAAACTAGATGATGCCTTCGACTTCGTCCGCGTGGATTAAGTTTTTTCAATTCCCGTGGGAACTCCTTAACTTTCCTGGATTAAAAATAGCCTATGTCCTTCCCCGGGATGAAACCTATCCCTGTAAGGTATGTTGGGGTAAGAGCGGAAAGGGGGTAAGACCGTATACATCAAATTTCCCGCGAATGAGACCATATTTTTTAATGTTGGTATCATTATGTTCATGTATAATATTACCTAGTATGGAAGTATGGATATGGAAATGGATAATACAATAGAGTGTAAAGCTAGCTAGCCTAACCTAATTATTACATACTATCATGCCCATTGCCCGCGTGGAATGGTGGCAAGAATGCTGGGTGCATTTCCGCGCTGGACAGCCAGGCTGATCCTTTGCGCAAAAAATGAGCCAACCCTTCTGTCACCAGACGAGGCAATCAACCGCGGTGAAATATCTCGCAAACATTTTTGGCACTAAGACTCCACGGCCCCAGGGTCTCCACGGCAAACGAAACAAATATGTAACTCTCTATGAGAGAGGCATGTACTTCCACCGTTTGCCGGTTTCAGCCTTTTCTGCTGCGGCTCCCGGCCTTGATGCTGTCTCCCTGATATGAGACGGGGCCAATGTGTCTACGCATGTTGCGTCCCACATTAGCGCCCGTCCCCTTTCCCAGGGAACCAGCGTCAATCCATCAGCCCCCCGATTATGTAAGAATGGCCGATCAAATCGTAAAAGTTCGGCGTCAAAGTAAAATAAACCATAATAGCATTGAATTAGAGCTCAGTTTCGTGTACCCATTCTCATACGTTTAGGTATGTACGATACCCTAAACGTATGAGAATGGATACACGAAATTGAAACGGAGGAAGTTGCATCTCGCTGGGTTGCTTTTTGGTGTAATTAAACTGGGTAAGCCTTTTTACCTAGCCCATAAACTTAAGTGGGTGGGTGATGGAGAGACAGACCGTCTTCGTAGCTGTCGTAATCGGCTCCGTATTCCACTCCTCGCACGGCCGCTTTTAGAGGCTCTTTTACTTACTCTGCCACAAAATGTTGGAATAATATCCCCCCTCCAATAAGGAATTTAAAAAGCAAAGTTTCGTTCAAATTCAAATTGAAAAAATTCCTTCTGGAAAAACAAGTGGAATTTCAAGATCATGTGGCAGAGTACTCTTTTCTTTAATATATTATGCATAATAAGTTATATATTATATGTAATATGTATTGCGTTTAATTATTAATTTATACTTGTATATATACATATATATGACATATTTCTATATTAATTATTTATGTACATAACTACATAATTTATTATTATTATAATGAGGGATATAGTAGTATATAGTACCTATTAGCAGTATGATAGTTAATTTTATTGGTTAAATATGAGAATTGTATGTAGTACCTACTAGTGAACATTTGTAGTCGTTTTTTTAGCACTTTTAATTTGATAGATAGATAGATAGATTGATAATTAGATAGATAGATAGACAAGTTTGCTATTAAACTATAGTTTTTAAGTATTCTACTAGCTTGCAGCTACGTAGTTTTTTTCCGTGGTGTCACCCGAATCAGGGTTCAGGCTGAAAATCAGCGCTGTATGGTCAGTGCTTGCACTGAACTTACAGCATTATGCTGAGCCTGGACCATTTTTCGGGTTGTGCCGTACGTGATGCGGTAGGTATTTCTATGCTTGTTATGTGTGGCACAGTTTGAAAATAAATGTTTTTTCTTTCTTTCTTTCTTTCTTTCAAATTGAGCTCTAATTTAATGCTGTTAGGCGTCAGATACGAAACTAGCGACGGCCGAGCGACGGCGACAGCGGGGCGATGGAATCCGAGAGCTAGCTACGAATTTTGGGAAGGTCCTTTAGGCAAGCTGAAATTGTGGAAAAATATAATTTCGTTCATTGGCGAATCCAGTTCTGCCACTCTGGTAGAGCGTTTGCGGTTATTTCGCTACTATACTGCGCATCATATAACAAATTTGCAAAACAAGCCGGAAAAAACACTTTTTTGGCAACTTGATTTTTTTATCTTTAAATTTTATACTTATAGAATTTGAAAAAATAAATCCCAGACGTTTTTGTCGGTTATAAAGTATTACCAGACCTCTTTCAAATTGTTCCCGAAATTCGTCGCCAGCTCTCCGACTAATCGCATCGCCCCGCTACCGCCGTCGCCCCGCTGCCGCTAGTTTCGTGCTCGTACACTTATGGTTTATGTTACTTTGACGCCGAACTTTTACGATTTGATCGGCCATTCTTACATAATCGGGGGGCAGGTCTGAGGTCTCTAGTTAACTGTCTTAGGTCTGTACTAAACAGAGTTGATCAAATAGGTACCCACTTGTGACGCGCTGGGGCCGCGTGGGCGCAGTAAATATAACGAAACCATAAATAACAACTTGTAGCGGTTTTGTTTTTGCCATTTACCTTTATTTACTCCGTGTCTGCACTATGAGATGGATTCAATGCGTGTGCGCATGCAAAAACATTCCATTTCTTACAAGGCGTCTTTAGCACGGTAATATTACCGTGTCTTTAGTTAGTAAGTAGGTATGTAGAGTCTTTTTTTTTTTTAATTTACAGACTAGCGCTTGGCTGCAATCAGACTTGCTGGAAGTAGTGATGAAGAACTCTCGGCTCTAGAAGTCTAATGCTCTATGGCCTGATACCTGAAAAAGATTTTACGAAGAAACATGCGCACAACGAGATTATTTATCTCGCGACGAGAGAGAGAGATGTTGTCGTTGCCGGCAAACTTTTCATTTACCCTAACATGCACAAAATGCGGTATATTACAAGAAAAAAATAGTAGACATGTAAAAGTTCGTAGAGAAAAATACCACAGATAAGAAATATTACTTTTATCTCTACTTTTGACGTAACGAGACAAGTAACCATGTTAGCTTCGATAGACAGATAGAGATAACGGGTAGACATAATGTTACTCGTAGTGCGTATGCTAGCGGTCACTCACTATTTCGTTTTCCTATACGGTTGCGTGATTTCATTGAATTCATGTAATTGTTTCTGCTTCGCATCGAATTTTGACTCCGATTACCTACCTACCTACCTACGACATTTGGATACTGTTTTACTGATTCTCCTGCATATTGAAGAACAAGGAAGTTACAGGAGATATGAGAACGATGTTTCTAAGGAAAGTAGGCTGGACAGTTCCTCATTGTGATTAAATTCATCTCAGTTGAAATTACAACAAGAATCTTTAAACTATTTAAAGTGGAAACCACACAGCTAAAAAGACATTTAAAAACCTTATGACTTAAAAGTAAAAACGTAAGTAATTTAACATATTTGCAGAGTTAGTTTTGTGTCTGGGAATCGAACCAGGAACCCCCTGACTATCACAGGGAGGCTACCACCTCTTATTTAAACAATTATTATACTCTAATCTTAGAAAATATTCGATGTAATTTTTCCGTGCGACAAAAATATTATGGTCGTAAAATACGAACGCGCGGCCTGCGTGCTCTTTATTACGTATGTTTATTATTATCCACATTCTACTACACTATACAGGAGTTCTTAATTCTTTTCTGTTTTTTGAGTTTTTGGTTAAGTTTGTAGGTGTCTCAAAAGCTGTTTATTCGTAACTAGCGGTTCGCCCCGGCTTCGCACGTGTAGCGCTATCCTCAAGTCCTCAATGGGCAGCTTACATCAAATTTTAATTAGCGCTGCGATATCTCCGCACTGCCGGCCGCACCCTATCTTTATTTCTAAGATATTCATCTGAACTAAATGGTGTAACGGGCGAATTTGGTCTATATTAAATACTTGAGATGACCAACCATTTTATTTTGCTAAGGATTAATACAATGTCAAGAAAAACACCTTCGAAAGTAAAGCTTTGTTTTAAACCAAATTTTAAAATCATAAAAATGGTTATTGTGGGATCTTCTATGATAGAAATATGCTATCACGGACTTTTTTTTAGAACTTTTTGAGTTATTCATTGGGATCTCTATTTTTTTTGAAAATAAAATATGGCCTATGTTACTCGCTGATAAAGTAGCTTTCTATGAGTTTCTAAGAATTTTCAAAATCGGTTGAGTAGGTAGTTTTTGAGTTTATCCATTACAAACAAACAAACAAACAAATCTTTCATCTTTAAATAATATTATAGTTTAGATATAGATTTATATAGGAGTACAGTTATTGAAATTAATCATTCATTAGCTTGTGGTGGTGATGGAGCCGCCGGGGTGGCATACCTACCCTTGAGGTAAGGAAATGTGTGGCAGAACTGGTAAATAAATGTTCTTTCAATCAATCAATCAATATTCTAGATATTTATTCAAATTAGGTACACTGTTAGGTATAGACTATACACTTACGACCAATGCGTTGCCGGCTTTTGAGAAATTTGTTTTAAATCCGCTCTTTGAAGAGCCCCATATAGTCGTGAGGGAACACAGAAAATGGAAGCTGGTTCCATATTTATATTTCTACGATTACTTCTTTATCGAATATTTTCTATTCAAAACTATTAAATCAGCCTGTAGTATAATATGCGTTCGACAAACGCAAGGACGGCCGGACAGATTTGTGTTATTAGATCTAGGATTTTCGCAATAAAATGTATATAATTTATGTTTTTGACGTAATGCTAACAAAGCAATGAAAATGGGTTTTAAAAGAAATATAAATTCAGTGCTGATTGAAGGGTCGTGTGGCCTAGTTACCATCGACTATAGAATCCATACTAAATATAATATCTGTACGATTTATCGGCACCGGTTATCTGTTTAAAACCGATGTTGACGAAAGGAGAATTTATGAAATTGGGCCCCCTTAAGCCGTTTGTAACATACATGAAATATAATGATTTTAGGGGCTGATCTAGTTAGTAGGTATGTACGATACTCAAACGTATAAGAATGGATACGCGAAATTGAGCTCTAATTCAATGCAGTTATGGTTTATTTTACTTTGACGAAAATCTTTAACGTTTGATCGGCCATTCTTACATGATTGGGTTACAGAGCCGCCAGAACAAAGATTTCTTAGCTTTCTTGCCATTTCAATAATTGTTTATGTAGGTACATTATTAACGGGATTTTTCATAAAAACAGCGTTTTACAAAAAAAAAAATTTTTTTAATAAGTTTGCGCAACAACCTCAATTTACATAGACGGGCCCTGTGCCCCTGTCAAACAAAGAATGTGGATCTATTTTACTGACGCCATCTAGTCTGAAAAGCGGAACAGCGCTATGGCGGGGACAAGGACAGGCTTATACAGGTGAGGAGCGCGCTCCACAGGTCGGATGCCCAATTTTTTTCTATTTGCGTTTTACAAAAATAAACTACTTACGGAATTCTAAAAAAAAGTAATAACAATAAAGCATGACCTCGACTTTGTGCGTTATTTTAAAAAGAAAGCTGTTGTTGTAGGTGTTGCCAGAATACGAGAATAATTCGCACTCCTTCCCGAATAATTCGATTATTAAGTTTTTTTAATATCTCGGCAAGTTGGCAGCGTGGAAGTCTGTAATTTAGGTGGATGCTACACGAAAACAATTATTTTAATGTAACAAAATGTTATTTTAAAACGTTTTGATTGAATGTTATGCATTACTATGTTATGTTATGCGTTACTATGGTAAGTTACTTCACATTTTACGGATTTTGCGATTTTAATTTTTATGTAGACAACTAATTCCTTTTTGGAGAGGTCAGGGGCCAATGCCATATTGACAACGCTTAACTTTTAAAAACCCCAACGCACAACGTTTTATATTAGTTACCTTAGTTGAGCAGTCAAGTCAATCATTTCAATTGCCTGATATTAGTTATACATATTATATCGTTTATATTATTATGTGAAATACTATATTTAAAAAAAAAATGCTACAAAATAAACGGTAGCACGGGAAAAAAAACCCCAACACAAGGTGCTATGACATCGCAGGCCGCAGCTCCCAACGGTTAGTACCGATTTTGATTCAGTTCTTTTTGTTTGAAACGTGACTTGACCACCATCCACAGGTCTGGAAGATTCAAAATATTATGGTCCTGTTATTTCAATGTTCATTATTTATTTATTCAATTTAGGCACACTGTACCCTTATAAGTACGTCCGAAACTTATAAAACCCTAGCTGATGCCCGCGACTTCGTCCGCGTGGTTTAAGTTTTTTTTTATTCCCACGGGAATTCCTTAATTTTCCGCGATAAAAAGTAACCTATGTCACTTTCTCCCATGCCATGTCGATCCATTGCTCTGTTGCGGCGTGATTGACGGACAAACCAACAAACAAACACACTTTCGCATTTATAATATTAGTATGACGATGGTGATAATCAAAATTAGGGTATCTTAAAACTAAAGCTACGAGGGTACCAAACGCGCCCCTGGTCTGAGAAGAGCCGAGAGAGAACGGTCGGGGTTTTTCATTAAATTTTATTTATACTTGTTTATTGAGAAATAGAGTAGATTTTTTATGAATATAATAAGCAGATAAATTTACTTTTCATTCAAGTGTCGTGGAAAAGTTTTCTACGTGATTTTCGTGTTTTTATAAATGGTAGCAAGAACCCTACTGGAGGAGACTCAATGTAACATTATTTTTTATAAAAATTAGTAGCACATTAAGTATTATTACGTAGATCTAAATATATAATGTATACAACAAGTTAAGTTTGTATATTACCTTATTACTCGTTGTCTTGACCTCAACGCTTTCCTCCGAAGCTTTTCCTCTGACTTGGACGCACAAAAACACCATCAAAATCAGCACAGACAGTTTTCGATATGTCTTTTTTGTTGCCATTTTTAAACTTCAGTCTCAAATTTTAGGTAGAAATTTATTTATTTTATTCACTAATAAACAATCTTTAATTTTTTATTAAAAAGTATTCTTTATATTATTAATTCATATTTTTCGTGAATTATTTTCAATACTTAGTAAAAATATTAATTTTCGAATCAATTAACCGTGTTTTAAAAAAAAATTCAATCACTGTCCATCCACAGCACAAGAAAATTCAATTAAAAAAAGTTTTAGGTTTCTTGTATTTTTCCAAGATGGTCGCTTTTCAAACCGTCATGGCCGCCTCCAGATTGGAGACTGGATAAAAGCGCGCCACGCCGACTCGATGTACCTAATTATTTTTGGATTTTATCGATGCTATATTCGAAATCAAAGATTAATATAGCTTTAGAATAGAAGACTAGAAAACTCAAAAATATAGGTAATTTCCATACTTGAAATCCCGTCAAGTTGAAATCCGACGAAAAAAGAGAAAAAAAATTGTAGTTTATTCATAAATGTAAGAGTAACAAATTACAATATTTCACAATGGCCTGGCGTTCGTCCACGAAAAATCCGCCCACGTATTTGGTAGGGCTCGAAATACCTACTTCACTTCCCATAAAAATATCTTCCACTCAGGCCTCAGAATATAAAAGTTCAGGCAAAATAGAAATGGTGATCTAAGGCTAGTATAGGTTAAGACACCTGGACCTCCTGTCGCAGTCGCGGGTTCGATCCCCGGGCACGCACCTCCAACTTTCACGAAGATATTATGTGCGTTTTATGAAATTAAATATCACTTGTTATGCTATGCTTCAAATCATAGATGGGCCCTTTCATAGAAAAAAATTGGGCGTCCGACCTGTGGAGCGCGCTCCACACCTGTATAAGCCTGTCCTTGTCCCCGCCATAGCGCTGTCCCGCTTTTCAGGCTAGATGGCGTTAGTAAAATAAGTCCACAATCTTTGTTTGACAGGGCCCGTGTATGTAAATCGAGGTCGTTGCTTCAAATGGTAAAGGAAAACCTGTAAGCCCGAGAGTGCTTCATAATGTTCTCGAAGGTGAGTGAATGCCGATCCGCAGTGTGCCAGCGCGGTGGACTATGGTCAAACCCATTCCGAGAGGAGAGAGTGCTCAGTAGGGAACCGGCAATGGGATGTTATGAGAGAGATATCTGCAAATCTATACTTAATATTATAAATGCAAAAGTTTGGATGAATGTATGGATGTTTGTTACTCAATCACGCTAGAACGGCTGAACGGATCTGGATGAAATTTGGCACAGATATAGATTATAGTCTAGAATAGCACATAGGCTACTTTTTTAAATGCCGTAGGAGTTCCCGCGAGAACCAAGAAACCTCAATCCACGCGGACTTGGCTTCTATGGCTTTTACTGCCGGCTCTTCTCAGTAGAATCACCTTTCCGAACCGGTGGTAGATTCTTACGACTTATCATAGCACAAGTTGTCCTACATGAAATAAATCATTTCTATTTCTATTTCTATTTTAAATTAGCAGCGAAATACCACTCACTCACTAAACACAAAATCTCAGGAACTATAAGTAAGTATAAAGCATACAAACTTGAAATTTGAAAGGTAGATTCCTTCTATAGTGTAAGCATCAGCTAAAAAACGGTTTTTAGAGAATTCCCCCCTAAGGGGGTAAAATGGAGGGTGGAAAGTTTCAAGATAAAATTCCTATGTTTTTGAACTTGAAAAACTTCAAAACTCATGTCTACTTATATATCGTAAAAATTTTAAGTTAGAGACATGAAAGATGGCATCTATAGTAATTTTAAAAAATAAATACCTACCTGTACATATCCAGTTTTACAAAAATCCACTCCAAAGGGGGTGAAATTGGGGTTAGAATCTTGCTTGAAGGTTCTATTTTTTTGAAGTTTAAAAAGACATGAAAAGGAGAAGGTTCACTTTTGGTGTACTCTTTGTACACCCTACCATGAATAGAGGAAAATACATAGATTGTATTAAATATATTATAATTTAGAATATTAAATTAAATAACGAGAAATAAAATAAAATGTATTTCAAGTTCTGGATACGTTTCCAAGATGGCAACCTTTAGCCATAGAGATGGCAGTAGGCGCGAAATGTATCATACATGTCATTTCTGACAGTCACTGTCAAAATAACGTGTTTTTCCCTACGGTTTTTCCGGTGTTGTCTTGACTTGACAGAAAACGTCAAAAATATGAATCCGCCATTGTTACCCGCTCCTGTTTAGTGTTGCTTATCGTGGAAAGATTAAATAATTACACCACTGAAATTACGATGAATTCGTAGATTTGAACGATCAAAACTGGTTTAGTATTTTTTTTTCTTTCATTTCTTTACTTGTAAAAGGACCGGACCTACGCTCCATACAAAGGACCGTATCCTTTGTTTTAAATAATAAAAACCTGCCTAAGATATATACAACCGCTATAAGTAGGCCTTTTGCATCGGGAAAATCTCGTAATCTCATAGGAAATCAGAAACTGTACGCGGTCGGAGTCGCGGGTGACCTCTAGTATTGTATACAGGTGTATTTTAGGAGCGGCTGGTGAGGCGAAAATAGCGAGACCTACTGGGAAGTATTGGGTAAATCGAATGTAACGCTAAATCATACGAACTGTAAACTGTATTGATGGTTTAATTGCCAGCTATTTCCGAATGTTTCGCTGGTTAGAGCGGGCGAATACAGGAGATTTTGGAACTAAAGTTTTCCTTGTCTCCCCTCGGGTTCAAGGTTGCTCTTTATACTATGAACTACTAGCTGATGCCCGGGACTTCGTCCGCGTGGAATGAGCTTTTCGTAAGAAACGTTCGACCGTTTTTTCTCCGACTTACTTTGCATATCCGACTACCATGAAAAAGTCTTTCTATTTTTCGCGTAGAGATTAGCCATCTGCACAAGTGTATGCGCAAACAGACCTGCACTCTCGTCTCTCTGTACTCTCATATAGCCCGATGGGACGGAAAATCCGACACGACCAGAAAGAGATCAGGTGCAGGATCGACGGCAAAACGTGCTCTCCGAGGCACGGGGGTGAAACACCTAACTTCCTAACACCGGACTTTAAGTAGCATTGAGAATTTCTAAGCATCATCTAGTAATTATCCACTACAAGTTAGCCCTTGACTGCGATCTCACCTGATGGTAAGTGATGATGCAGTCTAAGATGGTAGCGGGCTAACCTGTTAGGGGCATGGCAGTTAAATTAAACCATACCCCTATTCGGTTTCTACACGGCATCGTACCGGAACGCTAAATCGCTTGGCGGCACGTCTTTGCCGGTATAGGTATAGGGTGGTAACTAGCCACGGCCACGGCACTAACTAATATTAAACTCCGCAGCGTCAGTCCGTGGTAACCCCAGTCCATTAGCCGTGTTTGTAATAATTCCCTCGAGTCAATATTAATTCGTCTTTCGTTCTGAAACATAACGCATTGACGTGTGTTATCCCAGTTTTTCCGTCACATTTTTACGTTTGATCTACATTTTTTTTACTGTAATTGATTCGCCGTTAATCTAGACGTACACATAGTCATAAATATTTATTCAATTGGTAGATACACTACACTTATTGACGTCCAGTTACATAAAAATATGATGGTGATAATCTGGTATCTTAAAACTAAAGCTACGAGGGTTCCAAACGCGCCCAGGTCTGAGAAGAGCCCACAACAAACTCAGCTGGGTTTTTTTTTCATTATCACCATCTCACAAATCATCTTAACTAAGGAACTATCAGAGCCATTAGAGCAACTTATTGCTTCCTTCCTCACCAAGCTTCCTTGTCATTTAAGACATGTCACATCTGGATGACTAATTTATTTGGATAAATCTTCTAGGTATATCACATAATCCAACCAAGATTAAATAAATAAAGAAATAATTAAGAAGAAATTAATTAAATAATAAGTAAAGGTAGGGTGCCAAACACGCAGGCAGCATTCCCGCGCTGAATAGCTATAGAAATTCGTTGCGCGATAAAGCTGCCCGCCCGAGGGTCGCCTGTTGCCTCCCTTAAAGCGTTTACTAAGCTCCCTGCGGAGATTTGTAGCACCCCAGCCTCACGGGCCTAGTGTCTCGACGCCAAAGAGGACAAATTCATATTGTGCGCCAAGACAACTATACTTATTTACCTTTTGGCGCTCTCGTGCGTCCGCCGCCGCCCCGGCTCGTACGCTGGTCGGTCGTAAGTAGAACGCCGCCAATGTATCGGCACGCGTTGCATCCATACCAGCGCACGGCCCATTCTCCATGGGATTATGGGAATGTTAGGAAACAAAGAAACAAACCCAATGTAATTTACGAATATTATATTATTGAGAGTTGATTATTTAATTTATGTTACAAAATATCTATAGATATATATGATAAACACTAATGGCGGATACGGACGTTACAAAAAGTATGGTATAATATAATTAGTTGGTATTGAGTGAATTAGCCGGACAAATAAATGCGTATTCACTGATGATTGGAACTTGGAACTGTCGGGAGTATCCCGACCGAAATAGAGTCGGAGCGGACATTCCCCAGGTAGGTATGTCTCGCGGGACTTCACCACAGGATCAACGACATCCCGTCGGGGCGCTTGCCATCGTTGCGCACGATCTGGGGCTCCAGAGCGGCGGGAACGTTAGCACTGACGAGCGCCCTTCTTAGGATGTCGTTGAGTGCGGCATGGCGTGATAAGCGGCCGGCGCCCGAGGAGCAGGTGAGTCCGTGGTGGCCGAGGTGATCTACGTGGGCTCCGCTAGAGGCACCGTTGTGGGCAGCTCCAAGCCGGAGAGCAGCGGCAATGCGTAATGATTCCGGGTCGATGAGGGTGCCAGTATTGGGTGAGGGGTAGGCATGGAGCCAGTAGCCTGACTCTGGCCTAGAGGATACAAAGCCTCGCCCGGTCCTTGCCTACCGCGGTGTCAATGAGGGAATCTCGTATTGAGACTGATATAATGTTCTCCCAAGCTCTTTGGATTTTCGGTCGGGAAATTTTGATTCAGTCCGGCTAGCCACGCATACTTGGCCTCATCCAAGCACGCAACCTCGCAGTTTGTACCCAGGGGGGCTTTAAGGATGGCGGTCTTTTTGAAGTGAAAACTTCTTTAGCCGCGTTGAGCACTTTTTGGTAGGGGGTAAACTTGTGGATTCGCGTCAACGACATGCTCGCTAGCACCGACATATTCGCGTTATTACGAACTACGAAGTAATTAGGTACATTCGTAATTAAAATTCTTGGTTTATATTTCATTTAGTAGTTAATATTCGTTTTCTGCACTTCTATCGGTCCCTATGAGTTCCAATTTTTTTTATTCCACTGCAAGTTACCCCTTGACTGCGATTTCATCATGTAAGTGATGATGCAGTCTGAGATGGTAGCGGGCTAAGTTGGGGTAATGTAGGTATGTACCTACGGTAGTTTATGTTACAATTTCGATTTAGTATCCATAAACACCTGTTTTACGACACGTTTGAGCTGCCGTCGCGACTCGTAACCTGGGTTTGATGCCGCCATCAAAACACCGTCAAAACTTAAAATACATCGATGTTTATGACTTTACTTTTCGATCAATTTCACTATTTTAGCTCTAGAATCTAGGTATTAAATCCTACATTGAACTGGATGATGCATGCGACTTCGCATGGAATAAGATTGTTTAAAGTCCCACGGGAACGACGACAAAAAGTAGGCTATGTCACTCTTCAGCATGCGCATTACGAGATATCTCGCGACGAGAGAGAGATATATGTTGTCATTGCCGGCTAATTTCTCGATAACCGTAACATGCACAAAAAAATAGTCGACACGTAATAGAGCACATAATGGTTCGTAGAGAAAATACCACAGATTTCATTTTTATCTCTACTTTTGACGTAACGAGACAAATCATAAGTGTAGGTAAACAAGTTAGCTTCGGTAGACAAATAGAGATAACGGGTAGACATATTTTTACTCGTTCTGCGCAAGCTAGCCCTACAGCCCCCCGATTATGTAAGAATTGTCGATCAAATGGTAAAGATTCAGCGTCAAAGTAATATAAACAATAACTGCATTGAATTAGAGCTCAATTTCGTGTATCCATTCTTATACGATAGCGGTTAGAGTATCTTACATACCTAAACGTATGAAAATGGGTACACGAAATTGAGCTCTAATTAATTAATGCTGTTATGGTTTCTGGAACTTCAACTATGCCTATGTAAAAAATCACGTCGAACCGTTGGTCTGTTGCGGCGTGATTGATGAACAAACCTTCGCATTTATAATATCGACGGGTTCCGGGCTAATTGTATTAAGCGACACTCTGAGCGATATAGACTTTTATACATATTATTTGGAATCAGCTAATTTTTCTGCGTCATTTGAGCTGGGTTTGGTGACGATCGGAGCACTTTTTTGTCGCTTAATACAACCGCATTTTTGGGCCCATTTTGGACTGCAATGTATGAAGCGACACAAAATATTGACAAATTTAGGAACTGTGTACTTAAGCTGACTACCAAATACCAGGCAGTCGTTTAAACGTTTTTTCCTGGAGCAACAATTTACAGGCAACGTACGTTAAAGCATTTAGCCTGACTTTATAAATATATAGAAATGTCGCTTAATACAATTAGCCTCTTTGTTAAATTCTTATCCAGTGTCGCTTAATACAATTAGCTTTACCTTGTAAATATACAAGAATGTCGTTTAATACATTTAGCCTCTTTGTCAAATTCATACCCAGTGTCGATCCATACATTTAGCTCTGTACATGAAATGTTAGATGTTGTCACTTCAACCATTTAGCTTGCAATAGATAATGATACGTCGGTCGCATGAACTATTTAGGATTTCAACAGTACACATAGAGATTATGGTTAAACCTATTTTTTTTATTCAATATTTGATTTGCAGTGTCGTTTCAGTTATAACAAAAGTAAAGTTCTAGTACTTCAAACAGTTTTCCTTAAACGGAATAAGAATAGTATACACATTAATACAATCAAAATTTTATATGGATTGACTATTATGACGTTGGTTAAAACAATGATTTTGGTGCCATCGCGATAAACCGCGCAAGTTTAACCCCGCGCGGGCGCTTCAGGCGTCTGCCGCCTCGTTTTAGTTGACGCAAATCGTGAGCAAGTTCGTACGTGTTTTAGTGTTTTGTGGGAGCTGCGCAGAGCATTTGTCGTCAATTTTGGATTTTATGGTGAGTTTATTACATTTAGTTTTTTACATTTTGAAGAAAAACATTGATTATTAAGTAACTGGGAGTCATTACACTTTACTTGTACGATGATAATAATTATTAAGTATACTTACTGAAGAATTAAAACTCGGAAAGATCCGAAAGTCTAATAGATAGATGCAAGTGGCAGGTGCAAGTTTTATGGATTATAGGGTAAATTTGCAGGTTTCGAAAAGAATTACCCCATTTCTTTCCTGTAAAAGTATTTCTAACATTTATGAGTAGAATTGACCGCGAAATTTTGCAAACGGGTAAAAAAATAACTCCTAATTTAACAGGTTACCTAATTTTATTTTAATCAATTTAATATTATCCTAACTATTTTGCAGTTTGACACCTAATAATGGAACCAGGACGACGGAAATTATTTAAAAATATAATTAAAAATTATTCGGAACCTGAAACACGAGAAAAAGTAAAAAGAAAGGAAACGGTTGAGCGAAATAAAAACCAAGGTGATTCTACCAGTCTGCGACCAAAAATATTTTTAAAAAACATGCCTAAAACAGTAACAGTTTTAGGTAGTCATTCCTACATGGAACAGAACAAAGATCTGCTTGTGCTGCAACCATTAGAGGGAGAAAAATTATCGCACAATGAAGAAAATATCCTACAAACTAAAGATGAAGACCAGTTGCAGTAAATTAGAAAGTAAGAAGGAAAAGATTGGTTGAATTTTAACTAACATGTTATTTTTTATAATTTTGATTATTATCTTTTGTTACTGTAGTGAACTACAATTTATTATTGTCATAGGAGATAAAAATTATTTTTGTTATTGAAGAGAAACTAGGGATAGTATTTAAAGGGTTATTTTTCAATAACCGGCCAAATTTTCACAGGGTGTTACTAACTACCCTTGAATAATATGAACAACTTTCACTATGGGACCAACTCTGAAATCACGAAAAAAAAATCAGCTGTTTCCTACAAAATATCAATACTTCTCGACTAAAATGTATGAAACAGCTGATTTTTTTTTGTGATTTCAGAGTCGGTCCCATAGTGAAAGTTGTTCATATTCATGGGTAGAACACCCAGTGAAAATTTGGCCGGTCATTGAAAAATAACCCCGTATAAATAGGTAAGAAAACTTCTAAACTTTTTTTTAACGAGAGATCTTTTTGATTTTGATTACTGAGAAAGTTAGAAAAAAATATAGAAGAAAATAAGTAAAGAAATGAAAACCAAAGAAACGCTCGTAAATATTTTAATTTTTTATGTGATTATTTTTAAAAGAAATTATTTCATAGATAAACCTTTTTTTGTAATTGAAGAGATTTTTCATTTGTTTTTTAAAAAGGAGTACCTACTTTTTAAAAAACAAAAGAAAAATCTCAAAAAATAAGTTTTTATATACTTAAATGTTAAAGTTTAGGAATGAAGAAGAATGAGAATAATTATTTCAGGTAATAAGACTGTAGGCTACGTAATAAAAAGACTGTTTAACTTCTGATTCCTAAACAATTGTGATAAAAACTTTAGTTGTTACCTCGGTAAGCTAAGAAGTTACTGCTGTTCCTAGGAGATTGTCATTTTAAATAAAAAACTTATCTTTAAACAATTTATAATGTGTGTTTTATTTCTCATTTCATAATTATTAACAAGATAGTTAGGTACACCCTATGTATTTACCTTTTAATTTATCAATGTTTTAACCACCAATTTCTGCAAACTTCATTATTCAAGTATGATTACAAACAATTTATTAAAAAAAAAACAGTCGCATAAACTAATTAGCCATACATTAATAAGTTTAAGATATGGTATTTAAATCAATTAGCTTAGGTTTGAAATATGACCAACTCTTTGATTAAAGCACTTAGCTTAGAGCCATTATTTGCATGCCTAGGCGGTTAAGTCATTTAGCCTGGAACAAAAAAAAGTAAAATATGGGTCATTTTGTATTAAGCGACATTTATCTTCGTTAAAAATAGGAATATTAGAAAAAACAATTAATCTAATTATGGGGAATATGTTATAAAAACAGTAATATCCTTCTTTTTAAAGAAATAATGCGATTTGCTAAAGTTATTATTTTTTTTCTAAAAATCGAAACTTTAAACTGCTCTGGTGTAAAGTTTCAAAAATGTCGGTTAATACAAATAGCCCGGAACCCGTCGATATTAACTTATGATTGGTACCTACACAGTACACCTTCAGAACGTCACGTTTACTAAGTATAAGATGTGATAGTGATAATTAACCACGGTATCTTAAAACTAAAGTGACGAGGGTTCCAAACGCGCCCTAGTCTGAATTGTTCCAATAATTCGGCCGTGAACAAATAGACAGACAAACTATGTTTCGCATTTATTATAATGAGTCATGAATTAGGATGTTGGTAGCAAAAATAATCATACTTTATACTAACACTAGATATAAATGCGAAAGTGTGTTTGTTTGTTGGTTTATCCTTCAATCACGCCGCAAAGGAGCAACGGATCGACGTGATTTTTGGTATTGGTATAGTTAAGGAACTGGAGAGTGACATAGACTTTTTATCCCGGAAAATTAAGGGATTCCCGCGGGAATCAAAAAACTTTAACCGCGCCGACAAAGTCGCGTGCAACAGCTAGTTTGTTATGAAAATATACAAACGCATGGTTTTTTATGATAAAATCGAAGTTTTGAGCAACACGTTCGTTGGACGAATGCCAACGGACGGACGAATCGTTTAGCTTTTTGTATAAATATCATTATTTGATGATGATATTTTGAAACAAATTGTGTGCTAATATAAAAACCAGATATCTCGCGTCGGCTATAATTATAAGCCTCTGACATGATGATAGACAGAACGATTTTCTTGAATCATAGCTCTAGAATCTAGATAATGCTTTAACTGAGGAGGGTCTTTTCAAAACGGGATATGTCCAAAATATGAATTTTTTAAACTGAGTATGAGGTCTTATTACCTACTAGCTGATGCCCGCGACTTCGTCCGCGTGGATATACCAAGTTTCATCGAAATAACTTGAGAAATGACGGACCTTTCTACAAACTTTCAACCTCTATTTCACCCCTTTGGGGGTATAATTTTGAAAAACTGTGAAACACGTATGTTTTCATTTCTAACCCGCTGCTCATATACCAAGTTTCATGGATATAACTTGAGAAATGAAGGACTTTCATACAAACTTTCAACCCCCATTTCACCCCTTCGGGGGTAAAATTTACGACAACTGTGAAACACGTATTTCTTCATTTTTAACCGGTAGCTTGTATACCAAGTTTCATCGATATAACTTGAGAAATGAAGGACTTTCATACAAACTTTCAACCCCTATTTCACCCCTTTGAGGGTGAAATTTTGAAAAACTATGAAACACGTATGTCTTCATTTTTAACCCGCAGCTCATATACCAAGTTTCATGGCTATAACTTGAGAAATGAAGGACTTTCATACAAACTTTCAACCCCTATTTCACCCCTTCGGGGGTAAAATTTACATAAACTGTGAAACATTTATTTCTTCACTTTCAACCAGTAGCTTGTATACCAAGTTTAATCGATATAACTTGAGAAATGACGGACTTTCATACAAACTTTCACCCCCTATTTCACCCCCTTAGGGGTGGAATTTTGAAAAACTGTGACACACGTACTTCTTTATTTTTTACCGTAAGCCAAAATAAAAAGTTTCGTTGATATAACTTGTAAAACATCTTGAGAAACGAAGGACTTTCATACCAACTTTCATCCCCTATTTCACCCTTTTGGGGGTCGAATTTTCAAAAACTGTGAAACACGTATGTCTCCATTTTCAACCCGCAGCTCATATATCAAATTTCATGGCTATAACTTGAGAAATTAAGGACTTTCATACAAACTTTCAACCCCTATTTCACCCCTTAGGGGGTAGAATTTTGGGATAAAAAGTATCCTATGTCCTACCTCGTAGTATAGGCTCAAATCGTGCCAAGTTTCGTTTGAATTCATTCAGTAGTTTCGGCGTGATGCGCGGCCAAGATACAGACAGACAGACAGACAGACAGACAGACAGACAGACAGACAGACAAAAATGAAAAAAATTACAGATTTGGCTTCAGTATCGAATAATGAGTGCCCTCCAAAAAAAATTTTCAAAATATCTTCAATGTACAGAATTGGACCTGTTACAGTTTTATTATAAGTATAGATAGATGCTAAAATACATCATTTCACACCTTAAACGAATGCAAAACAGGATAAGCAACTTAGAAAATTGGACTTAAAAAAGCGTGTTCTGAACAAAACAGGATATTTTTTCCCAAAAAATCGCTATAGTTCACAATTTATTGATTTCGTATCAAAAGAGGATATTTTACAAGGGTGTCTCTTACTTATCAGGTTGATCTCTTACAAAACGGGACATTTTCTACACAGAATATTCGTATCATCAATCCGTTTCATTTATTATTCAAAAATGGTTTAACCTTAAAAGATAGATATATGCTATCCCGAACTTTTTTTTAGAACTTTTTGAGAGGAACAATTCCACCATACATTGTTTTCGTGTAACTTTATCTATTTACGCAACGCACGCCACGTAAGCTCTCGGAAGAGAGGATTTCTTCCGACTTAGTTCACATTACTGCAATTTTCGTAAGGATCTCTAATTTTTTTGAGAATAAAATATCGCCTATGTTACACGCCAATAATGTAGCTTCCTATAGGTGCCAGAATTTTTAAAATCGATTCAGTAGTTTTTGAGTGTATCCATTACAAACAAATAATTCTTAGTATTTTATTATGCAGTTCTTATTTAGTAACAGTTTTTTTCTGTGCACTAAAAGGTTTTCCTACAATCAGTTTTTTCTATTTTCTGAAAAGTACGTTAACATGTACATATCCCGTTTTGAAAAGACCCTCCTCAACTAACAAAAAACTAAATCAAAATCGGTTCATCCGTTCAGAACACTGAATGGGTATAGTTGAGGACCGGAGAGTGACACAGGGTACTTTTATCCCGGATTAAAGAGATCCCGTGAGAAAAAAAAAGTTAATGTCGCGGGCATCAGCTAGTATTTAATCAGATAAGGTTATTTTTATTCAGTAGTTTGGGAGCTGCGATTGACAGATACACACCTCAACCGTGCCGTGTAGAAACAGAATAGAGGTATGGGTTTAACATAACTGCCATGCCCCTAACAGGTTAGCCCGCTACCATCTTAGACTGCATCATCACTTACCATCAGGTGAGATCGCAGTCAAGGGCTAATTTTTCCCAGGCCAGACCAGGGAAAATTCAGAAATTACAAATTCCCAAATTGACCCTGCCGGGGATCGAACCCGGGACCTCCGCACGTCAAGACAACAGCGCTACACACTGCGCCACGGAGGTCGTCATTTGATTGAGTTCTCATCATCCCTATTATAACACCCCTCTATTAGCGTCGGCGGTTAAAAATAAATCACTCGCTACGCCCTAGCGTCTGCTTAAATGTTAATGGTTGACAGTGAGCAAAACCACCTTGCTGTAAAATAGAGATTGAAGTGGAATCAATAAATTACACTGTTAAAGTGATTTAAATGTCTGTTATTGGTTTGTTTTTGAAACTAACTCTTTTCTAGGGTTCCGTTCCTCCTGGTGGCAACCGGCCGTGCGGAAGTAAAAATATTCGTAAAAAAAACCGGCCAATTGCGAGTCGGACTCGCGCACCGAGGGTTCCGTACAAACCTGTAGTAAGTTTTAAATTATTAAAAAAAATTGCTTAAAAATTACGTTTGTTGTATGGGAGCCCCCCTTTAATATTTACTTTATTGATATTTAATTATTTATTTTGAAAGGTAATATAAGTACAAGTTAATATTCTGTGAAAATTTGAACCGTCTACCTGTTACCGTTTTTAATATTGAGCAAAAAAATACGAAAAAAACACGTTTATTGTATGGGGACCCCCCTTAATATATATATTTTTTTTATTTTTAGTATTTGTTGTTATAGCGGCAACGGAAATACATCATTTGTGAAAATTTCAGCTTTCTAGCTATCACGGTTTATGAGATACAGCCTGGAGACAGACAGACAGACAGACAGACAGACAGACAGACAGACAGACAGCGGAGTCTTAGTAATAGGGTCCCGTTTTTACCCTTTGGGTACGGAACCCTAAAAACAAAAAATATCGAGCGCGTCAGATTTTCAGAGGAGATGCTAAGTGGACCCAAAGGAAGCTTCTATTCAAGACTGACGATTCTGACGTCACGCTAAGTCACTGCGGATTTTTGAAAATGAAAAGAAAAATTGCCATTTTGAAATACCTACTCGAGCGCGTCAGATTATCATACAGACTACTCAGCTTCATGTCCCAAACGTGCTGACCCTTAATCTGACGATTATCTCGAAGAATTTTCTTAAACTGATTTTTTGAAAAAAAAAACCTGTAGACGCTGCCCCCACCCGTGAAAGGATATGTCATATAACCTTTTTTTCTTTCTACCATCTAATCTTCAAATTCCATTAGGTCTCCACGACGCTCGAGTAAATCCACATTTAGCATCATTGCCTGCCCTACCATAAAACACGAAAGTCATCAATAATCTATATTAATCAAATAAATATTATAAATGCGAAAGTTTGGATGGATGTATGGATGGATGTTTGTTACTCAATCACGGTCCAACCGCTGAACGGATCTGCATGAAATTTGGCACAGTGATAGATTATAGTCTGGATTAGCACATAGACTAGGTACTTCTTATTCCGGAAACTTAAGGAGTTCCCGCGGGAACCAAAAAACCTCAATCCACGCGAACAAAGTCGCGGGCATCAGCTAGTGAAACAATATGGTAGTATGGCCCAAGGAAAAAGCCAGGTCAATGCATACGTAAGATCATCAAAGTTAAACGATTTCGTGGTTTTTAATGGGAGGTGGGTAGGTAGGTATGGCGGATTTAGCATTTTATGGGTTACATTAAAATGTTTACAACGGATATACCTATTAACTTTAGGTATTTTGCAGTCGTTTTTGCAAACGTAGTGGCTTAATGGTTGAGTGTGGATCCTTATAGGTCATAGATTCGAATACCCATTGATAGGCCCTTTAGACAGCCCTATTCTCTATAGTCCCCCAAACATAACTAACCCGGAGACAGCGTTGCTAATAACTATTAAAAAAAAAAAAAAAACTAAACAGGCATAAAAATTAGTTCTAAATTCCACCGGGCCAGTTACGTTGGTGGGACTATACCTACTTCGATAGATACTGAGAATGATATCTCTCTCTCTCTGCGTCGTATTCCTCATAACTGAGGGTCGTGACCCCATTCCATGAATTCATTAATGGTAGGAGTTTTCTTGTGCGGTGGGTTTCCACGATACGACTCGAGTCGACTAAGAGTATTTAAACTCTTTTAGGTTTTTTACGATTATTGTCAGATATTAGTGATAACTAGTGGTTCGCCCCGAACTGAGACCTCGCGGTATCCATAAACTTGTACAGAGCGCCATCTATTGACATCATTGTGAAGTTCTGTTAATAATACTGAAGCACATTAAAAATTAAATAATTTCGTTTCCTTATAATATTTATCTAATTTTAGTATTTGTTGTTCATGTACAGGATGTCATTCAAGTAATTGATAAGTTTCAGGCTCAGCCTTTCAGAAAATTGAGAGTTCTGAGGTCAACTTTGGACGTTAGAAAATCGCCACTTTGAAAGCCCCCCATTTCGTCAATTTTAGGGGAAAAATTAAAAACAAAATATTTTTGGACTCTATTCCTAATTATCTTTAAAATGATATACCGCAACCCTATGTATCGCTATAAAAAATATTTTACTTCCATTCGCTTCTATGAGAGCCCCCCTGAAATAAAGATTTTTATAACTTTTTAAGCCATATTCGGCGGGAGGCCATCGGTTTACATATTATATTTAAATTTGAAGTAATTGCGTTCAGCAATTCAGAAGTTGTAAGGCTCTGACAGACGGACGGACGGACGGACAAGTGCCATTTCACCCAAGTAGACTCAGAGACCTTCGCTTCGCTCGGTCAATAACCGGGACCGACGGCTTAACGTGCTCTCCGAAGCACAGAGGAAACGAAATTCAAACGAAACCTCCAAATTCGGTCACCCATCCAGTTACCGACTTGGGTCAACGTAGCTAGGCCACTCGTCCCTAAATCTACGTAGACGAACGAAGTCGCGTGCATCGTCTAGTAATTTCAATAAAAATACACAGTGATTTTATATTCACCTATATATTTCATAAATTACATTATTATAAAGATGGAATCGTCACCATTTTCTCTATTGTTCATTTTGTATAGATCTTTTTACATTAAACCATTTTATTGCAATGGCAACACTGATTTCAAAAATGGCAACTTTTTAGCTGGTATCACTATAAAACTTATGAACTAATCTTCTTGCTCTCTCTATTTCTTGCCGGAGACCATTTCTTCGAGGGCTTTCATTTCGGCTGAAAATAAAAAGAAATTGAAATGATGAACTTTTTTCTGTCGTTATTCTATAAAGGATAAAAAATAAAACGTCAATTTCCAAACTTCTTTATGCAATGGTAGTAAATCCACTGAACGTTATCTTTATTCTATACCAATAATATTATAAAGAGGTAAAGTTTGTGAGATTGTAGGGGGTAATCTCTGGATCTACTGAACCGATGTTGAAAATTCTGGTACCAATAGGAAGCCACATTATTTGTGAGTGTCATAGGCTATATATTAACGCTAAAAATTAGGGAGTTCCCGTGGGATTTTACAAAAAGTTATTTCACGCGGACAAAGTCGAAGGCATCTGCTAGTCTATACTTCTATACTTAATATTATAAATGCGAAAGTTTGGACGGATGTTTGTTAATTATGCCAGAATGGCTGATCGGATCTGGATGAAATTTTGGCAGAGATAGATTATTATAGACATACACACATACACACAACACGCATACTCATGCAAACTCAAGCCTACTCGAGTTGTCTCTGAGTTGGAAGCCCTGTTCTGTGAGACACAGTTCTAACTAGTTCAGATAACAGGCCCACAATAATATTTTGATTTCTATTATATTGGTTATATCCTAAACTAGCTGATGCCCGCAACTTCGTCCGCGTGGTGTAAGTTTCTTTGATTCCCGCGGGAACTCCATAATTTTCCGGGATAAAAAGTGCGGGAACTTCATAATTTTCCGGGATAAAAAGTGCGGGAACTGCATAATTTTCCGGGATAAAAAGTGCGGGAACTCCATAATTTTCCGGGATAAAAAGTGCGGGAACTCCATAATTTTCCGGGATAAAAGTAGCCTATGACACTCTCCAGGTCCTCAACTATACCCATGCCAAAAATCACGTCGATCCGTTGCTCCGTTGCGGCGTGATTGAAGGACAAACCAACAAACAAACACACTTTCGCATTTATATAATAATATTACCTAGTATGATTTTTGTATGTTTACCTTGAAAAAAAAAACAAAAAAAAAACTAGAATCTTACCAGCTGAAGCCAGCTCCTTTTCCTTCCGGAGCTTCTCATCCCGGACCACCTTCTCTTTGGCTTCGATCTCCCGCAGCTTGGTTTCCTTCTTGGACAGCCTGTTTTGGTGGAACGCTCCATACAGGATGCCTGTCGCTAGGAACGACCAGCGCCCAAACTGGAAACAAAACATTTAACCACCCTCAAAAGATGCTTTAAATTCATATCTATAAAATAACTAGTGGTTCGCCCTCAACTGAGACCTCGCGGTATCCATAAACTTGTACAGAGCGCCATCTATTGACATCATTGTGAAGCTCTGTTAATAATACTGAACCTCATTAGAAATTAAATAATTTCGTTTCCATAAAATATTTATCTAATTTTAGTATTTGTTGTTCAAGTACAGGATATAATTCAAAACATTTGATAAGTTTCAGGCTCAGCCTTTCAGACAGTAGAGAGTTCTGAGGTCAACTTTGGACGTTAGAAAATCGCCACTGTGATCTCACCTGATGATAAGTGATGATGCAGTCTAAGGTAGCAGGTTAACCTGTTAGGAGCATGCCAGTTATATTAAACCCATACCCCTGTTTGGTTTCTACACGGCATCGTATGGGAACGCTACATCGCTTGGCGGCACGTCTTTGCCGGTAGGGTGGTAGCTAGCCACGGCCGAAGCCTCCCTCCAGGCCAGACCAGGGAAAATTCAGAAATTATAAATTTTAAAGAGGTTGTAGATTGCAATATAGTGTACTAGCTGATGGCTGATGCCCGTGGCTTCGTCCGCGTGGAATTGTTTTTTATTTCCCATGGGAACTCCCTAATTTTCCAGGACATAAATTAGCCTATGTCACTCTCCAGTTCCTTAACTATACCCATGCAAGAAATCATGTTGATCCGTTGCTCTGTTGCAGCGTGATTGAAGGACAAAGCAACAAACCAACCCACTTTCGCATTTATGATATTGGTACGACCCGATACAGTGTAAAATCTGTTGCTTTATTAAAAAAAGTAATTGAGACACATAATTGCCGGTTTCTTCTCAGTTGAATCTAATTTCCGAACTGAAGGTAGAGTCGCAACAACCTGATTGATTTCACGTTTCTTGTTTGAATATATTAGCTAAGCCTATATAGCTTATAGTTGATAATTCGTGATTTCGAATTGTAGTCCAGTCATCTTAGTCAAAATTAGGTAAGAATCTCGGAATTTGAGATACCCAGCTGATTTTTTGTATAAACTTGTATTTTGGTATTCTAAAAGTTGTCTCAAAACCTACATATGGTAGGGTGTCCGCGTCTATTAAAAATTGAGGTCAAAGGTCACAAAAATCGATTTTTTGCATATTTTTTGCAAATATCTCATTTCCTATGGGTTTTTCGCTATTTGTATTTATTATCAATATTGTAGAGAACTGAATTTCCTACAACTTTTGTATAAAAATTTTTTTTATACGTTGAATCGTTTTCGAGATAGAGGGCGGAGAGCGCGCGGTTCGAGCATAATGTAAGGTCAAACGGTATAGTCTTGTCAAAACACTCTAGATAAAGTTTATTAAGTAATTATTGATAAATAAAAATTAATAATAATTTTCATTTGTTATCAACTCATCATCATCATCATCAGCCAATATGCATCCACTGTTGGACATAGGCCTCTTTAAGATTGCGCCAACTTTGCCTATCCTTGGCTGTTAGCATCCATTTGATGCCAGCCACTCTCCGGATGTCGTCGCTCCACCTAGCCGGGGGGCGCCCCACACTCCGTTTGCCGAGACGCGGTCTCCACTCTAGGACCTTGCGACTCCAGCGGCCGTCAGTCCTACGGCAAACGTGACCAGCCCACTGCCACTTCAACGTGCTAGCCTTGAGAGCTATGTCAATTACTTTTATTCTTTGGCGAATTACTTCGTTTCGGATTTTATCCCTCAAAGAAATTCCGAGCATAGCTCTTTCCATAGCGCGTTGAGCGACTTGAAGTCTGTGGACTAGCCTCGATGTCAGTGTCCACGTTTCGGCACCGTAAGTCATAACCGGCAGGACGCACTGATTGAAGACTTTGGTCCACGAAAGCGAGACACAGAGGCTGTTTGTACTCATAGGACTTCTGCACAATCTGCCTCAATGTGTGTATGTGGTCTATGGTGTGGTCTCTACAATGCACGAATGTAAAGACTTTACAATCGTGCATTGTCGAGTCAACATCTCCTGAAGATGCTACTCCTGAAGATACTACTCCTGAAGATGCTACTCCAATCTGTACTTCATTATTGTCTACTTAAATTATAATTAGTGGAAATGAGAATATAATTATAATGTAATTAAAGTTTGACCATTAATATTTTTTAATTTTAGGAATGGGTTGTAAGTATTATTGAATAGATAGATTCAATTGATGAAAAAAATGATTAAATATGTATAATGTAATAGTTGATAATAAATGAAAATTATTATTAATTATATATTTATCAATAATTACTTAATAAACTTTATATAGCGTGTTTTGACCAAGACTATACCGGTTGACCTTACATTATGCTCTAACCGCGCGCTCTCCGCCCTCTATCTCGAAAACGATTCAACGTATAAAATTTTTTTTTAAACAAAAGTTGTAGGGAATTTTATTCTCTACAATATTGATAATAAATACAAATAGCGAAAACCCCATAGGAAATGAGATATTTGCAAAAAATGAGCAAAAAATCGATTTTTGTGACCTTTGACCTCAAATTTTAATAGACGCGGACACCCTACCATATGTAGGTTTTGAGACAACTTTTAGAATGCCAAAATACAAGTTTATACAAAAAATCAGCTGGGTATCTCAAATTCCGAGGTGAACTACTAAGATGACTGGACTACAAAGACACTGAGGATATTTGAAAAAAGAATCTTAGTTCGAAAACACTGTTACATAATTAGATGTTTGTAAAAGTTAAAACAAACCAAAAACTTACCCTGATCAAAGGTGAGATTTTTACGGGAGGGCCGTAGGGAAGATTAGACATGATGATGATTTTTATGGGATAATTAAAATCCAAAAAGGATTTTCCACGAAAACCCAAAATCAGCCCAAAATTATTTCGCTGCAGTGAGGTTATATTTTAATGTTACCAGAATAAAAAAAATTACATATGTTTCACTACGTTCCTTCTTATGTTTAGTTTGTTTAAAAATTAAATAACAAAAATATTTAAAAAGAAACAATAAATTATTTGTATGGAGATTTTGTTTAAATATTATATCAAGATGGACTTAAATAAAGCATTCAAAATATTTTCAGTTTTCTTGCTGAATTTTTTCAGATATTTTATTTTTAAATTCAATTGTCAATTTCTATATAATCTGCGTGAAATGGAACAGTCTTGAATTTCCCTTTTTGACGTATGGCAACACTAATGACATTGACAGCATTTGACAGCCTTCAATGAAAACGTCAATTTAATGACGTCACAACAGCCATTTTCATTGAATCATTCATCAAAATTGAAAATTTCGCGATTTTTTTCAATCAATGATCAATCAGTCGCAAATATGGCGCTTATGGTGTCGTTCGTGTCCGTAGCGGTCTCGATACTATACACGCCGTTTCTACTTCTAATTCTGTGTGTGATATTCCTCGCTTCCATCGGAAAATCGTTGGGTGTACGGAGACTTTATGTGAATATTTTGCTCAAACTTTTCGAGGTACGTATTGGCAATTTTACTTATGATTACAATTTAATAAGTTCTAACCCGCATTTTTGAGTACGCTTAACGCAACGTGATTTGTTTAATTTTTAATAGGCTCTGAGGTCGTATGCAAATATTTACATAGATAAAACCAATAACATTTACCTAAGTATATGCATAAAATTTACGCAAATCTTTAGTGAGACGTAGTTCATTGGTCATCGAAACCCATATTTAACCAAAGTTTTTTTGTTCTATCAATCTTATACAATAAATAAGCGCGTACATAATTACAAACTATGAGCTCACGCATTTAAATTTGATGATTAGATACATTATGGCAAGATAACCTATGCAAGGTGCGACGTACGTTTGAGCCGGCATTTTGGGCTCTTACTTTCATTTCGGTCGCATATCTTTCGAAAATGATGCTGTTTATGATAATTACGCCTACCTACTGGAAATATTAAAATTGCAATTAATTTAGAAGCGTTAGTCATTAAGTAGTTAATTTTTTACAAATAAAAAGTGTAACATACTCTTAGTTCAGTGCGTTTATAAAAAAACTAGGTGTTGCCCGCGACTTTATCTGCGTGTGCTAAAGGTTTTGAGAAATCAAACTCAACTGAAACTCAAAACATACTCTTCCCTCTTTTTGGGATATAAAGTAGCATAAATCCTGCTCTGGTCAACCTTTCTCAACCAAAATTTTATCGAAGTGTGTTAAAATGGTTAGTTGTCAAAGCTAAAAAATTGATTAATTCAAGCTATCATTGATAAACCTAGCTTATGACAATATGTGCTTGATAAGTGATAAGACACTATCAACACACCAAGCTATCTGCTAATTTCTAATCAGTTAAAGCCCTCGGAGCATGGTAGTATGCTAAGAGCACATATACTAATTTTACACTAAAATATTATAAATGCAAAAGTTTGGATGGATGTTTGTTACTCAATCAGACCAGACAGCTGAACAGATCTAAATGAAATTTGCCACAGAGGTACACTAAAATAATACATAGGCTTTTTTTTATCCTGGAAAATTAAGCCATGGGCATTGGCTAGTATATTATTAATGTGAAAATGTGTCTGTATGTTGACTACATTTCCATGGCCCATGGCTGTTAAACTAATTTTGATGAAATTTGTCACAGAGATAGTTTGCATCTCAAGGACAGACAGGTTACCTTTTTTGATACCTGTATATAAACTCAACTTCTCACTGAATTTAAAAAAAACCTTAATTCATAATGGAGAAAGTTGCGGGCATCACCTATTCCATACTTCATACTAATGTTATAAATGTGAAAGTGTGTACGTGTCATGCTACTACATAGCAACGGATTGATGTAATTTTTTGCATGGGTATAGTGAGGACCTGGAGAGTGACATAGGTTACTTTTATACACAAAAAAACACTTATTCCAAGCCGTTCAAGTTGCGGGCATTAGCTAGTTGATAATATTAGCAAGGAAATATTAATTGAATCCTATAATTAGTGAAAAAGCATGTAATTACAAATATACCCCGCGAATAATAAAGCTGATAACAAAAGTTTCCAGTTTTAAGCGCTAATTAATTTTGATATGGGTCTCAATTTGTTTTTATCACTTATACAAGATGTACATATTATCCTTGGCTACTTATAAACTAAAAAAGTAAAAAGTAAAAGTAAAATATACTTTATTGTGCACCTTTAAAATAAATACACAAAAAAATAATAATATAATGGACATGGCACAACAGGCGGCCTTATCGCTTAAATAGCGATCTCTTCCAGGCAACCTTAGGGCAAAGGACACATTAAAAAAAAAGAAAGCGGAAGGGGTGTACTAAAAGATAAGAAATTAAATAGTTAATATACAAAGAGAGATACAGTAGTAAATAATATTTTTTTTTTTTTTTTATGTGCTTTATCATGCGATCAGTCGATGGACTATGAGCAGATTTGATGGACAGATTGGCGTGCAGGGAAAACTTCCCCAGCGGGAAGCACTCCATGAGTATCAGGCTCTATACATTGTCAAGTATATGCCTTCGCTTTAAACGACGAATCGCTTGTGGCATTGTCAGTTGCCATGCCAGGTGATTTGGATGGTTGCCAAGCCTTGTTTTGTAGTTGCAGCTGTAGCGCCTAATTTCTTCCTTTACTGTGTTTATTTTAAGGTGCTCATGGATTTCAGATATTCTTATGAACCATGGTGCGTTTGAAAGTTGTTTAAGTATGTAGTTTTGGGTTCTTTGAATTATTTCGATGTTGGAGTCACATGCTGATCCCCAAAGCTGTATGCCATATGTCCATATCGGTTTTATAATGGTGTTATATATAAGGAGCTTATTATCTAAGGAAAGTTTGGAATTCCTTGCGAGCATCCAATACAGTCCTCTATATCTATGGAGGACTGTATTGGATGCTCGATGCGAGTAAATAATATAAAAATATAATATAATCATAAGTATCTAGATAGATATAATAGAAAGAAAAATAAATAAAAAATTGTAGTAATGAAAGTTATAGACCATAAATAGATAAATATATTAAGAGGATAAATAATGCTGTTTCAGCTTAGTTTTAAAGATAGGTAGTGATTGAACTAATTACTTAACTGAGTTTGTCGGACGCATCAGCTAGTAATATTATAAATGCAAAAGTGTGTCTGTCTGTCTGCTACTCTTTCACAGCCCATGCTATCAACCAATTTTGATGAAATTTGCTATAGAAACAGGTTGCATACTGGGGAAGGACACTGCCTACTTTGTATCAAGAAAAATTAAGGATGCAGGAATATAAAAAACAATCCACGTGACGATGTCACTATCACATCTAGTATTTCAATATGTTTGTGCCAATGTTAAGCATCTCATTGTTACTAGGACAAGCCAAATAACAATGAACTCACACTATCAATTTATTTATCTTTGGAGATTACTAGCATTTTGTTATCATTTAATTCAATAATAATACCAAAGTCTAAAATGAGTAGATAACTAGTGATACACTTAAAAAATTAATATTAATTTTGAAATTCAAGCCTGCCGTTTCACCTTGATCCCTATCATTAATAACGTCATAAGGGTTTCTTAGTTACCAGGTCCTGGTTTGCTTCGAAGGTCTATCCACAGTTTCTGAGACCTATATACAAACTTTAATCCCCTATTTAAGTAAATATCCTTAAGAATAGAATTTCTGAAAATTCAAGTTTGATTAATCTGTGAGTGTAACCAATCAATCAATAAATATTTATTTATTCCAATAAGGTACACTGTACACTTTTTGACGTCTAATAACTTTTGAAATCTTAAAACTAAAGCTACTAGGGTTCCAAACGCGCCCTTGTTTGAGAAGAGCCCACAACAAACTCAGCTGGGTGTTAACTGAAACGAAAATGTGTAGCAGACAGACAGACACACACTTTTGTATCATACTAATATTATAAATGCAAAAGTGTTTTTTTGATGGTTTGTCCTTCAATCACGCCGCAACGGATCGATGTGAATTTTGGTATGGGTGTACTATAAGTAGATCATATTCATAATATTATAGGCACGTACCTATCCATGTAAATAACGTTTTGTTGAATTTTACTTTGTTTACATTCCTTTGTTTGAAGTTTTAGTTTTTAAACAATGTCCTTTGTTAGGAAACTAAACTTTATTTGAAGAAAAACAAAAGAGTATGTCCTAGTTAGGTATATGAACTTTGACTCGATGCCGGTGACGTGGTCTAACTGGAAGGGGTCCCAGGTTCGCTTCCTGGTTGTGCTAGTGTCAATATTTATCCATCTATACTTATAATAAAAGTATAACTGGATAATTTCTGTTCGTATATTATATTTAAAAAAAGATACGCGCCGAATTGAGAACCCCCTCTTTTTTTTGGAATTCGGTTAAAAATTGAATTGATGCTTTATAATTGACTTCTTTTTGCCCGTAGCTTCGCTTACGTTAAGTTACGAATTTTATACAAATTTCAAACCCCTAATAATAGGGGTTGAATTTTCAAAAATCCTTTCTTAACGGATACCTACCTACGACATAAACCCTATATACCTAGTTATGTATGCCAAATTTCAGCCCGATCCGTCCAGCGGTTTGAGCTGTGCGTTGAGAGATCAGTCAGTCACCTTTTCCTTTTATATTTTATCTGACTAGCTGATGCCCGCGACTTCGTCCGCGCGAAGGTTTATTGGTTCAAGCGGGAACTCTTTAATTACCGCGATAAAAAGTAGTCTATGATCCTCCCCTATGAGATAAAACCCTGAACCAAAGGATACAAACAGACAGACACACTTTCGCATTTAAAACTTGGGTATGATTTTTTTATCCCGATAGCCTAGTGGTTTTGACGTTCGGCCTCTTTATTTTGTTCTCGGGTTTGATGCCACGCGACGCGGTGCGATCCGACTCCATAGAAAAGGACGTTACGTCTACGTAGTTGCCAGTGGCGTGCACGACATAGATACATAAAAGCATTGCTTACCCTAGTTTAAAAAAGCTCTATGCTTATTATCACCATGCCTGAAAATAGTTATCTACCTAACCAATGCCTACCCTGGCTTCGAATATTATGCACGCCACTGGTAGTTGCTTAGATAGTCTGTCATAGGTGAGCGATAGTCTGTCATAGAAAATGACAGACTATCGCGTAGAATACGTCAGTTTCGCGTTGCGTCGCGTCGCTGCTGTCCCTCACCTAGGGCAACGTGTCATCTAGATTCTAGAACAACGGGTGAGCTACGGTTTTAATACTGTCGCGTCGCGTAGTTTTTTTTAAAATAAATAATAATTTAATCATAATAATGTAGGTTATATAAAGTTGACATGATTACAGTTTGTGAGCCATAAACATTCTACCAATTAACGGTGTATGAATATTTGGTATAAAATCATGATAATTGCGTTACAGTTAAAAAAGAAAATTAGTAAATTAAATTAATAGGTCATACAAAATTACAATTATAAACGAAAGAAAATAAATGGCAGTATCATCTTCACAGGGTTATATAAAAATCTTTACTTGAAAGTGTCCAGTTTAAGAAATTAGTTAGACTATCGAGTTGGATGTGAGTTACTCACAAATTAGTCGATAATCTGATTAATTACTTAAACTGGACACTTTCAAATAAAGATTTTTATATAACCCTGTGAAGATGATACTGCCCATTGGCGCAATTGGAATGCCATAAGCCTACTTTGTCGTATTAGTTAATAAATTGCAAAAAAACAATTTAAATTTGAATTTCGCGGGCAGACCTGTGTAGTCCACCTTAAAGTACTGCTTTTGTAGCTGTCAGGAAGTTTATTGTACATAGTTATTGCCATGTAGTGTGTACTCTTTCCAAACAACTGCAGTCTTTTAGGAGGTACAATTAGTTTATTCTTTCTCTGAGAGCTCTCACCTCGCCCAGTTCATTATGACTTTTAAAATAACGTTTCGAGTCGCGGTGTCGCGTTTGTCGCTCACTTAGGGCAACGGGTCAGCTAGTGTTTTGTTTACAATGCGCAGTAAAGCGCAAAACACACAAAGAACGGGCGCGGGTCGTACGCGGGCCGGGTCGGGCGCGCGACGGGTTGAATTCCTTGTATTTATATGGACGACATCACACAGAATGCGGGCGTGGGTCGGGCGCGTGGCGGGTGACGCTGTGTGATGTCGTCCATGTAAACACAAGGAATCCAAACCGCCGCGCACCCGACCAGGCCCGCGCCCGACCCGCGCCCGCTCCCTGTGTGTTTTGGCCTTAAAGCGCAAAACACACAAAGAACGGGCGCGGGTCGTACGCGGGCCGGGTCGGGCGCGCGGCGGGTTGAATTCCTTGTATTTATATGGTCGACATCACACAGAACGCGGCCGCGGGTCGGGCGCGTGGCGGGTGGCGCTGTGTGATGTCGTCCGCACCCGACCCGCTCGACCCGCGCCCGTTCCCTGTGTGTTTTGCCCTTAACGTGTTACACTGTTGCAACTTGCACTTATCAGCTCAGAGCCGATGTCAAAGGCTAATCTTTCAGCTTATCAATAAATTAACTGCGATAACATGTAATGCAATGATTAGTCGGGTGTTTGTTTACTGCATAACTTGCTTATGACGAGATATATATACTTATCCATACTAATATTACTTATAAATGCGAAAGTGTGTCTGTCTGTCTGTCTGCTACGCTTTCACGGCCCATCTGCTCAACCGATTTTGATGAAATTTGGTACAGGGGTAGATTGTAATTTGTATCCCGGGAAAGAAGGACATAGGCCTTAATCCACGCGGACGAAGTCGCGGATATCATTTAGTAGGTATGTATATAACTAGCTGATGCCCGCGATTTCGTCCGCGTGGATTAAGTTTTTTGATTCCCGCGGGAACTCCTTACTTTTCCGGGATAAAAAGTAGCCTATGTCCTTCCCCAAGATGCAACCTACCTCTGTGCCAAACATCAAAATTGGTTGAAACGATGGACCGGGAAAGCGTAGCAGACAGACAGACAGACACACTTGCGCATTTATTAGTATGGATATAGGTATCATCCGTATTCTATCCCCCCAGCAGGGCTAGCATGGGCCGGAGATAAAAATATTATCCCCCGATTTTATCCACTGACGAGGTAAAATTAACGTATCCACTTCTCAGAGCACGGCAACGGGGAGAGGAGAAGTTTATCCCCGTTTGACATTTCACGGGGACTCGGGGGACTATTTATCCACCGTTAATCAGCGTTTTTAGGGTTCCGTACCAAAATGGTAAAAATGGAACCCTTATGGTGCGACTTTCTCCGTCCGTCCGTCCGTCCGTCCGTCTGTCTGTCACAGTCGATTATTTCAGTAACTATTAAAAGCTATCGACATGAAATTTTGAATAGTTGTGTATAATAGTGGCCTAACATCATTAAAATAAAAAGAAAATCGAAAATTATTTTTAGTTTAATTAAAAAAAACCGGCCAAGTGCGAGTCGGACTCGCGCACCGAGGGTTCCGTACAAACCTGTAGTAAGTTTTGCGATTTATGACTTATTAAAAAAAATTGCTTAAAAATTACGTTTGTTGTATGGGAGCCCCCCTTTAATATTTACTTTATTGATATTTAATTATTTATTTTGAAAGGTAATATACAAGTTAATATTCTGTGAAAATTTGAACCGTCTACCTGTTACCGTTTTTAATATTGAGCAAAAAAATACGAAAAAAACACGTTTATTGTATGGGGACCCCCCTTAATATATATATATTTTTAATTTTTAGTATTTGTTGTTATACCGGCAACGGAAATACATCATTTGTGAAAATTTCAGTTTTCTAGCTATCACGGTTTATGAGATACAGCCTGGAGACAGACAGACAGACAGACAGACAGACAGACAGACAGCGGAGTCTTAGTAATAGGGTCCCGTTTTTACCCTTTGGGTACGGAACCCTAAAAAGGGGAAAATCGGGGGTTTGAAATTTCAAAGTATGATAACTATACTGAGTGGGATATCATATGAAAGGGCCTATACTTCTACATTCTAAAACAGATTTTTATTTGTTTTTATGCATAATAGTTTTTGATTTATCGGGCAAAATGTTGAAAAAAATACCGTTCCCCCCCCTTATCTCCGAAGTTTACCAATTGAAAAATCTGAATATTTTACAGGAAAAATAAAACCAACGCTCTAACTAGCATAGTTTTTTTGATATTAACAATAAACCTCTACAAACAAAGTTAGTTTTGCGGTTCATTTCGTCTTGTTTTTAATACGTCATAAATCGTAAAACTTACTACAGGTTTGTACGGAACCCTCGGTGCGCGAATCCAACTCGCACTTGGCCGGTTTTTATTTATTTATTTAGGAATTAAATTTTTATCCTTTCCTCGGGGATAAAATTGTCTCGGCCCACGCTAGGGGGGCAGATAAGAAGCCATAGCATAGAGGTATAACACTCTTACTCAGTGAACCATAGTCTTCAGTCTTCACCACTATACCAAATTGAATTCCACGATTGCAGTCTTATTTTGCTGACTGCATAATGGTTCTCAGATGCGAGTAATATACATGACGTATGATCTGGTGATTACGTAATTACGTAAGCATTAACTGTGATGTAAACATTTCGACTGCCGCGGTAATCATTCACGATCATCTATTCACTAGCATTCATAAGCTAAACTGTCATAAAAACAAGGTATTTACAATGCTTTTTACACCATTAAATAATATTATTATTTTAGAGAATATATTATATTCCCTGGACGGAAGTTCCTGCACGACCGGAGAGAGATCAGCTGAGCAGGCTTAGCATGCGCACTACGAGATACCTCTAGACGAGAGAGAGAGAGATGTCGATGCCGGCTAATTTCACGTTTACCCTAACACTAACCCTAGTCGGCATATTGTAAGGGTTCGTAGAGAAAAATAGCACAGATAAGAAATATAACTTTTATCTCTACTTTTGACGTAACGAGACAAGTGTAACCATGTTAGCTTCGGTAGACAAATAGAGATAACGGGTAGACATAATTTTACTCAATGTGCGTATGCTAGCTCCACTGGACCTCTACGCACGGTTGTAGGGTACCGCCAACTTCCTAACTCTGGGCTAGTACTGGGAATTGTCAGAAAATCCTATCTATATAAATACTTAGAAAAGTGTTTACCTACTCAATATTTCCGTAACACCGTATTCTAGATACCTAAATGAATGACATAGCGATATCGACTACACTGACTTTGGACCCACGGCCACGCGACGGTGGACTCGAGATATCACGGTGCGTTACTCGTTAGGTACCTACTAGGTGTACCGTGTAGGTATGCCTGTATAGGTATTATAATGCTAATTACTAGGTTAATGATTTATTTATTTCACGTAGAACAACTTGTGTCACTTATGATAAGTGACAGACTTTAAGACTAAGTACCACCGGTTCGGAATGGTCATTCTACTGAGGAAGAGCCGACAAGAAACTCGGCAGTTGCTCTTTTCATAAAAAGATAAGATCTATACTATATCTATAATTGACCGAGCGAAGCAAAGGTCTCTGAGTCTACTTGGGTGAATTGGCACTTGTCCGTCCGTCCGTCTGTCCGTCTGTCAGAGCCTTATAACTTCTGAATTTCCGAACGTAATTACTTCAAATTTAAATATAATATGTAAACCGATGGCCTCCCGCCGAATATGGCTTAAAAAGTTATAAAAATCTTTATTTCAGGGGGGCACTCATAGAAGCGAATGCGAAGTAAAATATTTTTTATAGCGTTACATAGGGTTGCAGTATATCATTTTAAAGATAATTAGGAATAGAGTCCAAAAATATTTTTTTTTGAATTTTTTCCCCTAAAATTGACGAAATGGGGGGCTTTCAAAGTGGAGATTTTCTAACGTCCAAAGTTGACCTCAGAACTCTCAATTTTCTGAAAGGCTGAGCCTGAAACTTGATCCTGTACTTGAACAACAAATACTAAAATTAGATAAATATTATAAGGAAACGAAATTATTTAATTTTTAATGAGCTTCAGTACTTTTAACAGAACTTCACAATGATGTCAATAGATGGCGCTCTGTACAAGTTTATAGATACCGCGAGGTCTCAGTTCGGGGTGAACCATTTGTTATATTGTGACATGTTAACCGGGCATCGAACCTGTGCTAATCCGATGTGGGCGCACCTTCGTGACTTTGTTGAGGCAAAGAATAGCTAAAGGTGGCGTTAAGATATTATCAATATAATTAATAGCCTTAGGCACAACGCACACCTGCGTAGTTCGACTTAAGGGACCGGCGACCACCGCTCGCAACTTCTACTCGAACCGCAAATATAAATTTGCCGGTATATTGCTATCCCTATTTGGCTGAAGACACATGATCGCGTGCAAGCGCGATAGCAATATGAGCGTACAGAATTTGTTATACATTTAGTCTTGTTCCGTGAATACCAAAAATGATGAATGAAAAATTGTTGTGTTTTTAACTTCGTGTTGTTATTCTGTAACTTGACAATATAGGCTATGTTCCTGATCAATTAGTACGTGAGATATCGTTGGTTTTAATATGAAACAAATAAGGAGAAAACATGTCGTTTATGTCACAAAAACATGCAAAACGCAATGTGCTTACATTTAATTTTGGGAAAGTATTTTGGAAAAATAATTATCCAGGGACCTAGATAAATACAAGTTCAATCTTAATAATCGCATAATATGGAGGAAATATGCTCGAATTACTAATTATTTTGGTATTACGTTTGTATGAGCAATTCACCCTCCGCTGGCGCCTTAAGACATTGCGGCGCTTTTCTTAGGCCCGTATCCATACTAATATTATAATTGCGAAAGTGTGTCTGTCTGTCTGCTACGCTTTCGCGGCCCACCTGTTCAACCCATTTTGATGAAAGGTACAGGAATAAATTGTATCCCGGGGAGAGACATATGGTACTTTTTATCCCGGAAAACTAAGGAGTTCTCGCGAAAGGACTTGACCAGCTCAACTATGGGAGCTTGCCTAGATATCAAAAATTAATGTGCAGCAATGAACTCTTTATTATTGTAATTTTTATATTTTATAGTTTTCAGATAAAAAAGTTTCAGGAGTCTGAAGGCTCTGAAAACTGAGAACATAAATAAAAGAAGTTTCACCAAAAAACTGCTTTCCCACACTAGATGGCACTAGTTGTGAGCGAGTATAAAAAAATATTTTAAGTATTGCTAACCAGGTTTCTCAAGAAAATAATTAATCTTTGCATTATTTGGGCATGGATGAGGATAATACTGGAATAATAAAACTATCATTTGCAAGAATTATGTAATTCCTTTAAAAATCACGCTACATTGTACTGCTGCCACACTAGATGGCGCTAGCGAGTCTTTTCAACTATTCGACAACAGATGGCGCTAAACGTTTTGGTTAGCGAGTTTGTTTACCTATTCGACCACAGATGGCAGACAGATGCAATGCCAGAGGGCGTTACGTCCCTTTAAACGCAGTGGTTATTTGAAAATGCTTTGTTCGTTTGAGGCTTGACAACTAACAAAAATAATAAAAACAAAACATACATTTCCTTTTCATTACTATTTAATTGATCAAAAATAAATTACTCTTATTAAAGTGACTAAGGTACTTATATATGGTATTCATGTAGGGTAACAAGATTATTATTAGGCATGGATAAAACGGAACGTCAAAATGGAGTAGTGCTTAAAGAGGAAACCGGACACTCAAGATTTAAACAATAAACGTATTGTTTTTATAGACATTTTAACCATGACCTTATTCGGAATAATAAATCCATAGTAATTTCGGTTTTAATTTTTAAACCTTACTGTAAAAACGGAAATCCTGCACATTGTCCCGAATCGGAGGGCAGTTACTGGTCATGTCCTTTAAAAACTTAATCCGCGCGGACGAAGTCGCGGGCATCATCTAGTTAATAATAATGTCCTCCCGACCAAATTTCGGCCACGGCGGCCTATCTCCAGAGAGATTAGCCATCTGCGCGGGAGATATGTACAAGTGTGTGCGAAAACACTGGTGCACTCTATTTTCCTTTACTCTTATAGCCCGAGGGGAAGGAAAATCTGACAAGACCGGTGAGAGATTAGGTGCGACGGCTTATTAACGTGCTCTCCGAGGCACGGGGGTGACACACCGCCAAATTCCTAACTCGGCTAATACTCAGAATTTATTGTCAGAAAAACCCAATACTTGTTATGGCCCGACCCGGGAATCGAACCCGGGACCTCGTCGGCCGCAGTCGTTTATGCTAACCACTAGAACCTATGACTCTAAATGCTGAGATTTATAGAACGTACTTTGACTTTGCTCAGGCTTTACTGCTGCTTTACAATTAAAACGGGATGGAGTGTCATAAATCTATCTCGTTTTAACTCTCTCTTAAGTCAGAGCTAAGTCAAAGTACGCTATATATATCTCACACTAATGCTGAGATATATATTAGCAGTTTAATATAAATTAAAGAACGTGGAAGCCATAGTTTTTAACTGTTTTATTATTTTAGTTAATAAAGAACACAAGATAGCCTACATTTCGTTGAGCAGCCAGAGAAGAAAGAGACCTGTCAAAATTGACGTTTATTGAAATAATCTATTACACAGATTTATTACTCAATGGTGCCAATTCTCTGTTAGTTTCTCTAAATTAGAATCGCTTATATTAGACTTAGCGACGTCTGCTATTCTGAAAACACACTTAATTGACAGGTCTAACCTAAAATTAAATCTGACAGCTCTAACTACTCAATTTAGCGATGATTTAACGAAATGCTATTCTAGTCGACGTTTTGAACTCCAAAATTAGGAACGTCAAACTAAAATTGGATATTTTTCTCCAATTTTAGACAGGACCTCGGAAGGTGGCCGCTAAGTCTAGAGAAGCGGATTTAAGCAAAATAAACACGAATTTTCACAAAAAGTTAAATAGTTCAAGTGTAATTTCTATGCATTATTAGGTGCATTTGGGATTGAACTTAGTGTTTAAAATGATAACAGCTAAAATTAACAGTTAAAATTGCCTAAAGAGCAAGAAAAGCTTCTTTTTCTGGTCGGTGGAAGAAAACGTTGTTGCAGCTCTGGTTGTTTCGAGAGAAAGGTAATTTTAGGGTCAAATCTTAGTTAATATTCATAGGGCAAATAACATATGCAAATTGTGACTGGACGGACATACTTAGTTGCACTTCAAGGGTTGCTTTCGTACCATTTAGGTACGCACACCCAATGGTCTGTAGCTCTGGAGTTTCCTAAGAAAACCAAAATAAACTAGGGAAGACGCCATACAGGGAATCACCTCATGCTGTTTGCCTCTTCTATGGTAGGTAGTAGGTAGTTGGAACTCATAGAATAGAAAAGAATTATTCACAAGCTAATTCCTTTTGTATTAGGTACTTAGCTATACCTATATCTACCCAAACCTATCAAGAACCTATAAATCAGGACCCCACCCACTGCAACATAATATTATGTAGTATAAATTACTCAGAATATTGTAAAACTAGCAAATGCCCGCGACTTCGTCCGCGTGGATTAAGCTTTTTCAATTCCCGCGGGAACTCCTCAATTTTCTGGGATAAAAAGTAGCCTATGTCCTTCTCCGGGATATAACCTACCTCTATACCAAATTTCAGCAAAATCGGTTGAAAAGATGGGCCGGGAAAGCGTAGCAGACAGACAGACAGACACACTTTTGCATTTATTATATTAGTATGGATGACACTCACAAATAATTGTGGCTTTCTATTGGTACCAGAGTTTTCAAAAACGGGTCAGTAGATCCAGAGATTACCCACTACAACCTCACAAACTTTACCTCTTTATAATATTATTATAGATATGCTAATTAAGTAGGTAGCACAAAGTATTTCAGTTATATCTAAAGAACAAGTGCAAATTCACTCAAGTAGACTTGGAGACTGCTTCGCTCTGTGAAATAAGCATGTTCTCCCTGAACTGACAAAATATAGAAGTTGAAGTTTTTTCAACTAACGTTTACCTTCCATAAAATATTAAATTAAGTATACAAAAATTCAGTGCATTTTGCAGATTGCTGATGAAAACTAATTAATTCAAGGTGATTAACAGTTGAACAGACATGTATTCAATCTCAAGCTCCACAACACCGCTGCAAAGGCTCTGCTGAGACTGCAGGAACACAATTACACATCACCTGTTACTACTGTGCCGTGCTAATGCATGCTTAAATGTTGTTGCAGCTCTGGTTGTTCCGAAAGAAAGGTAATTTTGTAATATTCATAATCTTAGGCAAATAACATAATGCAAATTGTGACCAGACAGACAGTTATACTATAAGGGTTGCTTTCCTACTGTTTAGGTACACAAACCCAATGGTCAGTAGCTACGTAGTAATAACTAGGGAATACACCATACAGGGAATCAGCTCATGCTGTTTGCTTCTTCTGTGGTATATCTAGTACCTAGTAGTAGTTGGTACCCATACAATAAAAGAATTCAATCATAAACTGATTCTGTTTTGTATTAGGTACTTAGCTATACATACTTATATCTACCCAAACCTATGCCTAAGTGTACCTAACTAGTTTGTAATGAACCTAACTAGTTTAAAATAACCTAATGAATTATTTAAAAAGAGCAACCACCAAGTTTCTTGCTGGTTCTTCCCGGTAGAAATGTCATTCCAAACCAGTGGTAGATTCACTTGACGATTCAAAAGTACTTGTAAAAGTTTAGTTGAATAAAAACATTTGAAATTTGAAATTTTTTAATTTAAGTTTAGGAACATCTACCACTGTAGTATGGGTTAGGCAGAAGAGTAATTTTAAAAATTATTTAGATTGCCTAAATCAAGACCACATCCACTGCATCCTCATATTATGTATAAACTATAAATTACTTAGAATATTGTAAAAAATGTTAATTAAGTATGCAGTCAGTAGGCAACACATAGAATTTCAGTTATATCTAAAAAACAAGTGCAAATTAACTCAAGTAGACTTGGAGACTTAGCATCGTTCAGTAATATGCATGTTATCACTGAACTGACAAAATATACAAGTTCAAGCTTTTTCAAGTAACCTTCCATAAAATACTAAATACAAAAATTCTGTGTATTTTGCAGCTGTGCTGATGAAAACCAATTATTCACGGAACAAATTGATCCAAGACTAACTGGGCAAATATTGGTTGAACCGACATCATGTATCCAATCTCAAGCTCCAGAACACAGCTGCAGAGGCTCTGCTGAGGCGACAGAAACACATTTACACATCATCTGTTACTACTGCCCTGCGCTAATGCACTAACATAGCCTTCACCTAGTCTACCGGGATAAGGCTAATAATAATTAAGGATATCCCAGCAAAGACGCTGATACTATTCTTGGCTGCAAGTGGTTGTGGATCAAAGGCCTTGCATAGCTGTCTCTCCAAGACAAAGAGAATAAGATGTGGATTTCCTTGCATAAGCAAGAATAATTAGACAAGGATTTATAAATATAGGTACTTTAATTAATAAAAAGAAAATTAATTAAATCCTTTGCTTTTTGTGTTATTCTTTTATAACAATCTACTAGGTACCTAAATAAAATTGAATAAATATCAATATATAATTAACATTAGATACATAACAATGTTATGTATACATATTTCTTTCATTTAAAGTCAACATATTGGTATACTAAGATGATGCTTGTGAACCCTTGGAAACTGATTCTCCAAGATAAAAAGTAGAAATAGTACATTTCCAGGATGTAAGCCTAAGTACCTAGCTATGTACTAAAATTTATCAAAATTGGTTAATTTGATGGTCCAATCATACAAACACATCCCCTATAACCTCAACATCAACTATAAATAGCTATTACATGTAAAATCAACTTATTTATAATTATTGTAACAGAGTGCCTGGGTCTAGGTAGACTAGACTTCAAGCATCTTGTTGTACATTCCCTGTGCAACCTGATCAGATAGGTCACACAGGATTTACCTATTTCACGGGTCCTAGTCTATGCAGGGGGGGTTTAAAATAAAACTAATATGATTCTAAGCTACACAGGTGGTTTATTGTTAATAAGTCTTACACTGATAAAAGGTTCTTAAACTGTATTTGAGACGCTAGATGCTAAACGAGACAGATTCGTGCAGATTGTAGGTTAGGTTCCTTTCGGTAAGGAAATCTACTTTTATTTTCGCGACAATTAATCCGACTGGCCTAGACTTGAAGAGATTCAGGCATCAGTTAGGATATTATACGGTACGTGGTTCACAAACACTGGACTTCGTTTTATTTCGGAATCGGAACGGAAGATAGGCGAACGCCGGTGATCGAACTCCCTACATGTCTGTCGTTGCAGCAGCGATAATTTCCGATGCAGTACCAATTGCTTCCTTTTGTAGCCTTTTACTTTCATAGGCTTGCCACCAAGTTATTCACCAGGGTGACCGAGGATGTCCATGGAGACTTGACGTTCTACGCTCTTGGTGCATAGGTTATAACTTAATTTTTAGGATGGAATTTCTCTACTAGAAGATACATTTGATTTTAATTTGCTCTTTTACTCGCTGCATTCACAGATTTTTGTGAAATCTCGAAAATCGAAATGAAAAGTGAAAACAAACAAGTTATATACCAAAGACAACGGAATAGCATTTAATTTATTTTACGGCCCTGGATACAAGTCCTTTAAGGGAATAGCAAGTGACAACTGACCGCCACAGACGAATAAACATAGAGGTAGTATGTGGTAGCATCATGGAACTAGGAATCTGCCTAAGTAGCATTGACAAAATGTCTCTTTTTGGCAGTTTATTACGTAGTTGGTGCAAGGAACATCCATTTTATTAAAATAAAATAATTTTTTTTCGTATGAAATGCCATTTAATTCGATTTTAGTCGCAAAAAGTATTATTACGATTATTGTGCAAAAAACAAAGACAAATTGTGCAATTTTTGTTTCTGTATATGGTAACACTCGCAATTCAATTTAGACTTTAGCCTAGCGAGGATTTTACACATCCTAAATTTAGATGGAGGCATATACAGAATAGCAAATGGAAATAGAAAAGCTAAATTTGGCGATTTTTAATTTTAGTTTAGGTTAGAGAGTTGCATTACAGAATCGCCACCAATGTGGCCGATTCTGTATAACACAATCTCTAAACTAAACTAAAATGGCAGCTTTAAATCTAGTTCTGTCCCTTTCCGTAGGGAGTATTATGAAAGGGTTAGCAATATTTGTAATGCTCTAATTTTAGTTTGGTTTAGAGATTGTGCACTACAGAATCAGCCCTATTGACTCTTTATTCTCTCTGGCTAACAATCTATAGAACGAACTTTGACTTTGCTTAGACTTAAGACATGATTAAAACGAGACAGATTTATGTAACTCACATAAGTCCATCTCGTTTTAACTCTAAGTAAAGTCTGAGCCAAGTCAAAGTACGATATATAGATCTCAGCATGAGTCTAACCACTGAACCAACGCGGCTCGATGTGCGTGATTATGATAAGTAGGTATTTTTTACGTCGTTTCGAAATTATAGCTGTTTGCCCAAGGTCTTGCATCACGATGTAAGGTCACCGGTATTATAGTAATCCAATCGTACTTTATTTAGTATATTTTGCTATAAAAAATATTATTGTCAAAAAGGAACTGGTTCTTTATTTCTTTTTCAAGGTGACAGATCCATACTAATATTATAAATGCGAAAGTGTGTCTGTATGTCTGCTACGCTTTCCCGGCCCATCTTTCCAGCCGATTTTGCTGAAATTTGGTACAGAGGTAGTTTGTATCCCGGGGAAGGGCATAGGCTACTTTTTATCCCGGAAAATTAAAGAGTTCCCGCGGGAATCAAATAAATTTGATCCGCGCGTACGAAGTCGCGGGAATCATCTACTAACTTAATAAGCTAAAATACAGTTAAATAAATTAGCTGGGACTGCCGATAGAAGTGAAAACGAACATTTAAAATAATTAAAAAAAAACTAAAAATTGGCAGTCATAGGGAATGCCAATGGAAGTGAAAACTTAAAAAATATTTCAAATAATGAATGAACGAGAAGTTTAATTCGCTATAATCCGCCACAGCAGACAAATCTATGTGGTACAGTACGTGTCCTTCACCAATAGCATGCGAACACCCACCACCCAGCAACTCGCACCGGCACCGCAGCTCGACAATGCACGATTGTAAAGTCAAATTGCATTGTCGAGTCAACATCTCCTGAGGATGCTCCGGTTTCGGAGTGAAACGTACGTTGAGAGTGATTTGGAGGATTTGTGAGGACAACTTGTGTCACTTATGAAACGTTAAGACTCTACCACCGTTTCGGAAAGCTGATTCTACTGGGAAGAGCCGGCAAGAAACTCAGCAGTTGCTCTTTTCTTAAAAAAGAAAAGGTTACAATAAGTAGACAATACAACACATAAGTTACAAGTTGACTTGTGGGCCATAAGCGAATAGAACCATTTGTTGATTTGTTACTGTTAGAAAATCATGTACATGTCAATGTCAGTGGATTTCGGCTATAACGACGATGAAAGGACCACTCTATTTTCGTCGTTATATCCGGAAGTCGTTAAAAGAGGTACATTTAAAAAAATGTGTAATATTAGTTTGCTTTGTAACTGAACCATAAATTTACCTCCGATACGTACACGCTTAGCTGATATCTATAAACAAAAGGTAAAGGTCTCCACACTTGCTGACCATCTGTGTGGATGTAAACAAAAGGTAAGAAGTGTTTGTGAACGAAAGAAATCTTTATGTCTTTGGCGGCTGACTCCGGTCGCAATATCTGCATGGGATTTCTAGGAATTTGTTACAAAATAAATGATTCATTAAAAACAGTCTCTACACCCGAACTCGGCGTTACATCCAAAGTCGCTATAGCCACATGAATTTTGTACTTAAGTATGCTTTCAATTCAAGGGACTTAGATTTAACGTCGCTATAGGTAAATGGTCGCTACAACCAAGGTCGTAATAAAGAAATCCACTGTATGTTATTGGTTTTTTATCGGATGTACCTACCATGGGGAGTGTGCTCTGGAACTTCACAACCTTGTTCCTCCTTCTCCGTTCTACCACAGAACAGCTCGAAACCGCCAGCGTTGGCACCCTTATGTGGTTGACGTCCAATCTGCTCGCACGAAGCGTTTTTGCTCGACGTTTCTGATCCGAACCGCTAGGGTGTGGAGCACCCTCCCAGCGCACGTGTTTCCCGCCACATATAACTTAAGTACCTTCAAGGCAAGAGTGAATAGGCATCTTCTAGGCAAGCGCGCTCCAACCTAGACCTCATCATTGCTTTGCACTAAGCATGATTGTCGTCAAGCGCAAGCCTATCACGCAATAAAAAAAAATGTCATGTAATAAATACGTATATGTTGTGTGTGTGATTCCAGTATGGCAGACAGCACATCGAGGTGGCGAAGAAGCTGCAGCGGACCGACAGCTCTGATGAGGAAGAGCCTCCCACTCCTGACGACAAGCCGCCTTCAGCAATCGTCAAGGAGAACGGTATCAACGGTGACTACCAATACATACGTTTAATAATACGAATAACATTCCGACCGAGAAGAACCAGCAAGAAACTTGGTGGTTACTCTTAAATTTTTAAACTTAATTCAAAATTCAAATGTTTTTTATTCAAATAAACTTTTACAAGTACTTTTGAATCGTCAAGTGAATCTATCAATCTAATGTGTAGATACATAAGTAACCGCTATCCTGAGCATTGCTGGAGCGAGTCAAATCGATGCTCTTTTATCATTTACGTAATCTTCAGTCAGTATTTTTCAGAAGCATACTGTTAATGGATTTCTTAAACTTGTGTAAAGGCAAGTTTGAAATAGGTTGTGAAATTTTGTTATAGAATAGAATACTCATTCCCAGGAACAACCTTCGACGATTGTTAAATTTGGTCTTAAAACGTTCCACGTTGCAGGCACAAAGAACAGCGTGATAGAGCGGCAAGAGATCCTGGGCCCATCACCTGAGCTGAACTACAAGAGGAGCAAGAGTCAAGAGAGGCTGCGGAATGGACACCTCACAGCGGAAGTCAAAGGAGAGGTTAGCTCACACTCTGATAGGTTTATAGATAAAGAACAGCGTGATAGAGCGGCAAGAGATCCTGGGCCCATCACCTGAGCTGAACTACAAGAGGAGCAAGAGTCAAGAGAGGCTGCGGAATGGACACCTCACAGCGGAAGTCAAAGGAGAGGTTAGCTCACACTCTGATAGGTTTATAGATAGAGAACAGCGTGATAGAGCGGCAAGAGATCCTGGGCCCATCACCTGAGCTGAACTACAAGAGGAGCAAGAGTCAAGAGAGGCTGCGGAATGGACACCTCACAGCGGAAGTCAAAGGAGAGGTTAGCTCACACTCTGATAGGTTTATAGATAGAGAACAGCGTGATAGAGCGGCAAGATATCCTGGGCCCATCACCTGAGCTGAACTACAAGAGGAGCAAGAGTCAAGAGAGGCTGCGGAATGGACACCTCACAGCGGAAGTCAAAGGAGAGGTTAGCTCACACTCTGATAGGTTTATAGATAGAGAACAGCGTGATAGAGCGGCAAGATATCCTGGGCCCATCACCTGAGCTGAACTACAAGAGGAGCAAGAGTCAAGAGAGGCTGCGGAATGGACACCTCACAGCGGAAGTCAAAGGAGAGGTTAGCTCACACTCTGATAGGTTTATAGATAGAGAACAGCGTGATAGAGCGGCAAGAGATCCTGGGCCCATCACCTGAGCTGAACTACAAGAGGAGCAAGAGTCAAGAGAGGCTGCGGAATGGACACCTCACAGCGGAAGTCAAAGGAGAGGTTAGCTCACACTCTGATAGGTTTATAGATAGAGAACAGCGTGATAGAGCGGCAAGAGATCCTGGGCCCATCACCTGAGCTGAACTACAAGAGGAGCAAGAGTCAAGAGAGGCTGCGGAATGGACACCTCACAGCGGAAGTCAAAGGAGAGGTTAGCTCACACTCTGATAGGTTTATAGATAGAGAACAGCGTGATAGAGCGGCAAGAGATCCTGGGCCCATCACCTGAGCTGAACTACAAGAGGAGCAAGAGTCAAGAGAGGCTGCGGAATGGACACCTCACAGCGGAAGTCAAAGGAGAGGTTAGCTCACACTCTGATAGGTTTATAGATAGAGAACAGCGTGATAGAGCGGCAAGAGATCCTGGGCCCATCACCTGAGCTGAACTACAAGAGGAGCAAGAGTCAAGAGAGGCTGCGGAATGGACACCTCACAGCGGAAGTCAAAGGAGAGGTTAGCTCACACTCTGATAGGTTTATAGATAGAGAACAGCGTGATAGAGCGGCAAGAGATCCTGGGCCCATCACCTGAGCTGAACTACAAGAGGAGCAAGAGTCAAGAGAGGCTGCGGAATGGACACCTCACAGCGGAAGTCAAAGGAGAGGTTAGCTCACACTCTGATAGGTTTATAGATAGAGAACAGCGTGATAGAGCGGCAAGAGATCCTGGGCCCATCACCTGAGCTGAACTACAAGAGGAGCAAGAGTCAAGAGAGGCTGCGGAATGGACACCTCACAGCGGAAGTCAAAGGAGAGGTTAGCTCACACTCTGATAGGTTTATAGATAGAGAACAGCGTGATAGAGCGGCAAGAGATCCTGGGCCCATCACCTGAGCTGAACTACAAGAGGAGCAAGAGTCAAGAGAGGCTGCGGAATGGACACCTCACAGCGGAAGTCAAAGGAGAGGTTAGCTCACACTCTGATAGGTTTATAGATAGAGAACAGCGTGATAGAGCGGCAAGATATCCTGGGCCCATCACCTGAGCTGAACTACAAGAGGAGCAAGAGTCAAGAGAGGCTGCGGAATGGACACCTCACAGCGGAAGTCAAAGGAGAGGTTAGCTCACACTCTGATAGGTTTATAGATAGAGAACAGCGTGATAGAGCGGCAAGAGATCCTGGGCCCATCACCTGAGCTGAACTACTAGAGGAGCAAGAGTCAAGAGAGGCTGCGGAATGGACACCTCACAGCGGAAGTCAAAGGAGAGGTTAGCTCACACTCTGATAGGTTTATAGATAGAGAACAGCGTGATAGAGCGGCAAGAGATCCTGGGCCCATCACCTGAGCTGAACTACAAGAGGAGCAAGAGTCAAGAGAGGCTGCGGAATGGACACCTCACAGCGGAAGTCAAAGGAGAGGTTAGCTCACACTCTGATAGGTTTATAGATAGAGAACAGCGTGATAGAGCGGCAAGAGATCCTGGGCCCATCACCTGAGCTCAACTACAAGAGGAGCAAGAGTCAAGAGAGGCTGCGGAATGGACACCTCACAGCGGAAGTCAAAGGAGAGGTTAGCTCACACTCTGATAGGTTTATAGATAGAGAACAGCGTGATAGAGCGGCAAGAGATCCTGGGCCCATCACCTGAGCTGAACTACTAGAGGAGCAAGAGTCAAGAGAGGCTGCGGAATGGACACCTCACAGCGGAATTCAAAGGAGAGGTTAGCTCACACTCTGATAGGTTTATAGATAGAGAACAGCGTGATAGAGCGGCAAGAGATCCTGGGCCCATCACCTGAGCTGAACTACTAGAGGAGCAAGAGTCAAGAGAGGCTGCGGAATGGACACCTCACAGCGGAAGTCAAAGGAGAGGTTAGCTCACACTCTGATAGGTTTATAGATAGAGAACAGCGTGATAGAGCGGCAAGAGATCCTGGGCCCATCACCTGAGCTCAACTACAAGAGGAGCAAGAGTCAAGAAAAAATGGCGAAAGCATCTATTACTTTTAAAATAAAGTACTTTAACGTTTGTACTTAACTTTAACGTTAACTTATGTAACAGACAGTAAGTATTCATTAAAAACTGTAACCCAACTACGGAAGAAAATTCTGAGATCCCCAATTTTTTATGTTACATCCGTCATATTTAAAATTCAAATGTTTTTTATTCAAATAAACTTTTACAAGTGCTTTTGAATCGTCGAGTGAATCTACCACTGGTTCGGAATGCCATTCCTACCGAGAAGAACCAGCGAGAAACTCGGCGGTTGGTCTTTTAAAAAAAATAATTTACAATTGGGTATTTGACTACTAGTGAAATAAATTATATATTTTTTAGTGATTATTAAATAAAGGATCTCCCAAAAGTCGTAATATCCACGTCCCCTGCTAGTTTTATTTTGAATAACCATTTTAAACTATCGATTAAAGAAAAAAAGTGCGTCGAACTTTGATGACGTCATAATTTAAAATTTCATACAAAATCCATACTAAGCACACGTTTTGACGTTTGAAAAAAAGTTGCTGATTTGACTAGTTGTCAAATACCCAATTTCATTAATGTGTAGATATTATATGAGTAACCGCTGACCTTAGCATTGATGGAGCGAGTCAAACCCGTACTCTCTTGTCGTTTAAATAATAATTAACTAGATGATTCCCGCGACTTCATCTGCGTTGATTAAGATTTTTGGTTCCCGCGGGAACTCTCTAATTTTCCGGGATAAAAAGTAGCCTATGTCCTTCCCCGGGATACAATCTACCCCTGTACCAAATTTCATCAAAATCGGTTGAGCAGATGGGCCGTGAAAGCGTAGCAGACAGACAGACAGACAGACAGACAGACAGACACACTTTCGCATTTATAATATTAGTATGGATTTGAAGTATTCCCCCCGTTTCAGACAAACCTGGAGTTCCACCTCCACCACTGCATGGATCTGGTGAAAGCTGGCATGGAGTCCATCATCGAAGACCAGGTCACCTCCGTCTTCGAGGCCGAGGAGTTGAGGAGCTGGAACCTGCTCACCAGGACCAATAGGTATTTTTTTATTTACCGACTTCAAAAAAGGAGGAGGTTCTCAATTCGACTGTATGTTTTTTTATTTTTTTGTATGTATGTTACGCGATCGCTCCGCATTTGTACCCCCAAAGATATCTGATTAGTTACTCTCCCCATGATATAGGTAGTAGGTACCAATTAAAAGTTTGCTGAGAAGAATATACGAGAAACAAAATGACGTCACACCAAATATAAGATGGCGGACGCATAAAGCTTGTTTTTTAATGTTTCAAGACATTCCTTTCGAGGTAAAATGGAATCCAGGATTCTCACGGCTAAACGAATTTTTAAAAAGTCTAGTACATTTTGGTATACCTTTTTTTTTAGAGAGCGAGCCATATTTTTTTTTTTAATTTCAATGTCATCTCTTGCAGACAGTACGAATTTCTAACATGGCGTCTCACAATCATATGGTTTATGGGATTCGTCGTCAGATATTTCTTCCTGTTGCCGCTCAGGATATTCATCTTCTTTATTGGGGTGAGTTGAAAACTTAATTAGGATTAATTAGAAATATTTTTTATCCATACTAATATTATAAATGCGAAAGTGTGTCTGTCTGTCTGTCTGTCTGCTACGATTTCACGGCCCATCTGTTCAACTGATTTTGATGAAATTTGGTACAGGTATAGGTTGTTTCCCGGGGAAGGACACTTTTTATCCCGGAAAATTGAACAGTTCCCGCGGGAATTAAAAAACCTTAATCCGCGCGGACGAAGTCGCGGGCATCATCTAGTTTATAATAATATTAATAAGGAAATATTAATCGAATCGTATAATTAGTGAAAAACATGTTAATACAAAAATATACCCCGCGAATATTAAAGCTGATAACGAAAGTTTCTATTTTTATGCATTAATTAATTTTGATAACGATTTCAATTCGTTTTTATCACTTGCTTATGCTTATGCCCGCGACTTCGTCCGCGTGGCTTATTTTTTTTTGATTCCCGCGGAAACTCCTTAATTTTTTGGGATAAAAACTAGCCTATGTCACTCTCCAGGTCCTCAACTATACCCATACCAAAAATCACGTCGATCCGTTACTCCGTTGCGGCGTGATTGAAGGACAAACCAATAAACCAACAAACAAACACACTTTTGCATTTATAATATTGGTATGATGTTACAATGTACATATTATATTTGGCTACTTATTAACTAATTAAACGTATGATAAGAATTCTATATATACATACCTGTTTATTCATTAATTAGCTGTTGCCCGCGGCTTTGCTCACGATGAGTTCCAAACCCCTATTTTACCCCCTTAGGGGTTGAATTCCCAAAAATACTTTCTTACCGGATGTCTACGTCATAGTAGCTATCTGTATGCCAAATTTCAGCTCGATCCGTCCAGTGGTTTGAGCTGTGCGTTGATAGATCAGTCAGTCAGTCAGTCACCTATTTTATATATTTAGACTAGGTAATGTCTGCGACTTCGTTCACGTGGGCTTTGGTTTCTTTACAACCCCTGTAAACTTATTTTTTCTGGGATCTCTATAGTCTATGCCTTTCCCCGGGATTCCAGCTCTCTCTGTGTCAAATTCCATCAAACAGACAGACAGACTCACTTTCGCATTTATATTATTTGTATGGATTATATAATGTTCTTTCGTATATATTACTTTAACTACTTTTTGAATAGGTCATTTTTGAAATACCTAATTTTATTTTGAAAATAATTCCAACTTTTGCTCTCCAAAATCAAAAATAAATACTTAGAATTTGCCTAAAAGTTAATATTTAATGTATTCAAAATATTGTTGAGAGAATTAAAAGTGACCTATTTGAATGTTTTTTTCTTTGTGTACTAACTTTTCTTTTCTTTTCTTTTGCTCTAATAACAGAATCCCTTTTTGCAATCTAGAAAACACCAAAACTACCATCATTGAATACTTCTTGTGATTTTGGTCCTATTTACAGAAAAATCATAATCATTTTTTATTTTTTTTAAATTTATTTTGAGATGGAATGAAACGAGATAATATTAGTCAGCTAGCTACAAATTAAATAAAAAAGGCATATTATATTTTCCTATTATATGGAATAGACAATAGATTTCTGTTATATGGAATAGAACAAAAATTATTCCAAATTTTTAATACAACAAGGCAACCTAATAAGACTTAAAGACTTAAACTAGTAAGACTTTTATGGGAAATCATTTTTAGCACAGATAAAATTAGTGTGGTTTTTCTACCAATTAATATAAAAAATTACTACACAAACATGGCAACACCAGGTCGTGACGATGATAACATCGCTGACGCTCATCGGATTCCTGCCGGAAAGCAAATTCCGGCGTTGGCTGGCGGTCATCTTTTACAAGATCTCAATGAGGACTCTGGTGCGCAGTATGTCGTGCGTCACAAACTTTCATGACGTGCAGCATTCGCCGAAGTTCAACGGCTTCTGTGTTGCCAACCACACGAGCCCCATTGACGTGGGGGTCTTGAGCGTCAACACTTGTTTCTCATTGGTAGGATTTTGAGGTGTTGCCAGTGTATCGGGAAAAATGTGCTTGTTTTCTACCAATTTATATTTTCGGTAGAATTTTAAGGGTGCTGACAGTGTATCGGGAAAAATGTGCTTTTTTTCTACCAATTTATATTTTTGGTAGAATTTTTAGGGTGTTGCCAGTGTATCGGGCAAAATGTGCTTGTCTCCTACCAATTTATAGTATTGGTAAGATTTTAGGATGTTGCCAGTGTATTGTGGGAAATGTGCTTGTTTTCTACCATTTCAGTAGGATTTTAAGGAGTATTCTTGGCAATATATTATAGTCCTGGGTAAAATGTGCTTCTTTTTCTTATATTATTATTAATTCTTGTAAACGTCTTCTATCCATGAATGTTAAGTTTTTAAGTATGTTACATAAATGTTTGTTTAATGTGAACGGGTATGTTTAAACTACACAATCTACAATATTCAATACATCAAATTTTCGCAATTTCTCATTCGATGTATATATTTTTATACATCAAAATATTATGAGAGAATCATATTTGTGTGCTTTTTTGGAAATTATTAATTAATATCACAAAAAATATTGCAAATAGTGTATTTTAGCAATATTATCTTGTCTAAAAATAAGAAGTAGTTTAAACAAATTCCGCTCCATCCATTTTGGGTTCACCATCTATATTTAAGCATATCACTACCCCATTTTACCCCATTACTACCCCATTCTACCCCGCATCTAGGTATGGTGGCTGATCGTTTGTACGGCGTGCGTGGGCACGCTACCGGATGGCGCTTTCAAGCAGCGCGTCAACAACGCTCTGTCGTTAATGTGCTTCAACTTTCTGTCGCGCTGCATATCGGCGGTGATCACTTACCACAACAGCGACTACAAGCCTCGGAACGGGATATGCGTCGCGAATCACACGAGCCCTATTGATGTGCTGGTGCTTATGTGCGACAGCTGCTATTCGCTGGTAAGTGACGGTCTAGATATAAATAAGCCTACACGTCAGCATAGACGAATAACTTTAATGTAGATTTCATTTAAAAAAAAAGCTCTTGTGGATAGGCTTCTGTACGGTAATACTGAACGACTTTGGTTCTACCACTTTTCAAAATTCTAAGAAAAACTAAATTTAATGACAATTTAAATTGGCTGCTCTAAGACAGCATTACTCTACGCAACACGCGGTTGATGCGCGATCTGTCCGGTCGGCTACTGCCTACTGAGAACACAGAGTTGAAGAGCGTCTAGAGTGTACGGTGAAAAGTGCTTATTTTATTTTATTCCAAAAAAAGCTCCAAAAAACTATACTATATATATAGGTTTTATATAGTTTTTTTAAAAAATTAGTTTAAAAAAAGTTGTAGTGTACTTGATACAAGTATTTATTCCAAAAAAACTAAAGCTATAAATAATAACCATACTACAAGTATATAGGTTTTTTATAGTTTTTTTGAAAAATAGTTTAAAAAAAATTATAGTGTACTTGTGTTAGCTTATGTCACGGAAATCTGACGCTTTAGAAGATTTAGTCTCATACAACGTTTGTATTGAAGCCAACCTATTTACTAATACAAGTTTTATGAGTAGTCGCTATTTTGAAATCAAATAAAAATGGCGGCACGGTAGGGTAGGTCAGGCTCCATACTAATACACAAATCCACATCGCGCTCGCTTCGCTCAAGTGATCAAACTTGATTTCAAGTAAGTAATCAAATGGTTTTGGGATTTTTTTGTTTTGTGACGTCCGTTCTTTATAAAGGGAATGTGTTATTACGTTACGCAGTCGCAATCATCATCCATTTTTAAGATACATTGTAATCGGGCATGTTTTGTTTGAAATTTTGGTTAAAATGGGTAACGCTTTTTCATTTTGGGACAAAATATATATTATGCACTAGCTGATGCCCGCGACTTCGTCTTCGTCTTTCGTCTTCCGGGATAAAAAGTAGCCTTATGTGCTATTCCAGGCTATAATCTATCTCTGTGCCAAATTTCATGCAGATCCGTTCAGCCGTTCGGGCGTGATTGAGTAACAAACATCCATACATTCATACATCCATCCAAACTTTCGCATTTATAATATTATAGTATAGATTTTGTTAGTCAGCATCATCATCAGAATGAGAATGCTTTGTTCCACCACGCTGACTAAGTACGGACTGGCGGACTCCACACGCCTTTGATAACATTATGAAGATCTTTCGGGGATGCATGTTTCCTCGCGATATTTCCTTCACCGTTAAAGCAAGTCATATTTAATTTCTTAAAACGCATATATAACTAAAAAGTTAACAAGTTAGCCCGCTACCGTCTTAGGCTGCATCATCACTTACCATCAGGTGAGATTGCAGTCAACTAACTAACTAACTTGTAGTGGAATAAACTAAAAATAAAGTTAAAGGTGAATCGATTCGATTTTGTTAGCACGTAAAAGTTATTGTTATGTATAATATAATTACCATACAATGATTTATGAATATTTACCTACATTTTCATGAAGATCAAGCAAGGTGAAGGTTTATGCATCTTACAAAAAAAAGTAAGGCACACATTTGCTAGTAATTTTTTTTTTATCCATTACATGTTAGCCCTTGACTGCGATCTCATCTGATGGTAAGTGATGATGCAGTCTAAGATGAATCCGAATCAGAAATTATTTGGTAGCGGGCTAACCTGTTAGGGGCATGTCAGTTATATTAAACCCATACCCCTAATCGGTTTCTACACGGCATCGTACCGGAACGCTAAATCGCTTGGCGGTTGCCGATAGGGCGGTAACTAGGCCAGACCAGGGAAAATTCAAAAATTATAAATTCCCAAATTGACCCTGCCGGGGATCGAACCCGGGACCTCCGCACGTTAAGACAACAGCGCTACACACTGCGCCGCGGAGGTCGTCAAAAAAGTACCTATAATTTATAAAAATACCCGTAATGGGTATTAGGTATTTGACTACTAGTGAAATAAATTATTTTTTAGTGATAATTAAATAAAGGATCTCCCAAAAGTCGTAATATCCACGTCCCCTGCTAGTTTTGTGTTGAATAACCATTTTAAACTATCGATTAAAGTAAAAAGGTGCGTCGAACTTTGATGACGTCACAACTTAAAATTCAATCAATCAATCAATCATTTATTTATTGCAGATTTAGGTTTACATGGTGTTAAATTTCTAGGTGTTGCACATCCAAATACCTTAATACGGCATGCAATATTAAAATTGGTATACATTACAAATATTATCAAGATACAATTCTATATTTATTTGCTCAAAATTATCTGACTACACAATTAATATTATTATATTTATTAAAACATTTATGTATTTTAATTTCATACAAAATCATATCCACGTCCCCTGCTAGTTTTATTTTGAATAACCACTTTAAACTATCGATTAAAGAAAAAAAAGTGCGTCGAACTTTGATGACGTCACAACTTAAAATTCAATCAATCAATCAATCATTTATTTATTGCAAATTTAGGTTTACATGGTGTTAAATTTCTAGGTGTTGCACATCCAAATACCTTACGGCATGCAATATTAAAATTAGTATACATTACAAAATATTATCAAGATACAATTCTATATTTGTTTGCTCAAAATTATCTGACTACACAATTATTATTATTATATTTATTAAAACACTAGCTGATGCCCGCGACTTCGTCCGCGTGGTTGAGGTTTTTTTGATTCCCGCGGGAACTTCTTAATTTTCCGGGATAAAAAGTAGCCTATGTGCTATTCCAGACTATAATCTATCTCTGTGCCAAATTTCATCCAGATCCGTTCATCCGTTGGAGCGTGATTGAGTAACAAACATACATCCATACATACATACATCCATCCATCCAAACTTTCGCATTTATAATATTTATATGGATTTATGTATTTTAATTTCATACAAAATCCATACTAAGCACGCGTTTTGATGGTTGAAAAAAAAAAAGTTGCTGGTTTTGACTAATTGTCAAATACCCTGTAGTATAAGTTTCTCGTATGTTTGTCCTTGCTCTAAAATATGTATCTGAATGTTGAATTTTTGGTAATTTTAATTTTCAGATAGGTCAGAGGCACGACGGATTCCTAGGGCTCCTGCAGCGCGCGCTCGCCCGGGCTTCGCCCCACATCTGGTTCGAGAGGTCCGAGGTCAAGGACAGACATGCGGTCGCGAGGAGGTAATTTTTTAGAATTTTTAACATCACAACGGGCGACTTCGTCCGCGTTGTTTTAGGTTTTTTTGATTCCCGGGGGAACTCCTTAATTTTCCGGGATAAAAAGATATATATATATATATATATAGCGAGCAAACGAGCAGGCGGGTCACTTGATGGTAAGTGATTACCGCCGCCCATGAACATTTGCAGCACCAGAGGAGCCGCCAATGCGTTGCTGGCTTTTGAGAAATTTGTTTATCCGCCCTTTGAAGAGCCCCATATTATAATCAAGAGGGAACACAGAAGATGGAAGCTGGTTTCATAATTGTAAAATCCATACTAATATTATAAATGCGAAAGTGTGTCTGTCTGTCTGTCTGCTACGCTTTCACGCCCCATCTGTTCAACCGATTTTGATGAAATTTGGTACAGGGATAGGTTGTATCGCGGGGAAGGACATAGGCTACATTTTATCCCGGAAAGTTATATAGCGCTGTCCCGCTTTTCAGACTAGATGGCTTTAATAAAATAAATCCACATTCTTTGTTTGACAGGACCCGTCTATGTAAACTGAGGTCGTTGGTTTTATCGTTATTGAATCGAAGCAGGCTTTACTTTGCGATGATGATAAGTCCATGATAATGAATGAACGAGAAGTTTAATTCGCTATAATCCGCCACAGTAGACAAATCTTTACAATCGTGCATTGTCGAGTCAACATCTCCTGAAGATGCTCCGGTTTCGGAGTGAAACGTACGTTGAGAGTGATTTGTGTGGTGTGGTGCTGGTGCGAATTGCTGGGTGGTGGGTGTTCGCATGCTGTTGGTGAAGGACACGCACTGTACCACATAGATTTGTCTACTGTGGCCATCGATTTACCAACTAAGGATGCAACATTACCTACAAATGAATACTCAAAAAGCGTCCACAATCGCTTATACAAACACAGCTATAGATAATGTAGACTGAGACACCAAACGGTTCACAAAAACCAACCATATAGCTTTATATTTAGGGTTCAATTTTGTAATAACAATTCGACACATACGACATTTTGTCGCCTAGTGTACTCATGCGCGACTGAGGCGAAAATTGTTCACAATATCTATTTGTGCACAATTTGACCGTGCCGTTTTTTGCGTTTCGATGGTGCGTCTAAGGTATTGGTAAGTCAATGACTGTGGCGGATTATAGCGAATTAAAGTTCTCGTTAATTCGGTATCATTGTTATTTGTTACATTTACAGGCTAAAGGAGCACATCTCAGTGCCGGACAACCCTCCGATCCTGATCTTCCCTGAGGGTACCTGCATCAACAACACCTCGGTGATGCAGTTCAAGAAGGGCAGCTTCGAAGTCGGCGGCACCATCTACCCCGTCGCCATCAAGTGAGTATTCCCGCACTCTCATCATCTAAACTAATATTATAAAGAGGAAAGATTTGTTTGTTTGTTTGTAATGGCTAAACTCAAAAACTACTCAACCGATTTTAAAAATTCTTTCACCTATAGAAAGCTACATTATCAGCGAGTAACATAGGCTATAATTTATTTTCAAAAAATTAGAGATCCTTACGAAAATTTCAATTATGTGAACCAAGTCGGAAAAAATCCTCTCTTCTGAGAGCTTACGTGGCGTGCGCTGCGTAAATAGTTAAAGTTACACGAAAACAATGTATGGTGGAATTGTTCCTCTCAAAAAGTTTTTAAAAAAAGTCCGCGATAGCATATATGTATCTATCTTTTAAGGTTGACTCACAATAACCATTTTTATAGCTATATTGGGTATAGACTATTAGGACTATTAGTGCTACCCGTGCGAAGCCGGGGCGGATCGCTAGTACTTAATATTATAAATGCTTGTTTGTTGGTTTGTCCTTCAATCACGCCGCAACGGAGCAACGGATCGACGTGATTTTTGGCATGGGTATAGTTGAGGTCCTGGAGAGTGACGTAGGCTACTATTTATTTCGAAAAATTAAGGAGTTCCCGCGGGAATCGAAAAAACGTAAACAACGCGGATGAAGTCGCAGGCACCAGCTAGTACCACCATATTTTTTTTGAAGTGAAAACTTCTTTATCCGCGTTGAGCACTTTTTTTTTTTTTTAATTACAAGATAGGCTTGCGCTTGACGACCATCACGCTTAATACAAAGCAATGATGAGGTCTAGGTCGGAGCGCGCCCGCCTAGAAGATGCCTATTCACTCTTGCCTTGAAGGTACTTAAGTTATACGTGGCTATTGAAAAAAACTAGAAGTTTAAGTCACTATAATCCGCCACAGAAGGTAAATCTATGTGGTACAGTGCGTATCTTGAACTTGCAGCCCGCGATATTCTCCACACCACACAAATCTTCCAAAATACCCTCAACGCACGTTTAACTCCGACACAGGAGCATCCTCAGGAGATGTTGACTCTACAATGTACACACTTTCTTCTCAATCGTTGCAAATACGAATTGTGACATTGTGTGACAAAGGGTGGGAGGGGGGTCCTGAGTTTCGTGACGTCACATTTCAAAATCTTATACATCTAAGTGGTAAAATCAAATATGACACATTCTCATTGATTGAGATTCTCACGTGACAAGGAGGGGGGAGGGGTCAAAAAATCACGAAATTAGTGTGACGTACTTTATGGATGACCGCTTATCATGGACTTCTGTAAAGTAACGCCTGCTTATATCCAACACTTTCGCATTTACAACATTAGTATGTACCGCCATCTCAGTGTTGGTTTTGTCGTGCAGGTACGACCCGCGCTTCGGCGACGCGTTCTGGAACAGTTCTCGCTACGGAATGCTGCACTACCTGCTCAACATGATGAGCTCCTGGGCCATCGTCTGCGACGTGTGGTATCTGCCGGCCATGGCTCGCGCGCCCAGCGAGTCCGCTGTGGACTTCGCGAAACGGGTGAAGGCGACCATAGCCAGGCGCGGGGGACTAGTCGATCTCATGTGGTGAGTCTATGCCCCTATAGGAGAACCTTTGTGTCATTGAATCGTCGTCCTCATGTATGCCTCTGTCTTTAAAGTGTGTTCCTCGTGTATGTCTAAGTGTTAGATGCCTTCCTCGTGTAAGTCTAAGTCTTAGATGCCTTCTTCATAGTTTGGATCTCCAGACGTCTGAATAATGTGGTGAGTATCTGAGTCGATCTGTCTGCTCAACATGATGGGTCATGTTTTGCGATGTGCGGTATCTTCCGGCCATGGCTCGCGCGCCCAGCGAGTCCGCTGTGGACTTCGCGAAACGGGTGAAGGCGACCATAGCCAGGCGCGGGGGACTAGTCGATCTCATGTGGTGAGTCTATGCCCCTATAGGAGAACCTTTGTGTCATTGAATCGTCGTCCTCATGTATGCCTCTGTCTTTAAAGTGTCTTCCTCGTGTATGTCTAAGTCTTAGATGCCTTCCTCGTGTAAGTCTAAGTCTTAGATGCCTTCTTCATAGTTTGGATCTCCAAACGTCTGAATAATGTGGTGAGTATCTGAGTCGATCTGTCTGCTCAACATGATGAGCGCCTCATGTGCGCCTGAGTCTCTGAGGTGTGAGTCTAACGTCACGGACGAACCGACCGAATTTCGGCCACAGCGGCCTATCTCCAGAGAGATTAGCCATCTGCACAGGTGCACTCTCTATTCTTTTATTCTCATAACCCGATGGGACGAAAAATCCGAGGAAGAAGAGGTCAGACGCAGGACTAACGGATTAACGTGCTCTCAGAGGCACGGGGGTGAAACACCGCCAACTTCCTAACTCCGGGCTAGTTCTAAGAATTTTTAGTCAGAAAAATCCAGTAGGTACTTGTTATAACCCGACCCGGGAGTCGAACCCGGGGCCTCGTCACCCGCAGTGGAACACGACAACCACTAGACCAACGAGGCAGTACATTCATACAAAATCCAGTAGGTACTTGTTATAACCCGACCCGGGAGTCGAACCCGGGGCCTCGTCACCCGCAGTGGAACACGACAACCACTAGACCAACGAGGCAGTACATTCATACAAAATCCAGTAGGTACTTGTTATAACCCGACCCGGGAGTCGAACCCGGGGCCTCGTCACCCGCAGTGGAACACGACAACCACTAGACCAACGAGGCAGTACATTCATACAAAATCCAGTAGGTACTTGTTATAACCCGACCCGGGAGTCGAACCCGGGGCCTCGTCACCCGCAGTGGAACACGACAACCACTAGACCAACGAGGCAGTACATTCATACAAAATCCAGTAGGTACTTGTTATAACCCGACCCGGGAGTCGAACCCGGGGCCTCGTCACCCGCAGTGGAACACGACAACCACTAGACCAACGAGGCAGTACATTCATACAAAATCCAGTAGGTACTTGTTATAACCCGACCCGGGAGTCGAACCCGGGGCCTCGTCACCCGCAGTGGAACACGACAACCACTAGACCAACGAGGCAGTACATTCATACAAAATCCAGTAGGTACTTGTTATAACCCGACCCGGGAGTCGAACCCGGGGCCTCGTCACCCGCAGTGGAACACGACAACCACTAGACCAACGAGGCAGTACATTCATACAAAATCCAGTAGGTACTTGTTATAACCCGACCCGGGAGTCGAACCCGGGGCCTCGTCACCCGCAGTGGAACACGACAACCACTAGACCAACGAGGCAGTACATTCATACAAAATCCAGTAGGTACTTGTTATAACCCGACCCGGGAGTCGAACCCGGGGCCTCGTCACCCGCAGTGGAACACGACAACCACTAGACCAACGAGGCAGTACATTCATACAAAATCCAGTAGGTACTTGTTATAACCCGACCCGGGAGTCGAACCCGGGGCCTCGTCACCCGCAGTGGAACACGACAACCACTAGACCAACGAGGCAGTACATTCATACAAAATCCAGTAGGTACTTGTTATAACCCGACCCGGGAGTCGAACCCGGGGCCTCGTCACCCGCAGTGGAACACGACAACCACTAGACCAACGAGGCAGTACATTCATACAAAATCCAGTAGGTACTTGTTATAACCCGACCCGGGAGTCGAACCCGGGGCCTCGTCACCCGCAGTGGAACACGACAACCACTAGACCAACGAGGCAGTACATTCATACAAAATCCAGTAGGTACTTGTTATAACCCGACCCGGGAGTCGAACCCGGGGCCTCGTCACCCGCAGTGGAACACGACAACCACTAGACCAACGAGGCAGTACATTCATACAAAATCCAGTAGGTACTTGTTATAACCCGACCCGGGAGTCGAACCCGGGGCCTCGTCACCCGCAGTGGAACACGACAACCACTAGACCAACGAGGCAGTACATTCATACAAAATCCAGTAGGTACTTGTTATAACCCGACCCGGGAGTCGAACCCGGGGCCTCGTCACCCGCAGTGGAACACGACAACCACTAGACCAACGAGGCAGTACATTCATACAAAATCCAGTAGGTACTTGTTATAACCCGACCCGGGAGTCGAACCCGGGGCCTCGTCACCCGCAGTGGAACACGACAACCACTAGACCAACGAGGCAGTACATTCATACAAAATCCAGTAGGTACTTGTTATAACCCGACCCGGGAGTCGAACCCGGGGCCTCGTCACCCGCAGTGGAACACGACAACCACTAGACCAACGAGGCAGTACATTCATACAAAATCCAGTAGGTACTTGTTATAACCCGACCCGGGAGTCGAACCCGGGGCCTCGTCACCCGCAGTGGAACACGACAACCACTAGACCAACGAGGCAGTACATTCATACAAAATCCAGTAGGTACTTGTTATAACCCGACCCGGGAGTCGAACCCGGGGCCTCGTCACCCGCAGTGGAACACGACAACCACTAGACCAACGAGGCAGTACATTCATACAAAATCCAGTAGGTACTTGTTATAACCCGACCCGGGAGTCGAACCCGGGGCCTCGTCACCCGCAGTGGAACACGACAACCACTAGACCAACGAGGCAGTACATTCATACAAAATCCAGTAGGTACTTGTTATAACCCGACCCGGGAGTCGAACCCGGGGCCTCGTCACCCGCAGTGGAACACGACAACCACTAGACCAACGAGGCAGTACATTCATACAAAATCCAGTAGGTACTTGTTATAACCCGACCCGGGAGTCGAACCCGGGGCCTCGTCACCCGCAGTGGAACACGACAACCACTAGACCAACGAGGCAGTACATTCATACAAAATCCAGTAGGTACTTGTTATAACCCGACCCGGGAGTCGAACCCGGGGCCTCGTCACCCGCAGTGGAACACGACAACCACTAGACCAACGAGGCAGTACATTCATACAAAATCCAGTAGGTACTTGTTATAACCCGACCCGGGAGTCGAACCCGGGGCCTCGTCACCCGCAGTGGAACACGACAACCACTAGACCAACGAGGCAGTACATTCATACAAAATCCAGTAGGTACTTGTTATAACCCGACCCGGGAGTCGAACCCGGGGCCTCGTCACCCGCAGTGGAACACGACAACCACTAGACCAACGAGGCAGTACATTCATACAAAATCCCATAGCAAGCGCACGCTTTGATGTTTTAAAAGAAACTTTTTTTTTTATCCGCTACAAGCTAGCCCTTGACTGCGATCTCACCTGATGGAAAGTGATGACGCAGTCTAAGATGGTAGCGGGCTAACCTGTTAGGGGCATGGCAGTTATATTAAACCCATACCCCTATTCTGTTTCTACACGGCATCGTACCGGAACGCTAAATCGCTTGGCGGCACGTCTTTGCCGGTAGGGTGGTAACTAGCCACGGCCGAAGCCTCCCACCAGGCCAGACCAGGGAAAATTCAGAAATCATAAATTCCCAAATTGACCCTGCCGAGAATCGAACCCGGGACCTCCGCACGTTAAGACAACAGCGCTCAACACTGCGCCACGGAGGTCGTCGAACTTGCTGATTTGACTTGTTGTCAAATAAAAAAGTGATCTTACTCTTTCGTTATCTATTTCAGGGACGGCCAACTGAAGCGAATGAAGGCGAAGAAGGAATGGCGAGAGTTACAGCAAGAGGAGTTCAGCAAGAGGTTAAAAGGCGAATAAATCGAAGTAATCGTTTTACAGAAAAAAAAAACATTAATTTGTGAAGTGATGTATGATGAAGTTCGGGACAACTGTGGCATCAATATACTGAACAACATTCATTTGTTGAGTGGGAAAGTTGTAGACAATTGTGGTATTACAATAGATTTAGTCAGTCTCACCACATACAATCAAACAAGCGTTAAACGCGTTTTTACTTTAAACCTGACAGATTTGCCATGCGAAAACTGTCAATTTAGTTATCAATTTTTTTTTTGTGGTAAGACCGTGAATTTAGAGTAGATCTATAGTTTAGCATTCGTCAAAATAAACTTGTGTTTAAAATGTATAGTGCTTTCGAATCGACAAGTTAACGGTTCGAATGCACTTATAAAATGTTTATTGGAATTTAAAATAAAGTTTAACTCACATTATAGCAGGGTGGGTCTTAACTACATACCATTCTGTAGGTGTCCATTCAGACGGACCACATCACAAATATACCACTAAAAATGTTCGTAAATACATAGTCTCAATGGTTCAAAGTTACGTTCTCTACTAATTTAAGCTTTATGTATGACAGATACATATTTAAATAAATTTAAATGAAATATCAAAGCCAAAGTAGCTTTTCTACGACGTCCCTGCTACAGTGGTGTATCACTGTAGCTGTAAACTCACATTCTGGGTTCGATTCCTTGTTGGGTCAACTTGGATGAAACCTTATTTCTAAATTGACACTAGTTTTGTTTTCCCCTACCTTCGCTAGTCAATAGCACTGTAATTAAAAGTAGCGTACCGGTACGATGCCATGTAGACAAGAGATCAATTTTGGGCCTAGAGAAAATTTTGTGGTACGTCTGAATAGACCCTAGGACCTTTTTCTTAGGTCTTCGTTTACTAGACTGCTTAACTTCTATTGTAAAATACGTGATATAGAAGTTTTTAGCGACTTATTTATTGTAGTTATTAATTATGTATAATCCCATGTTTGAAAGGCTATTAGTTTTTATTAAAAATTTATCGCTTTTTCTAAATTACACAAATGTGTAAAAAAAATTGTAAAAAATTTTTTCACAATAATTATCACAGTAAACATTTGTAATTCATGTAAAAATATATTTTTATATATTTGTGTAATAAATATACACTTGTCATAATATGGTTCTAAAGGTGTTTAGTTGTTGTAAACTTTTCTACTAAAAAATAATATTGTAAAAATGGTTAAAAAAAAATGTAAAACTCATCAAAATTATTACTTACAGTTGTACAAAACTGCATTTTTCTTATTGTTAGTAACAAACTGTTACAAAATTCCTAATCATAGTCGATAGTGAAAGGTGATAATTTTTAACAAAATATGTAACTAGATTTCTAGGTATTAAATAATTGTTTAATTTTAATAGCAAAATGACACTTATTTATAGGCAGTTATTAACGGTTAATTTTACAATATAAAAAAAAAAATCTACCAAATTACCAAGTATGCGTTTAGTTCGGCAGCTTTTTTATTTGGAATTTTGGCATTTATTATATTTTTACGTCATTTATGTTGATTATCGAACAAAATCTAAAATAGATTTTTGCGTGCGTGTAATTATTCTTACCAAATGTATGGAAAGTTGTTGAAGTTTGAAATAAATTAATCATTATTACTCTCTCTCTATTTCTAACTGCATCGTATTTCTAAATTCTAAGGGTCGTGACCCCTTACCATTAATAACATAATGGTAGGGCGGTGATGTTAATGCGGCGGGATCCTAGATCCTATCGTGCAACCTGGTATTTCTCCTATTACCATGGGCTAGAATTTTTGTTTATAAAACTTTTTACTTTTACATCACTGTCAGGGCATATTATAATTTAAATCTTTTTTATAATTGGTCTATATTTAAGTAGTTTTTATTTCATAGACTTCACATGTACTTCAAATTGAAAGTGGTTATTTTTAACCGACTTCCAAAAAACGAGGAGGTTCTCAATTCGGCATGTATGTTTTTTTTTTTTTTTTAGTTTTTTTTTTACTTACATTTTTGGCTTTGAATTCAAAATACATATAGTCAAATATTCTTTAAGACATAATTTATTTTATTTATGTATTTCCTTAAAAATATTGTTCATAGTTATTAATGTATAGGATTTCATTATCATAACAATTAAATGTATGTTTTTAATTTTACAAAATACCGTTAAATAATGTGTAAAAATTGTAAACACATTAAATCTCCAGTTTAATAATCTTTAGAAATAGTACACAAATATCTACCAACATTTTGTAATCCTCGCATAAAATATTACATTTTACTGATTTACAATAAGATAGTTACAATAATTTACCGATACAGTGTATCTATGATTAATTAAAATTACAATTTTATACAAATTTAGCTTGTTTATTTTCTAGTGTAATTTACACAAAATTGTAATAATGTTATATGTAATATTATGGTAATTATGTAAAACCTGTTAGTAAAATTCGTCAGTGTAAAAATCATTAAATCAGTGATAACTGTTGTGATTGCTTTGAAAGTGTAATGAATTTGAATGTGTAACTACTTTATATCATTAAACACTGCTTAATTATTACAATTGGGTATTTGACAACTAGTCAAATCAGCAACTTTTTTTCAAACGTCAAAACATGTGCTTAGTATGGGATTTTGTATGAAATATTGCATAGTGACGTCATCAAAGTTCGACGCACTTTTTTTAATTCAATCTATCGTTTAAAATAGTTATCAACATAAAACTAACAGGGGATATGGATATCATTTTTGGTAGATCCTCTGTTTAATAATCACAAAAAAATCATTTATTTATTTGAATAGTTGTGAAGTACCCAATAAATTATTTTAATGAAGCTATTTACTTGATTTTATTAATAATAACTTATGGTAGCTTATTTTACATTTAAATATAAAATACGTGTCTGTTTGTCAGAAATTCGTATTTTTATGGTAATTTTGACGGATTTCAAGTACCTACCAAAATTGTCAAAACATCAAAATTCCGCAGTTTAACATTTTTCGTTTCAATTTTCGGAAAAAAGAAACATAAAATACGTCATACTTTTTTCAACTTAAAAATCTGTGCGTGTCCTGAAAAAGACGGATTATTGTTTAACCTACAAAAAACCATAAAATAAAACCACTCAGATTTTAGAAAAAATTTATCTGTTTTAGTAATAATATTATCTATTAAAAATATATCTGTGTATTAAAACTATTATGTAAATTGTGGTCACATAGAAATGTCAAATTTTACGGATTTTCCCGGCCTCAACTTCAGGCTGGTTTGATTGCACCCAAGCGCTGGCCTATAAATTAAAAAAAAGTTATATACACAATATTACAATAGTTAAAGAATATAGATGATATCTGGTGACAAAAGAACTGGTAAATTTTTTGCGCAACGGATCAACCTGGCTGTCTGGCGCGGAAACTTCGCCAGCATTCTTGTATGGAATTATATTGGGCTTGCTATCTTTTATTGTAAAGTTTTCAATAATATAGATGGGACATTTCTGTGTGATTATAGTATAGCCTAAGGTGGTGTGAAATTGGAAATGAAGCAATATATTTTTGGATTGCTCAATTGTGAGGCAAAGTCGCAGGTCCGTATATTCTTGTAGGCGTTTTTATCGATAATAATGATAATGATAATAAATTTATATAACATTTAATCGTTTGTATGGGAATTATTTAGGTTAATGGCCTTTCCTTATTCATAAAAAAATTAAACTTTTATGTACGGTAGGTACTTACTTTACTAGAAAACGAGATTTTTATAAAAATTCTATGGGAATTCCTTAATTTTTCTAAATAAAAAGTAGTCAATGCCGTCTCCGAGATGTAAACTATCTGTATACCAAGTTTTATCAAAATCGGTTGAACGGATGGACCGTGAAAAGGTCACACAGACGGACACACTTACGTATTTATAATATGTGTACGGTCGATGATGTGTACTTACAAAGTTTTAAATTTTTGATGAATAATGGATTGGTATTTCCTTTAGAAGCGACGATACGAAAACGATATTATTCAACAAATATACGACATATCAAAATATTTATGCTTTGGTTTTATTTGTTTCTTTTTAGGGTTCCGTACCCAAAGGGTAAAAACGGGACCCTATTACCAAGACTCCGCTGTCTGTCTGTCTGTCTGTCTGTCTGTCTGTATGTCTGTCTGTCTGTCTGTCTGTCTGTCTGTCTGTCTGTCTGTATGTCTGTCTGTCTGTCTGTCTGTCTGTCTGTCTGTCTGTCTGCCTGTCTGTCTGTCTGTCTGTCTGTCTGTCTGTCTGTCTGTCTGTCTGTCTGTCTCCAGGCTGTATCTCATAAACCGTGATAGCTAGAAAGCTGAAATTTTCACAAATGATGTATTTCCGTTGCCGCTATAACAACAAATACTAAAAATTAAAAAAATATTAAGGGGGGTCCCCATACAATAAACGTGTTTTTTTCGTATTATAAAATAAAATAAAAATAAAAAAATAAAAAATAAAAAAGCCTTTTATTCATCCTTAATAACTAGGTAATTGGTTGACAAATTTACAAGTATAAAACATGCATCTTAATATTTTTATGACATTATAGAAACATAGATTTATAATGAAATAAAATTAAAAAAATAAATTAAAATTCACAATTATATAAATTATTTTAGTTTTGTATGCATTATTGTATAGTTGTATAGTGGTGTATGTTAATATTTATTAGCTAATCTTGAAATATAATAATAATTAGAAATGTCAGTTTATCATTATTGTTTTTATTTGTATTTTAAGGATCGTAGGAGGATTTTTTTCGTATTATTTGCTCAATATTAAAAACGGTAACAGGTAGACGGTTCAAATTTTCACAGAATATTAACTTGCATATTACCTTTCAAAATAAATAATTAAATATCAATAAAGTAAATATTAAAGGGGGGCTCCCATACAACAAACGTAATTTTTTGATATTAACAATAAACCTCTACAAACTAAGTTAGTTTTGCGGTTCATTTCGTCTTGTTTTTAATACGTCATAAATCGTAAAACTTACTACAGGTTTACACGGAACCCTCGGTGCGCGAGTCCGACTCGCACTTGGCCGGTTTTTTTTATATATCGTCTGGATTGGGAGGATTCGGCTGCGCCTAGTTAGCTCTCTACTGGCCAAATCATTCCTCCAAGTTATTAAGTTAGTACAAAGTGTAGAAAATCCGAATAAATTCAAATGTTTTTGGTTCAAAAATACTTTAACAAGTGCTTCTGAATCGTCGAGAGGATCTACCACTGGTTCGGAATGCCTGTCTTCTGGAACGTACCAGCTAGGTACTCAGAGGTTGCTTATTTTTGCTGATGAATGGTAACTTTATTGTATAATTATTATAATAGTGGATAAAAAAAAATTTTTTTTTTTTTGAGATTTAATATTGAACGTATCGATGTCGTGTCGTCACTGCAAAGGAAGTTATTGTCGTTAGCATTAAATGCAAAACGGCTTTTAGCTAATAGTTTAATATTTATTGTAATGAGTATATTACCTTGTATTTAGTGAGACTGGATCTTGAACCGAGGTATAAGCTTCACCAAAGCTGTGAAAATCATGTTCGACGACCTCCGTGGCGCAGTGTTGAGCGCTTTTGTCTTAACGTGCGGAGGTCCCGGGTTCGATCCCCGGCAGGGTCAATTTGGGAATTTATAATTTCTGAATTTTCCCTGGTCTGGCTTGGTGGGAGGCTTCGGCCGTGGCTAGTTACCAGTGGCATGCACGCGAGGGTAGGCATTGGTGAGTTAGAATACATGGACTGTCTTGATAAAAACTTAGCATTGACGTATTTCCACTTGGGTAAGCAGTGCTTTTATGCCTCTATAAACTTCACGCCACTGCTAGTTATAGAAGTGAAAACGATTTTTTAAAAAAATATAAATCTTAACTCTAAAGCATTAAGAGGATATGGCATGAACGGGTAACTTTGAGAAATGAGAATAGGTATTGAACCACAACATTTATATTGCCGTCGCGCTGCTCCTCGAATAGAATTCCATAACACCCGACAGCGACAACTGCAGCTTGGACCGATAATACCTATGAAAAACAGTCAAATTCTTACTCTCGTATTTTTCTGATTCCTCCTCCAAAACAACCGATTTTAATTTTTTTTTCAAGAATAATTTAACAAGGACTCAGGCTATGCCGGTATGTTTTTCTTTTTTTGATTATATCCGTCAAAATTATTTGCAGGATGTCTAATGATGGCGCGAAAAATTTTTGCAATTTTTGAAGGTTCCTTGTTCCTAAAATTATTAATTTATTGAAAAAAGCAAAACATAGAGGCATGGTACCGGACACATGGATTTTATGGAGCAAGAATATTTTCTCTATTGCAATTATCCACGGAGGAAACAGACAAATGTTTTTGTATGGAGAAATCGCCGGGAGAATTCCTCTTAAAGTTTAATTTCGAATGTAGTATATTTACACATAAGACCATTTGTCTTTGTAACAACGCGAGCATGTCGGTGACGCAAATCCACAAGTTTGCCAAAAAGTGCTCAACGCGGCTAAAGAAGTTTTCAAAATTAAACAGGCATAAAAATTAGTTTAAATTTTGGCCACCGGCTCTGAAAAGTTTGTGGATTTTCTGCATAGTTAAGAAGGCCGGCGAACGCCGCTCGCAACTTCTACTCGAACCGCTAATATAAATTTGCCGGTATATTGCTATCCCTATTTGGCTGATGACACGTGATCACGTGCAAGCGCGATAGCAATATGAGCGTACAAAATTTGTTATACATTTAGTCTTGTTCCGTGAACACCAAAAATGATGAATGAAAAATTGTTGTGTTTTAACTTCGTGTTGTTATTCTGTAACTTGACAATATGATATGTAACAAATAAGGAGAAAACATTTCGTTTATGTCGTAAAAACATGTAAAACGCAATGTGCTTACATTTAATTTTGGGAAAGTATTTTGAAAAAATTATTATCCAGGGACCTCGATAAATACAAGTACCTACAATCTTAATAATCGCATAATATGGAGGAAATATGTTCGAATTACAAATTATTTTGGTATTACATTTGTATGAACAATTCACCCTTCGCTGCAGGGCTAGCATGGGCCGGAGATAAAAATTTTATCCCCCGATTTTATCCACTGACAAGAGATAAAATTAACTTATCCACCTCTCAGAGCACGGAAACAGGGGAGAGAAGAAGTTTATCCCCGTTTGACATTTCACGGGGACTCGGGGGACTATTTATCCACCGTTAGGTATTTAGCGTTTTTATTTATTTATTTAGGAAGTAAATTTTTATCCTTTCCTCGGGGAGAAAATTGTCTCGGCCCATGCTAGGGGGGCTGGCGCCATTAAGCGACACAACTCACAAAATGTAAGCCCTAAATTCTCTAGTATTTTAAGTTTATTTATTGTTTTGTTAACGACTGTATTTAAGTTCGTTTTATACTCGAGTAAACGAATTTTACTTCTTGATTCAAGTCTTTTATTTGTCCAAAGATCAATTTAAACTGATCAATAAATCAAATAATCAAATACCTAAATATTATAAATGCGAAAGTTTGGATGGATGTATGGATGTTTGTTACACAATCACGCTCCAACGGCTGAACGGATCTGGTTGAAATTTGGCACAGAGATAGATTATAGTCTGGAATAGCACATAGGCTACTTTTTATCCCAGAAAATTAAAGAGTTCCCGCGGGAACTGAAAAACCTCAATCCACGCGGACGAAGTCGCGGGCATCAACTATATTAATTATATAACTAGCTGATGACCGCGTGATTTAAGTTTTTTGTTATTCCCGCGGGAACTCCTTCATTTTCCGGGATAAAAACTAGTCTATGTCACTCCCCAGGTCCTTAACTATACCCATGCCAAAAATCACGTCGATGCGTTGCTCCGTTGCGGCGTGATTGAAGAACAAACAAACACACATTCGCATTTATAATATTAAGTATGATGTGAAAGTGTGTTTGTTTGTTGGTTTGTAAGGAAACGAAATTATTTAATTTTTAATGAGCTTCAGTATATTTTTAACATAACTTCACAATGATGTCAATAGATGGTGCAGGTATACTCTGTAAAAAATTATGAATACCGCGAACTTCGGGGCGAACCACTTATAGTACCTAATAATTAACGAGATCAATATCCTTCATTCACACTACACTTCAATTACACTTCATGATGCCTCCAGCACCCGCCTGCCAAGTGCGACCCACAAGCATCTTCATTGTACCTATAGCTGACTAGCTGATGCCCGCGACTTCGTCCGCGTGGTTTAAGTCTTTTGATTCCCACGCGAACTCCCTAATTTTCCGGGATAAAAAGTAGCTAATAATAGCTATACCCATGCCAAAAATCACGTCGATCCGTTAGTCCGTTGCGGCGTGATTGAAGGACAAATAAACATTAAACTGTATATTGATTATATTGAGTGAAACACCAGAAAGGGTGTTTTTGCCAAAAATTATAAATTCTACTCTTTAATTTAGTTTTTACCATAGTGTAGAGTTAGCACAGAAACAACTATACATACTACTGATAACGCGAAGTGCCAGCGCGATGCAACTCCAGCCAGCGCCATCTATCGGCGGCTTGCAATATCAGTTATTGACAACGTCCTCGGCGCAGGGCTCCGCGGCCTACGAGGCAGGCCCGAGCCGACACAAGCTCACCCCGCGCGAGGAGGCCCGGCCTCCAAGCCTGCCCCCCCGCTTGGCCCTCAGCCTCTCGCCAGCCGCGGAAGACCCTCGATTGACGCAGTGCTCCGTATTCGATTCCCGGCAGTGGAAATAATACATGCAAATAAGCACTGCCTACCCTAAAAATATTGAGTTATTTTTTTTTTTTTTTTTTAATTTTTTTTATATTTTATAATATGCACAAACAAATACAATACAACTGTATCTCGCCAAACTACACACATAGTTTGTTGGCGAGTTCGCGCTCAACTAACAACTACGCCGTGCACTACACTAGATACACTACTATTACACACTACTATTATACCTAGTTAAACAATAAATTTACACTACTATTATGCCTAGTTAAACGATACATAATATAATTAAAATTAAGTTAGTAGTTAATCCTAAATATTTATTTGCTTAAACTATGTTAATCAGTTAATCAGTGAAGGAGTCGTTAATGAAAACTTCCTTTAGGTTTTTCTTAAGGACTCCTTCACTGACTTTTTTACCTACTCTTAAAAACTCTATACTATTAAATATCTTAGGTACTAAGTAACTATTTAATCTTATACCATAATAATTATTTACTCTATTTACTCTTAATCTACCTTGTCTTACTCTTCTGACATGCTCTTTATGTGATATAGGTTGTTTGTATTTATTGGAATAAAAATGTTCTTTAGCTAACAAATAATTTAACTTAATATGGATTGGTAGTATTTTTAATTCTTTAAATAAAATTTCGTAATTTCTTTTGCACTTTTTCTTTATCCTTTTACTTATAACTTGTTTTAATAATCTTATTTGTATTTTTTTAATTTCATTAAGATAATTATTGAATGTTCTTCCATATATGCTAAGCCCATAACTGATGACCGAGTCTGCTAACGCGTAGTAAACCACAAGCATTGTATGTTTGCTGAGCACTCTCTTCAAATGATGGAACTTGCCCAGCACAGACCTTAGCTTGCTACATACTACACCTATGTGAGTCTTCCAGTTGAAGTGCCTATCTATATGTAACCCCAAATACTTATAATTTTCCACAAACTCTAACTGTTGGCAGCTACACTGGTTCTTAGTCATATGTAGACAGTCATAGCTATGTCCCAGTATCTCTATGTCCTTATATTTAACAGTTCTTGCCTTTGCATTATGTGGTGAGTATATATGCATGCATTTCGTTTTTCCAAAGTTTATAATAATACTATTATCATGTGCCCATTTTATGACATTTTCAAGATCTGATTGAATATTTTTGCGCACCTCGCTTAAATCCTTTGAAGCATACAACAGGCACATATCGTCCGCATACATATATACCTTACACTGCTGAATAACATTCACTACACTATTAACAAGCATTAAGTAGCCAACAGGACCGTATACAGATCTAGGCACTCCTAATGTTACATCACATTCATCACCGGTTATAGCATCTACTTCTGTGCGTATAGTCCTATCGGTTAAATAATTACGAAACCATTCATTAGTTGGACCTGCAACGCCACATTCTTGCATAGCTAAGAGTAAGACATCCCTATCCAACGTGTCAAACGCTTTTTTAAAATCAATAAATAATACCAGTACCTGCTTCCCACTATCTAGATTAGTATTGATTTCTTCCATAAATTGGGTGAGAGCCGTTACCGTACTCCGGCCTTTTCTGAAGCCGTGCTGTGCATCGGTCAGGATATTATATTTCTCTAAAAACCTGACCAACTAATATTTTTTCGACGATTTTATTAATTACTAGCTGATGCCCGCGACTTCGTCCGCGTGGATATACCAAGTTTCATCGAAATAACTTGAGAAATGACGGACTTTTATACAAACTTTCAACCCCTATTTCACCCCTTTGGGGGTGGAATTTTGAAAATCTGTGAAACACGTGTTTTCATTTTTAACCCGCAGCTCATATACTAAGTTATGGATATAACTTGAGAAATGAAGGACTTTCATACAAACTTTCAACCCCTATTTAACCCCTTCGGGGGTAAAATTTACAAAAACTGTGAAACACGTATTTCTTCATTTTTAACAGGTAGCTTGTATACCAAGTTTCATCGATATAACTTGAGAAATGAAGGACCTTCATACAAACTTTCAACCCCTATTTCACCCCTTTGAGAGTGAAATTTTGAAAAACTGTGAAACACGTATGTCTTCATTTTTACCAAGTTTCATGGCTATAACTTGAGAAATGAAGGACTTACATACAAACTTTCAACCCCTATTTCACCCCTTCAGGGGTTAAATTTACAAAAACTGTGAAACGCTTATTTCTTCATTTTCAACCGGTAGCTTGTATACCAAGTTTAATCGATTAAGTTGAGAAATGACGGACTTTCATACAAACTTTCACCCCCTATTTCACCCCCTTAGGGATGGAATTTTGAAGAACTGTGACACACGTACTTCTTTATTTTTTACCGTAAGCCAAAATAAAAAGTTTCGTTGATATAACTTGTAAAACATCTTGAGAAACGAAGGACTTTCATACCAACTTTCATCCCCTATTTCACCCTTTTGGGGGTCGAATTTTCAAAAACTGTGTAACACGTACGTCTCCATTTTCAACCCGCAGCTCATATATCAAGTTTCATGGTTATAACTTGAGAAATGAAGGACTTTCATACAAACTTTCAACCCCTATTTCACCCCTTCGGGGGTAGAATTTCGGGATAAAAAGTATCCTATGTCCTACCTCGTAGTATGGGCTCGAATCGTGCCAAGTTTCGTTTGAATTCATTCAGTAGTTTCGGCGTGATGCGCGGCCAAGATACAGACAGACAGACAGACAGACAGACAGACAGACAGACAAAAATGAAAAAAATTACAGATTTGGCTTCAGTATCGAATAATGAGTGCCCTCCAAAAAAAATTTTCAAAATATCTTCAATGTACAGAATTGGACCTGTTACAGTTTTATTATAAGTATAGATGATAGTATAGCTATTGGCCTATAGTTTGTGTAATGCAAGTGATTACCGCCTTTATAAATTGGTCGAATTAAGTATTGATTTTTTTAAAATTTCGGGATACAAACCTTTTTGAATACTCATATTTACAAAATTCGCCAAAATTGGGCTCAACTGCTTACTTACATATTTAATATCTTGTACTCTAATTTTATCAAAACCTGGGGCTTTCTTTATATTTAATTTACAAATATTTTTTTCAATTTCTTTTGCACCTACTTTAATAAATCTAAAAGATACATCACTCGGCTTCACATACGAATTTCTATCCAAAAATTTTACTGAACAAATATGCCTTATCTTTAAAATTTCCTGAGTAAAGGTTTTAGAAAATTCATTGCAAATAGTGTACTTAAACGTTACTTATTTTACCTAAATATTTCATAATCACACTGTCAACATTTGGTTTTATTCGCCCTAACCAGCTATTAATAGTAAGCCAAACCTTTCTATACTTAGTCTCCATTACAATCTTTAACTTCCTGTCTTCTGTATTTATTTTTAGCTATATTTATGGATTTATTTACTTTATTTCTGAATCTGGTATATTCTAAACGCTTATTCATATTAGTTGGTGAAGCCTTCCATGATCGAAATAAATCGTCCCTTCTTAATATCATACCCTCTTATTAATAAACGTGGAATAGCGGTGGAATAGTTAAACCCTGTTTTGTCTTTTTCCTTCGAATGTCAAATTACAGTTGACACACAAAGACAAAACAGGTTATAACTATTCCACCGCTATTCCACGTTTATTAAAAAGAGGGATACAGTATAACCTTGTATTTATCCACGGCTGTGTTACTCTAATATTTCTTATAGTAGGTATTTGATTTCATACTATCCTTATAAATACCGCTAAATAACAAATATAATTTATTATACAATACTAATGGGCAAAGAACAAGTAGAAACTGAGTCCAATCGACATTATCTAATTTTTCCTTTAACTTTATCACATATCACCAGCTTTTTACCATACCTGTCTGTAATCTGTATCACAATTCCGTAACTCACGGTCAAGGTCCAACGTCACTCCAATCACGTGGTGATCGGCAGTCTGATTACGTTTGGGGTTGTTTCATCTTGGGCCAGGTACTTGTACAGTATTCCAAAAAATAGTATAAAATCATAGAAAACAAAATAAAATATGCTTTTTTGCAGTTTTACAGTGATTAAGAGGTACAAAAATAAAATGTTTAATTAGGTACATTTCTAGAATAGCAACTCTCGCAGCGCATCCATCGATCCATCTGACTGCTGTTGAATATTTTAAGGTTAATTCTCATTTCTCAGGTTATTATTATGTCAAATGTCATCATGACACGTGTAATATACATCAATGTCAAAATGGACGCATGTTGTTGCGCTTTTATTTTGCAAAATAATTTCGCATTGTACCTCGTAAATTGAACTTTTTAGTAAGAAATAAAGAAAAAAGTGTTACTATTTTATGACCCTGAACATTTTAAAATACCGTACAAATACCTGGCCCAGGCTCCATATAAATTTGAAACAACCCCTTTGCAGTAGCGACAGCAACCACTACGCGATCGGTCACAAAACGTCACTAGAATTCGTATTACGCAAGCCGATCGCACGTCTATTGCTCGCCTGTCGCAGAATGCACTTTTCATGCACTTTTGCTATCGATAGCCGCTGTTACGTAATACAAAATTGCCGTTTGACAGCAGCGATCGCGAGATTTACGTCTGTCGCAAGCCTGTCGCGAGATACGTAATCAGCCCGCGGAGATATTGCATTCTAGTAGAAACGATTTTACAGCTGTATTCTCGTAGCTACGCCGCTGTCTCGCTCGCACCCACGCATGATCAATACACGATTGGTCGAGACGGCCCTCGACTATCGCTTCGCGCGTTGCTTCCACAGTAGGTATCGCACATTGCAGCCCGTGTTCACACAAGGTGTTTTTGTAATTAATCGAAGTCGAATTTATCTTGTGTTCCGAAATATCTATGTTTACGTCTCCGATCATTAGTAGGTATGTCCTCATGACTTGGGATACTTTTCAGCAGTACATTTATTTGTTCCATAAAGTGCAATTTATTCTTCCTTGGCGGCCTATATAGTGCGATAATATGTAAACAAACATTCCATAAATTTAACGTTCCATGAATTGATTCAACTGCCGTAGTACGAGTTTCTTCAAATTTTTCTTTTACGTACCTATAATAATATCCCTCCCCCTCTAGTTAATTCTCTCGTTCTAGCATAGGTCGTATACCCATCTATGGGATATAGGGGTAACTCATCTTCCTTTATATTTATTTCTGATAGTATAATTATGTGTATTTGGTATTTTAATTTATCAATTAGGATCAATAACTCGTTAAAGTTCTTACGAATCGATCTTATATTTAAATGAAGAATGCAAAGTCCTTTTGTTTTAAAAGTTGTGTATTTATCCCATTCTTCAATATTTTTAAATCTTTTAAATTCTATATCAGGTGAAAAGTCAATTAGATCGTTAAATTTTAAATCTTAAATAATCACGTAGTGTGTACCCGACGCTTACTTGCAAACAGTGTTCAACCGACTATTTTTTCTATATCGTTTTCACACCTGATTCGGTAGATTTTCTTCTCATTTTCTTTTCTAGCCAATATATTAGAGTTCTGTACCCACACATATTTACATATGCCTTTTAACTGTGTCTTGGCAGACCAGAATAACTGACGCTTAAAGCGCGGTAGGTCTTCGTTTATGTGGATCGGATTTTCACAATTGTTTTTATAAATGTCACCGTTCGTGATTGGAGTTTTCCGGGATTGAATCCACTGGTCCCTGGCAGCTTTGGTTTTTAATTTCACTATAACAGGTTGCGGTTTTTTATCATCTGATTTTTCTCGTCCTACCCTGTATGCATCCTTGATATTCTCTGGGTTTAATTTCAGTTTTTGGGCAATTTCACGCACCACCTGCCCCAGCTGAGCACCATTCTCATTTTCTTGCCTGTCCAAACCTATAATTTCCACGTTATTGGATTTCATGCCTTGCTCAATTTCTAAAAGCCTTCCTTCCAGCGCCTTATTGCACTTATCTAGATAAATATTCTTTTGTTCCAGAGACTTTATTTTTTTCTCCGCTTTATTTATTTATTTATTTATTTTTGTATTTCGGTATACCAACGGCGAGTACTTACACAAAGCTTAAATAAAAAATAGTACATAAGTAATTAATAATATAAATAAATAAACTAATATTAGTAACTAGACTAGTGGTTCGCCCCGAACTGAGACCTCGCGGTATCCATAAACTTGTACAGAGCGCCATCTATTGACACATTGTGAAGTTCTGTTAAAAATACGGCAGCTCATTAAAAATTAAATAATTTCGTTTCCCTATAATATTTATAGGGTATCGTACATACCTAAACGTATAAGAATGGGCAGACGAAATTGAGCTCTAATTCAATGATTTTATGGTTTATTTTACTTTGACGAAAATCTTAAACGTTTGATCGGCCATTCTTACATGATTGGGAAGTTACATGATCGCACTTCTGCTCAGGGCGATGGCCTAACTACTAACGAGATCGATATTCGATACGCTTTGTGACGCCTCCAGGACCCGCCCGCGAAGTGCGACCCACACGCATTTTCATTTTATATCTGACTAGCTGATACCCGTGCTTCGTCCGCGTGGTTAAAGTTTTTTGATTCCCACGGGAACTCCCCAATTTTCTGGGATAAAAAGTAGCCTATGTCACTCTCCGGTCCTTATAATAACTATATACCCATGCCAAAAATCAAGTCGATCCGTTGGTCCGTTGCGGCGTGATTGAAGGACAAATAATCATTAAACTGTATATTGATTATTGAATGAAACACCAGAAAGGGTGTTTTTGGCTTTTTGCCAAAAATTAAATTTCTAGATTAATACTTTAAAATTTAGAGTGTAGAGTCTCAGTCGTAATCACTCACGCCCGCAAGGGCGTGGGTGAGCATGATCGGGGCAGAGCCCCCTGCATGCGGGATCAACCGCCTGGCGTCAATACGCCAGGGATTTTGGGTCGGCCGAAAGGGCCTATCGAGGACAAGTGGTGGACTCAGTGCCGTCGCGGACCGGCCCTACCGGGTGAGACCCTATAAAGGGAGGCCCAGCAGGGACCTACCAGCGGTCAGGCGGGAGTCCACCATTGTGCTAGGTCGGTCTGTATGTCATCACCGAGGGCTCAGACGCATGAGGAGAGCAGCTTCCCGATGCCTTCGGTGATGTTGATGGTGGGGTCCTTGCCGGCGCGTATGGCCGTCAGGACGTCCAGCAGGATTCCTATAGCGGAGTCGAGGACGGCGTTCTTGTCTTTTCCCCCCTGGCTCTTCTCGACGGTCGGGACCTGCTTGCGGTCCGCCGAGGGAGGGGGGTTTTGGTTCAGGGGGGGCTCCTGCTCCGGTCGCCTCTTTTTTCCTCTGTTACCCCTGGGTCTCCGTTTCCTTTGCTTCGGAGGCTCGGTTCCGCGCTTCTTAGCGTCGTTGGCAGGGGTCCTTATGGTTGAACCCTGGGCAGGCTTATTGGCGGACGTCTTCTCCGACTGGGACTCCTCTTGAAGCGGCCGCACGGTAGAAGCGATCGTGCCGGCTCGCTTGTTCCGCGCCTCCTTCCTGAACACCGGGCATGAGGCGTGGTTGGCAGGGTGTTGGCCGCTGCAGTTGGCGCACGTAGCTGGTTCGGCTAGTGGGCGCGGGCATTCGTGGGCGCTGTGTTCTCCGCCACAGCGCACGCATGCCAGCTGACGGTGGCAGTTTTGGGAGGAGTGGCGGAATTTCTGGCAGCGATGGCATTGAGCGGGGCCCTTCCTCCCCTCCACGCCTCGATCGTCACTCCTTGCATGCACAGAATCTCCCTGACGTCGTAGATGGCCGGCGTCAGGTTCGGGGTCCTGCGAAGAATTGCGAGGAAGATGCAGCCCGGCCTGCCTCTCCTCGCGCGAATGGGTCGAACGTACTCGACGTCAAACCCCTGGCTGTCTAGGTCCTCCTTGATTTGTTCTGGATTCGTATCAGCCGGGAGGCCGCGGATCGCGACCTTCAGGCTACGCTCGGCTGGGAGGGAATAAGAGAACCACGCTATCTTTTCTGTCTGCTCCAGCGATGTGAGATACCGCTGGAGCAGTCTAAACTCTTCATCCCCCTGGGGAGTGAATTTTACCCCCTTGCCGAAAGGGCGGGCGCTGGGCGATCTGCCCAGGGAGTTCTTGATGATCTTAAAGTGGTGAGCCCAGTTGGGTAGGCTCTCCACAATAAGAGGAGGATAGCGTGGCTTACCAGTTTTGGTTGGCTGGCTGGACGCTTGTGGTGCGCCTGAAGGGGCGGCGGTGGGCTTCGGTGGGACGTTGCTGGGTTTCCCTGCACGGGATGCGTAGGTAGGCGGGGGAGGCGAGGGGGGCCGCTCACCAGCGGTCTCCGCCTCATCCGCGCTCATCTCGACGTCAGTGTTGGGGTTTGTGGCGGCACGGACGACACGTTTCCGCTTTGCCTCTGCATCTTCGTCGTCGGAGTCGTACCGCGGCCTACGGCTTGCCTGCGCAGGCGCACATTTCGCCGCGCAGGCTGCGAGGTTGTCCACGATACTTTCTTCCTGCTCCGAGAGCTGCTGCACTGGTACTGCGTTTTCCTCTATCTCGTATCTAATTTGTGCGTACATTTCTTCCGGGATTCGGCCCATGCTTTTCAGCGATTCCAGCAAAATTAAGGCCGACTTGTCCTTGCACCTGGGCGAAAGGTCTGTCCCAGATGGGGGCGTCACTGGGTCCTCGTCGAGCAGTGGCATAGACCACGCTCCAGACTGTTCTCCGGATTCTGCAGGGGTCGCGGCGATACACGCGCGCGGGTCGCGTTCTCGAGCCGCTGGCGCGTACTCGGGTACAGCGGGCACAGCGGCGAGCGAGTGTGACGCGGCGGCGGCGGCCGCACGGGCGGCGTGTGCTCGAGCTACAGGCGCCACGCACTCGGGTGGGGCAGGCACTGAAGCGAGCGACGCGGCGGCGCGGCTGGTGGTTGCGGGACGCGAGGCGGCGGGGGGCGCGGCGGCATAGGGGCGCGCGGTCGGGCGGGAGGCGGGCGCGGGACGCGCGGGTGCGCCTGCGCAGAGCGGCCGGCGGAGTCGAACACGACTGTGCTGACGTCACGCGGCTGTGCGCTGGACGCGGGGGCTCCGGCGATGTCCTTCCATCCTGGTCCACTATGGGTAGTCCTCGGACGTCTGGGATCGCGCGGGTGTGGAGCTTGGCCCTGAGAAGGGCCTTTGGATGTTCCCGGGGTCGGGTCCATGTTGGAGGCTTCTTGGAGCAGTCGACGCGCTGCCTTCGGCTACCACGGGCTCGTGGTGCCGGGCATGCTTGGGTAGGCGAGCTAACTCCGCGAAAAACACGCGGGCGAAACTTAGGTGTATTTTCCTATGAAAGTCACTATAAGTTTCCGAACACTTCAGGCACGTGCGCACGGGACGACTGCGACCATCCGAGTGTAGAGTCAGCACAGAAACAACTATACATACTACTGATAACGCGAAGTGCCAGCGCGATGCAACTCCAGCCAGCGCCATCTATCGGCGGCTTGCAGTATCAGTTATTGACAACGTCCTCGGCGCAGATCTCTCAGTTTGTGATTTCGTAAAAAAAAAAGCAACTTTGCCATAAACTGATTGAGATTGCGTTTAGTTTCGGTTCCGCGTACCCTGCTTCCGTGTTCCCCGGTGCCAGTTGTACTCACTGCTTGCAGTTTGAGGAAGCGGCCGGGTCGAATCCGCGTAAGTTACTGCCCCCGACCGGGAAGAAAACGCCTCGTATCCCTAGTGCCCTTTTTCTTGAGGAAAAAGGCGCACGGGATCAAACCCTTCTGCCTACGCCCTCCACACCACGCAGGGCTGACCAGCATACTCCGGTCCGCGGGCGCCTAAGCTGGGCCTGCCCTCGGGGTCTCACCTGGCTGGGTTGCACGCGAGGAGTTGCAGGTCACCCTGCAAGGGCAGCAGTTTTTATTCGATTTTATCCTTTTTAACTATTTTAAACCGTTTTAAACAATTTTAACAATTTTAATTTTAAACCTATTTTAACCGGCCGCCGCCATGGCCGACAAACAACCGCTCGACCAGAGGCCGCCGAAACAGGGAATAGGACGAACGGGGATTCCGCGCGCAGTGGTACGCCGGAATATAATGACCACTCCATTACCCCGTTCCCTGTTGCCGAGACCACCAGACGTCCTCCGACCACGACCACCACTGCCGCTACCACCACGCCGAGAGAATCGGTCGCAAGCGGAGATAGCGACGACGACACGCCAGCCATCGTGGCCAGCGTAGATGTACCTACGCTTGGCTTCGAGATGGCCAAGCGAGCGCGGCGACCACCTCGTCCACTGGGGTCTCTAATGGGAGGCCTCGTATGGCCACCTTTGACGGTACTTCTGAGGCCGGAGTACCCCAGGGCAGCTGCCTATCCCCGTGTCTCTACGCGGTGTACACGGACGACATCCCTACCCTCGCCGACCATCTGCGCGAGGGGGAGGAAGACGTGCTGTTCTCGCTTTACGCTGACGACAGCGCGTACTTCGCGTCGTCGTTCCATCAAATCGTCGCTACAAATCGCATGCAACGTCTGCTGGACTTGCTTCCGGAGTGGCTGGACAAGTGGAGAATGGCCGTCAACATGGGGAAGACGACCGCCATTTTGTTCGGCGCCCGGAAGCACATGCGTCAGCTCCAACTGCGAGGCCAGGACATAGAGTGGCAGACTTCGGTGCGCTACTTGGGGTGCCACATTGACGCCGGCCTGGCCATGGTCCCCATGGTTAACCATGTTGTGAACCACGCCACGGCTGCCGCGTCGATGCTGCACCAGGTCCTCACCTCAAGCCTCTCATCGAAGACCAAGCTCCGGATTTACGGAGCCTATGTCCGCTCGCGGCTGACGTACGCGGCTCCTGCCTGGTATGCGCTGTGCTCTGTATACCAGAAGAGCCGCCTACAGGTCCGGCAGAACAAGTGCCTGCGCCAAATCGTGGGAGCTCCGAGGTACGTGAGGAACGCCGTGATCCATCGCGACCTCAAGACGCCCACCGTGGAGGAGTACGTCCGTACGCTCGCGCGGCGCATGTTTGCGCGCGCGGACAACGGGCCGTACGAACACCTCCACGGGATCGCACCGCCGACCACCCGACCTCCGACCGGGCGTCCACTGCCTCGAGAGCTCCTGCGATCGCCATCACCTGCGCGGCACGCGGGCGATCGTAGCGACGACGACGACGCGACACTCACCGGACTAGACACCAACTCCGCGCGCGGCGGCGAACCTATCGCCCACGACGCGGAGTCCATCGGATTTGACACCATCTCGGCGCGCGAGAGCGACCCCATTGCCCGCAGCGCCGAGACACCTGGACGAGACACGGGTCCTGCACGCGGAGGTGATGACGTCACCCGCAGTGCGGACACAACACCGGAAACGACACCCGACCTAGGGGCCCGTAGCCTACAAGGCAGGCCCTAGCCGGTTTACTCGGCTTTAAGATTTTCACCGGGGCACAATGTTGCCCCGCGCCCCACCCGGGTAAGGAGGCCCAGCCTCGAGGCCCGTACCCCCGCTGGGCCCTCACGGGCCAACCGGAGAAGCCCCAGACAGCAGCGGCGCAGGGCTCCGCGGCCTACGAGGCAGGCCCGAGCCGACACAAGCTCACCCCGCGCGGAGAGGCCCGGCCTCCAAGCCCGCGCCCCCGCTTGGCCCTCAGCCTCTCGCCAGCCGCGGAAGACCCTCGATTGACGCAGTGCTCCGTGTTCGATTCCCGGCAGTGGAAATAATACATGCAAATAAGCACTGCCTACCCTAAAAATATTGAGTTATTAGTAACTAGATGATGCCCGCGACTTCGTCCGCGTGGATAAAGATTATGGATTCCCGAGGGAACTCTTAAATTTTCCGGGATAAAAAGTATGGTAGCCTAGCCTATGTCTTTCCCCGGGATGTAAACTATCCCAGTACCAAATTTCATCAAAATCGGTTGAACAGATGGGCCGTGAAAGCGTAGCAGACAGACACACTTTCGCATTTATAATATTAGTATGGAAGTAAGAAGTAAGAAGTAAGTATTAACATTAATAATTATTATGTAGGTATAGCTTACTATACTTATGTATAGTACCTATTATAAATAGAAACTGAGACGTATTCCTGCAGTCAAATAATTGTTAGCTGCCCTATAAAAAAGTGCCGGGTTCGATTCCCGACGGCATATTTGGAATTTATAATTTTTCAATATCTTAGCTTGGCCACAGATATAATAATACTACACGGCTTGGCTCTACTCCTATGAGTGTATTGAATAAGAAAAACAAAGTAAAAAATTTAATTCATTTATTTGACAATAATTTACTGACATCTATGTAACTGTACAAAAAATAACATTCTTACCTAGGAATAAAACTTAACCATTGTTATTATTTACAATCGTTAAAAAAAGCTTAATACATATACACAAAAGTGTCAGAATAGTACATTATTGCAAAGGCGGGGAAATAGGCAATTGCAGGTCGAGTATGAGTTTGAAGGCCGAGCCGTAGGCAAGGACTTCACTAATACGAGACAGGCAATTGCCATTTCCGCCGAGGCATATATAGTGCTTTTCTCAAAAGAATGCAGGGAAATAAATAGTACATTACACATCTAGGGCAGTAAAATAAGAAATGTCTCAGATCACATGTAATTGTTGTCCGAGGCGAAGCCGAGGTCAATAAACATGTGATCTGAGGCTTTCTTATTTACTGCCCGTGGTGTGTATACTATTTTTCTCCTCGACGGAGGCGGAAAGCGGCATTTTCGTTTAGCGCAGCGGGAGGAAAATTGACGCTTTCCGCCCGGAGGTGAGAAAACATACTTTTTATATTATCATAAAATTTTCATATACTTTCATGTATTTTTTTTTTGACTTCGCTGGAAGCAGGTTTTCCATTGCCAATTTGGCTTCTTATCTTAAATCTGGTGGAGTACAATCAATCTCCATTTCACTCTCTGAACCGTTGGAAACCATTTTAATTATTATTAAATTTATATTCAATAAGTATGTAAATAACAAATCAAGACGAATTTTCAGCTTTGCCGCCAACTTTTTTTTTATCATCTGTGCCGACAGGCAAACGCATTTATGGCTATACAGCCACGTAAACGCAGTTTGTACTAAGCAAAGAGACTATGGTATGCCAAGAATGACAAAAGAGATCCGCAGCCTGATTACGTAAAATTTGCAGTAGCGATAAGCGACAGCAGTAGCAATGCGACAGCAATCACTACGAAATCGGTCGCAAAACATCACTAGATTCGTATTACGCAAGCCGATCGCACGTCTATTGCTCGCCTGTCGCAAAATGCACTTTTCATGCACTTTTGCTATCGATAGCCGCTGTTAAGTAATACAAAATTGCCGTTTGACAGCAGCGAGCGCGAGATTTACGCCTGTCGCAAGCCGGTCGCGAGATACGTAATCAGCCCGCCGATCAAATAGTATCTAATAACCCCAGCACGCCTTTTCATACAACATTGCAGGAGCGTTGTAATGTTCCAAATTCAAAAAAAGGCTAATTTTATAATTTTTATTACAGTGCTTCACACACGAGGAAAGTTTCTAAACTTACTTAAATATACATATCAAAAATTTCGGAACCGGCAGGATTTGAACCTGCGTCTCTCTGGGAATCGCGCCCTGAGCGCCTTGACCACTCGGCCACGGTTCACTTACCTGCCAGTGACGAAATTTGAGATATGCATCTTTAATCCAGTCTTTTTACGCGACTGTCTATGCCATCCAGTAGCGATATATTAAAGTATCGAAACTACTTTCAAAGGCCCATATTCGATGGAACTCTTTGAACAAGGAATGACACATTTTGCGTTTTACTAATTTTATAATTTTTATTACAGTGCTTCACACACGAGGAAAGTTTCTAAACTTACATAAATATTCTAAAAGAGAAATGCTAAGATATTGAAAAATTATAATTTCGTCACTGGCAGGTAAGTGAACCGTGGCCGAGTGGTCAAGGCGCTCAGGGCGCGATTCCCAGAGAGACGCAGGTTCAAATCCTGCCGGTTCCGAAATTTTTGATATGTATATTTAAGTAAGTTCAAAAAACGCTCCTGCTATGGATTTGATTTTCTTTGTCCGAAAATTTGATACTTCGCGTATTCTTTTTTCAAAATAATATTATAGACCTACATGCGTGTGGTGATGGATAGGGTTTTAAGATGCAAACTAACAATATGTAATACACAGACTCGACCATTTATTAAGGAAGAAACACAATAACATATAAGATATATTAAATTAATTGCAATGTAACAATATAACAACAACTAGATCCATAACCACTCGCGACCAAGGTATAAAGATAGGTCTACTTTCTGTTTTTATTCCACATAATAATAATCATAATAATGCTGTAAATAATTTCCCTATTCACTGTGACTATGCCCCTCTTGTGGAAATTAATTCAATTAACCTTAATGATGATATTGTATTAAAAGAGCTTAAATCTGTTAACACTCGCAAAGGAGCTGGCCACGACAATATTCATCCCATTTTAATTTCTAAATGCGCCGAAGAACTGCTAAAACCCGTAGCTAGTATTTACCGCTTATCTATTAATACAGGCGTCTTTCCCAAAATCTGGAAACAAGCACTCGTAACACCTATACCTAAAAACGCACAAAAGAACTTAATTACTCAATACAGGCCTATTTCTAAATTATGTATTCTAGGAAAGCTTTTGGAAAAAATTGTCACCAATCAACTATCTTTAGTCATGAAGAATCATTTTACCGAACATCAGCACGGTTTCATGAAGTCACGTAGTGTTGAGAGTAACTTAGCTGTTTTCACTGACTTTTTATCTCGCTCTATGGACAAAAACATTCAGGTAGATGCTGTGTACACCGATTTTTCTAAAGCCTTCGATAAAATCAACCATGACTTACTTCTTGAGAAACTTTGGAAACTCGGTGTCCACGGCAATCTGCTCAGATGGATAGAATCTTATATCAAAAATCGTAGCCAAGCTGTTTGCCTAAAGGGTTACATGTCGAAATATTTGTCTGTTCCTTCTGGTGTTCCGCAAGGTTCCCATTTGGGTCCAGTACTTTTCTCATTGTACATAAATGACATAGGAGATTCTTTGAATAGTAGTAATTATCTTTTATATGCGGATGACACAAAAATTTTCAGAGCTATTACGACCTTTGAAGACTGTCATAAACTACAAATGGATCTTGATAATTTATTTCACTACTGTGCTCGCAATCAGCTCTTTTTAAATTCAGACAAATGTAGTGTTATATCTTTCACCAGGAAAAAATCCCCTATAAAATTTAATTATAATCTTTGTAATAATACTCTTAAACGTGTCAGCCAGGTTCGCGACCTAGGTATAACCTTGGACGATCATCTAACTTTCAACTTACACATAGATAAAATTGTCCTACGCGCGTTTAGAAATTTGGGATTTATTAATCGAATAACCAAACCGTTCAGTAAGACCATTACACTAAAAATTCTATATTTTGCTTTCGTTCGTTCAATATTAGATTTCAGCTGTGTCATCTGGAGCCCCTCTTATAAACATCATATTAATAGAATCGAAAAAGTCCAACGAAAATTCATTAGAATCCTAAACTTTCGTTGTAATCACCATAGTAACTCCTATGACAATTCTTTAGCATATCATCGCATATTGAGCCTTCATAATCGTCGGAAACTGTTCGATATAGCATTCCTACACAAGATAATTAATGGTAAAATTGATTGCTCTGTATTACTATCCAAACTCAACTTTTTATGCCGAACTAAACTCCCCGTTCGTCCCAACCGTAAAATAAATCTATTCTCGCCCCCTATTCTACATAAAAACTACACACGCAACTGTTACGTTTGTCGTTCGACTACCCTATTTAACAAGGAGTTCTCTGATCTAGATCTATTTTGTAGCTCACTAAAAGGAATTAAAACTGCATGTATTAAAAAACTTATATGATCATGTGTACTTAATTGTAATATTCTTGGTATTCATTAATGTGACTATATTGCAAAATTGTTAACACTACATAATTATAATATTTGTATTGTATGCCTTAGTATTAATTATATGATAAAAATGCTGTTTTAGTGTTGTAATTCTAACTTTGTTTTCTGTTCTGCTCAATCTGTAAACTTAAATGTGACTTATCTCTACTTTAGAAACTTTTCGGCACTGTTTGTCTACTATATTTCTTTATCCTGTAACCATTTAATTATTTCTGTAAGTAATGACTGTTTGTTGCCAAAATAAATAAATAAAAAAAAAAAAAAAACACTTGCTACTCAAGGCAAATCTGAGTATCGAATGGTTAAAGACTTTGAAGTTGTTATAATGTAAATTCCAAAGCAGTATTGTGACGTCATGCCATTAATGGCGGAAAACCACGCGTATAGACTACTTTGCCGCGCCACAGGTTCAGCGCCATCTGTAGTCAGCAAGCGGCACTAACATCGAGCGGCGCTGTCATCTAGCGGCGCTAACACTCGGCCATCAGACCACGCGTGCGTCCCGAACGCGTTCATGTCTGGTGTATTTGCTGAGAACAAAAAACGAAATGTTACAATTTCTGTTAACCATCCGTTCATCCCAAATGTGTACAATGAATTCGGGACAAACGGTTAACTTGTGACAACGCAAATGTAAGATTCACAATATGGAATAAACCACTTGAAAATCTAAAGACCAGTAAAGGTCGTCAAACATGTTAACGATTGAAACCATATTGAAATCTTAAGTTCGAAAGCAAATACATTAGACAAATGAAACAAAACAAGTTAAGGCGCAGATACTTTACTATGAAACTTAATATTTTTCGCTAACACTCGGCCTTTTGTTTTGCTCACCGTCCAACGTATGATAAAATTGTATTCATGATTCGTTAACTAATGTCAATCCCTTTCGCTTCATTATAGACTTGCATATGTGATTAATGCGCAATACGTGCAAGATGAATCGCCGGCATAATCCACTTACACGTTGTACTTGTGTATCATGGTTTCTATAACAAGTGATGTACACATACAGTATCACTAGTTTTGTACACCATGTACCCTGTATCGTAAACAAGCGGTTGTAATTTGTAAACTCTCATCTCCGCTTAGGGTAAGTACTACTCATCCCTCACATTGCAACCGATACGCAAAGCGAAAGTATCAACTCGTAAAGTAAATTTTATCAAATGTACCGTATATTGTGCAAAGTGGATTTCCTACATACCACGTGACCTTATGGTACATGCAAACATCATTAAACCATTTGATACAAATTGCTAAGTAACTTGGGTGTCTGCTCGTAAAGTAAATTTTATCAAATGTACCGTATATTGTGCAAAGTGGATTTCCTACATACCACGTGACCTTATGGTACATGCAAACATCATTAAACCATTTGATACAAATTACTAAGTAACTTTGTAGTGTAAATCTAGTAATGTACATAGCCACAGTTAATTGTCAAGTAAAGTGGGTGTACGACATACCACATGGTGCGCGAAAAGCTGTACACAGTTTACAGTTTGATTCCAAAAATGCTACGAACGTTTTAGCCACAATATTTTGTGTATATTTATCGTAATATTTCATTTCTCAAAAGTCCAGTATAATAATTTAGACAGTTAAAATTTCATGTGTAAATTCAATTGCCAAGTTTAAAATTAAAATGTTTCAAAATGCGTTAAGCGTTAATAACCGTAACGAGATATTATTGTAAAATGAATAATCGTAACGTTATATTACTGTAAAAACTGATTTTTCAATATTCAAATTGAAAATGTCTAAAAATTTTCGTAAAACGGAAGTAACATTCCAAATTGTATATTCAATTCGTTAAATGTAAAGAATCAAAATTGTTCGTGAACCGGAAGTAACGTTCCAAATTATTGTAAGTATATTCAATTCGTTAAATGTAAAGAATCAAATTTGTTCATAAACCGGAAGTAACATTCCGAATGAAAATTCAATAAATGTAAACTAAATTGGAGTTAACTGATGACCTTTAATGTTAATGTAATTATTTGTTCAGTATTGATTCAGTTCGGATATGCTGAATCATCGTTAAGTGTAATTTTAATTTGTGAAAAATTAATTTCATTTCAAAAGTAATATTTTAACCCACAACTAATATAATCCGTAAATTATTATGTACCTACCTTCGTTACTCACCGTTTATATATTTTAGAATTGTAGGTAGTCCGAAAAAAATATTATTCGCACGTGGATTGTTAATACAATGTAGAAGAATCGATTCAAGTATCAACACGATTCGTAATTAATGGAAACTCAGTTCGAAAAATGATATTTTTAAGTTATAAAACTAATTTCAATTTTAAAAAAAACATTGTAGGTACAATTTGAAATAAATTCGTAACTATTTAGTGTTACTTCTCGGAATTGAAAATAAAATATATTTATTCATGGAAGCCGCTATGTAAACTTGAGCTTGTCTTTAACGTCACTTTGAAATCAAAAGCAATTCTTTTATGATAACTTTTAGCACAGTAAACAGATAAAACTTTTAGCTTGAATAAGTACCGCTCGGCATCTCTGACAATTAACACACTAAGAAACCATATATATATACTTTCCCTATGGTTCTAGTTAATCTAAATATATAAAAGGCAAAGGTGACTGACTGACTGACTGACTGACTGACTGATCTATCAACGCACAGCTCGAACCACTGGTCGGATCGGGTTGAAATTTTGCACTCAGATAGCTATTAAATCGTAGGCATCCGCTAAGAAAGGGTTTTTGAAAATTGCAACCCCAAAAGGGTTAAATGGGGGTTGAAAGTTTGTATAAAAGTTCGTCATAATTTAATAGGCTACTTTTTATCCCGGAAAATTAAAGAGTTCCCGCGGGAATCTAAAAACCTCTAACCACGCGGACGAAGTCGCGGGCATCAGCTAGTTACGTAATAAGATGCAAAAGTGAAGGTAATAATAAAAAATAAATTAACCGAGCTCTATCAAAGGAAATTTTTACTCATCGAGCGTTAACTACATTATCGTTGTAATACTCGTTATCTCATCGAGCGTTAACAAGCACATACGTAAACTACCTACTTTCAAAAGAAAAAAAAAAATTACAGCTAAGAGGCAGTGCAATGCGTTTACCTCTGTTAAATTAATGTCGTTAACCCACATTTGTAATTTGTAAAGAAATGTTCAAAAACTTACAGTTTATCCTTTGATTACCAAACCAACTATGGGCGTCTTCTTCTTGAGCACTTCTGATATTATAGACCTACATGCGTGTGGTGATGGATAGGGTTTTAAGATGCAAACTAACAATATGTAATACACAGACTCGACCATTTATTAAGGAAGAAACACAATAACATATAAGATATATTAAATTAATTGCAATGTAACAATATAACAACAACTAGATCCATAACCACTCGCGACCAAGGTATAAAGATAGGTCTACTTTCTGTAACACTTGCTACTCAAGGCAAATCTGAGTATCGAATGGTTAAAGACTTTGAAGTTGTTATAATGTAAATTCCAAAGCAGTATTGTGACGTCATGCCATTAATGGCGGAAAACCACGCGTATAGACTACTTTGCCGCGCCACAGGTTCAGCGCCATCTGTAGTCAGCAAGCGGCACTAACATCGAGCGGCGCTAACAATAATGACAATATTTCCATGCATGTTTGAGAAAAATACTAAGTAATGCAGTGACTTCAAAACACTTGTGACAAAACATATATAATGTACTCTGTGTGACAAAATCCCAATGGCGAAGATTGCAAAATCCATACTAATATTATAAATGCGAAAGTGTGTCTGTCTGTCTGCTACGCTATAGCCCGAATAGCGCGCTATGATATTGCGCTACGTGTTATATTAACCACCTCTAATATTAACGAGATCAATATTCGTAATTCGATACACTTTTGACTATAAACTCCAACACCCGCCCGTGAAGTGCGAGTTGCGACCCACAAAATCCACAAACATCTTCATTTTCAACTAAATAATAATAAAGTAATAAACTTATGAATGAAACACCAGAAAGGGTGTTTTTGCCAAAAATTAATTTCGAGATATTATTCTTTATAATTTTGAGTGTAGAGTTAGCACAGAAACAACTATACATACTACTGATAACGCGAAGTGCCAGCGCGATGCAACTCCAGCCAGCGCCATCTATCGGCGGCTTGCAGTATCAGTTATTGACAACGTCCTCGGCGCAGGGCTCCGCGGCCTACGAGGTCGAGGCAGGTCCGAGCCGACACAAGCTCACCCCGCGCGAGGAGGCCCGGCCTCCAAGCCCTCAGCCTCTCGCCAGCCGGGGAAGACCCTCGATTGACGCAGTGCTCCGTGTTCGATTCCCGGCAGTGGAAATAATACATGCAAATAAGCACTGCCTACCCTAAAAATATTGAGTTATTAGTAACTAGACTAGTGGTTCGCCCCGAACTGAGACCTCGCGGTATCCATAAACTTGTACAGAGCGCCATCTATTTATGGTTTATTTTACTTTGACGAAAATCTTAAACGTTTGATCGGCCATTCTTACATGATTGGGAAGTTACATGATCGCACTTCTGCTCAGGGCGATGGCCTAACTACTAACGAGATCGATATTCGATACGCTTTGTGCCGCCTCCAGGACCCGCCCGCGAAGTGCGCTGTGCGACCCACACGCATCTTCATTTTATATCTGACTAGCTGATACCCGCGACTTCGTCCGCGTGGTTAAAGTTTTTTGATTCCCACGGGAACTCCCCAATTTTCCGGGATAAAAAGTACCTTAGGTCACTCTCCAGTCTCCAGGTCCTTCATAACAGCTATACCCATGCCAAAAATCACGTCGATCCGTTGGTACCAGTATATATAATGTACTCTGTGGTTGGTCCGTTGCGGCGTGATTGAAGGACAAACCAACAAACAAACACTTAACACACTTTCGCATTTATAATATTAGTATGATAAGTATATATATTATATAACTACATAATAATATTTGAAACACCAGAAAGAGTGTTTTTGCCAAAAATTATATAAGTACAAACTAATGTGCTGTATGAGACATGAGTAAAGTAACTTGTACTATTAAAGAAACCACTATAGTATACTACTAATAACGCGTAGGGCCAGCGCGGTTCAACTCCACACAGCGCCACCTGTCGGCGGCTTGCAGTATCAGTTTGTGACACCGTCCTCGGCGCAGGGCTCCGCGGCCTACGAGGCAGGCCCGAGCCGGCACAAGCTCACCCCGCGCCCCCCGCGCGAGGAGGCCCGGCCTCCAAGCCCGCCCCCCCGCTTGGCCCTCAGCCAAACAGTCAAACTGTGAACACAGTTTTGTAGGATAAAAGTTATTTTGTAAGCCTAAGTAACTTTTAATTTTTTTAAGAAAAAAATATGTTTATATAATTTATTTTTTAAGACGACTTCCCTGTAGTCGTGAGCGCTGCCCTATAAGAAAGTGCCGGGTTCGATTCGCGACGGGCAATTTTGGAATATGTAATTTTTTAATATCTTGGCTTGGCTAGACTCCGATGAGTGTATTCTATAAGAAAAACAAAGTAAAAAATTTAATTCATTTATTTGACAATTGACATCTATGTAACTGTACAAAAAATAACATTCTTACTTATGAATAAAACTTAACCATTGTTATTATTTACAATCGCTAAAAAAAGCTAAACATACACAAAAATTTTCAGAAATTAAAATACCGCACCATATTTTTCCCTAAACCTTAAAAAATACCCAGAATTAATTTTAAAAAACCAAACCAAGAGAAAAAATGCATATTTCATTAATTCATTTAAAAACCTGTAGAATAATATTATAGGGTGTCAAAATCCAAAGTAAAACACATTTATATTAAAATAAGTACAAAAACTATATTCAAGTACAATTTCGACATACGAGTAACTATTACAAAAAAATCTATCAAAATATAGACTTTAAAAAAAAATCAGAAAATAATGAACAAAAGAATATAATATTGTGAAAAAGATTATTCAATTAAACTGTGGTAACTTTTATGTAAAAATCCAAAACTGTTTAAGATTAATTTACATCACTATTTACATTAACAGCATTAATTGTTCTAATTGTTTTTATTTAAATAAAATATTAATTTTGAGGCACCTTAAATATTTTACATTTTCTGTACATTTTTATAAGACTTTCCAAATAGTATGACGTTCCCAGTTCGTATTTTTGACTTTTATAACATCTTAAAATAAATAAAAACACATTTCAAACATCATTATTCATTATACGTGAAAATTTATCAAATAAATGTAAAAATTATTGTAATTTTTACTATAAAAAAAATTAAAATATGTCAAACATTGAACAATTTTACAAAAAACTAACATCAATGTTATATTTTAAGAACTCTGTTTAAATGTAATAATTATAATCTTCCCGACCGAATTTCGGCCACAGCGGTCAATCTCCAGAGAGATTGGCCATCTGCGCGGGAGATATTATAGTGCACAAGTGTGTGCAGTGCATACACAGGTGCATTCTGTTCCTTTACTCTCACAGCCCGATGTGACGGAAAATCCGACACGACCGGAGAGAGATGAGGCGCAGGACCGACGGCTTAACGTGCTCTCCGATGCACGGGGGTGAAACACCGTAGTACTGAGAATTTCTTGTCAGAAAACCCCAATACTTATTATGGCCCGACCCGGGACTCGAACCCGCGACCTGGTCGGCCGCAGTCGAACATGCTAACCACTAGACCGACGAGGCAGCGAGTCTATGTAACACGTCTTTCTTTATGTGAGAGTAGATGACATAAAATTTTCAAATTCCAAACAATCAAATCTTAGATTTATCTGAATTTAACAATTCCTTAACACATTATCATACTTTGATAACACAATAGTAAAATTATTTGTTCGTTTTCACATTTTTAATTTTAAACTTGTCGGTTCTTCCTTTATTGATACTTCATGGGTTAATCTTATTTAGCATCAATGTTTAATAGTTCTAAATTGACATAACTCCGTAAGCAAACATCATTTATTAATATATAAAGTAATTATTAACATCTATTTAACATGAATTTCTTAAAATTTAATATTGATGTTAAACGTTCAGAAATTAACAACTCGCACCGCGCGAAGACTTTTATTCTAAAATTAGTAATCTAAAATCTTGCTTGCCAATGTTACCGTATAACAATAACCTTATTACAAATATGACATTGGTGAAGAAAAGTATATAATGTGTTTATTTTTTTTATAACTGTGAAGTTAACATAAACCGCAATTCGTCAATTCACAAACACAGTTTTATAATTTTATTACAGTGCTTCACACACGAGGAAAGTTTCTAAACAGTCGCGTAAAAAGACTGGATTATAAGATGCATATCTCAAATTTCGGCACTGGTAGGTAAGTGAACCGTGGCCGAGTGGTCAAAGGCGCTCAGCGCGCGATTCCCATAGAGACGCAGGTTCAAATCCTGCCGAATTTTTGATGTGTATTTAAGTAAGTTCACAAAGTATTGATTTCTCACAAAAATCACGTAAAAACGATCTTCCGAAAAGTTAACATTGAATGTTAAACGTTCAGAAATCAACAAATTACGGCGTGTAATCGCCGCCAAAACTATTTTCCAGCCTAAAGTTGTAATCCTGCGTTCCGTGAATAGTCCTAACATGGATTCTCAAGTAACTAGGTCTAGTGAAGAACTTGTAACAAATATGACACTGGTATTTTTTCAAACCAGTGTGCGTTTCTATATGCCTTTTTAGTTTGCCCCGTGTTATAAAGCCCTTGCCACACTGCTGGCATATGAAAGGTTTTTCTTTAGTGTGTGTGAAACTGTGCAGTTTCAAGTAGTAGTGCAGTTTGAACCCTTTGTTGCAGACGGTGCATACATGTTTTTTCTCCTCGTTTTTCTCGCTGTCTTCTATCGCTATTTTCGAGCCGTGGCTCTTCAGATGCTCTTCTAGGTAGTAGAAGTGTTGGAACACCTGAAAAAGAAATAAAACTGTTCATTTCTCACATTGATATGATGAAAAATAAATCCTGTTTTCATCTTAGTATTAGAGAAAGAGAAGAATGAAGAAGAGAATCTTAGTATAAGTGTTTTCTAGAAAGAAAACGCATACTCCACCTGGGTTAAATTATTTGAGTGTGACTCCTTTAAGAGGACCGCCTCTAAACGACATTTAACAATTTTTTATATATTTCATTCCACTACAAATTAGCCCTTGACTGCGATCTCTCTTGTTAGGGCTATAACAGTTATATTAAACCCATACCCCTAATAGGTTTCTACACGGCATCGTACCGGAATGCTAAATAGCTTGGCGGTACGTCTTTGCCGGTAGGGTGGTAACTAGCCACGGCCGAAGCCTCCCACCAGACCAGAGAAAATTCAGAAATTATAAATTCCGACATTGACCCTGCCGGGGGTCGAACCCAGGACTTCCCACAATAGCACCACAGCACTCACCACTGCGCCCAGGTAGGTTGTCAAACTTATCTGCTTACTAGTTGATGGCCGCGGTTTCGTCCGCGTGGATTGAGGTCTTTAGGCTCCCGCGGGAACTCTTATTTTCCGGGATAGAAAGATTCCAGACTATAATCTATCTATGTGCCAAATTTCATCCAGAACCGTTGAGCCGTTCTGGCGTGATTGAGTAACAAACATCCAAACTTTCGCATTTACAATATTAGTACCTATAGATAAATAAATAAATAAATAAAGTCTTTATTTGGGATTTGAACACAAAAACAAGGAACAAACAAAAATTTCAAAAAACATAAAATTAAAACTAGAACTAAACTAACTTTTTTTTTTTTTTTAAGATAGTCCTTGGCCTGATCTGATATTACACAAAGAACAATATAAAGTGTCACCTCTCCGCATATGTTGCACACGCGGCTGCGCTCGTCCCCGGGCGCGATGTCGGTGAGCGAGGGCGGCGCGTCCGCGGTTTTGGGGATCTTCCGCGCGTTCTGCAACACCATCGCGAGGATCTCGTTGCGGTTTTCCTCTTGGATCCTGGAATTTTGACATTCATCATCATCTATACTGACCACGACTGTCCTTTCTCATCTCTCTCTGCGTCGTTTTCCTCATTGCTGAGGGTCGTAACCCCTTTCCATTAATCACATAATGGTAGGAGTTTTTTGGAATAATAACGATTCTGTGGGTTCCCACGTCCTTCCGCATACGACTCGACTAAGAGTATTTAAACTCTTACCCTCTTATTAATAAACGTGGAATAGCGGTGGAATAGTTAAAACCTGTTTTGTCTTTTTCCTTCGAATGTCAAATTACTGTTGACAAACAAAGACAAAACAGGTTTTAACTATTCCACCGCTATTCCACGTTTATTAATAAGAGGGTTAGGTTTTTGTTACGATTTTAACATATCAGTGATAATAACCGGGACCGACGGCTTAAGGTGCACTCCGAGGCACGGAGAGAACGAAAAGAAAGAAATCTTCAAATTCGGTCACCCATCCAGCTACTGATATGGGTCAACGTTGCTTAACAATCGCAATAGACTGATATGCGTCGCCACAATTAGGCCACTCGTCCCTCGTAATATCAAACTTTCATAGGCAAGATTTTCTGTCAATTTAACATTAATGTTAAATTGACAGAAATTTAAAAGTTAAACCATATTCTAGTAATGTGGTGTACCATAATTCCAGTGGTTAGCACTTAGCATGTTCAACTGTGGCCGACGAGCTCCCGGGTTCGAGCCCCGGGTCGGGCCATAATTGAGTATTGCGTTATTCTGACTAGATTTTTTTTTATCCACTACAAGTTAGCCCTTGACTGCGATCTCACCTGATGGTAAGTGATGATGCAGTCTGAGATGGTAGCGGGCTAACCTGTTAGGGGCATGGCAGTTAATACCCCTATTCAGTTTCTACACGGCATCGTACCGGAACACTAAATCGCTTCGCGGTACGTCTTTGCCGGTAGGGTGGTAACTAGCCATGGCCGAAGCCTCCCTACCAAGCCAGACCAGGCAAAATTCAGAAATCGTAAATACTCAAATTAACGCTGCCGGGGATCGAACCCGGGATCTCCGCACGTTAAGACAACAGCGCTCAACACTGCGCCACGGAGGTCGTCAAAATTCTCAGTACTATCCCGGAGTTAGGAAATTGTCGTAGTTTTTGAACATCCGGTATCCGGCCGGATAACAAAACGCCGGACAGGCCGGATACCGGCCAACCTCTTCGCAATTGGGAAAGCGCCGAGCGAAGCCTGCTACTTCTGTTGAGAAGAGGACACCCCGGGACACGCAATTTTTGAATGTCCGGGTTGTGCGGACCTGAGGATAGAGGCTAATTTTTGAATGTCCGGGTTGTGCGGACCTGAGGATAGAGGCTAATTTTTGAATGTCCGGGTTGTGCGGACCTGTACTGAGGATAGAGGCGCAGGGCAGCAGCGACCAAGTTGATGCCCGAAATGTAATACCACGGATGCTGTCGAGCGAAGATGCGTGGACACGATACGGCTAAATGCTAAGGAGCATAATGAGGAGAAGAGAGGAAAGGGGAAAAGAAGAAGAGACAGATCTAGAGGGTCAGCAGTGAAGTCTGATATGCAGTTCCGTGCTGACACCTGCACCCTCGGGGAGAAAATTGTCTCGGCCCATGCTAGGGGGTAGCATGGGCCGAGACAATTTTCCTCCCCGAGGAAAGGATAAAAAATTTATTCCTAAATAAATAAATAAAAACGCTACATAACGGTGGATAAATAGTCCCCCGAGTCCCCGTGAAATGTCAAACGGGGATAAACTTCTCCTCTCCCCTGTTGCCGTGCTCTGAGAGGTGGATAAGTTAATTTTATCTCTTGTCAGCCTAGCCTAGCTTGAATCAGGGTCAGCCTGTAACCGAAAGGGATAGGTAATACGATGAAACACCTCCCAAACGTCATACAAACGTCATAATTTGTCTGGCACAATACGTGTCCAATAGTATGCAATAGGCACAAAACCCGTGACACGCAGAAAGGGAGAGAAACACACATATTTTTTTCTCATTCTATCTTGTGTAACATCCCAACACTGCATCTCTTTCATGTGGGAGTGAAAAGGAGATATGGCGTCGTCTATATATCTTGCTCTGTCTACGATGTGTACTCACAGGCCCTCCTTCTGGTGCGTGGTGAGATGCATCTGCACGTGGTACCGCGTGTGGAACATGTGCGCGCACACGGGACACTCGTAGCGCAGCACGAAACTGGAACAAAACCACTCTCTTAATGCTATACATCCATCGATTTACCAACTAAGGATACAACATTACCTACAAATCAATACTCAAAAAGCGTCCACAATCGCTTATACAAACACAGCTATAGATAATATAGAATGAGACGCCAAACGGTTCACAAAAACCAACCATATAGGTTTATATTTAGGGTTCAATTTTGTAATAACAATTCGACACATACGACATTTTGTCGCCTAGTGTACTCATGCGCGACTGAGGCGAAAATTGTTCACAATATCTATTTGTGCACAATTTGACCGTGCTGTTTTTTGCGTGCGATGGTGCGTCTCAGGTATTGGTAAGTCAATGTATACATCCAACGACCTTCATTTACATAGACGGGCCCTGTCCAACAAAGAATGTGGCCGTATTTTGACGTGATAACGTCATTATCTCTATATACAGGGTGGCCCAAATAGTGACGTCCAAAGAAAAAAAATTTAAATTCCTCGTACCTAGACCAGAAAATACCCCAAGCGATTTTTGGTAGTTTTCGAGTTATAATTTTTTAAAGTTTTTTCGTGAGATTTCTGAGGGAGTGTGTATTAAATTTTTTTTCTTTTTATTTAGTGTTTTTTTCCGAACATTTTTTTTGTAAACATGCTTGCTATGAAGTGTGCTACTTTGCATAAAATAATTACCATCATAACATTAGCCCAAGTCGGAAAATTTTTGGTCGAAAGTGAAAAGTTTACGTTCGACAGAAGTAGAGACGAATTTTCAACTTAAGATTAAAAATACTTAAACCTGTCTACGTCACTTCCGGCTAATTTCAAAAACTTTTGGGGTTCCTAAGCTTCCCTTATTAGTTAAAAAATTTGGTACTTTAGGGGGCATTATTGTGAGAAATCGGACTTCAAATGTGGTAAGGCGGTAATTTCTGAACTTAAAGAGCAACGGCAAACTTCCATACATCAATATTATTGAGAAAAAATAATTATGTACACGTGTGAAAAAAATATGTTTTTATAAGCGTCGAATATGAAGCTCACAGCAGCTAGAATTTTTTTTTATAAGCCTAGAAAAAAAAGATTTTTCGATTTAAAGTTTTGTAGGATAAGTGGTAATGTCCATAGAGGTAATATATTTCTATGGGTTATGTCACTTCTAAAAATGACAACCGGAAGAAAGCCACAAAAACAAAGACAGATGACAACCACAGACCAGTAAAACATTCGGCATAACAGACAATCAGCATCAGTGCTGCCATAATATTCTTTCAATTATTACTATTCTGTTAGAGATTATTAAATAATGTAATGCAAGAAAATTCACTTAAATAATATACAATACACTAAGAAAAAGAGCATTACTATTATTTATGCAAACATTAATTAGACGAAATAATTACAATTTTTAAAACGATACAAAATAATCTACCAATTTAGATTTATTCTGCTACTAGGTAGATTATACATAAAATGGTAACACTAAACTGAGAAACCGGAACTAAATAATCAAAAAAGATTCCCTAAATATTTTATTTTTTTACCTAGGTTCAATTAATTAAGTTGAATACTTGATAAAATTTAAAAAAATAAGCAAATTCCTTTCGTTTTTACCTTATTTGTGTACAATCAAGATTTAGTAAATGTGGTCAATAATAATTTCGCCGTTGCTCTTTGATTTTTAAAATTGAGTTTTGCCTATTTTGACAATTTTATGGCTAATTGAAGTAGGAAATTTTTGAATTTAAGTGTTTTCTACAAAATAATCGATATTTTTCGATTAAGTGACTTCGAGGTTACGTAAAAGTTATTTGGATTTTTTTAGTTTTTTACAGTCAGTAGGTCAAAAAAAAAACCGAATTGGACCAGATTAGGTACTAAAATAGCATTATCTTATTATCCTTCTGTCAATAAAGTATAGCTTTTCCCCACCTACAAGCATTTTTTTCTGTTTTTGTCGGCAGCATTGTAAAGTATTGCTGGCAAAAGCCGGTAAAAAAACTTGTAGGTGTGCAAAAGCTCAAAATAACGTGTTTTTCCTGTTGTTGTGTTGACACAGAAAACGTCAAAAAATATAAATCCGCCATTGTTAAACGCTCGTGTTTAGTGTTGCTTGTCGTGGAAAGATTAAAATAACTACACCACTGAAATTACGATGAATTCGTAGATTTGAACGAACAAAACTGGTTTAGTATTTTTTTTCTTTCATTTCTCTACTTGTAAAAGGACCGGACCGACGCTCCATACAAATCTGAACCGTCTCCTTTCATCCAGATCCGTTCAGCCGTTCGGGCGTGATTGAGTAACATTAAATATTCATACATCCATCCATCCATCCAAACTTTCGCATTTATAATATTTATATTATATAATAAATATTATATATACATAATAGCGATCCGCCCCGGCTTCGCACGGGTAGCACTAATAATACTAATAGTCTATACCCAATATAGCCAGTGGGCAGTGGGCAGTGGGCAGTGGGCAAGTTTTACATTTTAATATTACATTGTAAGCCGCCAGCCCGCCATGATGTAAAGGGCAATTTTTATCCTAACTAGATACTTGAGATGAATAACATATTATCTTGAATACTAGGTATATCGGTAAAAACATATTCGCAAGTAAAGCATTGGTTTAAAGACCAAATTTGACAATCATAAAAATGGTTATTGTGAGTCAACCTTAAAATATAGATATATGCTATCGCGGACTTTTTTTAGAACTTTTTTAGAGGAACAATTCCACCATACATTGTTTTCGTGTAACTTTAACTATTTATGAGTATTTACGCAACGCACGCCATCTAAGCTCTCAGAAGAGAGGATTTTTCCGACTTGGTTCACATAATTGCAATTTTCGTAAGGATCTATAATTTTTTTGATAATAAAATATAGCAGTTACTCGCTGATAATGTAGCTTTCAATAGGTAAAAGAATTTTTAAATCGGTTGAGTAGTTTTTGTGTTTTTCCATTACAAACAAATATTTCCTCTTTATAATATTACATTGGATATACCATATTGAAAGTTGAGACACCAAAAAGGGTGTATTTCCCAAAAATTTTGATTGATAATTTATAAGACGAAATTTTAATTCTTATCACATAAATACAGAAACCACTAAGTATACTACTAATAACGCGAAGTGCCAGCGCGATTCAACTCCACACAGCGCCATCTGTCGGCGGTTTACAATATCAGTTTCTGACGTCCTCGGCGCAGGGCTATAGATCTTTTATTGTTATAACCAATAGTCTATAGGGCCTTCAAGGCAAGCCCTATAGACTATTGGTTATAACAATAAAAGATTCCAACAATTCCGAACCAGTGGTAGATTCATTCGACTATTCTTATGCACTTGTAAAAAGTCTATTTGAATAAAAAACTTTTGAATTATAATTTTTTTGAATTTTTAAAACGTTTTTTTTTAAAAAAAGCACCTCTTTTTGTTTTTTCAATATATCTCGCAAACAAAGCAAAATTTTGATATATTGTAAAAAAAACTTTTTGTAGAGAATCAAATTTCCCATCGGAAGAACATTTTTCAAATCCATACTAATATTATAAATGCGAAAGTGTGTCTGTCTGTCTGTCTGCTACGCTTTCCCGACCCCTCTTTTCAACTGATTTTGCTGAAATTTGGTATAGAGGTAGGTTATATCCCGGGGAAGGACATAGGCTACATTTTATCCCGGAAAATTAAGGAGTTCCCGCGGGAATAAAAAACCTCAGTCCACGCGGACGAAGTCGCGGGCATCAGCTAGTATTAAAATAAAACCATGCCACAACAGTCGTCTCCAAAAGCAACACCCTCTACTGAAATCGTGTTGTTTTATCCCTGGGCACACAATAAGTCATAAGTCATAAGTCATAAATATTTATTCAATTTAGGTAGATGCACTACACTTATTGACGTCCAGTTACATAAAAATATGATGGTGATAATCTGTTACGGTATCTTAAAACTAAAGCTACGAGTGTTCCAAACGCGCCCAGGTCTGAGAAGAGCCGAAGAATATACTATTGAAAACATCATAGCAAGTTAGCGATACTCCCTATTAGGCACTAACTACCTTTTTTATAAAAGTAAATACGTAGTATGTAGATATTATTATTTCAATGTTATCAAATTAGAAAATTAAATCCGTACTAACATGACATATGTTACTTTTTATCCCGGGAAATTAAGGAGTTTCCGCGGGAATCTACAAACCTTAAGAGGATCGTCTAGAGACGAAACGCGACGCGAGTAGGTATTTTCAATAATGCTATCTGTTTCACAACGCTTCGCTGCCTTCTCCGTATCGTGCGATAGAGAGAGTTGCAAGTCCAGTAGGCATATGCCTACATTTTATTCTTGAAATATTGTTTCGGGTGATAACGTTTTTACCCCCCCAAACGTTTACGAAATTAGACAATTTCTGGTCTCTTTAGATTCAGTACACCTTAATCTAGGCTCGTACGTTTTATTTTTTTTAGTATTTTAGTTTAGTTAAATTTTAAAAAATTAAAATACTCGAGGAAGTTTTTAGGTCAAAAATATGGATATTTAGACGCTAATAACTTTTAACATAAGCTATATTTTTTTTAAATTAAAACGTACGAGCATAGTTCTTCATTGTATCTGCAACATTTCTAAAATTTATGAAAATTGGACAACAATTACGGGCAAAAAAAGTTATCGCTTTTTGTATGGAGATTTACAATTAGACGATCCTCTTAATCCACGCGTACGAAGTCACGGGCATCAGCTAGTAAACTATAAATTTTTAGCGTGCTACTAAATACGCTATGTTATAACGCGCTTGTTATACTCGTAAGAAAGAGTGCAGGCGGCCGGCAGGCGCGATATGTCTTGCAGCACGCTAAATGTCGTAACACGCTGCATGTCGGCGAGAGTAACCATCGGGCTCGGCCAGCGGCAGCGCGCTACCGACGGGCGGCGCCGCTATAAGTGCTACGAGGCGCCGCGCGCGATCCAACGATATTCATAGCGCCGTAGCGTCATGGCGGCTCCTCACACAGCACGCTATCCGCGTTATGGAAAGATAGCGCGCTATGAAATTGCGCTAGGTGTTATATTAACCACCTTTAGCTGTGGTTGCTGTAAGCCGCCGACAGGTGGCGCTGTGTCAAGTTGAATCGCGCTACCATTTATCTCGTTACGCTAGTATATTACACAGCTGATTTCTGTTATTATATCATAGACATAGTACACTTATTGAACGTTAATTTTTGAAAGGACACTATAATAATTGGTGTCTCTATTATAGTCTCGAGCCTGTTACGATTGGTATCAGTAGTAAATAACAGCTAAGGGCAAAACACACAGGGAACGTCGGGTGCGCGGCGGGTTGAATTCCTTGTATTTATATGGACGACATCACACAGCGTCACCCGCCACCCGACCCGACCCGCGCCACGCCCGTTCCCTGTGTGTTTTGCGCTTTAATGTGTACCGTTGCGTTTGGTGGCTGACAATGTGCCGCTGCAGTTTGTTAGTAAAGACTTTCGGACTTTTTTGAGGCGGAGCGAAGGAGTCGCGAGACTATTACGATTTTTATCTACGTTTCATAAACATGACCGCGTCTGATCATCTATCATAAGAATCGTTGTTTTTATGTGTTTTTTTTGCAGTAAAATAACAGTAAATGCGTACCGCTGCGTGCAGCCGCTGCAGTTTGTTAGTAAAGGCTTTCGGACTTTTTTGAGCGAAGGAGTTGCGAGGCTGTTGCGATTTGTATCAGTGGTAAATAACAGTAAATGCTTGGCAGTTTGTTAGTAAAGACTTTCGGACTTTTATGAGGCGGAGCGAGGGAGTCTCGAGCCTATTACGATTTGTATCAGTAGTAAATAACAGTAAAAGCTTTGCAGTTTGTTAGTAAAGACTTTCGGACTTTTTTGAGGCGGAGCGAGGGAGTCTGGAGCCTATTACGATTTGTATCAGTAGTAAATAACAGTAAATGCTTGGCAGTTTGTTAGTAAAGACTTTCGGACTTTTTTGAGGCGGAGCGAGAGAGTCTCGAGCCTATTACTATTTGTATCAATAGTAAATAACAGTAAATGCTTTGCAGTTTGTTAGTAAAGACTTTCGGACTTTTTTGAGGCGGAGCGAAGGAGTCGCGAGGGTATTACGGTATCTATAAGTAGTTAAATAACAATAAATGTGTACCGTTGCGTGCGGTGGCTGACAATGTGCCGCTGCAGCTTGCACTGCGCGTTGAAGCTCTTGGTGCAGATGTCGCAGATGAACTCGCGGTCCGGCTTGTGGTTCTTGCGGTGGTATATCTGTAAACCATGGGAATTGTACATTACTGCCTGGGCCTGATATATACATAGATACTAGATAGATAATCAATTTATTTGCCCACGAAAACAACAATCATACTAATATTATAAATGCGAAAGTGTGTTTGTTTGTTGGTTTGTCCTTCAATCACGCTGCAGCGGAGCAACGGATCGGCGTGATTTTTTGCATGGGTATAGTTAAGGACCTGGAGGAATTGCTGAAAAAGTAGGCGAGTGCTGACGCTTTTTATTAGATAATACATTTTATAACATTAATGAATTTTTTCAGCTGAAATATTTTTAAATTTTACTCATAATTTTAGATATGACATTTCGATAATTAATGATTAATTTATATTTTCCTTTTAAGCTAACATTATTAGATCATTTTGTACCTATGTTTCACGCCCGAAGAGGCAATGTATTAATAAATACATTGCAATGCAATAAATGACCTTGAATCCATCCAAACTTTCGCGTTTATAAAATTAGTGTAGATACTGACCATAGTCTCGCGCTTCTTGTACGCGCGGCCGCATATGGTGCACAGATAGGGCTTCGGCCCCTGGTGCGAGGCCTCGTGGGCCTTCTGAGCCGCCTCGTCGGGGTGCTCCGCCAGGCAGAACGTGCACTTGTACACCACGCTCTCACCCTCGTGACACTTTTTGTGCACCTGGACAAAAAAAAATTGGTGAACGTGCACCAAAATTTGGTGAACAGAATCAAGGTTTAGTGAACACTACGCAATAATTGCGCAGTGTTCACTAAATCTTGATTCTGTTAATAACAACAATTACAATTGATTGATACTGTAAAAAGATAAAATGGTTTCTTTATTTCACGTAGGACAACTTGTGTCACTTATGAGAAGTCAAACTCTACCACTGGTTCGGAAAATTGATTCTACTGAGAAGAGCCGGTAAGAAACTCAGCAGTTGCTCTTTTAATTTAAAAAAAATGTTACAAAATGTTAACAATACACAACACATACGTTACGTTACAAGTATTACACTGACTTTTGGGTCACTGGACGCGAGGCCGGTTGCTTCCATGCAACTTTGTCATTAAGAAAATCATCGATAATATAATAAAAATTTGGTGAACATTTGCAAAATCAGATACAGAATCAGTATCTTATTGCGTGATACACATAATATTACAAAGGTGGTATCTCAACTAACATTAAAATGAGGAAAGATGTGTTTGACTGTTTGTTTGTAATGGATAAACTCAAAAACTACTAAATAGTGTAGTGTACTAATAAAATTAGTGTGACGTACTTGGATGACCCCTAAGGGAGTAAAATTGGGTTTTGAAATTTGCATGAAAATCTAACTTAACGTGAGCGAAGCTACAGGCAAAAGCTAGTCACAAATGCACTTTTGACGTTGACGACCTCCGTGGCGCAGTGTGTAGCGCTGTTGTCTTAACGTGCGGAGGTCCCGGGTTTGATCCCCGGCAGGGTCAACTTGGGAATTTATAATTTCTGAATTTTCCCTGGTCTGGCCTGGTGGGAGGCTTCGGCCGTGGCTAGTTCCCACCCTACCGGCAAGACGTGCCGCCAAGCGATGTAGCGTTCCGGTACGATGCCGTGTAGAAACCGAATGGGGTATGGGTTTAATATAACTGCCATGCCCCTAACAGGTTAGCCCGCTACCATCTTAGACTGCATCATCACTAACCACCAGGTGAGTCAAGCCAGTCAAGGGCTAACTTGTAGTGGATAAAAAAAAAACCCTCAACCACAGACCTGCAAAGTCTCCAAATGCAGGAATCTCTTGTGGCAGTACTCGCAGGAGTGCGGCCTCTTCTGGTACAGCCTCTTCTTCTTCTCCGTTGTTCGAGACTTTTTGGAGAACTTCGCCAGAGCCTTCTTCATCCTTAATCTATGGAAATAAATTATTTTAACATAGGTATATTCGAATCAATGCAAAATTTAAGCAAAATTTAATTTTAATAATTTTTCATACAAACTTTCACCCCCTGTTTCACCCCCTTAGGGGTACAATTTTGAAAGACTGTACAACACATGTTTCTTCATTTTAAGCCGATAGCTCAAATACCAAGTTTCATAGATATAACTTGAAAAATGACAGACTTTCATACAAACTTCCATCCCCTATTTCACCCCCTCGGGGGTGGAATTTTGAAAATGCTCCCTTAGTGAGCGCCTACGTCACAAAAGTCAGTCATACATTGTGTGTTCAAGTTTTATTGATACATAAGTCAGTCAGTCAGGACAAATGATTTTATATTATATTATATAGATGAATAATTATTAATGCTCACTTATTCTTCGCTTTCTTGTTCTCTTCTGTGTCGGCTTCCTCTTCGGTTTTGATGTCGGCTCCCTCCTTCTTCTCTTCTTCTCCGGTTTTCTCCTGTTTGACTTCATCATCTGAAAATATTAGGTTATCGGTGCATGAATAAAAGGGGAACATTTGGATCCATATGTATGGCGCTGAGCTGTACTAATATAATATAATATATGTAATATAATATATGTAATATAATATATGTAATATGTGCAAATAATTAAGTAAAATGAGGGCAAAAGTGTACGCAGAATGAAGGATGGTGTTATTATGAAGAAGAGTGTGTAACATAATATGATGAAGGTAAAAAAGTGTCACAAATGAGGGTCTCTCATTTTTAAGTGGTAGATTCTTACGACTTATCATAAGTGGCACAAGTTGTCCTACGTGAAATAAATCGTTTCTATTTCTAATACACTTTTACCTTCATTTTGAAGACACCTTCAATATTAATGTAACTTCTTGTAGCATACATCTTCAATATTAATGTAACTTCTTGTAGCACACATCTTTAATATTAATGTAACTTCTTGTAGCATATATTAATATTTACTTTTTCCACCCAAGTGAGCTATTTCTATCTCCTGTAACTTCTATCCGTGAAAACTTGTGATTGGCGTTATAGTTATTCTTTATATGTATCTATCCACTTATTTTCTTTGTAGCTGTAAAAGTTTTCCGAACAAAATCTAATTAGATAAATAAAAAAATTACCTGCCCATGACTCGGGATGCGTGAACACGTGGCGGTGCATCTTGCTGGAAGTGATAAAGCCCATGTTGCATATGTAGCATTTAAACGGGTTTTCTCCAGTGTGAGTCAGCATATGGATCCTCATGTAGGACGCTTTACTATACTAATATGTGCCAATAATGAAGTTAAATGAGAGCAAAAGTGTATGCAGAATGAAGGATGGTGTTATTATGAAGAAGAGTGTGTAACATAATATGATGAAGGTAAAAAAAGTGTGTAATATGTGGAGGGGTGTGTGTGATGAAGGTAAAAAAGTGTCATAAATGAGGGTCTCTCATTTTTAATACACTTTTACCTTCATTTTTAAGACATCATCAATATTATTGTTGCAATTCGAATTTGTACTTGAATGATTACCTGCCCAAGATTCTGGATGAGTGAGTACGTGGCGGTGCATCTTGCTGGAAGTGATAAAGCTCATGCTGCATGTGTAGCATTTAAACTGTTTCTCTCCAGAGTGACTCCGCATGTGGATCCTCGCGTAGGACTGTACTTATATGTGTGATATGTACCAATAATGAAGTTAAATGAGGGCAAAAGTGTACGCAGAATGAAGGATGATATTGCTATGAAGGAGAGTGTGGAACATAACATGATGAAGGTAAAAAAGTATCATAAATGAGGGTCTCTCATTTTAATTCACTTTTACCTTCATTTTTGAAGACACCTTCAATATTAATATTACCTGCCCATGACTCGGGATGAGTGAGCACGTGGCGGTGCATCTTGCTGGAAGTGATAAAGCCCATGTTGCATATGTAGCATTTGAACGGTTTTTCTCCAGTGTGAGTCCTCATATGGATCCTCATGTAGGACGCTGTGCTGAACCTCTTCTGACAGACTGGACACTTCACACGGTCTTCAGATTTGAGCCTCTTTGGAGACGGCGGGTCTTCTATTTCTGGCTTTGCTGCCCACGTGTTTGAAGGGAAATAGTCTTCGTCTGAGAGGCTGTGGAAAAAACGCAATTTTTTTTTATTTTTTTTTATTGCGAGATAGGCTTGCGCTTGACGACAATCATGCTTAATACAAAGCGATGATGAGGTCTAGGTTGGAGCGCGCTTGCCTAACACACCACACACAACTAACACACCACCAAAAAAAACACCACTTACTTCTCATCCTTCATATGATCACTCTCATCCTTAACCTCATCATGGAAATCGTCATCATTGCGACTGTCACCATCACCATCGCCGTCATCGACCCCTTTCTCTTCATCCCCCTCAACTTTCACCTCTATCAACTTTAACTTGCTCTATGGTCACAGTTATATTATTATGCTACCATCTTAGACTGCATCATCACTTACCATCAGGTGAGATTGCAGTCAAGGGCTAACTTGTAGTGAAAAAAGAACACCACTTACTTCTCATCCTTCATATGATCACTCTCATTCTTAACCTCATCATGGAAATCGTCATCATTGCGACTGTCGCCATCACCATCACCGCCATCAACCCCTTTCTCTTCACCCCCCTCAACTTTCACCTCAACCTCGTCCATATCAACTTTAACTTGCTCTATAGTCACAGTTATATTATTATGCTACCATCTTAGACTGCATCATCACTTACCATCAGGTGAGATTGCAGTCAAGGGCTAACTTGTAGTGAAAAAAAAAACACCACTTACTTCTCATCCTTCATATGATCACTCTCATCCTTAACCTCATCATGGAAATCGTCATAATTGCGACTGTCGCCATCACCATCACCGTCATCGACCCCTTGCTCTCCACCCCCCTCAACTTTCACCTCAACCTCGTCCATATCAACTTTAACTTGCTCTATGGTCACAGTTATATTGTTATGCTCTATATTGTCTGTGGATTCCTCTTTGACGTCCGGTTCGGTTTTGGCTTCGACCTCGAACGTGGTGGACCAAGGGTCGTCCGGTTTCGGTTCGGCTTTCTCCTTTTCGGTTTTCTCTCGCAGTTGTTCTTCCAATTCTTTCAGGTATGGTAGTATTGCGTTGAAATCTGTAAATTTGGTGTTAAATTAATTATCTTGAGGTGTTAATTGTGTTATTATTTTAAGACTAGATGATTCCCGCGACTTCGTACGCGTGCATTAGATTTTTTTGATTCCCGCGGGAACTCTTTAATTTTCCGGGATAAAAAGTATGTCCTAGTCCTAGTAGCCTATGTCCTTCCCCGGGATACAACCTACCCCTGTACCAAATTTCATCAAAATCGGTTGAACGGATGAGCCGTGAAAGCGTAGCAGACAGACAGACAGACAGACAGACACACTTTCGCATTTATAATATTAAGTATGGAAGTATGGATATAATGCTGACATAATGAGGGTCGTGACCCCTTGCCATTAATCACATGATGATAGTTTTCTTGGGATAATAATGTGGTTGTGGTGGGTTCCCACGTCCTTCCGCATACGACTCGACTAAGAGAATTTAAACTCTTAGGTTTTTGTAACGATTATTATCAGATATTAGTGATAATAACCGGGACCGACGGCTTAACGTGCTCTCCGAGACACGGAGGAAACGAAAAGGCCAAAGGAGAAGGTTCACCTTCGGTGTAGGTACTCTTTGTACACTCTACCATGAATAGAGGAAAATACATACTGTATTAAAAATATAATAATTTAGAATATTAAAGAAAATAACGAGAAATAAAATAAAATGTATTTCAAGTTTTCGATACGTTTCCAAGATGGCAACCTTTAGCCATAGAGATGGCAGTAGGCGCGAAATGTATCAATTATCATTTCTGACAGTCACTGTCAAAATAACTTGTTTTTTTCGTAGGTTTTTCCGGTGTTGTGTTGACACTTATCAGAAAACGTCAAAAAATATGAATCCGCCATTGTTACCCACTCGTGTTTAGTGTTGCTTATCGTGGAAAGATTAAATAATTACACCAGTGAAATTACGATGAATTCGTAGATTTGAACGATCAAAACTGGTTTAGTATTTTTTTTTCTTTCATTTCTCTACTTGTAAAAGGACCTGACCGACGCTCCATACAAATCTGGACCGTCTCCTTTGAACCTCCACATTCGATCACCCATCCAGTTACCGACTTGGGTCAACGTTGCTTAACATTTGCAATCGATTGATATGCGTGTTCACAACTAGGCCACTCGTACTTAATATTATAAATGTGCGGTAGAATTAAAAAAAAAAAACAAGAAAAGTTATTTCTTTGAAAATAAAATGTAACTTACCGTACGGCTCTCCCTCTAATTTGTCATCGGGGTGCTTCTTGTCGAAATGTCGGGTCAGGAATTCAAATCTGTGAAAAAAATTGTTAATATTTCACTTTTGCCCTCAATCAAATAGTATTATGGGGGTGACAGTGTAATAAAAACTCTGTAGTCTATGAATTTTTAATTAAAACGCACATACACTTAAAATTATACATTACATACATTTTTATTACCACTTTATTACACTTAAAATGTTATTTATATACCTGCTTATATACAGGGTGGCCCAAATAGTGACGTCCAAAGAAAAAATTTAGATTCGTACCTAGACCTATCAGAAAATACCCCATGTATGTTCAGCGATTTTGGGTAGTTTTCGAGTTATAATTTTTTTAAGTTTTTTGGTGAGATTTCTGAGGGAGTGAGTGTTAAATTTTTTTTCTTTTTATTTAGTGTTTTTTTCCGAACATTTTTTTTATGAACATATCTTGATACATAAATTTAAAAAATTAGTTATATAACTCCGAAAAGTTATATATGTGCGTATTGTATGTATGTATGTGAGTTTCTTTATTCCACCATAACTTCTAAATGTCTGAATAGATTTGGATGTAAGGGGTATTCTTTCAATCCTTACATCGTCTTGTGAGACATTGGCAATAAACTTAAAAAGAAATTGGTAGGGCAGTAGTGTTTTTTAACTTTTTTTTTTTAATCCACTACAAGTTAGCCCTTGACTGCGTTCTCACCTGATGGTAAGTGATGATACAGTCTAAGGTGGTAGCCAGCCAACCTGTTAGGGGCATGGCAGTTATATTAAACCCATACCCCTATTCGGTTTCTAGGGTGGTAACTAGCCACGGCCGAAGCCTCCCACCAAGCCAGACCAAGGAAAATGCAGGAATTATAAATTTCTCAATTGACCCCCCGGGATCGAACCCGGGACCTCCGCACGTTAAGACAACATCACTCAACACTGCGCCATGAAGGTCTTCAAAACTCCTACCATTATTTGAATAATGGAAAGGGGTCACAACCCTCTGTAATGAGGAATACGACGCAGAGAGAGAGTATGTGGTATCGTTAAAATCCTTACATCATCCCGAGTGATACTGGGGCTGATTCTGAATAACACAATCTCTAAACTAAACTAAAATGGCGGCTTTAAATCTAGTTCTGTCCCTTTCCGTAGGGAGTATTATGAAAGGGTTAGCAATATTTGTAATGCTCTAGTTTTTAGAGATTGTGCACTACAGAATCAGTCCCATTGGCTATAATCATGATGTTTCCTTTGCCGAGTTCGGCAACAGCGACTGAATCTCTGTTAGGTATTTAAATTTGAATAAGGGCTTCGCTCATGTGCCCTGATGTGACTGATGTACCCTATTTTAGCACGGAATAAACGTGCACAGTGAGGACATGACAGGGTACCATCAACATAATTGTAAGTTATATTGGAGGGTGGTCTACTTTTAAGTTGGTCACGGTAAATGTCCAGATCTAGCCTCCTTTTATCCTCGAATTCGGTGATATTCTGCTGAACCAAGTGCCTCCAATCCCCTCGGTTTTCAGCCAGACTTTCCCAGCGAAAGAAGTCGATCTTACATCTAGTCATATGCCTCTTTTGCACATCTTTATATCTAAGGAACTGACCGCCTTGTTTCCGCTTTCCGTCCTTAAGTTCGGAATAAAAGATGCGCTCGGCTAGTCTTTCGTTGGGCATTCTCACAACATGTCCGCACCAACGCAATTGCCGCCGCATAAGGTATGCCTCAATGCCACTGACTTTTGCCCGCCGCAGCACGTCTGTGCTTCTAATGCGATCAGACCACTTGATGTTTTGGATGTCACGAAGACATTTGAGGTGAAACCTGTCCAGAACACGAATATGCTTGCGATAAAGCGTCCAAGTCTCAGCGGAATAAAGAAGATTCGGTAATACTATCGCCATGTACACATTGATTTTCGTGCTCAGCTTAATTCCGTGCGATCGGAATACCTTCTCTCGGAGTTTACCAAATGCTGCGGAGGCAGCACTAAATATTCTACTTGTTATCTCAGAGTCTATATCCCCTTTAGATGTTAAGGTGCTTCCGAGATATTTAAATTTGTTAACCTGCTTGAGCTCAGTATCTTGAAGCGATACCCTCAGTGGAGCTTCAACTGAATCCACGGTGTTCATTGCCATTACTTCAGTTTTTGCGATGTTAATTTTTAAACCAAATTTCACGCATGAATTATGAAGGTTCATGACAATAATCATACTCATGGCTATAATCATACTAATATTATAAATGCGAAAGTGTGTTTGTTTGTTGGTTAGTTGGTTTGTCCTTCAATCACGCCGCAACGGAGCAGCGAAACGACGTGATTTTTGGCATCGGTATAGTTGAGGACCTGGAGAGTGACATAGGCTGCTTTTTATCCCGGAAAATTAGGGAGTTTCCGAGGGAATAAAAAAAAATTTAACCACGTACCACGTACCGACGTAGTCGCGGGCATCAGCTATTTTTTTTTGATAAAAGTATTTAACTTTTTAATTATTAACTATAGCTTGTAATAAGGTATTGCAGCTGCTAGCTTGTAAGATAAGTATAATTATTCAATTCATTTATTCAATTCATATTATACCTACACTCCTCCCAATCATGTAAGAATGACCGATTAAAACGTTAAGTTCATCGTCAAAGTAAAATAAACCATAACTGCATTAAATTAGAGCTCAATTTCGTGTGCCCATTCTTATACGTTTAGGTATGTACGATACTCTAACGTATAAGAATGGATACACGAAATTGAGCTCTAATTCAATGCAGTTATGGTTTATTTTACTTTGACGACGAACTTAACGTTTTAATCGGTCATTCATACATGAGGGGGGCAGGTGGGTAGTGGGTACACTTATTGACGTTAAAAATTACTTACTTATAAAACACTAGCTGATGCCCGCGACTTCGTCCGCGTGGAATAAGTTTTTTGATTCCCGCGGGAACTCCTTAATTTTCCGGGATAAAAAGTAGCCTATGTGCTATTCCAGACTATAAGCTATCTCTGTGCCAAATTTCATCCAGATCCGTTCATCCGTTGGAGCGTGATTGAGTAACAAACATACATCCATACATCCAAACTTTCGCATTTATAATATTTACTAGCTGATGCCCGCGACTTCGTCCGCGTGGATTGAGGTTTTTCGGTTCCCGCGGGAACTCCTTAATTTTCCGGGATAAAAAGTAGCCTATGTGCTATTCCAGACTATAATCTATCTCTGTGCCAAATTTCATCCAGATCCGTTCATCCGTTGGAGCGTGATTGAGTAACAAACATACATCCATACATCCAAACTTTCGCATTTATAATATTTATTATATTATATAATATTATATATTATATTTGATGATGGTGATAATCAGTTACGGTATCTTAAAACTAAAGCTACGAGGGTTCCAAACGCGCCCTGGTCTGAGAAGAGCCCACAACAAACTCAGCCGGGGTTTTTTTTGTATGTTACCTGGAGAAGTATCTGTAGCATATCCGGCATTGATATCTTATAGCGAGGTGGAATCTCTTGTTGTGGCGTCCCAGCTTGCTGGCTGTGATGAAGGACTGGCCGCACTCTGGGCACGTGTAGGGCTTCTCATCTGAGGGTACAAAGGTGAATGCTATACTATCTGTATAGTGTATCTAATACTTTAAACGAGCAATTCTTGTATATATATCATACTAATATTATAAATGCGAAAGTGTGTTTGTTTGTTGGTTTGTTGGTTTGTCCTTCAATCACGCCGCAACGGAGCAACGGATCGACGTGATTTTTGGCATGGATATAGTTGAGGACCTGGAGAGTGACATAGGCTACTTTTTATCCCGGAAAATTGAGGAGTTCCCGCGGGAATAAAAACCTAGATGTCTCGACAACGCGAGCATGTCGGTGTTCGCGAGCATGTCGGTGACGCGAATCCACAAGTTTACCCCCTATCGAAAAGTGCTCAACGCGGCTAAAGAAGTTTTCACTTCAAAAACAGACGACCTCCCTGACGCTGTGTGGAGCGCTGCTGCCTTAACGTGGGAGGTTCTGGGTTCGATTCCCGGCAGGGTCAATTTGGGAATTTACAATTTCTGAATTTTCTCTGGTCTGGTGGGAGACTTCGGCCGTGGCTAGTTACCACCCTACCGGCAAAGACGTACCGCGAAGCGATTTAGCGTTCCGGTACGATGCCGTGTAGAAACCGACTAGGGGCATGGGTTTAATATAACTGACATACCCCTAACCGGTTAGACCGCTACCGTCTTCGACTGCATCATCACTTACCATTAGGTGAGATCGCAGTCAAGGGCTAACTTGTAGTGGATAAAAAAAACCGGCCAAGTGCGAGTCGGACTCGCGCACCGAGGGTTCCGTACAAACCTGTAGTAAGTTTTACGATTTATGACGTATTAAAAATAAAAAATTACGTTTGTTGTATGGGAGCCCCCCTTTAATATTTACTTTATTGATATTTAATTATTTATTTTGAAAAGTAATATACAAGTTAATATTCTGTGAAAATTTGAACCGTCTACCTGTTACCGTTTTTAATATTGAGCAAAAAAATACGAAAAAAACACGTTTATTGTATGGGGACCCCCCTTAATATATATATTTTTTTAATTTTTAGTATTTGTTGTTATAGCGGCAACGGAAATACATCATTTGTGAAAATTTCAGCTTTCTAGCTATCACGGTTTATGAGATACAGCCTGGAGACAGACAGACAGCGGAGTCTTAGTAATAGGGTCCCGTTTTTACCCTTTGGGTACGGAACCCTAAAAAAAGACGTGTGGCACTCGGAGACTGCCGCGGTAAAGCTATTGCATATCACTCCGACCGGCTCCGACTCGATGAATAGGACCTACTTATGCAAAACGGAACCAATCCACTCACATGCCAAAAATGAGATCTCATTATCTCTATCTATCATTACTCATTATTACTCATCATTGTATCTATTATTACTTATCTCATTTTTGGCATGTGAGTGGATTGGTTCCGTTTTGCATAAGTAGGTCCTATTCATTGAGTCGGAGCCGGTCGGAGTGGGGGGTGTTAGGTTATTTTCGTTACGGAATTTCTCGATTCGGTCTCCACGCTCAAGGCCCGCGATAGAAGCTATGCAATAGCTTAAAAATAGAAATAGAAATAGAAGAAGTCTACCCCCTACCAAAAGGTGGTCAACGTGGCTAAAGAAGTTTTCACTTCAAAATACCTGTATGCGATCTGACGTGCAGCTTCAAATAGTAGCTCAGCGTAAACTGTTTCTGGCACGCAAAGCACTTGTATATCTTCTGCAGATTCAGCATTTCCTGTTTGTTGGCCGCACCGTTGGCTTCCGTTGCGTTTGTCTCTTTGTTCTTGCTCTTCTCTCCGTTATTCTCCTTGGAACTCTGGTTGTCTGACTCCGTGTTGTTTACAAAGTCTGATGCTTTTTCGTTACCTGTAAACATCGATTTACCAACTAAGGATACAACATTACCTACAAATTAATACTCAAAAAGCGTCCACAATCGCTTATACAAACACAGCTATAGATAATAGACAAAGAGACACCAAACGGTTCTCAAAAACCAACCATATGACTTTATATTTAGGGTTCAATTTTGTAATAACAATTCGACACATACGACATTTTGTCGCCTAGTGTACTCATGCGCGACTGAGGCAAAAATTGTTCATTGTGCACAATTTGACCGTGCCGTTTTTTGCGCTTCGATGGTGCGTCTAAGGTATTGGTAAGTCAATGCCTGTAAAGTATAGTTAAAAATCTATCAGTCTTACGCTGAGTTGCACGAAACAAATACAAAAATTTAAGTGGTAGGTACTTAGACTAATTTAATCGCAAGAATCGTATGGAGTCTTGTGATTCAATTAGTTTAATCAACACTTAAATTTTTAAAATAGTTTCGTGAAATTCAGCGTTATTATCTATACTTCTGTATTCCCATACAGAAGTATAGATAATAACGCTGAATGCGTTATTATCTATACTTCTGTATTCCCATACAGAAGTATAGATAATAACGCTGAATGCAGGTGATATGGCTCGACCGTAACAATAGGATGATCATCCTCCGAGCGGGTGTTGTACTCGGGGACCACTGGTCCGATCGTTCACCTTTGGAGGTCGTATATATAGCGTAATTCAGAGAAAACTTCGTAAGCGTGAGTTGGGCTGTTCATGTTCGCGTGTATTGTACTAGTAGTGCCATCTATTGGATTATGTGCGGACTGCGAAGACCGCCACACTTCTATACTATACTTACCTAATATTATAAATGCGAAAGTTTGGATGGATGGATGTTTGTTACTCAATCACGCACGAACGGCTGAACGGATTTGGATAATATTTGGCACAGTGATAGATTATCTAAGTCTAGAATAACACATAGGCTACTTTTTATCCTGGAAATTAAAGAGTTCCCGCGGGAATTACAAAAAACCCGTGTGGCTTAAGTTGAGTTGTGGGCCTCAGCTAGTGTGATCTAAATATCTTACCTATGTACCCTTCCTCTGGCTTAATTTCCACTTCAAGGCTCAGCTTCTCAGGTTCAGCTTTCACTTTCTTCTTCAACTTCTTACTCTTCTTCAGCTCTTTCTTCATCTTCTTCTTCTTGATCTGATTCTTGACTCTCCAATCATAACTCGTCAATCTATCCTTATGCGTTAAAACATGGTTATCCAACTCTTGTAGTTCCCTGAAGTTAATATTACACACAGAACAACCGTAGAACTTGAAATCCTTCTCCGTGATCTTCTCCGAAAAGTATTTGCTCCGTTCCTTTTTAATTTTTTTTCTGTTCAGCAATTTATTGCCTGTTATATCCGGTTTTATGTCTTGTTCCTCTATGTTATCTGTGTTACTCGGGTATTTGTTATCCTGAGTTTGTTCTGTGATTGGTTGGGTTTCGTTAACTGTAACTTCTGAAGTATTTAGTGTTACACTACTGTTATCTATTGTATCTTTCGCACATTTCGGTGGAATCCCTTGGGGTAAATTGTAATAGTTGGGATTCTGGTAGTTCTCCACTTTAACTGAATATGGGAACGGATTTCTGAATGGTAGCGATGGATTTCCAAAGTTTTCCAAATTCGGATAGTTGTTCAAATTATAATATGAGCTCAGCGGGTCAAGCTCTGGCGCCATTTGATTGTTCATTTTGAAATCTGAAACCAAAAATTACAACTGAAAAATAAATCAACTCAATTTAAGTAAAAAATTGAGAATTCCTTAATTTTGGGGCATAAAAAGCCTATGCATAGCCCCACAAACTTATTTGACCCGGTGACAGCGTCGCTACCACTACAGCCGATTAACGTCCCACTGCTGGGCACAGGCCTCCACTCTCATAGCAGAGAGGGAATTAGAGCTTAGAGTCTAGACCAACGAGGCAGACATTGTCGCTAGTAGATATGGAAAAAAAAATTTAACAGGCACAAAAATTAGTATGAAGGAACTTGAAATTTAATTTGCTATAATCCACAATCGTGCATTGTCGAGTCAAAATCTCCTGAAGATGCTCCGGTGTCGGAGTGAAACGTACATTGAGAATAATTTGGAAGATTTATGTGGTGTGGTGAATATTGCAAGCTGCAAGTGCAAGATACACTGTACCACATATATTTGCCTATTGTTGCGGATTATAGCAAATTAAATTTCAAGTTCCTTCATAATCATGGACTTCCGCAAAGTAACGCCTGCTTCTATCCAATACAAAAATTAGTACCAATTTTAGTCACCAGGCCAGATAAGTATGACAGACTATACTTCACCTATGTCTAAACTCAATTTTGATACAGTCAGTTCAACAGCCGAGAATTTGTAGCAGGTAGACTTTCTTTTGCACTTATGATCATGCAAGTGAAATAAGTTTTAATTTTGCAATTATTAAATATTATATTAAATTGTATGGTGTAAAGGACAATTATTATGTGCAGGAAATGCTTGAGATAACAAACATATTTAAGTAACTAGCTGATGCCCGCGACTTTGTCCGCGTGGATCGAGATTTTCGGGTTCCCGCGGGAACTCCTTATAATTTTTTCAGGATAAAAAGTAGCCTATGTGTTATTCCAGACTATAATCTATCTCTATGCCAAATTTCATCCAGATCCGTTCAGTAGTTACGGCGTGAAAGCGGAACGAACATACAAACAAACTCACTTTCCCATTTATAATATTAAGTAAGATTTGATTTGACGAGTATGTTGTATCCATTAAAAAATTACCACATTAAGTAGGTAAGTAATATGTGACAACATTTTTGTCACACTTAATGTGGTAAAAATGGGTACCTATACTAAGGTATCCTTATAAGATAGACATATCTGCCATTGCAGACTTATCTGTAGACCTATAAAAATTCTTTACAAAAAACCGACTTCCAAAGCCACTGTCAAGTAAAAAATAATTTTGATTTCTACACACTATGTTGAAGTCGGGCGAGCCTGACGCGTCAACTTTGCCTATCTTTGCTATACTCGCCCGACTTCAACATAGTGTGTAGAAATCAAAATTATTTTTTACTTTACAGTGGCTTTGGAAGTCGGTTTTTTGGAAAGAATTTTTATTTTTAACTTTTTAGTGTACTCTAAATCCCCATGGCTTAGGAGTGCAGTACCCTGCAGCATCAGAGTTGAGGACTTGGGTTTAAGTATGAACTCATTGCTTGACACCTACAATATGAATTCAACATAAAAAATCCTAAATTGCTATTTTTCAGGAGTTCTGTACCCTGCAGCATCAGGGTTGAGGAGTTGGGACTCAGAGTTGAATCGTATACACGTGACTTGATACCAACTACATGAATTCACCATCAAAATTTCCTAACTCCCTAGTTTTGAGGATTTCATGTAGTATGGTACACCTACAGCATCAGGATTGAGGATTTGGAGTCAGAATTTTTTATGGGACCACCTCGGGAGCTTCCTCTAACCAATGAAAAAAAAATTTTTCAAATCGGTTAAGAAACCACGGAGATATGCACCGACATACATTAAAAAAAACATACGCGCCGAATTGAGAACCTCCTCCTTTTTTGGAAGTCGGTTAAAAAGAGGAGCACTTCCACCATACTTTGTTGTTATATAATATCTCAATGGAATTAGGCAGTGTTTCAATGAAAGCTTCCAGTCTTCAACAATCATCATCAAATTTCAATCAATTTACACAAAACATTAATGAATTATACATATCTTCCTTTCTCTATATTATCTACCTTCCTCTTGAATCACTACAACCATTGGTGAAAACCTTATGAAAATTGGTTCAGTAGTTTTTGAGTTTATTGCGTTCAGACAGACAGACGCAGCAGGGGGACTTTGTTTTATAATATTACTAGATGATGCCCGCGACTTCGTCCGCGTGGATTAAGGATTTTTGATTTCCGCAGGAACTCCTTAATTTTCCGGGATAAAAAGTAGCCTATGTCCTTCCCCGGGATATTACCTACCTCTATACCAAATTTCAGCAAAAATCAGTTGAGCAGATGGGCTGTGAAAGTGTAGCAGACAGACAGACACACTTTCGTATTTATAATATTAGTATGGATGTAGTGATGCCAGCAATCTTTAAAGATAACTAAATTACAATCTGTCTAGTAGTCTCCACGGCCGGCTTCCTAATTTCACAGGTGTGCCTGCCAATCGGCACTTGGCTAATGTAGTGGACTATGGCATAACCCTTCTTATTCAGAGTGGAGACACAAGCTCAGTAGCAAGCCAGCTATGGGTTGAAGTGTGTGTATGTGTAAAAAAAAACTTAAAACTGTGATGACAAGAAATCAAAAACGTGGAAAAAGCCAATTTACTTAAAATAATAATATAACAATAATGATATAACAGCTTGAGAGTATTCATTAGTAGGTACCTAATATAAATCATCACATGATGTTAAAATTCCTTTCAAATGTAGTTAGTGTGTAATCCACCTTAAAGATATAAGAAGACATGATTTTGCTAGTGGTTCTGTATAGATCTTAGGACATAAACAAATACTTTAAACATACTTTAAAGCTGTTTTTTTGACTGAAAATGTATATTATACTTTGTAATATGGTAAATACTCATGTAAGAAAGAATATTTACTCAATAAAACATACAAACAAGTCGCTTTACAAGTGTTTTTGGTGAATAAACGTTACATTCGAATAAATAATCAAAGAATTCACGATTTCAGAGTGGCTACTCATATAATTGACGTCCTCGCACAGTGCGACGGCAAAAAATTAATCAATACACTGAAAAATGTGTACCTACCTTTAACTGGTCGGCCGCCTTCGTAAAAAAGCGAGTTTTTTATCAACACCAAATTATATGCGATAAAAAAAACACATTTTACCAACAAAACTTTACTTTTAACACCTTGATTATTACATTTAAAACGTTCCCCGTGTTTTAACCATTAATATTTAATCACTAAAAAGTTTATTTACTTATTAAAACAACGATTTACAAGATTTTGATTTTTAATTCACATTTTTTTCTCGCGTGACTGAACCCCAAAGGCAGTCATTTTTAATGTTGCCATAATTCATAACTACATTTTGCTCTTTGATTAGGAGTCATGCAATTTTACTATTAAAGGCCGAATAGTAAAGTCGAGTAATCCATACTTAAATTATAAATGCGAAGCCGAAAGTGTGTCTGTCTGTCTGTCCGTCTGCTACGCTTTCACGGCCCATCTGTCCAACCGATTTTGATGAAAGAGTTCCCGCGAGAATCAAAAAATCTTTATCCACGCGGACAAAGTCGCGGGCATCATCTAGTATTATATAAAGAGCAGAGTAATTTTTATAATACATATTCATAATTTACTTGAAAATCAAGAAATATCAAGTGTGTGTTCCGTTATAAGCACTGCGAGCACTGGCAGTGCTCTTTACTGGGGACTTTCAGTGCTCTCAGTGTATTTCGGAACGCACCCCAAATAATACACATAGAGTCAAAGAGTCAAAACAGTGAAAATTCGACGGCATATCTGCAGAGGCATTATGCATCTACCGCGGTTGCAGCACTGCAACTAGTAACCAGACAAAATGAAATTCTATGAATTTACAAAATATCTAATACTTAATATGATTAGGTACATAATACTTAATATGATTATATTTTTGAAAGAAACCTCTAAAGTCTAAATCTACCCATTATTTGTGTTTGCCACAGAAGTACCTAACAATCATCACTCACAACACGATAACAATCACCATAACAACTTCTTATTAACTCTAATATTTGATTATTTAGGTATTTATTATTTTATGTTAGCATCAGGATAGTCACGAGTCACATTAGGGGAAATTTTTTAAGTGTGGCAGCCTACGGATGAAACGTCAAAGCTGTCATGGCATTAAATCACGTTCCATTTCATTCAAACGATATATAAAACATATAAACATATTTGTATAAAATATAATATTTATGATAAAGTTTAAAAATGTTACAATAAAAACTTTAAATATTATTACTAATATTATTAATATTATAATCTCAACCTCGGCAACAAACCTTTTTTTTTTTTTGTAAAATGGAGTGAATATATTTTAATATTCCTTTGGAGCGAAAATCAAACAAATTCATTTGGGACCAAATGTTTGAGACAGTTTTTTAATACCAAGGTCCAAGATCGATTGCATGCTTATTGCATGTAAATTATTATTATTATTTATCATCTATTTATTTCGACTTTACCTACCTACCAAGTAACTGAACCTACTATACTTAGAATACAAAGAGAATAAAAATATAACCGGTATGATACTGTAGGCGCGTGTTGGATACACGTGATACGTCACATTAAATATTAATAAATGTATTAAATCGATGGGCACATACTTTTATAGATCGTAGATACTTAAATTACGTGTTTAACTCGAATGAGATTACCTGAGTCTTGACAAACTAGTTTTGCTTTGATTGGATTCATCATCCAACGATTGCGAAGGTTTTTCAATACATTGAGCTCTACATATTTAAACTATTGAAAAACAAAGCTTATAGTAATACAATAAAGATAATTTTTCTTTGTCGCTATATGTAAACACATACTTTGTTTATAAAAGGGTTATGAATAAGATCAACCTCAATTTAATTTCGACTCTATTGTAATGTATTAGAGTTGATTTTAAACGAAATTGATTTCAATTACGACTATTCTCTAATAAAGTTCAATCACTTTGACAAATAGTTGCGCGGGAAAGCGCGTAGCGATCGGCTGCGTTGCACATTGTTTTAAAAAAACAGAATTTTCTTTGTTTGGAAAATTAAAAAAACAACAACAGTATTATTATTAATAGTAATAAAATCGTACTTTATTAATTAATTGATTGCGTGTGTAAATTAAAGTTTTGTTTTGTGCGTTTGTTTTATTGTTCCGAGTAATTTGTGAAGTATATTATAGTTTATTGTTCGAAATTCAAATAACTGATAACATAATATGGCCGGCTTGACCGATCTAGCGTGAAGGTAAGTCTCTTTGTCTATGCATTGTCTCTATTTAGGTAACTACGTGGTATAAAAGTACCTACTGATTGAGTACGGAGTACGGACTATATCGAGTTCGGACAGCGGTTACGTATGTAATTACAAATTAATGAAATTGTAATTTATTTATTTTTTTTCAAAAGAGCAACCGCCGAGTTTCTTGCTGGTTCTTCTCGGTAGGAATGGCATTCCGAACCAGTGGTAGATTCATTCGACTATTCATAAGCACTTGTAAAAAGTCTATTTGAATAAAAAACTTTGAATTTTTTTTTTTTTTTTTTCGATTTCTGGTAGAGGCAATTTTGAGATATATTTAAGAGTCTCTACATAATTATAAAGAGAATTAATGTCCTCAGTCTTCTTTCTGGAGAAAGTTTCTGGTAGATGATATTAAGATATGTATTATGTAATATGGTTGTTTCTGGCAGAAACAAAAGGCTCCTACAGACTACAACGCGCAGCTCAAACCCTTGGACCTACAAAGCTGGAATTTTGCACAGAGGTTCCCTTTTTAGGGTTCCGTACCAAAATGGTAAAAATGGAACCCTTATGGTGCGACTTTCTCCGTCTGTCTGTCTGTCTGTCCGTCCGTCACACTCGATTATTTCAGTAACTACCGAAGCTATCGACATGAAATTTGGAATAGTTGTGTATATTAGTGGCCCAAAGACACTGGAAATTATTTTTGTTCTTATTTAAAAAGGGGGGAAAATCGGAGGGTTGAAATTTAAAACCGGACGATACGCTGGCCCACACCGCCAAGGAGAAAGCAGATATCCTGGGCTCTCTCTTCGCTGGTAACTCGACACTTGATGACGGAGGGAGAACACCGCCAACCATCCCGCGATGCCAAAGTTCGCTCAGTGACATTCGCTTCACTCAGAGCGCAGTGCGTAAAGCGCTTCTCTCTCTCGACGTCAACAAGGCGAGCGGGCCTGACGGTATCCCTGCCGTAGTGCTTAAAATGTGTGCTCCCGAGTTGACTCCGGTCTTAACGCGTCTGTTTCGGCAGTCTTACTCCTCCGGCACTGTTCCGTCTTCATGGAAGACTGCCTTAGTCCACCCTATCCCTAAGAAGGGCGATCATTCAGACCCATCGAACTACAGGCCTATTGCGATAACCTCCCTGCTTTCTAAAGTTATGGAGCATATAATTAACACCCAAATGCTTCAGTACCTGGAAGAGCACCAGCTGATTAGCGATCGTCAGTATGGCTTTCGCCACGGTCGTTCAGCTGGTGATCTCCTAGCTTACCTCACTCACCGCTGGGCAGAGGCAATCGACAGCAAGGGAGAAGCTTTGGCGGTCAGCCTGGATATTGCAAAGGCCTTTGATCGGGTTTGGCATAAGGCACTTCTGTCCAAATTGCCTTCTTACGGACTTTCCGAGAAGCTGTGTGAGTGGATCGCCAGTTTTTTGAACGGGCGTAGCATTAAAGTCGCTGTTGACGGTTTTTGCTCTGAACTGAAGCCCATCAATGCTGGCGTTCCGCAAGGATCTGTGCTCTCACCCACGCTGTTCATACTGCATATCAATGACATGTTACATAATAACAATGTTCATTGCTATGCGGACGACAGTACGGGTGATGCCTTATATAAAGGCCGTGCACAGCTTTCTCGTGCTCAGCTGGAGGAGTGTAGAAGTACGCTTGTGTCGAATATCGAGTCCTGTCTCGACCAAGTATCACAATGGGGCTCACAAAATATTGTGCACTTCAACCCCACCAAGACACAAGTATGCGCGTTTTCGGCAAAAAAGACCGCTTTTAAAACTTCTATTCTCTTCCAGAGCACTCCCCTGACTCCATCTAACAGCATTGGGATCCTCGGTGTTAGCATATCGAACGAAGTCCAGTTCCGCGAGCATCTGGAAGGTAAAGCCAAACTAGCCTCCAAAAAACTCGGGGTGCTCAACAGAGCGAAAAGATACTTTGCGCCTAAGCACAGGCTTCTGCTGTACAAAGCGCAAGTTCGGCCCCACATGGAGTACTGCTCTCACCTCTGGGCCGGAGCACCCCAGTACCAGCTCCTTCCATTTGACCGGATACAAAAGCGGGCAGTTCGACTCGTGGACAATCCCAAAATCACTTGCACGCTGGAGTCCCTAGAGCACCGAAGAGACGTTAGTTCTCTTTGTGTGTTCTATCGTCTCTACAATGGAGAGTGCTCTGAAGAGCTATTTAATCTAATACCACCTTCCGTGTTCTCCAGTCGCACTCTTCGTCGCAGAAACAAATTTCATCCTCACCACCTGGATGCCTGGTCTTCTTCCACCACCCGCTATTCCAGGTCATTTCTGCCACGTACCTGCAAATTGTGGAACCAACTTCCATCTTCTGTGTTCCCTAATGATTATAATATGGGGCTCTTCAAAGGGCGGATAAACAAATTTCTCAAAAGCCAGCAACGCATTGGCGGTTCCTCTGGTGCTGCAAATGTTCATGGGCGGCGGTAATCACTTACCATCAGGTGACCCGCCTGCTCGTTTGCTCGCTATATATATAAAAAAAAAAAAAAAAAAGTGAGATAACTGTACTGTGTGGGGTATCATATGAAAGGGTTTACTTTGTACATTCTAAAACAGATTTTTAATTATTTTTAGTCATGATAGTTTTTGATTTATCGGGGAAAAAGTCAAAAAAAATACCGTTCCCCCCCCCCTTATCTCCGGAGTTTACCAATCGAAAAATCTGAAATAATTATGGTCAATAGGAATTTATGTATATTTTACAGGAAAACTATAGCCAATGCTCTAACTAGCATAGTTTTTTTGATATTAACAGAAAACCTCTACAAACAAAGTTAGTTTTGCGGTTCATTAAATTCATTAATCGTAAAACTTGCTACAGGTTTGTACGGAACCCTCGGTGCGCGAGTCCGACTCGCACTTTGCCGGTTTTTTTTTCATTTTGTCCCCCTTCGGGACAGGCAAAGATCCAAGACCATACAGCCTGTTCAATGGTGTTTGTTTTCGGTGTTATGCAGAGGTTCCCTTTATAGTGTAAACAAGGAATAATGACTGATTGTTAGTTTTTTTTTCATTCCACTGCAAGTTAGCCCTTGACTGCAATCTCACTTGATTTACGTGATGATAAAGTCTAAGATGGTAGCGGGCTAACCTTAAAGCTATATTATTCCCGCGGGAAATCTAATTTTCCGGGATAAAAAGTAGCCTAGGTATACTTATATGACCAGACCATAATAATTATTCTCTGTGCCAAATTTCATCCAGATCCGTTCAGCCGTTCTGGCGTGATTGAGTAACAAACATCTATCCATCTATCCATCCATCCATCCATCCAAACTTTCGCATTTATAATTGACCGAGCGAAGCGAAGGTCTCTGAGTCTACTTGGGTGAATTGGCACTTGTCCGTCCGTCCGTCCGTCTGTCAGAGCCTTATAACTTCTGAATTACTGAACGTAATTACTTCAAATTTAAATATACTATGTAAACCGATGGCCTCCCGCCGAATATGGCTTAAAAAGTTATAAAAATCTTTATTTCAGGGGGGCTCTCATAGAAGCGAATGCGAAGTAAAATATTTTTTATAGCATTACATAGGGTTGCGGTATATCATTTTAAAGATAATGAGGAACGGAGTCCAAAAATATATTTTTTTAATTTTTGCCCTAAAATTGACGAAATGGGGGGCTTTCAAAGTGGTGATTTTCTGACGTCCAAAGATGACCTCAGAACTCCCAATTTTCTGAAAGGCTGAGCCTGAAACTTGATTAATTATTTGAATTATATCCTGTACTTGAACAACAAATACTAAAATTAGATAAATATTATAAGGAAACGAAGTTATTTAATTTTTAATGAGCTTACGTATTTTGAACAAACTTCACAATGTTGTCAATAGATGGCGCTCTGGACAAATTTATTCGTTTGTGCTTAAAAAGAAAAGGCTGAGCCTGAAACTTGATCACTTATTTGAATTATATCCTGTACTTGAACAACAAATACTAAAATTAGATAAATATTCTAAGGAAACGAAATTATTTAATTTTTAATGAGCTTCACTATTTATAACGGAACTTCACAATGATGTTAATAGATGGCGCTCTGTAAGTTTATGGATACCGCGAGGTCTCAGTTCGGGGCGAACCACTAGTTAATATTAAGTATAGATTAGTTTGGATATCGTAACGATCTAACGACACGGTCTACTTATTTCCTAACTACTTTGAATAGAAAATAGGGCGTTAAAGTCAAATGTCTAAGATCTAGGTCAATAAACGAACCTGCATACATAATTTAAGGCTAAAAAATACTCGGGCATGGCACAATACTGACGCGCGGAGGTCCCGGGTTTGATCACCGGCAGGGGTCAATTTAGAAATTTATAATTTCTGAATTTTCCCTGGTCTTTTTTCTGGCCTGAATTTGTCCTGGTGGGAGCTTCGGCCATGGCTAGTTACCACCCTACCGGCAAAGACGTGCCGCCAAGCGATTTAGCGTTCCGGTACGATGCCGTGTAGAAACCGAATAGGGGTAGGTATGGGTTTAATATAACTGCCATGCCCTTAACAGGTTAACCCGCTACCGTCTTAGACTGCCTCATCACTTACTATCAGGTGAGATTGCAGTCAAGGGCTAACTTGTAGTGGATAAAAAAAATGGCAGTCGATAAAAGTGAAAACTTAGAATTTTAGTATTAAAATTTGAAATTTCATAATGTTTAAATTAAAATTACTTATCAACATCAATCCTACAATAATCAAACTCAAACACTAAGTATTTGAATAATGTACAGTAAGTATACTTACATAATATACATTTATCTACACTAATGTTATAACATGTGGGTGGCGCTACCGTCGCGTATAGCTCCGTATTATTAAATTCAAAAAAATAGTATAAGTGAGCTTTTCTAAGTAAATCCGATTTTCTTAGATACCTTATAGTTTAAACTTTGTGCATGATTGTTATCTTCGAGTAAAAACAAGTAAATGTGTATAAATTCATAAAAAAGTGATCAGTGTCAAAAATGCTAACATAAACATTTAAAACTTTCAAAACAAATTAATAAAATACAATAACAGTGTTTAAAGATAAGTAAATAAGGGTTATAAATACTATATTTAAGAATTTATTGTGATAAGTTCAATTTATTACTGAAACATTAAAATTATGTGAAATAGTGACGCTTAAAAAATGTTTAAAAATTAACGATTAATAGGAAAATTATCGCCATCTACATAACTGCATTAAAATTAGTTTATTCTACGCCATCTATTGACATTCAGCTACACTTGATCGCTAACCTATAAACTTGTAAACATCCATGTCATACTTCGAGCACATTAATAAATAATCAACAAAAATACGAAACAAAACAAATAACAATGTGAAAGTGTAAAATTAATATATAAAAATATTAAAAGTGATTTTAAGTGATTTTAAGTGGACAAAACACTATATTTGATGTGACGTCACAATAACAAATACCATACCTACGACAAATTCAAGCTGACTTATAACAGCGTCCATGGCGCAGTTGGATTAGAGACCAACTTTCTACTCATGGTGGACTATCCTCTCACCGGGTTCGAATCTCAGTTTGACTCAGAATAATGTACCTATTATTTATGAAGGTTTTATGAGTACCTACAAGTATTTAATTGTTTAAGAAATTAACTTTGGTAAGATGGCGCCAAACTGTAATAAATGTTTAAATAAAATACTCGACAAAGAAAATATAACATGTTCGCCATGTAAGGCATCATATCATCTCCCATGCACGGACTTGCCACCTCAAAAATATCTTATTATGAGTAATGAAAAAAAATCCAGCTGGAAATGCAAAAACTGCATGCATAAACAAGAAAATTGTATGACGCCAACCTCACAAACAGGAGAACTACTATGTTCAACCACTGATGTTACTCCATCGCTGCCATCATCGTTCGTTTTATCACCGACAAGTATTGAAAATGTAACTTTAAGAAATAAATTTACAGTAAATGTATCAACTGATAACTCTTTTCAATCGCTGATGAGTGAGGACTCATACATTTCATCTCCAAACACCAAAATCACCAGAAGCTGTCCTAAAATGAATATAAAAAACTGTGATAGAATAAATGAGCTAGAAAATGAGCTTAAAAGATTACAAATAAAGTTTGAATCAGCTGAAATTAAAATCGAAAAGATTACGAACGAAAACAACAATTTAAAAAAATTACTCTCGAAATATGAACTAAATAGTAATATGAACTTGACAAACATAAGTAGTTCTTCGTCAAACAATTTAAAAGAAAAAACTAAGAGTTCTTACAAAAAAAGACTGGATTTTTCCCTACAAGAAACCAAGAAAGGTAACAAACTAACACAGGAATTTTCTACAAACAAGCACTCTGAATATAACACAATAATACAAACACCTCAACCAAGAAATGAACCAGAGGTATTAAACAAGTGTATTGAAAAAAATATTTCATCTAAACCTCATAGATCGACAATAGATGTCACTAGCAGTACGAAGACTACCAAAATATCGCCCACTTCTAGCTCCGAACCCCAACCCAGAAATTTGACAGAAAATATTTCATATAATGCTCAAGGATCGACAACAGATGTCGCGACTAGTCCAACAACGAACAAAAAATCGAACAATTATTACTCTAAACCTAATTCGAAAATATTAATTATGGGAGACGAACAGATTAGAAATCTAGCTATTACTATGAAAACTGCGAGAAAAAATAAGTGGAATGATATCTACACTGTAACATCAATAACTAAACCCTCCGCAACAGCTTCCTCCGTATTGTCAACTAGTGATGATTTTACAAAGGACCTAAATGAAAATGATATTGTTATTTTCAGATTTGGAAAGCATGATAAAAATCCCTTCACTTTACTGTCTGAGCTTTGTAACACGTTGTTTAAGTTAAAGCATCTCCATGTATTTTTGATTAATGTCAGTAATAATGATTATTTGAATGTAAATTTACTTAATCAACACATACATTTATTGAGTAAAAACTACGAAAATTGTACATACATAGACATAGATCGTTTGTGGCCATACAATGAGCATTTTGACTCGTATTTAGACTACCTTTGTTTCAAACTGAATGTTGAAATTGACAACATAAATTATAAAAAAGACTTCATTGATAAACATAAAAGTTATTTCATTCGTAAAAGCGTAAAAAAATCAATGCAATTACAAGAAAATGCAATAGCCACAAATTCAAAAAAACAGCCGGAAACTAACTCAAAAACATTAAAACAAGGTACGATACCCTATTTCTTTGAAAAAATGAATTCTAAATTCTCGAAAAATATAAAAAACACAGACACTTTAAATATTAACACTGATTTTTTTCGAGCCTAATAATAATACACAAATAACTCTATTACATCAAAATATAGCTGGTGTACTAAGCAAAAAAGACTTCCTTGAATGTACATTAGAAGAGCAAGAACAATATGTAGGCAGTATTGACATAATTTGTTTAACAGAAACATTTATTAAAAATGGTTGTGCAACTAATCTAAACATGAAAAATTACAGACTTGCCACATGTTATTGCCGCGAAAAGCAAAAGAGAGGTGGCGTCTGCATACTCCTAAAAAAAGATCTTGAGTTCATTGTTATAAAACCGAATGTGAAGCCAATACCTTATAACTTCGAATATTGTGCGATAAACATCACTTCAATCAATATAATTGTTATATGCATTTATAGGACACCAAATTCTAATACCAGTATATTTTTAGCTAACTTAAGGAGCTTATTAAATAAAGTAACAAATAAAGGAAGCAAAAGAGTCATATTATGTGGAGACTGGAATATTAATTTACTTAAAAACACTAAAGATTCTCAAGAATTACAATCTATTCTTTTAAATTATAAAATTACAAACCATATTGATAAACCAACTCGTAACATGGCTCTATTAGACGTAATATGTAGCAATATACCAGCAGTAAATTCTAATTTACTTTATTTAGCTCTGTCGGATCATGAAACAGCTCAAATAATTTCATTTCAAAGTACCATTAATATTACTAATAGATCTAAATCAAAATTCTGGTTCGAAAAAAGACGTGACTTCAGCGTAGAAAATATAAAAAAATTTAAACAATACATTTCATGTCTTTCATTTAGCGAAGTATTAGAAGAACAAAACACAAATGAAGCATTTTCATTGTTTTATGACACATTTAAATTGTTTTATGATCAATGTTTCCCTATAATAAGAATAAAGAAAGTAAAAAAAAACTTTTTAAAAAATAATTGGTTGACTAAAGGAATAAGAAGATGCTGCATCGTAAAAAGGAAATTATACTTACAATACCGTTTTAGTTCTACTAATAAAAAAAATAATAAGGCAAAGTATACTAAATATACAAAAATTTTAAAAAAATGTATTGATGATTCACATAAAATAAACAATACAAAATATATTTCTAAATCAAAAAATGTGTGTAAAGCGTCATGGAATATAACAAAACAAATAACCAACACTGACCAAAATATACAACAAATAGTTGAAATTCAACATAACAATACAAATTTTAATAAACCTGAAGAAATTGTAGAAACATTTAACAACTATTTTATAAATTTGCCTTCAAATATACCACTAGCATCTAATGGTAAAAAAATACATAATAAAAGTACTAATAGCTTGTCTAATTTTGATCATTCCATTTTTTTAACTCCGGTCAAAGTTATTGATATTTACAAAATTATTTTAAAACTAAAAAACACCACTTCTTTTGGTTATGACGAAATTACAACTATGGTTTTGAAAATATGTGCGGCAGATATAGCAACTCCGCTATGCCACATCATAAATTTATCACTAGAACAAGGCATTTTTCCGACTTCTTTAAAATTTTCACTAGTTAAGCCTTTATACAAAAAAGGGAATAAATTAGACATAAATAATTATAGGCCAATCACATTAATACCAGTTATATCAAAGATATTCGAACGCGTAATGTATAACAAAATTTATGACTTCTTAATAAAATACAATCTATTAGAACCTCATCAATTTGGATTTAGAAAAAATAGTTCCACATCCTTAGCTTGCTTTAATCTTGTAAAAATAATAACAGAAAATCTAAATAACAAAATCCCAACTGCATCTATTTTCCTAGATATGACTAAAGCTTTCGATTCAGTGTCACATGAAATATTATTAGATAAGCTACAGAGGTACGGTATTAGAGGCACAGCTAATGATTGGTTAAAATGCTATCTATCTTCAAGACAACAGTGTGTCGAAATAGAAGTTTTAGAGGGTACATTAAAAAAAACCTATCGATCAAATTTCAAAATAAATAAGTATGGCGTACCGCAAGGTTCTATCCTCGGTCCTCTACTATTTTTAGTATACATTAATGACTTTCCAAACTACATGAAACAAAAGTGCATTTTATTTGCAGACGACACCACCCTCATTATAGAAGGTGGAAAGAAAAGTGATAAAGAGTTTGAAAATGAAATAATTAATACCCTAAATAAAGCAATAAACTGGTTAGAAGAAAATAATTTAAATATAAATCTAACTAAAACAAACATCATGCAGTTTTTAACCAAAGATTCAAAACAGAAAATTATGAAAATTGACCATAAATCATTTACCCTAGAAGAAGTAAATACAACAAAATTTTTGGGAATAACTATAGATAGAATGTGCAACTGGAAAGAACACATATTACAGTTATGTACCAAAATTAATAAATTTATATTTGTGCTATCTAGATTAAGAAAAACTGTTTCTCTAGAGGCAGCATTAACTGCCTATCATGGATACGTTTCCTCACTATTGAGGTATGGTATCATTATATGGGGCAACTCAAGCGATATGATTACAGCATTTAGAACCCAAAAAAAATGTATAAGAATTTTATGCAATGCTTACTATCTTCAAACTTGCAAACCGTTATTTAAATCTAAAAAGATTTTACCAGTTCCGTGCCTATACATTTATGAATCTGCATTATTTGTGTTTAAAAATATTAATTTATTTCTAAGTACATACTCACAACCATACACAAGCAAAAGATACAAAAACAATATTTCGTTGCCTCAACAAAGGCTAAGTCTGTTTAGTAAAAACTGTTATTGTATGGTCATAAGGATCTTTAATAAATTACCGAATAAACTAAAAGAACTAAATCTACCCTTATTTAAAAAAGGACTTTTTGAATATCTTCTGGATCATTGTTTTTATTCAATACAAGAATTCTTGAATTCTTAAGTAAAAATATCATATTCGTTTTAAAGATATTTATTTCTGTTAACAAGAGATTGAAACTTATGTTTAGTAGTTAATTACAAAGAAGCTTGTATTGTATAGCTAATATTATTATAATTAATTCAATATTTGGACGTCGGTAACGATAAAATATGCTTGTACGTAATAACGTTATAACATCTTGTCTGTACCATATTTTACCAAATAAATATTTACTTTACTTTACTTTACTTTACTTTAACATTCTACTTATGTTTCCAATACTTGACTTATAATTACTACTGTTATAGCGCAGATAACAAAACACTCAATTTAAGCAATTTCACATGATGGTATAATATCCACATCGATATCGTAAAATCTCATTATAACATCAATAAAACGCGACCAATTAACCTGGCGAGCCTTATGTCAAAATCCTCATACAAGTTGTATAAAATTTTGATATTAGGCTGGCTTTTGAAAACAGTTGGGTTATACGTGAAAACTTCGTCGAAACTACTAAACTTACATACACAAAACTCTTTGGTAAGATCTTGTGCCAATTAAATAAAAAACGAACAGCGCGCGCTCGCTTCTGATTGGCCCTGCGCGCGCAGCTGCGCTCTCATTGGTTAGATTTTAATGGCGGCAAGTTCACTGTGACAATACACTAAACTATTGTCAACTTTTACTCTTGTTGTTTGATAAATTGCATTAGTGAAGATAAAGTAGTGTATGCAACTGCATATAACACGGGTATTAAAACACTCGTTACTATTATGAAACTCGCTGCGCTCGTTTCATAAACTCACACTCGTGTTTTAATACCCTTCATTATATGACAGTTGCATAAACTACTATTTACTAAATCCATTCCATTTTACTTGTAAAGATATGTAACACAGCACTAATCTGTGGCACTAATAGTTATATGTATTTGACAAAACTTCACCTGTATAAGCTACAGATATACCTACTGCTATTACGCATGTCGGTGACGCGAACTCACAAGATTTCACCTACGTCACAGCATGTCGGTGACACGAACCCATAAGTTTACCCCCTACCGACATGTGCTCAACGCGGCTAAAGAAGTATTCAATTTAAAAAAAATGTCATTATTGACAATGATGATTTGTTGCAGGTGGTAACTACGATGTGATATTCCAACATGGCGACCTCTGACCTCACATTCCAAGATGGCCTCAAGCATCCATATTTGCTGGCGCTAGTGTAAGTTATTTTTGTACTAGATGATGTTCGCGACTTCGTCCGCGTGGATTAAGGTTAAGTCCCGCGGGAACTCTAGTTTTCCGGGATTAAAAATAGCCTATGTCCTTCCTCGGATGTAACTTGACACTATACCGAATTTCATCCAGTTCGGTTGAACAGATGGGCCTTGAAAGCGTAGCAGACAAACAGATAGACAGAAAGACAGACACACTTTTGCAGAATTTCGATGAGGCACAGAATATACCGTACTCGTAATAGATCGAGGATTGGAGTCAAATCTCGCAAATTGTTATCTTACGTAAACGGTGTCAAACTCATTTCTTATGTAACCCTGCCCAGTTGCCGGCTGACTAATAAATATTTATACCTACTTCTTATTTATATACCTACTTACTAGTTGATGCCCGCGACTTCGTCCGCGAGAATTGAGGTTTTTTGGTTCCAGCAGGAACTCTTTAATTGGTAGAGTCACGACATTTCATAAGTGTGTTTAATTTGCATAAATAACTTCGATATTCTTTAATTAATTATTGTTTTTTTTTTTTTAATGTATAGGCCAGCGCTTGGCTGCAATCAGACTTGCTTGCAAGTGGTAATGCAGCCTCCAGGTGGAGCGCGCTTGCCTAGAAGATGCTTATTCACTCTTGATTTGAAGGTACCTATATTAAAAGAGGAGGGGGAAAACGGAAGCCGGAAGGGCATTCCATATCCTAGCGGTTCGAATTAGAAACGAGGAAGCAAATCGCTTCGTACGAGCCCGCGGAATTTCGACTGCGCAAGGGTGCAGACCTTGTCGAAAATAATAAAATTTAATATATAAGTAATATTTTTAATTTAATATTTTGTAAAATAATTTTAAAAAAAGTGTGTGTACTTGAATTCACACGGCAGATGTGAAACCATACTACCTATTCCGTGGTGAAACCACAAAATAGGTATATGGTGAAACTTCAGAAAAGTAGCCTACGAGAGAATGAGATTTAATTATATATCTCATTCTCTCTCAGACTAAATCCATACTTCCATACTAATATTATAAATGCGAAAGTGTGTCTGTCTGTCTGTCTGTCTGTCCGTCTGTCTGTCTGCTACACTTTCAGGGCCCATGTGTTCAACCGATTTGGATGAAATTTCGTGCTGGGATAGGTGGTATCCCGCGGAAGGACATCAGTCACGTAAAGTATTTTTTTAAGTAGGTAATCCATACCTACTAATATTATAAATGTGAAAGTGTCTATCTGTCTGTCTGTCTACTACGCTTTCACGGCCCAACTACTCAACCGATTTTGATGAAATTTGGTACAGAGATAGTTTACATCCCGGGGAAGGACGTAGGCTACTACTTTTTATCTCGGTAAATTCAAGAGTTCCCGCCGGATGTAAGTTGTAACCTACCACTATACCGAATTTCATCCAAATCGGTTGACCAGATGGGCCGTGAAAGCGTAGTGCAGACAGACAGACGGACAGACAGACCGACAGACACACTTTCGCATTTATAATATTAGTATGGAAGTATGGATTTAGTCAGAGAGAATGAGATAGAATTAAATCTCATTATCTCAAGCTACTTTTCTGACTACCTACTACAGACTTTCGCATTTATAATATTAGTAGATACCTATGGATAAAATACCTACGGTTTCTGTGACGAAGTTTAAAAACTTGTTTTAATTGCCGCGTGTATTGCAATTAAATACCTATTAAATTGTTATCTAAATTATCTCATACACATATTAATATGACATAGTATGTTCCCGTTCAGTGACAATTGGCGCACGCGTGTCCGCCATCTTGGTTCGATGACCCTGTGACATTGACATGGCACACGGCCAACCCTTGAGGGCTTGGACAAACACGAAGCGTGACGGAATTATAAGTGCCTCTAATCTCAAACAATAGCTAGTTATTAGTTACTAGATGATGCCCGCATGCGTGGATTGATGTTTTTTAATTCCCGCGGGAACTCTTGAATTTTAAAAAGCCTATGTCCTTCCCCGGGATGTAAACTATCTCTGTACTAAATTTCATCAAAATCGGTTGAGTAGTTTGGCCGTAAAAGCGTAGCAATCAGACAGACAGATAGACAGACTTTCACATTTATAATATTAGTATGGATTACCTACTTAAAAAATGCTTTACCTGACTGATCCAACGCACAACCTAAGCTGCAGGAGTTAGAAACTTGAATTGTGAGGTTCTTTATAGGTACATATGACGTAGGCAACTAGGCTCGCGTTAAGAAAGGATTTAATGAAAAATACTCCCCTATTAGTGGATTAAATAGAAGATGCAAGTCCGTCACTGTTAAAAAGATATTTTTTTATTGCACACAAAAAATTTCGTGCGCGTAGAGTATGATGACAGTGAGACATTGTCTTCATTTGAAAAGAAAAACGATTTAATATAAAATTTGCCCTGAATTTTTAATCGCCAAGTCAAGTATTAGGTACAAATCATACGAGCGTTTAGTTTGTCGTTCTGCTGTGTGTCGGCAGTCACGCGTTTCGTCTGTCCAAAGCCTTAATCCGCGGTTGCTGTAGCACGTGAAATGAGATGAAATCTTCAATTTTAAAATAGATCTTTATTTCTGTAATAATCTTTGTCGTTGTGCGCTTTCCACACCATTTTTTCTCTTTTATGATTTACGTTTTTAAAGTCCCGGGGAACTCAGATTTCCGGGATAAAAATAGCCTACGTCTCTCTGCAGTTCTTCAACTTTATATCTAGATACCTCCCTTACCTCCCTGGCGCAGTGTGGAGCGTTGCTGTCTTAACGTGAGAGGTCCCGGGTTTGAATCCCGGCAGGGTCCATTTGGAAATTTATAAATTCTGAATTATCTCTGGTCTGCTCTGGTGGGAGGCTTCGGCCGTGGCTAGTTACCACCCTACCGGCAAAGATGTGTCGCCAAGCGATAGCGTCCCGGTATAATCCGTGTAGAAACCGACTATGGAATAGGGGTATGGGCATGGACCTATGTAGGTCCATGGGTATGGGTTTATTATAAATGCCATACCCCTAACAGCCCGCTACCATCTTAGACTGCATCATCACTTACCAACAGCTGAGATCGCAGTCAAGGGCTACCTTGTAGTGGAAATCTGTGAAATACAAAATAAAATTGGTGCATAGATTTATTTATCATTAAATTTTTGTTTAGTTTTTGAGTTTGGTACTAAATAAATAAATAAAATTAAAAATTAAAAAAAAAAACCATTTAATAAATTTAAAATAAAAACGAATATAAATTAATAATAATTATTATTAAAATATAAACCTTAAAACTAAGGTATTAAAGTTTAATTACGAATGTAGTATATTTATATTAAAATGGGTACCTTTTGTCTTCGTAACAACGCTGGAGGTGTCGGTGACGGTGTCGATGTCGGTGACGCGAATCCACAATTTTACCCCCTAGCTAGTCCCTACCAAAAAGTGCTCAACGCGGCTAAAGAAGTTTTCACTTCAAAAAAGTGATATTTAATTTCTTAAAACGCACATAGAGCTCCGTTATGTCAGAGGCCCTGGGATCGAATCCATATTTAACTACCTATAATATACATGTATGAAATGAATCAAATTGATAGCGAACTATTAAAATATAGCAATTTAACGCTTGCTTATTGGGATGGATTTCCAAATCCCATTTTACCCGACTTCAATAAAAGAGGTTTTAAACTTGTAGGTCCCATTCATCGATTTACCAACTAAGGATTACAACATTACCCACAAATTAATACCCAAAAAGCGTCCACAATCACATAGACAAACACAGCTATAAATAATATAGACTGAGACACCAAACGGTTCACAAAAACCAACCATATAGTTTTATATTTAGAGTTCAATTTTGTAATAACAATTCGACACATACGACATTTTGTCGCTTAGTGTACTCATGCGCGACTGAGGCGAAAATTGTTCACAATATCTATTTGTGCACAATTTGACCGTGCCGTTTTTTGCGTTTCGATGGTGCGTAAGTCAATGGTCCCATTAGTATGTTTATTTACGTAACTACGGCCTGGTTTTGATTTAACCAGGTCGCAGTTTATCATTAAAGAAAGCATATCAATAAAAAAAAAAATTTTTAGACCCACTTGACCTAATTTTGTGCTGTAAGTATATAGACACACCTTTTGGGCGTCGATATTTATTACTTTTGGGTTAATCTCTTTTATAAGTACATAATCTATCACTGATAAAACTTCCTAACTCCTAAATAAATAATCATTTATTTGCAATAGTGTGCAAATTTTAGGTAGATATTTCAGCTATTTTGGAATTAAATTAAATTATATAAGTACTTGCAATGTTTAAACAAAAAATAAATTAGGTAGGTACTTAGTACTTACTCAACTACTCAAGCAATGTGGCCAATTCTGTATAACACAATCTCTAAACTAAACTAAAATGGCAGCTTTAAATCTAGTTCTGTCCCTTTCCGCTAAGAGTATTATGAAAGGGTTAGCAATATTTGTAATGCTTTAATTTTAGTTTAGTTTAGAGATTGTGCACTACAGAATCAGCCCCAAATGTCGAATTAATAATGTAGTAGAATATTAATATTAAACAGGTATTATAATTTAATGGGTTAAACGTTATTATTTATGTATTGTTTACAAAGTGCAAATTTTTCTGTTTATGAAAAGAGCAACTTTTGAGTGTCTTTCCCGCTCTTCTCAGTAGAATCACCTTTCCGAATCGGTGGTAGATTCTTATGACTTATCATAAATGGCACAAGTTGTCCTACGTGAAATAAATAATTTCATTTTACGGCCTCCAGCAGGCTCAGTATTTTTTTATATATATATATATATATATATATATTATATAGCGAGCAAACGAGCAGGCGGGTCACCTGATGGTAAGTAATTACCGCCGCCCATGAACATTTGCAGCACCAGAGGAGCCGCCAATGCGTTGCTGGCTTTTGAGAAATTTGTTTATCCGCCCTTTGAAGAGTCCCATATTATAATCATTAGGGAACACAGAAGATGGAAGCTGGTTCCACAATTTGCAGGTACGTGGCAGAAATGACCTGGAATAACGGGAGGTGGAAGAAGACCAGGCATCCAGGTGGTGAGGACGAAATTTGTTTCTGCGACGAAGAGTGCGACTGGAGAACACGGAAGGTGGTATTAGATTAAATAGCTCCTCAGAGCACTCTCCATTGTAGAGACGATAGAACACACAAAGAGAACTAACGTCTCTTCGGTGCTCTAGGGACTCCAGCGTGCAAGAAATTTTGGGATAATCCACGAGTCGAACTGCCCGCTTTTGTATCCGGTCAAATGGAAGGAGCTGGTACTGGGGTGCTCCGGCCCAGAGGTGCGAGCAGTACTCCATGTGGGGCCAAACTTGCGCTTTATACAGCAGAAGCCTGTGCTTAAAAAACGAACTACTTACTATGCCCAAAACGAGATATGTCGCGACAAAAGAGATATGATTGGTTGTCGGTGCCCTAACATGCACATAATATCGTTTATACTTCTACCATACCTTTACTACTGTTTTAATCATACTTTTGCGGGTCTAAAGTCAGTCTTCATGCCCTAGGGCCGTAATCTAGTCGATCGATCGCCCAACTAGTTGACCAACCCCATACTGTAAATATGCACAACGAGTCTAGGCTCCAGACTGGTCGACCAAACGACCGTACCATTTGACATAAAAGTTTTTAAACCAAGGAGTATGTATACCTGCATAAACACTGGCAGCATGAAAAGCAAAAAGTTTGAATATTAAAGCAGCGGCGCCAAATGTGACTCTATCGAACGTGAACATTCACTTTTAATTTGTCTTTTCTTTTTATTATTTACTAGACCTATGTATCCTACTTACTATGATTTGCAATAAATATCTAACAGTTACAGTTTGTTTTACTGTTATGGTAGAAGTATAAAGTAGAGTATACACCACCGGGATAAAGCAGTTTTTTTCTTGGGCGCTTGAATCCCTCACTGCACTCAGGACTCAATCTTAATTCCCTCCCTTTGGTCGGGAATTAACTTATAACACCCTCGCTGCGCTCGGGAGTTAAATTTGGAGTCCTTCGTTACGTTCAGGATTCAATGTAGCGCCCGTGACATAAAACAGTGCTTTATCCCCTTGGTGTATAATCTACTATTACCTTAACATGCCAAAAATCCGGTATATTACGAGAAAAAAATTGTCGACAATTAAGGGTTCGTAGCGAAAAATACCACAGATAAGAAATATTATATCTCTACTTTTGACGTAACGAGACAAGTCCTAATTATGTGTAACCACTAACCATTAGCTTCGGTAGACAAATAGAGATAACGGATAGACATAATTTTACTCGTAGTGCGCATGCTTAGACTATCGACAAAACCAATCAAATTTTGCCTACCTACATTTTGCAAATCAGATTGGTTTTTGGGCTAGTTTTTATGCCTATAATATAATGGGCCTATCCTTATACATCGATGACTACCTATTTAAAGCACACACACACAAACACACACACACACTTTAAATATAACAAACGTATACTGAGTATACAATACACGTGACTGCAATCATGCGATTTATCACTGAACAAGCCATTTCCGGCGACTGCACGTGCACCCACTCTGTTAGTACTTAGTACTCTTGGTCTTGATGCTTCAGCTGCCTCGTTGGTCTTGTGGTTAGAATGTTCAACTGCGGCCGACGAGGTCCCGGGTTCGAGTCCCGGGTGGGGCTATAATTAAGTATTGGGTTTTTCCGACTAGAAATTCTCACTAGCCCGGAGTTAGGAAGTTGGCGATGTTTCATTCCCGTGCCTCGGAGAGCACGTTTAAGCCGTCGGTCCCGGTTATTATCACTAACATGATAATAGCTAGGTAGTCGTTAAAGCCCGCTAACCCGCATTGGAGCAGCGTGGTGGGTCTAAGCTCTAATTCCTGCTCTCCTATGAGAGTGGAGGCCTGTGCCCAGCTGTGGGACGTTAATGGGCTGTAGTGGTGTAGTGATAGTGTTGCTTCAAATTAATACTTTTGACGACCTCCGTGGCGCAGTATGTAGCGCTGTTGTCTTAAGGGTGTATTTCCGCAAATCCGTTAAAATATATTAGAATGATGATTAGAACTGTCGGTACATTTTGTGACTAAGTCGGACAAAATAAAATGGAACTAAAAATTACTACACATAGATTGATCCTTTATCTTAAATTTTTGGAGATGACATTGTTAAAAATCTTTACTTAAACCTACTATAAAAATGATTTTCCGACACCTCTTCGCACAAAACATCGCGACTTTCGGTACATTTTTTGCTGTATGTATACCGATTTTTTGTCTTTAAAAAATACCATCTGTTAAGAGATATGTTCACCTCCAATTTTTGGAAAGAAAAATATTAAAAATACTTCAAGACTTGGTGGAGTGACGCATATATTTATGTTTGTTACTCAATCACGCTCCAACGGCTGAACGGATCTGGATGAAATTTGGCACAGAGATAGATTATAGTCTGGAATAGCACATAGGCTATTTTTTATCCCGGAAAATTAAAGAGTTCCCGCGGGAACCGAAAAACCTAAATTCACGCGGACGAAGTCGCGGGCATCAGCTAGTAAATGAATAAAAACGTTAGATAACGGTGGATAAATAGTCCCCCGAGTTCCCGTGAAATGTCAAACGGGGATAAACTTCTCCTCTTCTCTGTTGCCGTGCTCTGAGGGGTAGATAAGTTAATTTTATCTCTTGTCAGTGGATAAAATCGGGGGATCAATTTTTTATCTCCGGCCCATGCTAGCCCTGCTGCAGGTCTTCAACTATGTTCATGCCAAAAATCACTTCGATCCGTTGCTTTGTTGCGGCCTGATTGATTGACAAACCGACAAACAAACACACTTTCGCATTTATAATATTAGTATAGATAGACGAGCTTAGTGATACGTTAGTAGAGCAACGATTGGTTAACTTCAAACACGTATGTACCCTAGTAGGTACATAGTACATGCGTCACTATCGGTCACCGGGAACAAAGCACGGGGTCGAGCACGTGACCCGCACGCCTCTTGGCTCTTGCGAAACAGCGATTGTGAGATACGCACCGCTTGTATAGAAATGTCCAATACGTTTAGAAATATCGCTGCTATGTATAGGTCTTGGATGAAAATATAATCACGGTATACCTGAACGCGTCCACGAACAGACCGAGCTCCCCTTTGTGTTCGCCCAAATACCGCCAGCACCCCTATTCTTTAGCTCAGTGGCTATCAAAAAATGAAAGCAATTGACATATATTTTTTTCCATTGAAGGTTTGCTACGAAATAAAAAATAACATTTCGTAATAAATCTTCAATGGATAAAAAATATATGTCAGTGGCTTTCATTTTTTGATAGCCACTGAGTTTACCCTAACATGCACAAAATGCTGTATATTACAAGAAAAAAATTGTCGTAATGTAAAGGTTCGTAAAGAGACATAACCATGATAGCTCCGGAAGACAGAGAGAGATAACGGGTAGACATAATTTTACTCGTAGTGCGCATGCTATTGCTAGCCATCGAGCGCGAACGTAAATCCACTATGTGGATCAGTTGCAGGAGCGCGGAGCGCAATCTAGGTGAAGCGAACATAGTGGATGGATAGTGGACGCTTAGTATCCATTATCCATCCATGAACATAAGTTAGGCGCCGTCCTATTGTCATCGCTCGCGCGATGATGCGGTGTGATTTCATCGTGCGATGAAACTGGTCGCGCGATAAGAAATCGTGTGTCCTATTTTGGAGAGATGCGATCACACTCGAAATGGCTCATAACAGAGATGTACAGTTTTTGCTGTCGGGCAATATTTCTTTAATCGTAAACAGCATTAAAAAAAGAAAACGTGGACCACATAATATTAGCTCTATAAAAACAGACACAAGGGAGGTCCTACGTGGACGCGCGAGCGCCGTTAGGACATTCAGTACTGGGGGTCTACTCTCTTTCTCTCAAACGAAACTTCGCAAACGAACGTAATTAGTCGGTTATTAGACCCACACAAAATCGTTCAATCCAATCGGTCACGAAAATTGTGTATGGATCCGTACTTCGTCTGCGTGTACGAAAACGAAATAGAGAGGAGCATAGAGATAATATTATGTAGGAGAGGAGTTATCGAAATTTCGTTCGTTTGTTTGCGAAGTTTCGTTTTAGAGAAAGAGAGTAGACCTCCTGATCAGTATGTTTGATCGGCGATCGTCCGTGCGTCGATGGTCGCGCGACGGAAACTAGACAATTTGATCGCATCGCATGATCGCGCGACCTTCAATAGGACATTCAGTAGAAGTAGAACACAGTATGTTTGAACGCACGGGCGCGCGATCATGTTCGTCGGACGCACGCATCATCGCACGAGCGATGCCCATAGATAAGAATAGAATAGAATATTTTTATTTGCACTTTATTTTCAATAGGACGGCGCTTTAGACAATCGCAGTTCTGCCCGCGACTTCGTCCACGTCGATTGAGGTTTGTGGTTCCCGCGGGAACCCTTTAATTTTCCTGGATAAAAAGTAGCCTGTGTTATTCCAGACTATAATCTATCTCTGTGCCAAATTTCATCCAGATCCGTTCAGCCGTTCTGGCGTGATTGAGTAACAAACATCTATCCATCTATCCATCCATCCATCCAAACTTTCGCATTTATTAAGTACTAGCTGATGCCCGCGACTTCGTCCGCGTGGATATACCAAGTTTCATCGAAATAACTTGAGAAATGACGGACTTCTTTCAACCCCTATTTCACCCCTTTGGGGGTGGAATTTTGAAAAACTGTGAAACACGTATCTTTTCATTTGTAACCCGCAGCTCATGTACCAAGTTTCATGGATATAACTTGAGAAATGAAGGACTTTCATACAAACTTTCAACCCCTATTTCACCCCTTCGGGGGTAAAATTTACTAAAACTGTGAAACACGAATTTCTTCATTTTTAACCGGTAGCTTGTATACCAAGTTTCATCGATATAACTTGAGAAATGAAGGACTTTCATACAAACTTTCACCCCCTATTTCACCCCCTTAGGGGTGGAATTTTGAAAAACTGTGACACACGTACTTCTTTATTTTTTACCGTTAGCCAAAATGAAAAGTTTCGTTGATATAACTTGTAAAACATCTTGAGAAACGAAGGTACTTTCATACCAACTTTCATCCCCTATTTCACCCTTTTGGGGGTCGAATTTTCAAAAACTGTGAAACACGTATGTCTCCATTTTCAACCCGCAGCTCATATATCAAGTTTCATGGCTATAACTTGAGAAATTAAGGACTTTCATACAAACTTTCAACCCCTATTTCACCCCTTTAGGGGTAGAATTTCGGGATAAAAAGTATCCTATGTCCAACCTCGTAGTATGGGCTCAAATCGTGCCAAGTTTCGTTTGAATTCATTCAGTAGTTTCGGCGTGATGCGCGGCCAAGATACAGACAGACAGACAGACAGACAAAAATGAAAAAAATTACAGATTTGGCTTCAGTATCGAATAATGAGTGCCCTCCAAAAAAAATTTTCAAAATATCTTCAATGTACAGAATTGGACCTGTTACAGTTTTATTATAAGTATAGATAGATAAGTATTTATTAAGACTGCCTAAAAAGGAGTATAATGTTATTAGGCTTTATAACGTACGTGAGTTTCTTCCCACCCATCCATCCATCCATCAGCCTTTATGCATCCACCTGGACATAGGCCTTTTCGAGAGCGCGCCACCAAACACGGTCCTCCGCCTTCCTCATCCACCCGCTTCCCGCCACCCTCTTCAGGTCATCGGACCAGCGAGCTGGAGGTCGTCCTACACTGCGCTTACCGGTACGCGATCTCCACTCCAGAACACGTCTGCCCCAACGGCCATCGGTTCTGCGACAGATATGACCTGCCCACTGCCACTTCAGCTTGCTTATCCTTAGAGCTATGTCTATATTCTAAACTCCTGAACAGATTTGGATGTATGGGGTATCGTAAGAAATTAGAATCCTTAGCCCTTACATCCTCCCGAGTTTCAACTGGCTATATATGAATTGTTTGAAAAAAAAAAACAAAATGGCAGGGCAGTTATGTTTTTTATCTACACTAATGTTATAACATTCTACTTATGTTTCCAATACTTGACTTATAATTACTACTGTTATAGCGCAGATAACAAAACACTCAATTTAAGCAATTTCACATGATGGTATAATATCCACATCGATATCGTAAAATCTCATTATAACATCAATAAAACGCGACCAATTAACCTGGCGAGCCTTATGTCAAAATCCTCATACAAGTTGTATAAAATTTTGATATTAGGCTGGCTTTTGAAAACAGTTGGGTTATACGTGAAAACTTCGTCGAAACTACTAAACTTACATACACAAAACTCTTTGGTAAGATCTTGTGCCAATTAAATAAAAAACGAACAGCGCGCGCTCGCTCCTGATTGGCCCTGCGCGCGCAGCTGCGCTCTCATTGGTTAGATTTTAATGGCGGCAAGTTCACTGTGACAATACACGTACGCGATAAACTATTGTCAGCTTTTACTCTTGTTGTTTGATAAATTGCATTAGTGAAGATAAAGTAGTGTATGCAACTGCATATAACACGGGTATTAAAACACTCGTTACTATTATGAAACTCGCTGCGCTCGTTTCATAAACTCACACTCGTGTTTTAATACCCTTCATTATATGACAGTTGCATAAACTACTATTTTATATTTTAAATCATGTGAATCAGTTGTTATAATATTGACAACAACAATAGGAATGATCTAGAATCTAGATAGATCATTGTCAAGGCTGCGAAAACCCACGAGTAATATATACTTTAGTTCTTTACACGTTACGTGATACTTAATACCTAAGTTAAGTATATACTTACGTAACCGCATTGGAGCGTAACCCTTTTAGATTTGTTTAGTGCAATTTTGCAATTGCATTGCAAATTAAGAGGATCGTCTAGTGACGAAACGCGACGCGAGAAGGTATTTTCAATAATGCTATCTGTTTCACATCGCTTCGCTGCCTTCTCCGTATCGTGCGATAGAGAGAGTTGCAAGTCCAGTAGGCATAGCCTACATTTTATTCTTGAAATATTGTTTCGGGTGATAACATTTTTACCCCCCCAAACGTTTAAGAAATTAGACAATTTTGGTCTCATTAGATTCAGTACACCTTAATCTAGGCTCGTACGTTTTATTTTTTTTAGTATTTTAGGGATGCTTCTTCGAAATGTGGTAAAAAGCATGTCCCAAGCTGGAGAACGTAGGTTAAAACTAACTCTGGCTTATGTAATTTTTTTTGTAGACACTAGACAGTGTCCTCTACACCCTCCATCAAGAAAAAGAACATAAAAGAGGTGAGATCCATCTAAAAAAAAATTTTAAACCTCCAATTTCTAACCTCCATGACTGTCCCACTGCTCATGTCACAGATAAGAAACCTATTTATTTAAAGTATATACTGGATTAAAAATTCTCAAAAAAATATATTTCAATGATGAATAATTAATATTTTAAATAACAACAGCAGCGTGAGACTACGTCTTTGAATTATTTTTTTACTAGTGACTAAAGTCTGTCCCACGACTTTTTAATCATTCATGTGAACTTATACAAACACTAACGTAACTACCCACATATCCATAAAATCCGCATCGTCGTCGCGTTGTACGAACAAATTCAGTAGCCTTGAGCAATTCGTGTAGAATGGAGGTGTCTTCGTCGTTGGGTTACGAAAATATTTCGCATTCTCCAACGGAAATTTCATTTTGTCAACTTTAAACCCTCATTCATAGAACTCTCACTATACCGTAAGTAGTTATCACCTTTACATATTTGTATTTTTTTTATATTTTAAGTATGTTTTACTTTCTAACAAAGCACATTTTAAAAAAATACTATGCTTACTTAACAAGTAAAAATTTAAAAACTAACCAATCCTAATTACCATGATTCTAATTACCATTATTACCATGACCATTTTACGTACATGGTAATTAGGCATTGGCTAGGTAATTAGATTAGTGATTGAATGTATGGGAACTTCTAGGTTTTGACGACCTCCCTGGCGCTCCTGTGGTGAGTGCTTCGGTCTCAAAAACAGGAGTTCCTGGGTTCGATTCCCGACAGGGGCAATTTTGGCATTTTATAATCTTTAAAATGGTCTCCGGTCTGATCTGGCGGTAAGCATTGGCCGGGGCCAACGACCACCCACCACTGTACCGGCGAAGACGTGCCGTGCAATGTGATTTAGCGTTCCGGTACGATGTAGCGTAGAAACTGATGACAGATTTAAGTTTAATACTACCTTACTACTCTGTAAGAGTATGGGGCGCATCTTAAATACGAAGCTCTTGGCGTATCTAAAGTCTAATGATCTACTTTCAGACCGCCAATACGGGTTTCGTAAAAAACGGTCTGCCGGTGATCTACTCGTGTACGCCACCCATATTTGGGGTGAAGCCATAGAGAAACATGGAGAGGCGCTTACTATATCTCTCGATATCTCTAAGGCTTTCGACCGGGTTCACCCTTCTTTGCAAGCTTCCAGAATTTGGTCTCCCGCCGAGCTTGTTGTTGCATATCTGATTTCTTGAGTGAAATATCCTTCAGAGTAGTCATTGATGGCTGCGTGTCAGATCTTATGGCTATTATTGCCGGTGTCCCTCAAGGGTCTGTTCTCTCCACTACACTATTTCTGTTGCACATCAATGATCTGTTGCAACCCGGTATCCTTGGGTACATAAACGACATCACTATAATGGAGAGATACATATCCAGTTCACGCGCAAGTAGTTCAGGTACCAATAAACTCAGACAGGCGATGGTTCAGCGGTTGAACTCTACCCTGAAATTTGTTTCAAATTGGGGTGTTGCCAATTTGGTGGAGTTTAACGCAACCAAAACGCAGGCATGTTTGCTCACAGCAAAACGGAGTCCATTCATCTTGACTCGCACTTTTCGAGATATATCCTTGCCGTCTGCCGATTGCCAATATCCTAGGCCTCGACATCATAACTAAGATCAACTTCGGAAGCGAAAGCCAAGACAGCCACCAAAAAACTTGATATACTTAACAAGGTCAAGCAGTACTTCACGCCACGCCAACTGGTTACCCTATATCAAGCCCAAGTTCAGTCGTGCATGGAGTACTGCAGTCACCTTTATGATGGCTCTGCTAAGTATCAGCTGGCGGCTCTTGATGCCGTAGATCGTCGAGCTAGGAGGTTGATTGGCGAAGATTCACCTCTTCTGGCGAAACTTCAAACTCTGGATCACCGCCATAATGTAGCCGGCGTACCGGTATTTTATGGGATATATTTCGGAGAGTGTGTTCACTTCACCTTTCTACCACCGTGCCGCAAGGCGCCATGCGAGTTTCCACCCCTATGTCGTAGACGTTCCATCCACACGTCCGAAGCGCTTTGTGTCTTTATTCCTTCACTGAAATCTGTTATTTTTTAAAATTAGTTCAGAGTCATTTTGGTGCTAGTCAACACTGAGATACTAGTTTACTTAATTTTTCAAAAACTTTGTTGTTCTATATTTTAAGTGGTCAAGAAGACTGGCGTTAGTTTTTAAATTTTTATATGATCATGTCACTGAAACATGTTATTTTAAGTTGTGTGTGTAAGAGAGTTTCAGTTCAGAGTATTATTTTAATACTATTTATTATATACTTATACCTACTATAAACAACTATTAATTTTTTGAGAACTTTGCTGAATCGGTTGATTTCGTCAACGAGATCGACTTTATTTTTTACCACTACAAGTTAGCCCTTGACTGCGATCTCACCTGATGGTAAGTAATGATGCAGTCTAAGATGGTAACGGGCTAACCTGTTAGGGGCATGGCAGTTATATTAAACCCATACCCCTATTCGGTTTCTACACGGCATCGTGCCGGAACGCTAAATCGCTTGGCGGCACGTCTTTGTCGGTAGGGTGGTAACTAGCCACGGCCGAAGCCTCCCACCAGGAGGTGGGAGGCTTAGGCTATTGTTAGTCTTATTTTTATTGCTGAAGCGATCTAGTCTAAAATGATTTTTCAATGAGACTTACTTTTGCTTATAATTTTTTTAACATTATGTTGGTAACTAAAGCATGTTTTTTTTTAATAATTTTGAGCGCAGTGAGCTTCTTTTGATACTATGTATTTATAGTATACTTAGACGCTTACGACGATGATTACGCGGTAAATCTAAGTAGGTTTGTTAAGAAGATTACTTAATATATTGATCACGTTAACGAGACTGATTTTTTTTTGTCAAATTTTGTATGAGTATGTTTGACATGCCGTTTTAAAAAGATTTTGTGTACAAAGAGTTATTTTGATAATATTCTAATAGACGCTTACTTTACGCTTACTATCTATTTGATAAGAAGACTACTGAATTTATTGATCTCGTGGACAAGAATGACTTTTGCTTATTAAATTTCGTACAAGTAATTAAATTTCTTTCACAATTTTAAAAAGATTTTGTGAATATAGAGTTATTTTGATAATATTCATAATATACTTAGACGTTTACTCTAGCTAACTATATATTTGATAAGAAGATTACTGAATCTATTTATGTTGTCCTCGTGACTGACTTTTGAATTTTGCGAATCGCGATTGATTCATTTATACTTTTTTTAGATATGAAGATAGTATAATTATTTTTTCAGTTTTATTTCTGTATTTTTCCACATTTTCTTATAGATTTTTATAACACAAACACTTATGTTTTATTCATATTACTCATCACCATTATCATTACCAAATTACCATATGCATATTCTAATCACCATATACCGGACCTCATTACCATGTCACAATTTTTCATTACCATGACCACAATAATTACCAAACACCTTATATCTCCAAGAAAATCAGATCCTGGTGAGAGGCCTTCCTTATCACTGTGATAAATGAAGGTACCCCTTTGTCAAGGTCAACTTAAAAAAACAATAACTCAAAAAAAAAAATTTTTTTACACCGGTCGATAATGACATGAAATCGAAGAAGTGCCCTTAGTTTAACTAAATTAAAAAAAAAAAAAAACTCGAGGAAGGAAGTTTTTAGGTCAAAAATATGGATATTTAGACGTTAATAAGTTTTAACATAAGAAATATTTCTTTAAAATTAAAACGTACGAGCATAGTTCTTCATTGTATCTGCAACGTTTCTAAAAATTATGAAAATTGGACAACATTTACGGGAAGAAAAACGTTATCGCTTTTTGTATGAAAATTTACAACTAGACGATCCTCTTAACGCTTACTAGTTAAATTAAAGCAACGAGTAGCCTTTAACCATAAAGCATTAGCGGAAGGACGTGGGAACTGGGAACCCATCGCATTACAATCCCAAGAAAACTCCTACCATTATGTGATTAATGGAAAGCTGTCAGGACCCTCAGTAATGAGGAATACGACGCAAAGAGAGAATTACGAAGCGTTAATTTTCCGGGATGAAAAGTAGCCCCTTCCCCTGGATACAATCTACCACTGTACCAAATTTCATCAAAATCGGTCAGATAGACGGACGGACAGACAGACGGACAGACTGTCGCATTTATAATACCTATTAAGTATAGATATTGGTTCCAAGTTCTAACTTAAGACTGCAATTCCTTCAGTCTCATCTCATAATCCGATTGTTCGGCAATCCAATACGACCGGAGAGAAATCGCATGACTTAAATTAAAACCGACGGGGGCATCGCATGACTTAAATGTATGAAAATCAAAAAAAACTTTTATTTTCAGACGCTGGTGCGTGTCCTCATTTTGGACTACTGCAACAGTCATCCTGCATAGACTGATAACCGCGCCGATCCCACAAGTCAAAGGTAGGTAAAAAAACCGGTCAAATCGAGATCCGTTCAGCCGTTCCGGCGTGATTGAGTAACAAACATCCATCCATCCAAACTTTCGCATTTATATAATATTAGTATAGGTAGTTAATAGTTCCAATTTTGGCCATCTGAACTCGGGAACTCCTTAATTTTCCGGGATAAAAAGTAGCTTAAGTAACTCGTCCTCAACTATACCCATGCAAAAAATCACGTCGATCCGTTTCTCCGTTGCAGCGTGATTGAAGGACAAACCAACAAACCAATAAACCAACAAACAAACACACTTTCGCATTTTAATATTAGTATGAAAGTATGAGTAGATGATACCCGCGACTTCGTCCGCGTGAATTTTTTTGTCTGTCCTTTTAGTAGGGGAGCCCAAGAGGGGATTTTTGGATTTACTCGAGCGTCGTGGATACCTAATGGAATTTGAAGATTAGGTGGTAGAACGAAAAATAGGTTATATGATGTATCCTTTCACCGGTGGGGGGAGCGTCTACAGGTTGTTTTGTTTTTCAAATCATCAGATAAAGAAAATTCCTCGAGATAATCGTCAGATTAAGGGTCAGCACGTTTGGGACATGAAGCTGAACCGTCTGTATGATAATCTGACGCGCTCGAGTATTTCAAAATGGCAATATTTCTTTGCATTTTCAAAAAACCGCAGCGACTTAGCGTTACGTCAGAATCGTCAGTCCTTTGAATAGGAGCTTCCTTTGGGTCCACTTAACATCTCCTATGAAAATCTGACGCGCTCGATTTTTGTTTGTTTTTTTACAAATATTTTTACTTCCGTACGGCCAACCCCACTATGCAAACCGGCAGACAAACATACCATTCGATAACAGAGACACGTAGGGCGTATACGCTATCAATATCTGACGCGCTCGAGTAAATCCAAAAATCCCCTCTTGGGCTCCCCTACTATTTGTTTTAGTGCTTAAAACCCAAATAAATATTTTATTTATTTATTTTTATTTCTATTTGTGTTTCCAGCGTCCAAGCAGACTAAATCCCGTCCGGCGAGCTATGACCACCTGCACCCGGAGCCGCGCGTGCACTGCGAGGTTCTGCACGCGCCCCATACGCATACCCTTGACGTCATCTTCGTGCACGGACTGTACGGTGAGCTCGTTTGTGAGGGTCGCGACCACCGCCATACTTACCCGTTGTCCTAGGTGGGCAACAGACGTGACGCCACGCAATATGACGCCATAGAAAACGACAGACGTATCTACGCGACAACGTGAAAAACAACGTGTATTTGGGGTTGTTTCATCTTGGGCCAGGTATACAGGTACAGGTATATAGGTATTGGGTAGGTACAGTATTCCAAAAAATAGTATAAAATCATAGAAAACAAAATAAAATATGCTTTTTTGCAGTTTTACAGTGATTATGAGGTACAAAAATAAATTGTTACATTTGTAGAATAGCAACTCTCGCAGCGCATCCATCCATTCATCTTACTGCTGTTGGATATTTTAAGGTTAATTCTCATTTCTCAGGTTATTTTTATGTCAAATGTCATCATGACACGTGTAATATACGTCAATGTCAAAATGGACGCATGTTGTTGCGCTTTTATTTTGCAAAATAATTTCGCATTGTACCTCGTAAATTGAACTTCTTAGTAAGAAATAAAGAAAAAAATGTTACTATTTTATGACCCCGAACATTTTAAAATACCGTACAAATACCTGGCCCAGGCTCCATATAAATTTGAAACAACCCCTAAAAAGAGTGTGTTGAAATTTGATGCCTCGTTGGTCTAGTGGTTGGCATGTTCGACTGCGGCCGACGAGGTCCCGGGTTCGAGTCCCGGGTCGGACCATAATTGAGTATTTGGTTTTTCTGACTAGAAACTCTCAGTACTAGCCCGGAGTTAGGAAGTTGGCGGTGTTTCACCCCCGTGCCTCGGAGAGCACGTTAAGCCGTCGGTCCCGGTTATTATCACTAACATAATGAGCAGCGTGGTGGGTATAAGCTCTAATTCCCTCTCTCCTATGAGTGTGGAGGCCTGTGCCCAGCAGTGGGACTTTAATGGGCTGTAGCGGTGTTGAAATTTGATGACGTCACAACTCACAACTGTGAATTTGATACAACTTCCATACTAGAAGTGCGTTTGTTATAGAGTTGCTGATTTGATTGATTTGTCTATCCCTATTCTACGAGATATGGGTCCCTTCTCGGGTATAAAGGCCTCCCCCAACCTCCCTTAAAAAAAAAGGTAAAGGCCTCCCCCAACCTTTTATTTTATTTTTCTCACCTCCGGGCGGAAAGCGTCAATTTTCCTCCCGCTGCGCTAAACGAAAATGCCGCTTTCCGCCTCCGTCGAGGAGAAAAATAGTATACACACCACGGGCAGTAAATAAGAAAGCCTCAGATCACATGTTTATTGACCTCGGCTTCGCCTCGGACAACAATTACATGTGATCTGAGACATTTCTTATTTTACTGCCCTAGATGTGTAATATACTATTTATGTAGGTATATATGTATGTATGTAATATAATTTTTGTCTTACTACAAAAAAGGGCAATACGTGCAATTTATAATTTAAAACCGCGTGATTCCCTTAGAGAGAAATTTAAAGAAATTGGTATTCTAACAGTAGCCTCGCAATATATTTACAGTAATATAATTTTTGTAAAACAGCACATCCATAATTACAAAAAAATATGCGATCTGCACGATAGGCAAACTAGAGGCCGTAATAGGCTAGTGACTCCATCGCTCCGCCTCAAAAAAGTCAGCAAGTCATTCGTGGGAATGAGCATTCTTTTCTGTAACAAAATTCCACAACCTATTTTAAACTTGCCTATAGGTACACAAGTTTAAGAAATCCATTAAAAGTGTGCTCCTGAAAAAAGCTTATTATACTATTGAAGATTATATAAATGATAGAGGAGCTTGGATTTGATCGCTCCAGTAATGTTGGACAGCGTTTACTTATGTACACATTGATTTAAATGTAATAATGATAAATAGAGCAACCACCGAGTTTCTTGCTGCAGCCCCCCTAGCATGGGCCGGAGATAAAAATTTTATCCCCCGATTTTATCCACTGACAAGAGATAAAATTAACTTATCCACCTCTCAGAGCACGGCAACAGGGGAGATGAGAAGTTTATCCCTGTTTGACATTTCCCGGGGACTCGGGAGACTATTTACCCACCGTTATTTAGCGTTTTTATTTATTTATTTAGGAATAAAAATTGTATCCTTTCCTCGGGGAGAAAATTCTCTCGGCCCATGCTAGGGGGGCAGGGCTAGCATGGGCCGGAGATAAAAAATTTATCCCCCGATTTTATCCACTGATAAGAGATAAAATTAACTAATCCACTTCTCAGAGCACGACAACAGGGGAGAGGAGAAGTTTATCCCCGTTTGACATTTCACGGGGACTCGGGGGACTATTTATCCACCGTTATTTAGTGTTTTTATTTATTTATTTAGGAATAAAAAATTTATCCTTTCCTCGGGGAGAAAATTGTCTCGGCCCATGCTAGGGGGGCTGGTTCTTCTCGATTAGGAATGGTATTCCGAACCAGTGGTAGATTCACTTGACGATTCGAAAGTACTTGTAAAAGTTTATTTGAATAAAAAACTTTTGAATTTTGAATTTATGTATGTCAGTTCTTAGTAACATGTGCACGTACATTCATTGGAAGTCAAACAATTCGTAGGATGACATTGTATTGTTGATAGTTGTATTTGTAAGCAAAATGGTTCAATTGTGCATTCTAGCACCAGCGAGGGAGTATAAATTACCACAGCGGTGGATTTAATAGATGAAAAGTCATTTGACTTGAGTTAAATGACTTACGCCACTCTTTGCATCGCTCTTCTCTCTGCGTCGTATTCCTCATTGTGGAGGGTCGTGACCTCTTTCTGTTAATCACATAATGGCAGGGGTTTCCTTGGGATTGTGATCGTGCGGAGGTCCCGGGTTCAATCCCCGGCTGGGTCAATTTGGGAATTTATAATTTCTGAATTTTCCCTGGTCTGGCCTGGTGGATGGCTTCGGCCGTGGTTGAAAACCCCTCTACCGGCAAAGACGGTGCCGCCAAGCGATTTAGCGTTCCGGTGCGATGCCGTGTAGAAACCGAATATAAATATAATACCTAACTATACCCATTACCCATGCCAAAAATCACGTCGATCCGATGCTCCGTTGCGGCGTGATTGAAAGACAAACCAACAAACGAACGCACTTTCACATTTATTATAATATTAAGTACGATTGAACAAAATATACGGTGCTCACAGCACTGCAAATTACGCTAGTATTTTTAGGGTTCCGTACCCAAAGGGTAGAAACGGGACCCTATTACTAAGACTCGGCTGTCTGTCTGTCTGTCTGTCTGTCTGTATGGTTATCTGTCTGTCTCCAGGCTGTATCTCATAAACCGTGATAGCTAGAAAGCTGAAATTTTCACAAATGATGTATTTCCGTTGCCGCTATAACAACAAATACTAAAAATTAAAAAAATATATATATTAAGGGGGGTCCCCATACAATAAACGTGTTTTTTTCGTATTTTTTTGCTCAATATTAAAAACGGTAACAGGTAGACGGTTCAAATTTTCACAGAATATTAACTTGTATATTACCTTTCAAAATAAATAATTAAATATCAATAAAGTAAATATTAAAGGGGGGCTCCCATACAACAAACGTAATTTTTATTTTTAATACGTCATAAATCGTAAAACTTACTACAGGTTTGTACGGAACCCTCGGTGCGTGAGTCCGACTCGCACTTGGCCGGTTTTTTTTATAATTATAACAATTGAGACAGTAGCAATGATTGATACAGGTTTTACTTAAGCAGGCTATTATCAACGACCTCAATTTACATAGACCCTGTCGAACAAAGAATGTGGACTTATTTAACAACGCCATCTAGTCTGAAAAGCGGGACGGCGCTATGGCGGGGACAAAGACAGGCTTATACAGGTGTGGAGCGCGGTCCACAGGTCGTCGGACGAGGCGCCAGCGGAGGGTGAATTTCTCATACAAACGTAATACCAAAATAATTTGTAATTCGAGCATATTTCCTCCATATTATGCGATTATTAAGATTGAACTTGTATTTATCTAGGTCCCTGGATAATTATTTTTTCAAAATACTTTCCCAAAATTAAATGTAAGCACATTGCGTTTTACATGTTTTTACGACATAAACGACATGTTTTCTCCTTATTTGTTTCATATTAAAACCAACGATATCTCACGTACTAATTGATCAGGAACATAGCCTATATTGTCAAGTTACAGAATAACAACACGAAGTTAAAAACACAATAATTTTTCATTCATAATTTTTGGTATTCACGGAACAAGACTAAATGTATAACAAATTCTGTACGCTCATATTGCTATCGCACTTGCACGCGATCATGTGTCATCAGCCAAATAGGGATAGCAATATACCGGCAAATTTATATTTGCGGTTCGAGTAGAAGTTGCGAGCGGCGTTCGTCGGCCTCTTAAAGGGCCCATCTAGTAGTTATAGTACCCAGGATATCGATGGGGTTATAGGTACGTTAGTTTCCCTTTAGACACTCGTGCAGGGAAGCCTTTTCAATTCAACCCTTTGGTGCTGAAATATTATGTCACTCAGGCGACCTTGACTTTTGCATCTACATCTAAACAACAGAGTCCTACGGCTTCAATTACCTACGTAACTATTTCCCCACGCGTTTTTCATTCTATTACGTTACACTACGCAATGTAAAACTGTTTTTTTTTATCCACTACAAGTCAGCCCTTGACTGCGATCTCACCTGATGGTAAGTGATGATACAGTCTAAGATGGTAGCGGGCTAACGTGTTAGGGGCATTGCAGTTATATTAAACCCATACCCCTATTCGGTTTCTATATACGGCATCGTACCAGAACGCTAAATCGCTTGGCGGCACGTCTTTGCCGGTAGGGTGGTAACTAGCCACGGCCGAAGCCTCCCACCAGGCCAGACCAGGGAAAATTCAGAAATTATAAATTCCCAAATTGACCCTGCCGGAGATCGAACCTGTCTGTCAACGGGTTTAAATGGATTACTAAGTAAATGATGACTGTGTTATGTCTGTCCGTGTATTTATAATGTGTGTCCTGATCTCTCTCCGGTTGTGTCGGATTTTCCGTCCCATCGGACTATGGGAGTAAAGGAACAGAGAGTGCATCTGTGTATGCGCACACACCAATCTCTCTGGAGATAGGCCGCCGTGGCCGAAATCGGTCTATTCTATCTGTCACTGCTCATATCTGTTAGATTTTTATGAAATCTGATTCAGAGATACGTCGCATCCCGGGGAAGGTAATAGAACACGTTTTTTTTATCCCGGAAAATCAATCAATTCCCACGGTATTTTCCAAAATCCTTCATCATCATCATCTAAATCTAAATCTAAATCTAAACTTAATATTATAAAGAGGAAAGATTTGTTTGTTTATTTGTTTGTTTGTTTGTAATGGATAAACTCAAAAACTACTCAACCGATTTTAAAAATTCTTTCACCTATAGAAAGCTACATTATCAGCGAGTAACTTATGCTATATTTTATTTTCAACAAATTAGAGATCCTTACGAAAATTGCAATTATGTGAACTAACACTAAGTCGGAAAAAACCCTCTCTTTTGAGAGCTTACGTGGCGTGCGCTGCGTAAATAGTTAAAGTTACACGAAAACAATGTATGGTGGACGTGGAATTATTGTTCCTCTCAAAAAGTTCTAAAAAAAAGGTCCGTAATAGCATTGACTCACATTTTATATAGCTATATTGGGTATAGATTATTAGTGCTACCCGTGCGAAGCCGGGGCGGATCGCTAGTTTACAATAAGTATACGTATCTTTAACTCATGATATTTTATCATACTGTAAAGTTTCGTCGCCTGAGGAATTATTGTTGAGGTCCACTAGCTTTATTGCCTAGACTAATTAAACTAGAGAAAATTTCCTCTGTTGCAGCTTTTCGGCGTGTTTAAAAGACAAACCAACAAACACACTTTCTCATTTATAATATTAGTATGATAGCCTATAGGGCCTGCCTCGTAGGCCCCGGAGCCCGGCGCCAGGACGTTGTCACAAACTGATACTGTAAGCCGCCGACAGATGGCGCTGTGTGGAGTTGAACCGCGCTAGCACTTCGCGTTATTAGTAGTATAGATAGTGGTTTATACCGTGTTACAAGTTAAATTTACTATACTTATTTCATATTAATACAATTAATACAATTTTTGGGAAAAACACCCTTTTTGGTGTTTCAGTATGTATATTTAAATTAATATTATAAAGAGTAAAGATTTGTTTGTTTGTAATGGATAAACTCAAAAACTACTCGTAACTCGACATATTTAAGAAACTCTTTTACCTATAGAAAGCTACATTATCAGCCAGTAACATAGGCTATATTTTATTTTCAACAAATTAGAGATCCTTACGAAAATTGCAATTATGTGAACTAACACTAAGTCGGAAAAAATCCTCTCTTCTGAGAGCTTACGTGGCGTGCGCTGCGTAAATAGTTAAAGTTACACGAAAACAATGTATGGTGGAATTGAAAAAGTCCGGGATAGCATACATCTATCTTTTCAGGTTGACTCACAAATAACCATTTTTATAGCTATATTGTGTATAGACTATTAGAATTAATAGTGCTACCCGTGCGAAGCCGGGGCGGATCGCTAGTTTATAGTATACGTATAACTCATGATAGTTTATAATACTGTAAAGTTTCGTCGCCTGAGGAATTATTGTTGGGGTCCACTAGCTTTATTAAATAAATAAAAATAAATAAATAAATAAAGCCTTTATTTCCATGAAATTTCATTTCACCTAACACAGTCTTTTCGTTACATTACAATTAATATTTTCATTACCATGCGTTACAATGTCAATGTCAATTAAAATTAATGTCAAACTATAATATAATGTATAATGTCAAAAAATTATTATTAAGTAGTATATTATATTAAGTATCTGTCATTGTTAGGTGTTTATTCATATATTTCATTTCGTCAATATCTTACTGGAACGCCCATTTCGGGGCATAGGCCTCCTCCATCCTTTTCCATTCTTCCCGATCTTTCGCAAGCCTGGTCCAGGTGGTCCCCGCCGCCTCACTGATGTCGTCGCGCCAACGGCGCCGCGGCCGGCCTCTCGGGCGACTCGCGTCGCGCGGATACCAATGGAGCAGCTTCTCAGTCCAACGCCCGTCGGTTGCTCTCGCTATGTGACCAGCCCAGCGCCATTTAAGGAGACATGCTAGCTTTGCCGCGTCAGTAATTTTTGTCCTCTTTCTTATTACTTTGTTTTTAATTTTGTCCTTTAATTTTAGGCCTAGCATGCTCCTTTCCATAGCTCTCTGGGCAACCTGTACTTTATGTACTATGTCCTTGCTCATAGGCCATGTCTGGCAACCATACAGGAGTGTTGGCGTCACAACGGAGTCTAGTGCTATCTTCTTTAGTCTTATGTCTAAGTTTGATTTAAAAATATGTTTTAAGGACCAATATGCCGCCCATGCTTTCTTTATCCTCCTTTCGACCTCTTCAGCATAATGCCCCTTAAATGTTTTGTTAAATAAGTTTTGTTAAATGGTTTGGCCCAAGTACAAACTACGTACTCTTCGACGTATTTTATAGCTTTATCTTGCACTTGCACGTTTTTCTGATCTGTACTATTTGTCATTATGCAAGTTTTTTCGGGATTCATTGTCAAGCCGCACTCTCGGCTATGGATATTTAGAGTTTTCAGCATAAATGAGAGCTGTTCATGTGTTTCCGAAATTATGACAATGTCATCAGCGAAGCGCAGGTGGTTTAAATATTCCCCGTTCACATTTATTCCTAGACCAGTCCAATCTAATTTCCTAAAGATATTTTCTAAAAGGGCAGTGAACAGGTTAGGAGAGATCGGGTCTCCCTGCTTTACTCCGCGCTTTACGTCGAACGCTCTACCTCTTTTCTCGAGTTTTATACGACCTTTACACTTCGAGTAAATTTCCTTAAGGACGTTTATATATTTTGTAGGTATGTTCTGGTCTTTAAGGGCAACCCATAGAGCTTCGTAAAAAATCGAATCGAAGGCCTTAGTATAATCTACGAACGCCAGGTACAGAGTTTTTCCATACTCTACATATTTTTCTACGATTTGTCTCAATGTGAAAATATGGTCTAAAGTAGAGTAGTTGCTTCGGAAGCCAGCCTGTTCTCGCGGTTGTTGAAATTCAAACTCTCTCTTTAGTCTATCGAGTAGGACTTTAGTAAATAGCTTATAAGTAGCCTGCAGGAGACTGATAGGCCTGTAATTATTGATATCTTGGGGGTCCCCCTTTTTATATAGTAATTTAATAATGGAAGTTTCCCATTGCTCTGGTATTTTTTCTTGGAGCATAATGTTGTTAAAGAGTTGGGTTAAAATGGGAGTTATAGGCTCTATCATTGTTTTGATGGTGTCGTTGGTTATACCATCTTCGCCTGGGCTTTTCAGATTATTAGTGCTAACCGTGCGAAGCCGGGGCGGATCGCTAGTTTACAATAAGTATTCGTATCTATATTAGGTAACTCATGATAGTTTATAATACTGTAAAGTTTCGTCGCCTGAGGAATTATTGTTGGGGTCCACTAGCTTTATTGCCTAGACTAATTAAACTAGAGAAAATTTCCTCTGTTGCAGCTTTGCGGCGTGTTTAAAAGACAAACCAACAAACACACTTTCGCATTTACAGTAATGTCCTCCCGACCGAATTTCGGCCACGGCGGCCAATCTCCAGAGAGATTAGCCACCAGCGCGGGAGATATTATAGTGCACAAGTGTGTGCGCAAACACAGGTGCACTCTCTGTTTCTTTACTCTCATAGCCCGATGGGACGGAAAATCCGACACGACCGGAGAGAGATCAGGCGCAGGACCGACGGCTTAACGTGTTCTCCGAGGCACGGGGGTGAAACACCGCCAACTTCCTAACTCCGGGCTAGTGCTGAGAATTTCTTGTCAGAAAAACCGAATAAGTACTTGTTATTGCCCGACCCGGGTCTCGAACCCGAGACCTCGTCGGCCGCAGTCGAACATGCTAACCACTAGACCAACGAGGCATTTATAATATTAGTATGATAGCCTATAGGGCCTGCCTGACGTTGTCACAAACTGATACTGCAAGCCGCCGACAGATGGCGCTGTGCGGAGTTGAACCGCGCTGGCACTTCGCGTTAATAGTAGTATAGTGGTTTAAACCGTGTTACAAGTTACACTTTGTTATGTTACAATATTTAATTAACAATTTTTGGAAAAAACACCCTTTTTGGTGTTTCAGTATGTATGTATATCTAAACTAATATTATAAAAAGTAAAGATTTGTTTGTTTGTAATGGAAAAACTCAAAAAAACCGGCCAAGTGCGAGTCGGACTCGCGCACCGAGGGTTCCGTACAAACCTGTAGTAAGTTTTAAATTATTAAAAAAAATTGCTTAAAAATTACGTTTGTTGTATGGGAGCCCCCCTTTAATATTTACTTTATTGATATTTAATTATTTATTTTGAAAGGTAATATACAAGTTAATATTCTGTGAAAATTTGAACCGTCTACCTGTTACCGTTTTTAATATTGAGCAAAAAAATACGAAAAAAACACGTTTATTGTATGGGGACCCCCCTTAATATATATATTTTTTTAATTTTTAGTATTTGTTGTTATAGCGGCAACGGAAATACATCATTTGTGAAAATTTCAGCTTTCTAGCTATCACGGTTTATGAGATACAGCCTGGAGACAGACAGACAGACAGACAGACAGACAGACAGACAGACAGACAGACAGACAGACAGACAGACAGACAGCGGAGTCTTAGTAATAGGGTCCCGTTTTTACCCTTTGGGTACGGAACCCTAAAAACTACTCAACCGATTTAAAAAACTCTTTTACCTATAGAAAGCTACATTGGGGCTGATTCTTTAGTGCCCAATCTCTAAACGAAACTAAAATTAGAGCATTACAAATATATTGCTAACCCTTTCATAATACTCCCTACGGAAAGGGACAGAACTAGATTTAAAGCTGCTAATTTAGTTTAGTTTAGAGATTGTGTTATACAGAATCAGCCCCAATATCAGCGAGTAACAAGCTATATTTTATTTTCAAAAAAATTTGAGATCCTTACGAAAATTGCAATTATGTGAACCAAGTCGGAAAAAATCATCTCTTCTGAGAGCTTAGGTAGTGTGCGATGCGTAAATAGTTAAAGTTACACGAAAACAATATTGTATGGTGGAATTGTTCCTCTCAAAAAGTTCTAAAAACAGTCCGCGATAGCATATATCTATCTTTTAAGGTTGACTCACAATAACCATTTTTATGATGTTATGTTATGTCACCAATGCTTTACTTGCGAAGATGTTTTTACCGGTATACCTATAAAATATAATAATACTAGCTGATGCCCGCGACTTCGTCCGCGTGGATTGAGGTTTTTTTGGTTCCTGCGGGAACTCTTTAATTTTCCGGGATAAAAAGTAGCCTATGTGCTATTCCAGACTATAATCTATCTCTGTGCCAAATTTCATCCAGATCCGTTCAGCCGTTGGAGCAACAAACAGGATTGAGTAACAAACATACATCCATACATACATCCAAACTTTCGCATTTATAATATTAATATATATATAGCTGCTCGTGCTGACTGACTGACTCATTGATCACCTCTCCTGTAAAATTTTGTATGAACATTTTTTTTTTCACTCATCGTTTCGTATAGAAGACAAAAATTCATTAAGAGGAAAAATACGGAGAGAGCTGATGATTGAGGATTTCGAAGACGGATGAAGAGCACCAGCCAGGGTATTGAAGATAGGTGGGGGGTGCTCGACCAAATGTCACTCGAAACTTCATCCAATTGACAGTTAGCTGAAAAAAAATTCAAAATGGCGGATTTAAGATGTCCGCCATACAAATTTCGACGGTGTCTATCTCGGAGAGTATAAAAGATGGAAGAGTGGTTTCTTGGCAAAAGATGATCAGGACATGAGGGTCTACTTGATGAACAGGAAAAAAATGCAAGATGGCGGAATTTATTTTTCCATAGAAAAGCGTATTGAAGATAGGTGGGGGGTGCTCGACCAAATGTCACTCGAAACTTCATCCAATTGAAAGTGAGCTGAAAAAATTTTCAAAATGGCGGATTTAAGATGGCCGCCATACAAATTTCGTCGGTGTCTATCACGGAGAGTATAAAAGATGGAAGAGTGGTTTCTTGGCAAAAGATGATCAGGACATGAGGGTCTACTTGATGAACAGGAAAAAAATTCAAGATGGCGGAATTTATTTTTCCATAGAAAATGTATGGCGAATATTGAAGAGGCTACAAGTGTAGAACTATGCAAGACTACGGTTTCTTTTCAAGATTTGTTTTTATGGAAGAATTCTTATTTAGACGAGTGGTTCGGAGAAAAAATATGGAGAGAGATGATGATCGAAGGTTCGGATGATGGTTGAGGAGCACGGTCAGGGTATTAAAGATAGGTACCTACTTAGGGGCTGCTCAAACAAAAAGGGAGTTGCGGGGGGGTTGGTGGTCTTTGTTTTATGTTTTTCCTTTATGAGAATTTTCTTTTACGTCGGACGCTTGGCGTGCTGGCGCTTCCACTGTGCTCACTAGCATAGCAGTGTGTTGTTCAGATCAGAACACGTAGACAGTAAACCAGCTGCCCGATTATGTAAGAATTGTCGATCAAATCGTAAAAGTTCGGCGTCAAAGTAAAATAAACCATAACAACATTGAATTAGAGCTCAATTTCGTGTTTCGAAATTGAGCTCTAATTTAATGCTGTTATGGTTTATTTTACTTTGACGCCGAACTTTGACGATTTGATCGGCCATTCTTACATAATCGGGGGGCAGGATAGTAGGACAGCGAGTAAGTAGACAGTGGACCACGCGCTCCACTACGCGGTCCGCTGCAGCGGGCCGCGCAACCACACGCCATACTAGTTTATTATATATTTGATGTTATTCATCTCAAGTATCTAATTTGGATAAAAATTGTCCTTTACATCATGGCGGGCTGACGGTTTACAATACCACCCACCACCACTACAGCCCATTAACGTCCCACTGCTGGGCACAGGCCTCCACTCTCATAGGAGAGAGGGAATTAGAGCTTAGACCCACCACGCTGCTCCAATGCGGGTTGGCGGGCTTTAACGACTATTATCATGTTAGTGATAATAACCGGGACCGACGGCTTAACGTGCTCTCCGAGGCACGGGGGTGAAACACCACCAACTTCCTAACTCCGGGCTAGTACTGAGAATTTCTAGACAGAAAAATCCAATACTCAATTATGGCCCGACCCGGAACTCGAACCCGGGACCTCGTCGGCCGCAGTTGAACATGCTAACCACTAGACCAACGAGGCAGACCAGCGAGCAGGCGGCTTACAATGCAATATTAAAATGTAAAACTTGCCCACTGCCCACTGCCCACTGGCTATTTTGGGTATACACTATTAGGATTATTATAGTGCTACCCGTGCGAAGCCGGGGCGGATCGCTAGTCTTGTAATATTCGTCCATTTTTTTATGTTTCCCTTGGTTATAACACAGAATAGGTAACAGTAGTAGTACTTAGTTGTATGCCTTAGTACAAAAGCTAAGATTTCCTCTTTGTTTTCACAGGTTCTCTTGGTAACACATGGAGACAAGGCGAATGGCATACCAAGTACGATAAACAACCAAATAAAGTAGCCCTACGGCGTCCACATTCAATACCCACCTGTCAATGTACAGACGAACAAGATAACCGCTGTAGTGATAGCAAAAATGATGTAGTTAGTGATGAAATTAATGAAATAAGTGCGAAAAGTGATAAAATAAGTAGACAGAATGAAAATAATGATAATAACGATAAAATGCGGTACAGCAGTGGTGAGAAAAATGATACGTTAAAGGATAGAAATGAAACTAATGATGAAAGTTATGAAATAAATGATAGTGTAAGAGAACGAAACAGGGTTGTTAAAAATGATGGGATTCGACAGAAAGACCCTTCAAATGAAGATTATGATGAAATTTATAAATTGGGACAGAAAACCTTAAAAGATGACACTGCTATTCGAATAACCGGTAGGAGTATTGCAAGAAATGATAATATTAGCGAAAGTAATTTAAGTCATGATGAATATTGTGACAAAAACGACGAATTATCTAAGAAAATACAAGATTTCGATATCAGAATACCATCTTCTAAGCTTCAAGGATATATTAGAGATATAAATATTGAAAAAGATTACAACTGTTCAGATGGAGGTATAATAAACACAGAAGATAATTCTAACTTATACGATAACATACAAAAGATATTACCCAAAGAAAACTTATTTATTACCGAGAAATTTTACAATAACACACTGTTAGATGACGTAGATATGTGCAGCTATGAAACTCAGGCGCAATTCGTTAAGGATTTGTTCCAAAATAGCGTGAAAGTGAAAAGTGAAAGTGAACAAAAAGGGAAAAGTGAAGGAGAAGTGAAAGCGGGTGATTGCAAGTGTGAAGTGAAGTGTGAACCAGGGTGTGGATGCATTTGTGATGATTGTTATTCGCCCTGCTGGCCAAAGGATTGGATAAGGGTGGACTATCCAGGCGCTAGGGTGATTTCTATCAACTATACTAGCGACCCTTATTTGTGGAGACCTCTTTGGGTTAAGGAAAGCAAAAGGTATTATTTTTCACAATATTGTCAACTCTTAGCACTGTACAGTTCAGACACACAGACTCGTAAACCGTGCTTTGAATGTAAAAGACGAAATCGGACCGGACGAAAATCGGTATAGAGATTTGCATTTGCAGGGAACGAACGCATGCTTATGCTTCTTTTTTATTTTTTTAGGTTAAAAAAAAATAGCGCAATGCAGGCAAAGTCACAAGTATCATCTTGTTTACAATATTGAGTGTCTCTCTGTCTATTGTTAATTCTGATAATTTAACATTAATTTGGTTAATTCTGATAATTTGACATTAACTTTATAAAAATGTTAAATGTTGTTAAATTTTTGTTAATGTATGAAATTATATTTTAGGCTGCGTCTTCACGAGCGAGCGGAACAAATGATGTCGCAGCTACTAGACCTAGGGGTGGGGGAGAGACCCATTATTTGGGTGGGGCATTCCAAGGGAGGGCTTTTTATCAAGAAGATGTATTGCGAAGGTAAGTCGTGATTATTATGATAATTTATCATCATGTCTTTCTAAACAAGAGATGCTATAAAACCTTACACTACTGTATAAGTATAATAACATTTTGCTTTTTAAAAAGAGCAACTGCTTAGTGTTGTTTTTTTCTCAGTAGAATCTTCTTTCCGAACCGGTGGTAAGGACTAGAAACATAAGAGACACCTGTAGGTCCCTATATATATCTATTTCCCTTGGTCACGGCATCACGCGTGAACGGCTGGACCAATTTCGCTAATTTTTGTTTTGTTGCGTTTGTTTGGACCCCGGGATGGTTTATATTCACAATTGGACCCGGTAGGGGGCGCTGCAATCGGGTTCGAGGGTCAGGGCAGGACAAAGTCTGCCGGGTCCACTAGGTAGTGTAATTAAAAAATTGAGTATTGAGTATGATTGAAGGAAGGCATGATGAGGAAACCTGCATACCTGGGAGTCTCCATGATATTTTCAAAGGTGTGTGAAGTCAGCTAATCCACACTTGCTCGACGTGGTGGACTATGACCAAAATTCATCTTATTCGGAGAGGAAACTCGTGTTCGATAGTGGTCCGGTAATGAGTTGATCACTAATTGATGATGATACATGCTATTGTATAACATTTGAATTCGCTGACAAATAATAAATTTTAAACCATTTACAGCATACGAAGCCCATCTGAAACTCACAAAGCAAGAAACAACCAAAGAAGATAAAAGCGAACCAGCAAGCGAACAAAATACTAGTGAAAGCAGAAACGATAATGAATTAAACCACTGTAGAGACAAAAAGACACACAATATAAATGGAAATGTACATAATGATGATAGTTTAAATCAATCAAATGATATCAATAATCGAATAAATGAATTAACTTTACCACTTAATACAGATATTGAAAAACAGGAGGATGAAATTAATGTAAATATTCATATGAATTTAAATGTATCGAATGATCAAATTAATGAATTCAATAAATCAAAACACGAGGATAAATTAATTGATGGTCAATATACTGATGTATGTACAAATGAATTAAACGATCGAATAAATGAAGCTCTTAGTACTAATAATGGGAATTGTAATGAATTTAATGATAAAGTTTGTGATATAGTTACAAGAGATGTAGAAAATAGTGTCAATTTTGATGATATTTTAAGGAATAATAGAACTAAAGTTGGAAATGAGTCAGTTTTGGATGGCAAAAATATTTGTGAAGAATGTGATAAAAATGGAAACATTCCTAATTTAACAACTCCTGACGATGAAGAAGAAAACGAATCGCTTCTAAATCTAAATGGTAATTATTTTTCTTATATTGTTTTATATGTACTTTTTGTGATTCAAAAAAAGTGCATAAGGAGCATATATTTAAAGGGACCAATTGATTCATGCAGGCCGTTATTTAAAAAGCACAAGCTTCTCACACTGCCAGGTCTATATATCTATGAAATAGCAGTTTTTGTACATCGGCACATGGAGTATTTCAAGACGTTCTCGCAACTAAATAATTATAATATAACAAGAAACAAAAATCGGCTATGCACAACAAACTATAATTACTTACAACAAACGTCTAAACTTCCGCATGCTATGTGTGTAAGAATTTATAACAAATTAGATAACAACCTAAAAAATCAAACTACAAGTAGCTTTAAAAGAACACTCTTTCGTTGGTTGTGTGACAAGTCTTTTTATTCTTTAACTGACTTTTTTAACAATTAATTGACACATTATTTATTTAAATTGATTAATGTGATTTTATATTTGAATATTTATTTTAATCTGGACATTATTATTTTTTTTTTTTTTTTAATGTTCAGATCTCATAATTTCATTGGAATAATTTTTAAATATAATATTATTCCTAATGAGTAATTACATTAAATATTTGCATGCTAAGTAGTAGAATGTGAAGGACGCCTTAATATTGTAAACATCTGTACATACTCATATTCAGCAAATAAATTTCTTTCTTTCTTTCTTTCTTCTATGACCGGGTTCGATTCCCGACCACGCGCTTCTAAAGTTCAGCACAGATTATATAAAAGTTACTTCTTTAAGAAACTAGCTGATGCCCGCGACTACGTCCGCGTGGAACTCTTTAATTTACCGGGATAAACTCAAACTTGTACTCGGGAGTGGCGATGGATTAATGTTGATAATTGTCCATTAAGTCAATATAGTTAAAACTTTTTATTCAAAATAGGTAACACTATACACTTTTTGAACGTCAACAAAATATGGGACGTAATGGTGATAATTAACTACAGTATCTTAAAACTAAAGTTACGAGGGTTCCAGACGCGCTCTGGTCTGAGAAGAGCCTACAACCAACTCAGACGGGTTTTTTTTTATATTATCACCATCTCACAAAACATCTTTATCTTTAGAATAATTACCAAAAGCCGCTAGAACAATTCATTCCCATGCTTTTTTATCATTTAAATAATCCTTTATCATTTAAATAATCCTTTACATTGTAATAGGACAACAAGCTTACGTTTTAACGTAATATAAATTTCTACCTGATGCCCGCGACTTCGTCCGCGTGGAATAAGTTTTTTAATTCCCACGGAACCTCCTTAATTATCCGGGATAAAAAGTAGCCTATGTCTCTTTCCACCTCAATTAGTTAGCTTTGTTCCGGCGTAATTGAAGGATAAACCAAAATACTGATAAACCAACAAACAAACACACTTTTTTTTTTTATCCACTACAAGTTAGCCCTTGACTGCGATCTCACCTGATGGTAAGTGATGATGCAGTCTAAGATGGTAGCGGGCTAACCTGTTAGGGGCATGGCAGTTATATTAAACCCATACCCCTATTCGGTTTCTACACGGCATCGTACCGGAACGCTAAATCGCTTGGCGGCACGTCTTTGCCGGTAGGGTGGTAACTAGCCACGGCCGAAGCCTCCCACCAGGATTTTTGCATCATACTAATATTATAAATGCGAAAGTGTGTTTGTTTGTTGGTTTATTGGTTTGTCCTTTAATCACGCTGTAACAGAGCAATGGATCGACTTTTTTTTGCATGGGTATAGTCAAGGACCTGGAGACTGACATAGCTCCTTTTTATCCCGGAAAATTAAGGAGTTCCCACGGGAATTAAAAAAAACTTAAACCACACGGATGAAGTCGCGGGCATCAGCTAGCTTTTCAATAATGTTAACAAACTCCGTTTCAGAAATCAGTGTTAACATTTCAGAAGCGCAGTTGTTAGCGCGCGCGCGTTTGTGGCGCGCCAGTGCGGGGTTCATGTTCTACTCGGTGCCGCACCGGGGGTCGCCTCTCGCTGATATCAAGACCCCCATCACGGCGCGCAGCGTCGAGCTCATGGAGATATGCAAAGGTGAACTGTGACCCCCTATTCATCTATACTAATATTGTAAATGCGAAAATTTAGATGGATGGATGTTTGTTACTCAACCACGCCAGAACGGCTGAACGGATCTGGATGATTTTTATTCCCACGGGAACTCTTCAATTTTCCGGGATAAAAAGTAGCCTATGTCACTCTCTAGGTCCTTAACTATTCCCATGCCAAGAATCACGTCGATCCGTTGCTCCGTTGCGGCGTGATTGAAGGACGAACCAACAAACCAACCAACAAACAAACACACTTTGCCTGGAAGAGATCACTCATAGTGATAAGGCCGCCTTTACACCGTAACAAGTTTTAAATCCTGACACCATTAGTTTTACCTCTGTTTTGTTATTTGTTTGTGTGTAATAAAGTGTTTTTACTTACTTACTTACTTACACTTTCGCATTTATAATATTAGTATGATATTATTACGTTATGAAACTTATGATAATTCCTCATATCACCAGATTGCCCGCTGGTGTTGTCGCTGCAACAGAGCTGGTCAGTGGCCACCGCCTCCACCACGCCCCCAGTGCGCAGCTTGGTGGAAACTTGCCGAACTCTGATGTCCGTTCTGTATCTACGCATCGTTAGTGTGGACTCTGCTGGTAATTATATCTTCCCGACTGTTATGGACTGAAACGAAAAAATTGGTTGTCTGTAAGATCGGTTTACGGACGACAGTTTTACGCGCACGAGTTGAATGCAGAGTAACTAGTGGTTCGCCCCGAACTGAGACCTCGCGGTATCCATAAACTTGTACAGAGCGCCATCTATTGACATCATTGTGAAGTTCTGTTAAAAATACGGAAGCTCATTAAAAATTAAATAATTTCGTTTCCTTATAATATTTATCTAATTTTTGTACTTGTTGTTCATGTACAGGATATAATTCAAATAATTGATCAAGTTTCAGGCTCAGCCTTTCAGAAAATTGAGAGTTCTGAGGTCAACTTTGGACGTTAGAAAATCGCCACTTTGAAAGACCCCCATTTCGTCAATTTTAGGGGAAAAATTTAAAAAAAAATATTTTTGGACTCTATTCCTAATTATCTTTAAAATGATATACCGCAACCCTATGTAACGCTATAAAAAATATTTTACTTCGCATTCGCTTCTATGAGAGCCCCCCTGAAATAAAGATTTTTCTAACTTCTTAAGCCATATTCGGCGGGAGGCCATCGGTTTACATATTATATTTAAAGGACATGTCCCAGTTCAGTATGGAGGGTGGTTTTTTATTCTGAGTGTCAATGAACCAGAACCAAACTGCCATCACGTGAAAGAGAAAAAAATATAACATTAAACGCCATTTAAATAATAATTTTAGAAAACCCCGTTTTTTTAAAAATTAATTATGAAAAATATCGTTTGTAGAAAATATTTTTCGATGGATGGCAACACTAAAACTTGGGTAATGCGCATTAATTGTGATTATTAACATTCCATTTCGATAAACTACCCATTTTCCACTACATAGGTAGTACATACAACATTATAAGATTAATAAATAATAATTGAGTATTTGAGACATTCGTATTAAAATAATTATTAGACAACAATAAATCACCAATAAATTAGGATAAACCACAGGGTTAAACAAAACTGACAGTGACATTTGACAATCACCCAATGACATACGTGACAAAAAAAATCAAGTTTTTTTTTTTACTGTTGATAAAATTCAGACAAAGATCTAAAAAAGCCACAAAATAAAAATATATTTTGACGTGACAACGTCTTATAAATTGGTTTGCCGGGTGACACTTCAAGAAACTGCGTTACGCTCCGCTCACGTTATGCGCTCACAATGAGAGCGAGTGAGAGGCACGCGTCCCTTCCACTCGGGCATGGTTAGCCCGCCTAAGAGCGAGAGAGACAGACATAAAAAGTGAAAGGCACGCGTCCCTTCCACTCGAGCACAGTTAGCCCGCCTAAGAGCGAGAGAGACAGAGCGAGAGAGAGAGAGTGAGAGAGATTTCATCCTTCTTCCTACTATACGAATGAATATTCACATTAAAATTATTTTACCACTCAAAGTCGTTGTCACGTAAAACTTTCGCCCGTATACCGACTTTACAGGCAACCAATTTTTTTTTTCTCCAAATTGGGGTCCTTTAAAAATGTGTTATTAATAATAATTCTAAAAGCCATATTTAAGGATCTCTATTCACGTGTATTAAAATCATCTTGGTTCATGTTCAAGGCCCAATTTTGGACAAGTCCTTTGAAGTAATTATGTTCAGCAATTCAGAAGTTATAAGGCTCTGACAGACGGACGGACGGACAGACGGACGGACGGACAAGTGCCAATTCCCCCAAGTAGACTCAGAGACCTTCGCTTCGCTCGGTCAAATATATGTGTCACCATACATTTGCTCTGCATTCAATTCGTGCGCGAACTGTAGAAGTTATCTCTAAGCAGAGCGGGTTAACAGAATTAAAAACACATTTAAAAGGGTTACTGCTTCGATTCTGTTAACGCTTTCATTTCTGTATCCTTTATGAATCTGTTTTTCACTCGCTGCCGACTGAATTACCAATATTAACCATCTGCACGGGAGGTATTATAGTGCACAGGTGCACTCTCTGTTCCCTCACTCTCATAGGCTGATGGGACGGAAAATCCGACACGACCGGAGAGAGATCAGGCGCAGGACCGACGGCTTTACGTGCTCTCCGAGGCACGGGGGTGAAATACCGCCAACTTTGGTCTTGTACTTACTAAGAATTACTTATTATGGCATTATAAATGTAAGGTGCCGCGTTTGAGTCCAGAGTTTTAGTTTTTTTTACCCGATTACAGCTAAGGAAAAAGGATTTTAGCTGTCTATATATATATATATATGTGTGTATGTTTGTATTTTGGCCTAACCTCCTAAGCCGATTTTGATGATCAATTCGTTATTATAATCCAGGTGACATAGGCTACATTTTATATTAAAAAATCGATATGACGGATGAAAATTACATAAAAATAGTGGGGTTTCCGAATTTTTTCGTAGTCGGGTTAAAGTTTTTTAATTAATGTTGCTTGTTGAAGTGAAAACTTCTTTAGCCGCGTTGAGCACTTTTTGATAGGGGGTAAACTTGTGGATTCGCGTCACCGACATGCTCGCGTTGTTACGAAAACCACCACCACCACCACTACAGCCCATTAACGTCCCACTGCTGGGCACAGGCCTCCACTCTCATAGGAGAGAGGGAATCAGAGCTTAGACTCACCACGCTACTCCAATGTTGATTATGTTAGTGAAAATAACCGGGACCGACGGCTTAACGTGCTCTCCGAGGCACGGGGGTGAAACACCACCAACTTCCTAACTCCGGGCTAGTACTAAGAATTTTCTAGTCAGAAAAACCCAATACTCAATTATGGCCCGACCCGGGACTCGACCCCGGGACCTCGTCGGCCGCAGTCGAACATACCAACCACTAGACCAACGAGGCAGTCTGCCATTAACAGACACTTTTATTCGTGACTGCGCTAAGTTTTGTCTGATTTCTGCAATTCCAGATCCTGGAATAGGATCCCTGAACGGCGTGGACGTGGACCACCGGGAGATCTGCAAACCCTCGAGCCGCAGGTGTCTGCTGTACCGCGAGCTGATGACGCTGATGGAGACGGCCCTGAGGAGGCAGGGGCGAGGAGACTACTGGTGGAAGTGACTGATGTCTGGTGAACATTGACAATCTGGTGACAATTGGCACACATCTGGTGAAGATGACAAAAAAAAATATTGTGCAATTACAAATTTGTTTGTTGAAATTACAATCTGGTGACTTATAAACTGGTGACAAGTGCTTTTGAATAGTCTACTGAATCTACCACTGGTTCGGAATGACATTCCTACCGAGAACCAGCAAGAAACTCGGCGGTTGCTCTTTTGAAATTAATGTAAAATTAAAATGAATTAAAATCTGGTGAAAATTGGCAAAAATCGGATAAAAATGACGTAAAAACAATTGTAAAATTACTAATTCATTGGTGATTTACCAATAAATCATACAAAAATCAAAAATTTACTAACTGTTAGTGAAGTTAACGAATAATAATTTAGAGAAATTTTTAGTAGGTATCTACCTAGTTATTTTATATTAGGTTTATGTATTATTGAAACAATGCAATGAAAATGTATGGTGATGTAAAATTGGAAAATGAATTTGTGATGAAACAAAAACTTATCAATTATTGTTAAGTAGGTAGATAGGTAACTAAGAAAACTGTAATTTTATTTATAGATATATAAAAGATAAGATTACCTACGTAACCGAGTGCCTTCATAAGTATTTTACAAGCATTATATTATACTAATATTATAAATGCGAAAGTGTGTTTGTTTGTTGGTCCTTCAGTCACGCCGCAACGGAGGTACAGATCGACGTGATTTTTTGCATGGATATAGTTGAGGACCTGGAGAGTTGCATAGGCTACTTTTTATCCCGGAAAATTAAGGAGTTCCCGCGGGAATGAAAACAAACTTAATGGTCCAAGAGCTGGCGACGAATTTCGGGAAGGTCCTTTTGGCAAGCTGAAATTGTGAAAAAATATCATTTCTTTCATTGGCGAATCCAGTCCTGCCAGTCTGGTAGAGCGTTTGCGGTTATTTCGTATTTCGTACTCATTTTAAAACTTTATTCACGTCTGGGAATTGTTTAAAACAGCATTTGTCTGGCGATTTGCAGGTGTTATTGAAATTACTCAATAAATACGTGATTAAAATTTCAGATTGACAAAAGTATATTAAATATAATGGAAATTTAAATCAAATATTTTTGAAGAGGTCTGGTAATGCTTTGTAGCCGACAAAAAGTGTGGGATAGCTTTTTCGAAATCTATAAGTAGGTAGGTACCTACTAAATTAAAAGATAAAAAAGAACAAGTTGCCAAAAAAAATATTCTTTTGGTATTTTTTTGCAGTAGCGAAATAACCGCAAATGCTCTACCAGGCTGGCATGACTGGATTCGCCAATTGACGAAATTATATTTTTTCACAACCTCAGCTTGCCAAAAGGACCTTCCCGAAATTCGTCGCCAGCTCTCCGTCTATAAACCACGCGGACGAAGTTGCAAGCACCAGCTATAATAGTAAATATATTCCAATAATTCTTAAACAGTCGCATTTTATTTTCTTTTATTGAATGGAATACATCTTTCTTTCTTTATATATATATAAATCTCGTGTCACAATGTTTGTCCTCAATGGACTTCTAAACCACTTAACCGATTATAATAAAATTCGCACACCATGTGCAGTTCGATCTAACTTGAGAGATAGGATAGTTTATATTATATAGATTAGGATTATTAGTGCTACCCGTGCGAAGCCGGGGCGGATCGCTAGTATTACAATATATTTAACTACCTACAAATGTTTTATGAATGCTGAAAGATCATTTAAGTAACGTTTTTATATACTGGCAGCACTGGGGCCGTAAAGAACTCAAGGAAAAACACAAAACCTCCTTGTGACGACCTCCGTGGCGCAGTGCTGATCGCTGTTGCCTTAACGTGGGAGGTCCTGGGTTCGATTCCCGGCAGAGTCAATTTGGGAATTTATAATTTCTGAATTTGCTCTGGTCTGGTCTGGTGGGAGGCTTGTGCCGTGGCTAGTTACCACCCTACCGGCAAAGACGTACCGCCAAGCGATTTAGCGTTCCGGTACGATGCCGTGTAGAAACCGACTAGGGGTATGGGTTTAATGTAACTGCCATACCCCTAACAGGTTAGCCCGCTACCATCTTAGACTGCATCATCACTTACCATCAGGTGAGATCGCAGTCAAGGGCTAACTAGTAGTGGAATTAAAAAAAAAAGGCTTTCGGGATACCATACATTTATTATTATTATTATTATTATTACTCTTTATTTGTACACCACAACACAAAAATATAAAAAGCACAACAGAAAAGACTAAGAAAGAAGTAGAATACAAAAAGGCGGCCTTATCGCTTAGTAGCGATCTCTGCCAGGCAACCTTTGGATTAGGAGAAGTTAAGGAGATTAACTTGCGGGTGGTGTATTAATATAAACATACAAACAAATACCTACATACTACTACATAAACAGTTACACAAATAATATAACGCTTATAATAAATATAGGAAAATAAACTAATATATATTATGTATTTAATAAACTAATATATATTACATAAACTATTAATAAAAAAAATTATAACTAGTCGTCTGTATGAAAATGAATGAATGAAAAATTCTTTATTGTACACCAAGAAACACATACTTATAAACAATAACAATAAAACTAAGCTATGGTACAAGTGGCGGCCTTATCGCTTTAAAGCGATCTCTACCAGGCAACCATGCAAACAACGGATTAACCTAATGAGAAAGCTTCAAGGGTGTACGTTACTTAAAAAGGAAAAATTAATAATTAGTTCTAACCTAGTGTAATCTAATTATTCAAATATTCTTAATTGTAAAATATTATACAATATAATACATGTACATACCTAAATACACTATACGTAAATACATATATAAATAGATAATAATACATACATTTATCCATAAATAAATAGATAAATACATATACCTACTTATAATATAAATATATAAATATTATATAAAATAAAGTAAAATAGAATAAAAGCCAACAAGACGCAAAGTAGGAAAGAAGAATAATTATTAGAATTGGATGATGATTTGAGGAATTCAAGGAGGAAGAAAGTGCGCTTTGACGAGGTTTTTAAATTCTCCAAGAGATTGCGCACGCCTAATATGAAGCGGTAAGGAGTTCCATAGCCTAACCGCTTCAACGGAAAAGGATTTTGAATAAAAGGAAGTGCTATGGGAAGGTATTCTTAGGATAAGGTTGTCAACAGAGCGAAGAGAGCGACCGTGAGTGTCACTAAGGAACTCGAATCGCTCTTTGAGGTAAAGGGGAGTAGTAGGATTGAATAGAATACAGAATAGAAGAGAAAGAATGTGAGTATCCCTGCGAAGGCGAATCGGAAGCCACTTGAGTTTTTCGCGAAATTCAGAAACGTGGTCATATTTCCTAAGTCCAAATATGAACCGTATGCAAAGATTTTGAACGCGCTCAAGTTTATTAAGCAACTCTTCATTAAGATATTATGTATTATGGTATATGTATTATACTGTATTATGGTGATAAATAAAAATTCTTGACAGATTTTTTAAATATTTCTAGTGACTTTGATTGTCGTATGCTTAATGGGAGAGCATTCCATAATAAAACAGCTTGCACTGTGAAAGACTGCGTATAAAACTTTGTCTTATGCGACGGTATGCATAGAATTAATTTCCGGGATGTACGCATTTCGGACTGATCTCCCACAAAATTAAACTTCTCCTTAAGGTAAGAAGGAGTTTTTGGGTCAAATAGCACACGGTACAGAAGTGAAAGAACATGAAGATCCCGGCGACGGCGAATAGGAAGCCACTTGAGCATTTGACGAAATTTAGATACGTGGTCATATTTACGAAGGCCGAATATGAACCGAATAGCAAGATTTTGGAGTCGCTCAAGTTTGTTAAGTTGATCCTCAGTCAAATTAAGATAGCTTGCGTCTGCATAATCGAGAATAGAAAGTAGGAGGGAATGTGCTAACATAACTTTGGTTGGAATTGGCAAAACAGAACGAAGACGACGCAATGAGCTCATTGCAAAAAATGATTTTCTACTCAGCTCTTTAATTTGTGTGGACCACGATAAATCCCGATCCAAATATATGCCAAGGTCTTTAGTACAATCACAGTAAGGTATAGTAACACCATTGTATATAATAGGAGGGAGATTTTGCCAATCAACTCGAACAATCATCCTAGGACTACCAATAATGATAGCCTGAGACTTAATCGGGTTAACCTTGAGCCCATACCGCCTGCTCCACTCGGAAATTGTAGCTAAATCTTCATTGATAGCAGACACAGTAGAACTAAGGCTATCAAGAGGAGTAGGGCGATATATTTGAATATCGTCTGCATACATGTGATAGAGAGAAGATATGTTTTTCGTGATAGAGTTAATAAAAATAGCGAAAAGTAAAGGGGATAACACGCCACCCTGAGGTACCCCGGCCGTAACATCGCACCATGATGAAGCGGTCTCGTCAACTCGTATGCGCTCGTATTATAATTTACTACCAACAAAAATTTTTCAAATTTCCCTCCATTTTGCACCCTGCTCACTATTTTCACTAAGAGCCCCTCCATTGTATAAGGGAATCGTAATCATAATCGTTTGTCAAACGGTGAAACGGATAATCCGACCTGCCCCCCGATTATGTAAGAATGGCCGATCAAAACGTCAAAGTTCGGCGTCAAAGTAAAATAAACCATTACAGCATCAAATTAGAGCTCAATTTCGTGTACCCATTCTTATACGTTTAAGGTTTCGTACATACCTAAACGTATAAGAATGGGTACACGAAATTGAGCTCTAATTCAATGCTATTATGGTTTATTTTACTTTGACGCCGAACTTTTACGATTTGATCGACAATTATTCTTACATAATCCGGGGGCTGTTTATGGAGTTCATAGATGCCTGCACATCAAAAAACATGTATGAACTCCTTAAGAGGATCGTCTAGTGACGAAACGCGACGCGAGTAGGTATTTTCAATAATGCTATCTGTTTCACAACGCTTCGCTGCCTTCTCCGTATCGTGCGATAGAGAGAGTTGCAAGTCCAGTAGGCATATGCCTACATTTTATCCTTGAAATATTGTTTCGGGTGATAACGTTTTTACCCCCCAAACGTTTACGAAATTAGACAATTTTGGTCTCATTAGATTCAGTACACCTTAATCTAGGCTCGTACGTTTTATTTTTTAGTAAGTAAGTATTTTAGTTTAGGTAAAGGGGTTGTTTCATCTTGGGCCAGGTACTTGTACAGTATTCCAAAAAATAGTATAAAATCATAGAAAACAAAATAAAATATGCTTTTTGGCAGTTTTACAGTAAATAAGAGGTACAAAAATAAAATGTTTAATTAGGTACATTTGTAGAATAGCAACTCTCGCAGCGCATCCATCCATCAATCTGACTGCTGTTGGATATTTTAAGGTTAATTCACATTTCCCAGGTAATATGTCAAATGTCATCATGACACGTGTAATATACGTCAATGTCAAAATGGACGCATGTTGCTGCGCTTTTATTTTTCAAAATAATTTCGCATTGTACCTCGTAAATTGAACTTTTTAGTAAGAAATAAAGAAAAAAATGTTACTATTTTATGACCCCGAACATTTTGAAATACCGTACAAATACCTGACCCAGGCTCCATATAAATTTGAAACAACCCCTTTGAAAAAATTAAAATACTCGAGAAGTACTCAAAAATATGGATATTTAGACGCTAGTAACTTTTAACATAAGCAATATTTCTTTAATTTTTTTTAATTTAAACGTACGAGCATAGTTCTTCATTGTATCTGCAACATTTCTAAAAATTATGAAAATTGGACAACATTTACGGGAAGAAAAACGTTATCGCTTTTTGTATGAAAATTTACAACTAGACGATCCTCTTCTACGTTTTAATGTCAAATGATTACGATTTCCTTACCGTGCGTTCCGTTATAGACTGAGAGCACTGTTCAGTGCTCTTTACTGTGGAGAAATTCGTTCCGTTATAACTGACAGTACTTAATCTGCTGCAGTATGCTAGGGAAATATATGACGTCATTAATCGACGCCATCTTTGTACTGTGAGCACTGGCGTTTTCGAGGTAAGGTGCTCTCAGTGTTTGTCTCAGTGCTGACAGCGTTCCGTTTTAAGCAGTACCCAGTATACCTAACTATAAAGGAACGGCTTCGCAGTGTACTAAAGTGACGTCACACCTTACAGTGCTCGCAGTGTATTTCGGAACACAGCCTTAGTCTAATATTATTCGAACGTCTTAAAGTTAAAACGTATTGAAAGATTCCAATAAATTCATAGGTACAATATTATTCGTGTTAAAAATAGATCGAGCGTAGTGTCTTGCAATGTCGTATTGTATCTATTGTGTTATAGTCTGTAAATAATGTAATAAGAATGAAAATATATACTACTTATTGTAAATGATATACCTGTTTTGTTTTATCAAACCCATACCATACCCATACCTATGACGTACCTACTATGCGTTTTAAATGAGAAGATCATTGGGTATTTCTGTAACTCTTGCATTATTTGCAAAAAATAAAATTTTAAAAATAAACCTAACTGGCATAAAAATTTGTTCCAATTTTGGCCACCAAATTAAAATAAAAAAGTTTTTAAGAAATAAACCGACCGACCGATTGGCCGGGTTCGATCCCCGGCAGTCAATTTGGGAATTTATAATTTCTGAATTTTCACTGGTCTGGCCTGGTGGGAGGCTTCGGCCGTGGCTAGTTACCACCCTACCGGCAAAGACGTGCCGCCAAGCGATTGAGCATTCCGGTACGATGCCGTGTAGAAACCGAATAGGGGTATGGGTTTAATATAACTGCCATACCCCTAACAGGTTAGCCCGCTACCATCTTAGACTGCATCATCACTTACCAGTCGCAGTCAAGGGCTAACTTGTATTAGATAAAAAAAAATATATTTTTTGAAAAAAGTATTACCAGACCTCTTTCAAATTGTTCCCGAAATTCGTCGCCAGCTCTCCGACTAATCGCATCGCCCCGCTACCGCTGCCGCCGTCGCCCCGCTACCGCTAGTTTCGTGCCCGTACACTAAAGTCACAGAGTTCATTGGATCAATCAACAAGCTATCAACGCACAGCTCAAACCAATTAATTATTTACTCATTGAAACCAATGGACGGATCGGGCTGTTTGACTTACAGATATAAATTACTAGCTGAAGCCCGCGACTCCGTCCGCGTGGTGGTTTACGTCCTATTCTCATACCTACTGAATATACATATGGAATTTCATCAAAATCGGTCAAGCCGTTTTGGAAGAGTACGGTAACTAACATTGTGACATGAAAATTTTATATATTAGATGACGTAGGTACCCGATAAGAAAGGATTTCAAGGTGTTTTAAAACCAATCAGAATCGAATGTAACGAAGCAAAGCCGCGCGCTACAGCCAGTTTTTATAAATACTAGCTTATGCCCGCAACTTCATCCGCGTGAATTTACGTATTTTAAAACCCCTATTAAGGGGTAAAAAGTAGATTTTGGAACTCTCCAGGTCTTAAACTATACCCATGCAGAAAACTCGATCAATTCTTCCTTTGCGGCGTGATTGAAAGACAAACCAACACACTGCCGAGTCGCATTTTTAATATTTCTAGGATAAAGTACGATTTACTAATCAAATAAATATTATAAATGCGGAAGTTTGGATGGATGTATGGATGTATGGATGTTTGTTACTCAATCACGCCAGAACGGCTGAACAGATCTGTATGAAATTTGGCACAAACATAGTCTGGAATAACACATAGGCTAATTTTTATCCCGGAAAATTACTGAGTTCCCGCGGTAACCTCGATCCATGCGGACGAAGTCGCGGGCATCGGCTAGTTAGTGATAAATAAAACAAGGAAGTACAATCGAATTAATTATTTTTTATTAATTTGAACTATTCTCAGGCGAAATCTTACAGAAAAATATCAGAACCACGTTTTGTGCGTTAACTAAATTACAAACAAAAATCACATTTTTCCCCTAAAAATACACGTTATAATAATTAATAATACTTAAACAGCCTTGAACACTGACCCAACGACAGTGGCGTAGCATGGATTTATACACAAATTATACTATAAATTATAATTTAATAGTGTTCTTTGGTGTTTCTTAGATTCCCTTGATGTGACCCAGTGTTTTTTTTTCGTGTATTTTAGTGAGTGTTGGTGTTACTTAGTCTATGTTCTGTGTATGTTGAGGGAAATTAGTGTGTCTTGATGTTATAGTTTGTTGGGGGCTACTAAGTGTATTTTAGTGTTTGATGGTGTTCCTTCGCGTGTGTTTTAGTGTCTGCTACTTAGGGTATATTTGTGTATTTTAGTGTATGCTGGTGTTAATTTGTGTGTTTGTGTATGTCAGTGTCTTATGGTGTTATTTAGTGTATTTTAGTGGCTGCTCGTGTTACTTAGCTTGTATTTATATGATGGTTTGTGATTGTTAGTAAATCTAATCACTCCATCTCTCACTCACTACAGCCCATTAACGTCCCACTACAGGGCACAGGTCTGCACTCTCATAGGAGAGAGGGAATTAGAGCTTAGACCGACCACACTGCTCCAATGCGGGTTGGCGGGCTTTAACGAGTATATTGTCATGTTAGTAAATAAATAAATAAAATACAATAAGGTTAGTTAACGGTCATCTAGTAGTTGACAGTCAGTCAGTGTCGTAGTTGACATGGACGGGTCAGCGTATTCCGTCACCGGGCACCGAGAAAAAACAACTGCTGAACGCTGCGTATTTTATTCCGCTTTCGCTCAACGCTGCCCACCGAAAATGCAGCCTTAGTGTATTCGTGTGTCTTAAAGAATCTTAGTGTATTCTTGTGTCTTAAAGTATCTTAGTGTATTAATGTGTCTTAAAGTATCTTAGTGTATTCTTGTGTCCCCATTGGATCCCTTAGTGTATTTAAGTGTCCCACACTACGCCACTGCACTTCGCCCAACCTGTCGCCTAAATGGATTGCGACCATTGCTGATAACACCATGCAGATTTGAAAATTATTAGCAAATTTGAAAACTGCCCCCCAATCATGTAAGAATGGCCGATTAAATCGTTAAAGTTCTGCGGCAAAGTAAATAAACCATAACAGCATTAAATTAGAGCTCAATTTCGTGTACCAATTATTATACGTTTAGGTATGTACGATACTCTAACGTTTAAGAATGGATACACGAAATGCTCTTAATTCAATGCAGTTATGGTTTATATTACTTTGACGCTGAACCTTTACCATTTGATCGACAATTCTTACATAATCGGGGGGCTGGTCAAATGCGTTACAACATATATTAGGGTTCCGCAATCATGATGTATGACAAAAATATTGACGATCATTGTTTCGTTAATAGTAGTCTTCATTCTTAAAACTATTTAAGAAACCTAAGAAACCTTGAGATCATTTAAAATACCTATTCAACGCGGAGGGAGGGACTACTTTTAATATGCTTACGGAACCCTAAAACTACATATAATGACAGAAAAAAATATTATGTAGTAAGGCATTCTTAAGGCTTAAGCATACTTCTAATGTTATGCATGTTCCTGGCCATAATATTTTCTTTCCGCTCTTAAAAACACTACAGAAACAAGAAAAAAGTTTTAATATGACCGCTACAAATTTTGTGAATTTCTATACGCAGCTAATCTTCGTTCCAAAGACGAGCTAAATTTTTTTTCACCTTCCCTAATTCTGTTTTCATTTAACCTATTTCTATTTTGTACTACGTCTGATGGTTCATTTGTTTCCCTATTTCTATTTCCAGCATCTACTCCACTATTACTGTTTTCGTTGACATATTGACCACAATTCCTGCTTCCATCTATTACCCTAATTCTATTTCCAACGTGTATACTATTTCTTCTATCTGTTGGAGCATTTATTTCCATATTTCTGTTTCTAACATCTACTCCGCTATTACTGTTTTTATTGACATATTGACCACAATTCCTGCTTCCATCTATTACCCTAATTCTATTACCAACGACGTTCAAACTATTTCTCCCGACTGCCAGAGCATTGGTTTTCCTATTTCTGTTTCCATCTATTTCCATATTTCTATTTTCAACTAAGTTTAAACTATTTCCTCTAACATCTGTGTCTAGCGGGCCTACATCTATTTTCAGACGACTGCTAATACTACTTTTAATTGGTTGCTTAGCATCTAAAATTAGACGTTTAAAATGATTATTGATATCGAATAATGCTTCTTTAATTACTCTATTATCTTTGGTCATATCGATTTTGTTATCGTCTGTTATGCACCTTTTATTTGAATCTAGCCTATTAGATTGAGAATTATTATTGATATCTATGTTGCTTTCATAATTTTCAAAAGTGAAATAATCATTTTCTGTAACGCTTTTCGGTCGACGTAACGCATAAATTTTTGCATTTAATAGAGTATTTTCTTTACGGTCTACTTTTACATTGGTTCCGCTGTTTTTAAATGCAGCTGTTGAAACATTATAATTGTTAGTTGCCAAATCATCATTTTTACTACCATTTAAATTAGTTTTTAGTGTCAAATGCGTATCAGTATAATTTTTAGGTGCTACAACTTCAATTTTATTGCCATTTATATTCGCTTTAAAAGCAACATTCGTAATATTATCAATTTTAGGTGATTCATAATCAATTTTATTGCCATTTATTACTAGATCATCATTTTTAGTACCATTGAAATCAGTTTTATGTGCCAAACCTATTATATTATCATTTTTAGTTTTAAGTGCCAAAGTAGTTATTTTATCATTTTTAGGTGCTATATCATGGATTTCGGTGCATTTTTTTGCGTTTTCAACCGCTGTAGGGACCGGAATCTGCATAGCGTTACCACCGTGACCACTACCCGCCTAGGCGAACAGGACGGCCGGGTCTGCGTCGAGGATCTCGCATTGGAACTGATCCTGCTCGATCGGCTTCTTGATCCATCTTCCTAGTTGAGCGCGATCAAAGGCGTTGATCAGACAATCTTTGGCTTCCTGCAAACAAAATTATTCTATACATATAAACGGATAATCTGACTGACTGACTACATTATAGTACTAGATGATGCTCGCTAATTGTTTTTGTTTGTTTGTGACTTCATAGAAACAGATAAATATTTAAATTAAATAATTAGTATTTGGTTAAATTATTATTGAAGTTTCAAACTCAAACCCGTATTTTTTTATTCAAATAAACTTATTGACCAAGCGAAGCGAAGGTCTCTGAGTCTACTTGAGTGAATTGGCACTTGTCCGTCCGTCCGTCCGTCCGTCTGTCAGAGCCTTATAACTTCTGAATTACTGAACGTAATTACTTCAAAGGGGTTGTTTCATCTTGGGCCAGCAGGGCTCGCATGGGCCGGAGATAAAAATTTTATCCCCCGATTTTATCCACTGACAAGAGATAAAATTAACTTATCTACCCCTCAGAGCACGGCAACAGGGGAGAGGAGAAGTTTATCCCCGTTTGACATTTCACGGGAACTCGGGGGACTATTTATCCACAGTTATTTAGCGTTTTTATTTATTTATTTAGGAATAAAAATTTTATCCTTTCCGCGGGGAGAAAATTGTCTCGGCCCATGCTAGGGGGGCAGGTACTTGTACAGTAGGTATTCCAAAAAATATGGCCTTCCGCCGAATATGGCTTAAAAAGTTATAAAAATCTTTATTTCAGGGAAATAAAGATTTTTTTAACTTTTTCTATAAATATCTTTATTTTATCTCTTAAAAGCGAAAGCGAAGTAAAATATTTTTTATAGCGTTAAATAGGTTTGCGGTATATCATTTTAAAGATAATTAGGAATAGAGTCCAAAAATATATTTTTTAAATTTTTCCCCTAAAATTGACGAAATGGGGGGCTTTCAAAGTGGCGATTTTCTAACGTCCAAAGTTGACCTCAGAACTCTCAATTTTCTGAAAGGCTGAGCCTGAAACTTATCAATTATTTGAATTATATCCTGTACATGAACAACAAATACTAAAATTAGATAAATATTATAAGGAAACGAAATTATTTAATTTTTAATGTGCTTCAGTATTATTAACAGAACTTCACAATGATGTCAATAGATGGCGCTCTGTACAAGTTTATGGATACCGCGAGGTCTCAGTTCGGGGAGAACCACTAGTTATATATGTTTACCTGGTACGGCGAGCAGAGTAGCTTGGCTTCGTTGTATAGCAGGTGGTCTAAATCCTGCGGCAGACTCGGCGGGGATGAATTGACCTCGTGCTGGGAAAAAATATGTTTTCAACTTCAACCACGTTTCGAACGACAAGGAGAGTTGAATTATAAGAAAGTAGCTCCTCAAGGTAAAACTTAAGCTATATTTATGTAAATAACCGTTCTCTAATTATTGTATTTCAAATATGAAACAATAGTTGCTGACGTAGGACCCCAACGTCGTTTAAAACCCCAACGACACTCGGGACCCCAGCATCTCATGACGACCCAACGACTACTGGAACTCCAATATCCCTTAGATCCCAACGTCAAAAATTGTTGGCTATTGCCTTGTCCATAGATAGCAAGAAAGAAGGGAAACCAACCCAACCCAACGTTGTTTGGAACCTTACCGACTCTCCAGACCCCAACATCGTCCGAAACCCTGGCGTATCTTAGAACCCTAATGTCTCTGAGAACCCCAACTTTTGGGACCCCAACATCTACAATATAGACTCACCAGCAGAAATAACGGCAGTCGTTTAACGGAGTACCCCAATGAATCTTCAGACCCCAACTTTTGGGACCCCAACATCTACAATCTAGACTCACCAGCAGCAATAACGGCATCCGTTTGACGGAGTACCCAAATGACTCTTGGGACCCCAAGGTCTATATTCTTGACTCCTCCTCCTTGCGTCGTATTCCCCATTACTGAGGGTCGTGACACCTTTCAACAATGATTCTTCTGTGGACGATGTCGCGCCATGTTGCTCTGTTCTTGCGACATGCAGGGCTTCGTGGACCTTGCTATTGAGAGCGATAGGTACGGATTTGATCTGACCAACGCATCGTGCTACGTGCCCGAGGTCTCTTGCCGTCCACTTTGCCAGTAATGACAATCTTTTCAAGATTGTGTCCCTCCCTTCTGGCAATGTGACCCAAATAATCAAGGATCCTCTGGAGACAGGTGGTTGATAGCCTTTTCATGATTTTTAGTTGTTTGCGGATCGATGCGTTGGTTCTGTGCGCTGTCCAAGGTATCCGAAGCATTCTCCTCCAGCACCACATCTCTAAAGCGGCTATGCGATTTCGGTTAGCAACTTTTATCGTCCATGTCTCAGCTGCATACATAAATAACGGGAATATAAGTGTGCGGAGATATTGTTGACTCACCTGCGGCAACAGCGGCAGTCGTTTGACGAGGTACTGCCAGCGCGCGAACATGCTCTGTTTACACACCATGGAGGGGTGACCGCTCTCCAGCTTGCCCGTCGTCGCGTTTATCACTTCCGGACTCTGAAACACGGGACAATGAGGGAGTTTCACTGGTGGTTGACAAAAAAACAAGTGCCGTTAGACCCCGTAAGAACATATATGTAGTTACTAGTGGATTCCTGCAACTTCGTCCGCAGGGAATGAGGTTTTTTGCGATGGATGGATATTATTATAATATTATATATAAGAGTAAGGCCATGTGGCCTTACTCTTATACATAATCAGTCTGATCCAAGGAGAAAAATGTAATTCTGATATCTTGGGTGCCATTCGCTTGCACGTACCGGATGGATATGCGATTGCGCGTCGGCGCACTTTGTTTGCGCTACCATATTGTCGGACAGAGCTAGCTAAACATGCGCCACTGGCTCGTGCACTGCACTTGCTCAATGATTTGGTTAGAAAAAATCCTGAACTTGACGTTTTCCACACCCCACTGATGCAGCTCACGAAATTGATAAAATTGTTACTAGAGAATAGGTAGTTTTAATTTAATTTATATTGTGTATTTTTGTTATTTTTTTGGTAATTTAATTTAAATTTAATTAATAGTGTGTTGTTTATTCTTCTATATTTTTAATGTTTTTTTTTATGTATGTGCAATTCAAATGTAATATTGTAGCCCGATAAGACGTATTGGGAAACTGTAATGTTTTATCGGGTATTTCCTATCAATAAAAAATAAAATAAAATAAATTATAAACGCGGAAGTGTGTCTGTCTTTCTGTCTGTTACGCTTTCACAGCCCACCCGTTGATCCGTTTTGGATGAAATTTAGTATGGGGATAGGTTAAGTATGGGGATTCCCGGAAAATTAAGGAATTCCCGAGGGAATCGAAAAATCTAAACCACACGGACGAAGTCGTGGGCATCATCTAGTTAACAGTGCCGTAAATAGCCTTTTCTGCGCCCTGTGCCAGCTTCTATTACTGCGCCCTTGTTTTTTTTTTTTAGATATTATAGGTACCCTAGCTAAAGCAATGCTATGTATAGGCCTACTTTATTTCATTCAGGGAAATAAAATAAAGCACAAGGACCTTGGTGTTGGTGGACCAATTAAATAATATTTTGGAAAAAAGTTATTTTTTTAAAGAACCAGAACTGATGTGGGCAAACAAGCAGACGAGCTATTTAAGTGGACCCACCCTGATGCTTAAGATTTAATTTTTGGGCCACTTTGGTCTTCATACTTCTATATCTATCTATACTTTTATTAAAACTGTAACAGGTCCAATTCTGTACATTGAAGATATTTTGAAAATTTTTTTTGGAGGGCACTCATTATTCGATACTGAAGCCAAATCTGTAATTTTTTTCATTTTTGTCTGTCTGTCTGTCTCTCTGTCTGTCTGTCTGTATCTTGGCCGCGCATCACGCCGAAACTACTGAATGAATTCAAACGATACTATACTATACTATACTATAGGATACTTTTTATCCCGAAATTTTACCCCCGAAGGGGTGCAATAGGGGTTGAAAGTTTGTATGAAAGTCCTTAATTTCTCAAGTTATAGCCATTAAACTTGATATATGAGCTGCGGGTTGAAAATGAAAACATGTGTTTCACAGTTTTCCTAAACTCCACCCCCGAAGGGGTGAAATAGGGGTTGAGAGTTTGTATGAAAATCCTTAATTTCTCAAGTTATAGCCATGAAACAGCATTTGGGCTTTCGATAAAATATGAAGAAGTACGTGTTTCACCATTATAGGGGGATTATACCGTGGGATAGTAATATAGGCTAATATTACTTAATTTTTATCCTGGAAAATTAACTGAAAAACTTATTCCACGCGGACGAAGTCGCGGGCATCAGCTATAAAGAATATACATACATAAATACATACTTTTGCTACTTTTTATCCCGGAAAATTAATGAGTTCCCGCGGGAATCGAAAATCTATAATAAAATAACACCCTGCAAAGTTTCAGTAAACTGTAAATTAAGTATTTCACAAAAATTCAAAAAACCTTCCTTATTGAGCGCCTACGTCACAAAAGGAACCTACTGTCAATATTTCAAGTTTCTAACCTTAGCGGTTTAGGCTGTGCGTTGATCCCTTAACGATTTTATGTATATTATATAGATAGATTTTAGTTACTTCGGCAGATTATGTTATTCCCGTGATCCATGAATAATTTTCTTCAAAAAAAAAAACCGTGCTCGAGAACATGTACAGGTGACATTTTTTTTTTACAAGTTTGTTACTATTAGGTCACGCTAAAATCGTCAGATTATTTGAATCTAGACCTACTCTTTTTAGCATGTAATTAACTCACTCTACATTAATCTGACGCGCTCGAGTAGGTATTTCTGATGATCGATTTTTTTTTTAACTATTCTGATATGCTGTCCTAGATAGATCCATCAATATAGAGAGATATACGATGAAGGTACTCTATAGGGTCCAAAGAATCGCCCCTTATATTAATCTGCCGCGCTGAGTAAATCCAAAAATCCCCTCTTCGGCTCGTAGCCGGCCGGCCTTGACTCCGATAAACACTAAAGTCTAAACACATTACGCTCGTGCGCTGCCAAAAAATGAGCGCGATGTTTTGTCTAATTTAACAGACGTTTATGATGATACTGGCATGTAGGTACGTATGTGTTGGAATCGGGCACTAGGGGCGCAGCGGGAACTTATCAGGAGCGAACCGAAAAAATAATAGTCCTGCCTGGTCTGGCCATTCTTGCGCCCCCCAGAGTCTACGCCCTGTGCCTGGGCACCGGTGGCACCGCCCTATTTACGGCACTGCTAGTTAAGTATAATCATATGATAACCAGTGTTTCATTTTAATAAGTTGAATATGCCAACTCCGCAACATCTTCTCGTCCAAAATCCCTCAGCGCCTGAAGACGAAAGTCTTCGAACAGTGCGTGTTGCCAGTGATGACTTACGGCTCCGAAATATAGTCGCTAACTATGGGCCTGATAAGAAGGCTCAGGGTCACTCAGCGGGCGATGGAGAGAGCTATGCTCGGAGTATCCCTGCGTGATCAAATCAGGAATGAGGAGATCCGTAGGCGAACCAGAGTGACCGACATAGCTCGAAGAGTTGCCAAGCTCAAGTGGCAATGGGCGGGGCACATAGTTGGTAGAACCGATAGGCGTTGGGGTCCCAAGGTGCTCGAATGGCGGCCTCGCACCGGAAAGCGCAGCGTTGGACGACCCCCCACTAGGTGGACGGACGATTTCAAGCGTGCAGCTGGGAGCGGCTGGAAGCAAGCGGCACAAGACCGTGCTCTGTGGCGATCCATGCAGGAGACCTTCATCCAGCAGTGGACATTTATAGGTTGAGACGACGAATATGCCAAGTTGGAAGTAGGTACAGACGGTACTCACGGGCGAGGTGACAGCCCAGCACACGCTGAAGCAGGGCGCCCGCGCCGGAGTGCGGGCCTCCATGCTGGCCGCGCGCGCTAATCGCGGCCTCTGCAGCTGGTAGGGCGGCGGCAGCGACGAGATGTGGCTCTCCACGCGCCCGCACAGCGCGCTGCCATGTACACACAGAGATTTCGTTAAGATAAATAAGTAGCCAAAAGGCAAGAATCCAATTTTAAAAAAGCTTTTGTCTATGGTAAAATTTCTTTATGAACTAGCTGATGCCCGCGACTTCCTCCGCGTAGATTGAGGTTTTTGATCTCTCTCTTCATCATTGGAACTCTTATGATCATTATGAAAATCGATTCTAAAGGAGGTAAACTCCAAAAATAATTGTATTTAATATAATATTGTAATTATTGTGTAATATGTGTGAATTCTCAGTTTCACCGTAACATTTTCACACTTAACAGTAACATAAAGATGCAACTCGCCAATAACTTAAAGTAGGTTGCATACGTCGGGATTTGGAAGAAAGATGGTACCAAAACGTATGTAGGTTAGACTAAGCAAGCCCTTAAAAACAATAGGATGTAAGATTTCTTTAATGATACTGTTTAAGTAGGTAGTATATAAGTTTTGTAGATCTTCAACCTTCGACAAATAAACTCGTCTCCATCAAAGTCTTCTTAATTTACGAACCAACAGTCCACCTATATTTCAATTTTAATAGGTACTTTGTGTAAATAATTAGTTAAATTGACCTGTGCCGTTTTAATTATTATAAATAAATAAACTAGTGGTTCGCCCCGAACTGAGACCTCGCGGTATCCATAAACTTGTACAGAGCGCCATCTATTGACATCATTGTGAAGTTCTGTTAATAATACTGAAGCACATTAAAAATTAAATAATTTCGTTTATAATAATAATATCTATCTTATAATATTTATCTAATTTTAGTATTTGTTGTTCATGTACAGGATATAATTCAAATAATTGATAAGTTTCAGGCTCAGCCTTTCAGAAAATTGAGAGTTCTGAGGTCAACTTTGGACGTTAGAAAATCGCCACTTTGAAAGCCTCCCATTTCGTCAATTTTAGGGGAAAAATTAAAAAAAAAATATTTTTGGACTCTATTCCTAATTATCTTTAAAATGATATACCGCAACCCTATGTAACGCTATTAAAAATATTTTACTTCGCATTCGCTTCTATGAGAGCGCCCCTGAAATAAAGATTTTTATAACTTTTTAAGCCATATTCGGCGGGAGGCCATCGGTTTACATATTATATTTAAATTTGAAGTAATTACGTTCAGTAATACAGAAGTTATAAGGCTCTGACAGACGGACGGACAAGTGCCAATTCACTCAAGTAGACTCAGAGACCTTCGCTTTGCTCGGTCAATAAATATATTATACATACGCTGTGGTATTAGCATGTAAGCTAACGCATTAGCCTACATTCCTCTAGCCATCAATACGTAACGTTACATCAGGTACCTACCTAGTACCTACCTACCTACCAGTCGAGAAAAAGTGGCGGGAAAACGCTTCCAATACCACCATTACTAAGTTATATTCCCGCGACACCGCGCGCTCGCAAATAAGCGCGTCAAATTACTTTTTATTATCGTAATTTTTTTTTTGCAATATTTTTAAAAACGAATAATAAGTTATTCTAGTAAGCATTTTTCCAATAGTCTGATTAAAACTTTTAAAAAACTGTAATTTTAATTTTTCCACCATATTGGTATTTTTTTCAAAATAAATAAAATAAAAACTTTGGCGAAAAGACTTTCCAGAAACATTTTAAGGCGCAGTTTTTTTTAAATTTTGTGGCTGTATGTTAGTTTTGTTGTGATATAAAATTATTAAGTGATAGAGATGATGGAAGCAGCGATGCCTCTAGCATGTTTTCTGTCAGTAATACGTAAGTATCCAATTGTTTTTTTTTTAAATTATATATATATATATATAGCGAGCAAACGAGCAGGCGGGTCACCTGATGGTAAGTGATTACCGCCGCCCATGAACATTTGCAGCACCAGAGGAACCGCCAATGCGTTGCTGGCTTTTGAGATGTTTGTTTATCCGCCCTGTGAAATTTTAGCACGCTTTTATTATAAGCTTACCCTGAAATGAACAAAAACTGAAAGGAAAAAAAATTTTCGTTACATGTAGGTCAATTTTTGCAAGTATGTCAGGACTCTACCACCGGTTCGGAAAGGAAATTCTACTGAAAACTGGAGGGAAACTCAGCAGTTGCTCTTTTGACACAAATAAAAAAAAATTTACATTAGGTAGATATAGGGTGTGTTCCGAAATACACTGCGAGCATTGTTCAGTGCTCTTATTGTGGAGAAATTCGTTCCGATAAGGACTGACAGTACACTGCCGCAGTATCCTAGGGAAATATATGACGTCATTAATCGACGCCATCTTTGTACTGTGAGCACTGGCGTTTTCGAGGTAAGGTGCTCTCAGTGCTGACAGCGTTCCGTTTTAAGCAGTAACCAGTATACCGAACTATAAAGGAACGGCTTCGCAGTGTACTAAATTGACGTCACACCTTACAGTGCTCGCAGTGTATATCGGTACGCTTACTCCCAGTTTTAACATTGCAGATACGATTGATCGACGTGAGCGTACGATCGCATTTGCGTCAAACTAAAATGAACCTTAATTGCATTGGTTTAGAGCCACAAATTCAGTGCAACCGATTTAAATTTCGAAACGTATCGTTTGGAGCGCTGGCTGTGAATGCATACACGAAATTGAGCTCTAAATCAATGCAATTAAGGTTCATTTGAGTTTGACGCAAACGCGATCGAACGCTCACGTCGATCAATCGTATTTGCAATGTTAAAACTGGGAGTAAGCGTACGGAATATACCCATAGTTCGACGAACTTATTTGACCCGGTGACAGCGTCGCTAGTTTTTTTTTTTTTTTTTTTTAATTTATTGCAAGATAGGCTTGCGCTTGACGACAATCATGGTATGATGAGGTCTAGGTTGGAGCGCGCCCGCCTAGAAGATGCCTATTCACTCTTGCCTTGAAGGTGCTTTAAGTTATATGTGGCAGGGTGGTCTCTATGAAAATTAAATAGAAACAAACACTAAACAGGCACAAAAATTAGCTCTAATTTTGGCCACCGGGCCAGATAAGTATGTGGGACTGTACTCTAGCTCGAAAAGCGCGCCTTTGCTGCTTAAAACCAGTGAGCAAAAGCCGTCTTTGTTTACCTAGTGAGAAAAAGTATTTTGAATTTAGAACGCTGTGGATTCTAATGGATTGGGCATTTTTTTTAATTTTTACCTACAAAATATATTTTTTTTAAAGTATTCAATTTTAATAATTTACCCGCGTCTTCGTCCGCGTGGATTAAGTTTTATTAGTTCCCGCGGGAACTCTTTATTTTCTGGGATAAAAAGTAGCCTATATCCCTCCCCGGGATACAACCTATCCCTGTACCAAATTTCATCAAAATCGGTCGAACAGATGGGCCGGGAAAGCCCATCTTTTCGGGCGATTTTTATGAAACAACTTTGTACATGTTAGTATAGTTATTAAATATTATAAATGCGAAAGCGTGTTTGTTTGTTGGTTTGTCCTTCAATCACGCCGTAACGGAGCAACGGATCGACGTAACTTTTTGCATGAGTATAGTGACATAGGCTACTTTTTATTTCGGAAAGTAAGACATTCCCGTGGGAATTGAAAACACTTATTTCACGCGGACGACGCGACGTCGCGGGCATCAGCTAGTGTTATTAAAATCAGGTGTAACATAGCAAGCGAAGCGTGGTGGTCGCGATTAGGCGACACGATAATTTTTCAGTGCATTTAATTTTTAGTTTGGCAACAACTGGCGCGATATGCACTAATTACTACTTTAGCTGTATATTTAATAGTCAGTAATAGTTGGTATAATTGATGGCGGAACATTATTGTGTACTAGCGATCCGCCCCGGCTTCGCACGGGTGCACTAATAATCCTAATAGTCTATCTATACTAATATTATAAAGAGGAAAGATTTGTTTGTTTGTTTGTTTGTAATGGATAAACTCAAAAACTACTCAACCGATTTTAAAAATTCTTTCACCTATAGAAAGCTACATTATCAGCGAGTAAACCCACTGGCTATATTAGGTACTAGCGATCCGCCCCGGCTTCGCACGGGTAGCACTAATAATCCTATTAGTCTATACCCAATATAGCTATAAAAATGGTTATGGTGAGTCAACCTTATAAGATAGACACATGCTGTCGCGGACTTTTTTTTAGAAGTTTTTAAGAGGAACCATTCCCCCATACATTGTTTTCGTGTAACTTCAACTATTTACGCATCGCACGCCACGTAAGCTCTCAAAAGAGACGATTTTTTCCAACTTAGTTCACATTATTGCAATTTTCGTAAGGATCTCTAATTTTTTTTAAAATAAATTATAGCCTATGTTACTCGCTGATAATCTAGCTTTCTATAGGTGAAAGAATTTTTTAAATCGGTTGAATAGTTTTTGAGTTTATCCATTACAAACAAACAAACTAAAATCTTTCCTCTTTATAATATTAGTTTAGATCTAGATTAATTAAGTATTAGGTAGTGAATTTTTGAGAAGTTATCTTTTGAATTATGAAAGAAGTAGAACTTTAATTCGCTATAATCCGCCACAGTAAGTAAATCTATGTGGTACAGTATGTATCTTCCGATATTCACCACACTCACGAAGTGTTATCTTTTAAACAGTAAATAACCCAGTATTTTGGTAGAATTTCCCTTTAATTATATGTAAACACATTTTTGGTGGGCTTTACCTCTGGCCTTACAGATACTATATTTTTAGGGTTCCGTAGCCAAATTTGGCAAAAACGGAACCCTTATAGATTGTCATGTCTGTCTGTCTGTCTGTCTGTCCGTCCGTATGTCACAGCCACTTTTTTCCGAAACTATAAGAACTATACTGTTGAAACTTGGTAAGTAGATGTATTCTGTGAACCGCATTAAGATTTTATTACAAAAATAGAAAAAAAAACAATAAATTTTGGGGGTTCCCCATACTTAGAACTGAAACTCAAAAAATTTTGAGGACAGAAATAGACATTGCTTTTACTAATAACCCATGGGTATGAATTGTTCCAGCGGCTAATTATGTTATATTATAAATATAATTAAGTAATTTCCTATATTTGTGCGATGGTGATAATAAAAAAAACCCCCGGCTGAGTTTGTTGTGGGCGCTCCTCAGACCAGGGCGCGTTTGGAACCCTCGTAGCTATAGTCTTAAGATACCGTCGTTAATTATCACCATCATTAAGGTACCCATTTTGAATAAAGATGGTTTGAGTTGAGTTTAATAATAAACGTTAAGGCACCTGTGTCGAGCAAGAGAGAAAGTAAGGAATCGAAAAAGACAAAAATAAGTTTTTTCGTAAGTTTACGTAAGCGTACCGGGGCAAATGACACTTGATCTGTGTGAAAAAGTTTCATCTGCCCCGTTAAAGACGTATTTGGTAAATCCCTTAAAATACATAGAATTGTCGGTACATTTTGTGACTAAGTCGGACAAAATAAAATGGAACTAAAAATTACTACATATAGATTGATCCCTTATCTCCAATTTTTAGAAATAACTTTGTTAAAACTCTTCATTTAAAGTACTATAAAAATGATTTTCCGACACCTCTTCACACAAAATTGACGATTTAGGGGCAACTATCGGTACATTTTTTTCCATATATATGCCGATTTTTCGTCATTAAAAAATACCATCTGTTAGGAGATATGTTCAACTAAAAATTTTGGATAGAAAAATAATTAAAATAGTACATATAGTATAAAAAATAAAATAAAAATCACTTGTATTTTTTTCGCATATTTTGCTTTCAAACGTAAATCTTAACATAGTAAAAATAAGGGCTATTTTGATTTTGCTCGGACACTGGTTTGATTTCGTTTCAAAACTCAAATATCAATTTAGATTTTAGTTAGTCAGTCATTTATAAAAAAAAAAATATATACCGAAGTATCGAAATAAGTTGATTCACGCAGCTTGTAAGTACATGTGTGTGCGTGTGAACGATGCGAGTGTAGTAGTGCGATTTTATACCTATTTGTTTTGCAAATGCACCCTTAAGCGACTACGCCGAGGCTAGCGGGGCCGATGGCGCTTTTCTTCCCAACTGCCCCGCTAGTGGGGCAGAGCCAGCGGGGCAGATGGGAACAAGTCTCTTATTTTGCGGGATAAAAGTAAATCTTTGCCTTCCTTCCCGGAACACATCTTGTACCGACATCGAAATCGGTAGAACATATTATAGGTCTAAAAGCGTAGCATACAAACATCCAAAGGTTCACATTAATTATAATATTAAGCAGGATAAAAACTAAGTTTTCCAATATCCTTAGCCAGAGATTTCCACAGATATAGAAAACCAGTTGATGGCAACCCGCGATAGAAAACCGCGTGGATTAAGGCTTTTTAATTCCCGCGGGAACTCTTTAATTTACCGGGATAAAAAGTAGCATATGTCCTTCCCCGGGATACAACCTATCCCTGTACCAAATTTCATCAAAATCGGCTGAACCGATGGGCCGTGAAAGCGTAACAGACAGACACACTTTCGCATTTATAATATCAGAGTATAGACTATTCCATCTCACTTGGTACTTATGTAAGCAGAAATCTCGCGGTTGGGTTTATATCGGCACTTGATTATGTATATGCATTTAACCGTACAAGGAAACCGTATGGTTAACCAGATAATGAGTTTGGTTACTATCCAATGTTACGTAACTGACTATAAAACTGATACATATTCTGCTTTTCCTCAGTGCAATATCACCCACACCCTATTGGATGATGCCCGCGACTTCGTCCGCGTGGATTTTAGGTTTTATTAAGTCCCGTGGGAAGTGGTTTTTTTCGCAGTATAAATGTACCTATATAATATATATATAAATCTCGTGTCACAATGTTTGTCCTCAATGGACTTCTAAACCACTTAACCGATTATAATAAAATTCGCACACCATGTGCAGTTCGATCTAACTTGAGAGATAGGATAGTTTATATTATATAGATTAGGATTATTAGTGCTACCCGTGCGAAGCCGGGGCGGATCGCTAGTATAATATATGAAACTGAACAAACGACCGTCAGTCTGACAATATCTTTGAAGATCTCTCTACTGTCATATGTCTCATTTACTTTTGTATATGGAGTTTTTTTAACCCATTTTTTTTACTTTTCCGTACAATTTGTCAAACATTTTCTTTCATAAGAACCTTCTCCTTACAATAACAAACACAACAAAAAAAGAATTAGCGAAATTGGTCCAGCCGTTCACGCGTGATGCCGTGACCAAGGGAAATAGGGATTCATTTTTAGGGTTCCGTAGCCAAATGGCAAATAACGGAACCCTTATAGATTCGTCATGTCTGTCTGTCTGTCTGTCCGCCTGTATGTCACAGCCACTTTTTTCCGAAACTATAAGAACTATACTGTTGAGACTTGGTAAGTAGATGTATTCTGTGAACCGCATTAAGATTTTCACACAAAAATAGAAAAAAAACAATAAATTTTGTGGGTCCTCATACTTAGAACTGAAACTCAAAAATTTTTTTTTCATCAAACCCATACGTGTGTGGTATCTATGGATAGGTCTTCAAAAATGATATTGAGGTTTCTAATATCATTTTTTTCTAAACTGAATAGTTTGCGCGAGAGACACTTCCAAAGTGGTAAAATGTGTCCCCCCCCCCCCCCCCCCCCTGTAACTTCTAAAATAAGAGAATGATAAAACTAAAAAAAAATATATGATGTACATTACCATGCAAACTTCCACCGAAAATTGGTTTGAACGAGATCTAGTAAGTAGTTTTTTTTTAATAATTTAAAACTTACTACAGGTTTGTACGGAACCCTCGGTGCGCAAGTCCGACTCGCACTTGGCCGGTTTTTATATATAGAGAAGATCTATCTACGAGTATTTGTCTAGAACACCGGGTAACGGGTGACGCTGTTCCAGGTCCGCCGGGGATCCAGTTCGAGAACGCCCTGCTTCAGATCGCGCCCGTCGATAAGGGCAAGTGTCCATTCGTCAGAGACAACAACGACATCGTCTTCCAACTGTACACCAGGTATACTATACTAATATATATACCTATACCTATAGTTAGTATAGTATACCTGTACACCAGGTATACTATACTAACTAGAGCTCGCCCGCGACAGGCGACTACGTCAGAGTTCAATTTCTGATTTCCTATGAGATGAAAAAGCCTACCTATAGAGGCTTTACATCATACTAATATTATAAATGCGAAAGTGTGTTTGTTTGTTGGTTTGTCCTTCAATCACGTCGCAACGGAGCAACGGATCGACGTGATTATTGGCATGGGTATAGTTGAGGACCTGGAGAGTGACACAAGCTACATATTTTTATCCCGGAAAATTAAGGAGTTCCCGCGGGAATCAAAAAAATTAAACCACACGGTCGAAGACGCGGGCATCAGCTAATAGCTTATGCAAATAATAACCTAAATCCCGATTTTCAAGTCTCTAACCTCAAAAACATAAGACTTTCATACAAACTTCCAACCCCCATTTTACCCTCTCTGGGGTGGATTTTCGTAAAATTGCATAAATAGGTTTTTATTATTTATAACTACTTAATAAGTAATAACTTAATTGCCAATTTTCATGTCTCTTAACTTCAAAAACAAAGAACTTTCATACAAACTACCAATGGTTCAACCCCTTAGGGGTGAATTTTCTCAAAACCGTTTGTTAGCTGATGTCTACAGTCTACACCTTCCAAATTTCAAGTCTGTATTATTTATAGTTCCTGACATATCGTGATTAGTCAGTCAGCCAGTCAGTCAGTCAGTCAGTCAGTCATATATAGCGAGTTTTACAACATTCAACTAGAATAATTATTGTTTATTAGGGTTCCGTAGCCAAATTTGGCAAAAACGGAACCCTTATAGATTCGTCATGTCTGTCTGTGTCCGTCCGTATGTCACAGCCACTTTTTTCCGAAACTATAAGAACTATACTGTTGAAACTTGGTAAGTAGATGTATTCTGTGAACCGCATTAAGATTTTCACACAAAACTAGAAAAAAAAAAAAATTTTGGGGGTCCCCATACTTAGAACTGAAACTCAAAAAATTTTTTTTCATCAAACCCATACGTGTGGGGTATCTATGGATAGGTCTTCAAAAATGATATTGAGGTTTCTAATATCATTTTTTTCTAAACTGAATAGTTTGCACGAGAGACACTTCCAAAATGTGTCCCCCCCCCCCCCCCGCCTCCTGTAACTTCTAAAATAAGAGAATGATAAAACTAAAAAAAATATATGATGTACATTATCATGCAAACTTCCACCGAAAATTGGTTTGAACGAGATCTAGTAAGTAGGTTTTTTTTAATAATTTAAAACTTACTACAGGTTTGTACGGAACCCTCGGTGCGCGAGTCCGACTCGCACTTGGCCGGTTTAGTTTTTATACCTATTATTATTTAAATCTGATGAATAAAATTTACATGTTCACGTTTGCCCCGATTGTCCAGACACAACCCAACAGTGGCCCACAGTCTTCTGATAGGTGATGATGAGAGCCTGTTCGCGTCCAGCATCGACTTCAACGACCCCACAGTTATATACTTCCACGCTTTCATGGAGACCCCTGACGATGGCAGCGCGCTCATGGTCAGAGAAGGTAATGATAGCAGTGTACTGGCGCTAGATATCCCATATAAATCCTTACTAATATTATAAATGCGAAAGTGTGTCTGTCTGGCTGAAATTTGGTATAAAGGTCGGTTATATCCCGGGGAACATTACTAAAATTCTACATCAATGCCGGGGAAGGACATAGGTTAAGACGATACGGGAGGGCGGTTTCCCCATACAAACGTATTAGTCTGTTTTCTCCATGCATAATTACAATAGAGAAAATATTTTTGCACCATAAAATCTATATTTGTCCGTTCCATTTTCGCGTCGTCATCAGATATACCGCAAACAAATTTGATGAACATAATCAAAAAAAGAAAAACATACCGACATAGCCCCTGATTCCTTCTTATTTTATTCTTGAAAAAATAATTAAAATCGGTTCCATTTTGGAGGAGGATACGAGAGAAAGAATTCGACTGTTTTTCATAGGTATTATCGGTCCAAGCTGCAGTTGTTGTGTTGTTGTATCGGGTTTTATGGAATGCTATTCGAGGAGCAGCGCGACGGCAATATAATTGTTCAATACCTATTCTTCAAGTTTCCCGTCCATCTCATATCCTCTTAATTAAATGAGTTGCCGCAGGAATCAAAAAATCTTAATCCATGGGAACGTAATCGAGGAAGTCATCTAGTACTAAATATGTTTATCTCATTTTGGTGTCGCTTTTTCGTTTCATTTCTTCCGTTCCGTTGAATTTTCAAATCACAACGAATTTATAGAAGTTTCACTTCAAAAATGAAAGCAATGATAAATGTTTCAGCGTACACACATCGCGGGGACACCAACGTGATAGTGGTGGACGCGCAGCGGCTGGAGGCGGGCCCGTGGTACTTCAGAGCCGCTGAGAACACTTGGTACATTGGCAGGATAGCCGCCCAGCTCGTAGACTACTTAGTCACAAGGTACAGTGTACCACTACAGCCCATTAACGTCCCACTGCTGGGCACAGGCCTCCACTCTCATAGGAGAGAGGGAATTAGCTTAGGCCTTAGGCGCTGCTCTAATGCGGGTTGGCGGGCTTTAACGACTATCATGTTAGTGACAACACCATTACTTGGCTCTGCCAAGTACCAGCTTGATGCATTGGATTCGGTGGATCGTCGCGCCAGGAGACTTATTGGTAACAAAGCGCTGGTCAGTTCGAAGCTGCAAAGCTTGGAACATCGGCGTAAAGTTGCCTGTCTGTCGGTATTCTACAGGATATATTTCGGAGAGTGTGCCCGAGAACTGTTCGATCTGGTTCCTCCGTCACCTTTGTATTATCGGAACCGCAAGGCATCGACAAGGTCTGCACCCTTGCGCAGTCGAAATTCCGCGGGCTCGTACGAAGCGATTTGCTTCCTCGTTTCTAATTCGAACCGCTAGGATATGGAACGCCCTTCCGGCTTCCGTTTTCCCCCTCCTCTTTTAATATAGGTACCTTCAAATCAAGAGTGAATAGGCATCTTCTAGGCAAGCGCGCTCCACCTTAGGCTGCATCACCACTTGCAAGCAAGTCTGATTGCAGCCACGCGCTAGCCTATATATTAAAAAAAACTTATTTTTAAGGCTAATCATGGAAATCAATAAATCCCAATATCTCATCCCCATGGTGTATTTTCCAGAGGTCTGAAGCTGTCTCGGACGCACCTGGTGGGGCACAGCCTTGGGGCGCAGGCGGCCGGGGTGGCGGGAGCCTCCATACAATCAGGTACCACCGAAGTTTACTAGCAGAAGTGGGTATTTGACACCTTTTTTACTGTCTAAGCATAGATTATAGTAGTTTATGCAACTGTCATATAATGAAGGGTATTAAAACACGAGTGTGAGTTTATGAAACGAGCGCAGCGAGTTTCATAATAGTAACGAGTGTTTTAATACCCGTGTTATATGCAGTTGCATACACTACTTTATCTTCACTAATGCAATTTATCAAACAACAAGAGTAAAAGCTGACAATAGTTTATCGCGTACGTGTATTGTCACAGTGAACTTGCCGCCATTAAAATCTAACCAATGAGAGCGCAGCTGCGCGCGCAGGGCCAATCAGGAGCGAGCGCGCGCTGTTCGTTTTTTATTTAATTGGCACAAGATCTTACCAAAGAGTTTTGTGTATGTAAGTTTAGTAGTTTCGACGAAGTTTTCACGTATAACCCAACTGTTTTCAAAAGCCAGCCTAATACCAAAATTTTATACAACTTGTATGAGGATTTTGACATAAGGCTCGCCAGGTTAATTGGTCGCGTTTTATTGATGTTATAATGAGATTTTACGATATCGATGTGGATATTATACCATCATGTGAAATTGCTTAAATTGAGTGTTTTGTTATCTGCGCTATAACAGTAGTAATTATAAGTCAAGTATTGGAAACATAAGTAGAATGTTATAACATTAGTGTAGATAAAGTATATTATTGTTCTCATATAAGTGAACTTTTGTTCTTCCTTGAGAAAATAAAATATCTTTAAACCTTACTACAATGTACGGTTGAAACATAAAAGGATCCAAAGATCCTTCTCAACTTTAACTGCAAGTTTAAGCCATACCTTTAAACCTAGTCAAATCAGCAACTTTTTTCCAAACGCCAAAACGCGTGCTTGGTATGGGATTTTGTATGAAATGAGCTGTGACGTCATCAAAGTTCGACCCACTTTTTTACTTTAATCGATAGTTTAAAATGGTTATTCAACACAAAACTATCAGGCGACGTGGATATTACTACTTTTGGAAGATCCTTTGTTTTATAACCACTAAAAATAACGATACATCCATACATCCATCCAAACTTTCGCATTTATAATATTTATATTTGATAATTGTCGTCAGGTCTCGTGTCTCGTATAACGGGCCTGGACCCGGCGTTGCCTCTATTCGCCAAGCTGCCTCTGTCTCAGAGACTGGACCCGTCGGATGCCGAGTTTGTAGACGTCATCCACACGGACGCCGGCATTTTTGGTATGTACATGCCTTTTTAGGGTTCCGTAGCCAAATTTGGCAAAAACGGAACCCTTATAGATTCGTCATGTCTGTCTGTCTGTCTGTCTATCTGTCTGTCTGTCTGTCTATCTGTCTGTCTGTCTGTCTGTGTGTCCGTCCGTATGTCACAGCCACTTTTTTCCGAAACTATAAGAACTATACTGTTAAAACTTGGTAAGTAGATGTATTCTGTGAACCGCATTAAGATTTTCACACAAAACTAGAAAAAAAAACAATAAATTTTGGGGGTTCCCATACTTAGAACTGAAACTCAAATTTTTTTTCATCAAACCCATACGTGTTGGGTATCTGTGGATAGGTCTTCAAAAATGATATTGAGGTTTCTAATATCATTTTTTTCTAAACTGAATAGTTTGCACGAGAGACACTTCCAAAGTGGTAAAATGTGTGTCCCCCCCCCCCTGTAACTTCTAAAATAAGAGAATGATAAAACTAAAAAAAATATATGATGTACATTATCATGCAAACTTCCACCGAAAATTGGTTTGAACGAGATCTAGTAAGTAGTTTTTTTTTTAATAATTTAAAACTTACTACAGGTTTGTACGGAACCCTCGGTGCGCGAGTCTGACTCGCACTTGGCCGGTTTTTTTTTAATATTTTTTTTAATTATGAAATTATATAACAATGTACCTATGATCTAATGAAATTTAAACTTAAAAATACATAACTATTTGCACACCATTGTATGGTAGAATATGTAAGGGAAATATTATTTTTAAGGCATATATATCTGTACCCATATTCTTGCAAATAAAATATTATTTATTTATTTATTTTATTTATAAAAGTTATGTTTGAATCTCTTGTTAAGAGAAATAAATATCATTTTAAGCCGAATATAATATTCTTACTTAAGAATTCAAGAATGAAATTAACACCGGAAGTAAAACTTGTGCTATCCAGGTTTCAAGCAACAAGTGGGCCACGTGGACTTCTATCCCAACGGTGGGATCAGTCCCCAACCGGGCTGCGAGCTGGAAGTGGTCATTCCCAAGCATCTGGTGCTGAATAAATGTGAGTATATTATATTATCAGGGCCTGATAAGAAGGCTCAGGGTCACTCAGCGGGCGATGGAGAGGGCTGTGCTGGGAGTGACCCTACGTGATCAAATCAGGAATGAAGAGATCCGTAGGAGAACCAGAGTCACCGATATAGCCCCAAGAGTTGCGAAGCTGAAGTGGCAATGGGCGGGGCACATAGTTCGGAGAACCGATGGACGTTGGGGTCCCAAGGTGCTGGAATGGCGACTCCGCACTGGAAGGCGTAGCGTCGGCAGACCCCCCACACGGTGGACGGACGACATCAAGCGACTCGCGGGGAGTCGCTGGATCCAGGCGGCGCAAGACCGTGGCTTGTGGAGGACCCTACAGGAGACCTATGTCCAGCAGTGGACGTCCATCGGTTGAGGACGACGACGATATTATATTAACTTAGGGTGAGAGGAAAACAATGAGAGGGACAGGAAAGTCAACAATAATCATACTAATATTATAAATGCGAAAGTGCGTTTGTTTGTTGGCTTGTCCTTCAATCACGCCGCAACGGAGCTACGGATCGACGTGATTTTTCGCATGTGTATATTTGAGGACCTGGAGAGTGACATATGCTACTTTTCATTCCGGAAAATTAAGGAGTTCCCGCGGGAATCAAAAAACTTGAACATCAGCTAGTGAAACAATATGGCTTTAATCATTGGCAGTATGGCCCATGAATCAAATCAAATAAATATTATAAATGCGAAAGTTTGGATGGATATATGGATGTTTGTTACTCAATCACGCCAGAACGGCTGAACGGATCTGGATGAAATTTGGCACAGAGATAGATTATAGTCCGGAATAACACATAGGCTTTTTAAAAAATTCAAAATTCAAATGTTTTTTATTCAAATAAGCTTTTACAAGCGCTTTTGAATCGTTATAATATGAATCTACCGCTGGTTCGGAATGCCATTCCTACCGAGAAGAGCCAGCAAGAAACTCGGTGGTTGCTCTTTTCCATCAAAACTTACAATCATCATAATGATACAAGTAACTGCAGTCCCACGCATAGCTGGAGCGAATCTACTACTTTACTACTACTTTAGTTTACTGTAGTTTACTTTACTTTATCTGCTACTTTTTATCCCGGAAAACTAAGGAGTTCCCGCGGGAACCAAGAAACCTCAATACACGCGGACGTAGTCGCGGGCATCAGCTAGTAAATAAATAAATAAAATCTTTATTTGCAAAATTACAAGTTTCAAAATTATAATTTGTCCTCTAACTCCCAAAAAAGTATATATACATGTGTGTGTGTGTGTGTGTGTGTGTGTGTGTGTGTGAGTATGTGTGTGTGTGTATATTATGTGGATGTGTGTATGTGTGTGTGAGTGATGCTAGCGTAATTGTTAATGGTAAGTATACGTGGAATATCAATGCCGTCATAATATAATTCTTCTATCCAATAACTACCTAACTAACTAAACCCGTTCCCAGTTTTCTGCAGCCACTGGAGATCGTACATGTTCTTCAGCGAGTCAGTGTTGCACCCACATTCGTTCGTGGCCTCGAGGTGCCCTACGTTCAAGGAGTATACGCGTGGGTTCTGCGCCAACCAACCCACCACCCATATGGGTTTCGGCGTCGATCGGAAGTAGGTTTTACTATGCAATTGTGGGTGGGTGCACTTGGGATGGGTGCTTTGTTTTCGGAAAAGTGTGTATGTGTGAATAAAACCACCACCCATGTGGGTTTCGGCGTCAATCGGAAGTAGGTTTTATTATGCAATTGTGGGTGCATTTTGGGTGGGTGCATGGGTGTTTAGTTTTCGGAGAAGTGGGTGCGGAATTTTGTGTGAATGAACCCGCCCACCCATATAGGTTTCTGAATCGATTGGTTTGGATTGATTTTACTGCCACTATGACACGCAATTATATGATTTGCAATTGGAATGGGTGCGGGGTTCTATGAATTCATCACGCTTTTGTTTTAAAAGTTCTACACAATCACTTAATCTTGTAAAATATTAGATTACAATTGCACATTGTAATTACTTACATCACTTAGCACAGCTTTTCTTTCCAGGTAATAAGGCTGCGGAAACCATCGGATATTTAGTGTTTCAATTACAAGAAAAATCTAACATTGCAAGAAGTGATAATTTATCACAACATTCATTTGAAAAGGAAAATAGATATATCAACTATCATGCACCATTTAAAAGTTCTAATAGCATAGCAGATGAAACAATCAAAAATACATTTAGTGAACCCAAAAAACTAGAAAACAGAACAAAAAGAACATTCATTAATCATAAACAACAAATACTAGAGAAACCACAGAGAACACAAAAGGAAAAGAGAGTGTTTAGAAAATATACAAAACCTGATATAACAGAAAAGATGTTTAGAAATTCCAAAATTATTATTAACAAAAATAAAGTGGAAAGATCGAGTATTAAAATCAACAATCACAAATCAAAGAAACTATTTAATTTTATCCTATTTTTTACAAGGCCACAATTAACAGAAATTGAAATTGAAAATGATAAATTGAGTAAAAATCACGAAAAACATGGAAGAACTGATGACATTAAATCCACACATTCAATAACTCAAAAAACCGATAAACCACATCATAGACAACGTCGTTTCACCCCATTCTTTATAAGACCACAAACAATAGAAAGTGATGAATTTAATAAAAATCACCAAAACATATCTGATACCCTGAATACCACAGAGACCATAACTCAAAAAACGTCAAAAAGAAACGAAATACCACATCATAGACAACGTCGTTTCGTACCATTTTTCAGAAATACACAAAATAATAACAATAATATGCTATTAAAAATACTAGATTTCTTAGTGAGAAATCGTCAAAAAATAGGTCCAACAATATCCATAATACGAGAAATAAGTACAATCATAAAAACATCAAATGGAGAAACACTAAATACAATAAAGGAACAGAATAATATAATTGGTGATAATGCAGGAGTTATCAAACCAATATCAAGTACATACAATTTTGATTTTGCAAACGAGTCCAGAGTAAAGACCTTTTTGAGAAAACTTTTCGGTTTAGGTCAAGGAAACAAATTGATTGTAACTACTAGTTAATAAAAATTGTCTTGTGTAAGTATTAACACACGCACACACGCGCGCGCACACACACACACACGCGTTGAAGTTTGTTTATTAAAAATTGTAGAAAAAAGGTTTTTAGTATTATAAAGAGACGTTATTAGTAAATTAACCGTATTTAATATTTTTTTGTATATTTCGCAGGGCAAGAGGAAAATACTTCCTGTCAACACGAAGGCAATCTCCATACTCTATAGAATAGGTAACTTTTATTAGACAGTCAAATTAATATATAAGACAAAAATAGGATAATTTTAATTTAGGACTCATTTATAATATTGTGTGGTTTCTAGCAAATAATTTAATACCTTATTCCTTGTAAATATTAAATAGATTTTTTTATAAACTGTGTTGTTTTCTTAAAAATCTAATGTAATTTAATACCTTATTCCGTGTAAATATTAAATATTTTTTTTTATAAAATGTGTTGTTTACTTAAAAATCTAATGTAATTTAATACCTTATTCCTTGTAGGTAAATATTAAATAATTTTTTTTATAAATTGTGTCGTGTTCTTAAAAATCTAATGTATCGCTCCAAAAATCCTCAGAATTGTCAATTCCTTTTATGGTGTTTTTTTACCCTAACAAGCCCCTAACAAGTTAGCCCGCTACCATCTTGGACTGCATCATCACTTGCCATCAGGTGAGATCGCAGTCAAAGGCTAACTTGTAGTGGATAAAAAAAATGACCTCAATTTACATAGACGGGGGCCCTGTCAAACATAGAATGTGGACTTATTTTACTAACGCCATCTAGTCTGAAAAGCGGGACAGCGCTATGGCGGGGACAAGGACAGGCTTATACAGGTGAGGGGCATGCACCACAAGTCGGACGCCCAACTTTTTTTCTATGAAAGGGCCCATCTAGTACCTACATAATATATATCGATGAATAATACTCGTAGTCAATTACAATTGGGAATTTGACAACTTGTAGTGGATAAAAATACGGTACTGTAGGTTGTATGCGCGATGACCACTTACCGGTACATGTGGTGCTGGTGCAGCAAGGATCCGAGGACCAGCGAGTGGAGATACACAGGCCTCATCAGCCCGCCCAGCAGAGCCCCCTGGAGCCCCACCACACACCAGCGCGCCATCTTGTCCGAACACGACATCGTGAGGAGGCGCTCACCCTGTTAAACAGTTCCCCGATTAAAACTGTACACTTCAGTTTTGTGAGGCAGAGCAGCTGATATCCAAACTATTTTTTTGTTGCCATCATTATCGCATTTTCATATCCATCTATACTAATATTATAATATACAAAATATATATAATATATAATACGAAAGTTTGGATGGACGGATGGATGTTTGTTACTCAATCACGCCAGAACAGCTGAACGGATCTGGATGAAATTTGGCACAGAAATAGATATAGTCTGGAATAACACCGGACAATTATAGGTGACCTATATGTCAGCCCTATCGTTACACGCTACATAAATCAAGCCTAATCTATAAAAATATCTATACTAATATTATAAATGCGAAAGTGTGTCTGTCTGTCTGTCTGTCTGCTACGCTTTCCCGGCCCATCTTTTCAACCGATTTTGCTGAAATTTGGTATAGAGGTAGGTTATATCCCGGAAAATTAAGGAGTTCCCGCGGGAATCAAAAAAGCCTTAATCCACGCGGACGAAGTCGCGGGCATCATCAAGTTATGATTAAATATATATATATATATTTATTATAATTTATTATAATTGCTATATATATAATATATAGCAATTATAATATATAATATATAGCAATTTGAGAGAATCACTGACAAATTTATATACTTTCGCTGCCACGGAGTGATTTCTCACCTGCAATAGTCCGTCCCACGTCTGTACCACGTTGGTACTATTCTTGACCGGTATGGTTCCTTCGCCGGACTCGATTTTGGTACGTAACTGACCGCGCGCCATTCTATTAAACAAATAAATAAAAAAAGCCTTTTATTTCTTCAGGTTTACTTTACAAATTATGGAGAATATAACTAAAATAAAAGTATGTATACAAAATTAAGGGCAAGTAAACTTCAAAGGGCGGATAAACAAACATCTCAAAAGCCAGCAACGCATTGGCGGTTCCTCTGGTGCTGTAAATGTTCATGGGCGGCGGTAATCACTTACTATCAGGTGACCCGCCTGCTCGTTTGCTCGCTATATATATTTAAAAAAAATAGCTGTAGTATAGAAATGTGGGAATGGAACGTAAGCTGAAAGGAATGAGAGAAAAGATGTATGCAAGCTTGTGTGCGAGTGAGATGAAATGAAATGTCAGATTGAGTGATATGACGTACGGAGGCTTCTGAAAGAATCCTCTAAGGCAGGGATTCCCAATATCGGTTTCCCAGGGGTCGACACAAACGAAAACTGATTTTGGGGGTCGACCAGGTCTAAAAATCGACCCCTATTTTAATGATTTTTTCAAAAAGTAATTACCTACTTAAGTATTTTTACGTAATTTGTATTAATAATTAATTACATTTACATCTCTCATATTCGGTAAGTAGGTCCTTATTACCCCCAAATGGAGCTTGTAGGTGACCAATTAGCGCTCTGGGGTAATAATGTAGCTAGAAAAGCCCTAGGGCGGTAAGTAATTAAAAAAAGTATGATGGTTAGATGTACGCGAACTTTTTGAAAGAGTGAAGAGTTTTTTTTTAATTACTTACCGCCCTCGGGCTTTTCTAGCTACATTATTACCCTAGAGCGCTAATTGATCACCTACAAGCTCCATTTGGGGGTAATAAGGACCTACTTTACCTCACAATCGAGATGTAAAGCAGAGTAGTTAGCTCGGGTGTAAGCATCAATTGCACCCTCGAACTATAGGCGCCCTCCCTGCGCTCGTGCGCCTAAATATCTCGGGCTGCAATTGATGCCTTACAGCCCTTGGCTACTAATCTACTATTACATCTCTCATATTCGGTAAGTAGGTCCTTATTACCCCCAAATGGAGCTTGTAGGTGACCAATTAGCGCTCTAGGGTAATAATGTAGCTAGAAAAGCCCTAGGGCGGTAAGTAATTAAAAAAAGTATGATGGTTAGATGTACGCGAACTTTTTGAAAGAGTGAAGAGTTTTTTTTTTAAATTACTTACCGCCCTTGGGCTTTTCTAGCTACATTATTACCCTCGAGCGCTAATTGGTCACCTACAAGCTCCATTTGGGGGTAATAAGGACCTACTTTACCTCACAATCGAGATGTAAAGCAGAGTAGTTAGCTCGGGTGTAAGCATCAATTGCACCCTCGAACTATAGGCGCCCTCCCTGCGCTCGTGCGCCTAGATATCTCGGGCTGCAATTGATGCCTTACAGCCCTTGGCTACTAATCTACTATTGATATTTACTGAATTTTATATCTATTTTTTTGTTAAATTATGATCCGAAAATGATGTCAAGTTTATTCCCTTATCCAACCGCAAAGTTTTTAAATTGGTAATTATTTTGTATCAATAGGAAAAAAACTAAATATTGGATTTTTTAAATGAGGTATCAGTTCATTTTGGAAAAGGGGTCTCTTGCCCAAAATAGTTTGGGAATCCTTGCTAAGGGGGCCCGAAAGACTTTAATAGAACAAAGTATTTTTCGAGTTTTACGCTTTTATTTCTTGCCTTTATTCCACAGAAATGTCAAATTAATTCAAACTATTTTTAAGTACATGATATACAGAACCCTTTTCAGGTCAAGGCCTCCTCCAGTGAAACCCATTTCGTTTCGCCCTATCTTTGGTTTTGGTCATACAGTTTGGTCCTGCCACTTTTTTGATGTCATCGTCCCAACGATTATATTAAATAGTTTATCTCAATTCAGTAACAATTCATGTATTTATGTTATCAAAATCTTGTGAAACAAGGAACTTCATTGATATTGTTTTACTGAAAAACATACCTATCATAATAATAGCGTATTTTGACATGAATGCTCATGTATTTTGTCATGAGTTCTAATGTATTTTGACATGATTGCTAATTTACTATGTATGTATGTATGTATGTGTGTGAGTGTGAATGTAATGCAGGAGTGATGAGTGCGTACACAGGTACGCAGGTCAATTAATGAGAGTTTTTTTATGAATGAATGCGTGTGTTTTGAATTTTTGAAATTAGTAAAAATGAATGGATATGTATTTTGACATGAACGCACATGTATTTTGTCATGAGTACTGTGTGAGAATGTGTTTCATGCGAGTACTTTAATGATAAAAGCGTGTGTTATGAGTTTTAGACACGAGTGCTGGTACTTTTATGAATGAACGCGTGTGTTTGTGACATGAGTGATAAATGATAAATGTGTGAGTGCGAATGTAATTCGTCCTGAGTGCTGAATGCTGATGTATTTTGTTATACATGTGTACGTGTTTGGTCACCTGTTGGGATGTCGGTCGGGCTCAGGGCTTTAGTTCTTGTGCGGGCTGAATATCCGCCCGTCTTCCTTCAGCTGGTAGCCGCCGCTCGGTACCGGCTACTGTTACGACTCCGGTATGACCTTCGCACTCCGGCTTTTATGAATGAGTGTGTGTGTTTGTGATATGAGTGCACATGTGTTTCAGGATGAGTGAGCATGTAATTCGTCATGAATGCTAATGTATTTGGGCGTGAGTGCTGATGTGTTTGGCCATGAGTGCGCATGTATTTTGTTATTTGTACGTGTTTGGTCACCTGTTGGGATGTCGGTCGGGCTCGGGGCTGTAGTGCTCGTGCGGGCTGAATATGCGTCCGTCGCCGCAGGGCGCCGTGCTCACATACAAGTGCACGCGCCTGTCTTCCTTCAGCTGGTAGCCGCCGCTCGGCACCGGCTCCAGTTCCGACTCCGGTATCATTTTAGTGGGATCTGGGGGTTAAACTAATATTACAAATATATTTTTAACCCCCCCTTTTTTTGGATGGACGGATGGATGTTTGTTACTCAATCACGACAGAACGGCTGAACGGATCTGGATGAAATTTGGCACAGAGATAGATTATAGTCTGGATTATCACATTGGCTATCATATTTTTTATCCGGGAAAATTGAAGTCCCCGCGGGAAACAAAACCTCAATCCACGGACGAAGTCGCGGGCATCTAATCGCATATTCTAATTTCTAATAAACAAAAATTTAGAAATTATAAAGTAACTAGAAGTTTAATTCGCTATAATCCACCACAAAAGGTAAATCTATGTATTACAGTGTGTATCCCGCGCTTATAGCCTGCGATATTCACCACACCACAAAAATCTTCCAAATTATTGTCAACGCACGTTTCACTTTTTTTCTTTTTTTTTTGTATCCACAAATTATCCCTTGACTGCGATCTCACCTGATAGTAAGTGATGATGTAGTCCAAGATGGTAGCGGGCTAACCTGTCAGGGGCATGACAGTTGTATTAAACACATACCCCTATTCGGTTTCTACACGTCATCGTACCGGAACGCTAAATCGCTTGGCGGCACGTCTTTGCCGGTAGGGTGGTAACTAGCTCCGACACCGGAGCATCTTCAGGAGATGTTGACTCGACAATACACGATTGTAAGACAATGGGGCTGATTCTGTAGTGCACAATCTCTAAACTAAATTAAAATTAGAGCATTACAATAACAAATATTGCTAACACTTTCATAATACTCCCTGCGGAAAGGGACAGAACTAGATTTAAAGCTGCCATTCACCACACCACAGAAATCTTCCAAATTATTCTTAACGTACGTTTCACGACTGTAAAATATAATCGTGCATTGTCGAGTTTATAATAACTTAATGTTCAGTTGTGAAAACATCTGCCATTATGTGATCAATGGCAAGGGGTCACGACCCTCAGCAATGGGGAATACGACGCAGAGAGGTTACCTTCAGACTGCGCGTACATCAGTAGCTGTGAGTACAGGAACCTCTGCAGGCAACGACGCGCCACCACCTGTGAAAAACAAATATTATATTTTATTTATTTATTTGTTTAAATCAGGCAACTAGGCCCATAGAAATATAAACATAATATAACATACAAAATAAAAAATTCTTAAAATAAACTAAATACATAAATATGAAAATATAATTATAAAACTGTAGGGATTCTGGATCTGGCTTCCCTGAAGCGACGGTAAACTATGCCCTCAGGCCAAAAGTCTGAAATCTACTCAGTAGATATGTATCTACTGGGATAATTTAGTAATTTATTGACCGAGCGAAGCGAAGATCTCTGATGTTTCTGAGTGACACTCATGGTCGCTCTCTCCGCTCTAATGATAACCTTATTTTAAAAATTCCTTCCCATAATACTTCTTTTTCTTCGAAATCCTTTTCCGTTGAAGCTGTTAGGCTATGGAACTCCTTACCGTTTCATATTAGGCGTGCGCAATCTCTAGCAGCATTTAAAAGGCTCATCAAAGCGCACTTTCTTCCTCCCTGAATTATTAGATTACCTTACGTCTTTTCAAATCCTTCATCTGACTTACATTGCGTCTTCTGGCTTTTATTTTATTTTACTCCCTTATTTGGCATAATATATATTGTATGTATTTAGGTGTTTATATATTTACATACATTTATGTACATATATTTATTATTATACATTATTATATACATATTATATTTATGTATGTTTGTATGTAGGTATTGATTTTATAGTATTTTATTGTATATAATAATAGTTATAATTATATGTAACTTAGTATTATATTTGTATTAATAATAATTAGATACTATTTCCTCCTAATCGTACGTACACCCTCGACTCGTGTTCTTTAGTAGACTTAATTCCTATAAAACGTGGTTGCCTGGAAGAGATCGCTTCAAAGCGATAAGGCCGCCATTTGTACCGATTTTTCTTTTTTTAATTTTATTGTTGTTTAAATGTACTTATTTTTTATTTTTATTTTGGTGTACAATAAAGAGTATTTCATTCATTCATTCATTCATCTCTGAGTCTACTTAAGCGAATTTGCACTTGGCCGTCCGTCCGTCCGTCCTTCTGTCAGAGCCTTATAACGTTATAAGTGCGCGTTGTACGCTGGAATAATATTCCTCCCCCGATACGTGATTCCCGGAGTAAAATCACTTTTGTTAATAAGTTAAAGAAATTTATGTTACTTAATCAAATATATCATTAATTTGATATTGTATTTGTTTGTAATGTATTCTATGTGTAAATTTCTTGATATATTTTTCTTGTTTTCATATTATTTACTTATTATTACTAGTGGTTCGCCCCGAACTGAGACCTCGCGGTATCACAGAGCGCCATCTATTGACAACATTGTGAAGTTCTGTTAAAAATATCATCATCATTAAAAATTAAATAATTTCGTTTCCTTATAATATTTATCTAATTTTGGTATTTGTTGTTCAAGTACAGGATATAATTCAAATAATTGATCAAGTTTGAGGCTTGAGAGTTCAGAAAATTGAGAGTTCTGAGGTCAACTTTGGACGTTAGAAAATCGCCACTTTGAAAGCCCCCCATTTCGTCAATTTTAGGGGGAAAATTTAAAAAAAAATATTTTTGGACTCTATTCCTAATTATCTTTAAAATGATATACCGCAACCCTATGTAACGCTATAAAAAATATTTTACTTCGGATTCGCTTCTATGAGAGCCCCCCTGAAATAAAGATTTTTGTAACTTTTTAAGCCATATTCGGCGGGAGGCCATCGGTTTACATATTATATTTAAATTTGAAGTAATTACGTCCAGCAATTCAGAAGTTATGAGGCTCTGACAGACGGACGGACGGACGGACAAGTGCCAATTCACCCAAGTAGACTCAGAGACCTTCGCTTCGCTCGGTCAATTATATTATTGTAGTTTTAAATATTTTATAATTAAATATATTATATATACATATATCTATGTATATTCGATCAGTGAATATGATTAAAATAATGCATATTTATGGAAGGGAACTTGCTGCTTATTTATGACTATTTATAAGCTTTACTTTTGTTGTGATTAAATTTTTGTTACTGTGACGTCACCCGGGTCACGGCTGAAAACCAGCGCTTTGCTTTGTATGCAATTTATTGGCATACAAAGCGGAGCTTAATGCTGAGCTGTACACCCATTCCGGGTGGTGTCACAGACGAAATTGTTACATTAATTGTATACTATGTTTTGTCTGTGACACCATTGTCGAATAAATTGTTTTTCTTTCTTTCTTTCTTTCTTTATAAAAATTAAAAATTATAAAAAAAAAAGTTATAAAAATCTTTATCGAATGCGAAGTAAAATATTTTTATAGCGTTACTTAAGGTTGCCGTATATCATTTTAAAGATAATTAGGAATAGAGACCAAAATTTTTTTTTTCCTTTTACCCCTTAGAAAAAAGTGGTTTGAGATGTGTGTTGATAGATCAGTCAGTCAGTCAGTCACCTATTCCTTGTACCTATATAATATATAGTCACCTCCGCGTGTCCGTCGTTGACGGCCTGTCCTCTCACCGATATGTGTTCACCGGACACGCATTTGGTGCCCGTCGCCACGGCTATCACCTGCAAACATAAAAAAACCGGCCAAGTGCGAGTCAGACTCGCGCACCGAGGGTTCCGTACAAACCTGTAGTAAGTTTTAAATTATTAAAAAAAAACTACTTACTAGATCTCGTTCAAACCAATTTTCGGTGGAAGTTTGCATGGTAATGTACATCATATATTTTTTTTAGTTTTATCATTCTCTTGTTTTAGAAGTTACACACATTTTACCACTTTGGAAGTGTCTCTCGAGCAAACTATTCAGTTTAGAAAAAAATGATATTACAAACCTCAATATAATTTTTGAAGACCTATCCATAGATACCCCACACGTATGGGTTAGATGAAAAAAAAATTTTTGAGTTTCAGTTCTAAGTATGGGGAACCCCCAAAATTTATTATTTTTTTTCTATTTTTGTAAGAAAATCATAATGCGGTTCACAGAATACATCTGTTTCAACAGTATAGTTCTTATAGTTTCGGAAAAAAGTGGCTGTGACATACGGACGGACAGACAGACAGACATGACGAATCTATAAGGGTTCCGTTTTTGCCAAATTTGGCTACGGAACCCTAAAAATACAACATCCCACAACTACAGCCCATTAACGTCCCACTGCTGCAGGGCTAGCATGGGCCGGAGATAAATAATTTATCCCCCGATTTTATCCACTGACAAGAGATAAAATTAACTTATCCACTCTCTCAGAGCACGGCAACAGGGGAGAGGATAAGTTTATCCCCGTTTGACATTTCACGGGGACTCGGGGGACTATTTATCGACCGTTATATAGCGTTTTTATTTATTCAGGGTTAAACATTTTATCCTTTCCTCGGGGAGAAAATGATTTGATTGGTTAGTTTTAAGTTGTATAACAATTTTAAAATATAGATTAAAGAATAAAGAAAAAAAGTGTGTTGAAATGTGGTGACGTCACAACTGTGAATTTCATACAACTTCCATACTAGAAGTGCGTTTTTAAGTTTGATAAAGAGTTGCTGATTTGATTTATTTGTCATCATCCCTATTATACTATAATCATAATCATTTATTTGCTGATTGTAGGTAAGTACATCACAACGTTCCACTGCTGGGCATAGGCCTCCACTGTCGTAGGAGATAGGGAATTAGAGCTCACACCCACCACGGTGCTCCAATGCGGGTTTAACGACTAAATATCATGTAAGTGATAATAACCGGCACCGACGGCTTAACGTGCTCTCCGAGGCACGGGGGTGGAACACCGCCAACTTCCTAACTCCGGGCTAGTACTGAGAATTTCTAGTCAGAAAAACCCAATACTCAATTATGGCCCGACCCGGGACTCGACCCCGGGACCTCGTCGGCCGCAGTCGAACATGCCAACCACTAGACCAACGAGGCAGTCAACAAGGCACCAGCTAGTCTAATAAATATTATAAATGCGAAAGTTTGGATGGATGTATGGATGTATGGATGTTTATTGTTTGTTACTCAATCACGCTCCAACGGCTGAACGGATCTGGATGAAATTTGGCACAGAGATAGATTATAGTCTGGAATAGCACATAGGCTACTTTTTATCCCGGAAAATTATGGAGTTCCCGCGGGAACCGAAAAACCTCAATCCACGCGGACGAAGTCGCGGGCATCAGCTAGTAATAAATAAACACCAAAAAAAAAGGTGTTCTTGCCAAAAAATTGTTATCTTATTTTTGCTTTACGCAGTCCTAACTGGCGCTCATGGTATCTACTATGTACTATGTACCTACTATACTCTATCCACGGAGACTAGTTAATATAGCGCTCTCTCTGTCACGTAATCCCATACAAATGACAAAGACAAAAAAGTCAGTGGGCGTAAACCATTCTGAATGTACGTACACACTGCGCTACTATTAAATTAAACTAGCTTTCTTCCCACGGCTACACTTGTTTTTTTTTACAATTTACGTAGTTATTATAATTCAAAATATATTAATCACTATCCGACGACGTATCACTGCTATCGTTTTCTACATTTATTATGAAGTTATCAGTCATTATTTCCACATTCCTATCTATTGCGTTCATTTTTGGCTCTACTATTTCTTGTACTTGTTTGATACAATTTTGCCACTTTTGGGCATTAATATTTTGAATACATGATAAATTTTGATATAATTAACAATAACGATAGGTAAGGATAAAATATGAGCGCGTCTGCACAGTACGGGTACCACGATCAGACTAAAATATACACGTAGTCTGTACACTGCATTAACGGTTATCGCTGACCAATCACAAACGAGTCCATGTCTTCCCTATTAACTTGTCTCCGTGGATAGAGTATAAGCGTGTAGCGAAGGCGTAGCGCGATGTAACTTAGCACAGCGCCATCTATTGGCAAGCGCGTCCCAACTTAGGCCACATCATCACTTCCCATCAGACAGCACGGAACCACTTAGCAATACTTCGTGCTGACCCTCTATTTCTTACTCAGTCTTCTTTTTTTTCAAATCTTTCCTTCTCTTCTCTTCGCATCATCAATGCCCTGAGCTAGCGGCGTGCACAGGGTTTGCAGCGAAGGTAGCCATTGGTTGGTTAGAATACATATTTACTGACTGTCTTGATAATAGTCGTTAAAGCCCGCCAACCCGCATTGGAGCAGCGTGGTGGGTCTAAGCTCTAATTCCCTCTCTCCTATGAGAGTGGAGGCCTTTTCGCAGCAGTGGGACATTAATGGGCTGTAGAAGTAGTAGACTGTCTTGTTAAAAAATGAGCATTGACGTATTTATACTTGGGTAAACAGTGCTTTTATGCCTCTACTAGCTGATGCCCGCGACTTCGTCCGCGTGGATCGACGTTTTTCTGTTCCCGCGGGAACTCCTTAAATTTCCGGGGTAAAAAGTAGCCTATGTATTATTCCAGACTATAATCTATCTCTGTGCCAAATTTCATACAGATCCGTTCAGCCGTTGGGGCGTGATTGAGTAACAAACATCCATACATCCACACATCCATACATCCATCCAAACTTTCGCATTTATAATATTTATATTGATTAAATGCGCGCCACTGCCCTAAGCATTTGCCCATAGCGTTGCCATGCTTCCTGACGCCTTTGAGTTTGAGTAACGGCGACAGAGAGCGGTCGGCGAGCGGTCGGCGAGCGGTCGGCGAGCGGTCGGCGAGCGGTCGGTGAGCGTACCTGCGCCGTGCGGGTGTCGAGGTGTCGCGTTAGCACGACTCCGGCCAACACTTTCCGTCTGGAGTGCACCAGGTTTCCACGCATCAGCTCGTTGAACTTCTCGTTCACCAGTCTGAGAACAAGGAAAACGAAAATGAAATTATTTATTTCACGTTGGACTACTCGTGTCGATAAGTCGCAAGAATCTACCACCAGATTTTTGAAGTTAAACTTCTTTAGCCGCGTTGAGCTTTTTTTGGAAGGGGGTAAACTTGTGGATTCGCGTCACGGACACCGACACCGACATGCTCGCGTTGTTACGAAGACAAAAGGTCTTAAATATAAATATTTACTACATTCGTAATTAAACTTTAATGCCTTAGTTTTAAGGTTTATATTTTAATTATTTTAAACATATTTTTTTTTTAATTATTTTAAACTAGATGATGCCCTGTCTGCGTGGATTAAGGTTTTTTGCCGCGGGAACTCTTTAATTTACCGGGATAAAAAGTAGCCTATGTCCTTCCCCGGGATGTAACCTACCCCTATGACTAATTTCATCACAATCGGTTGAAAAGATGGGCCGTTAAAGCGTAGCAGACAGACAGACAGACACAATTTCGCATTAATTATAATATTTTATAATACTTTTTATCCCGGAAAATAAAGGAGAATCTAAAAACTTAATCCACGCGGACGAAGTCGCGGGCATCATCTAGTGTAATAATAAAAAAATGCTGGGTTTTTTCATTTCCCTTGGGCTTGAGCATGATGAACGATCAAACATCAGAATTCTGTTTATAGTGCTAGGACTGATTGCAGATAAACAAAAGCGGAGGAAAAAAAAAAAAAATATATACCTATTAGCTTGGCGACAACCCCCACCCGGCCAGGCTGGAGGAAATTCAGAAATTAAAAATTCCCGAACTGACCCTGCCACGGATCGAACCCGGGACCTCCCGCAAAGATCGCAACGCTCTCCCGGCCGGCCGTCGCGAGCCGCCGACAGATGGCGCTGTGCTAAGTTACATCGCGCTACGCCTTCGCTTCACACTTAGTACATAGTTGATGACATGAGCATCAGGTCACAAGTACAATAGAAGAATAAATTTAGTAAATAATTTTTGGCAAGAACACCCTTCCTGGTGTTTTAATAATACCTGCGCCCCAATCATGTAAGAATGGCCGATCAAAACGATAAGTTCGTCGTCAAAGTAAAATAAACCATAACTGCATTGAATTAGAGCTCAATTTCGTGTATCCATTCTTATACGTTAGAGTATCGTACATACCTAAACGTATAAGAAGAAGCGCGCTCCACCTTAGGCTGCATCACCACTTGCAAGCAAGTCTGATTGCAGCCAAGCGCTGGCCTATATATTTAAAAAAAAAAAATTCGTTTTCACTTTATCGGCAGTTCCTATGACTGCCAATTTTTAATTTTCTTGCTCGAGCCTGTCGTTATACAACCTTTATACAACTGATATGGTACTCAGTAAAGGGACGAGTGGCCTAGATGTGACAACCCATATCAGTCGATTGCGAATGTTAAGCAACGTTGACCCAAGTCGGTAACTGGATGGGTGACCGAATTCGGACGTTCAAATTTGACCTTTTCGCTACCTCCGTGCCTCGGAGAGCACGTAAAGCCGTCGGTCCCGGTTAGTATCGCTAACATCTGATATATACTAATACTAGCTGATGCTCGCGACTTCATCCGCGTGGTTTAAGTTTTTTTGATTCCCGCGGGAACTCCTTAATTTTCCGGGATAAAAAGTAGCCTATGTCACTCTCCAGGTCCTTAACTACATATACCCATGCCAAAAATCACGTCGATCCGTTGCGGCGTGATTGAAGGACAAACCAACACACCAACAAACAAACACACATTCGCATTATATTAGTCAAATAATAAATATTATAAATGCGAAAGTTTGGATGGATGTATGGATATATGGATGTTTGTTACTCAATCACGCTCCAACGGCTGAACGGATCTGGATGAAATTTGGCACAGAGATAGATTATAGTATGGAATAGCACATAGGCTACTTTTTATCCCGGAAAAATAGACTTCCCGCGGGAACCGAAAACCCTTAAACCACGCAGACGAAGTCGCGGGCATCAGCTAGTAGTTACAAAAACCTAAGAGTTTAATACTCTTAGTAGAGTCGTATGCGGAAGGACGTGGGAACCCACCACATTATTATCCCAAGAAAACCCCTGCCATTATGTGATTAATGATTAATTATTATGTGATAATAATATTTTTTTTTTAATCCACTACAAGTTATCCCTTGACTGCGATCTCACCTGATGGCAAGTGATGATGCAGTCTAAGATGGTAGCGGGCTAACCTTTTAGAGATACCTCTGTTCGGTTTCTACACGGCATCGTACCGGAACGCTAAATCGTTTGGCGGCACGTCTTTGCCGGTAGGGTGGTAACTAGCCACAGCCGAAGCCTCCCACCAGGCCAGACCAGGGAAATCAGAAATTATGAATTCCCAATTTGACCCAGCCGGGGATCGAACCCGGGACCTCCGCACGTTAAGACAACAGCGCTACACACTGCGCCACGGAGGTTGCGTCAAAAATTGGTGGAAAATTATAGAGTTCCCGCGGGAACCAAAAATCCTAACCACGCAGAGTCACAAAAACCTAAGAGTTTAATACTCTTAGTAGAGTCGTATGCGGAAGGACGTGGGCACCCACCGCATTATTATCCCAAGAAAACCCCTACCATTGTGTGATTAATGGAAAGGGGTCACAACCCTCAGCAATGAGGAATACGACACAGAGAGAGGTGGCACTCACTTGGCAATATGGTCGGCCATGAACTGGGGCAAAGTCTCCGCTAGTGCATCCGGGGTGACCTGGAGCGGGGCGCGCTCGCACAGCTCTCCCAGGGCCGCCCGGGCCGCGGCCAACTTCGCCAACTTCTTACTTGACCCTGCGGTTATACCATTGATTTACCAACTAAGAATACAACATTACCTACAAATCAATACTCAAAAAGCGTCCACAATTGCTTATACAAACACAGCTATAGATAATATAGAATGAGACGCCAAACGGTTCACAAAAACCAACCATATAGCTTTATGTTTAGGGTTCAATTTTGTAATAACAATTCTACACATACGACATTTTGTCGCCTAGTGTACTCATGCGCGACTGAGGCGAAAATTGTTCACAATATCTATTTGTGCACAATTTGACCGTGCTGTTTTTTGCGTTTCGATGGTGCGTCTAAGGTATTGGTAAGTCAATGGGTTATACAAATAAATATTATAAATGCGAAAGTTTGGATGGATGTATGGATGTATGGATGTTTGTTACTCAATCACGCCCCAACGGCTGAACGGATCTGGATGAAATTTGGCACAGAGATAGATTATAGTCTGGAATAACACATAGGCTACTTTTTATCCCGGAAAACTAAGGAGCTCCCGCGGGAACCAAAAATCCTCAATCCACGCGGACGAAGTCGCGGGCATCAGCTAGTACAAAATATACGAATCTTTTTGAAGTGAAACTTCTAGAATGCTTGTGATTTGAGAATTCGATGAAAAAAAAGCGACACTGAAAAGAGACAAACATATTCATAAGGGGTCATCCATAAAGTACGTCACACTAATTTCGTGATTTTTTTTTTAATTACTTTTTTGTATAATCAACACTTGAAAAATAAAGAAAACTTGAGAAATATGTTTAAGTTTTTCGTTAATAGTAAACAGTGGCCAGACCAGGGAAAATTATAAATTCCCAAATTGACCTGCCGGGGATCGAACCCGGGACCTCCGCACGTTAAGACAACAGCGCTACACACTGCGCCACGGAGGTGGTTAGTTACCACCCTACCGGCAAAGACGTGCCGCCAAGCGATTTAGCGTTCCTGTACGATTACGATGTTTAATATAACTGCCGTGCCCCTAACAGATTAGCCCGCTACCATCTTGACTGCATCATCACTTACCATCAAGTGAGATAGGGCTAACTCGTAGAAGATATTTAAAAAAAAAAAAAAAAAATTTCAAATCAGTCGTCAATTTTTAGGGTTCCGTACCCAAAGGGTAAAAACGGGACCCTATTACTAAGACTCCGCTGTCTGTCTGTCTGTCTGTCTGTCTGTCTGTCTGTCTGTCTGTCTGTCTGTCTGTCTGTCTGTCTGTCTGTCTGTCTGTCTGTCTGTCTGTCTGTCTGTCTGTCTGTCTGTCTGTCTGTCTGTCTGTCTGTCTGTCTGTCTGTCTGTCTGTCTGTCTGTCTGTCTGTCTGTCTGTCTGTCTGTCTGTCTGTCTGTCTGTCTGTCTGTCTGTCTGTCTGTCTGTCTGTCTGTCTGTCTGTCTGTCTGTCTGTCTGTCTGTCTGTCTGTCTGTCTGTCTCCAGGCTGTATCTCATAAACCGTGATAGCTAGAAAGCTGAAATTTTCACAAATGATGTATTTCCGTTGCCGCTATAACAACAAATACTAAAAATTTAAAAAATATGTATATAAAGGGGGGTCCCCATACAATAAACGTGTTTTTTTTCGTATTTTTTGCTCAATATTAAAAACGGTAACAGGTAGACGGTTCAAATTTTCACAGAATATTAACTTGTATATTACCTTTCAAAATAAATAATTAAATATCAATAAAGTAAATATTAAAGGGGGGCTCCCATACAACAAACGTAATTTTTTGATATTAACAATAAACCTCTACAAACAAAGTTAGTTTTGCGGTTCATTTCGTCTTGTTTTTAATACGTTATAAATCGTAAAACTTACTACAGGTTTGTACGGAACCCTCGGTGCGCGAGTCCGACTCGCACTTGGCTGGTTTTTTTATTCTATGCCATTTTGAAAAAAATTTGCTACACTTACCGTAGCCCTCGTACACTTTGTCCTTAATCTGACACAGCACCTTGAACCTCATACTGTGGCTCAGTTGTGGGGGAGCTGTTGACGACAAAATACAAAATTCAAATAAACTTTTACAAGTGCTTTTGAATCGTTCAGTGAATCTACCATTGATTCGGAATACACGCTGATATACGCCGCCCGAGAACAAAAAATTTGGCCCCGAGTGACACACACTATTTTTCGTCATTACGTATGAGAAAAAGCTAGGAGTATCAACCTACTATGTATGGACACTACCTATACGTTTAAGCACCAATCAGAAGCACGAACGCGGACCAACCAGAACAGAGAAATTAAAAGTCCTATGGGCCTAAAAATTACATTTTGCTCCCGCTATCCTCTGAAGCCAATATTCGTTTTTCGAATAGGTATGATGAAAAATAATTAGCAGAAACTTGTAAAGGCAGAATAGTAAGGTGGAAAAAGAAAGTAGTAGATATTGTATAAATAGTTATTTTTATGATATGACATATATTTTAGATTGCCGATTCTTATATATGTGGTAGGTATAGATTAATAAATTAGGCATACATTCCCTCACATTCCCTTATTGATAGAAATGTAAATTACTTATAGAACAAAATATTTCTTAGTATAATGGAATAACATAATAATATCATAACTAATAAATAATAGTAGATTAGTAGCCAAGGGTTGTAAGGCATCAATTGCAGCCCGAGATATTTAGGCGCACGAGCGCAGGGAGGGCGCCTATAGTTCGAGGGTACACCCGAGCTAACTACTCTGCTTTACATCTCGATTGTGAGGTAAAGTAGGTCCTTATTACCCCCAAATGGAGCTTGTAGGTGACCAATTAGCGCTCTAGGGTAATAATGTAGCTAGAAAAGCCCTAGGGCGGTAAGTAATTTAAAAAAAACTCTTCACTCTTTCAAAAAGTTCGCGTACATCTAACCATCATACTTTTTTTAATTACTTACCGCCCTAGGGCTTTTCTAGCTACATTATTACCCCAGAGCGCTAATTGGTCACCTACAAGCTCCATTTGGGGGTAATAAGGACCTACTTACCGAATATGAGAGATGTAATAGTAGATTAGTAGCCAAGGGCTGTAAGGCATCAATTGCAGCCCGAGATATTTAGGCGCACGAGCGCAGGGAGGGCGCCTATAGTTCGAGGGTGCAATTGATGCTTACACCCGAGCTAACTACTCTGCTTTACATCTCGATTGTGAGGTAAAGTAGGTCCTTATTACCCCCAAATGGAGCTTGTAGGTGACCATTTAGCGCTCTAGGGTAATAATGTAGCTAGAAAAGCCCAAGGGCGGTAAGTAATTTAAAAAAAAAAACTTCACTCTTTCAAAAAGTTCGCGTACATCTAACCATCATACTTTTTTTAATTACTTACCGCCCTAGGGCTTTTCTAGCTACATTATTACCCCAGAGCGCTAATTGGTCACCTACAAGCTCCATTTGGGGGTAATAAGGACCTACTTACCGAATATGAGAGATGTAAACTATATAAACAACTATAAAAATAAAATTAAAAAATAAAACTTTGAAGGCTCATAAACTACATAGATATATATATATTACTAGCTGATGCCCGCGACTTCGTCCGCTTGCTTTAAGATTTTTTTAATCCCGCGGGATATCCTTAATTTTCCGGGATAAAAAGTAGCCTATGTCACTCTCCAGGTCGTCAACTATACCCATGCCAAAAATCACATCCATCCCGATTCGTAAATTGTAAAATTCTTGAGTGACACCTTTATTTCTTTATAAAACATAGCTGCCAAAATAATCAATAACAAACTCCTTACATTACACCTCCCCTCTTAACTAACAATACCTATTAAAACTAAAACAACTACAATATTTTCAGATTAAAACTAAACAACTTAACACTAAACAATAATATTATAAAATATATCGTCAATGCCATAACGCCTAGGTGGCCAACGCTTCCGCACGAGCTCGCGACGCTGTACGGCCTGCCGTGCCGGTCCCCCTGACTCGGGCTCACAACGCTCCCCGACTCGTAACGAAATTTCGGGCTGGGAACTAGGCCCCGGTTCCCCCGCTGCACGAGAATGTGACTCGCCCGAAACCTCGGTCCGAGAACTAGGTTCTATTTCCCCCGCCGGCGTATGAGACGCTGACGCGCCCGGCTCCTCGCCTCGCTCCGGCGGACTCGCCTCGGACGCCGAGCTCAACGCCATCGCCACCATTGCGCCCCTGGACCGCCCCGTTGAAGACCTATCCACAACTTTAACGGACTCTGAAGTATTTGAACAAACCTCCGAACGTTCTTTAATCTGATCGATATGTCGATGTATCTCAGTTCCATCAATAGCAAGTATTTTATAATTTGTATTACCACTTTTTCCAATGATTTCCCCTCCTAACCATTTATTACCTTCCCTATAATTTCGATACCAAACCTTATTTCCTATCTCGAATGACCTTTCTACCCCTCCCGCAGCGACTTGTTGCCGTGCCTGGGCAGATCGAACTAAATCCTCCCGTTCTGGTTTTAGCTTATCTAAACGCGTGCGCAACGACCTGCCTTGCAAAAGTTTGGCTGGACTCTCCCCTGTCGTACTGTGCTCAGTGTTTCGATATAATAAAAGAAAACGACATAACGCCGTATCTACGTCCACGCCCTGTATTAAAGCTTTCTTTATGACCCGTTTACAAATTTTTACTGCGTTTTCCGCCGCTCCATTAGACGCAGGATGATATGGGGCAGAAAATATCTGTTCAATACCATTCTGACTTAAAAAAGCTCCAAATTCTTCACTTTGAAACGAAGAAAAATTATCACTGACCAATTGCTTTGGGAGACCAAATCTAGCAAAAATTTCTCTTAACTTATTAATTACAGCCCTAGCTGTGATAGAGCCCATTTTAATAGCCTCGATCCACTTTGAACTGGAGTCGACTACTACCATATAAGTAAGCCCAGCTATGGGTCCCAAAAAATCTATGTGTAGCCTCGTCCACGGCCGACCCGGCCACGGCCACATGTGGGGTGCGTGCGTCGGCGGCGCGTCCGCCACCGCAGCGCACACTTCACACGCACGGCACATCGCCTCCAACGCCTCATCTATGCCGGGAAACCACACATAACTTCTTGCTAAAGCCTTGGTTTTCACTATGCCCATGTGTGTGTCGTGAAGTTCCCTCAGCACTTTCTCTCGGCACTCAACCGGCACCACTACTCGATGGCCCCACATAAGACAACCTAATTCACTATATAATTCCTTTCTACGATTAAAAAATGGTTGCAACTCTCTTATTTCTACCTCAGCGGGCCAACCGTCCCGAACGTAACTTAATACTCGTCCCATAATGGGATCTCGGTTAGTATACTTTTTTAATTCTTTGTAATCGAGCAATAAAGCCTCTGAAGCAAAATGTAAATATGTCTGCTCAGGACATTCGATCATTTGAGACTCATTGTTTTCCCTATGCGCTGTTATCATTCTAGATAAACAATCAGCTGTGTTTTTATCCGTGCTCACATATTCTATTGAAAAGTCATATGCTGATAAAATTAAGGCCCACCTCTGAAGCCTGCTAGCTGTCATGTTCGGAATTCCCGATTCCGCTCCGAAAATACTCACCAAAGGTTTGTGATCCGTTCGCAATGTAAACCGTCGCCCATATAAATATTGGTGAAACTTCTTGACAGCAAAAATAATTGCCAGAGCCTCCTTTTGAATCTGACTATAATTCCTTTCCGCAGGCGTGAGTGCTCTAGACACGTATGCCACTGGCCGCTCACTCCCACCGGAATCACGCTGCGCCAGTACCGCACCGAGCCCGTGCGCGCTCGCGTCGCAAGTCAAGATAGCCGGCTGATTTACGTCATAATGTGCCAAAACTTCAGAGCTTGATAACAACTTTTTGATCTTAACGAATGAAGCTCTTTCCTCTTCACCCCAGAACCACGCATGGCCTTTCTTTAATAATTTATGTAACGGTGAAAGATGACCACTTAAATTCCTAATAAAACGACCGTAAAAATTAACCATCCCCAAAAATGATCTTAATTCAGAAATGTCTTTCGGCTCCGCTAAGTTTAAAATAGGACTTATTTTAGTTGGATCCGCCCGAATACCATTATCCTCTATTACATAACCCAAATAAGTAACTCGACGTTCGAAAAATACACACTTCTCTTTTTTAATTTTAAAACCGGAATCCTTAAGCCTAGTTAGCACCCTATTTAATGTAACCTTGTGTTCATCGAGCGATGAGTTGGCAATTAAGATATCATCTAAAAAAGTTACAACATTTGGGATATCCTTGAACAAATTAATCATAATTCTCTGAAAAATGCCAGGACTCGAAGCTAACCCAAAAACTAGTCTGTTATAACGGAATAGTCCTCTATGAGTATTTATAACAGTGAAATCTTTTGAACCTTGATCCAACTCGATTTGATTATACGCTTGGGATAAATCAATTTTACTAAAATACCTACACCCATTTAAATTTGCCAAAAGATCCTCTATTTTTGGAACTGGATACTTATCGACAGACAAAAAACGATTTAATGTGGTTTTATAATCGGCGCATATTCGTATGGCGCCGTCCGGTTTGTTAACAATAACCAACGGGGTAGCCCAGTCCGACGTGTCGACAGGCTCGATGACGCCGGCGCGCAGCATCGCGTCCAGCTCGGCGTCGACTCGCTCCCGGAGCGCGTATGCGAGGGGCCGCGCGCGACAGAACACCGGCACGGCGCCCGCCCGCACGTGCAAACGAGCGCGTCCGCCCGTGAAACGCCCCAGTCCGCCCGACACTAATTCAGCAAATCTGGAAAATATTTCCTCTGCATCATTCTTTGTAGATCCGGGAAGTTGCAAATTATTAACCTTGCACTTGGGTATTTCAATATTTAATTCGGCTAACCATTGCCGCCCTAATAATGATGTCGTTCCATTGTCGATAACATACAAATTTAATATTTTAATGCTATCTTTATACTTCACCTCTATCGGAATATACCCTAAAGGCCTTATTTTCGTCCCGTCATAAAAAGATAATGTTAATCGACATGATCTTAATGATATATACTTAAATTTGTTTACATATGTTTGCTTACTTATACATGACAAAGCAGAACCAGTGTCAATCTCCATAGTCAAAGGCTTATTGTCTAGTAACACTACTATGCTAACCGGTCTGTAATCCCTCAAAGACATCTGATAAATCGGTTCATCTTCTTCGATGACCTCAGATGAGCCCGACTCCTCATGAAACGAGTCCTCGTCTAGCAAATGGTTGGTGCCCGCCGTGTAAGTCATCGACCTGCCCGCACCGCGCCCTCCGCGCGCTGCCGCCGTTCCCCAACGCACTCCGGTGCCGCGCCCCGCGCCACCACGCCGTGCCCTATTATTATAGCCGCGTACCACATTTTGCCTCGCAGTCTGTGCTCGGGTTTCGTCAGGACAGCGTCGGCGTAAATGCCCGATCTGACGGCATCGGCTGCACTCAAAAAATTTGTACGGGCAACTATCTTTATTGTGCCGCCTATCCCCACAGCGTTCACACTCGACAAGCTGAAAACGATGGACCGCACCATCACCCGCAACTCCTCCCGTCTTCGTCAACGATTCAGATTCAACCTTGCTGCATGCTACTCCGACTTCCACCGCACGGGCGTCCCGCTCCGCAGCTTCAAAAGTCGTGGCCAACTTGACCGCCCGAGCAAAATCTAATGTCTCTTCCGCAAAAAGTCTTTGACGTATGAGGTCATTATGTAAGCCACATACGAATTGATCCCTCATATTTTCATCCAAATTACTTCCAAAATCACAAAACCGGGATAATTGGCGCAACTCTGCTACATATTGTGACACAAGAGTTGACTCCTTTTGTCGACATTTTCTAAATCGGAATCGTTCGGCTAAGATAGACGGCTTAGGCTGCAAATGTTCTCCAACAATGTTGACTAAATCAGTAAATGTTTTACTTCCTGGTTTGGCAGGACTACATAAATTTACCATTAATTCATACGCCTTCTCTCCAACAACGGAAATTAATGTTGGCACTTTCAAATTCTCCTTAATATCGTGAGCGATAAAAAACATTTCCAATCGTTCGCAATATGCCTCCCAATTTCCCCTGCTCACATCAAATTCCGCTATTTTCCTCGAAAATGCCATTATTTTAATTAAAATTTGATCTATACCATGCTCGTCGCCATTGTAAAATTCTTGAGTGACACCTTTATTTCTTTATAAAACATAGCTGCCAAAATAATCAATAACAAACTCCTTACATTACAAAGATTTTTTTAATCCCGCGGGATATCCTTAATTTTCCGGGATAAAAAGTAGCCTATGTCACTCTCCAGGTCGTCAACTATACCCATGCCAAAAATCACATCCATCCCGATTCGTTCGTTGACGTTCGTATATCACCAACTGTTATACAAACTTTCAACCCCCATTTAACCCTTTTGGGGTTGGAATTTTCAAAAATCCTTTCTTAGCGGATGCCTACGTTATAACGCAGCTATCTGAGTGCAAAATTTCAGCCCGATCCGACCAGTGGTTAGAGCTGTGCGTTGATAGATCAATCAATCAATCAGTCAGTCAGTCAGTCAGTCAGTCACTTATGCCTTTTATATATTTAGATGTGTCTTCCCGACCGAATTTCCAAGATTATCCATTTTCGCGGGAGATATTATAGTGCACTAGTGTGTGTGCAAATTCAGTAGCTTTTGGAACTCTCGTCTTATCATATCTCGTGATTGAAGGACAAACCAACACACTAGTGTGTTCGCAAATACAGGTCCACTCGGTTCCCCTCTCATAGGCTGATGGGACAGAATATCCGACAGTCAGTCAGTCACCTTTGCCTTTTATATATTTAGATTTTTCTTTCTTTCTTAGTTACCCTGCAAGGAGTCCAGCGGCGAGCCATCGCCGAACGTGAACTGGAAGGCGAGTCCGGGGTAATGTTCGTATAGTGTGTTGATCGGGCTCTTCGTTAGCGGCTGCACCGCCGACTGCCCGAATATATCTGGAAAAGCCTTCGATTTACCGACTAAGGATACAACATTACCTACAAATTAATACTCAAAAAGCGTCCACAATCGCTTATACAAACACAGCTATAGATAATATAGACTGAGACACCAAACGGTTCACAAAAACCAACCATATAGCTTTATATTTAGGGTTCAATTTTGTAATAACAATTCTACACATACGACATTTTGTCGCCTAGTGTACTCATGCGCGACTGAGGCGAAAATTGTTCACAATATCTATTTGTGCACAATTTGACCGTGCCGTTTTTTGCGTTTCGATGGTGCGTCTACTAAGGTATTGGTAAGTCAATGGGAAAAGCATACGTTTTGGAATCACAACCCTTTTTCAAAAATGCAGTAAAAAACTATTATCTTTCAAACTGAAGACATTATTAAAATTTATATGAACTATTTATCTTATTTAAACTGAATTATAGTATATATATTAGTCTATTATTTATAAATAAATATATATATATATATACTAGATGATTCCCGCGACTTCGTCCGCGTGGATAAAGGTTTTTTGATTCCCGCGGGAACTCCTTAATTTTCCGGGATAAAAAGAAGCCTATGTCCTTCCCCGGGATATAACCTACCTCTATACCAAATTTCAGCAAAATCGGTTGAAAAGATGGGCCGGGAAAGCGTAGCAGACAGACACACTTTCGCATTTATAATATCAGAGTATAGACTATTCCATCTCACTTGGTACTTATGTAAGCCAGTCAGACAGACAGACAGACAGACAGACAGACACACTTTCGCATTTATAATATTAGTATGGATATGGATATGGATTATATGTTCCCCAATTACTCGAAGACGCCTGGACCGATTTTGAAAATTCTTTTTTTTTCGTCAATTTGCTCGCGAAATTGCTTCATTATTTAAAAAAACACTACGTGCATTAGCTCACGGATACGCACACTCACACATATACACGCGCACACACACACACTCGCTGCGTGTGTGTTTACGCATACGCAGGTGCACTCTCTATTCCTTTGCTCTCACGGAAAATCCGACAAAACCGGAGAGATCAGGCGCAGGACTGGCGACTTAACGTGCTCTCCGAGGCACGGGGTTGAAACACCGCCAACTTCCTAACTCCGGGTTAGGTACTGAGAATTTCTGGTCAAAAAACCCAATACTTGTTATGACCCGACCCGGGACTCGAACCCGGGACCTCGTCGGCCGCAGTCGTACACGCTAACCACAAGACCAACGCGGCAGTACTATTATAGTCAGATAAGTACGTACTTGGTGTCGGCGATATCTTGGTAACCTCTGGCGGTCGAACTGCCCTCATTTCATAGCTTTGGAAGTCTGCAACTGTAAGTGAAATAACAAGATTTTAACTTTTTAGGGTTCCGTAACCAAATTTGGCAAAAACGTAACCCTTATAGATTCGTCATGTCTGTCTGTCTGTCTGTCCGTCCGTATGTCACAGCCACTTTTTCCGAAACTATAAGAACTATACTGTCTAAGGTTGGTTGGGACCAGGCGATGGAAATGAGTGTACAACCCAAGAGTTGGTAATGGACTGCTTTATTGGTATAGACTTATTACTAGATACATGCATGTATGTATGTGTAAGCAATAATAATTATAAAGGTATGCACACACTGTACACCTCCCAGGGGGTGGTAAAAAAATTATTAATATTCTATTACATAATTTTTTTTTTTTGGTAGCTAAATATAAAATAGAAAAACAATATATTTCTTACAACTAGTTACAATTTTTTTGTTATTTTTCCACAAATACAATGTTCTTAAAGTTAATCAGTTATGTAAAGTTTTGTTCTATTTTTATGAATAATATCCATTTTTCCATTATATTCTATTTTAACATTGGGTGACAAGTCTTCAACTACTTTATATGGTCCTAAATATAAATCTGATAGTTTATTGCCTGTTTCATTTTTAACTAAAATTAAATCGTTAGGCTTATATCTAATAGGATTAACATATTTATCGTATCTACTTTTTTGTCTATATTTACTAGTAATTAAATTATTTCGCGCTTCTGTTTGAGAAACTTGTAAACGATATCTCAATTCTTGTGGATAGTTATCGTGATTGTATAGAGGTTCTATTTTCGTTGAAAGATTACTTGGTAGGTTACATTTTTTTCCATATACTAATTCAAAAGGCGTAAATTTAGTTGATGAATGTACAGTAGTGTTGTATGCGAAACACCAAAAAGGAAGCCATGTGCTCCACAAATCTGGTCTACCTTCTGTCTGTATTCTTAAAAAACTTCCTAAGTTCTTATGTGAGTTCTCCAACGCACCTATACTTTCATGATGGTATGCCGTTGAATTGAGTTTAGAAATATTGAGTAACTTACAAACCTCTTTAAATGTTTCCGATATAAATTCTGATCCTCGGTCTGTTCCCACAATAGCTGGAATTCCGTGAACAAGGATAAAATTATTTACAAAAACACGCGCAACTTCTGTAGCTGTTTTTGTAATGAGTGGAAACGCGCAAATGTATTTCGTTAATTCGCATTGTAGCGTAAGAATATACGTATAATTATTATAATCTCTATCCAAGGGTCCTACTATATCTAAAAATATTTTTTCAAAGGCTGAATGAGCTGTTGAAGTTATTACCATAGGTTCTTTTACCGTAGTGGTATATTTTTGTTTTTGACACTTGGGACATTTTTTTACAAAGTTAATTATATCTTTTTCCAGTCCCGGCCAGAAATAATATTTCTTTACGTTATTTAACATTCGTCTGATGCCCGCGTGGCCACTAGTGGGCAAAAGATGAAAGTCGTTTAATATAACTTTTCTGTCATCTATATCATCTACTCTATTAACGTCCTCTAAAATACATAAACGAGGTCCCTTCCATTCAATTGTATTCTTTATTTCCTCTACTAACTTTTTAACAAATATATTATTGTTATTATTTTTTATAAAATATATTTCTTCTATATTTATTCTTTCACAAAATTCACCTAGCTCTCTCACAAATGCGGCTCGCGTCAATTGCGATTGAGATGCATTGTTTATAAATATCGTCATTTGACTACTATCATATGAAAAAATATTATTTTCGCAATTAATTTTCTTTTCTTGTCGTAATTTATGTAAATTTTTCGAGTCTATAAATCTTAATTCAACTGCGTTCTTCGGTTTAATATGAGTTTCTACGACTATTGGCTGATCAGACCTGTCATCGGTAGAGACCATATCATCCGGAGACGAAGCTGTTTCCAATCGTTTTCTCTGCGCACGCGTCATCACACATACGCTATCACTCATCTCTCTGAAATCTTTAGAACTCATAATCACTCGAGATAATGCGTCTGCAGCCGCGTTATCTTTACCTTTCACATACTCTATCAAATAATCATACTCTTCCAAAGTCAATCTGAATTTAAGCAACCTACTCGAAGGGTCCTTCATACTAAACAAATAAATTAAAGGCTTGTGGTCGGTAAGAATTTTAAAAGTACGACCGTACAAGTAAGGTCTAAAATATTTTACTGCCCAGACCACAGCTAAAAGCTCCTTTTCAATAGTCGGGTAATTCTGTTCAGCTTTGTTAAGACTTCTACTTGCATAAGCGACTGGACGTCCATCCGAGTTTGACAAAATTGCACCAATCGCGTAACCCGATGCGTCTGTTTGAAGAATAAACTGATTGCTTTCCGAAAAGTTAGGGTATTGTAGAACTGGTGGCGTCATCATACATTCCTTTAAAATATCGAAAGATTTTTGACAATTATCATCCCAAATAAATTGAACCTTCTTTCTACATAAAAGATTTAAGTTGTAAGCCTTTTCGGCAAAGTTAGGTATAAACTTTCTATAATAACTAGCTAATGCGACGAATCGTCTTACCTCGTCAGCATTTTTCGGGATGGGGTAGTTTTTTATGATACTAACTTTCTGAGGGTCGGGTACAACGCCGTCGCCTGACACTACGTGTCCCAAATAAAGTAATTCTTTTTTGAGAAAATCACATTTTGCTGGATTTAATTTTAAATTAACGTTACGTATTCTTTCAAACACTTCGATTAAATTTTTGTTGTGATCTGATAAATTCCGTCCAAAAATAATTAAATCGTCAAGGTAACAAAGACATTTTTCGTAGGACAAACCAGCCATTGCCATATTCATCATTCGGGAAAACGAACTTGGGCTCGTCTTAAGGCCCATAGGCATTCTAGTCATTTGATATTGGCCTGAACTAAAAGCTGTGTATTTCCTACTAGCTGAATCCAGCTCAACATTATAAAATCCTTGATTTAAATCTAAGTGAGTAAAGTATATACAGCCTGATAAAGAGTCTAATATGTCTGTCATATTAGGTAGGGGAAATTTATCGTCAATAATACAGTTATTTAATTTTCTATAGTCAATGACTAATCTCCACTTTTTCTCCGTACTATTCGAGTTCGATTTTTTTGGAACTAATAGAACAGGGCTAGACCATTCACTGTTACATGGTTCTATAATGCCTTGTTTAAGCATCTTATTGATTTGTTTATCCATTTCACCCTTTTGTGAGTGTGGAAGTCTATAAGGCTTGGAATACACCGGCGTCGTATTAGGTTTTAAAGAAATTGAATGCTTATAAAGCTTAGTCGTGGTGAATTGATCACCTTCAAGATAAAATATATCGTTATATTTTGCACATATATTTTCGATACTAACTTGTTCCTCCAAGTTTAAGTGATTTAAATTTAATAAATTGAATAAGCGTTTTACTCTATCTGCGTCTCTACAGGGATTTTTAAACAAACAAATATCATAATCACTAGCTTTGTGTATAATAGGCTTTATATCCTGCAAACAAAAATCGGTTTCATTAGTATTCAACACTCTTATAGGTATCTTCCCGTCCTTAGGCGTAACTAGCATGCTCGCAATAAAAATTCCGTCATTTAATTCGGATGCGCAGACTACGCATTCTTCAGACATACTAGTACTAATATAATGTATAGATTCAGACCTAGCAGGTATAGTCAAACAGTCGGGTCTCTCAACCTCCAAAGTATTTAACAATGGTAATACGTGTTTTATTCCATTATAGTTCAATGTTAAAATGCAATTTTCTAAGTCAATATGAGCTCCGTACAAAGAAAGAAAATCTAGACCTAATATTCCATGAGCCATACAAGGTAATGAATCGAATACGTAGAACTCGTGCGGTAATTGTACACCGCTTGGAGCAGATAGTTTTAAATAAACAGAGCCTTTCGCTTGGATTTGACCCCCCACGCCGTTGATTACAATACGGCTGTCGCTAATGGGTGTATTATGACATGTTTTGTTACTAACCGCTGATATTGATGCTCCGGTATCTAATAACCAGAGACATCTTCTATTATTCAAATATAACTCTACGTATTTAATATTGTTCTGTAAAGTTAGTAAAATATTTTTAGTCTCGAAAAAACTGATTTTGATTTTCGGTGGGAGAAGTTTTGTTCTGAGAATCCGAGTTTGTCAGAATATGCATGACATTTCCAGCTTGATTTCTATAAAAACGATTGGGAAACTTACTTCTGCGGCCTCGTGTCATCCCCCGAGCGCCGTTCTGGTTTGCTCTCGTAGATGGGGAATAATAGTGCGTTGCGGCCTGATGCTCCGATGTTCGTCTGCCTGGCGTATAATATGATGGCCTTGAACCTGTATACCTACCTGTATTCCATCTACCTCTGTAATTATTAAAATTCCTAGACCGATAGTATGTATGTTGGTGCTTCATAGTTAGTAAATCACCTATTGGAGCTGAAGGGCTCGAGATTTCTTCATCAAGAGCACCTTGAATCGTATCTTTTAACGAGTCGTAGTTCCTGGCTGTAATAATTGTGCTAAGTGTTCGATTTCGCAGCCCGTCGGCAAACTTTTTAATGACAAATTTTTCATTTAAAGGCTTAAGTACCGCATAAGTATTTGAATCACCTTTTGCCTGCGATATCGTAAGGTCAACGAATAGTTCAGACATTTCTTTCGCGTAATCTTGTATAGATTTATTATTTTGCCTTAACTGTTGTATCTTATTCTGTATAGCTATAGGCGATTTTTGTGGCAGTAACACACGCCGCATATCGCTAACCAAGTCATTGATGGCTGTGTAATTTGACTGTAATTGCAATTTAGCATTTTGTGACAGTCTACTTTTAAGTATAAATTGAATGAGATTGTTTTTGCAATCGGCATTAGTAAGCAAAGAATCATAGTAAATAATATTGTCTATTAATTGTTTTACTGATTTTTCTGAGTCATCGACGACTGGTAATAATTGTAATGCCACCTTAAGTTCAAATTTTGCCATTTTGCTAATATTTTCATGAGAATGGGTACTACACAATTTTAAAATGTCGTCATATACATCGAAAAAATCATTTCTTAACTTATCAAATCGTAGGCATTCATCGCCCTTAAAAGATACATATAGCGAAGCTAATTTTTCTATAATCGAATTAAAATTACTTACTATATTTTCCGCTTCATTTAATTTCTTAGAAATAATTTCACCTTTTCTTCGAGTGGGACCAATTTTAACTAAATATACTTTTATTTTGGAAAGTTCGTTAAATAGTTTCAATAAATCGTCATACATTACTGTACATTTTGCACTTTTCACTTTCACTAGTTTTTATATCTATCACAAATCACAATTCACAATGCTTGGGAGCGTGGCAGTTTTCACAGGAACTTACTGGTACTGCAGGTCCTCCACTTCGAGGTCCTCTAGAGGTCCGAGTCGACCTTCTGAGTACATGTTGACCGAGCTGGGCTCTAATCCAGCCTTCGTGGCAATTTTTATAAAATTTGTATACCAAGTAGAGTACTCCAAGTAGCAAAATTGTGCAGATTATAAACAATATTATATTTATTGAAGTTATGTGCCAATGTAATTGCTCGATGTTGGCGTTGTTTTGTCCGTTTTGATTTATAAATATATCTTCCTTCTCGACTTTAGAGTTGCACATTTTTATTTTATTTTATTTTTTTTAATTATTATTTTAGCCTATGTTAATCTTCATGGCCATGGTCCAGTGAGTCCGAATCGCAGGGTCGCCATCTAAGGTTGGTTGGGACCAGGCGATGGAAATGAGTGTACAACCCAAGAGTTGGTAATGGACTGCTTTATTGGTATAGACTTATTACTAGATACATGCATGTATGTATGTGTAAGCAATAATAATTATAAAGGTATGCACACACTGTACAACTGTTGAATCTTGGTAAGTAGATGTATTCTGTGAACCGCATTAAGATTTTCACACAAAACTAGAAAAAAAACAATAAATTTTGGGGGTCCCCATACTTAGAACTGAAACTCAAAAATTTTTTTTTCATCAAACCCATACGTGTCGGGTATCTATGGATAGGTCTTCAAAAATGATATTGAGGTTTCTAATATCATTTTTTTCTAAACTGAATAGTTTGCACGAGAGACACTTCCAAAGTGGTAAAATGTGTGTCCCCCCCCCTGTAACTTCTAAAATAAAAGAATGATAAAACTAAAAAAAATATATGATGTACATTATCATGCAAACTTCCACCGAAAATTGGTTTGAACGAGATCTAGTAAGTAGTTTTTTTTTAATAATTTAAAACTTACTACAGGTTTGTACGGAACCCTCGGTGCGCGAGTCCGACTCGCACTTGGCCGGTTATTTTTTTTTTTTTTTAAAGCTTTACAATGGTTGTATAATAGATCTAATATTATTGACCCTATAGGTAGGCACGCAACATCCACATCTTTTTTTCAAAAGAGCAACCACCGAGTTTCTTGCTGGTTCTTCTCGGTAGGAATGGCATTCCGAACCAGTGGTAGATTCACTTAACGATTCAAAAGCACTTGTAAAAGTTTATTTGAATTTTGAATTTTGAATTTTAGCCTATTACTTACATTTTCAATGCATGGAAACGTTTTGGATTTGGAAATCGATGAGTATAAAACCTACAACGATTTATTGAAAAATTGTCTAGTTATGTTGTAACTAGCTGATGCCCGCGACTTCATCCGCATGATTTAAGTTTTTTGATTCGCGCTGGAACTCATTAATTTTCCGAGATAAATGTAGCCTAATGTGTTATTCCAGACTATAATTTATCTCTGTGCCAAACATCTAGATCTGTTCTGGCGTGGTTGAGTAACACACATCCATCCATCGAAAAACACTTATGCTACTTTCCTCGTGATTTTTTTTTTATTTTTATTAATATACAGCATGGGCCGGAGATAAACATTTTATCCCCCGATTTTATCCACTGACATGAGATAAAATTAACTTATCCACTTCTCAGAGCATGGCAACAGCAGGGCTAGCATGGGCAGGAGATAAAAATTTTATCCCCCGATTTTATCCACTGACAAGGGATAAAATTAACTTATCCACTTCTCAGAGCACGGCAACAGGGGAGAGGAGAAGTTTATCCCCGTTTGACATTTCACGGGGACTCGGGGAACTATTTATCCACCGTTATTCAGCGTTTTTATTTATTTATTTAGGAATAAAAATTTTATCCTTTCCTCGGGGAGAAAATTGTCTCGGCCCATGCTAGGGGGGCTGGGGAGAGGAGTTTATCCCCGTTTGACATTTCACAGGGACTCGGGGGACTATTTATCCACCGTTATTTAGCGTTTTTGTTTATTTATTTTGGAGCAAAATTTTTATCCTCTCCTCGGGGAGAAAATTGTCTCGGCCCATGCTAGGAGGGCTGGCTAGCGCTTGGCTGCAATCAGACTTGCTTGCAAGTGGTGATGCAGCCTAAGGTGGAGTGCGCTTGCCTAGAAGATGACTATTCACTCTTGTTTTGAAATATTACTAGTGGTTCGCCCCGAACTGAGACCTCGCGGTATCCATAAACTTGTACAGAGCGCCATCTATTGAAATCATTGTGAAGTTCTGTTAAAAATACGGAAGCTCATTAAAAATTAAATAATTTCGTTTCCTTATAATATTTATCTAATTTTTGTACTTGTTGTTCAAGTACATGATATAATTCAAATAATTGATAAGTTTCAGGCTCAGCCTTTCAGAAAATTGAGAGTTCTGAGGTCAACTTTGGACGTTAGAAAATCTCCACTTGGAAGCCCCCCATTTCGTCAATTTTAGGGGAAAAATTAAAAAAATATATTTTTTGACCCTATTCCTAATTATCTTTAAAATGATATACCGCAACCCTATGTAACGCTATAAAAAATATTTTACTTCGCATTCGCATCTATGAGAGCCCCCCTGAAATAAAGATTTTTATAACTTTTTAAGCCATATTCGGCGGGAGGCCATCGGTTTACATATTATATTTAAATTACGTTCAGTAATTCAGAAGTTATAAGGCTCTGACAGACGGACGGACGGACGGATAAGTGCAAATTCACTCAAGTAGACTCAGAGACCTTCGCTTCGCTCGGTCAATTAGTATGGATACAGCAGAATGTTCAAAGCTTTAACTACACGTCACAAGCTTTATAACAGTTCCAGAACGGTCGTATAGAGGCTGTATAGTGGTGGTATAGAGGTTGTATAGTGGTGGTATAGAGGCTGTATGCGGCACGTACTCGGATGGCGCGCGGGCTCGTCGCTGGTGAAGTCGGGCGGCGGCCCCGGCGCGGGCAGCACGCGGCCCGCCCGCGCCAGCAGCGCGCTGAGGCAGGCGCGCGCGGCGGACGCCCGCGCGTCCCGCTTGCTGTGACCGGAGCCTTCGAACGTCATGTTCGCTACCTGGAAATTCAAAAAAAGGAAATGTTTTTTTTTTAATTGTAAGACTAGCTGATGCTCGCGACTTCGTCCGCGTGGTTTAAGTTTTCTTGATTCCCCCAGGAACTCCTTAATTTTCCGGGAAAAAAGTAGCCTATGTCACTCTCCGGTCCTCAACAAAACGGAAGGTTCGAATTCATTCATATGTAAATTGTATTAAATTAATGGCTAAATTACTGTACCATGGGTACACGAGCGAGCGAGCAAGGTCAGACACTCACGGTGACGGAGACAGTGAAGTTGGGGCAATGCGCGGGCCCGCCCTGGCGCGTGATGCTGTAGTGCACTTTCAGTCCCAGCTCGTTGAGCGCCGAGACTGGGCCTTGGTGAATACCTGGCTAAATTACTGTACCATGGGTACACGAGCGAGCGAGCAAGGTCAGACACTCACGGTGACGGAGACAGTGAAGTTGGGGCAGTGCGCGGGCCCGCCCTGGCGCGTGATGCTGTAGTGCACTTTCAGTCCCAGCTCGTTGAGCGCCGAGACTGGGCCTTGGTGAATACCTGGCTAAATTACTGTACCATGGGTACACGAGCGAGCGAGCAAGGTCAGACACTCACGGTGACGGAGACAGTGAAGTTGGGGCAATGCGCGGGCCCGCCCTGGCGCGTGATGCTGTAGTGCACTTTCAGTCCCAGCTCGTTGAGCGCCGAGACTGGGCCTTGGTGAATACCTGGCTAAATTACTGTACCATGGGTACACGAGCGAGCGAGCAAGGTCAGACACTCACGGTGACGGAGACAGTGAAGTTGGGGCAATGCGCGGGCCCGCCCTGGCGCGTGATGCTGTAGTGCACTTTCAGTCCCAGCTCGTTGAGCGCCGAGACTGGGCCTTGGTGAATACCTGGCTACATTACTGTACCATGGGTACACGAGCGAGCGAGCAAGGTCAGACACTCACGGTGACGGAGACAGTGAAGTTGGGGCAATGCGCGGGCCCGCCCTGGCGCGTGATGCTGTAGTGCACTTTCAGTCCCAGCTCGTTGAGCGCCAAGACTGGGCCTTGGTGAATACCTGGCTACATTACTGTACCATGGGTACACGAGCGAGCGAGCAAGGTCAGACACTCACGGTGACGGAGACAGTGAAGTTGGGGCAATGCGCGGGCCCGCCCTGGCGCGTGATGCTGTAGTGCACTTTCAGTCCCAGCTCGTTGAGCGCCGAGACTGGCGACTTGCCGCCCGAGCCCACCGCGTCCGCCGCCTTGGCCAATGCCTGGCCAAATAAATGAAGTTTAGTTTTGGTAATTAGTCGAGAAGAGCAGCCTTAAAACATCATACAACATAAGATAATGATATAAATGATGATTATAATATTATGACAATGTACCTATGGTCTAATGAAATTTAAACTTTAAAAATACATAACTATTTGCACACCATTGTATGGTAGAATATGTAAGGGAAATATTATTTTTAAGGCCTATATCTGTACCCATATTCCTGCAAATAAAATATTATTTATTTATTTTATCATAAAAAAGGTGGCCCTTCGCTCCAACTCTGCGCTAACCAGGCAAAAAAACACCGTCAAGATAAGCAATTATTAATAATAATAATGTCCTCCCGACCGAATTTCGGCCACGGCGGCCAATCTCCAGAGAGATTAGCCATCTGCGCGGGAGATATTATAGTGCACAAGTGTGTGCGCAAACACAGGTGCACTCTCTGTTCCTTTACTCTCATAGCCCGATGGGACGGAAAATCCGACACGACCGGAGAGAGATCAGGCGCAGGACCGACGGCTTAACGTGCTCTCCGAGGCACGGGGGTGCAACACCGCCAACTTCCTAACTCCGGGCTAGCACTGAGAATTTCTTGTCAGAAAAACCCAGACTTGTTGTGACCCGACCCGGGACTCGAACCCGGGACCTCGTCGGCCGCAGTCGAACATGCTAACCACTAGACCAACGAGGCAGTTAGCAAAGCAATTATTTAAGTTAGCGAAGCAATTATTAACGGTGAAATGTAAGATTTTTTTCCACCAAAGGTCATTCATTGGCTCTAATGTCTTCACAGCACACGGTTCTGCCCACCGATTGTGTAAGGAAATCGAAATCGTTTGTCAAACGGATAATTCGACCTGCCTCCCGATTATGTAAGAATGGCCGATCAAAATGTCAAAGTTCGGCGTCAAGGTAAAAAAAACCATAACAGCATTGAATTTGAGCTCAATTTCGTGAACCGAAAATTCTTATACGTTTATTTATGTATATCCTAAACGTATGAGAATGGATACACGAAATTTAGCTCTAATTCAATGCTGTTATGGTTTATTTTACTGTGACGCCGAACTTTTACGATTTGATCGACAATTCTTACATAATCGGGGGCTGTTTCAATTCAATTCATTTATTTAAAACATGTAGGACATACAGGTGTCTCTTATGTTACGTCATGTTTTGACTCTACCACCGGTCCGGAAAACAGATTCTGCTGAGAAGAGCCGGCAAGAAACTCAGCAGTTGCACTTTTTTTTTTTAAAACAATATGTTACATTACGTAGGTAAGTAAGTATATAAATTAAATACAATAGTGTAAGTAATTATACTGTCCTGTGGGGAGCTGGACCCAAAGTCGGTTGCTTCCACACAACTTTGTCATTAAGAAATTCGTCAAGGAGTAAATAGATGTCTGCACGTACGAGTATATGCGCGTTTAGACGCATGTATGAACTCAGTTCAGTTCGAGTAATAAAGTTTTTAGTGGTTTTTAGCTGTCGAATGATTACGATATGCACAATTGCAATAACAGCCAGTACGAGAATTTGATTACCAAAGTTACCCACCTGCAAGTTCCATTTGAATCCACCATCGACTCTGATGGACGGTGCTTGTTTCTTTGCCGGTGGTTGGTCGTCTGTAAGGAGTAAGGACTTCGAAGTTAAACAAGCAATACTCGTATTATTTAAAAAAAACCGGCCAAGTGCGAGTCGGACTCGCGCACCGAGGGTTCCGTACAAACCTGTAGTAAGTTTTACGATTTATGACGTACTAGCTGATGCCCGCGACTTCGTCCGCGTGGATTGAGGTTTTTCGTTTCCCGCGGGAACTCCTTAATTTTCCGGGATAAAAAGTAGCCTATGTGCTATTCCAGACTATAATCTATCTCTGTGCCAAATTTCATCCAGATCCGTTCATCCGTTGGAGCGTGATTGAGTAACAAACATACATCCATACATACATCCATCCATCCAAACTTTCGCATTTATAATATTTATTTGATTAACCGCAAAACTAACTTTGTTTGTAGAGGTTTACTGTTAATATCAAAAAAACTATGCTAGTTAGAGCATTGGCTATAGTTTTCCTGTAAAATATACATAAATTCCTATTGACCATAATTATTTCAGATTTTTCGATTGGTAAACTCCGGAGATAAGGGGGGGGAACGGTATTTTTTCGACATTTTGCCCGATAAATCAAAGACTACACTGGTAAACACTGTTTTTGTCACACGAACTTTGTGATGATTTTTGTTCATGTTGGTGTACCCTCATTAACAATACATAATAATTTTGTTTCAATCACGTCCAGTTTTTTTGTGACAGCTACATATTCATTTCTGACCTCATATACGTGTCTTTTTTTGAATAACTTCATTTAAACGACTGTATGCTACTCCAGGCCATGAAAATGTTAAAAGTGATCCTTTAGTGAACCCTGATGACATTCTTTTACCACCGTTGCACATAAAGCTCGGCCTGATAATTTTTTTTGTAAAAGCTATAAAGAAAAAATGCCTAAAGATGGCAGTGGATTTGTATATCTGAAAGAGAAACTCCCCAAACTCAGTGAAGCAAAAATTAAAGAGGGAATATTTGTAGGTCCACAAATACGGCAACTGATGAAGGATAAGAGCTTTGAAGAAGAACTGAATGATCAGAACTGAATCTCATCTGGATTTTTTTCCGGCAAATTTGGGTGCTGTGACTGACGAACAAGGCGAGAGGTTCCATCAGGACATTTCCATAATGGAGAAGCGCTATCAAGGGAAATAGAGTCCAGGAATGCCGGCAGATTATTGTTGGAGACTTAAAAAAGACCTTCCAGAAGCTAAATATTCACGAAAATCATACGTATTTATTCTATACTATGCAATAATTTCTCTAAATATAGCTGATGTTTGCACTTTTTACGAAAATATGTTTTGATGTCACAAGGAAACCTGGCGTGTCAATTTTTTTTCATTCACATATTATTGTTTGGTGGCCCTAGTACATTCAAAATTTGATATAAGTTTTCATGTGACAAAAAAAGTACAAATTTTGTTAACCAGTGAGCTATCTATCTGACTAAAAATAATTAAAAATCTGTTTTAGAATGTACAAAGTAAACCCTTTCATATGATACCCCACACAGTACAGTTATCTCACTTTTAAATTTCAACCCTCCGATTTTCCCCCCTTTTTAAATAAGAACAAAAACAATTTCATTTTTTTTAATTCCAGTGTCTTTGGGCCGCTAATATACACAACTATTCCAAATTTCATGTTCATAGCTTCGGTAGTTACTGAAATAATCGAGTGTGACGGACGGACAGACGGACAGACAGACGGAGAAAGTCGCACCATAAGGGTTCCATTTTACCATTTTGGTACGGAACCCTAATTACTGCTTCTTTACTTGTTTAGTATTACTTTTTTGAATGTAACAACCGTTATAACGATTTTGTTCATACAAAACATAGCGCATATCACCCGGACCATAATAACGAATCGATTGATACCTCATTCATCAAAATCGGCCCAGGTTAGACGCTACGGTGGAACATACACACCTAAACACAATCATACATAAACTGCTAAAATCATAACTCTTCCTTTTGCCGTAGTCGGGTAATTAAAGAGTTCCCGCGAGAACCAAAAAACCTTTATCTACATTTTAAACAAAATATATTTATAAAATTCAAATTCCTGACTGACTGACTTATATGTCAATGCACAGCATAAACCGCTGGTCCTAGAGACATGATATTTGGAGGGTGTGTTTTTTGTGAAGAGTAGGTATCCACTACCACCACCACCACCCCCAAAGGAGTAAAATAGGGGTTGAAATTATGTATGAAAGTCTGTCATTTTTCAAGTTATAGCCATGATTTGGGCTACCGGTTGAAAATGAAGAAATACGTCTTTCACAGTTTTTGAAATTTCTATCCCCAAGAATGTTAAATAGAGTTTGTCCTTCAATCACGCCGCAACAGAGCAACGGATCGACGTGATTTTTTGCATGGGTATAGATGAGGACCTGGATGCTCTCTTTATCCCGGAAAATTAACGAGTGCCTGTGGGAATTAAAAAACTTATGGCACGCGAACGAAGTCGCAGGCGTACGCTAGTTAAATGATACAAATGTTCGATTTTCGTGACTGGAATTTGAACTTGCTACATCACGCATCTACGCAGACTAATGCAGATTGGAAGTATACAAAATGTTCAACATTAAACAAAATAAATAATCTCAGGTACTTTGTCTCTCACCATCTATACTAGAGGGAGGGTGACGGAGTCTAACACTTTTTTGTCACGTACGATTTTCCGGGCGGGGTCTCATAAAGCACTACGTTTTAATAATGGAAAAAATTAAACAGATTTAATTATAATCATTATTTATTCGTTCACAAGTAGGTATACAAATAAACACTTCTTATTTAACACCAAGTACTTACAATAACTACTTACTTATTTTAAAAAAAATATCAAAAATGCATTCACTTTTATAAAGTAGAGTCCCCCCAACTTAACTAACCTGATGGCGAAAATTGGAACATTTATGACTGTTTAGTTTTTTTTACTTTATCATACTAATACTCCTAATAAAAATGCGAAAGTTTGTTTGTTTGTTGGTTTGTCCCTCAATCACGCCGCAACGGAGCAACGGGTCGACGTGATTTTTGGCATTGGTAAAGTTGAGGACCCGGAGAGTGACATAGAGAATAAAAAAGTTTTTAATATATATTTATACACCACGTAGCGACGCTGTCACCGAGGTCAGATAAGATTGTGGGACTGTACTAAAACGAGCAATGCCAGTCCACCCGTGCGAAGTCAATGCGAGACAGGTAGTTCAAGTATAAGTGATTTATTTTTTTCTTTTCATCGGCACACAAGCTACACCCATCCACCTATAGTTCTTTTGACATCCATAATTACCACAAAATATACACCCTTGGACTATGGTCTGCTCTGTACTAGTAACGTTATTGTTGAAATCAGTTGCGTTATAACGATAACCGTGATTTTGCGTTGCGTTATAACCGTTACCTGTGTTATAACTATAACCGTTATCTGGCTTCGTGTAATAAGAACCGTAACCAGTGCTGTAATCATAGCCGCTACCTTGGGTTGGTTTATACCTGTATCCATTACTTGACGATCCGTCACCATTACCATAGTCGTTATGATCGGATGGATTATTCAAATTATTTCCATTCATCGGTGTTATAAAACTATTGTTGTAACCGTTATATGTGTTATACGGGTAACCGTTTGGAGAAAAAGAACCGTTACTTAACGGTTGGTTATAGTAGTAATTATTCGCATAATTGTAGCTGTATTTGGATGTGTTTGTGTTAAACCCATTCTTCGGTATATTATAGGGTGCACTATTTGTGTTATACCCATTTGTTGGTGTGTTATAACCATAACCGTAATTATACTTATTAGTGCTTCCAGAAGGATTATTGACTGGGTTATTATTGATATAAGTATAATCACTGTGCGTTAAAGTATTATCCGCTATGCGGTTATTTTCAAATTGATAGTTACCACGGTTTTGGTTATTATTGATATTATTCTGTTGGTACATATTGCCATAAGAATCATAGCTGTCATCACGAAGTAATAGATCGCTGTTATCATCTTTATCTTTTGTTGGATGCGTCATATCGTATATTTTTGTGTAAATATTGCTGAAAAATTTGCTAACACTGTTCCCTGGAGATGCTTCCCTATTAACTCGTTTTTTGTTTAAAAGTGTTGAGTCTTTCAAAATCTTTAAGAAAGTACTTCTTTTTTGTATTTTAATGTTATCTTTTGCACTTGATACCGGTTTAATTTGATTTAATAAGTTCCTTTCAGTGTCTGTTAACTTCAATGAGTTATCTATATTAATTTTGTTTTGTTCCTTATTTGTTATAGTTTTAAGTAATGATTTCTTTGGTTTTTCTCTTTCTATATTTGTTTTATAGCGAATATTTTTTATTTTTGGTGTCACACAATTCGAAACATCATTTGGTTCTCGTACCTCTGTATAATCTACTACAAGTTGATATTCTTGACCTGATTCCGTGTGTTTTATAACAACTTTGTCGTCCTTTATTTGCTCTTCTTCAATGCTACTTTCCAAAACATCAATTTCTAAAAGACCATCTATGTCATCAAATGCTTTCAGAATTTTAAGTGTCTTCATATCTTCGTAATTAATGAATTCATGACATCGTTTGTTTGTGTCGATATGATCATCTTTCTCGAAACCAATATTTGGTTTTACTTTTTCCACGTCGTAAATGCTTTCGGTATTAAACTTTTCAATTGGCTTCTCGGGAATATCTGTATGTAAATTTTCTGAAATCATTTCAATTTCATCTTTGTTTATCTCTAATTTTTCTTGTCGAGGTATGTCTTCCCGATAATGTTCCTTAACAAGTATTTTTTCAGCTATATGATCCGGTTTGACTGGTTCAATAAACAGTCCGACTTTAAGTTTATTCTTTAAAGGTACGTCTTCCATTTCAATTTTTTTTAAGTTTAATTCTTCGTCTGCTTGTTTCTTTGAAAGTCTTTCTTTTACCTGTATATAATTCGGTGTTATTTTCTTTTTCGGGACCATTTGTTCTGTATTTGTTCCTTTTAGTTCTGTATCTCCAACTTTTATGTTCGTATTATGCTGCCATAGAGAGCCACTCAGTAATGTATCCCAGAGTCCTAAACTGTTATAATTCAACTGAAGTGATTCCCCTCTCACTTCTCGCTTAGCCCGTGAATCTGGTTGTCTCTCTCTCGGTTCTTTTAAATCACTCATACTCTTTTTATATTTCGAGATAAGTTCTTGTATTTCACTTAATATCGACTCTGTATCTTTCAACAATCTTGTATTATTATTCAGTTCTGTCACTCCAATTCTTGTGCCTACATCATTTTCTTTTATTTTGGCGTTGTCTGCCACTCTCCTGACTCTAATGCTGTTTTTTTGTTTTTCCCCAATGTTATCGTTAAATTCCGTGAGTAAAACTTTAATTTCATCTACTACAGATGCTATTTCCTTCCACACTTTTGTATTACTTTTTAATTCAGTAACTTCCACACTTATATTTTCATCACTATCGATATTTTTGTCACGATCTACTTCTCTTTTCACTTTCCTTTCTAAATCCGTGTCTTGATATTGCGCCATAAGTTCTGCTAGTTTATTCATTTCCGCCGTAATGTTGCTCCATAAATTTTCAATATTTTTGGCCGCACTATCCCTCCAAACTTTTGCATTATGCTGTAATTCCAAAACGGTGTCGCTATTTAGATCATTTGTCACAGGTATTGGATGCGTTTTGTCATAATTGTTATATTCAGTGATTAGTTCTATAAGTTCATTAAGGCTAAATGCTAGTTCCTTCCGGCTTGTTGCGTTATTCCTCAATTCTTTGACTCCGCCACTTGTATTCACATCACTAACAACATTTCTGGATCTGTCAGGTTCTCTCCTGCTTAAATTTGTATAGTTTTCATCATTATCGATATATATATTGATTAATTCATTTAATATCACAGAATATACGTTTCTTTCATTCTCCAATTCAGAATATCCAGCGTCTCTCTTCACTCTTACATCAAAATCTGGATTTACCGGTGTTTTTATATAATAATTGTTGTTTTTAGCGACGATATTCACCACAGCGACGATAATGTACAGCGGTAGTAACATTTCGAGATGTATGCACGTATTAATAGGAATTGCGTATTGAACTGAGTTGAACGACGTGTTTTACGAGCTATATGTGTGTTAATCTCTACTTATCATGTTATTAGGAATAAGACTAGTTTATAGTCATGACGTCGTCGGTCATACAAAACTTATCCACACTAATGTTATACATGCGAAAGTATTTCTGTTTTTGACATTTTCACGATACATTGATTTTGACGAAATTTAGTACTTTTTATGGCGGAAAATGAAAGAGTTCGTTCGAGCTCTTCAGTTATATGAATATGTACCTACATAAGAGTAATTTAGTCGGTCAGTGTTATTTATGTAGGGTCCACTGTGAACCATACTCGATTAAGATTTTAGAGAAGGCAACAGAGCAGACAATTTACAAATTATATAATATTTATTAGGAACATACAGACAATAACATTATAGTTATATATGAGGATAAGGAAACCACAGCAAGCAAAGTTTACATCAGTGGCTGGTTTTGATAAAATTAATAACCTTCATAATATTAACAGAGAGATTTACCATAAGGATAAAGCGGCTACCTATTGGACATAATTTATTTTATCATTAAAATTACGTTGATTAAAAAACTACTGTTGAATTTAGAACCTCATACATTTAATAGTAAATTTATAAGAAAAATGCAACAACACCATTTTTAAACGTCTTCAAAAGGGAAGTTGAGATGATAAGTCATATTTCATATTATTCGAAAGTTATTTTATTCAGATCGGAAAATCTTCGGAGTACCAACAGGGCTAATCTCATACTAAATAGCAGACAAATACTTTCGTGTTATTAGTCTGGAACACTGGAATTAGTATACAACTCTTTTATGCATTACTTTGCAACAAAAACAGTTCGTATTACATACATAAATATCTAAATAAACCTATTTTCTTTATTTTTCAACATTTCAATTACTAATATTTTCAAAATTGAAATTTTCGATTCGAGTCAAATGTATGTTTTTTTAATTTATGACTCTTATGAGTTTTGTCTTTGTCCTATCTGACACTAAGAAAAAGCTTAAGCTATAAATTTGTTTATTACAGTAAACCACTCTAAAAACGTGTAAATAAGCTTAACTTACCATCATCCAAAGTCAGTTCCCTCAGTGTAACCTCGCACATTTGTAGAACCCGATGAAAATCAACTCAAAACTCGAGAACTATACTCAAAAACACTTATGGCTGTTTTAATAACAATCTGAATGCAATATTTCGAATTGATTCCAACAAAATGCACAAATTTTCTACGAAATTCAAATAAAGGAACTTAAAAATTCGACGAACAAAATAGTTTTAATTTTAACACCCAATGACGTAACTTTGACATGATTTCCCGAAAAATAACTTAACTACCCACTGAAATATTCTTTTCAACATAGACAATAAAATGTCCTTGCATACTCGGCTTAAATCTCTAGAACCCGAAGCCAAAAATAAATAATTTTAAATAAAACTCATTATTTTTAAATTGTGTTTTTAACGGAAACATTACATTTTTATCGTTTCCTAACTCAGATAAATTACATATTTCCTAACGAATCCATCTATCCGTCAGTGTTTTATTCAGAAATAAGGCGCAGTATTTAGAAGAATAATTACTAGAAACCAAGTACCTACACTCGCGAAATGTAAGCCGTTCAATTGGTGCCATAAATGGCATCGTCAAGTCCGAAAAAAGCTGGTTAACTTAGTTTTAGAAGTTACAATGCTACAAACAAACTAACCAATTACTTACCCAACTTTTAGGGGGGAAAACATTTAAACTGGAAACATTATGTTTGTGTCTGTGTGCGTGACAAGGCAAGTAAACACAGCAGACATAGCGAATTTGTAGCTTGCGTTTTGAGAAGGCGTTGTTTGGAAACATTCCTTCTATATGTAGTTATTCTAAGGCGCAGTAGAATAATTTAGAACCATGTTACCGCTACTTAAAGTCCCACACACCCCTACACCCGGTGGCCAAAATTGGAACAAATTTTTATGACTGTTTATGTTTTTATTTTATTTTTCACTATCTGATACCCGCGACTTCGTCCATGTGGTGTAAGTTTTTTGTTATTCCCGCGGAAACCCCTTGATTTTCCGGAATAAAAAGTAGCCTATGTCACTCTCCAGGTCTTCAACTTTGTCCATGCCAAAAATCACGTCGCTCCGTTGCGGCGTGATTGAAGGACAAACCAACAAACAAACACACTTTCGCATTTTAAATATAAAAATATATTTTATATATAAAGCCTCTTTAGATAGACTTTTTGCAGCGGGAAAATTTCATAATCTCATAGGAAATCAAAAATCGTACGCGAACGAAGTGGCGGGCGACGTCTTCAAACCCTGTGCACGCCACTAGCGGTCCATGGGTATGAACTACGAAGTCGCGATATTTACCTACTAGCGGTACGACTTTTGTGGATAGGCCTCTTGCAGCGGGAACATTTCATAATCTTAAAGGAAGTCAGAAATTGTACGCGGACGAAGTCGCGGGCGACCGCTAGTAAACAATATTATTACCTTCAGGGTTGTCGGTTTTCCGTTTGGTTGCTGCCTCTATTGTTGTGGGCATTTCGATGTCCGTTGAGGAACTCACGCCGCTGGAATTCTGAAAAAAAGTTATGCCATTAAATTATATATTCATTTTTTTTTTATCTACTTCAAGTTAGCCCTTGACTGCGATCTCACCTGATGGTAAGTGATGATGCAGTCTGAGATGGTAGCGGGCTAATCTGTTAGGGGTTAATGGCAGTTATATTAAACCCATCCCCTAATCGGTTTCTACACGACATCATACCGGAACGCTAAATCGCTTCGCGGCACGTCTTTGCCGGTAGGGTGGCACTAGCCACGGCCGAAGCCTCCCACCAGGCCAGACCAGGGAAAATTCAGAAATTATAAATTCCCAAATTGACCCTGCCGGGGATCGAACCCGGGACCTCCGCACGTTAAGACAACAGCGCTACACGCTGCGCCACGGAGGTCGTCAATATTAATTATATCATATTAATTACAGGCCTTTTCGAGAGCGCACCACCAGACACGGTCCTCCGCCTTCCTCATCCACCCGCTTCCCGCCACCCTCTTCAGGTCATCGTACCAGCGAGCTGGAGGTCGTCCTACACTGCGCTTACCGGTACGCGGTCTCCACACCAGAACACGTCTGCCCCAACGGCCATCGGTTCTGCGACAGATATGACTCGCCCACTGCCACTTCAGCTATGTCGGTCACTTTAGTTCTCAAAAGTCCTTATCACAGTTGGTCACAAAATGTGACCAAATGTGACAAGGAGGGGGGAGGGGTCAAAAAATCACGAAATTAGTGTGACGTACTTTATGGATGACCGCTCACCGGCAGGACACACAGACATATTCCTTACCAAATTGTGCCACACATAACAAGCATACCTAAAGAAGTAGATCACCCCTGCACCTCAACGATCTATACGAGATCTAGAATCTAAACAACAACGATGAGGCGCAGGGATGAACTATATCATGTATGGCTCAACCTGAAAAATGGCCCCAGGCTCAGCATACAGCATAAAGCTGTATATTCAGTGCAAGCACTAACCATACAGCGCTGATTTTCAGCCCGACCCCTGATTGAGGGGACACCATGGAAAAAACTACGTAGCTGCAAGCTAGTAGGATACTTAAAAATCTATAGTTTAATAGCAAACCTATCTATCTATCTAATTATCTATCAAATTAAAGTGCTATACATCTACAAAAACGACTACAAATTTTCACTAAATCCATCGATTTACCAACTAAGGCTACAAATTAATACTTAAAAAGCGGCCACAATCGCTTATACGAGTACAAACACAGCTATAGACAATATAGAATGAGACACCAAACGGTTCACAAAAACCAACCATATAGCTTTATATTTAGGGTTAAATTTTGTAATAACAATTCGACACATACGAAATTTTGTCGCCTAGTGTACTCATGCGCGACTGAGGCGAAAATTGTTCACAATATCTATTTGTGCACAATTTGACCGTGCCGTTTTTTGCGTTTCGATGGTGCGTCTAAGGTATTGGTAAGTCAATGACTAAATCCAATAAAATTAACTATTTTAATGAAATGAAATGATTTATTTCATGTAGGACAACTCGTGCCACGTATGATAAGTCGTAAGAATCTACCACCGGTTCGGAAAACTGATTTCTGAAGCTGAATCGGAGTTTAAACTATTTATTAAAGAGCAAAAGGGGTAGTCGAGTAGTGACAGGTGGTATAATATAGTCCCGAACGGCTAGAGACAGAGAGGCGTGGAATATGTTGGGGGAGGCCTTTGCCTGATATAGTCCCGAACGGCTAGAGACAGAGAGGCGTGGAATATGTTGGGGGAGGCCTTTGCCTGATATAGTCCCGAACGGCTAGAGACAGAGAGGCGTGGAATATGTTGGGGGAGGAATTTGCCATCAGGCAAACGGACGGGGTTGTCGAGGCAGTGCAGGATAGTAACAGTTAAGATTAAGAAATGTAAAATGTCTGAATAAAGGCTTTATTTATTTATTTAATTATTACTAGCTGATGCCAGCGACTTCGTCCGCGTGGTTTAAGTTTTTTTTTATATCCGCGGGAACTCCTTTTCCTGGGATAAAAAGTAGCCTATGTCACTCTCCAGGTCCTCAAGTTCCATAAATCATGCCACACACACATATTTATGGCCATTTAAGGCGCCTCCTGAAAACCAGCGCTGCAGCTTGCTGCAGCTTTGTGCTGAGTGAGGTTATTTGTTCACGATCTACAAAAATAGATTTAATTACTTATGTAAGTAAATATTGTAATTTTTGTTTTTGTTTTAGTGGGCAAATAAATGAATTATCTATCTATCTATCTATCTATCTATCATGCCAAAAATCACGTAGATCCATTGCTCTGTTACGGCGTGTTAGAAGGACAAATCAACAAACAAACACACTTTCGCATTTATAATACTAGTATGATTGATGACTTAGTCATAAAATTACTTACAGCTTCTTCTTTTATATCTGAAACCAAAAAAAAAATGTTCAGTGCAAAAGTACATCCCCAAGAAGAAAGAAATTCTCGGGGATGTGGCTTCTAAGTAATACATTGTAAGCAATTTAATATCAGCAGGGCTAGCATGGGCCGGAGATAAAAATTTTATCCCCCGATTTTATCCACTGACAAGAGATAAAATTAACTTATCCACTTCTCAGAGCACGGCAACAGGGGAGAGGAGAAGTTTATTCCCGTTTGACATTTCACGGGGAATAGGGGGACTATTTATCCACCGTTATTTAGCGGTTTTATTTATTTATTTAGGAATAAAAAAAAATTCCTTTCCTCGGGGAGAAAATTGTCTCGGCCCATGCTAGGGGGGCAGATGTTTTAACAGTGATGGAAAATATCAGGTGGAGACCTACATCCCTGCGAGTTTTCCATAATAATCTTAAAAAAAGAACCCAGCTGAGTATGTAGTGGACTCTTCTCAGACCAGGGCGCGTTTGGAACCCTCGTAGCTTTAGTTTTAAGATACCGTAACTGATTATCACCATCATTGACCGAGCGAAGTGAAGGTCTCTAATTGGCCGAGCGAAGCGAAGGTCTCTAAGTCTACTTGAGTGAATTTGCACTTGTCCGTCCGTCCGTCCGTCTGTCAGAGCCTTATACATTCTGAATTACTGAACGTAATTACTTCAAGTTTAAATATAATATGTAAACCAATGGCCTCCCGCCGAATATGACTTAAAAAGTTATAAAAATCTGTATTTCAGGGGGCTCACATAGAAGCGAATGCGAAGTAAAATATTTTTTATAGCGTTACATAAGGTTGCGGTATATCATTTTAAAGATAATTAGGAATAGAGTCCAAACATATTTTTTTTTTATTTTTCCCCTAAAATTGACGAAATGGGCGGCTTTTAAAGTGGAGATTTTCTAACGTCCAAAGTTGACCTCAGAACTCTCAATTTACTGAAAGGCTGAGCCTGAAACTTGATCAATTATTTGAATTATATCCTGTACTTGAACAACAAATACTAAAATTAGATAAATATTATAAGGAAACGAAATTATATAATGAGCTTCACTATTTTTAACAGAACTTCACAATGATGTCAATAGATGGCGCTCTGTACAAGTTTATGGATACCGCGAGGTCTAAGTTCGGGGTATTTTCTAAGTTTAGGTACTTACGTCTTACGTGGACGTCGATAAGTGTACATTGGACCTAAATTGAATAAATATATTATGACTATGACCAGTGGTGTGCAGTTCATAGAAGCATAAAAGCACTGCTTACCCAAATGAAAATACGTCAATGCTAATTTTCATCATAACAGTCAATAAACAGGTATTCCGACTAGCAAATGCCTACCCTAGCTTCAAGCCCTGTGCACGCGACTAACTATGACTATGACTAAGTCTATGACTAAGTTTCAGAAGTCCCCAATGAGCACTTGTCCAGTGTAGTGGACTGTCATATATAGGTTACGTCATTTGTTTACCTTTTCTCAAGAAAAGTTATATCAAGTGGGTAGATTAATAATAACATTGATTTTTCACTATCATGTCTGCTACTTAGCTCAATAAATGTGTTTCGTAAATTATCGTATTATTTATACATAATAGTGGCGACGAAGCGAAAATTCGGTTAAAATGGATCACAAAGCAGTTAAGTTTAGTGAATTTAACCCGAAAACAGATATATGGGACAATTACATCGATCGGTTGAAGTTTTGTTTTGAGGCTAATGGCATCATATTAGACGGCGCAAAACGAGCGAATTTCTTTACTGTGTGTGGAGCAGAAGTTTTTGAAACATTTTTGGCTTTGATTACACCAAGAAAACCTAGTGAAGTGACATTTGTGGAAATTGAAGCAATTTTGACAAAACATTATAGCCCAAAGCCCAATGAAATATCTATGTCATACAAGTTTTATACACGGAACCAGAACACAAATGAAAATGCATCAGAATACATTGCACAGTTGAGAAAAATTAGCTCCAAATGTAATTTTATGGAATTAGAACGCATGTTGCGCGACCGAATTGTGTGTGGCATGAAGGATCGCCGTCTGCAGTACGACCTTTTGAAAAAAGATAACTTACGTTATCAAGATGTTGTTGATGCCTTGCTAGCAGCCGAAACGGCGGGAAAGGACTGTCATATGATTCAATCATCTACTAGTACAGATAGCAGCAGCATAAGTACAAATGATGCAGCAGCTACTACGCATCAAGGCTCCTCCGTGGAAGCCATGGACATTAATGCGGTACATACCAGGACAAATATACGATTATGTTACCGGTGTGGTGATCGCCATGGTGGTGAATGTAGATTTGTCAACGCCACCTGCCGATTTTGCAAAAAAACTGGTCATATTGAGAAAATTTGCTTATTGAAGAAGAAGTCTAAGAAGTCTATTAACTTCACCGATGAAGAAGTACCGGCACACTTGAATGGTATTTACAGTATTCAATGTGAAACAAAGGTGGCACCTTTTGTGGTTGAAGTTATATTGGAAGGCATACCTGTAGTACTTCAGGTGGATACAGGTGCAAGTTTCTCAATAGTAAATGAACACACGTGGAAGAAAATTGAACATCAAAACCGACATATCACTCTTCAACCAGTATCATTTACCTTACACACATGGACAAATACACCTGTAATGTTACTCGGCCAAACTAAGTTGCAAGTTCAATACAGGGACATCAAATGCTCCTTAAATGTAATCATAGCCAAAGGATGTGGTCCCAATCTTCTGGGGCGAGACTGGTTAACTCCATTGAATATTGCATTGAACATTAACTTTATGTCAAATAGTGACCTTATGAACATAGATAAGACAATTTCCAAATACAGTGATATCTTCAGAGAGGGGCTTGGCACATTCACAGGAGACCCTATTACTATACATCTTAAACCTGATGCTACACCTAGATTTTTAAAAGCTCGTCCTGTACCTTATGCTATCAAGGCTAGAGTGGAAAAAGAAATTGACCGTCTGGTAGCAGAAGGTGTTCTACATCCATTGTCATTTTCAGAATGGGCAACACCGGTTGTACCTATAATAAAGAAGTCAGGGGACATACGATTATGTGGAGACTATCGCAGTACAGTCAACCAAGCCACAGAGTCTGACACCTACCCAATGCCAACTGCAAATGAGGTGTTTGCGACAGTCGCAGGTGCAAAGTTTTTTACAACCCTAGACCTTGATAGAGCATACACGCAAGTAAAAGTTAGTGACAGCACATCAAAAATATTGACTTTAAATACATGCAAAGGTCTCTACTCAGTCCATCGATTACCTTTTGGAGTCAAGGCTTGCCCGGGAATATTTCAGAGATTAATGACAGCCTTGCTAGCAGGAATACAAGGAGTCGCTGTTTTAATTGATGATATAATTGTGAGTGGTCCGACAATGCTTCTTATGCAGCAACGACTCGATGCTGTTTTAAGCCGTATACAGAAGGCTGGATTCCGTCTTAACAAGACCAAATGTAAATTTGCTCAGGAAAAAGTAGAATTTTTGGGTTTTGTGATTAATGGAGAGGGTATACACCCTGCACCGAGCAAAGTTGAAGCAGTGTTGAAAACACCAGAACCTAAAAATGTACAGGAGTTACAGGCTTTCCTAGGACTTTACAATTTTTATGAAAGGTTTATACCTCACAAGGCAACCATACTAGAGCCGCTTCACAGACTACTTGATAAATCACAAACATGGCGTTGGACTGAACGGGAACAAGAATCATTTAATAAAGCTAAACAGTTACTAACATTTGATACTACATTGGTTCATTACGACTTAAAAAAACAACTTATACTTACATGTGATAGTTCAGAGTATGGTGTTGGAGCAGTACTATCACATGTGATGGAGGACGGACAAGAACGTCCAATTGCGATGAGTTCGAGGACATTGAATACACATGAACGAAGATACTCACAATTGGACAAGGAAGCCACTGCGATTATGTTTGGCATTAAAAAGTTCCACAACTATATAGCAGGGAGGTCTTTTACTGTGATAACCGACCATAAACCTTTGCTTGGAATTTTTGATCCAAAAAGACCTATGCCAACTATTTTATCGCCCCGATTGACTAGAATCGCTATAGCGTTAACGTCACATGATTACAGTATTGTTTATCGACCAGGGACTGAAATCGGTAACGCAGACAGTTTAAGTCGATGGCCATTACCAGTTCTGGAACAAGAAGAACCACCTCTATACGAAGTACTCCTGATGGCAGAAAATCTAGAAGATTTCCCTTACTCTGCGCCTGAGATAGCAGCTGAAACTAAAAAAGACCCAATACTCTCACGAGTCATCCATTTTTTACAAATTGGATGGCCCAACAAAGTTACAGATAAAGATTTACGAACCTATTGGTTACACAGATCAGAGCTGTCTATTCAGGATGGTTGTGTATTACTGGGGTGTCGCGTCGTCATACCAGGACCTTTTCGGCAAATCATCCTACGCATACTACACAGCACACATAATGGAATAGTACACACAAAAGCACTGGCTAGGAGTTACGTGTGGTGGCCACAATTGAACGATGACATAAATGAATTGGTCAGCAATTGCACTAGGTGTTTAGAAAACAGACATATGCCTCCAAAGTCTTCACACGAGTGGATCATACCTTCAAGACCATGGTCTAGAATACATATAGACTTTGCTGGACCATTCATGAATAAAACTTTTCTTATAGTCGTTGACGCCTTCTCAAGATGGCCTGAAGTATTAATGGTGAATAATACAAATTCTGCAACAGTGATTCGCCATTTAAGGAATTTATTTGCTACTCATGGTGTTTGTGAGACCCTGGTCTCCGACAACGGCACTTCTTTTGTGTCCAGTGAAATGAAAATGTTTTTAGAATCCAACAAGATAAGACATGTGACATCTGCACCATACCATCCGGCCACTAATGGTTTGGCAGAACGCATGGTACAGACAGTGAAGGAGAAGTTACGAAAGATGGATGGACCATGGGAAATAAAAATTCCGAACATGTTGTTAGGCTTACGGGTGACTCCATGCTCTACAACAAATAAGACTCCTTCGGAACTTTTGATGAATAGGCGCCTTCGCACTCTTATGGACACTCTGCATCCTGATAATATACAATATAGGAGAGTAGAAAATCAAATCATAACTAACACTCAACAAAAAAACAGAGAGACTAATGTGGGACAAAGAGTCATGTATAGAAATTACACTAGTGGACCGAGATGGTTACCAGGTCAAGTTGTTGAGAAAGATGGCCCATCTAGCTACAGAGTGCAAGCTGGGGATGGTGCCGTATTAAGGCGCCATATAGATCAAATCATTAAAATACAAAATAGAGAGGAGACAAGTGAAACTCATGATGGAATGGATGGAGAACTGGCAGATACAGTGAAAAAGGATAATATTGCTCAAAATGAAGCGAGTAATGAATTAGAAAAGGGTCCAGAAAGAGAAATAGAAAATGATCCTATAATTGAAATACCAAGTGCAGAGAGATGGGAAGAGATATTGGGAATACCTAGATCAGCTGAAATAGACATGCCGGGGGGGAAAATTAGAACTAAACGAAATGTTCATAGTAAAGTTCCATATTCTAGACCTAGTTGTTCCGATGAAGATGATATTGATTTGAATGTTTGATTGTACTGTAAATTGTTTGTTTGTTAGTAGCTATCATTTGAAATTGTTAAAGTATAATTAAATTATTATTTTCCATACTTAAGGGGAAGGTATGTCATATATAGGTTACGTCATTTGTTTACCTTTTCTCAAGAAAAGTTATATCAAGTGGGTAGATTAATAATAACATTGATTTTTCACTATCATGTCTGCTACTTAGCTCAATAAATGTGTTTCGTAAATTATCGTATTATTTATACATAATATGGACATTTCATGCTGTGAGAGAATCCATGCTCAATAGTAGCCAGCGGTTGTTGGAGTTGATCTTTCTAATATTATAAATATGAAAGTTTGGATGTTTGTATGTTTGTTACTCTTTCACTCTAACACAAATGAACCATTTGGTTGAAACCCATACTAAAATTATAAATGCAAAAGTATGTCTGTCTGTCTACTAAACTTTCATGGCCCATCCGTTCAACCGATTTTAATGAAATTTGGTACAGGGATAGGTTGTACCAGGAAAGACAAAGTTGCATGGAAGCACATCCTAGATGACCTCCGTCGCGCAGTGTGTAGCGATGTTGTCTTAACGTGCGTATGTCCCGGGTTCAATCCCCCGCAGGGTCAATTTGGGAATTTATAATTTCTGAATTTTCCCTGGTCTGGCCTGGTGGGAGGCTTCGGCCGAGGCTAGTTACCACCCTACCGGCAAAGACGTGCCGCCAAGCGATTCGGTACAATGCCGTGTAGGAACCGATTAGGGGTATGGGTTCGATATGACTGTCTTACCCCTAACAGGTTAGTCCTCCCTCTTCTCAGTAGAATCAGTTTTCCGAACCGGTGGTAGAGTCTTAACGTTTGATGAGTGACACAAGTTGACGACAAAATAAATCATTTCATTTCATTTCAAAGGACATAGGCTACTTTTTATCCCACAAAATTAAGGAGCTCCCGCAGGAATCACCAAGAACTTAATCAATGTGGACGAAGTCGCGGTCATTTAGTTCAAAACAATTGGACCACCTACCGGGTCACAACCTTAACACATAGGCTACATTTTATACCTGAAAATTATACAGTTCCTGCGGAAATAGAGTCTTAATCCACGCGGACGAAGTCGCGGTCATCATCTAAGTACCTTGAGATACATAATAAGTGTTTTAGGTACTTATTAATGTTAAAGCAAAAAGTACCTATTTTGAATATTTGATAAGGTTATAAAATTGGTTTTGCCTGTGAAACAACACACGCATATTTTAGTGACATAAAACATACCATTATTGGGCGCGCAAAACCGTTTATCCATATCCTGCACAATATGTGCACAATGTTTTCTCAATAATTCTCCAAGTAGCTTGAAATATCTTGATAACCAATAGTTTTTATCAGAGTTCACTGCAAATCTATTGTACTAACTTTTTGCTATCTTAAATAACTAGTACTGAGACCCTTTTTTTAGAGTTTATTTTGCGATTAATTAATCAATGGGGGCTAAGATAATTTAATAAATTACCGCGGTTTACGGCATACATACGGATTAGGTACCTACGGAATACGGATCTCAACATAGATAATACCATAAAATATAAATACTAGAGACTCAATTCTCATTACTAGTCTTCGCTCAGGAGCGATCGCGTAACTTCTGTATCATTCATTGTTACAGTATCAATTGTTGTAATTGGCTGAATATATGGCATTCTTGCTGCGACAATGGATTATGTCCAATAGTGGATTGTGGAAGAGTGATTGCGATCAGAGGTGATTGCGATCGTTACACTGTAGCTGTCATTTTTAGCCGATCGCTCTCGCAGAGCGTAAATTGTCGCCATAGAAATAGTATGTATATTCATCTTGGAGGAAGGAATTACGACTGCCGTCATTATTCTATGATATTCCTTGGAGGAAGGAATTACGACTGCCATCATACAACTAGAAGGATCACACCTATTTAAACTCTCAACGGCAGTCGTAATTCCTTCTTCCATGACTCTCAAGGTATGTGGCTAAAGGGCATTAATTATATTTAGTACTATATCCGTCTCCTAGTTGGCGCTTTTCAAGGCGGCCATTTGACGGCTTGACTTACCAGTCAGTCTATCTATACACTGTAGTCTGTGGCCTGACCTCTCACCGGTCGTGTCTTATTTTCCGTCCCATCGGACTATTAGAGTAAAGGAACAGACAGTGCACCTGTGTATGCGCACGCACTATAATATTATATCTCCCGCACAGATGCCTAATCTTTCTGGAGATAGGCAGCCGTGGCCGAAATTCGGTCGGGTCTCGGCACAGGGTCTCGGGAGGAGATTATTATTTATTTTTACCACAGATTTTTATATAGACAATTCTTCCTTTTGGCTTTTGGATTGGCTTTTGGATCTTGCTCTGTCTACGGCTTTTGGTAATACCATAGAGTAAGAATATCCCTGTGGAATATCCAAGAATATCGGACGTTTTATGGGGTAAGAACCCAGAGCCGTGATGTTAAAAACATTAGGTACCATAAATACATAAGGTATGTTCCGAAATACACTGCGAGCACTGTAAGCCGTTACTGTCAGCACTGAGAGCACCTTACCTCGAAAACGCCAGTGCTCACAGTACAAAAATGGCGACGATTTATGAGGTCTTAAATTTCCCTAGGACACTGCGGCAGTTTACTGTCAGTCCTTAACGGAACGAATTTCTCCACAGTAATCTGAGAACTGAACAGTGCTCGCAGTGTATATCGGAACACACCCCACTCTAGAGAGTAGTAGTATGGTAGTATATTCCTTGCACCCCATGTAAGTTGTAACTACTCTCAAGTCAAGGAATATACTCACAGAGTACATTATATATACTGAATATACTACTCTCTACCGAGCTAGCTCTCTCTGCTAGATTCTCATGTCAAAACTATCATTGGTCAAACCGCGGCAGTCACGGCAGTCGTAATTCCTTCCTCCAAGGTCAAACCGTCAAAATAAAAACTAAAAAGTCTTATCTTGCCAAAAAATTAGCACAAAGAAAGTCCATCACTGTCCACTGAATTTTTAGAACAAAAACGCATTTTTGATATTAATGAGCAGGCCAGATCATACCCTAAAACCTAAACAACAGCTACCTATTTACCGTTCACATTTGCTTGTGCATAGTTATTATTTACCTACTTATTAATTTGTCTGCAGTCATAGGTGCTGCATGTCGAGCTTGAGGCACTTTCGATATAAAACAAAATAATGCGGTGTTGTGTGCCTTTCTGCAAAAACACTTCGGACAATGTGTCCACGTCAGAGGCGGAGGGGAAAGGCCTTAGTTTTCATGGGTGAGTACCTATATTAGATTTCGCAAGCCATTAGGGGTGCCCGTCGTACTCGTCGGAACGTAAGTTTTTTTTTTTTAAATTTTGAGGTTAGGTTCTCAAAATACATAATTTTATCATAATAATGGCTAAAATACATACTTTAGAAGGGGAGGGGGAGTAGGGGGGACGCTAGGAAAACTTCTTAGACTTCACCCTCTCCCTCTCACCTCCTCCAAGGAAGCGGGGCTCCTTATTCTGGGTGGTATAAAAAAGAAATAACCACAAAGAGGATGGCACTCCACCTAAATTATCCGAGTCGGAGTGCCCCCAGCAGGGCTAGCATGGGCCGGGGATAAAAAGTTTATCCCCCGATTTTATCCACTAACAAGAGATAATATTAACTTCTCAGAGCACGGCAACAGGGGAGAGAAGTTTATCCCCGTTTGACATTTCACGGGGACTCTGGGGACTATTTATCCACCGTTATTTATTGTAGCGTTTTTATTTATTTATTTAGGAATAAAAATTTTATCCTTTCCTCGGGGGGAATATTGTCTCGGCCCATGCTAGGGGGGCTGTCCCGAGCTTGCTTCGCTCGCTCTTGCATGAGTGGGAGTGGTACCTAAAAAGGAAGTGACGCTTCAAAGACGCCATGGCAGTCAAACGTAATCAGCACAGTCAGGAGTACAAAAAATAAAAACCGGCCAAGTGTGAGTCGGACTCGCGCACCGAGGGTTCCGTACAAACCTGTAGTAAGTTTTACGATTTATGACGTAATAAAAATAAAAATTACGTTTGTTGTATGGGAGCCCCCCTTTAATATTTACTTTATTGATATTTAATTATTTATTTTGAAAGGTAATATACAAGTTAATATTCTTTGAAAATTTGAACCGTCTACCTGTTACCGTTTTTAACACTTTAACAGCCGATCACGTACTGTGTACGGGCAGTGTCGATCAACTCGGTACGCCGATCACGTACTCCGTACGGCTTTGACTTTCCTATCGTCTGTTTAAATACCACGTGCCCGGTGCGTGAATGGCGTGTAACCCCGGTGTAGAATGACTCTTTATCTACGCACACATGTATGATTCACCGACGGGAGGTGCGGGGTGGAGACAGGACAAGCGATCTTTCACGGCGCGTCGCCAGTGCGCCCACATAATTAGCTCAAGTATGTAAGATTGTTTATGTTGGAGTTTTTTTTTTTTCGATTTTAGACCTCTTTTCTTAATTTTTTTTCATAAATATTATTTTTTATTACAAATGTTTTTTATTTCATCCCTAAAAATATAAAGAACAATAGTACATATAAAAAAAGAATAATAGACATATCACAGATAGTTTTTATTTTATGAGTCATAGAATATCGGCAAAAAACGCCGGCGTACCAGGGAAAGCCGCCTTTATAACGGTCGGCTGTTAAAGTGTTAACACTTTAACAGCCGACCATTTTTTTGTTATTGAGCAAAAAAATACGAAAAAAACACGTTTATTGCATGGGGACCCCCCTTAATATATATATTTTTTTAATTTTTAGTATTTGTTGTTATAGCGGCAACGGAAATACATCATTTGTGAAAATTTCAGCTTTCTAGCTATCACGGTTTATGAGATACAGCCTGGAGACAGACAGACAGACAGCGGAGTCTTAGTAATAGGGTCCCGTTTTTACCCTTTGGGTACGGAACCCTAAAAATGTTCTCAACTGTTGGCGCAAAAAATTTTGGCGCGTTCCGTTTTTCGGTACACATAAAACTCTGTTTTATTTGAATGATCATAAAAAACGTCAAAAAACAGGTTTTTAATCACAGCTTATGTACTAGTTTACGTAAAACGAAACTTTAGCACGCCAACTAAACGTCAGAGTCTGTAATCTTTGGCAAATGTCGTAAGAAATAGTGAAGAATTGCGAATTTTATAAAAATAATTTCTTGAAAAGTATTAGTTTCCGACGTAAAATATTTTAGTGCAAGGCTTACCACATCAAGGTCTTTCTGTAAAAAAAATATGAACGTCCAACTCCGCGGCGAGTATACTATAGCTGAGCCCCCCCTTTCCCAGCCCCCTATGCAGGTACCCGATATCTATAGTCTTACCGGAGTTATCAAAGTGTGTGTGTAAGCTTGTAGTGTAACTGGACCTGGTAGTTACACTGTGTAGAACATAAATCACTCTGATTTAAGTTTGTTTGTTTGTTTGTGTATAACATGAGTGGTAACTTCCAGTTTCCCCAGTGAAGCGCATCTCCGTGCCGCTTGGCTCAGAGCCCTCGGCAAACAAGACAGTCACCTACCAGACTCTGCTGTGGTCTGCTCGCAGCATTTTCTCAATGATGACATTTATGAAACAGAAAGTGGCTCAAGGCAGATTGGTGCTGGTGCTATTCCTTCAACAGTGCAGGTAACTCATTATGTCATGTTACATATTGTTAGTAAGCAAAAGTTTCCTCACTTACCACATTGCAGCATTGTATGTATTAGTAACTGGTAGTATATTTACAGGTTTGCATGATATGCCTAGACACTGACAGCAAGCTGTTTCTAATGAGTAAACACAAATTGGAAGAAGCATATGAAAAGTTAACCGGACATCCTGTAAGTTTGTTGTTAATTTATGATCTACAGTTATGTACAACAAGTACACATTGCTGAATAAAGCCATGCTAAGTGAAGTTACATCCAAGAGTTGAAACTCATATGCTATCAATAAAAATATAAACAGTGTTGGGACAAAAAAGGATTATTTGATAGGAATGTTTGAATACTTTAATTACATTTTGTTACAGCTGCATGATCAAGGAAATTTAAAACAAACAGTTTGCATACAATGTGCTCAGACATTGATAAACTTTAGTAGATTTAGAGACAAGAGCTTGAGAGCGCGTGCACTGATGATGGACTTAGTTGAGAAACATGAATTAGTGAGTATTTAATACATTTACATGTATTCTTTCTCTGTCCATGTACTACGTGTGTTGAATATGTAACTTGTGTCTCAACAGATAACAAGACGACATGTTAAAACGATAAACCGCATAAAACACCAACTAAAGATCAATATGGTGTTGACAACGCTAGGACCTGACCACTGTGACTTACACATACTGGAACACCCCTCAGAAGACAAACAGACAGAATTAGAGGAAACTTATCAGAGAAGTGTAGTGAAAACTGAAGGAAGTGATGACTCTATGTCGGTTGATGGAGACATGCAAGTGATTTATGAAGATGACAATAATATCAATGATTTTGCTGAAGATCCATTGAAATACGAAAGTGCTCCCTCCCTTTGTTTGGAGGAAATTGTCCATGAACAAGCGCACATGCAACATATGAGCATGCATCTCCAGGTGAGAGAATTTTCCACTGTTGAACACTTTCATCAACTTGTATATCATAACATAGTTCTGGAGCTCTTTCAGTATTGACGGACAGAAATGTTATTAATTTGTTTTGTGTTTGGCAGAACGGTGACGGTGATGGTGTATGTGACACACAAGTATGCAAGCCTCATACAGCTGTGAGCTCTAGCTCTTCACACTCTTCACTCATCACTGAGAACAAGTCGGTATACCTGCCAGTACCAATAATGTTTAGTTCAAGTTGCAGTTACGTTAATAATGATACCCTTTCCTCCTCTCTAACCTGCTATATGCAGTACAGCTACATACTGGCTAGTGGCTCCCCAGTACACTCTAGATACATTCTGATATATTTCACAGGCAGGCAGACCCCAGCCCTTCCGCGCGCGCGGCTCAGACCTCAGGTGAGATACTGCGTTACTTGGCATTTTAAATTAAACACCAAACAAACCAACAAATACCAACTTAAATAGTCAAAATGTTTGGTTACAGTTGCTCCTCTGTCCACGAGTCTTGCAATAAAAAACGAAATAGAAGTTCCCCCAACTGAAGAAGCCGATACAAACATCAGTTGCCGATACAAAATACTACATTGTTTTGTCAAATTATATGATATTATGAAAGTTGTTCCAAGACAAGACGGATCACTGATGAAGGCACAAAATGCTGTTAGGTCTTCTAGTACTTACACAGATACTGTAAAAGTAATTGTATCTAAATCTTTACAAAGTGAAACCGATTGTTTAAATAATATAGTAAGTTTACAATGTAATAGTTCAACACAAAGTAGTACACATTCTGAGAAAATATCATTCATTTGTGACATTTGTCGAAAAATATTTAAACAAAAAAGTCTCCTGGTTAAACACATGAAGACTCACAGTATTATAAAACGTTTTTCCTGTGCCTTATGTGAATATAAATGTACACGAAATCGAGATTTAATATTGCACATGAGGACTCACACGGGTGGAAAGCCATTTATTTGTAAGATTTGCAATTACAAATTTGCCCGAAATAGTGAATTAGTGAGGCACATGAGAACTCACACGGGTGAAAAGCCGTATTCATGCAAGATATGCGAATACAAATTTGCCCGAAATATTTATTTAGTAACGCACATGAGAACTCACACTGGTGAAAAGCCGTATTCATGCAACATATGCGAATACAAATGTGCAAGTAAAAGTAGTTTAGTGTTGCACATGAGGATTCACACGGGTGGAAAGCCATTTATTTGTAAGATTTGCAATTACAAATTTGCCCGAAATAGTGAATTAGTGAGGCACATGAGAACTCACACGGGTGAAAAGCCGTATTCATGCACGATATGCGAATACAAATTTGCCCGAAATAGTTATTTAGTAACGCACATGAGAACTCACACTGGTGAAAAGCCGTATTCATGCAACATATGCGAATACAAATGTGCAAGTAAAAGTAGTTTAGTGTGGCACATGAGAACTCACACTGGTGAAAAGCCGTATTCATGCAAGATATGCGAATACAAATGTGCAATTAAAAGTCATTTAGTTACGCACATAAGAACTCACACTGGTGAAAAGCCGTATTCATGCAAGATATGTGAATACAAATGTGCAGATAAAAGTAGTTTAGTGAGGCACATGAGAACTCACACGGGTGAAAAGCCGTATTCATGCAAGATATGCAACTACAAATTTGCCAGACATCATGCATTAGTGAGGCACATGAGAACTCACACTGGTGAAAAGCCATATTCATGCAAGATATGCGAATACAAATTTACAGATAAAAGTCATTTAGTTAGGCACATGAGAACTCACACTGGTGAAAAGCCGTATTCATGCAAGATATGCAAATACAAATGTGCAGTTAAAAGAATTTTAGTTACGCACATGAGAACTCACACTGGTGAAAAGCCGTATTCATGCAAGATATGCGATAAAAAATTTGCCCAAAATAGTAATTTAGTGAGGCACATGAGAACTCACACTGGTGAAAAACCATATTCATGCAAGATATGCGAATACAAATGTGCAAGTAAAAGTAGTTTAGTGTGGCACATGAGAACTCATACAGGTGATAAATCGTTTACTTGTAAGATTTGTAATTACAAATGTTCACGTAATAGTCAGTTAGTGAAACACACGAAAACTCACTGATAAGGCGCTCAAGCTTCTAACACACACACTGACAATAAGTTCTAATTTACATTATGTAACAGTACCTAAAGGCCTCGCAAGTCAACTTAAGTTGAAGCAGACACTGACTCCGCGCCATTGCAATATGAGCTGTATTGACCAGCAGTAATGCAGTGCTCATATGGCACTCCTGGTGGTCGTTGGGACTTCTCATGACGGAGGGTCGTGACCCTCTATGTCCGCTCTCTTGTTAGGGCTCGCCAGGCAGCACGATACTGTGCCTTCTAAAGAGAGGCCTGCATGTTGCTGCAGGTGACTATAACCATACTGCATGTTGCTGCAGGTGACTATAACCATACTGACCGTCTCGTTCCTCTACTTCTCTTTCCATCCACGCCGGTTGTTATTAGGCGTTCAAGGTTCTCAGGCATGCTCCTTGCCGCGCGGAGAAATGGCAGTTGTGTGTTGTTGATATGGCACTGCTGAAAGCTAGGCATGTGCATAGCCAACAGACGCTAGGCGGCTTGCCTGATCTTAAGTGAACTACGAAATGACGACCGTCCAAGTAGAAGTACTATTAGGAACTTATGATTTTTTTTAAATTTTTCCGCAAGATCTTTATTTAGACTAAGTTCTCTTCGAGTAACGTAGTCTACGTCTTGTTTGTATTACTAATACTTTACGACGTATGCTGCTTGAAATAAATGTATTTTTTAAATTGTTTGTTTAATTTTTACGCAGTTCAACCTCAATGTTCCTTTTTTTTTCGAATTGGTTTTTATTTCAGCTTACCTACTACTTTTACAGCTGAATTGCATTACAATCTAGTCGCATTTGTTCCGAAGTGAATCGTTCTTTATTGTATCGTAAATCACCCAAGGATGATAACTATCATACCTAAGTAATATTATCGTATTCTAAAACTGACTGAGCTTTTGACAAACAACGAGGTTAAAGCATAGGTAGTTAGTCTTAATATATTTACTACCGTTTTAAAGTAAAATATGGTGATTCTTGGTGGTCAATCTTGGGTCGGCTTATGCTAATGGTTTTTTTTTTATCCTCTACAGTTTAGCCCTTGACTGCGATCTAACCTGATGGTAAGTGATGATGCAGTCTAAGATGGTAGCGGGCCTGTTAGGGGCACGGCAGTTACATTAAACCCATACCCCTATTCGGTTTCTACACGGCATCGTACCGGAACGCTAAATCGCTTGGCGGCACGTCTTCGCCGGTAGGGTGGTAACTAGCCACGGCCGAAGCCTCCCACCAGGACAGACCAGGGAAAATTCAGAAACTATATAGATTCTCAAATTGACCCTGCCGGGGATCGAACCCGGTACCTCCGTACGTTAAGACAACAGCGCTACACACTGCGCCACGGTGCTCGTCAAATGGTTAGGTTAGGTTAGGCTATAACAAGAAATGAATTTTTCTGACAAGAAATTCTCAATACAATCCCGGAGTTAGGACGTTGGTGGTGTTTCACCCCCGTGCCTCAGGGAGCACGTTAAGCCGTCAGCCCTGCGCCTGATCTCTCACCGGTCGTGTCGGATTTTCCGTCCCATCGGACTATGAGAGTACAAAGGAACAGAGAGTGCACTGCACCTGTGTATGCGCACGCACTGGTGCACTATAATATATCTCCCGCACAGATGGCTAATCTAATCTCTCTGGAGATAGGCAGCAGTGGCCGAAATTCGGTCGGGAGGACATTATTATTTATTTTTACTGCAATTCTTCCAGATTTCTTGTTCTATTGGTAATACCATAGAGTAAGAATATCTGACGTTAAAGGGGTAAGAACCCAGAGCTAAGAGAGAGAGAGAGAGGGAGATGTTAAAAACATTACGCTGTGCCAGCAGAGATTCCTACTTCTATGCGCTGTGCATAGCTCAGCCGAGCGATCGCGTAACTTCTGCATCAATCATTGTTACAGTATCAATTGTTGTAATTGGCTGAATTTATGGCATTCTTGCTGCGTCAATGGATGGACCAATAGTGGAAGAGTATTAACCAATCAGAGGTGATTGCGATGTATCAATGATTGATGCAGAAGTTACGCGCAGGTATTACCGCTATGACGCTGTGTATATCGATCGGAACCACAGACAAGTTAGTATGTCTGTGGATCGGAACCATGGAGGTAACAAACCTCCATGGTCGGAACTAAGGGACTGTTAGTATATAAGTGATCTGTGGTCGGAACCATGAACACACCCCTCCATGCATGTGGCAGCACTGGCAGTGCTCTCAAGCGTAGTGGTTATATTCTCTTTGGTGCTCTCTTTCGGTCGGTGGTGCTCTGTGGTGGTGCTCTTTACTGGGGACTGGGGACATTACTCTATGACTGGGGACTTACAGTGCTCGCAGTGTATTTCGGACATAGAAGATATCTTACTCTGTCTACGATTTCGGAACACACACCATGACTACTGTTAGGTACTACTCTCATGTCAAAGTGTCATTTGTCAAAATAAAAAGTCATAACTTCATAGAATAATGAAGTGTGCGTTCCGTTATAAGCACTGCGAGCACTGGCAGTGCTCTTTACTGAGGACTTCCAGTGCTCTCAGTGTATTTCGGAACGCACCCGAAGACTACAGTCGTAATTCCTTCCTCCATGCATAACTTGTAAAAAAATTAGCAAAAAGAAAGAAAGTGAAGGGTTTTTTACAAAAACTACGTAACTAACAATTATAAGGGTTTTTTTTAATGATGGCAATATGATCTATGGAAAAAGTTACACTAGACAGTTTAATTCGATTTTACAAAAACAGCATAATTAGTACAGAATCACACTGTAAAAAAACACACATTTTACAAAAACTACACAACTGCGTGCAAATTTTACAAAAACGACGTATCTAACGCAGATAAGTAGTTTTTGTGAAATAATAAAACGTCAGCCATAGCTGTCAAAAATGTCGGACTACGCGCAAAGTGAGGAATTTTCTAATTCAATTTTTAAAAGAAAACGCAAAGAAAAGAAGGAAACGATTATTAAAAACAAGAAAGTAAAGGGTGAGGATGATTTTGATGATTATTTATGATAAAATATGTGAAATTGTAGGAGAGGAAGGAGAAGATATTGATATTGATAATGAAGATGTAAGTGGAGGAGAAGAATAAATAATAAGTTTATTAGACTGTATAATGGCTGCAAGTGTTTTGTATGGCAATAAACTACTTAATTATGATTAATTATATATCTTTCATTGCAAAACTTTTATTTTTACAAAAATTACATAAATGCATTTTTTTTACAAAAAGAATAGGTACTAGTACAGACTACATTTTATCATTTTATTCCATAACAGTAGGTAAAAATAATAAAAAATGTTACATATTCAATACAATATATTAACATGAATAAATGATCAAAAGTTCTAAGTTATTAAATGAAAAACATAGATTGGAGAACGTTTTTTTTATTTCCTGTAAAATTGTTGCTAAAAAGTTGTGCTGTTTTTGTAACAAACCCTTCAAGTACATCATTAAATTTTAAGAACAATTATCGCATTTTTAAAATGAGCAGGCCAGCCAGATCATACCCGGCCACTAAGTTGAATGTAATTCATCCAAACCCCAAAGCTTTTCATATAAAATCTATTGCCCATTGAAAAATAACAACTATTTACCGTTATCATATTTTGCTTGTGCGTAGTTATTATTTATTAATTTGTCTGCAATCATAGATGTATGTCGAGCTTAAGTAAGACTTAACTTTCGATATAAAACAAAATAATGCGGTGTTGTGTGCCTTTCTGCAAAAACACTTCGGACAATGTATCCACATCAGAGGCGGAGGGGAACGGCATTAGTTTTCATGGGTGAGTACACAGGGTGAGTATATTAGATTGACTCTCAAGTCGCAAGCCATATTAATTTTGCCTACGCCTACTAACTCCAGAATGTGAAAGTTGAATTATCAAAGACTGCTGGTCTGAGCAGTAATCAGTTAGTATAGATAATAGATCAGTTAGTCGCACAGCAGGTCATTGAAACACTGCCTGCAGCATGCTCGCAGCAAAGCAAGAGCTTTCAAGGAGTTATCAAAGTGTGTGTGTAAACTTGTAGTGAACTGGACCTGGTAGTAACACTGAGTAAAACATAAATCACTCTGATATAAGTTTGTTTGCTTGTGTATAACATGAGTGGTAACTTCCAGTTTCCCCAGTGAAGCGCATCTCCGTGCTGCTTGGCTCAGAGCCCTCGGCAAACAAGACTGTCACCTACCAGACTCTGCTGTGGTCTGCTCGCAGCATTTTCTCAATGATGACATTTATGAAACAGAAAGTGGCTCGAGACAGATTGGTACTGGTGCTATTCCTTCAACAGTGCAGGTAACTCATTATGTCATGTTATATATTGTTAGTAAGCAAATTCAAAGTTATCAGGCCAAGTGTGCCTGAGAAAGGAGCTAAGACATAATATATTGGATCTAAAGGTTACTTGCATACCACATCAGCATTGTATGTATTAGTAACTGGTAGTATATTTACAGGTTTGCATGATATGCCTAGACACTGACAGCAAGCTGTTTCTAATGAGTAAACACAAATTGGAAGAAGCATATGAAAAGTTAACCGGACATCCTGTAAGTTTGTTGTTAATTTATGATCTACAGTTATGTACAACAAGTACACATTGCTGAATAAAGCCATGCTAATTGAAGTTATATCCCAGAGTTGAAACTCATATGTTATCATTAATAATATAAACAGTGTTGGGACAAAAAAGGATTATTTGATAGGAATATTTGAATACTTTAATTACATTTTGTTACAGCCGCATGATCAAGGTAATTTAAAACAAACAGTTTGCATACAATGTGCTCAGACATTGATAAACTTTAGTAGATTTAGAGACAAGAGCTTGAGAGCGCGTGCACTGATGATGAACTTAGTTGAGAAATATGAATTAGTGAGTATTTAATACATTAACATGTATTCTTTCTCTGTCCATGTACTAAGTGTGTTGAATATTTAACTTTTATTACATCAGATAACAAGACAACATATAAAAAAGATAAACCGCACAAAGCACCAACTAAAGAGTAATATGGTGTTGACAACGCTAGGACCTGACCACTGTGACTTACACATACTGGAACACCCCTCAGAAGACAAACAGACAGAAGTAGAGGAAACTTATCAGAGAAGTGTAGTGAAAACTGAAGGAAGTGATGACTCTATGTCGGTTGATGGAGACATGCAAGTGATATATGAAGATGACAATAATATCAATGATTTTGCTGAAGATCCATTAAAATACGAAAGTGCTCCCTCCCTTTGTTTGGAGGAATTTGTCAATGAACAAGCGCACGTGCAACATATGAGCATGCATCTCCAGGTGAGATAGTTTTCCACTGTTGAACAATTTCATGAACTTGTTAGTTCATACTACAGCTTATATAGTTGTAGAGGAGCTCATTCTTTATTTTTATCATTCCGTTTTCTTTGTAGAGAGTATTTTTAAAGATTAATTATTACCAATACTCAGTAAAGTAGTTTACCTCCTAGCTAAGCAACATTATTTTCAAATAAATTTAAAACCCTATAAAACTAAAGAATACACGAGAATTAATAGACAGAAAAGATGGTCGATGCCAAAAGTGTAACTATTATAGTAAAAATTAAACTGCTATTTAGTACCCAAAATTGACAATAACATGGAATGGCTGAGAGAGGAAAATAAAGTCAGCGAAGGAGTCCTTAAGATGAAGTTAAAGGAACACTTACTTGGGGACTCCTTTTCTTACTACATACTGTTTTTGAAGTGAAACTTCTTAAGAATCATTGTGATTTGAACATTCAAAAAAACAAAAAAGCGACACCAAAAAGAGTCAAACATATATAGGATTTAGCCTGCGAGCTAATGAGATACAATTCAAGTTTATCTCATTCTCTCGTACGCTACTTTTCTGCTGTGTGTGAATTGCAGACGCACACTTTTTTAATTTTATAATTAGTTTGTTGCATGTACGGCTTTAGCAATAACTATAATCCATAAATCCATTCCTAATCTATTCATTGTATTTTTAATTTATTTTTCGTTATTACTTAAAAAGTTAAAGTAGTAGTAAAAGGCAGCTTAAGTTTTTTTTTTTTTTTATCCACTACAAGTTAGCCCTTGACTGCGATCTCACCTGATGGTAAGTGATGATGCAGTCTAAGATGGTAGCGGGCTTAACCTGTTAGGGGCATGGCTGTTTTTGTTAAACCCATACCCCTATTCGGTTTCTACACGGCATCGTACCGGAACGCTAAATCGCTTGGCGGCACGTCTTTGCCGGTAGGGTGGTAACTGGCCACGGCCGAAGCCTCCCACCAGGCCAGACCAGGGAAATTCAGAAATTATAAATTTCCAAACCCTGCCGGGGATCGAACCCGGGACCTCCGCACGTTAAGGCAACAGCGCTCAACACTGCGCCACGGAGGTCGTCAAGTTTATAGTGATACTAGTGCTAATTATTAGATGCATTTAACTTTATTAGTTTTAAGGGCGCCGACTCGCCAACAAACTGGCCCACCTGTTTGGCGAGATTTAATTATTGTACCACATTTTTGCATCTTTTTTGGTAAATAAATTAAAATAAAAAACTGTCTATATAAGGACCGAAATGTTATTAATTTGTTTTGTGTTTGGCAGAACGGTGACGGTGACGGTGTATGTGACACGTCACAAGTATGCAAGCCTCATACAGCTGTGAGCTCTAGCTCTTCACACTCTTCACTCATCACTGAGAACAAGTCAGTATACCTGCCAGTACCAATAACGCTTAGTTTAAGTTACTAGTATCACGATATCCTCCTATATTGCAGAATATAGAGTATATTGTCTAACTATTTATTTTACTTTTGACATAAGCTGCCAGAAGTTTCATAATTATTGACAGGCAACCGTCGCTTCAATATTGTATTTTACAATAGTGAAGCGACGTGCCCTTTTATCCGACATTTCGTAAGTCATATACTCATCTAGTAATTAACAGTACGAATTTCCTTACAAAATAGTCACAAAGCTGCAACACAAGCTCTCTTGATTGTCTTCCACCACCACACCATCTTACGCGATGGATGGTTTCTATGACTTGACTGATTCATGGACATTTAGTACTGTTTTACATAAATGATTTATTTTAAAACATACTTTAATATACGCTTGGGTATGTTTAACTAAAAAATGTTGAGCAAAGATAAATATCTATGTGTCAAATTGATTAAAACTTCTTCATAAAAATAGTCGATTGTTATCAAAAATAGAATCCGTAAACCATTAGAACATCATGGACTCGAGCTGCCAAAAGTAAAATAAATGATTGGACATAGTGGCTAGTGGCTCCCCAGTACACTCTAGATACATTCTGATATATTTCACAGGCAGGCAGACCCCAGCCCTTCCGCGCGCGCGGCTCAGACCTCAGGTGAGATATTGTGGCTAATTCTGTATAATACAAACTCTAAACTAATTCATTATACTACTTTAGCTTCTATTTATATTTTAGGAATAACTATATGATTTATTCTTATTATGTAGCTGTAATTAATAATGATGTGTGGTACTGTGTTGTGATTAAATTATTGTTAAATTGCATCACGTAGGTAATAATAAACAGAATAATATTATGCTGTGAATAGCTAATGATTGCACGCCATGTTTGGTAGTACACTGTTTCCAAAAATATTGTAAGAACTCTTCACGTGTATTTATGCAATGAAGAAATATCTTATCTTATCTAAACTACTCGTAAAATGGCAGCTTTAAATCTAGTTCTGTCCCTTTCCGTAGGGAGTATTATGAAAGGGTTAGCAATAATTGTAATGCTCTAATTTTAGTTTAGTTTAGATATTGTGCACTACAGTGTCAGCCCCATTGTGTTGCTTAGCATTTTAAATTAAACACTTTTATCAACAAAAACCAACTTAAATTGTCAAAACGTTTGGTTACAGTTGCTCCTCTGTCCACGAGTCTTCCAATAAAAACCGAAATAGAAGTTCCCCCAACTGAAGAAGCCGATACAAACATCAGTTGCCGATACAAAATACTACATTGTTTTGTCAAATTATATGATGTTATGAAAGTTGTTTCAAGACAAGACGAGTCACTGATGAAGGCACAAAATGCTGTTAGGTCTTCTGTTACTGATACAGATACTGTAAAAGAATTTGTATCTCAATCTTTGAATCAAAGTGTAACTGATTGTTTTAATAATATAGTTAATTTACAATGTAATAATTCAACACAAAGTATTACACATTCTGAGAAAATATCATTCATTTGTGACATTTGTCGAAAATTGTTTAAACGAAAAGGTCTCTTGGTTAAACACATGAAGACTCACAGTATTATAAAACATTTCTCCTGTGCGTTATGTGAATATAAATGTACACAAAATAGTAATTTAATTTTGCACATGAGGACTCACACAGGTGATAAGCCGTATTCATGCAAGATATGCGAATACAAATGTGCATTTAAAAGTAGTTTAGTTACGCACATGAGAACTCACACTGGTGAAAAGCCGTTTATTTGTAAGATTTGCAATCACAAATTTGCACAAAATATTCATTTAGTTACGCACATGAGAACTTACACTGGTGAAAAGCCGTATTCATGCAAGATATGCGAATACAAATTTGCAGTTAAAAGTAGTTTAGTTACGCACATGAGAACTCACACTGGTGAAAAGCCGTTTATTTGTAAGATTTGCAATTACAAATTTGCACAAAATCGTAGTTTAGTGATGCACATGAGAACTCACACAGGTGATAAGCCGTATTCATGCAAGATATGCGAATACAAATGTGCATTTAAAAGTAGTTTAGTTACGCACATGAGAACTCACACTGGTGAAAAGCCGTTTATTTGTAAGATTTGCAATCACAAATTTGCACAAAATATTCATTTAGTGAGGCACATGAGAACTCACACTGGTGAAAAGCCGTATTCATGCAAGATATGCGAATACAAATTTGCAGTTAAAAGTAGTTTAGTTACGCACATGAAAACTCACACTGGTGAAAAGCCGTTTATTTGTAAGATTTGCAATTACAAATTTGCACAAAATGGTGATTTAGTGAGGCACATGAGAACTCACACTGGTGAAAAGCCGTATTCATGCAAGATATGCGAATACAAATTTGCAGTTAAAAGTGGTTTAGTTACGCACATGAGAACTCACACTGGTGAAAAGCCGTTTATTTGTAAGATTTGCAATGACCAATTTGCACAAAATGGTAATTTAGTGACGCATATGAGAACTCACACTGGTGAAAAGCCATTTATTTGTAAGATTTGCAATGACCAATTTGCACGAAATGGTAATTTAGTGACGCATATGAAAACTCACACTGGTGAAAAGCCATATTCATGCAAGATATGCGAATACAAATGTGCAGATAAAAAGAGTTTAGTTGGGCACATGAGAACTCACACTGGTGGGTGAAAAGCCATTTATTTGTTAGATTTGCAATTACAAATTTGCACAAAATAGTGATTTAGTGAGGCACATGAGAACTCACACTGGTGAAAAGTCGTATTCATGCAAGATATGCGAATACAAATGTGCAGTTAAAAGTAGTTTAGTTACGCACATGAGAACTCACACGGGTGAAAAGCCATTTTTATGTAAGATATGCGAATACAAATGTGCAGATAAAAGTAGTTTAGTTACGCACATGAGGACTCACACTGGTGAAAAGCCGTTTACTTGTTAGATTTGTAATTACAAATGTTCACGTAATAGTCAGTTAGTGAAACACACGAGAACTCACTGATAAGGCGCTCAAGCTTCTAACACACACACTGATAATATGTTCCAATTTCCATTAAATAAAAGTAAAGGCCTCGCAAGTCAACTTATGTTGAAGCGGACACTGACTCCGCGTCATTGCAATATGAGCTGTATTGACCAGCACTAATGCAGTGTTCATATGGCACTCCTGTTGTCGTTTCCTCATGACGGAGGGTCGCGACCCTCTATGTCCGCTCTCTTGTTAGGGCTCGCCAGGCAGCACGATCCTGTGCCTTCTAAAGAGAGGCTTGCATGTTGCTGCAGGTGACTATAACCATACTGACCGTCTCGTTCCTCTACTTCTCTTTCCATCCACGCCGGTTGTTATTAGGCGTTCAAGGTTCTCAGGCATGCTCCTTGCCGCGCGGCCGAGAAATGGCAGTTGTGTGTTGTTGATATGGCACTGCTGAAAGCTAGGCATGTGCATAGCCAACAGACGCTAGGCGGCTTGCCTGATCTTAAGTGAACTACGAAATGATGACCGTCCAAGTAGAAGTACTAGCGACTGGCATGGAACCCTACCTCGTGAGAGTTCTGTTTATAAGCACTATAGTCGTAAATGTATAGAGGGCTGAATCATGACACAAAGTATAAATTGGGTGCGTTTCTATTAGGAACTTATAAAAATTTTTAATTGTCGATGTTTAATTTTTCGGCAAGATCTATATATTTTAGACTAAGCTCTCTTCGAGTAACGTAGTCTACGTCTTGTTTGTAGGTATTACTAATACTTTACGACGTATGCTGCTTGAAATAAATGTATTTTTTAAATTGTTTGTTTAATTTTTACGCAGTTCAACGTCTATGTTCCTCTTTTTTCGAATTGGCTTTTATTTCAGCTTACCTACTACTTTTACAGCTGAATTGCATTACAATCTAGTCGCATTTGTTCCGAAGTGAATCGTTCTTTATTGTATCGTAAATCACCCAAGGACATCAAGGATGATAACTACCTATCATAATATTATCGTATTCAAACTGAGCTTTTGACAAACAACGTTACTACCATTTTAAAGTAAAATATGGTGATTCTTGGGGTTGGTGGTCAATCTTGGGTCGGCATACTTAAGAAATGGTTTTTTTTTAATCCACTACAGTTTAGCTCTTGACTGCGATTTAACCTGATGGTAAGTGATGATGCAGTTTAAGATGGTAGCGGGCTAACCTGTTAGGGGCACGGCAGTTACATTAAACCCATATCTACCCCTATTCGGTTTCTACACGGCATCGTACCGGAACGCTAAATCGCTTGGCGGCACGTCTTCGACGGTAGGGTGGTACCTAGCCACGGCCGAAGCCTTCCACCAGGCCAGACCAGGGAAAATTCAGAAACTATATAGATTCTCAAATTGACCCTGCCGGGGATCGAACCCGGGACCTCCGTACGTTAACAGCGCTACACACTGCGCCACGGTAGTCGTCAAATGGTTAGGTTAGGTTAGGCTATATCAAGAAATGAATTTTTCTGACAAGAAATTCTCAATATACTTACTATCCCGGAGTTAGGACGTTGGTGGTGTTTCACCCCCGTGCCTCAGGGAGCACGTTAAGCCGTCAGCCCTGCGCCTGAACTCTCACCGGTTGTGTCGGATTTTCCGTCCCATCGGACTATGAGAGTACAAAGGAACAGAGAGTGCACTGCACCTGTGTATGCGCACGCACTAGTGCACTATAATATATCTCCCGAACAGATGGCTAATCTAATCTCTCTGGAGATAGGCAGCAGTGGCCGAAATTAGGTCGGAAGGACATTATTATTTCTTTGTACTACAATTCTTCCAGATTTCTTATTCTATTGGTAATACCATAGAGTAAGAATATCTGACGCATAAAGGGGTAAGAACCCAGAGCTAAGAGAGAGAGAGGGAGATGTTAAAAACATTACGCTGAGCCGTAGACAGAGCAGAGATTCCTACTTCTATGCGCTGTGCATATCGATCGGAACCACAGACAAGTTTGTATGTCTGTGGATCGGAACCATGGAGGTAACAAACCTCCATGGTCGGAACCACAGAGTTATAAAGAGAAGCAGAGGCAAGATAACGTACAAAATAGCGTGGCAATTACAAACACACGAAAACATTACGCTCACATACACAAAACTCAGGGCCGAACCTTGTTGCTGCATAAAACATTATATTAATATGTAGGGTTAGGTTGCGTGAAAAAAATTGACCTAAAGACACCTATCATTTGGAAGCTATAATTTGTAAGGTTTTTAATAATAATTATTATTGGTACTTTTATAATTTCCTCATCACAAGCGATCACAACTGCAATATAGTAACACTAGTAATGGTAATCATCACCACGTGCGGGACCCTAGTCAATGTGGTGAATATAGATGTGAGCTCCGCGCTGCGTGTGATATCGTCACCGTCGCGCGCGGAGTTATAACTCCTGTTACAACTCAAATCCTGAGGACTCCGTCAGTATCATGGCCAGTGGTTCTCGCGTCGTTCTCGCTCTGCGTCGACGCGCAGGTGATGGGGATATTATTTAGAAGAACAGTACCAACGGATATCGTGTAAATACCGCCAGATTTTAGCTCAAAGTTCCTATTGACAATAATTTCTTGGCAGTAAGCCAAATAAATGTTGTTAAACAATCGAATCGAATCGTTATTCCAAAAAGAGGTTAAATAAAAAATTACAACAGGTGTTTTTAAACTCATATGTTTTTTATTCAAATAAACTTTACAATTAGTGCTTTAGAATCTGTATTGAGGTTTTCAATAAAAATTAATGAAATTCGTCCACCTAATGGAAGATAAGGTAAATTGGTACCTACTTAGTATAAGACCTCAACTAACTTTTCTTTGAAAATGGTCGGTATTGCACCAGGAGATAGAATTGTACGGAATACATTACGTTCTATTAGATTATCTGTAAAATGCTTGGAGCATATAGCACTCCATGAGTTGGTCTGCCAGTCTTTTCTATTAATATTTTTATGCATAGGTCTCTCAGGTACATATTCATCCTTTGGAAACCTGAAATTAAAAGTCGAAGTTATATACTTAAAATAAAAGAGTCGTCGAGTCCGGCCCTGTAATTTGTTAAAGTTCTCAAAATGTCAAAAAGGTTATTCAACAACTTAAAGCATGTATTTCTACAGAAAACCATAATATTATAGTTTTAATATATGCATGGCTACATATTTCGTCATAACAACTATAAAATATTAGATATCTTAGCCTTGATACGATGCGATACGAAAACATTCCAAAGCTACATGATAGCATGAATTTTACTTACCGATGGAACGTTACTTCTGGGGTTTTCCTGTACGAAGCGTTGTAACACAGGGGGACACAACACTTCACCATTTTATTTCAGTAAATATTCATATAAATCTCCAAATTTCACAAAAAACTTATGACAACCAAGACAACACAATGTAAACAAACGCCATAGGTCTCATAGATGTCTTATAATGACTGCCACGCATTGAATTTTTGTCAATGTTTGCGTTGGTGTAGCACAGTGTTGCAGCAAATTAATACATACACATTTTTGCTTGGAGAGAAACGGTCACACTCAGTCACACTGATTCACATACACTTGTCTATGTGGGTGTGAAATTTATGTTGTCTGTGGTCGGAACAAAGGGACTGTTAGTATATGAGTGATCTGTGGTCGGAACCATGAACACGAACACACCAGTCGTAATTCATTCCTTGTACACAACGTTGTACACACCCCTCCATGCATGGAGGAAGGAATTACGACTGTTGTGTTCGTGTTCATGGTTCCGACCACAGATCACTCATATACTAACAGTCCCTTTGTTCCGACCACAGACAACATAAATTTCACACCCACATAGACAAGTGTATGTGAATCAGTGTGACTGAGTGTGACCGTTTCTCTCCAAGCAAAAATGTGTATGTATTAATTAATTTTTTTTTTTTTAAGTCTTCATTATTCTATGCCTCCATGTTACTACTCTCATGTCAAAAGTGTCATTATTGTCAAAATAAAAATCTAAAAACTAAAAAAGTCATATCTTGTCAAAAAATTTGCAAAAAATTAGCAAAAAGGAAGTCATTAAATTTTTAGGACAAAATCGCATTTTTAATAATTATTATGAGCAGGCCAGCCAGATTACTTAATACTCAACTTAGTTTAGCACTAAGGCCTAAACTAAGTTGAATGTAATTCATCCAAACCCCAAAGCTTTTCATATAAAATCTATTACCCATTGAAAAATAACAACTATTTACCGATAACATTAATTGCTTGTGCGTAGTTATTATTTATTAATTTGTCTGCAATCATAGATTTAAATGTCGAGCTTGAGAATTAATTTTCGATATTTAAAAACAAAATAATGCGCTGTTGTGTGCCTTGCTGCAAAAACACTTCGGACAATGTGTCCACATCAGAGGCGGAGGGGAAGGGCATTAGTTTTCATGGGTGAGTACCTATATTAGATTGACTGTCAAGTCGCAAGCCAGTCGTTTTGGCTGGGCTTTAGTATAGTCGCCGCGAGGGGGGGGGGGGGGGGGGGGGGAACCTAATAGTTTTCGAGATATTAATTTTTTTTAATTTTAAGGTTAGGTTCTCATGAAAAATACACTAATATAATATTATAAATGCGAAAGTGTGTCTGTCTGTCTGTCTGTCCATCTGTCTGTCTGCTACGCTTTTACGGCCCATCTGCTCAACCGATTTTGATGAAATTTGGTACAGGGGTAGATTGTATCCCGGGGAAGGACATAGGCTACTTTTTATCCCGGATAAAAAAATCTTAATCCTCGCGGATGAAATCGCGGGAATCATCTAGTACACTAATACATGTTTGCTTTCACTATGTTATTTTACTTAAGTTTGGTATGTTAACCCCATAAGAACCTAAGTACCCGGCCTGCGGCCGGGCACTACCTAAATATTCATGTTCTAACTTAACCTAACCTAAACTTTTGACACTTAAGTATTAAACCGCTCTGGTCCTGAATTTTCAAAAAATTATTTCTTGAAAAGTATTAGTTTCTGACATAAAATACTTAAAAGGCTTACCACATCAAGGTCTTTGTGTAAAAAAAAATATGAATGTCCAACTCCGCGGCGACTAAACTATAGCTGAGCCCTCCAGAATGTTCAAAGTTGAATTATCAAAGACTGCTGGTCTGAGCAGTAATCAGTTAGTATACCTAATTAGATCAGTTAGTCGCACTGCAGGTCATTGAAACACTGCCTGCAGCATGCTTGCAGCACAGCCAGAGCTTTCAAGGAGTACCTAATCAAAGTGTGTGTGTAAACTTGTAGTGTAACTGGACCTGGTAGTTACACTGAGTAAAACATAAATCACTCTGATATAAGTTTGTTTGCTTGTGTATAACATGAGTGGTAACTTCCAGTTTCCCCAGTGAAGCGCATCTCTATGCCGCTTGGCTCAGAGCCCTCGGCAAACAAGACAGTCGCCTACCAGACTCTGCTGTGGTCTGCTCGCAGCATTTTCTCAATGATGACATTTATGAAACAGAAAGTGGTTCGAGACAGATTGGTACTGGTGCTATTCCTTCAACAGTGCAGGTAACTCATTATGTCATGTTATATATTGTTAGTAAGCAAATTCAAACTTATCAGGTCAAGTGTGCCTGAGAAAGGAGCTAAGACATAATATATTGGATCTAAAGGTTACTTGCATACCACATTGCAGCATTGTATGTATTAGTAACTGGTAGTATATTTACAGGTTTGCATGATATGCCTAGACACTGACAGCAAGCTGTTTCTAATGAGTAAACACAAATTGGAAGAAGCATATGAAAAGTTAACTGGACATCCTGTAAGTTGTTAATATATGATCTACAGTTATGTACAGTCGACGTCAAAATTGCATATAGAATAAGCAAATAAGTTGCTTTGCATGCGGTCGGACACCCACACACTTGCAGTAGTATAATATAAGTCGTTCAGCTTGTAGGTATTGTAATAGCCGAGTAATATCGATAATTTCACAGCCCAAGTAAGTGAGCTCAATGGCGAGGTGTGGAACTACTTGGATTGCACACCGCAACTGTTGCTGGTTCGAATCTCGACCACGTGTAAGTTTTTTTTACTTTTTTAATTTGATGACTGATATTTTTATACCAGCAATAGCATATGCGGGTAGTTTAAAAAATCTCTGAACAGATATGGCCACTGAGTACTGACGGAGACGGAAGATTTGACACTCGTTAGTCGTTATTAGCAAATACTACAAAATTATTATAATTTACTAAGTTTTGCTGTTTCTTATCTTCAACAATAATGCAGGCTTATATTAATATGCAGAAGAGGATGCATATTATTGAGCTAAATAATATCGGATACAATATACTAAGCTCAAATTTGCAATGAAACTGGTTTCACTGTGAGTATTGTTTTTATTGTTAAAAAATGTGTGTTCATAAACTTAGGATTAGTTACATAACGTTTTATTAGTAAAATATCTAGACAAGATACTTAGTAGTTTCAAAAGTGTTTATTTTAATCTCGCTGTTTGGTTTTTAGTGGACAACCAAGTGTTGGGTGTCGCATCCTGACGAAGAGAGTAATGCTTCACAACGAAGACATAATATTATAGATGAACAATATGAGAACAATATCTGCATACCAACTGTCGAGTTCGCGAACATGTTCGATACTTAAACACCAGCGCCAAATCTGCATATTATAACACATGGAAGTGATGTCCAGCTGTTGATGTGCCACAACTATCATTTGTGCATGATAATTGTTGTCCTGTGCATCGATCACATATAGTGCGTAATTGGTTTAATCAAAACCCAGACAACAGTTATTCCCTGGCCAGTAAGATCACCAAACTTAAATCATAGAGAATATTATGAGGTTTGATGGTGCAAAGGTGGGTTATGTGAAATGAAAAGACTGCAGAGGAAACGGAGGCTCACTGTATGGAATTATGGGAGAATATATTTAGAATAACGGATATCTATCCTAATATTACAAACGGATTCACCCGGCGGCGCTTGCTTGATGTTATTGAAAAAAGTGGAGGTTTTATTGAATAGTAATACTTTTAAAGCTATATAAAATTTAATTTTTAAGGCTTTAAATATGAAACATAACGTTTATTCTTTTCCTAACTTGTAATAATTATTATTAGTATATCTTATCAAAATTAACAGACAAAAAAGCAGCGCCGCCCTTTGCTTACTAGATTTTTAAGGTTTAGCTTCAATTTTCTTTTCTTTATGAAAACGATTACTTAAGCTATAACCTTAAAAAATGATAGAAAAAGTAGCTGAAGTTATTTATTACTTTTGAGAAAATGTAACATGATAACAATGAAAATAAATTAAAATAAAGTCGATTATCTAATAAAAAGTGTTTCTTCCAATTTATTTTGCTTGTTTTATTACTTATTGACTCATAATAAGCAATAATTGACACCACTAACATAGTTATAGCTTTCCTCCCAAAATAACTAACTTTGTCCTTAAGTATTATCTTGTTATAATTAATGTTTGCGTTTATAAATGGAAATAAAGATATATTATAATAAAGAATAACAAACAGACACAAAACACATAAACAAAACATAAATTTTGTTTGTATTCAAAACAAAATAAAAACTGCTGTAAGAGATTCGAACCTAGGTCATATGATGCGTCGTAACTCGTATACCAACTATATTATCACGACACTGGGAGTGCTTACTGTAAAGTGATGAAATAAACAATCAGAATAGACAAGGTGATTGAATAGGAATATTTAGAACCTAATGCTAATGACATAAGGTTGATATTGTTGACAGTTTATGGTAATGCAGGTAGTATTGAACTGAAATCGTTTGAACCTTACGTTGTTGATTTAAGGTTGATAATATTATTGACAGTTTATGTTTATCAGTGTGAGTGAGCACGTCGTGAGTTATTCACAGCATTGCTTGCAAGCGGTTTTAGCCTTAGAGCTATGTATGGACTTTTGCAGTCGACTGTACAACAATTACACATTCATACTAATATACTATAATGTGAAAGTGTGTCTGTCTGTTTGCCTGCTACGCTTTCACGGCCCATCTGTTCAACTGTTTTTGATGAAATTTTATATGGGGATAGTTTGTATCCAGGGAAATTAAAGAATTCCCATGGGAGTCAAAACATTTTATTCCATGCAGACGAAGTCGCGGGAATCATCTAGTATGGAATAAAGCCATGCTTAATGAAGTTATATCCCAGAGTTCAAACTACTTCTTGAATCTCATACGCTATCAATAAAATGTAAACAGTGTTGGAACAAAAAAGGATTATTTGATAGGAATGTTTGAATACTTTAATTACATTTTGTTACAGCCGCATGATCAAGGAAATTTAAAACAAACAGTTTGCATACAATGTGCTCAGACATTGATAAACTTTAGTAGATTTAGAGACAAGAGCTTGAGAGCGCGTGCACTGATGATGAACTTAGTTGAGAAACAAGAATTAGTGAGTATTTAATACATTTACATGTATTCTTTCTCTGTCCATGTACTAAGTGTGTTGAATATTTAATTTGTGTTTCATCAGATAACAAGACAACATATAAAAAAGATAAACCGCACAAAGCACCAACTAAAGAGTAATATGGTGTTGACAACGCTAGGACCTGACCACTGTGACTTACACATACTGGAACACCCCTCAGAAGGCAAACAGACAGAATTAGAGGAAACTCATCACAGAGGTGTAGTGAAAACTGAAGGAAGTGATGACTCTATGTCGGTTGATGGAGACATGCAAGTGATATTGTATGAAGATGACAATAATATCAATGATTTTGCTGAAGATCCATTGAAATACGAAAGTGCTCCCTCCCTTTGTTTGGAGGAATTTGTCAATGAACAAGCGCACATGCAACATATGAGCATGCATCTCCAGGTGAGATAGTTTTCCACTGTTGAACAGTTTCATCAACTTGTTAGTTCATACTATAGCTTATATTATAACATAGTTCTGGAGCTCTTTCAGAGTCTTCACGGACAGAAATGTTATTAATTTGTTTTGTGTTTGGCAGAATGGTGATGGTGTATGTGACACATCAGAAGTATGCAAGCCTCATACAGCTGTGAGCTCTAGCTCTTCTCACTCTTCACTCATCACTGAGAACAAGTCAGTATACCTGCCAGTACCAATTATGTTTAGTTCAAGTTGCAGTTACGTTAATAATGATACCCTTTCCTCCTCTCTAACCTGCTATATGCAGTACAGCTACACTGACTAGTGGCTCCCCAGTACACTCTAGATACATTCTGATATATTTCACAGGCAGGCAGACCCCAGCCCTTCCGCGCGCGCGGCTCAGACCTCAGGTGAGATACTGCGATACTTAGCATTTTAAATTAAACACTTTTATCAACAAAAACCAACTTAAATAGTCAAAATGTTTGGTTACAGTTGCTCCTCTGTCCACGAGTCTTGCAATAAAAAACGAAATAGAAGTTCCCCCAACTGGCGAAGCCGATACAAACATCAGTTGCCGATACAAAATACTACATTGTTTTGTCAAATTATATGACGTTATGAAAGTTGTTCCAAGACAAGACGGATCCCTGATGAAGGCACAAAATGCTGTTAGGTCTTCTATTACTGATACAGATACTGTAAAAGAGTTTGTATCTAAATCGTTACAAAGTGAAATCGATTGTTTAAATAATATAGTTAGTATACAATGTAATAATTCAACACAAAGTACACATTCGGAGAAAATATCGTTCATTTGTGACATTTGTCGTAAAATATTTAAACGAAAAAGTCTCTTGGTTAAACACATGAAGATTCACAGTATTATAAAACGTTTTTCCTGTGCCTTATGTGAATATAAATGTACACGAAATCGAGATTTTATATTGCACATGAGGACTCACACGGGTGCAAAGCCATTTATTTGTAAGATTTGCAATTACAAATTTGCCCAAAATAGTGCATTAGTGAGGCACATGAGAACTCACACTGGTGAAAAGCCGTATTCATGCAAGATATGCGAATACAAATTTGCCCGAAATAGTTATTTAGTAACGCACATGAGAACTCACACTGGTGAAAAGCCGTATTCATGCAAGATATGCGATAACAAATTTGGCCGAAATAGTCATTTAGTGAGGCACATGAGAACTCACACTGGTGAAAAGCCGTTTTCATGCAAGATATGCGATAACAAATTTGGCCGAAATAGTCATTTAGTGAGGCACATGAGAACTCACACTGGTGAAAAGCCGTTTTCATGCAAGATATGCGAATACAAATTTGCAGTTAAAAGTAGTTTAGTTACGCATATGAGAATTCACACGGGTGAAAAGCCATTTTTATGTAAGATATGCCATAGCAAATTTTCCCATCATGGTGTTTTAGTGAAGCACATGAGAACTCACACTGGTGAAAAGCCGTATTCATGCAAGATATGCGAATACAAATTTGCCCGAAATAGTTATTTAGTAACGCACATGAGAACTCACACTGGTGAAAAGCCGTATTCATGCAAGATATGCGATAATAAATTTTCCCGAAATAGTTATTTAGTAACGCACATCAGAACTCACACTGGTGAAAAGCCGTATTCATGCAAGATATGCGAATACAAATGTGCAAGTAAAAGTAGTTTAGTGTGGCACATGACAACTCACACTGGTGAAAAGCCGTATTCATGCAAGATATGCGATAACAAATTTGCCCGAAATAGTCGTTTAGTGAAGCACATGAGAACTCACACTGGTGAAAAGTCGTATTCATGCAAGATATGCGATAACAAATTTGCCCAAAATAGTCATTTAGTGAAGCACATGCAAACTCACACTGGTGAAAAGCCGTATTCATGCAAGATATGCGATAACAAATTTGCCCAAAATAGTCATTTAGTGAAGCACATGCGAACTCACACTGGTGAAAAGCCGTATTCATGCAAGATATGCGATAACAAATTTGCACAAAATGGTGATTTAGTGAGGCACATGCGAACTCACACTGGTGAAAAGCCGTATTCATGCAAGAAATGCGATAACAAATTTGCCCGAAATAGTTATTTAGTAACGCACATGAGAACCCACACTGGTGAAAAGCCGTATTCATGCAAGATGTGCAAATACAAATGTGCAGTTAAAAGTAATTTAGTTACGCACATGAGAACTCACACTGGTGAAAAGCCGTATTCATGCAAGATATGCGAATACAAATGTGCAGATAAAAGCAGTTTAGTTACGCACATGAGAACTCACACTGGTGAAAAGCCGTATTCATGCAAGATATGCGAATACAAATGTGCAGCTAAAAATAGTTTAATGTGGCACATTAGAACTCACACTGGTGAAAAGCCATTTTTATGTAATATATGCGATAACAAATTTGCTACAAATAGTGCTTTAGTGAGGCACATGAGAACTCACTGATAAGGCGCTCAAGCTTCTAACACGCACACTGGCAATATGTTCTAATTTCCATAATGTAAAGGTAAAGGCCTCACAAGTAAACAAGCGGACACTGGCTCCATTTCAATATGAGCTGTATTGACCAGCAGTAATGCAGTGCTCATATGGCACTCCTGGCTGTCGTTTCCTCATGACGGAGGGTCGCGACCCTCTATGTCCGCTCTCTTGTTAGGGCTCGCCAGGCAGCACGATCCTGTGCCTTCTAAAGAGAGGCTTGCATGTTGCTGCAGGTGACTATAACCATACTGACCGTCTCGTTCCTCTACTTCTCTTTCCATCCACGCCGGTTGTTATTAGGCGTTCAAGGTTCTCAGGCATGCTCCTTGCCGCGCGGCCGAGAAATGGCAGTTGTGTGTTGTTGATATGGCACTGCTGAAAGCTAGGCATGTGCATAGCCAACAGACGCTAGGCGGCTTGCCTGATCTTAAGTGAACTACGAAATGACGACCGTCCAAGTAGAAGTACTAGCGACCAGCATGGAACCCTACCTCGTGAGAGTTCTGTAACTTACGAAAAATTGTAATTTAATTTAATGTTTAATTTTTCCGCAAGATCTTTTATTTAATGATTTTAATAGTTAGGCTATGTTATCTTCGAGTGACGTATGCTGCTTGAAATAAATGTATTTTTTAAATTGTTAGTTTAATTTTTACACAGTTCAACCTCGATGTTCCTTTTTTTCGAATTGGCTTTTATTTCAGCTTACCTACTAAGTACATGACTTTTTTTTTTTTTTAAATCTTTATTTATTTGGGACTATTGTCCACACGGACACGCCAGCCCCATCGTAACCTAAATTACTATTTAAAAAAAAAAAATTACTTAATCAAACTATCATTAATATACAATAATTGGTCAGGTATTACTCCCTATGCAGAAATATTTCAACTACCGATTTAAAAACTTCTGTCGATGGTAGGCTGAGAAGGCTTGTAAAACTACCTACGTCATATTTATTCAAACGATATTTCTGCATAAGGAGCTCCCTCTGCGCGCTATACTTGCTACATTCGACTAGGACGTGCTGGACATCGTCTATCTTTAAACAAATATCACAATTAGCAGACTCCACTTTTTTCATTAAAAATGCAAATTTCTTAGAAGGATAATGCCCAGAACGCAACCTATGAGCTACTACTATATATTTCCTACTAAGCCTAATATTATCAAACCAAGGGAAACGAGGAGGCTGACATTGGACGGTCTTATACCAAATTCCCTTTTCTCTACTTCTTAAATCAAAATATTCCTTAAATTTATCACAACATTCAATTTTAAAACTATTCAAGATTTCTGTAAAATACGGTACAATTGTTGACTGGATTCCTACAGTTATTGCTAATTTTGCTAATTTATCAGCCTCCTGGTTTCCTCTTAGACCTTTAAGAGACGGAACCCACTGCAACCTCAGATTTATATGACTCAAATCATACAATTGTCCCAAGATTTCGAAAGCTATCGGTAGACCTCTGCTATAACCAGAGGCACATCGAGCTATGTGCTGCAAGGCACTTTTGCTATCTGAAAAGATAACAAAATTCTGCCCGCCTAGGCTAGAAATGTACTTGAGAGCCTCTGAGATTGCAACGAGCTCCATCGTCATAATACAAATTTGTTCATTTGTTTTAAACATAGCGGATTTTCTTTCATAATGCCAAAAAGCTGCTCCCAGACCTATCCGATTTTTCGATCCGTCTGTAGGTATATATGTGTGCCCAACCCTTATATTTTTCGTGCAGTTCATTTATTACTAAGTATTTTAAACAGACAGGTTCAATTTCTTTTTTTGCTACCACTAGGCAATCTAAATTCGCTCTAATTATAGCATTCACATTAATGTAAGACACCCAAATACTAACTTGGTACATTTGTAGTAAATCAGTGGAATAAAAATTACGTTGTTTGCATTCATTATAAGTGGTTAACAATAATGGCTTCTTTTTAGATTCCCAATATGTCTCGTGAGAGCTTGAGCCAAGATCATTTAATACACTAACAGTTATATTATTTGACCAGGTCATATTTTTAACTACATATTTATACGCAAGATATAAACGTCTTAAAAACAATGGTTGGATGCACACCTCACTTTCCATAACGTGGATAGGAGTACTTTTAATAAATCCACCAATGATTCGAAGGGCTTGATTCTGAACTCGATCGAGTTTAACTAAATGTGTCTTAGCACTTACATCATACAGGAAACTCCCATAATCCAATCTACTTCTAATTAAAGATATATAAAGATTCCGCAAGTGCTTAGGGTGTATACCCCAACCAGGACCCGCCAACACTTTGAACAAATTTAAAAATCTGTGTATATTTTCAACTAGCTCTTTATTGTGTCTACTCCATCGTAACGATCTATCTAACCATAAACCTAAATATTTAATATGTTCATCTGTACATGTCATATTGGTATTGTTAATAATCAACTTTATCTGCTTTCTTCTGTAGGTAATACCTACAGAAGAAAGCAGATAAAGTTGATTATACTAAAATAGGTATTTTCAATAGAGGATACCTACTAGGTATCCTCTATTGAAAATACCTATTTTAGTTTTACTTGTCGATAACTGAAGACCAATTCCATCCAAACTTGTAACCATAGAACTTAAGGCTTCTTGCAAGTTCTTTTCACAAATGTTTAAGTCTTTATGACGAAGATACAATACAAAGTCATCTGCATATTGCGAGACACAAACATTTTTAATTTGATGACAAATCATGTGAGTTGTTATATTAAAAAGTAAAGGAGACAAGGGATCTCCTTGAGCAAGTCCTCTATTTGCATGTCTTACTTCTAACTGATTATCATTCTCATATTTAATCATTAATCTCCTGTCACTCAAATATGACCATAAATATTTACAAATATATTTCCCGACACCTAATTCATCTAAGATTTTCACTACTCTATCGACTAATATATTATTATAGGCATTCTCGATGTCCAAAAAACAAGCCGCTGTTGATATTTTTTCGGAAAATCCTACCTGTATATATGTCACAAGTCTTGACAGATAATCTAGGCTTGATTGAGCCCTCCTAAAACCAACTGTATGTAGAGATAATATTTTATGTCTTTCCACAAACCATTCAAGCCTTTTGCCTAACATATTATGAAATATTTTGCACAGACAAGAAATAGGTAAGTGCTATCGGTCTGAGTTTAGAATCTGTATTTACGTTAACATTGGCTTTGGGAATAGGCACGATTAAAGTTTTCCGCCATTGATCCGGCACGACTCCTAACTTAAATGTCGCATTGTAAATATTTAAAAGGTATAACTTGCCAGCGGGAGGTAAATTGAATATCATTGACCATATCACTACCAGGAGCAGTGTCTTTCTTTTTCAAACAACATTCTAACTCTTGCACTGTAAACGGCTTTTGCAATAATTCATTATTAGAACTTATTGTAGGTGGGCAGTTAATGACTGAATCTGGAGTTAAGGAATGCAACAATTCTTTTGACTTGTCGGGTGAAGGACAAAACTTGGATTTTCGGTAACCTTTAAACCACCGCATCTTATCCCACATGTCTGACGTAGAAGTCGCTTCATTAATCCAGTTAGCGCTCGGCGCTTGTCCAGTGTGCGCGCGTTCTCGCTATAGCTGTCTTGTCAAGAGAATAGTGATGTGACAAGTCACTATCGACATCTTGTCGATAGTTGTAAAGACGACCGGATGGATAGGTTCCTTACAAGGTCCTCGTCCTTTGGTAGTCTTAACTCAAAACGACCAGCTGATGATAACATCGATGGTTGGCGTACGCCCAAGCGCTATGCGCAGCAGAATAAACAGTCGAAGTTCGATGACAGCCGCAATCTGTCGACGAGTAATAAATATCAAGGTCTGCCAGTCGACAGTGAAAATGATTCAAGCAACAAACGTTACATCGAGGCAACTACTAGAATCAAGAAGACAGGTCACATCCCACCAATTATTGTGGATATCAAAAATAGGACTCACGAAAACGTCAAAGAAGCTGTAAGTAAATTTTCAAAACAGTTTCATCTTCAGTATAGGAACGGTAACAAAGTAGCTGTTATTTGCTATTCACCTGAAGCTCACCAAGCCATCAAGGAAGGCCTTAGAACAGAAAGTGTATCTTTTCTAACCTACACCCGAAAGGACGAAAAGACACCCAAGGTGGTCATCAAAGGTCTGCCGGCTTATGCTGAAAAGGATCTTCCTGAAGAGCTTGAGAATCTCGGGTTCAAAGGAGCTACTGTGACCAAATTAAAATCTAAAAACGAGCTTCCTTGTCCTCCGTACTTAGTGCAGCTTGCCGAAGGAGCTGACGTCATCAAATTTCGCCAGATTAAATATCTTTTTAACTGTGTTATTACTATTCAGAAATATAAACCCAACCGCAAATCAGGTACACAGTGTTATAGATGCCAGGATTTTGGTCACTCGTCCAGAAATTGTAATATGCCACCGCGTTGTGTTAAATGCACTGAGACACACCCGACATCAGAGTGCTCAAAAAAGGATCGAAAAGAAACTGCCCACTGTTGCAACTGTAATGAAGAACATCCTGCAAATTACAGCAAATGCAAAGCCAGATTGGCTTATCTCGACCGTCTGCAACAGAATATACATGTTCGAAAGCCACCACCGCTAATTAATTTATCTAAGCCCATATCGAAATCTAGAACTTGGGCAAATGTTGCCGCATCTACTACTAGCGAAGGAGTAGCAGCTGAAGGAGGAATACCTAACTTCGCAAACCCGGTTGGTCCCGGAGCTACTTTTCCCACCACTGAGGATGCTGCAACCAAAGAAATGTTTGAGATATTGCTGATTTTACGTAAAATTAAAACACAGTTTTCATCCTGCACGTCTCCATTAGAAAAGGTCATGCTTGTGTTCACACACCTCGGTCAATATGTATAATAAAAATGACCTGTGCATACTCTCATGGAACGCTGACGGCGTACGCAGTAAAATACACGAACTACTTGATTTTGCAGTGCATTCCGTATCTGTTGATATAATATTCATCTGTGAAACTCGCCTTACACCAAATATTAATCTTAAGACTCCTGGTTATACTTGCTATCGACAAGATAAGCATCACACTGGTAGAGGTCAGGGTGTAGCTATTTTAATTAAGAATAACATTGATCACTCCACAGTTATCATACCTAAAACTAAAAATGTCGAGGCAGTTGGTATTAGCGTGAAAATTTCGGGAAATGAACATATTTTAGTATCAGTGTACCAGTCTCCCAACTTACCACTTTTGCAGTATGATTTGGATATTTTGTTAAGCCTTGGTGCACACGTGCTCATCGCCGGCGATTTAAATGCCAATCACGATTATTGGCAAAGTAGTTACACTAATACACGTGGTAGGGTCCTTTTTAGCCACATGTTGAACCGCGACTATACAATACTTGCTCCCGATCTTCCAACACAAGTTAACTATTCTTCTGAAAATAAAGCCACTAAACCTGATTTGGTTTTGGCACATAACATCTTAAATATTAGCGAAGTACAGGCTTTAGTGGCTTTATCATCTAACCATTATCCAATTTATTTTAGCATTGGAGGTTATCTGCGTCGTAACGTAAAAACTCGCTATTACCGATATCACGATGCGAATTGGAGCAACTATCGTGCACAGCTCGACGATAATATTCATCTCTCTTCAAAATTATTTTCCTCAATTGACCAGATAGATTTTGCTGTTGACCACCTGCACAGAGTCATTCTAAGTGCTAGAGACTCTGCTGTTCCGATGGGTACTTTCAACAATGACACTGTTACTGAATTGCCCCGACATGTCAAACAAACGATCAGATACAAAAACTACTTGCGTCGCTGTGATAATGAGCTACCCAAAGGACCTCTTAAGAGATTTGTTCGCGGTCTAATAAATCACCTTTGCAGTTTGATAAATTTTGCTGCCCAAAAGCACGCAGATGATAAATGGAACAAAAAACTTTCCAAGGTCGATAATCCTCGTGCTGATGTTTGGCGTATATCCAGATCATTGAAACCCAAACGGGTCATGATACCTCCCCTTAAAGTTCCTGATGGAACCTCGACTACCAACGTAGTTGAACAATGTGATGTACTGGCAACTGCTTTTCTTGGCAACATGAGACTCACTTATGATTGGCCAAGTGGAGACCTTGGTGATGCTGTTCAAAATTCGGTTGACATTATCCAAAATTTTAGGATATCTTCTCTTTCTCATCCTGTTCGACCTGCTGAAATTCGTACGGTGCTTAAGACCCTAAAAGTCCGTAAGGCTCCTGGGAATGACGATATTGTAAACACACTGTTAAAGAACTTGTCTCAAAAGGCTGTTGTCTTAGTGACAAAAATCTTCAATGGTTGCCTTTATTTGGGCTACTTTCCTACTGCCTGGAAAACTGCTAAAGTTATTGCTCTTAAGAAACCAGGCAAGGATGACACAGTACCTTCCAATTACAGACCCATTAGTTTGTTACCGTCTTTGGGCAAATTGTTTGAGAAGGTTGTTTATGCTCGCCTTCGTGCGGCTTCTGAGCATTTGCTTATCAATGAGCAATTTGGTTTTAGACAATCACATTCCACAGCTCATCAACTAGCTAGAGTCTGCGAGCATGTTACCCATAACCTTAATATTCACCAATCTACTGGTATGTTCTTGTTGGATGTGGAAAAAGCTTTTGACAGCGTCTGGCACGAGGGCTTACTTCACAAACTATTAACTATGGGTATTCCCTTATCACTAATTAAACTAATCAAGTCTTATCTTGAGAACCGCAAGTTTAAGGTTCACATTGGAGAAGCCAAGTCTTCGTGCCTGATTGTGCCTGCTGGCGTCCCTCAGGGATCTATTTTGGGTCCATATCTATTTTTATTATATCTAAACGACATACCAATTCAACCTCGTACAAGTTTAGCCTGCTTTGCAGATGACACCGCATCCTATACATCATCTGACGACATTGACCTGATAATTTGTCGTTTACAGCTTTCTATTGATTTACTTCACGCTTTTTTCACTAAATGGAAGCTGAAGTTAAATGAGGATAAGACTGAAGCCATATTATTTACACGGCATCGCTCACCCCCATTTAGAACATTGGAAATCGCCGGCCATAGCGTCCATTGGAAGCGATCCGTACGATATCTTGGAGTAACCATGGACACTAAATTAAATTGGTCTAGGCACATGGCTAATCTTCGGGTCAAGGGAGCTCAGGCACTAGGTGCTCTTAGCCCAATTCTCAATCGTAGAAGTAAACTCAGCTCAAAAACCAAACTCAAAATTTACAGTGTACTTGTTAGACCGTCAGTAACGTATGCATGTCCTATTTGGAGTAGCACTTGTCTCACAAATTACAAACTACTACAAATCATACAAAACAAGGCATTAAAAATAGCGTACAACACTCTGTTTAAGCGTAATTTAAATAGTTTACATAGCGAAATAAAATTTCCTCTTTTAATTCATTTCATTCTAAAACTTACACATAAATTCTACACAATGAACAAGTATCACAATAATCCGCTCATATCCAATATTTGTAAAACAAAAATAACTGATTTGTCGTATATCGACAGATACGGAACGTACAAGTTGCCCCATCACTGCCTATTGTTTCCGCAGGCCGATGACGTGAATGCAAGCGTGGCTAATATCCCCGACACGCGTGCATCGAACTGAACCCCCCCGTTCTCGCCTGTCTGCCGCCTGTGTGCGAGGGGCAGGGTAGCTCATCGCGCGGCTCGTATACTGGCCGGTGACCGGTTCGTACGCAAGCCGAGAGATAGCAAGTACATGAAGTAATTGTTATTATACCCTCTTTAAAATATTATTTCATGTTTGCAAAGCGATAATACTGTTCAAGTATTTCGCAATACCTAATTATTAAGTTTATAGTATTTTAAATAAGCTCACGATCGAAAATGTAACATGTTCTTTCCCTTCTTCTGTCTGTCAACTTTAATAGGCGTAAGTTAGTCTGTAAGTATCATTATATTTAAGTTAAACTTTTGTATGAATTTTACAAAATGTTTGTTACATAGTTATTTGATAATAAAGAATTTATAAAATCAATCAATCAATCGTACAAAATTTTTGCCAATCCATAGATCTAGCTTTCTGTAATAACATATTAGATTCACTAGTTTTCTCGTCTAATTTACTAAGGTTATCAGGAGTAGGATTTCTTCTAAACGTACTCAATGCTAGCCTACGTTCTCCAACACTTTTAGATAACGATGGTCCCCAATACTCTTTAGGCTTAAATTTACCTGTCGGGTTGGTACAAAAAATGATCATACTTAGGAATATTTTTATTTGCTGACATATTAATCTTTTCTATAAAATAATCATAATTTGTTTGCACATCACTTGGTGTACAACTGCAACTATCAATATACGGAAATGCATTAACTAAATAATTATAATATGATTTCCAATCTGCTTTTTTAAAATTAAGTTTTTTATAGTAGTTTGAAGTATCCTTGTAACACATCGAAATCTTGATGAGAAGATGGTCACTTCCTAAATTTTCATTAAAAACTTGCCAGCCAAAGTTAACTGCTATATCCGATGATGCAAAACTTAATATATCAGGAGATGAGCTTTGTAGAACACCGCTAACTAATTTGACTCTTGTGGCCCCTCCATTATTAAGGGATACGAATCCATTGTCCAGTGTTGCTTCAAATAAATGTATTCCTCTTTGATCTGTAAGAGCACTGAATACATACCCGCATAGTCGTTAACTTTGTTTACGATCGTTCCGCAATTATTTCTTCCAAATTCCATTTTAAAGTTACTAAAGTCATTAAAAATTTATAATATAATCGTGCAGTGCTCAAGATAAACTTGTGACTAGTGTTTAGATATTGAAAATCGGACCTGGGGATCGTGAGTTTTTGCGTTTTTTCTAAACGAAAACGTTGGTCACTCAAGAAAAACCCTGACCTACGACAACTCGCGATCGCCTCGCATGTACGTCACAAGTACCTGGCCTGCGCATGCATTGCTGTTAGCGCCTGCAAAATAATAAAAGAAACCCCGCGTGGCAAACTTTTGCTTGCATAATTTAATCAGAACTACAAAAATGAGTACCAAAACTATTAAACCCAAAAAATGTGCGGCGTGCTCTGAAGACCTTTTAACGCCTGAACCACAGGCCTGAACAACTTAAGTGCTCTTCTTGTGGTCTGCGTTACCACTTTGAATGCATCAATACCAGCAACAAGAAATATAAAGAGCTCCCCACAGAGTACAAAACCAAATGGGTATGCCCATCTTGCCGCTCGAAGCAGCCAAAAGGAGATAACTCTAACACGCCTGTGCGTGGTACCGGTAGCTCGCCAAACGATACGAGCCCGTCATCCAACATCACACATAGACGCACACAGCCTCAAACACTAAGTCATGACTCTCTCACCCTTGACAATGTCAAGCAGTTAATCCAACAAGAAATGAAAATCCTGTTAAGAAATATAGAAAAAAACATTTCTAAAATAATCGATAACAAAACCAAAGAAATGTCAAATGTATAAAGGAACGGCTTCGCAGTGTACTAAACTGACGTCACACCTTACAGTGCTCTCAGTGTATTTCGGAACATACCCACAGTCTAATAAGATACGTTCTTTCCTACCAGTCGTTCAACGAAGGCATCTAGACAAAGCAAAGCGGAACGTACGAAATATAACGAATGAAACTAGCAGAATTTTTATAATACAAAATTATATCACTCTAATGTCTTTTAAGCAGTACCGTACATCTAGGACTTTTTTTATGTTCCATTTTTGAAATAATTTGCACGCAATCCTTTGTTGAATGTAAGTATGCGTCAATGTGCTAATGTTACCCATCGTCACCTACACGTACGTGCGTACAGCTCAATGTCTATGGTTCTTAATGTATTTTTTTTAAAATTCCTCCTTGTTAACATTAAGGAGAAAAATAAAGTTGGTATTGCGGATTGCCGCGAAATAATTTACATTACATTTATGTAAAGGGATGTTTATTTAATCCATTTCGGATTCGATGCACAATACGTAATACAAGGTGAATACATAGGGTAAAGTGAATGTGATTATTTATTTGTTAATATCATTAAGTGAAATTAAAGATCTTACTCCTACTATTAAAATGTAATAATAGAATGGCAAAAAATAAATTAAAAATCGTTATTTAGTGGTTATTTATTATATTTTCTCGCAATCGAAGTGAAAAGTAGAGTGTTTACCACGGGACTAAAAGCCATTCTACTCGACACTATAGCTTACCTCGCTACGCTCGGTAAGCTAAACATCTCGTATGAAATGGCTCATTTTAGTCCCTTGATGAACAATCTACTATTAAATTACTCAAAGTGTTAAAAAATTGCTCAAGTTGCATTTATAATTGCTCAAGTACATACAAGTTACCTAACAAATAGGCTACGCCAGAAGTCGAATAGTGTGACAGAACCGAATTGGCCAAATTCGACTCCACGTAGTCTTGTCTGCCCTACCCCTAGAGTGTTTTTATGAAGCGCGAAGCCAGAAGCTCGCGAAGGAGGTCCTGAATGAAGCGAGCCTACGAGGCCGAGTGGAGCGAAAGGGGGGAGGTGGCGAGCGAAGCGAGCCGGCTACCTCCGTAGCGAAACGAAGGTCGTGTAGGTGAAGCTGATTGAAGGGGCGACGGAGCAAGTCTTCTGGCGGAGCCTATTTGATATGTAACTTGAGCAATTATAAATGCAACTTGAGCAGTTTTTTAACACTTTGAGTAGGTAATTTAAAATATTTGACCGAGCGAAGCGAAGGTCTCTGAGTCTACTTGGGTGAATTGGCACTTGTCCGTCCGTCCGTCCGTCTGTCAGAGCCTTATAACTTCTGAATTACTGAACGTAATTACTTCAAATTTAAATATACTATGTAAACCGATGGCCTCCCGCCGAATATGGCTTAAAAAGTTATAAAAATCTTTATTTCAGGGGGGCTCTCATAGAAGCGAATGCGAAGTAATAGTAGATTGTATTATAAGGGAGCAAAATAATATTTTTACGGCGAGGGCGCTTTTTGAATCCAGAACGAAGTGAGGGATTCTAGAGTAGAATCCTGAGCGTAGCGAGGGATTCTTTAGTAGAATCCTGAACGTAGCGAGGGATTCAAAGTACGTCGCCCGAGCCAAAAATATATTTGCGCCCGAATGATACACTCTACTTTTCATCACCCTGTATGAGAAAATTTGGTTCCCGCGGGAACTCTTTAATTTCCCGGGATAAAAAGCATATGTGCTATTTCCAGACTATAATCTTTTTTTTTTTTTTTAAATCTATCTATGTGCCAAATTTTATCCAGATCCGTTCAGCCGTTCGGGCGTAATTGAGTAACACACATCCATACCACCATACATCCACACATCCATCCAAAGTTTCGCCTTTATATTAATATTTATTTAATTATAATTTTTTTTTTTTTTTTTTTTTTTTTTTTTTTTTTTTTTTTTTTTTTTTTTTTTTTTTTTTTAAATATATATATCCATATAGCCCTTTCGTTAGTTAAAATTCAGAAATTATAAATTCCTAAATTGACCCTGCCGGGGATCGAACCCTGGACCTCCGCACGTTAAGACAGCAGCGCTCAACACTGCGCCACGGAGGTCGTCAATTTGCGTTGGCGCTGAACACTAAGATGTTCCAAATTCAATAAGTGCGCGGCAAAGATAATTCCGGCGCACTTACGAGTATAAAGAGGATTAAAAACTCATTACTGCCCGCTAAAAGTTTCTTATAGAAAACACCACCTTTGGGCGCACATAAAGGCGAACAAAGTCGTCCTTTTCGAATACATGGGATGAAAAATATTTTTTATAGCATTACATAGGGTTGCGGTATATCATTTTAAAGATAATGAGGAACGGAGTCCAAAAATATTTTTTTTTTTAATTTTTCCCCTAAAATTGACGAAATGGGGGGCTTTCAAAGTGGTGATTTTCTGACGTCCAAAGATGACCTCAGAATTCCCAATTTTCTGAAAGGCTGAGCCTGAAACTTGATTAATTATTTGAATTATATCCTGTACTTGATCAACAAATACTAAAATTAGATAAATATTATAAGGAAACGAAGTTATTTAATTTTTAATGAGCTTACGTATTTTGAACAAACTTCACAATGTTGTCAATAGATGGCGCTCTGTACAAATTTATTCGTTTGTGCTTAAAAAGAAAAGGCTGAGCCTGAAACTTGATCACTTATTTGAATTATATCCTGTACTTGAACATCAAATACTAAAATTAGATAACTAGTGGTTCGCCCCGAACTGAGACCTCGCGGTATCCATAAACTTACAGAGCGCCATCTATGTGAAGTTCTGTTAAACATAGTGAAGCTCATTAAAAATTAAATAATTTCCTTTCCTTAGAATATTTATCTAATTTTAGTATTTGTTGTTCAAGTACAGGATATAATTCAAATAAGTGATCAAGTTTCAGGCTCAGCCTTTTCTTTTTAAGCACAAACGAATAAATTTGTACAGAGCGCCATCTATTGACAACATTGTGAAGTTTGTTAAAAATACGTGTGCTCATTAAAAATTAAATAATTTCGTTTCCTTATAATATTTATCTAATTTTAGTATTTGTTGTTCAAGTACAAGATATAATTCAAATAATTAATCAAGTTTCAGGCTCAGCCTTTCAGAAAATTGGGAGTTCTGAGGTCATCTTTGGACGTCAGAAAATCACCACTTTGAAAGCCCCCCTTCTATGAGAGCCCCCCTGAAATAAAGATTTTTATAACTTTTTAAGCCATATTCGGCGGGAGGCCATCGGTTTACACAGTATATTTAAATTTGAAGTAATTACGTTCAGTAATTCAGAAGTTATAAGGCTCTGACAGACGGACGGACGGACAAGTGCCAATTCACCCAAGTAGACTCAGAGACCTTCGCTTCGCTCGGTCAAATATTCTAAGGAAACGAAATTATTTAATTTTTAATGAGCTTCACTATTTATAACGGAACTTCACATAGATGGCGCTCTGTAAGTTTATGGATACCGCGAGGTCTCAGTTCGGGGCGAACCACTAGTGTATACATCAAAAGATATACGAGTTTGAAAGTATGGATAAATGAATTTTTTTCAACGACTTTATTGATTTTTAATTAAATAATTTAAGGTGAGCAATTTTAAAGGACAACGTAGTTGAATTGAGCTATTGAAAATCTATCGATTAGTATTTTTTTTATTACAATTAACATTATTGTGTATAGGATATTTAGATGATACTTCTCTATGGTCAAAAGTTGTTCAAACAAAAATAATCTCTATTTCTAAATTATTCAGTTTCTAATCGTCTGGACCGGCCGAACAGCCGGCTGCTCCGTGCATGCGAGGACGTTTTCGTTTGAAAAAAAAAATTGGTTGCCTGTAAAGTCGATATACGGGCGAAAGTTTTACGTGACAACGACTTACGCGTGCCTTTCACTTTTTATGTCTGTCTCTCTCGCTCTTAGGCGGGCTAACCATGCCCGAGTGGAAGGGACGCGTGCCTCTCACTCGCTCTCATTGTAAGCGCATAACGCGCGGAGCGTAACGCAGTTTCTTGAAGTGTCTCCCGGCAAACCAATTTATAAGACGTTGTCACGTCAAAAGTACCACAGAGTACATGTCACATAGATAATACCTAGTCTAACCGTGCGTTCCGTTAAAGACTGAGAGCACTGTTCAGTGATCTTTACTGTGTAGAAATTCGTTCCGTTATGACTGACAGTAAACTGCCGCAGTATCGTAGGGAAATATATGACGCCATTTTTGTACTGTGAGCACTGGCGTTTTCGAGGTAAGGTGCTCTCAGTGTTTGTCTCAGTGCTGACTGTTCCGTTCCGTTTTAAGCAGTACCCTTTATAGTTAGGTATACCTAACTATAAAGGAAAAAATTATTAGGAAATTTTTTAGGGAAAGTTTCAACTTTCGGTTCGAATCGGTGACTGCGTGTATCTGAACGTAACTTGGTGTGCCGATGTTGTGTTTAAGAAGAAACTGATAGGAGTTCAGTACTGCTAAAAGATGATGTTGAAGGATGTTGAGTGTGTTTTTTAGATAATTGCTCCACTGTAATTTCATGGTAGTGCCTACTCTGGATAAAGTAATTTTTTTCCTGTAGCACTCAAGAGAGGTACCTACATAAAGGTTGTTCACTACGCCGCGCCGGTGAGTCCACATCAAAAAGGCACTCACATCTTGACTTTTGTCTTCATCTACTATCATAGTTACAGAATATGATTTTGCTCTCACTTTGTGCTTGGGACTTAAATCTTGCATTTGAGTGTACAAATGACAGATTCGCGATGTAGCTGGACATAACCAACAGCGTTAAGACTCTCTCGAAGCTCTATAAATAAAGAAAGAAACCAAAACTTAATATCACGATCCACAGATGTAGTACCAGATACCGCGCTCGGAACACGGCAGACGCGCCAACAAAGCGAATATAAAACGAAAAGCAAATACAATTCTCAGTTAGTTGGATGCGACGCGTCGAGAAGTTTTGACGTGACGTGTGTGTAGACAAGTTTCTCGAAATAATGCCGTCTTGTGTCTTGAAACACTGTAAAAATTGTTACCAAAAATTAAAAAAGGACGATGGTGTTTCGTATCATAGGCAAAAATTTATATTTTCATTCTGTTAGATTTTTTTTCCATGATAATTAATTGCTGATGACTTGAAACACAAAACCTCAACGATATCTATCAGTGTTGCTAATTTACGTTGAAATATTTTCCCTTAAATTAAAGAAGGTGTAAATGGGCTGTTAGTAGATAGTTTTTTTTTGTGAAACAGCTACGCTGCCGGCTTATTTCGAAGTACGCCGATTAATTTATTGGTACGCCAGCTGCTTGGTACGCAGATGGTACGCAGGCTACTTTGGTGGTACGTAGGCTACTTTTAAGGTACGCCAGCTACTTTCGAGGTACGCAGGCTACTTTGGTGGTACGTAGGGTACTTTGGTGGTACGCAGGCTACTTTAAAGGTACGCCAGCTACTTTCGAGGTACGCAGGCTACTTTGGTGGTACGTAGGGTACTTTGGAGGTACGCAGGCTACTTTTAAGGTACGCCAGCTACTTTAGAGGTACGCCGACTACTTTGGAGGTACGCAAGCTACTTTTAAGGTACGTAGGCTACTTTTAAGGTACGCCAGCTACTTTCGAGGTACGCAGAGCTGTACGAGGTACGTACGTACCTCTAAAGTAGCTGGCGTACCTTAAAAGTAGCCTGCGTACCACCAAAGTAGCCTACGTACCTCCAAAGTAGCCTGCGTACCTCTAAAGTAGCTGGCGTACCTTAAAAGTAGCCTGCGTACCACCAAAGTAGCCTACGTACCTCCAAAGTAGCCTGCGTACCTCTAAAGTAGCTGGCGTACCTTAAAAGAAGCCTACGTACCTCCAAAGTAGCCGGCGTACCTCTAAAGTAGCTGGCATACCTTAAAAGTAGCCTACGTACCACCAAAGTAGTCGGCGTACCTCTAAAGTAGTCGGCCTACCTCCAAAGTAGTCTACGTACCACCAATTTAACTGGTATATCTTGAAAGTATTCGTCGTACCGCTAAAGTACTCAGCGTAGCTCCAAAGTAGCCAGCGTACCACCACAGTATCAGGGGAGATCGCAGTGAAGGGCTAACTTGTAGTGGATAAAAAAAAAAACAGTAATATGCGCATCTCCTTTTCCAGGATACAAGCTATTCTCCTACCATATGTCGTTGAAATCGTAAGGCATAAAGAAAGAACCAACAAATACATTTTCTTTCATTAATTTGGCACTTTTTCATTAATCTGGCAACATTTCACGCACACTGATGCATGTGTTCAGACAGTGCTGTCACGCACACTCGAATAAATTTTGGCCGCACTTCCGTGTTCCGAGCGCGGTATCTGTTTAGTACTACATCTGTGATCACGATCTATGTTAGTAAATAATATAACCTAGTAAGTACTTAATTCTGCGAATGTTAGGTTTTATTCTTGGACGAAAAGGTATTAATACAATAAATTGCTTTATTTAAGAAATATATAGTATACTTACAAGGCAGTTTTCACATTTTTTAGTTCTGCAGCATAGAAATCAGGGTTATTTTTGAAAAATGTCCAATTATGTTTAAATGCATCATCTTTTGAGAGGTTTCCACTAATCTGCTTTTAAATAATTGGGTTCCTAAACTATTAATAAGGAAAAGTATGGTTGGTATTAACTAATTGAAACAATAAAAAGCACAGAAACCTATAGAAAAACGGAAAAACACTCGTAATTGTTCGTATTTACTACACTACACCCACAGACTACACCACAGTTATATTTTACTAGATAGTTACGTCACTTACGATTCAACCAATCATAGAGCGTTTACGATCACGTGAACATAGATCGAAAATTAATTAATTTATTTCATGTTTTATAGAAAAACAATACATTATTTTTTAGTTTTGCCAAATGGAATATTACCTACAAATAATAATAATCTATTAGGATGGCAACAGCAGAAACAATATTTTTAATACAGTCAAATACCCTCATTTCTATATGGCTAGTACCAAACAAAATATATTTTTCTCTTTCGCGCTCATACGTGTACATGGAAAGAAGAGATGTCGAACACGAATAAAGCTGCTTAGATGGTTGGATGGCTTGTTCTCTTAGATGGTACAGTTATTCCCCTGAGTAGTTCAGTCAAAGATCTTGGTCTCATCCTTGATAATACTATGTCCTGGGTTCCTCAAATATCGGAGTTGAGTCGTAAGATTTTTGCTGCTGTTGGGTACATAAGGCGGTGGAAACATTTTTTACCTGTAAAAACTAAAATCCTTTTGGCTAATACTTTGCTGTTACCTATTTTAGATTACGCTGATGTTTGCTATCTGGATTTATCAGAGACCATGCTGAACAAGCTTGATAGATTGCAAAATGTATGTATACGTTTCATATATGGTTTACGGAAATATGATCATGTGTCTGTATTTCGTGCTCAGTTGAAATGGCTGCCAATCCGATCTCGTAGAAATTTGCACGCTCTTTCTCTCTTGTACTCCATTTTATATTATCCTCAGACGCCACCTTACCTAAAAGAGCGTTTCAACTTTCTTGGCAGCTATGATGTACCTTTTTGTTTGCGGTCGAAAAATGACAATAAGTTAAAAATCCCTCCTGGTCATACAGGGGCGTACAGTAATTCTTTCACAGTTAAGGCTGTACTGCTTTGGAATGAATTGCCGAGCGACATTAGGCAGGCAAAGTCTTTAAACATATTTAAGAGTCGTGTAAAGGAATATTATCTTTCTAATGTGCTATAGAATATTTAAGTTTTTTTTTTTTTTTTTTGAATGTAAGTTTATGTACTGCTATATATTTTGTACATGTGTTTATATTTATTAATTTAGTTATTTATGTATTATTAGTATGTATAGTTTAAGTAGTATATAATTATTGCATGTTTATTGTTGCACTTTCTCGCTTCTTTTTAATTTTCCTTATGAAATGGGTTGTCTGGAGGAGATCACTTTTAGTGATAAGACCGCCCTTGCGCACGTGTTGTTTTCTGTATTTTGTTTATAATTAAGTTTTTTCTTTAATTTATGTGTGGCAATAAAGAATTTATCTATCTATCTATCTATCTGCTTTATGTGTGCGAGGTAAACTGGTTTTTATGGATTTATACGTTATGGTTTAGGTACTCTTGTTTGTTTAACTTGGTTGTTTTGACTGTCAGTGTTTTTAATCTAGGTAGTGTGTTTTTCGCTTGTTCTAAATGTAGGTACGCTGTGCACCATTGTCCTATGACAATGTAGGACAATGATGCCATGTTATCAATGATGTCATTTATAGAGGACTCCTCTATAAATGATCTATGGTTAACATAGTTCAAAAAGCTCATGATTGATGATGAGAATTCTATTCAAAATCCTCATAGATTTGTGGTAGGCATGTAATATGATCGTTAAATGTTATGTTAGTGACTTATGGCTGCTTATTTAGATCTTCACCCTAATAATTGGTCAAAACCTATCTGATGGTAGTGTACTTCCTACATAATAATACGTAGTTACTTAAATATAACTTAAAAAGTTAAATATAAGTTGAATGCACTTTCATTTGTGTTTTATTCTTAGAATAAATTTTTTAGGGGAAAACATTTTGAAAAGTGCTTAAAAGGGAATTTCACGAGGAGTTAGGGGAAAACCTAAATCAGAGGGTGGCAACACTGAGTGGTTTTCTCTTGGCCGGCTGTCTCGCGCTTATGAAAGGATAAGTTCCTATAAATAAAAAGTACTCTGTGGATAAGTCATATATTCTCTCTGTCCAATGTCCATGTACTACGTGTGTTGCTTGTGTCTCAACAGATAACAAGACGACATATAAAAATGATAAACCGCACAAAGCACCAACTAAAGAGTAATAATATGGTGTTGACAACGCTAGGACCTGACCACTGTGACTTACACATACTGGAACACCCCTCAGAAGACAAACAGACAGAATTAGAGGAAACTCATCACAGAGGTGTAGTGAAAACTGAAGGAAGTGATGACTCTATGTCGGTTGATGGAGACATGCAAGTGATACATGAAGATGACAATAATATCAATGATTATGATTTTGTTCAGGATCTGCTAAAGTATGAAAGTATTACCTTCCAATGTACAATTTGTTTGGAGGACTTTGTCAATGAACAAGCACACATGCAACATATGAGCATGCATCTCCAGGTGAGATAGTTTTCCACTGTTGAACACTTTCGTCAACTTGTTAGTTCGTATTATAGCTTATATATTTGTGGAGGAGCTCATTCTTTTTTTTATTTCTTTTTCTTTGTGGATCTTAAATGATTAAGTACCAATATTCAGTAAAGTAGTTTACCTCTATAGCTAAGGAACATTATTTTGAAATGAATTCAAAAACCCCATAAAACTAAAGAATACACAAGACTCAATAGACAGAAAAGATGTACGATGCCAAAAGTGGAACTATTGAATCGAAGCAGGCGTTACTTTGCGGAAGTCCATGATAATGAATGAACTAGAAGTTTAATTTGGTTTAGTTCAAACTCTCTTGAGAGTGATTTGGAGGATTTGTGTGGTGTGGTGTTGTGCCGGTGCGAGTTGCTGGGTGGTGGGTGTGCGCATGCTATTGGTGAAAGACGCCCACTGTACCACATAGATTTAACTACTGTGGCGGATTACAGCAAATTAAACTTCTAGTTCATTCATTAAAAGTGGAACTATTATAGTAAAAATTCAATTCAATATTGTCTCTTATGTTACGTCATGTTTCGACTCTACCACCGGTTTGGAAAGCAGATTCTGCTGAGAAGAGCTGGCAACTTATCAAATTAAACTGTTATTTAGTACCCAAAATTGACAATAACATGGAATGGCTGAGAGAGGAAAATAAAGTTAGTGAAGGAGTCCTTAAGATGAAGTAAAAGGAACACTTTACTTACTCCTTTACTGACTAAATACTGTTTTTTATTTTGTAATTAGTTTATTTGTTGTGTGTAGGGCTTTAGGTACTTATAACTATTATTCATAAATCTATTCCTAATCTATTCATTGTATTTTTATTACTGACAAATGAATTACTAATTTTACAAAGTCTAGAAGCGGACACAACATTTGAGGTTAATGTAGTAGTAAAAGGTAGCTTAAGTTTATAGTGATACTAGTGCTAATTATTAGATGCATTAATCTTTAATAGTTTTAAGGGCGCCGACTCGCCAACAAACTGGCCCACCTGTTTGGCGAGATTTAATTATTGTACCACATTTTTGCATCTTTTTTGGTAAATCAATTAAAATAAAAAACCGGCCAAGTGCGAGTCGGACTCGCGCACCGAGGGTTCCGTACAAACCTGTAGTAAGTTTTAAATTATTAAAAAAAAACTACTTACTCGATCTCGTTCAAACCAATTTTCGGTGGAAGTTTACATGGTAATGTACATCATATATTTTTTTTAGTTTTATCATTCTCTTATTTTAGAAATTACGGGGGGGGGGACCAACATTTTACCACTTTGGAAGTGTCTCTCGCGCAAACTATTCAGTTTAGAAAAAAATGATATTAGAAACCTCAATATCATTTTTGAAGACCTATCCATAGATACCCCACACGTATGGGTTTGATGAAAAAAAAATTTTTGAGTTTCAGTTCTAAGTATGGGGACCCCCAAAATTTATTGTTTTTTTTCTATTTTTGTGTGAAAATCTTAATGCGGTTCACAGAATACATCTACTTACCAAGTTTCAACAGTATAGTTCTTATAGTTTCGGAAAAAAGTGGCTGTGACATACGGACGGACAGACAGACAGACAGACAGACAGACAGACATGACGAATCTATAAGGGTTCCGTTTTTGCCAAATTTGGCTACGGAACCCTAAAAACTGTCTATATAAGGACCGAAATGTTATTAATTTGTTTTGTGTTTGGCAGAACGGTGACGGTGATGATGTATGTGACACGTCACAAGTATGCAAGCCTCATACAGCTGTGAGCTCTAGCTCTTCACACTCTTCACTCATCACTGAGAACAAGTCAGTATACCTGCCAGTACCAATAACGCTTAGTTTAAGTTACTAGTATCACAATATCCTCCTATATTGCAGAATATAGAGTATATTGTCTAAGCATTTATTTTACTTTTGACATAAGCTGCCAGAAGTTTCTTAATTATTGACAGGCAACCGTCGCTTCTATATTGTATTTTACAATAGTGAAGCGACGTGCCCTTTTATCCGACATTTCGTAAGTCATATACTCATCTAGTAATTAACAGTACGAATTTCCTTACAAAATAGTCACGAAGCTACAACGCAAGCTCTCTTGATTGTCTTTTCAGCACCACACCATCTTACGCGACGGATGGTTTCTATGACTTGACTGATTCATGGACATTTATATCATACTTGCTCAGTAACTAGGGATTACTATGGTGGAAAGTCTCCTTGTAAGTTGGTGTTTGCAATTCAAGGCAACATTACGTCGCACTATGCTTGAATTGTAATGTTCACATTACAGTTCAAGCTATGCAAAACTCCTTGGTAAACAATCTCTTTTCTTATAAAATGGTAAGAAAACTTTTTACTGAAAAAAAAACACTGAACATGGCGGCATTTAATTTCCATACATTTCAAACTATGCAAAACTCCTTGGAACTCAGAGCCGTAAAAAAAAAATGGAAAACTATTTACGAAAAAAAAATGGAAATGGCGGCATTTCATTTGATCTGAAAGTTTGTGAAGTTTGTTCGTAAAGTGATTTATTTACCTCGCAAGAATGATATAAAGTAGAATGCTTACCTCGGTTGCAAGTAGCTATTACACCCTCGAACTATATTCACCCTCGCTCGCTGCGCTCGCTCGTGTGACTAAATATCTCGGGTGCACGCGATCCATTAGCGCCCTATGCGAGCTGCGCTCGCACTGGCGCCAAATTGGATCTTGTTCTGTAATAGCTTACTTACGTCCCTTGTGTAACAATCTACTATTACTATACTGTTTTACATAAATGATTAATTTTAAAACATACTTTAATGTACGCTTGGGTATGTTTAACTAAAAAATGTTGAGCAAAGATAAATATCAATGTGTCAAATTGATTAAAACTTCTTCATAAAGATAGTTGATTGTTATCAAAAAAAGAATCAGTATGGCATTAGAACATCATTGACTCGAGGTGCCAAAAGTAAAATAAATGATTGGACAGTTCAGCTACATACTGGCTAGGGTACACTCTAGATACATTCTGATATATTTCACAGGCAGGCAGACCCCAGCCCTTCCGCACGCGCGGCTAATACCTCAGGTGAGATACTGTGTTACTTAGCATTTTAAATTAAACACTTTTATCAAAAAAAAACAACTTAAATAGTCAAAATGTTTGGTTACAGTTGCTCCTCTGTCCACGAGTGTTGCAATAAAAAACGAAATAGAAGTTTCCCCAACTGAAGAAGCCGATACAAACATCAGTTGCCGATACAAAATACTACATTGTTTTGTCAAATTATATGACGTTATGAAAGTTGTTCCAAGGCAAGACACATCACTGATGAAGGCACAAAATGCTGTTAGGTCTTCTGTTACTGATACAGATACTGTAAAAGAATTTGTATCTAAATCTTTGAATCAAAGTGTAACTGATTGTTTTAATAATATAGTTAGTTTACAATGTAATAATTCAAGACAAAGTAGTACACATTCTGAGAAAATATCATTCATTTGTGACATTTGTCGAAAATTGTTTAAACGAAAAGGTCTCTTGGTTAAACACATGAAGACTCACAGTATTATAAAACATTTCTCCTGTGCGTTATGTGAATATAAATGTACACGAAATAGTTATTTAATTTTGCACATGAGGACTCACACTGGTGAAAAGCCGTTTATTTGTAAGATTTGCAATTACAAATTTGCACAAAATGGTAATTTAGTCATGCACATGAGAACTCACACAGGTGAAAAGCCGTATTCATGCAAGATATGCGATAACAAATTTGCCCAAAATAGTCATTTAGTAAGGCACATGAAAACTCACACTGGTGAAAAGCCGTATTCATGTAAGATATGCCATAGCAAATTTGCCCGAAATGGTAATTTAGTGACGCATATGAGAACTCACACTGGTGAAAAGCCATTTATTTGTAAGATTTGCAATTACAAATTTGCACAAAATGTCAGTTTAGTGATGCATATGAGAACTCACACTGGTGAAAAGCCGTATTCATGCAAGATATGCGAATACAAATGTGCAGATAAAAGTAGTTTAGTGAAGCACATGAGAACTCACACTGGTGAAAAGCCGTATTCATGCAAGATATGCGAATACAAATGTGCAGATAAAAGTAGTTTAGTGAAGCACATGAGAACTCACACGGGTGAAAAGCCGTATTCATGCAAGATATGCAAATACAAATGTGTAGCTAAATGTGATTTAGTGACGCATATGAGAACTCACACTGGTGAAAAGCCATTTATTTGTAAGATTTGCAATTACAAATTTGCACATAGTAGTAATTTAGTGAATCATATGAGAACTCACACTGGTGAACAGCCGTATTCATGTAAGATATGCCATAGCAAATTTGCCCGAAATGGTAATTTAGTGACGCATATGAGAACTCACACTGGTGAAAAGCCATTTATTTGTAAGATTTGCAATTACAAATTTGCACAAAATGTTAGTTTAGTGATGCATATGAGAACTCACACTGGTGAAAAGCCGTATTCATGCAAGATATGCGAATACAAATGTGCAAGTAGAAATAGTTTAGTGTATCACATGAGAACTCATACTGGTGAAAAGCCGTATTCATGCAAGATATGCAAATACAAATGTGTAGCTAAATGTGATTTAGTGACGCATATGAGAACTCACACTGGTGAAAAGCCATTTATTTGTAAGATTTGCAATTACAAATTTGCACATAGTAGTAATTTAGTGAATCATATGAGAACTCACACTGGTGAACAGCCGTATTCATGTAAGATATGCCATAGCAAATTTGCCCGAAATGGTAATTTAGTGACGCATATGAGAACTCACACTGGTGAAAAGCCATTTATTTGTAAGATTTGCAATTACAAATTTGCACAAAATGTTAGTTTAGTGATGCATATGAGAACTCACACTGGTGAAAAGCCGTATTCATGCAAGATATGCGAATACAAATGTGCAAGTAGAAATAGTTTAGTGTATCACATGAGAACTCATACTGGTAAAAAGCCGTATTCATGCAAGATATGCGAATACAAATATGCAGATAAAAGTAGTTTAGTGTATCACATGAGAACTCATACTGGTGAAAAGCCGTATTCATGCAAGATATGCAAATACAAATGTGCAAGTAAAAGTAGTTTAGCGTGGCACATGAGAACTCACACTGGTGAAAAGCCGTATTCATGCAAGATATGCGATAAAAAATTTGCCCAAAATAGTAATTTAGTGAGGCACATGAGAACTCATACGGGTGATAAATCGTTTACTTGTAAGATTTGTAATTACAAATGTTCACGTAATAGTCAGTTAGTGAAACACACGAGAACTCACTGACAAGGCGCTCAAGCTTCTAACACGCACACTGATAATACGTTCCAATTGCCGTTATGTAAAAGTAAAGGCCTCGCAACTCGCAAGTCAACTTAAGTTGAAGCGTGTTAAATTGTGTATGTATGCCCTAAATATTATTATCTGTTGTTACTGTATTGTCTATTACTTATAGACTATGGCTTTACTCTTGACACTCCTCTATCTTTTTTGTCTCTGCCCCTGACCGTGAATAAGTGATGTGAATATTGTGATTACATTTATTCAGAATATAATTTAATAATGTAGGTAGTGAAAGTGTTTTATTCCATTTCTCTAGACCGTCAGCTCAATTTACTGCTCACTATACCTACTCTTGAGAAATAATATATCGAAGCTCACTGCTAGATAAAACCTCCAATAAAGCGGACACTGACTTCGTACCATTGCAATATGAGCTATATTGACCAGCAGTAATGCAGTGCTCATATGGCACTCCTGGTGGTCGCTTCCTCATGACGGAGGGTCGTGACCCTCTATGTCCGCTCTCTTGTTAGGGCTCGCCAGGCAGCACGATCCTGTGCCTTCGAAAGAGAGGCTTGCATGTTGCTGCAGGTGACTATAACCATACTGACCGTCTCGTTCCTCTACTTCTCTTTCCATCCACGCGGGTTGTTATTAGGCGTTCAAGGTTCTCAGGCATGCTCCTTGCCGCGCGGCCGAGAAATGGCAGTTGTGTGTTGTTGATATGGCACTGCTGAACAGAAAGCTAGGCATGTGCATAGCCAACAGACGCTAGGCGGCTTGCCTGATCTTGTGAACTACGAAATGACGACCGTCCAAGTAGAAGTACTAGCGACCAGCATGGAACCCTACCTCGTGAGAGTTCTGTTTCTATGCACTATAGTCATAAATGTATAGACTATAGAGGGCTAAATCACGACACAAAGTATAAATTGGGTGAGTTTCTATTAGGAACTTATGAAAAATTTTAATTGTCGATGTTTAATTTTTCCGCAAGATCTTTATTTAGACTGTTCTCTTCGAGTAACGTAGTCTACGTCTTGTTTGTATTACTAATACTTTACGACGTATGCTGCTTGAAATAAATGTATTTTTTAAATTGTTTGTTTAATTTTTACGCAGTTCAACCTCAATGTTCCTCTTTTTTTCGAATTGGCTTTTATTTCAGCTTACCTACTACTTTTACAGCTGAATTGCATTACAATCTAGTCGCATTTGTTCCGAAGTGAATCGTTCTTTATTGTATCGTAAATCACCCAAGGATGATAACTATCATATCTAATATTATCGTATTCTAAAACTGACTGAGCTTTTGACAAACAACGAGGTTAAAGCATAGGTAGTTAGTCTTAATATTATATTTACTACCGTTTTAAAGTAAAATATGGTGATTTTTGGTGGTCAATCTTGGGTCGGCTTATGCTAATGTTTTTTTTTTATCCTCTTCAGTTTAGCCCTTGACTGCGATCTAACCTGATGGTACCTAAGTGATGATGCAGTCTAAGATGGTAGCGTTCTAACCAGTTAGGGGCCGGCGGTTATATTAAACACATTCTACTACTCGGTAGAACTCGGTACTTTATACTATTCGGTTTCTACACGGCATCGTACTGGAACGCTAAATCGCTTGGCAGCACGTCTTTGCCGGTAGGGTGGTAACTAGGCACGGCCGAAGCCTCCAGGCCAGACCAGGGAAAATTCAGAAACTATAGTATCTCAAATTGACCCTGCCGGGGATCGAACCCGGGACCTCCGTACCTACGTTAAGACAACAGCGCTACACACTGCACCACGGTGGTCGTCAAATGGTCAGGTTTGGTTAGGCTCTAGCAAGAAATGAATTTTTCTGACAAGAAATTCTCAATAGGTACTATCCCGGAGTTAGGACGTTGGAGGTGTTTCACCCCCGTGCCTCAGGGAGCACGTTAAGCCGTCAGCCCTGCGCTTGACCTCTCACCGGGTCGTGTCGGATTTTCCGTATGTATCACGTATGTATGCGTACGCAACCGCACAGATGGCTAATCTAATCCGCCAGGATAATATTGTTCTGTGATCATTATACAATGTACTCTGTGCTGTGATCTATTTTATTTTATTTTTTATTTTTTTATTGAAATGCCAACAAGTATTGTTCAAACAATTAATAATATTAAAATAATACAGTCATGTCTCGTTCTATCACAACACTTAATTAAAGGCAAATACAGCATTAATATAGATAATCCGGTCAAAATTTTTTTTTTTTTTTTAAATATTTAAATACAAAAGCAAAGAATACCTACAAACTAATAGATTCACATAATTAAAGTTAAACTTGAATACATAATAATTATAATAATATAATCTCATAATCTAATCTCTCTGGAGATAGGCAGCCGTCATAGAAATATGAAGACTACGTAATTCCTTCTTCCATGGCAGCCGTGGCCGAAATTCGGTCGGGACGACACATGGAGGAAGGAATTACGACATAAATTATTTTTCTTTTTACATAGACAATTATTCCTTAGATTTCTTATTCTATTGGTAATACCATAGGGTAAGAATATCTGACGCTTATAGGGGTAAGAACCCAGAGCCGTGATCATGTGATGTTAAAAACATTACGCTGTGTAAAGTGTATTTAGATTGAATTGAGCTAATTTGTAAACAAATATGGCGGTACTGATCACGTGACCTTATTTTGACATGACCCCTAATGATGGGACTATTGCTGAATTATATGAGGAATGAACTATTGAACGATTACTGAATGTCCTCCAACTCTGAATTATCTCCAATGCAAAGAATACTCGTATTTTATATACACAAGCTCGCTCTGTGACCGTAAGCATCGACGTTCAGAATCGAAAACTTTTTGCGATTTGAATGAATAGTTTCATTCAGTAACACAGAAGTTGAAAATGGTGGGCACTTTTAGGAACGAAGATTTCCTTTTTCAGGATTACCACAACAGATATCGATTTTGAAAAATCTTTCATTAATAAAGAAGATCAAAATGGCGGTCAATTGTTAAGATTTATACATTTTTTTTTGTATTTGTTATATAGTAAAACAGGAAAAGTATAAATATATTTTTTTATATAACTACATTATTTAAGTGTCGTAAAAATATTTTTATTCATACCTATATATTATTTATGTATAAATATGTATTTTAATTTCGTTGTACAATCATTAAAGTCATAAGAGAGCTTTAAAGTCCAATAACTGTACCGTTTCCCTGTACCATATCGGTACCGACTAAATATTGGGTCAGTCAAAACATCAACGGCCCAATAAAAACTTTAAAATAATATTGTTGTTATTTATTACTTTAGTATTTACGACTTAATAAGATAATTTTGAAATGAAAAACATTCGTATACGTTATATAATAAAATAACGTGATTTACAGAATTCGATTACAATGTTTTCGATTCTGAACGAATTATATCGATGTTTACGGTCACTGACTCAGTATTAGTCATTCGTTTTTAGTCTGTGGTTGCAATGTCGTATCTGAGCAACACTATAAAATCCAAGTAATACGAAACGTCAAAACAAAAATTTTACTTTAATCTGTGGGACTTTATTTGTGTTTTCATTCAGTTTTTATTAAAAATATTGTCTAAATACTGGATAAATGGAAGAAATAATACACTGCATGTTTACGTTAGATGTTGTTTGTGGACTACAAGCAGTTTGTGTGTGTTTTCAATTGCTTTAACATTGTGAAAAGTGTTTACAAAGTTACGCGTTAGCAAAAAGGTTCGTTTGTTTACAAATTAGCTCAATTCAATCTAAATACACTGTATATAAATCTGAGATCGGCAGGGCAATCGGCTAAAAATGACAGCTACAGTGTAACGATCGCAATCACCTCTGATTGGTTAACACTCTTCCACTATTGGACATAATCCATTGACGCAGCAAGAATGCCATAAATGCAGCCAATTATAACAATTGATACTGTAACAATGATTGATGCAGAAGTTACGCGATCGCTCGGCGGAACACACCCCTCCATACTCTCATGTCAGAAGTGTCATTTGTCAAATTAAAGGCTGTGTTCCGAAATACACTGCGAGCACTGTAAGGTGTGACGTCACTTCAGTACACTGAGAAGCCGTTCCTTTAAAGTTAGGTATACTGGGTACTGCTTAAAACGGAACGCTGTCAGCACTGAGACAAACACTGAGAGCACCTTACCTCGAAAACGCCAGTGCTCACAGTACAAAGATGGCGTCGATTAATGACGTCATATATTTCCCTAGGATACTGCAGCAGTTTACTGTCAGTCCATATCGGAACGAATTTCTCCACAGTAAGAGCACTGAACAGTGCTCGCAGTGTATTTCGGAACACACCCTGTAGTATATTTACGGTTTGCATGATATGCCTACTGCCTAGACACTGACAGCAAGCTGTTTCTAATGAGTAAACACATATTGGAAGAAGCATATGAAAACTTAACTGGACATCCTGTAAGTTGTTAATTTGTAATTCATAGTTCTTTCTTCCTATTGTGCAGGCTTCCACAATTAACCTTCCAGTCGGAGGTCTGTTGTACGTGATGATTCATAGTTATGCAGGGATATAAATTTATCCTGTGTGTGTAGGTACTTGTGTGAATACACACAGGATTATATCCCTGAGTTTACCTAGTCTCTGACCTCTCTACATTGTCAAATGCAGTCGTACATGTTGACGGTGTAAGATAACCACTGTTTATTTGATAGGAATGTAAGTTTGAATACTTTAATTACATTCTGTTACAGCCGCATGATCAAGGAAATTTAAAACAAACAGTTTGCATACAATGTGCTCAGACATTGATAAACTTTAGTAGATTCAGAGACAAGAGCTTGAGAGCGCGTGCACTGATGATGGACTTAGTTGAGAAACATGAATTAGTGAGTATTTAATACATTTACATGTATTCTTTCTCTGTCCATGTACTACGTGTGTTGAATATTTATTTTTTATTTCAACAGATAACAAGACAACATATAAAAAGGATAAACTGCACAAAGCACCAACTAAAGAGTAATATGGTGTTGACAACGCTAGGACCTGACCACTGTGACTTACACATACTGGAACACCCCTCAGAAGACAAACAGACAGAATTAGAGGAAACTCATCATAGAACTGTAGTGAAAACTGAAGGAAGTGATGACTCTATGTCGGTTGATGGAGACATGCAAGTGAAATATGAAGATGACAATAATATCAATGATTTTGCTGAAGATCCATTAAAATACGAAAGTGCTCCCTCCCTTTGTTTGGAGGAATTTGTCAATGAACAAGCGCACATGCAACATATGAGCATGCATCTCCAGGTGAGATAGTTTTCCACTGTTGAACACTTTCGTCAACTTGTTAGTTCATACTACAGCTTATATAGTTGTAGAGGAGCTCATTCTTTATTTTTATCATTCCTTTTTCTTTGTGGAGAGTATTTTTAAAGATTAATTATTACCAATACTCAGTAAAGTAGTTTAGCTCCTAGCTAAGCAACATTATTTCCAAATAAATTTAAAACCCTATAAAACTAAAGAATACACGAGAATTAATAGACAGAAAAGATGGTCGATGCCAAAAGTGTAACTATTATAGTAAAAATTAAACTGCTATTTAGTACCCAAAATTGACAATAACATGGAATGGCTGAGAGAGGAAAATAAAGTCAGCGAAGGAGTCCTTAAGATGAAGTTAAAGGAACACTTACTTGGGGACTCCTTTTCTTACTACATACTGTTTTTGAAGTGAAACTTCTTAAGAATCATTGTGATTTGAACATTCAAAAAAACAAAAAAGCGACACCAAAAAGAGTCAAACATATATAGGATTTAGCCTGCGAGCGAATGAGATACAATTCAAGTTTATCTCATTCTCTCGTACGCTACTTTTCTGAAGTTACACTTCTGCTGTGTGTGAATTGCAGACGCACACTTTTTTAATTTTATAATTAGTTTGTTGCATGTACGGCTTTAGCAATAACTATAAGCCATAAATCCATTCCTAATCTATTCATTGTATTTTTCGTTATCACTTAAAAAGCTGTTAAAGTAGTAGTAAAAGGTAGCTTAAGTTTAAAGTGAGACGGAAATGTTATTAATTTGTTTTGTGTTTGGCAGAACGGTGACGGTGACGGTGTATGTGACACGTCACAAGTATGCAAGCCTCATACAGCTGTGAGCTCTAGCTCTTCACACTCTTCACTCATCACTGAGAACAAGTCAGTATACCTGCCAGTACCAATAACGCTTAGTTTAAGTTACTAGTATCACAATATCCTCCTATATTGCAGAATATAGAGTATATTTTCTAAGCATTTATTTTACTTTTGACATAAGCTGCCAGAAGTTTCATAATTATTGACAGGCAACCGTCGCTTCAATATTGTATTTTACAATAGTGAAGCGACGTGCCCTTTTATCCGACATTTCGTAAGTCATATACTCATCTAGTAATTAACAGTACGAATTTCCTTACAAAATAGTCACGAAGCTACAACGCAAGCTCTCTTGATTGTCTTTTCAGCACCACACCATCTTACGCGACGGATGGTTTCTATGACTTGACTGATTCATGGACATTTACTATACTGTTTTACATAAATGATTTATTTTAAAACATACTTTAATGTACGCTTGGGTATGTTTAACTAAAAAATGTTGAGCAAAGATAAATATCAATGTGTCAAATTGATTAAAACTTCTTCATAAAGATAGTCGATTGTTATCAAAAATAGAATCTGTAAACCATTAGAACACCATGGACTCGAGCTGCCAAAAGTAAAATAAATGATTGGACATAGTGGCTAGTGGCTCCCCAGTACACTCTAGATACATTCTGATATATTTCACAGGCAGGCAGACCCCTACCCTTCCGCGCGCGCGGCTCAGACCTCAGGTGAGATACTGTGGCTAATTCTGTATAATACAATCTCTAAACTAAACTAAAATGGCAACTTTAAATCTAGTTCTGTCCCTTTCCGTAGGGAGTATTATGAAAGGGTTAGCACTATTTGTAATGCTCTAATTTTAGTTTAGTTTAGAGTTTGTGCACTACAGAATCAGCCCCATTGTGTTACTTAGCATTTTAAATTAAACACTTTTATCAACAAAAACCAACTTAAATTGTCAAAACGTTTGATTACAGTTGGTCCTCTGTCCACGAGTCTTCCAATAAAAACCGAAATAGAAGTTCCCCCAACTGAAGAAGCCGATACAAACATCAGTTGCCGATACAAAATACTACATTGTTTTGTCAAATTATATGACATTATGAAAGTTGTTCCAAGACAAGACGGATCACTGATGAAGGCACAAAATGCTGTTAGGTCTTCTAATACTGATACAGATACTGTAAAAGAATTTGTATCTCAATCTTTGAATCAAAGTGTAACTGATTGTTTTAACAATATAGTTAGTTTACAATGTAATAATTCAACACAAAGTAGTACACATTCTGAGAAAATATCATTCATTTGTGACATTTGTCGAAAATTGTTTAAACGAAAAGGTCTCTTGGTTAAACACATGAAGACTCACAGTATTATAAAACATTTCTCCTGTGCGTTATGTGAATATAAATGTACACGAAATAGTCTTTTAATATTGCACATGAGGACTCACACGAGTGAAAAAACATTTATTTGTAAGATTTGCAATTACAAATTTGCACAAAATAGTTATTTAGTGAGGCACATGAGAACTCACACTGGTGAAAAGCCGTATTCATGCAAGATATGTGATAACAAATTTGCACAAAATAGTTATTTAGTGAGGCACATGAGAACTCATACTGGTGAAAAGCCGTATTCATGCAAGATATGTGATAACAAATTTGCCCGAAATAGTCATTTAGTGAGGCACATGAGAACTCACACTGGTGAAAAGCCGTATTCATGCAAGATATGCGAATACAAATGTGCAGTTAAAAGTAGTTTAGTTACGCATATGAGAATTCACACGGGTGAAAAACCATTTTTATGTAAGATATGCCATAGCAAATTTTCCCATCATGGTGTTTTAGTGTTGCACATGAGAACTCACACTGGTGAAAAGCCGTATTCATGCAAGATATGCGAATACAAATGTGCAGTTAAAAGTAGTTTAGTTACGCACATGAGAACTCACACTGGTGAAAAGCCGTATTCATGCAAGATATGCGAATACAAATGTGCAGATAAAAGTAGTTTAGTTACGCACATGAGAACTCACACTGGTGAAAAGCCGTATTCATGCAAGATTTGCGAATACAAATGTGCAGGTAAAAGTAGTTTAATGTGGCACATTAGAACTCACACTGGTGAAAAGCCATTTTTATGTAAGATATGCGATAACAAATTTGCCACAAATAGTGCTTTAGTGATGCACATGAGAACTCACACTGGTGAAAAGCCGTATTCATGCAAGATATGCGATAACAAATTTGCCCGAAATAGTAATTTTGTGACGCATATGAGAACTCACACTGGTGAAAAGCCATTTATTTGTAAGATTTGCAATTACAAATTTGCACAAAATCGTAGTTTAGTGATGCACATGAGAACTCACACTGGTGAAAAGCCGTATTCATGCAAGATATGCGATAACAAATTTGCCCAAAATAGTCATTTAGTGAGGCACATGAAAACTCACACTGGTGAAAAGTCTTTTATTTGTAAGATTTGCAATTGCAAATTTGCACAAAATAGTGATTTAGTGAGGCACATGAGAACTCACACTGGTGAAAAGTCGTATTCATGCAAGATATGCGAATACAAATGTGCAGTTAAAAGTAGTTTAGTTACGCACATGAGAACTCACACGGGTGAAAAGCCATTTTTATGTAAGATATGCAAATACAGATGTGCAGATAAAAGTAGTTTAGTTACGCACATGAGGACTCACACTGGTGAAAAGTTGTTTATTTGTAAGATTTGCAATTACAAATTTGCACAAAATAGTAATTTAGTGAGGCATATGAGAACTCACACTGGTGAAAAGCCATACACATGTAAGATATGCAATAACAAATTTGCCAGAAATAGTCATTTAGTGAGTCATATGAGAACTCACACTGGTGAAAAGCCATATTCATGCAAGATATGCGAATACAAATGTACAGATAAAAGTAATTTAGTTACGCACATGAGATCTCACACTGGTGAAAAGCCTTATTCATGTAAGATATGCCATAGCAAATTTGCAAAAAATAGTAATTTAGTGAATCATATGAGAACTCACACTGGTGAAAAGCCGTATTCATGCAAGATATGCGAATACAAATGTGCAGATAAAAGTAGTTTAGTGTGGCACATGAGAAATCACACTGGTGAAAAGCCGTTTACTTGTTAGATTTGTAATTACAATTAATGTTCACGTAATAGTCAGTTAGTGAAACACACGAGAACTCACTCATAAGGCGCTCAAGCTTCTAACACGCACACTGATAATATGTTCTAATTTACATTATGTAACAGTACATAAAGGTCTCGCAAGTCAACTTAAGTTGAAGCGGACACTGACTCCGCGCCATTGCAATATGAGCTGTATTGACCAGCACTAATGCAGTGCTCATATGGCACTCCTGGTTGTCGTTTCCTCATGACGGAGGGTCGTGACCCTCTATGTCCGCTCTCTTGTTAGGGCTCGCCAGGCAGCACGATCCTGTGCCTTCTAAAGAGAGGCTTGCATGTTGCTGCAGGTGACTATAACCATACTGACCGTCTCGTTCCTCTACTTCTCTTTCCATCCACGCCGGTTGTTATTAGGCGTTCAAGGTTCTCAGGCATGCTCCTTGCCGCGCGGCCGAGAAATGGCAGTTGTGTGTTGTTGATATGGCACTGCTGAAAGCTAGGCATGCCGCATGTGCATAGCCAACAGACGCTAGGCGGCTTGCCTGATCTTAAGTGAACTACGAAATGACGACCGTCCAAGTAGAAGTACTAGCGACTGGCATGGAACCCTACCTCGTGAGAGTTCTGTTTATAAGCACCATAGTCATAAATGTATATAGGGCTAAATCACGACACAAAGTATAAATTGTGAAAAACTTATAAATTGTATAAATTGTATAAATTAAAGTATAAGTTGGGAACTTGTGAAAATTTTAAATTGTCGATGTTTAATTTTTCTGCAAGATCTTTATTTAGACTAAGTTATCTTCGAGTAACGTAGTCTACGTCTTGTTTGTATTACTAATACTTAACGTCGTATGCTGCTTGAAATAAATGTATTTTTTAAATTGTTTGTTTCATTTTTACGCAGTTCAACCTCAATGTTCCTCTTTTTTTCGAATTGGCTTTTATTTCAGCTTACCTACTACTTTTACAGCTGAATTGCATTACAATCTAGTATAATATACTTCCTATATTGGATTATGGCGTGGTACAACTACTGTCACGTTACAGTAAGAGTAACTTGCTAAAAATTGAACGCCAATATCGTATGGCCCTCAAAACCACTGGACAATTCCCAAGACGCCTGGAAACTTCTGTCCTTTGGGACATGCTAGACTGGGATCCATGGCACATTCGTGCGTAAGACCTGAACGAGGGCATGCTGCGTCGATTCCGCGAAATGCACATCGAGGGTCTAAACACCCCTGGTGATGCCTACACCGGATACGGACAGCACAATCCCCTCTTAACTAACACTAGACTAGGTGAAATCAACTACGTACCAAAAAAAGACAGGAGTCGGCTGCTCAGCAAGCGAACAACTGCTCCACGTCCCCATAGATTATAAGAATTATTTGTAATTAGGATATAAGGCAATACTAAGCAACATTTTAAATTTATATAAAGGACATGTCCCAGTTCAGTATGGAGGGTGGTTTTTTATTCTGAGTGTCAATGAACCAGAACCAAACTGCCATCACGTGAAAGAGAAAAAAATATAACAATAAACGCCATTTAAATAATAATTTTAGAAAACCCCGTTTTTTTAAAAATTAATTAAGAAAAATATCGTTTGTAGAAAATATTTTTCGATGGATGGCAACACTAAAACTTGGGTAATGCGCAATAATTGTGATTATTAATATTCCATTTCGATAAACTACCCATTTTCCACTACATAGGTAGTACATACAACATTATAAGATTAATAAATAATAATTGAGTATTTGAGACATTCGTAAAATAATTATTAGACACATTGAGGTATTATGTACTAACGTACTTGTACATATAATTCAATGATTAGACAACAATAAATCAGCAATAAACTATGATAAACAAAACTGACAGTGACATTTGACAATCACCCAATGACATACGTGACAAAAAAAATCAAGTTTTTTTTTTACTGTTGATAAAATTCAGACAAAGATCTAAAAAAGCCACAAAATAAAAATATATTTTTCTCCAAATTGGGGTCCTTTAAAAATGTGTAAATAATTCTAAAAGCCATATTTTAGGATCCCTATTCACGTGTATTAAAATCATCTTGGTTCATGTTCAAGGCCCAATCTTGGACAAGTCCTTTATTTCCTTTATTTTTTTTTTGTACCTAATATTATCGTATTCTAAAACTGACTGAGCTCTTGACAAACAACGAGGTTAAAGCATAGGTAGTGTTAGTATGGTATTTACTAGGTACCGTTTTAAAGTAAAATATGGTGATTCTTGGTGGTCAATCTTGGGTCGGCTTATGCTAATGGTTTTTTTATCCACTACAGTTTAGCCTTTGACTGCGATCTAACCTGATGGTAAGTGATGATGCAGTCTAAGATGGTAGCGGGCTAACCTGTTAGGGGCCGGCGGTTATATTAAACCCATACCCCTATTCGGTTTCTACACGGCATCGTACTGGAACGCTAAATCGCTTGGCAGCACGTCTTTGCCGGTAGGGTGGTAACTAGGCACGGCCGAAGCCTCCCACCAGGCCAGACCAGGGAAAATTCAGAAACTAAAGTATCTCAAATTGACCCTGCCGGGGATCGAACCTGGGACCTCGGTACGTTAAGACAACAGCGCTACACACTGCGCCACGGTGGTCGTCAAATGGTTAGGTTTGGTTAGGCTCATACACATATAATTTTTTCGCTACGTTAGGCTATAAACAAGAAATGAATTTTTCATCATACCTATTCGAAAATAGTTATTTGTGTTACATGGGGCCAAAGAAAATTTTTGTTCCCCGAGGGCGCTATTTTGAATTCAGAGCGAAGTGAAGGATTCTATAGTAGAATCCCGAGCGTAGCGAGGGGTTCTAAAGTAGAATCCTGAGCGTAGCGAGGAATTCAATATACGCCGCCCGAGAACAAAAAATTTGGCCCCGAGTGACACACACTATTTTTCATCATTACGTATGAGAAAAAGCTAGGAGTATCAACCTACTATGTATGGACATTCCCTATACGTTTAAGCACCAATCAGAAGATACTCCTATCAACCTTCTATGTAATTGTATAGACATTATTTAGACGTATATTTAAAGTTTAAATAAAATGTAAAGACGTACTTATATCCGATCAACAAATTGATCACGTGACTTCGGACCAATCAGAACAGAGAAATGCAAAGTCGTATATCCAATCAACAAATTGATGACGTGACTTCGGACCAATCAGAAGAGAGAAATGAAAAGTCCTATGGGCCTACAAGTTACACTTTGCTCCCGCTATCCTCTGAAGCCAATATGCGTTTTTCGAATAGGTATGATGAAAACGCATATTGGCCAGTGTTGCCATATATACAGATTTCTCAGTATCCATACAGATTTTTAACATGTCATACTGATAAAAAATTAGGATTAATTTTATACAGATTTTGGTTGTTTGCGCCAGTTTTTTTACAGAATTAGTACTTAGTAGTTTTCAGAACATAATAATGGCAACATCGATGAACACATGTAGCCCGCGTTCGAGAACATCTCCCTGGCGACCGGGGTACGATTCTGTAAAATTGTTAATTGACATTTGCAGTGACGATCACCGTTGACTATGGTTTACTATACATTTCTGCTATAATAAGTACAACCAAAATAAGACTTTGTGGCGAACCTTCAATGGATACAAATAAGCTCGGTGAAGGTCACTGAGTGATCATCGCTGAGATACAGAATAGGGTCCTCTTTTTTTTTTTTTTTATCCACTACAAGTTAGCCCTTGACTGCGATCTCACCTGATGGTAAGTGATGATGCAGTCTAAGATGGTAGCGGGCTAACCTGTTAGAGGCATGGCAGTTATATTAAACCCATACCCCTATTCGGTTACTACACGGCATCGCACCGGAACGCTAAATCGCTTGGCGGCACGTCTTTGCTGGTAGGGTGGTAACTAGCCACGGCCGGAGCCTCCCACCAGGCCAGACCAGGGAAATTCAGAAATTATGAATTTCCAAACCCTGCCGGGGATCGAACCCGGGACCTCCGCACGTTAAGGCAACAGCGCTACACACTGCGCCACGGAGGTCGTCAAAATCAGTCTGAAATCTGTCAGACCAATAAATAATTTACTAAACAATTACTGCTGCAAAAATTCAAAATTCAAATGTTTTTTATTCAAATAAGCTTTTACAAGCGCTTTTGAATCGTTATAATATGAATCTACATTACATAATATATTATGAGCTAAATGTTGATTCTAATTTGTTAACTAAAATGAATAAAGATATTTACAATTAATCGTTAATTTCATTTATTATTCTCGAAATCGAATCAAAATGTTAAAAATAGTCGTTTAATACAAATAATTTATACAGAATATAAACGACACATACAGATTAATGCAGATTTTAATAAATTTACTAAATACAGATTATATACAGATTTTTACAAACCTATATACGGATATTGGCTCTACAGATCTGGCAACACTGATATTGGCTTCAGAGGATAGCGGGAGCGTCATCGTCAGGCCTAAACTAAGTTGAATGCAATAATTCATCCAATTCCAAACCCCAAAGCTGTTCATAATAAATCTATTACCCATTGAAAAATAACAACTACCTATTTACCGATAAAACATATTTTGTTATTAAAATTTGTCTGCAATCATAGATGCATCATAGATGTATGTCGAGCTTGAGACTTAACTTTCGATATAAAACAAAATAATGCGGTGTTGTGTGCCTTTCTGCAAAAACACTTCGGACAATGTATCCACATCAGAGGCGGAGGGGAAGAGCATTAGTTTTCATGGGTGAGTATATTAGATTGACTCTCAAGTCGCAATCCATATTCATTTTGCCTACGACTATTAACTCCAGAATGTGAAAGTTGAATTTTCAAAGACTGCTAGTCTGAGCAGTAACCAGTTAGTATAGATAATAGATCAGTCAGTCGCACTGCAGGTCATTGAAACGCTGCCTACAGCATGCTCGCAGCAAAGCAAGAGCTTTCAAGGAGTTATCAAAGTGTGTATGTAAACTTGAAGTTAACTGGAACTGGTGGTTATACTGTGTAGAACATAAATCACTCTGATATAAGTTTTTTTGCTTGTGTATAACATGAGTGGTAACTTCCAGTTTCCCCAGTGAAGCGCATCTCCGTGCCGCTTGGCTCAGAGCCCTCGGCAAACAAGACAGTCACCTACCACACTCTGCTGTGGTCTGCTCGCAGCATTTTCTCAATGATGACATTTATGAAACAGAAAGTGGCTCAAGGCAGATTGGTACTGGAGCTATTCCTTCAACAGTGCAGGTAACTCATTATGTCATGTTATATATTGTTAGTAAGCAAATCAAAAGTTATCAGGTCAAGTGTGCCTGAGAAAGGAGCTAAGACAATATATTGGATCTAAAGTTTCCTCACATACCATATTGTGGCATTGTATGTATTAGTAACTGGTAGTATATTTACAGGTTTGCATGATATGCCTAGACACTGACTGCAAGCTGTTTCTAATGAGTAAACACAAATTGGAAGAAGCATATGAAAAGTTAACTGGACATCCTGTAAGTTGTTAATTTGTAATTCATAGTTCTTTCTTCCTATTGTGCAGGCTTCCACAATTAACCTTCCAGTCGGAGGTCTGTTGTACGTGATGATTCATAGTTATGCAGGGATATAAATTTATCCTGTGTGTGTAGGTACTTGTGTGAATACACACAGGATTATATCCCTGAGTTTACCTAGTCTCTGACCTCTCTACATTGTCAAATGCAGTCATACATGTTGACGGTGTAAGATAACCACTGTTTATTTGATAGGAATGTAAGTTTGAATACTTTAATTACATTCTGTTACAGCCGCATGATCAAGGAAATTTAAAACAAACAGTTTGCATACAATGTGCTCAGACATTGATAAACTTTAGTAGATTCAGAGACAAGAGCTTGAGAGCGCGTGCACTGATGATGGACTTAGTTGAGAAACATGAATTAGTGAGTATTTAATACATTTACATGTATTCTTTCTCTGTCCATGTACTACGTGTGTTGAATATTTATTTTTTATTTCAACAGATAACAAGACAATATATAAAAAGGATAAACCGCACAAAGCACCAACTAAAGAGTAATATGGTGTTGACAACGCTAGGACCTGACCACTGTGACTTACACATACTGGAACACCCCTCAGAAGACAAACAGACAGAATTAGAGGAAACTCATCATAGAACTGTAGTGAAAACTGAAGGAAGTGATGACTGTATGTCGGTTGATGGAGACATGCAAGTGAAATATGAAGATGACAATAATATCAATGATTTTGCTGAAGATCCATTAAAATACGAAAGTGCTCCCTCCCTTTGTTTGGAGGAATTTGTCAATGAACAAGCACACATGCAACATATGAGCATGCATCTCCAGGTGAGATAGTTTTCCACTGTTGAACACTTTCATGAACTTGTTAGTTCATATCTTAGCTTATATAGTTGTGGAGGAGCTCATTCTTTATTTTTATCATTCCTTTTTCTTTGTGGAGAGTATTTTTAAAGATTAATTATTACCAATACTCAGTAAAGTAGTTTACCTCCTAGCTAAGCAACATTATTTTCAAATAAATTTAAAACCCTATAAAACTAAAGAATACACGAGAATTAATAGACAGAAAAGATGGTCGATGCCAAAAGTGTAACTATTATAGTAAAAATTAAACTGCTATTTAGTACCCAAAATTGACAATAACATGGAATGGCTGAGAGAGGAAAATAAAGTCAGCGAAGGAGTCCTTAAGATGAAGTTAAAGGAACACTTACTTGGGGACTCCTTTTCTTACTACATACTGTTTTTGAAGTGAAACTTCTTAAGAATCATTGTGATTTGAACATTCAAAAAAACAAAAAAGCGACACCAAAAAGAGTCAAACATATATAGGATTTAGCCTGCGAGCGAATGAGATACAATTCAAGTTTATCTCATTCTCTCGTACGCTACTTTTCTGCTGTGTGTGAATTGCAGATGCACAATTTTTTAATTTTATAATTAGTTTGTTGCATGTACGGCTTTAGCAATAACTATAAGCCATAAATCCATTCCTAATCTATTCATTGTATTTTTCGTTATCACTTAAAAAGCTGTTAAAGTAGTAGTAAAAGGTAGCTTAAGTTTAAAGTGATACTAGTTTTATTAGATGCATTTAACTTTATTAGTTTTAAGGGCGCCGACTCGCCAACAAACTGGCCCACCTGTTTGGCGAGATTTAATTATTGTACCACATTTTTGCATCTTTTTTGGTAAATAAATTAAAATAAAAAACTGTCTATATAAGGACCGAAATGTTATTAATTTGTTTTGTGTTTGGCAGAACGGTGACGGTGATGATGTATGTGACACGTCACAAGTATGCAAGCCTCATACAGCTGTGAGCTCTAGCTCTTCACACTCTTCACTTATCACTAAGAACAAGTCAGTATACCTGCCAGTACCAATAACACTTATACTCTATCCACGGAGACAAGTTAATAGGGAAGACATGGACTCGTTTGTGATTGGTCAGCGATAACCGTTAATGCAGTGTACAGACTACGTGTATATTTTAGTCTGATCCACAGAGTACTTTTTATATAAGGTCTGATCGTGGTACCCGCACTGTGCAGACGCGCTCATATTTTATCCTTACCTATCGTTATTGTTCCGTGACCTGGCGTGTACCTTGGACTGTTGGTGCATTCATTGTGACTTGGCTTGTGTATTGGACTCTGTGATCGATTGCTTTCTGACAACTCTTGTGTACTGGACTTTTCGATTGCATTTTACGGACTTCGTACATGTAAGAAGTGGACGAACCATGGCGGACAGTTCTATAACAGATTTTAATGCTCTTAAAAGAAAAAAACGTCCTTTTGGTAGTACCGAAAAAACTATGATAATATGGAATATGTATCAGTCCATGAGAAATGCAACACCTTCCGCTTCTTACAATGATATTTCGAAAGCTATTGCTTTTTCCGTCGGAATCCATTGGGTTTCAGTTCATAGAATTGTGAAAGAAACTACGTAAATTGTAAAAAAAAAACAAGTGTAGTCGTGGGAAGAAAGCTAGTTTAATTTAATAGTAGCGCAGTGTGTACGTACATTCAGAATGGTTTACGCCCACTGTCTTTTTTTGTCTTTGTCATTTGTATGGGATTACGTGACAGAGAGAACGCTATATTAACTAGTCTCCGTGGATAGAGTATAGTTTAAGTTACTAGTATCACAATATCCTCCTATATTGCAGAATATAGAGTATATTGTCTAAGCATTTATTTTACTTTTGACATAAGCTGCCAGAAGTTTCATAATTATTGACAGGCAACCGTCGCTTCTATATTGTATTTTACAATAGTGAAGCGACGTGCCCTTTTATCCGACATTTCGTAAGTCATATACTCATCTAGTAATTAACAGTACGAATTTCCTTACAAAATAGTCACGAAGCTGCAACGCAAGCTCTCTTGATTGTCTTTTGAGCACCACACCATCTTACGCGACGGATGGTTTCTATGACTTGACTGATTCATGGACATTTACTATACTGTTTTACATAAATGATTAATTTTAAAACATACTTTAATGTACGCTTGGGTATGTTTAACTAAAAGATGTTGAGCAAAGATAAATATCAATGTGTCAAATTGATTAAAACTTCTTCATAAAGATAGTCGATTGTTATCAAAAATAGAATCTGTAAACCATTAGAACATCATGGACTCGAGCTGCCAAAAGTAAAATAAATGATTGGACATAGTGGCTAGTGGCTCCCCAGTACACTCTAGATACATTCTGATATATTTCACAGGCAGGCAGACCCCAGCCCTTCCGCGCGCGCGGCTCAGACCTCAGGTGAGATACTGTGACCAATTCTGTATAATACAATCTCTAAACTAATTCATTATACTTATTTAGCTTCTATTTATATTTCAGGGATAACTATATGATTTATTCTTATTAAGTAACTGTAATTAATAATGATGTGTGGTACTGTGTTGTGTTTAAATTATTGTTAAATTGCATCACGTAGGTAATAATAAACAGAATAATATTATGCTGTATTTTAAGATACCGTAACAGATTATCACCATCATATTTTTATGTAACTGGACGTCAATAAGTGTAGTGCATCTACCTAAATTGAATAAATATTTTTGACTTATTGACTGTGAATAGCTAATGATTGCACGCCATGTTTGGTAGTACACTGTTTCCAAAAATATTGTAAGAACTCTTCACGTGTATTTATGCAATGAAGAAATATCTTATCTTATCTAAACTAAAATGGCAGCTTTAAATCTAGTTCTGTCCCTTTCCGTAGGGAGTATTATGAAAGGGTTAGCAATATTTGTAATGCTCTAATTTTAGTTTAGTTAAGAGTTTGTGCACTACAGAATCAGCCCCATTGTGTTACTTAGTATTTTAAATTAAACACTTTTATCAACAAAAACCAACTTAAATTGTCAAAACGTTTGGTTACAGTTGCTCCTCTGTCCACGAGTTCTGCAATAAAAAACGAAATAGAAGTTCCCCCAACTGAAGAAGCCGATACAAACATCAGTTGCCGATACAAAATACTACATTGTTTTGTCAAATTATATGACGTTACGAAAGTTGTTCCAAGACAAGACGGATCACTGATGAAGGCGAAAAATGCTGTTAGGTCTTCTATTACTGATACAGATATTGTAAAAGAATTTGTATCTCAATCTTTGAATCAAAGTGTAACTGATTGTTTTAATAATATAGTAAGTTTACAATGTAATAATTCAACACAAAGTAGTACACATTCTGAGAAAATATCATTCATTTGTGACATTTGTCGAAAATTGTTTAAACGAAAAGGTCTCTTGGTTAAACACATGAAGACTCACAGTATTATAAAACATTACTCCTGTGCGTTATGTGAATATAAATGTACACGAAATAGTCTTTTAATATTGCACATGAGGACTCACACGAGTGAAAAACCAATTATTTGTAAGATTTGCAATTACAAATTTGCACAAAATAGTAATTTAGTGAATCATATGAGAACTCACACTGGTGAAAAGCCATACACATGTAAGATATGCAATAACAAATTTGCCAGAAATAGTCATTTAGTGAGTCATATGAGAACTCACACTGGTGAAAAGCCATATTCATGCAAGATATGCGAATACAAATGTACAGATAAAAGTAATTTAGTTACGCACATGAGATCTCACACTGGTGAAAAGCCGTTTATTTGTAAGATTTGCAATTACAAATTTGCACAAAATAGTAATTTAGTGAATCATATGAGAACTCACACTGGTGAAAAGCCATACACATGTAAGATATGCAATAACAAATTTGCCAGAAATAGTCATTTAGTGAGTCATATGAGAACTCACACTGGTGAAAAGCCATATTCATGCAAGATATGCGAATACAAATGTACAGATAAAAGTAATTTAGTTACGCACATGAGATCTCACACTGATGAAAAGCCGTTTATTTGTAAGATTTGCAATTACAAATTTGCACAAAATAGTAATTTAGTGAATCATATGAGAACTCACACTGGTGAAAAGCCATACACATGTAAGATATGCAATAACAAATTTGCCACAAATAGTCATTTAGTGAGGCATATGAGAACTCACACTGGTGAAAAGCCATACACATGTAAGATATGCAATAACAAATTTGCCACAAATAGTCATTTAGTGAGTCATATGAGAACTCACACTGGTGAAAAGTCATATTCATGCAAGATATGCGAATACAAATGTACAGATAAAAGTAATTTAGTTACGCACATGAGATCTCACACTGGTGAAAAGCCGTTTATTTGTAAGATTTGCAATTACAAATTTGCACAAAATAGTAATTTAGTGAATCATATGAGAACTCACACTGGTGAAAAGCCATACACATGTAAGATATGCAATAACAAATTTGCCCGAAATAGTCATTTAGTAACGCACATGAGAACTCACACTGGTGAAAAGCCGTATTCATGCAAGATATGCGGTAACAAATTTGCCCGAAATAGTCATTTAGTGAGGCACATGAGAACTCACACTGGTGAAAAGCCGTATTCATGCAAGATATGCGAATACAAATGTGCAGATAAAAGTAGTTTAGTTACGCACATGAGAACTCACACTGGTGAAAAGCGGTACCTATTCATGCAAGATATGCGATAACAAATTTGCCCAAAATAGTCATTTAGTGAAGCACATGCGAATTCACACTGGTGAAAAGCCGTAATCATGCAAGATATGCGATAACAAATTTGCCCAAAATAGTCATTTAGTGAAGCACATGCGAACTCACACTGGTGAAAAGCCGTATTCATGCAAGATATGCGAATACAAATTTGCAAATAAAAGTCATTTAGTTACGCACATGAGAACTCACACTGGTGAAAAGCCATTTATTTGTAAGATTTGTAATTACAAATTTTCCCAAAATATTAATTTAGTGACGCATATGAGAACTCACACTGGTGAAAAGCCGTATTCATGCAAGATATGCGAATACAAATGTTCACGTAATAGTCAGTTAGTGAAACACACGAGAACTCACTGATAAGGCGCTCAAGCTTCTAACACACACACTGATAATATGTTCTAATTTACATTATGTAACAGTACCTAAAGGCCTCGCAAGTCAACTTAAGTTGAAGCGGACACTGACTCCGCGCCATTGCAATATGAGCTGTATTGACAAGCACTAATGCAGTGCTCATATGGCACTCCTGGTTGTCGTTTCCTCATGACGGAGGGTCGTGACCCTCTATGTCCGCTCTCTTGTTAGGGCTCACCAGGCAGCACGATCCTGTGCCTTCTAAAGAGAGGCTTGCATGTTGCTGCAGGTGACTATAACCATACTGACCGTCTCGTTCCTCTACTTCTCTTTCCATCCACGCCGGTTGTTATTAGGCGTTCAAGGTTCTCAGGCATGCTCCTTGCCGCGCGGCCGAGAAATGGCAGTTGTGTGTTGTTGATATGGCACTGCTGAAAGCTAGGCATGTGCATAGCCAACAGACGCTAGGCGGCTTGCCTGATCTTAAGTGAACTACGAAATGACGACCGTCCAAGTAGAAGTACTAGCGACCAGCATGGAACCCTGCCGCGTGAGAGTTCTGTTTATAAGCACTATAGTCATAAATGTATAGAGGGCTAAATCACGACACAAAGTATAAATTGGGTAGAATCTTACGACTTATCATAAGTGGCACAGGTTGTCCTACATGAAATAAATCATTTCATTTCATTTCATTTCATTTCATTTCATTTCATTTCATTTCATCATTTCATTTCATTTCATTTGGGTGCGTTTCTATCAGGAACTTATGAAAATTTTTAATTGTCGATGTTTAATTTTTGCGCAAGATCTTTATTTAGACTAAGTTATCTTCGAGTAACGTAGTCTACGTCTTGCTTGTATTACTAATACCTACTTTACGACGTATGCTGCTTGAAATAAATGTATTTTTTAAATTGTTTGTTTAATTTTTACGCAGTTCAACCTCAATGTTCCTCTTTTTTCGAATTGGCTTTTATTTCAGCTTACCTACTACTTTTACAGCTGAATTGCATTACAATCTAGTCGCATTTGTTCCGAAGTGAATCGTTCTTTATTGTATCGTAGATCACCCAAGTACATCAAGGATAACTACCTATCATAATATTATCGTATTCAAACTGAGCTTTTGACAAACAACGAGGTTAAAGCATAGAATATTATTTACTACCATTTTAAAGTAAAATATGGTGATTCTTGGGGTTGGTGGTCAATCTTGGGTCGGCATACTTAAGAAATGGTTTTTTTTTATCCACTACAGTTTAGCTCTTGACTGCGATTTAACCTGATGGTAAGTGATGATGCAGTTTAAGATGGTAGCGGGCTAACCTGTTAGGGGCACGGCAGTTACATTAAACCCATACCCCTATTCGGTTTCTACACGGCATCGTGCCGGAACGCTAAATCGCTTGGCGGCACGTCTTCGCCGGTAGGGTGGTAAATAGCCACGGCCGAAGCCTCCCACCAGGCCAGACCAGGGAAAATTCAGAAACTATAAAGATTCTCAAATTGACCCTGCCGGGGATCGGACCCGGGACCTCCGTACGTTAAGACAACAGCGCTACACACTGCGCCACGGTGGTCATCAAATGGTCAGGTTAGGTTAGGCTATAACAAGAAATGAATTTTTCTGACAAGAAATTCTCAATACTATCCGGGTTAGGACGTTGGTGGTGTTTCACCCCCGTGCCTCAGGGAGCACGTTAAGCCGTCAGCCCTGCGCCTGAACTCTCACCGGTCGTGTCGGATTTTCCGTCCCATCGGACTATGAGAGTACAAAGGAACAGAGAGTGCACTGCACCTGTGTATGCGCACGCACTGGTGCACTATAATATACAGGGTGGCCCAAATAGTGACGTCCAAAGAAAAAATTTAGATTCCTCGTACCTAAACCTATCAAAAAATATCCCATGTATGTTCAGCGATTTTTGGTAGTTTAGGAGTTATAATTTTTTTAAGTTTTTTCTTGAGATTTCTGAGGCAGTGAGTGTAAAATTTTTTTTCTTTTTATTTAGTGCTTTTTTCCGAACTTTTTTTTCGTGAACATACTTGCTATGAAGTGTGGTACTATGCATAAAATAATTACCATCATAACATTAACCCAAGTTGGAAAATTTTTGGTCGAAAGTGAAAAGTTTACGTACGACAAAAGTAGAGACGAATTTTCAACTTAAGATTAAAAATACTTAAACCTGCCTACGTCACTTCCGGCTAGTTTCAAAAACTTTTGGAGTGCCTAAGCTTCCCTTATTAGTTAAAAAATTTGGTACTTTAGGGGGCATTATTGTGAGATCCCGGCCTTCAAATGTGGTAAGGCGGTAATTTCTGAACTTAAAATTTGATTCTTAAATTTGAGTTTGGGCTATTTTTGACAATTTTATGGCTAATTGCAGTAGGAAATTTTTGCACTTAAGTATTTTCTCCAAAAATAATCGATATTTTTCGATTAAGTGACATCAAGGTTACGTAAAAGTTATTTGGATTTTTTTAGTTTTTTACAGTCAGTAGGACGAAAAAACCGAATTGCACTCGGTTAGGTACTAAAATAGCTTTATCTTATTATCCTTCTGTCAATAAAGTATAGCTTTTCCACACCTATAAGTTTGTTTACCTGTTTTTGCCAGCAATTCTTTGAAAAAGCGAAAAAGTGACGTAGGCAGGTTTAAGTATTTTTAATCTTAAGTTGAAAATTCGTCTCTACTTTTGTCGTACGTAAACTTTTCACTTTCGACCAAAAATTTTCCAACTTGGGTTAATGTTATGATGGTAATTATTTTATGCATAGTACCACACTTCATAGCAAGTATGTTCACGAAAAAAAAGTTCGGAAAAAAGCACTAAATAAAAAGAAAAAAAATTTTACACTCACTGCCTCAGAAATCTCAAGAAAAAACTTAAAAAAATTATAACTCCTAAACTACCAAAAATCGCTGAACATACATGGGATATTTTGACGTGACAACGTCTTATAAATTGGTTTGCCGGGTGACACTTCAAGAAACTGCGTTACGCTCCGCGCGTTATGCGCTCACAATGAGAGCGAGTGAGAGGCACGCGTCCCTTCCACTCGGGCATGGTTAGCCCGCCTAAGAGCGAGAGAGACAGACATAAAAAGTGAAAGGCACGCGTAAGTCGTTGTCACGTAAAACTTTCGCCCGTATATCGACTTTACAGGCAACCAATTTTTTTTTTGATAGGTTTAGGTACGAGGAATCTAAATTTTTTCTTTGGACGTCACTATTTGGGCCATCCTGTATCTCCGCACAGATGGCTAATCTAATCTCTCTGGAGATAGGCAGCAGTGGCCGAAATTAGGTCGGGAGGACATTATTATTTATTGGTACTACAATTCTTCCAGATTTCCTAATCTATTGGTAATACCATAGAGTAAGAATATCTGACGCTTAAAGGGGTAAGAACCCAGAGCTAAGAGAGAGAGAGGGAGATGTTAAAACATTACGCTGAGCCGTAGACAGAGCAGAGATTCCTACTTCTATGCACTGTGCATATCGATCGGAACCACAGACAAGTTTGTATGTCTGTGGATCGGAACCATGGAGGTAACAAACCTCCATGGTCGGAACAAAGGGACTGATACTAACCACTAGGGCGTCCATTGGCGCTCAGTGCCGATGAGTGATCTGTGGTCGGAACCATGAACACGAACACACCTGTCACCTAATTCCTTGAACACACCCCTCCATGTTACTACTCTCATGTCAAAAGTGTCATTATTGTCAAAATAAATTAATTTTTTTTCAATGACTTTATTGATTTTTAATTAAATAATTTAAGGTGAGCAATTAAAAAGGACAACGTAGTTGAATTGAGCTATTGAAAATCTATCGATTCGTATTTTTTTTATTACAAATATCATTATTTTGCAGGCTGGGGTGGGGTAGCTGCAGCCGTGGCCGAAATTCGGTCGGGACGACATTATTTTTCTTTTTACATAGACAATAATTATTCCTTAGATTTCTTGTTCTATTGGTATTACCATAGGGTAAGAATATCTGACGCTTATAGGGGTAAGAACCCAGAGCCGTGATCATGTGATGTTAAAAACATTACCCTGTGTATATAAATCTGAGCGGAACACACTGACACCCCTTCATACTCTCATGTCAGAAGTGTCATTTGTCAAATTAAAAAGTCCTATCTTGTCAAAAAATTAGCAAAAAGAAAGTACATCATTAAATTAGGACAAAATCGCATTTTTAATAATTATGAGCAGGCCAGCCAGATCATACCCTTAGGGTATTGTTTGTCAAATTTTACGTGTTTGTCAAATTATTTGATAGTGTACTGCTGTGTTTGAGGCGTTTGTCAAACAATCTACGTGTTTGTCGTGTTTGATGAAAATCTGGATTGATGTCGAGTTTGACAAACAGGTTTGAACGTGAACGGCGGTGTTTGTCAAACAAGATCCCACTCGTTGTATTGACATCATGGAGGACGCTACGCTCAATGACGATATGAGTGGCAATATTACGAACAAAGAATTTACGTTGCATTTCATATCTGTTTATCGTGATATGCCGATGTTATGGAAAGTAAAATCAAAAGATTATATGGACAAGAACAAGAGAAGCACAGCAATAAAAAAAATGACAAATGTACTGAAGATGTGTCGCCGGAACATTACGGAGGAAGACGTGAAGAAAAAAATTAATATTCTACGTACGAGTTTCAAGCGCGAAAACAACAAAGTCAAAAAGTCTATGCTTTCTGGTTCTGGTACAGATGAGTTTACAGTTTACAGGGCACTTTAGTACTCTCATGTCAAAAGTGTCAATAATGTCAAAATAAAATCTAAAAACTTAATATCTTGCTTGTCAAATAATTTGCAAAAAATAAGCAAAAAGAAAGTACATCATTAAATTTTTAGGACAAAATCGCATTTTTAATAACTGGGAGCAGGCCAGCCAGATCATACCCTAAGGCCTAAACTAAGTTGAATGTAATAATTCATCCAAACCCCAAAGCTTTTCCTAGAAAATCTATTACCCATTGAAAAATAACAACTATTTACCGATAACATTAATTGGCTAATTGCTTGTGCGTAGTTATTATTTATTAATTTGTCTGCAATCATAGATTTAAATGTCGAGCTTGAGAATTAATTTTCGATATTTAAAAACAAAATAATGCGGTGTTGTGTGCCTTACTGCAAAAACACTTCGGACAATGTGTCCACATCAGAGGCGGAGGGGAAGGGCATTAGTTTTCATGGGTGAGTACCTATATTAGATTGACTCTCAAGTCGCAAGCCAGTCATTTTGGCTGGGCTTTAGTATATTTTTTTTAATTTTGAGGTTAGGTTCTCATGAAAAATACACTAATACATGTTTGCTTTCACAATGTTATTTTAATTAAGTTCGGTATGTTAACCCCATAAGAACCTAAGTGAATATTCATGTTCTAACTTAACCTAACCTAAAATTTTGACACTTAAGTACTAGTGGTTCGCCCCAAACTAAGACCTCGCGGTGTCCATAAATTTACAGAGCGCCATCTTTGTGAAGTTCTGTTAAAAATAGTGAAGCTCATTAAAAATTAAATAATTTCGTTTCCTTAGAATATTTATCTAATTTTAGTATTTGTTGTTCAAGTACAGGATATAATTCAAATAAGTGATCAAGTTTCAGGCTCAGCCTTTTCTTTTTAAGCACAAATGAATAAACTTGTACAGAGCGCCATCTATTGACATAATTGTGAAGTTTGTTAAAAATAATGAAGCTCATTAAAAATTAAATAATTTCGTTTCCTTATAATATTTATCTAATTTTAGTATTTGTTGTTCAAGTACAGGATATAATTCAAATAATTAATCAAGTTTCAGGCTCAGCCTTTCAGAAAATTGGGAGTTCTGAGGTCATCTTTGGACGTCAGAAAATCTCCACTTTGAAAGCCTCCCATTTCGTCAATTTTAGGGGAAAAATTAAAAAATAAATATTTTTGGACTCTGTTCCTCATTATCTTTAAAATGATATACCGCAACCCTATGTAACGCTATAAAAAATATTTTACTCCGCATTCGCTTCTTAAAGGCCCACATAAAGATTTTTATAACTTTTTAAGCCATATTCGGCGGGAGGCCATTGGTTTACATATTATATTTAAATTTGAAGTAATTACATTCAGTAATTCAGAAGTTATAAGGCTCTGACAGACGGACAGACGGACGGACGGACGGACAAGTGCCAATTCACTCAAGTAGACTCAGAGACCTTCGCTTCGCTCGGTCAATTAAACCGCTCTGGTCCTGAATTTTCAAAAAATTATTTCTTGAAAAGTATTAGTTTCCGACGTAAAATACTTAGTTTCCGACGTAAAATATTTTAGTGCAAGGCTTACCACATCAAGGTCTTTGTGTAAAAAAAAATATGAACGTCCAACTCCGCGGTGACTAAACTATAGCTGAGCCCTCCAGAATGTTAAAAGTTGAATTATCAAAGACTGCTGGTCTGAGCAGTAATCAGTTAGTATACCTACTTAGATCAGTTAGTCGCACTGCAGGTCATTGAAACACTGCCTGCAGCATGCTTGCAGCACAGCCAGAGCTTTCAAGGAGTAATCAAAGTGTGTGTGTAAACTTGTAGTGAACTGGACCTGGTAGTTACACTGAGTAAAACATAAATCACTCTGATATAAGTTTGTTTGCTTGTGTATAACATGAGTGGTAACTTCCAGTTTCCCCAGTGAAGCGCATCTCTGTGCCGCTTGGCTCAGAGCCCTCGGCAAACAAGACAGTCACCTACCAGACTCTGCTGTGGTCTGCTCGCAGCATTTTCTCAATGATGACATTTATGAAACAGAAAGTGGCTCAAGACAGATTGGTACTGGTGCTATTCCTTCAACAGTGCAGGTAACTCATTATGTCATGTTATGTATTGTTAGTAAGCAAATTCAAAGTTATCAGGTCAAGTGTGCCTGAGAAAGGAGCTAAGACATAATATATTGGATCTAAGGGTTACTTGCATACCACATTGCAGCATTGTATGTATTAGTAACTGGGGGGTTACTATCAACATTTAGAAAACCATTATGATACAGGAACATCTTGTTTCAATCTCATTGTAATATTACTGAGAAAGCTACCATGACAGCTCAAAAGTAATATGGTTTTACTCTTCTAAACATGATGGCAAGAACGAATGATACTCTACAATTGTCTTTTCATTGCTTTCAGAGTAAGCGAGATGTAGCTATATTTTTTATATAGCGCTATCTCAATTGCATCACGTTTCATTTCATGCATATATAACGCAGTGTTGATACATTTTTAATTAAATATTATAACTTAACAAAGTTATTACACCTTTATAAAATGCAATAATTAACAAACAGTTTTATAATGTTATCTAATAATTTAAATAATGTAATAATTGTTTGTTTGCTCTTTTTTTAACAGGTTAAAAATTAACTCGAACGTGTTTCCTTACCGTTGTGTAAAACGAAACGGTTATTTTATATATCAATTGTCAAATTGAAATTGACAAATGACAAGCAAAGAACGTAAATAAATATTAAATATTTTTATTATAATTATTAGACTTATTATACCTATATTTACATAGAAATTTACAATAAGGACACTATCAAACACTCAACATTTATTGGGCGAGGGATTTGAGATGGAAAGACATCATAAAGGGGATGAAGAAGTTTGGGACAAGAAAACAGAATATGGGAGACAGTACCTACCTTCGTCTAAGCCACATTCACACAGGGAGTGATCAGTGATCTCTAACTCTGATCTTGTGCAGGTGGACAGACGTAGAGGTTACCCACCTATCTGCATATTTGTAAAAGGAAAACCATGGACGCCTTGGTATATAAGGTTGAATTGAGTCATAGAATTTACCTAAGTGTTTTTGATTCGTGCCAGAATGTGTTCCAGGACTTGTCCAGATAAGTTTTAGATGCTTAGATCTTGGGTGCTATTCTTAAAATGCTCATGGGAACCCATTTGTATAGCAGCCTTAGCACATGAATCAACTGTTTCATTGCTTGCAATGCCAGACTGACTTGGGATCCATACCAAGGTTAAGGCTAAACCATTTTGATGACAGGAGAACAGGAGCCTCCCTAATCTCTAGAATGATGGGAAATCTTGACTTACTCCGGAATGGGTTATCTTTGATGGATAGTAAGCAGCTAAGGGAGTCAGTAAAAATAACAGTTTGTTTTAAGTTATAGGACCCGGTAAACAGGACTGCTTCTAAAGGCAATGGCCTCCCCTGTAAACACTGAAGACTCAGGAGGGCAATTAAATTGTAGGATAATTTTAAACCTGTGAACTCAGCAGGTTGCACCAACACAACTGTCTCGTGACAACTTTGATGCGTCAGTGTAAATAAGAAGGTCATTTGACCAATTTTGAAGAACTAAGTTTTGAAATTTAGAATGATTATCAGGAGCTCCCTTGACCAGACCAAGATCAGTGACTACGGGAGGATTGTAAACCAGAGCATCATATTATGATGTGGAGAATAGTGGGTTAATTGGAAAAGATAGCAAGGGATTAAGGATTTGGATAAAACAAAAAATTCTGGTGAAATTGTGGCTGTGGATGTCGAAGAAAAATAAACAATAATATAATATTCAAAATACAAATGTTTTTATTCAAATAAACTATTACAAGTGCTTTTGAATCCTTAATTGAATCTCCCACTGGCTCTAAATGCATATCCATATTAGTATGGAATCCATACTAATATTATAAATGCGAAAGTGTGTCTGTCTGTCTGTCTGCTATGCTTTCCCGGCCCATCTTTTTAACCGATTTTGGTGAAATTTGGTATGGACGTAGGTTGTATCCCGGAGAAGGACATAGGCTACTTTTTATCCCGGAAAATTGAAGAGTTCCCGCGGGAATCAAAACTCTTAATCCACGCGGACATCTAGTTAATAATAAATATAAAATAATAAGCTTTTTTTATTTTCTTACTTTTATTTTTATGAAAACAAGTTTGATATGAATTATACAATCTATAATACCTAAATGTTTATTTTATTAAATTGCTTCCAGCGGCTCCCAGCTACACACTTGAGATCGTCTGTCCACCTACTTAATGGGGGGTTGTCCAACGCTGCGTTTTCTAGTGTGAGGCCGCCATTCAAGGCACCTTGCGACCCAAACGTCTGTCGGTTCTTCGAAATTGGTACCTAATTAATTAGGTATCTACGGATCTCCTCATTTCTGAATCTGATTTGAGCACGTAGGAATACTCCAAGCATTCTCCCGTCCACCGCCCTGGGTGCCTGATTCTTCAATTTAATACTTTTGGAAAATTAAATACCTCACTTTTATAAAGTTATATCTCATTAACTTAGTTCAATCCAGTAGAATAATCACTTGAAAAACCTCACAATTTCCTATTTCTTTGTTTACAAAGTCAATCCGTCGTTGATCCGTCGCAAGAAAGTAACTTTTTTATGATTGCTAAATATGACGTAAATCCTTCGTAAAACAATAATGCTAGCGCTCAAAAAACACTTGATGGTACGAATTGAGTGAATGATTTGCATACTGACGTCACAAAATTGCTTAGGAAACAATGTTCTAATAAGCTTACTTTTGGGGACGTCATGGTAAGATTTGTGGAAACAATATCAAAATAAGCTTAGATCAGTTTTCTTTTAGCAGTGGCAGTAACCCCCCTGGTAGTATATTTACAGGTTTGCATGATATGCTTAGACACTGACAGCAAGCTGTTTCTAATGAGTAAACACAAATTGGAAGAAGCATATGAAAAGTTAATCGGACATCCTGTAAGTTGTTAATTTATGATCTACAGTTATGTACAACAAGTACACATTCATACTAATATACTATAATGTGAAAGTGTGTCTGTCTGTTTGCCTGCTACGCTTTCACGGCCCATCTGTTCAACTGTTTTTGATGAAATTTTATATGGGGATAGTTTGTATCCAGGGAAATTAAAGAATTCCCGTGGGAGTCAAAACATTTTATTCCATGCAGACGAAGTCGCGGGAATCATCTAGTATGGAATAAACCCATGCTTAATGAAGTTATATCCCAGAGTTCAAACTACTTCTTGAATCTCATATGCTATCAATAAAATGTAAACAGTGTTGGAACAAAAAAGGATTATTTGATAGGAATGTTTGAATACTTTAATTACATTTTGTTACAGCCGCATGATCAAGGAAATTTAAAACAAACAGTTTGCATACAATGTGCTCAGACATTGATACACTTTAGTAGATTTAGAGACAAGAGCTTGAGAGCGCATGCACTGATGATGAACTTAGTTGAGAAACATGAATTAGTGAGTATTTAATACATTTACATGTTTTCTTTCTCTGTCCATGTACTAAGTGTGTTGAATATTTAACTTGTGTTTCATCAGATAACAAGACAACATATAAAAAAGATAAACCGCACAAAGCACCAACTAAAGAGTAATATGGTGTTGACAACGCTAGGACCTGACCACTGTGACTTACACATACTGGAACACCCCTCAGAAGACAAACAGACAGAATTAGAGGAAACTTATCAGAGAAGTGTAGTGAAAACTGAAGGAAGTGATGACTCTATGTCGGTTGATGGAGACATGCAAGTGATATATGAAGATGACAATAATATCAATGATTTTGCTGAAGATCCATTAAAATACGAAAGTGCTCCCTCCCTTTGTTTGGAGGAATTTGTCAATGAACAAGCGCACATGCAACATATGAGCATGCATCTCCAGGTGAGATAGTTTTGCACTGTTGAACAATTTCATGAACTTGTTAGTTCATACTACAGCTTATATAGTTGTAGAGGAGCTCATTCTTTATTTTTATCATACCTTTTTCTTTGTGGAGAGTATTTTTAAAGATTAATTATTACCAATACTCAGTAAAGTATGTAGTTTACCTCCTAGCTAAGCAACATTATTTCCAAATAAATTTAAAACCCTATAAAACTAAAGAATACACGAGAATTAATAGACAGAAAAGATGGTCGATGCCAAAAGTGTAACTATTATAGTAAAAATTAAACTGCTATTTAGTACCCAAAATTGACAATAACATGGAATGGCTGAGAGAGGAAAATAAAGTCAGCGAAGGAGTCCTTAAGATGAAGTTAAAGGAACACTTACTTGGGGACTCCTTTTCTTACTACATACTGTTTTTGAAGTGAAACTTCTTAAGAATCATTGTGATTTGAACATTCAAAAAAACAAAAAAGCGACACCAAAAAGAGTCAAACATATATAGGATTTAGCCTGCGAGCGAATGAGATACAATTCAAGTTTATCTCATTCTCTCGTACGCTACTTTTCTGCTGTGTGTGAATTGCAGATGCACACTTTTTTAATTTTATAATTATTTTTTTGCATGTACGGCTTTAGCAATAACTATAATCCATAAATCCATTCCTAATCTATTCATTGTATTTTTAATTTATTTTTCGTTATTACTTAAAAAGTTAAAGTAGTAGTAAAAGGTAGCTTAAGTTTAAAGTGATACTAGTGCAAATTTTATTAGATGCATTTAACTTTATTAGTTTTAAGGGGGCCGACTCGCCAACAAACTGGCCCACCTATTTGGCGAGATTTAATTATTGTACCACATTGTTGCATCTTTTTTTGGTTAATAAATTAAAATAAAAACTAAGGACAGAAATGTTATTAATTAGTTTTGTGTTTGGCAGAACGGTGACGGTGATGGTGTATGTGACACGTCACAAGTATGCAAGCCTCATACAGCTGTGAGCTCTAGCTCTTCACACTCTTCACTCATCACTGAGAACAAGTCAGTATACCTGCCAGTACCAATAATGTTTAGTTCAAGTTGCAGTTACGTTAATAATGATACCCTTTCCTCCTCTCTAACCTGCTATATGCAGTACAGCTACACTGACTAGTGGCTCCCCAGTACACTCTAGATACATTCTGATATATTTCACAGGCAGGCAGACCCCAGCCCTTCCGCGCGCGCGGCTCAGACCTCAGGTGAGATACTGTGTTACTTGGCATTTTAAATTTTATCAAGAAAAACAACTTAAATAGTCAAAATAAAAATTCTTTCCAAAAAACCGACTTCCAAAGCCACCGTAAAGTAAAAAATAATTTTGATTTCTACACACTATGTTGAAGTCGGGCGAGTACCTATAACAAAGATAGGCAAAGTTGACGCGTCAGGCTCGCCCGACTTCAACATAGTGTGTAGAAATCAAAATTATTTTTTACTTTACAGTGGCTTTGGAAGTCCGTTTTTTGGAAATAATTTTTATTTTTAACTTTTTAGTGTAGGTACTCTAAATCCCCACGGCTTAGGAGTGCAGTACCCTGCAGCATCAGAGTTCGAGGAGTTGGGACTTGGGTTTAAGTATGAAGTCGTTGCTTGACACCTACAATATGAATTCACCATAAAAAAATCCTTAATCGCTATTGTGAAGGAGTTCTGTACCCTGCAGCATCAGGGTTGAGGAGTTGGGACTTGAGTTTCGGTATGAAGTCGTTGCTTGACACCTACAATATGAATTCACCATAAAAAAATCCTTAATCGCTATTGTGAAGGAGTTCTGTACCCTGCAGCATCAGGGTTGAGGAGTTGGGACTTGAGTTTCGGTATGAAGTCGTTGCTTGACACCTAAAATATGAATTCACCATTAAAAAACCACTATGTTTAAGGAGTTCTGTACCCTGCAGCATCAGGGTAGAGGAGTTGGGACTTGAGTTTAAGTATGAAGTCGTTGCTTGACACCTACAATATGAATTCACCATAAAAAAATCCTTAATCGCTATTGTGAAGGAGTTCTGTACCCTGCAGCATCAGGGTTGAGGAGTTGGGACTTGAGTTTCGGTATGAAGTCGTTGCTTGACACCTACAATATGAATTCACCATAAAAAAATCCTTAATCGCTATTGTGAAGGAGTTCTGTACCCTGCAGCATCAGGGTTGAGGAGTTGGGACTTGAGTTTCGGTATGAAGTCGTTGCTTGACACCTAAAATATGAATTCACCATTAAAAAACCACTATGTTTAAGGAGTTCTGTACCCTGCAGCATCAGGGTAGAGGAGTTGGGACTTGAGTTTAAGTATTAAGTCGTTGCTTGACACCTACAATATGAATTCACCATAAAAAAATCTTAAATCGCTATTGTGAAAGAGTTCTGTACCTTGCAGCATCAGGGTTGAGGAGTTGGGACTTGAGTTTAAGTATGAAGTCGTTGCTTGACACCTACAATATGAATTCACCATAAAAAAATCCTAAATCGCTATTGTGAAGGAGTTCTGTACCCTGCAGCATCAGGGTTGAGGAGTTGGGACTTAGAGTTGAATCATATACACGTGACTTGATACCTACTATATGAATTCAGCATCAAAATTTCCTAACTCCCTAATTTTGAGGATTTTATGTAGTACGGTACACCTACAGCATCAGGATTGAGGATTTGGAGTCCGAATTTTTTATGGGACCACCTCGGGAGCTTCCTCTAACCAATGAAAAAAAAATTTTTCAAATCGGTTTACAAACCAAGGAGATATGCACCGACATACATTAAAAAAAACATACGCGCCGAATTGAGAACCTCCTCGTTTTTTGGAAGTCGGTTAATGAATGAACCAGAAGCTTAATTCGCTATAATCCGCCACAGTAGCTATGTGGTGCAGTCCGTGTCTTCCACCAACAGCATGCGAACACCCACCACCCAGCAATTCGCACCGGCACAGCACCACACCACACAAATCTTCCAAATCACTCTCTACGTACGTTTCACTCCGAAACCGGAGCATCCTCAGCAGATGTTGACTCGACAATGCACGATTGTGAAGTGACGATCGTGTCGAAAGTTCCGGCTTTTATACTTTTTTGGCATGACTCATACCGAAGCCCCGCCCCCTCCCCCCCTATTACTGTATAAATTGAGTAAAGGTGAATTTGATACGTTTATTTGTTCATTTAGCAACTCAAATCCTTTATTATTGTGTTTTATTATTTCTAATTGCTCCCAAACGCACAGTCTAAACCCTTTGCTACATTTTAATTTTAAATTAATTAAAATTTAATTTAATTTAAATTTAAATTTTATTTTTAATTTAATTACTTTATTAGATATAATTAAACACAATAATAAAGGATTTGAGTTTGCTTCAATTCAATAATAGTCAAAATGTTTGGTTACAGTTTCTCCTCTGTCCACGAGTCTTCCAATAAAAACCGAAATAGAAGTTCCCCCAACTGAAGAAGCCGATACAAACATCAGTTGCCGATACAAAATACTACATTGTTTTATCAAATTATATGATGTTATGAAAGGTGTTCCAAGACAAGACGGATCACTGATGAAGGCACAAAATGCTGTTAGGTCTTCTGTTACTGATACAGATACTGTAAAAGAATTTGTATCTAAATCTTTGAATCAAAGTGTAACTGATTGTTTTAATAATATAGTTAGTTTACAATGTAATAATTCAACACAAAGTACACATTCTGAGAAAATATCATACATTTGTGACATTTGTCGAAAATTGTTTAAACGAAAAGGTCTCTTGGTTAAACACATGAGGACTCACAGTATTATAAAACATTTCTCCTGTGCGTTATGTGAATATAAATGTACACAAAATAGTAATTTAATTTTGCACATGAGAACTCACACTGGTGATAAGCCGTATTCATGCAAGATATGCGAATACAAATGTGCAGTTAAAAGTAGTTTAGTTCCGCACATGAGAACTCACACTGGTGAAAAGCCGTTTATTTGTAAGATTTGCAATCACAAATTTGCACAAAATATTCATTTAGTTACGCACATGAGAACTCACACTGGTGAAAAGCCGTATTCATGCAAGATATGCGAATACAAATGTGCAGTTAAAAGTAGTTTAGTTACGCACATGAGAAATCACACTGGTGAAAAGCCGTTTACTTGTTAGATTTGTAATTACAAATGTTCACGTAATAGTCAGTTAGTGAAACACACGAGAACTCACTGATAAGGCGCTCAAGCTTCTAACACGCACACTGATAATACGTGTTCCATTTTCCATTATTATAAAGGCCTCGCAAGTCAACTTAATTTAGACTCCGTACCATTGCAATATGAGCTGTATTGACCAGCAGTAATGCAGTGCTCATATGGCACTGGTTGTCGTTTCTCTCAAGACGGAGGGTCGTGACCCTCTATGTCCGCTCTCTTGTTAGGGCTCACCAGGCAGCACGATCCTGTGCCTTCTAAAGAGAGGCTTGCATGTTGCTGCAGGTGACTATAACCATACTGACCGTCTCGTTCCTCTACTTCTCTTTCCATCCACGCCGGTTGTTATTAGGCGTTCAAGGTTCTCAGGCATGCTCCTTGCCGCGCGGCCGAGAAATGGCAGTTGTGTGTTGTTGATATGGCACTGCTGAGTGCTAGGCATGTGCATAGCCAACAGACGCTAGGCGGCTTGCCTGATCTTAAGTGAACTACGAAATGACGACCGTCCAAGTAGAAGTACTAGCGACTAGCATGGAACCCTACCTCGTGAGAGTTCTGTTTATAAGCACTATAGTCATAAATGTATAGTGGGCTAAATCACGACACAAAGTATAAATTGGGTGCGTTTCTATTAGGAACTTATGAAAATTTTTAATTGTCGATGTTTAATTTTTGCGCAAGATCTTTATTTAGACTAAGTTATCTTCGAGTAACGTAGTCTACGTCTAGTTTTTAGGTATTACTAATACCTACTTTACGACGTATGCTGCTTGAAATAAATGTATTTTTTAAATTGTTTGTTTAATTTTTACGCAGTTCAACCTCAATGTTCCTCTTTTTTCGAATTGGCTTTTATTTCAGCTTACCTACTACTTTTACAGCTGAATTGCATTACAATCTAGTCGCATTTGTTCCGAAGTGAATCGTTCTTTATTGTATCGTAGATCACCCAAGTACATCAAGGATAACTACCTATCATAATATTATCGTATTCAAACTGAGCTTTTGACAAACAACGAGGTTAAAGCATAGAATATTATTTACTACCATTTTAAAGTAAAATATGGTGATTCTTGGGGTTGGTGGTCAATCTTGGGTCGGCATACTTAAGAAATGGTTTTTTTTTTATCCACTACAGTTTAGCTCTTGACTGCGATTTAACCTGATGGTAAGTGATGATGCAGTTTAAGATGGTAGCGGGCTAACCTGTTAGGGGCACGGCAGTTACATTAAACCCATACCCCTATTCGGTTTCTACACGGCATCGTGCCGGAACGCTAAATCGCTTGGCGGCACGTCTTCGCCGGTAGGGTGGTAAATAGCCACGGCCGAAGCCTCCCACCAGGCCAGACCAGGGAAAATTCAGAAACTATAAAGATTCTCAAATTGACCCTGCCGGGATCGGACCCGGGACCTCCGTACGTTAAGACAACAGCGCTACACACTGCGCCACGGTGGTCATCAAATGGTCAGGTTAGGTTAGGCTATAACAAGAAATGAATTTTTCTGACAAGAAATTCTCAATACTATCCGGGTTAGGACGTTGGTGGTGTTTCACCCCCGTGCCTCAGGGAGCACGTTAAGCCGTCAGCCCTGCGCCTGAACTCTCACCGGTCGTGTCGGATTTTCCGTCCCATCGGACTATGAGAGTACAAAGGAACAGAGAGTGCACTGCACCTGTGTATGCGCACGCACTGGTGCACTATAATATATCTCCGCACAGATGGCTAATCTAATCTCTCTGGAGATAGGCAGCAGTGGCCGAAATTAGGTCGTGAGGACATTATTATTTATTTGTACTACAATTCTTCCAGATTTCTTAATCTATTGGTAATACCATAGAGTAAGAATATCTGACGCTTAAAGGGGTAAGAACCCAGAGCTAAGAGAGAGAGGGAGATGTTAAAAACATTACGCTGAGCCGTAGACAGAGCAGAGATTCCTACTTCTATGCACTGTGCATATCGATCGGAACCACAGACAAGTTTGTATGTCTGTGGATCGGAACCATGGAGGTAACAAACCTCCATGGTCGGAACAAAGGGACTGTTAGTATATGAGTGATCTGTGGTCGGAACCATGAACACGAACACACCTGTCACCCAAATCCTTGAACACACCCCTCCATGTTACTACTCTCATGTCAAAAGTGTCATTAATGTCAAAATAAAATCTAAAAACAAAAGTCCTATCTTGTCGACGAACTCATGTCACCTAGGACTATATGGAAGGGGCTCCCAGGACTAGTTTATTAGTGATCTGTGGCTCCCACAAGGATCTGTACTTAGCCCTCTTTTGTATAATATTTATACATATGACTTAGAACTGGCCGTTAACAGTTTTTGTGACACTCTGCAATATGCAGATGATCTGGCATTATATGTCTCAAGTAACTCAATTCAGGATGCAGCAATAAATTTAAACTCCGCCATGTACCATCTTAGCATATGGCTAGAGGAACATGGATTGAGTCTCTCCCCCTCTAAAAGCAAAACTGTAGTCTTCTCTAGGAAAAGAACCATCCCAGATATAGAGATAAGGTATGAAAGTCAGACTATCCAGGTTGACTCCGCAGTAAAATTCTTAGGTGTTATACTTGATTCAAAATTAACAGGTACTCACAATTTCAATCATGTAGCTCAAAAGTGCGAAAAAGGCGTCAACATAATGAGAGCTCTTTCTGGAGTGTGGTGGGGTTCCCATCCATACTGCCAGAAACTGCTATACAATGCTCTAGTTAGAAGCCACTTTGACTATGGGTCCTTTATCTTTGAGCCTTGCAATAAAGAGGGCTTAGAGAAGCTCAACAAAATTCAGGCAAAGTGTCTACGTATTATCCTGGGAGCTATGAAATCCTCCCCTAAAATAGCTTTGATGACAGAATGTGTAGAACCTCCTTTAGATTTAAGGAGACAATATTTGTCAGATCGGTTTGTTTTCAAGCTTATACAAGTGGAATCCCACCCACTGCTTCCATGCCTTGACTCAATGGCACAGAAGGTCATCACTGAGGACTATTGGGCAAATAAAGACCCTCCTAGATTAGTAGAAAGCTACAGAAGATGTAAAGAATTGCCACATCAAATATCTCAATCACCTGTTTTTCCTTTATTTGACTGTAATTTCGATGCTCTGATTTTCAAACCTAATATAAAACTGGATTTTGGTATCTCCAAAAACGAAAATGAAGCTAATAGGAAACTATGCCAAACCTTGGATCAAGACTGGCAAGAATGGATGCTAGTCTTCACTGATGCATCTAAATTAACGGAGAATGATAATGTTGGTTCGGCGGTTTGGATCCCCAAGTACAATATTGTCCTCCTGTTTAGAAGTCCCCCTCAAACATCAGTTTTCACTGGAGAAGCCATTGCCATTCTCGAAGCATTGCTATACATTAAATCCCACAGCCTGAATAAGGTCTTGATTCTATCAGATTCTAAGAGTTGCCTGCAAGCAATAATGGGTAATATTTTCAAAAATAAAGTTCAGAACTTCCAAATTATACTAAATATTAAAGAGGCACTCCACCACTGCCATTATAACGGCTTAGATATAGCATTAGCTTGGATACCAGGACATAAAGGTATACATGGGAATGAACAGGCGGATATGTGGGCTAGGCAAGCATCCCAAATTGGGTCTCCAACGCATAATAAAATCTTTGCAAGAGATATCATTCCTTTGGCTAAAAACTAAGGTATGTTGGGGTAAGAGCGGAAAGGGGGTAAGACCGTATACATCAAATTTCTCGCGTATGAGACTACATTTTTTAATGTTAGCATCATTATGTTCAACGCCATTTAGTTGTGCGTCTACTTAAGTTCGCGCCAGTCGCTCCGACGTACCGTTCGTGTGTTATGGTGAATTTAAAAAGGCAAGGTAATTTTTGTCTTTTTTTCGTCCATCCGATCTTTCCCTTTTTCTTTTAGTTTCATATTTTGGCGAAAATACAGATTGTTTTGCTAATATTTCGCGTTAATACTAGGTTTTAAGTAGCAATAGCTAGATATATCTGATCAGAATACGCCTAGGATGTCTATTAGCAGATATCCGATGTTCCCCCTTTCGGGTAAAGATCGGATAAAAACCATCCGGTCTTTACCTGTACAAAATGAGGCAGGGATTGTCAAACTTTTATAACATGAATATTTTTAATATTTTTCATCTTAAAATACTGTGTAAGGATTACTTATTCTATTTTGATCTCGACATTTTGATGGAAATGTGTTCAGATGCGTACAGATATAGAAAAGGCTCTTTTCTATAATAACATTAAAAATGTATCTTGGGTATCGTTTTTATTTTTTTATTTACGGCATTAATTTTTATTTGTCATTTATTTTACTTAAGTACTACTTATCATGTTATTTATTTATGTTTTTATATTTCTATCTTTTATTTTTATTTGTTATTTATAATGGATATAAAAAATTGTTTTTAGGCAATTTCCATACTTGGGATCAACGTTACAATTTTGAAAAAAGGATAGATAGAATTTTTGATGTCTTTACTTCGAACATTGAAATCGTTTTCTTTCCCTTTTTCAAAATTAACATTAGCTATTATTAATAACTAGCAAAAAATTTATTCATCCGATCTTTCCCGCGGATCTGGATAATTCATCTTATGATGAGAGCAAAGTTTGAGAATCACAAAATGTAAAAAATTTATCACTGGGGGTAAGATCGGATGCCTTTAAGTAAAAAAAAATAAAATCGATTGGAAAATTCATATTTTTTATTACATAAATGTAACTTTTTTATATATTGTAGTGCGTTTAAGATCAGATTTATTATTCTTATACACCTTGTTCTCAAAGCCATAGAAGCGGGTTTGAAAGTACGTCCGATCTTGCCCCCGAAGGACATTTTTTTAACCATAGCCATAAAAAAGTATGTCTTGTCTTTACATGCGTATAAAGCAGAAACTGTTGAGTTTACACAAATAAACAAAATTGAAACCTAAGCTACGTTTAAAAATTAATCACATGCACCATATTTTAGTAATTTATCTTCAATAAATATCGAGAAAATTGAGTTTTTACAAAACCTTTTCAATTGAGCTGAAATCCGTCCGTTCTTACCCCAACATACCTTATATGTATAAAAACTGGAATGCAAGGTGGAGAAATACACAATTAAATACAGCTAAACATTATAGACATATTCAGCCTGATATTCCCATCAAACCTTGGTTTTTTAAATTTAAAAAGCTGAACAAGAGGACAATATCTGTATTATGTAGACTACGACTAGGCCACGTTTGTACTCCGGTGTTTCTAAATAAAATCCGGGTGAGAGATAGCTCGCTTTGTGAGTGCGGTCTGGATGAGGGCACAGTGGAGCATATATTTTTTAATTGCACCAAACATCCCACATCTTTGTATGATATACTACCCCAAAGTATCCCTCGCCCAATCTATTTCCCATATCTCCTTTCTTTCCCAGACCCTCTAGTTCTGAGAAGTTTATGTAATTATATAAACTGTTATGATATTAAACTGTAGGAAATGTTTTAACATCCATATTCAATGTTTAGTAGCCCTGGTGATTGACATTTTAAATTTTCCTGGTCACTTCATAATAATTTATACTTACCTACTATCTACTATACCTACTAATTATCTATATATATAAAATTATAGTATATATGTGTTGTCCTGGTGATGTATAGGTCTAACAAAGGAGAAGTCTCAAGAATCTCAAGAACCGAGCAATTTACACGTTGTTGTCTCCAAGTTAACGTTGACACTGGCGGAATTACTGTGGACCTCCAAACCGCAGTACTAAAGGCCATAGATAAGAAAAGAAGAAGAAGAAGAAGTCCTATCTTGTCAAAAAATTAGCAAAGAGAACTGAGAAAGTACATCATTAAATTTTTAGGACAAAATCGCATTTATAATAATTATGAGCAGGCCAGCCAGATCATACCCTAAGGCCTAAACTAAGTTGAATGTAATTCATCCAAACCCCAAAGCTTTTCCTAGAAAATCTATTACCCATTGAAAAATAACAACTATTTACCGATAACATTGCTTGTGCGTAGTTATTATTTATTAATTTGTCTGCAATCATAGATTTAAATGTCGAGCTTGAGAATTAATTTTCGATATTTAAAAACAAAATAATGCGGTGTTGTGTGCCTTACTGCAAAAACACTTCGGACAATGTGTCCACATCAGAGGCGGAGGGGAAGGGCATTAGTTTTCATGGGTGAGTACCTATATAGATTGACTCTCAAGTCGCAAGCCAGTCATTTTGGCTGGGCTTTAGTATAGTCGCCGCGAGGGGGGGGTCTACTCCCCCTCCAAGCCAAACTTGTCGGAACCTAATAGTTTTCGAGATATTATTTTTTTTTAATTTTGAGGTTAGGTTCTCATGAAAAATACACTAATGTCTAATACATGTTTGCTTTCACAATGTTATTTTAATTAAGTTCGGTATGTTAACCCCATAAGAACCTAAGTGAATATTCATGTTCTAAATTAACCTTAGAACCTAAAATTTTGACACTTAAGTACTAGTGGTTCGCCCCAAACTGAGACCTCGCGGTGTCCATAAACTTACAGAGCGCCATCTTTGTGAAGTTCTGTTAAAAATAGTGAAGCTCATTAAAAGTTAAATAATTTCGTTTCCTTAGAATATTTATCTAATTTTAGTATTTGTTGTTCAAGTACAGGATATAATTCAAATAAGTGATCAAGTTTCAGGCTCAGCCTTTTCTTTTTAAGCACAAATGAATAAACTTGTACAGAGCGCCATCTATTGACATAATTGTGAAGTTTGTTAAAAATAATGAAGCTCATTAAAAATTAAATAATTTCGTTTCCTTATAATATTTATCTAATTTTAGTATTTGTTGTTCAAGTACAGGATATAATTCAAATAATTAATCAAGTTTCAGGCTCAGCCTTTCAGAAAATTGGGAGTTCTGAGGTCATCTTTGGACGTCAGAAAATCTCCACTTTGAAAGCCTCCCATTTCGTAAATTTTAGGGGAAAAATTAAAAAATAAATATTTTTGGACTCTGTTCCTCATTATCTTTAAAATGATATACCGCAACCCTATGTAATGCTATAAAAAATATTTTACTCCGCATTCGCTTCTATGAGAGCCCCCCTGAAATAAAGATTTTTATAACTTTTTAAGCCATATTCGGCGGGAGGCCATTGGTTTACATATTATATTTAAATTTGAAGTAATTACATTCAGTAATTCAGAAGTTATAAGGCTCTGACAGACGGACAGACGGACGGACGGACGGACAAGTGCCAATTCACTCAAGTAGACTCAGAGACCTTCACTTCGCTCGGTCAATTAAACCGCTCTGGTCCTGAATTTTCAAAAAATTATTTCTTGAAAAGTATTAGTTTCCGATGTAAAATATTTTAGTGCAAGGCTTACCACATCAAGGTCTTTGTGTAAAAAAAAATATGAACGTCCAACTCCGCGGTGACTAAACTATAGCTGAGCCGTTAGTCGCACTGCAGGTCATTGAAACACTGCCTGCAGCATGCTTGCAGCACAGCCAGAGCTTTCAAGGAGTAATCAAAGTGTGTGTGTAAACTTGTAGTGAACTGGACCTGGTAGTTAGACTGAGTAAAACATAAATCACTCTGATATAAGTTTGTTTGCTTGTGTATAACATGAGTGGTAACTTCCAGTTTCCCCAGTGAAGCGCATCTCCGTGCCGCTTGGCTCAGAGCCCTCGGCAAACAAGACAGTCACCTACCACACTCTGCTGTGGTCTGCTCGCAGCATTTTCTCAATGATGACTTTTATGAAACAGAAAGTGGCTCAAGGCAGATTGGTACTGGAGCTATTCCTTCAACAGTGCAGGTAACTCATTATGTCATGTTATATATTGTTAGTAAGCAAATCAAAAGTTATCAGGTCAAGTGTGCCTGAGAAAGGAGCTAAGACAATATATTGGATCTAAAGTTTCCTCACATACCATATTGTGGCATTGTATGTATTAGTAACTGGTAGTATATTTACAGGTTTGCATGATATGCCTAGACACTGACAGCAAGCTGTTTCTAATGAGTAAACACAAATTGGAAGAAGCATATGAAAACTTAACTGGACATCCTGTAAGTTGTTAATTTGTAATTCATAGTTCTTTATTCCTATTGTGCAGGCTTCCACAATTAACCTTCCAGTCGGAGGTCTGTTGTACGTGATGATTCATAGTTATGCATGGATATAAATTTATCCTGTGTGTGTAGGTACTTGTGTGAATACACACAGGATAAATTTATATCCCTAGGTTTACCTAGTCTCTGACCTCTCTACATTGTCAAATGCAGTCATACATGTTGACAGTGTAAGATAACCTCTGTTTATTTGATAGGAATGTAAGTTTGAATACTTTAATTACATTCTGTTACAGCCGCATGATCAAGGAAATTTAAAACAAACAGTTTGCATACAATGTGCTCAGACATTGATACACTTTAGTAGATTTAGAGACAAGAGCTTGAGAGCGCGTGCACTGATGATGGACTTAGTTGAGAAACATGAATTAGTGAGTATTTAATACATTTACATGTATTCTTTCTCTGTCCATGTACTATGTGTGTTGAATATTTATTTTTTATTTCAACAGATAACAAGACGACATATAAAAATGATAAACCGCACAAAGCACCAACTAAAGAGTAATATGGTGTTGACAACGCTAGGACCTGACCACTGTGACTTACACATACTGGAACACCCCTCAGAAGACAAACAGACAGAATTAGAGGAAACTCATCATAGAATTGTAGTGAAAACTGAAGGAAGTGATGACTCTATGTCGGTTGATGGAGACATGCAAGTGATATATGAAGATGACAATAATATCAATGATTTTGCTGAAGATCCATTAAAATACGAAAGTGCTCCCTCCCTTTGTTTGGAGGAATTTGTCAATGAACAAGCGCACATGCAACATATGAGCATGCATCTCCAGGTGAGATAGTTTTCCACTGTTGAACACTTTCATCATCTTGTTATAATTAGCTAGTTACCACTAGGGCTTTCGAATACCGGTTTTTCTCAATACCGGTATTAATACCGGAATGATTTTTTTCAATACCGGGATCCCGGGATCCCGGTATTGGAAAAAATTTAAAATGTGGCAGATGTTTTTTAACTTAAAATTAGTCTTTTCTGAAGCAAACGGCACCATAAAAAACAGTTTTTTTATAAAAAAAATTTTTCACCAAATTAACTCAAAAAAGTGCCTTTTCTGCATAAAGTCAGTGAAGAAAAGCCGTTAAGTAATTCCTTCACTCTATTTTATATCATGCAATATTTTATGAAATTGTATTTTCTTTAAAAAAAATCACCAAGTATTGATTTTTAGATTTATTTGTATTTTGAGTATTGAGATAGTTATTTACACGTTGACTTAATTCTTACGAAACTATCGTTTGTTTCATGTATGTATAAGGTGAAAATTACGGACCACGTAATGTTCTGAAACTCCATCGCATCATTTTAAATACAATACATACAGTAATACTTATATTATTATCATATAATCAATTTCTTATTCATATCAATCAGAATATCAACTATATGATTTTTAAAATAGAACTATTTTTGGATGAATTCTTACGAAAATATATATTTTTAACCTCCATTGAATTTTGAACTTTTAATATAAAGTATATTTGTGACGCACTTTTTCAACGTACACACAAAATTAATTAGATATGGCAGGGAATTTTAAATAATTAGTGAAATTAGTGTCGAAGATTGTAATATAAACTACTATCGTCGTCGTCGTCTCAACCTATAGACATCCTGGATGTAGGTCTCCTGCATAGATCGCCACAGAGCACGTTCTTGGGCCCCTTGTTTCCAGCGGCTCCCAGCTACACGCTTGAGATCCTCCGTCCACCTAGTGGGGGGTCGTCCAACACTGCGCTTCCCGGTGTGAGGCCGCCCATTGCCACTTAAAGCTTGGACTCTTCGAGCTATGTCGGTTACTCTGGTTCGCCTACGGATCTCCTCATTTCTGATTTGATCACGCAGGTATACTCCAAGCATAGCTCTCTCCATCGCCCGCTGAGTGACCTTCTTATCAGGTCCAAAGTTAGCGACCATTTTTCGGAGCCGTAAGTCATCACTGACATCACGCACTGTTCGAAAACTTTCGTCTTCAGGCACTGAGGAATTTTGGACGAGAAGATGTCGCGGAGTTTCCCGAACCCTTCCCAGCAGAGTTGGATTCGGCGGTTGACCTCTTTCTCGAAATTGGACCTATCTAACTGGACTGTATGTCCTAGGTATATGTACTCATCAACAATTTCGAGTGCTGCAGAATTCTCAACTAATACAGGTTGGGGCTGAACGTGTGCATTAGAAATGATCTTTATCTTGCTCATATTCATTTTTAGGCCCACCTGTTGAGGAACTACTAAATGAGTAATAAACGATATTTTTGTAAGAAGTCGATCGAAGTCGAAGAAAACGATAATTTTGTCAAAACACAAATTAATCTAAAATCCAATAGTTATTATTTAAAGGAAAATAATATTATATCATAATAAAATATGCATTAGACTTTATAAATCAGATTTCTGAACGTTTTGAGAGAAATAGAAATGCCAAGCCACAGGGATCTAAATTCAAACACTAATTTTTCCCTCTGAGTGAACAACAACGACTTTTCTTCACTGGTTTTAAGCAATAAAAGCGCTCTTTTTGAGCTAATATGCTTAAGATACAAGTTTTAAACTTAGCCGAATAGAAAACAGTGGCATCTACCAAGAATATATGCAATAGTCACTGTTTCGTTTATAGTGTCACCAATACCGGTATCCCGGTATTAGACATTTCAATACCGGTATTGAAAACCGGCGAAAAAAGTCCGGGATCCCGGTATTGGCCAATACCGGGATCCCGGTATTGGAAGCCCTAGTTACCACCCTATCGGCAAAGATGTGCCGCCAAGCGATTTAGCGTTCCGGTATGATGCCATGTAGAAACCAATTAGGGGTATGGGTTTAGCCTTACCCCTAACAGGTTAGCTCGCTACCATTTTAGATTGCATCATCACTTACCATCAGGTGAGATTGCAGTCAAGGGTTAACTTGTAGTTGATAAAAAATAAAATATATAGTTGTAGAGGAGCCAGAAATGTTATTAATTTGTTTTGTGTTTAGCAGAACAGTGACGGTGATGGTGTATGTGACACGTCACAAGTATGCAAGCCTCATACAGCTGTGAGCTCCAGCTCTTCACACTCTTCACTCATCACTGAGAACAAGTCAGTATACCTGCCAGTACCAATAATGTTTAGTTCAAGTTGCAGTTAGTCCTCTCTAACCTGCTATATGCAGTACAGCTACGTACTGGCTAGTGGCTCCCAGTACACTGTAGATACATTCTGATATATTTCACAGGCAGGCAGACCCCAGCCCTTCCGCGCGCGCGGCTCAGACCTCAGGTGAGATACTGCGCTACTTGGCATTTTAAATTTTACACTTTTATTAAGAAAAACAACTGAAATAGTCAAAATGTTTGGTTTCAGTTGCTCCTCTGTCACCGAGTCTTGAAATAAAAAACGAAATAGAAGTTCCCCCAACTGAAGAAGCCGATACAAACATCAGTTGCCGATACAAAATACTACATTGTTTTGTCAAATTATATGATGTTATGAAAGTTGTTCCAAGACAAGACGGATCACTGATGAAGGCACAAAATGCTGTTAGGTCTTCTAGTACTGATACAGATACTGTAAATGAATTTGTATCTCAATCTTTGAATCAAAGTGTAACTGATTGTTTTAATAATATAGTAAGTTTACAATGTAATAATTCAACACAAAGTAGTACACATTCTGAGAAAATATCATTCATTTGTGACATTTGTCGAAAATTGTTTAAACGAAAAGGTCTCTTGGTTAAACACATGAAGACTCACAGTATTATAAAACATTTCTTCTGTGCGTTATGTGAATATAAATGTACACGAAATAGTCTTTTAATATTGCACATGAGGACTCACACGGGTGAAAACCCATTTATTTGTAAGATTTGCAATTACAAATTTGCACAAAATAGTAATTTAGTGAATCATATGAGAAGTCACACTGGTGAAAAGCCGTATTCATGCAAGATATGCGAATACAAATGTGCAGTTAAAAGTCATTTAGTTACGCACATGAGAACTCACACTGGTGAAAAGCCGTACTCATGTAAGATATGCGAATACAAATGCGCAAATAAAAGTCATTTAGTTACGCACATGAGAACTCACACTGGTGAAAAGCCATTTATTTGTAAGATTTGTAATTACAAATTTTCCCAAAATATTAATTTAGTGACGCATATGAAAACTCACACTGGTGAAAAGCCATATTCATGCAAGATATGCGAATACAAATGTGCGGAAAAAAGTAGTTTAGTTACGCACATGAGAACTCACACTGGTGAAAAGCCGTATTCATGCAAGATATGCGAATACAAATGTGCAGATAAAAGTAGTTTGGTTACGCACATGAGAACTCACACTGGTGAAAAGCCATTTATTTGTAAGATTTGTAATTACAAATTTTCTCAAAATAATTTAGTTACGCACATGAAAACTCACACTGGTGAAAAGCCATACTCATGTAAGATATGCGAATACAAATGCGCAAATAAAAGTCATTTAGTTACGCACATGAGAACTCACACTGGTGAAAAGCCGTATTCATGCAAGATATGCGATAACAAATTTGCCCAAACTAGCCATTTAGTGAGGCACATGAGAACTCACACTGGTGAAAAGCCGTATTCATGCAAGATATGCGATAACAAATTTGCCCAAACTAGTCATTTAGTGAGGCACATGAGAACTCACACTGGTGAAAAGCCGTATTCATGCAAGATATGCGAATACAAATGTGCAAATAAAAGTCATTTAGTTGCGCACATGAGAACTCACACTGGTGAAAAGCCATTTATTTGTAAGATTTGTAATTACAAATTTTCCCAAAATATTAATTTATTGACGCATATGAGAACTCACACTGGTGAAAAGCCGTATTCATGCAAGATATGCGAATACAAATGTGCAAATAAAACTCATTTAGTTACGCACATGAGAATTCACACTGGTGAAAAGCCGTATTCATGCAAGATATGCGAATACAGCTTTGCAGATAAAAGTCATTTAGTTAGGCACATGAGAACTCACACTGGTGAAAAACCATTTATTTGTAAGATTTGCAATTACAAATGTGCACAAAATACTTATTTAGTGAGGCACATGAGAACTCACACTGGTGAAAAGCCGTATTCATGCAAGATATGCGAATACAAATGTGCAGATAAAAGAAGTTTAGTTACGCACATGAGAACTCACACTGGTGAAAAGCCGTTTATTTGTAAGATTTGCAATTACAAATGTTCACATCGCACCTTCATTCAAATAACGAATTAACTCAAAATTTACATGTTACGAGTTTTAACCATAAAGCGAATTAACTTTGCGAGAGGAATACGTTCAATCCAACAGCCAAAACTTTACGACGAAAATGACAGATATAGATGAACGTCGTTCACTTTTTTACGAAATCATGTGAACAGGTTGATACTTGTATAGTGATCAAATTCAGTGATGCGCCGGCTTTCTTTAAAGTGAGACCGCAGCAGATTGTAAAAATAACGTAATAAATCGAAATAAATCTGTCATTTGCTATAAGGTAACTATATTTTATATCTAAATTTATTCAAAGAGTGCATTCTTTTAGACTTACTTCACTCTACTAGAAAATAAGATAGATTTTTTTTTGTAACATTATGACTTATTTCTGTTTTGTAGTAATTATAATCTATATTATTACAATAATATTTTAAGTTGATGCAGTTTTATAATAAAATATTTAAGCAAAATTTGAGTTATCAAGTATTAATTCAGTATTACAATATAATTTATAAAAACCGTTGTCATTATATGTTTTGTATCTGTTTATTATTTATTTAAACGTATATTTTTTTGTTGTATTTAGAGATATTTTACTCTTTAATAAATTTAATAGTATTTTTATGGATTCTTAGTTAAAATTATTTAGACGTTATTATTGACTGAGCTGATGATGATAATAAATAAAATTATACTTTATTATTACTACTGCAGTGCACGTAAAAATAACTTGATCGGCAAATCTTCATTATGTTTCTTATAGATGGCTACGAGAGCACGAAAAATATTGGAATTAGTTGTAGAAAATACAACAACGAATTATGAGTTCGACACAGTACCCATAAGACGTGGTGATAAACACAAAAATAATGACACCAATGACGCCAGCCATGAGGTTAGTTATTAAAATAATATATAGTTATAATATTATACCTGGACAATTCACAGAGCTTGTACTATGGTAACCAGATAGCATACATCCAGACACAGAACAAAATGCTCATCACACAAATATTTATCCTGGGTGGGGATCGAACCCACGACCTTACGTTTCGAAGTCCGCTCATCACCCACTAAGCAACGAAGGCTGTCTAAAGTTCGGTTCAGTATTTTTGTAAATAAGTTATAGTAAGGTTAATAAATGTTATTAGTTATTATTTTAAATTACAATAGACCTCTTATTATTTTAGCTACTAAATGAAAATTGTGTCTCTATTCAAATGGAAAATGAATCTACAGTAGAGGGTAGAACCATGACGGAATCGGTGAATTAATGTCGATAAAGAAAATGAAGTAACTATATTGGTAAGCAAAAATTAATTTAAAGTACTCATAAGTTTAATTAGTTGCTTATTTTACAATTACTTCTACTAAATCTTAAAAAATATATATATACTGCAATATAATATAATATGTAGTATTTAATTAATTATTTAATATTGCCTCAACAGAAAAGTCTCATAAATATCATTTGACTTATACATTTCATGTCATAATTAATTTACCTATTATTATTAATTTCAGAAACTTCCGACTGAAAACTCACTAGCCAATGTATTCAGTCTTGTACCTTATTATGACAGTGACAGCACATTGTCTGAAAATGACGATATACCACCAAAGAACTTCATTATGGCGGCTGATGACAAAAATGAAAAACACCACCAACATTCTCAACTTTCATCAAACAGTTCATCATCCTCATCGTCTTCTAGCTCTTCGTCGTCTTCTAACTCGTCATCGTCTTCTTCGGACTCGGAAAGTGGCCAATCTACACAACAATTAAATCCTCACCCATTGCCGACTACCCACATAACTGTTAACGAAACAACGGACGATGAAGTTATTGAAAATACACCTCCGCAACAACAGGTTAGTAAAGTGCTGCACAAAACATAATAGGTATAATATCTACGTATTAGTTTATATTTTTTACAACTTAGTTATAATTTCATTTTTCAGAAAGTACTTAAGCATCATCCCAGGATTTCAAAGACAAATCACAATTATTACATTTCACCAGTTTATAGTGACGAAAGTGAGGCTAACCTCAGCGATACAGATCCGACATTCACAAACATAGAACCTAGAAGAAAGAGGAATTACTTTTTTGATCAATCCAGCTCATCTTCCACCAGTTCAACTGAACCAAATAAGCCTAAAAAATCTGCACCAAAAAGGGGGCGCAAGCGTGTCAGTAATCCTTCTCAGTGGAAGCAGAATAAAATTAAGCGTTTGCGTAACAAGGGTAAATCTTATGTAGCCATGTCGAAGAAGAAGGTTTCAGCAAGATGCCTTAAACAACCATGTACTGAAAAGTGCAGGCTTAAATGCACTACAATGATAAATACAGACACTAGATACGAACTATTTCGAAGGTTTTGGGATTTAGCAGATTTGGAAAAGCAAAGAGCTTACATAAGCACAAGTATGACTGATATTCAGCCTAGATACAAGTATACGAATGCCGAGACACCCAGGCACAATAACAAAGCTTTTCATTTTATAATTGATGGCAAGTATATAAGGGTTTGTAAAACATTTTTTAGGGCCACGTTAGACATTTCTGATCGGATGATATTTACTGTACAAACCAAAGTTAACGAAAATAACTTTTCACTAAAAGATTTGAGAGGATGTCACAAAAATCATAAGAAGATTAATCCCGAAGTACGAGCTGCGATTGTGGAGCATATTAATTCAATCCCCAAAGTTGAATCCCACTATCTACGCGCTTCTTCTACGAGGGAATACATTGAAGGTGGTAAAACAATTAAAGATTTATTCAAAGATTTTAAAGCACAGCAGCAACAAAATAATAAAGAAGCAGGTACATACTCCTTATATTACAAAATATTTACATCGGAATTTAATTTATCCTTTTTCAGTCCCAAAAAAGATCAGTGCGATCTTTGCAACTCTTATAATAATGCTAATATTCAAAATAATGATCTACAAGAAACATATTTAAGACATCTAGAAGAAAAGAATTGCAGTAGGATTCACAAGGTTGACGATCGCAACAAAGTTAGTGAAAAGGTAAGAGTATCCGTTTACGATTTACAGGCGGTCTTGCAGTGCCCTAGAGGCGACAGCTCCTCTTTTTATTACAAGTCGAAGCTGAATTCATATAACTTCACCATAACTGAGTTGACATCCAAAGAAACCAAAGTAGCCTATAAAAACGTCAACTGCTATTTTTGGTCCGAATGTGACGCAAAACGTGGTGCCATAGAAATCGGATCATGTATATGGGCATATCTCAAAAGTGTAAGTGATGATGGCGACCATTTGAAAGAAGTTATATTCTATTCCGACAACTGTTGCGGACAGAATAAAAATAAATACATAACATCTCTCTATTTACATGCTGTGCAAACATTAAATATCAGTACTATTACGCACAAATTTTTAATAAGAGGTCACACGCAGAACGAAGCCGATAGCGTGCATAGTCTCATTGAAAAAGAAATTAAGAAAAATTTGAAATCTGGTCCAATTTATACACCCGACCAGTACATAGCCTTGATTAAGAACGCCAAAAAATCTCAACCACCTTTAATTGTGCACGAGATGACTTTTGACTCATTTTATGATTTAAAATTATTACAAGAGGAATGGGGATATAACTACTCGACTAATGTAGATGGTGAGTCCGTCAATTGGAATGAAATAAAAATTTTAAAAGTAAGCAAAGAAAATCAAAGTCAAACCAATTTTTTATATAAAACATCCTACAAGGATCAAGACTACAAGGAGGTTAATGTGAGAAACAAGAGGAAGAAAATGCCATCAATAAAAGAAATAACACTTCAAACTGCCTATAGCACTAAACAAGAAATTAGCGAAAACAAGAAGAAAGATTTGAAAGATTTAATTAATAAAGGATTGATTCCTTCGTTTTATGCAGGGTTTTATAATTCAATTATCTAATTTTTTAATTTTTTTTATATTATTATGTTTTTGACAGATCTCATAGCTAGTTTAAGACAGAAGTAAGATTATAAAGCAGAATAAGTAATTACCTAAGACTGATTATGAGTAGTTCTAAACTAGCTTTTATTTGTTATGTATAATAATTTTAATAATTTTCAGATAAATAATAATTTTATTTTTTTATTAATTATGTTCCATAATTTAGGGAAACTGTGATTATAAACCAAAATAAGTAAATTATCTAAGACTGATTAAGAAAAGTACTTTTTTTGTTATAACTTATAAGAAACGCTAATTTGTAAAAGAATATTGTTTTTTGTTTTGTAGTTTTTTTATAGAAAAAATAATAATTTGAGAAATTTTTATGATTATAATTCCCTATAGTTCCTAAGTAGATAATACAAAAATATTGTAAACAATTTGTGATAATTAATAAGAAACTTATAACACGGTTTTTTAATTATAGAAACGCTTAAATGTTAGGTATATAAAATTTTATAAATAGCAATTATACGTAATATTTCTCATACACTTTAAGGTGATTGGTATAATATTGCAAAAAATCGAAATAATTCATCTATTTTCAATATTATTTTATTTTATAATTGCAACATTTGAAATTACTTTGTCTGTATTTAAAAAAAATAATCACATTTTTTATCAAAAAGTGAAATAAGTAGGAACAATTTAAAAAAAATTAAAATAAAAATACTTCCTGTAATTAATTGTGATATATTGCTACATTAATAAATACATTATTAGTTACACTACCTATTCCTAGTTTTGAAGTTCACTTAAACGAGTTCTTAATTTTTTTATGATTATTTGAATTCAACAATCTAACCATGTCAAACTTTAAATGCGTTTTCCCACAAAATTGTTATTTTGAGTTAATTCGTTATTTGAATGAAGGTGCGACATAATAGTCAGTTAGTGAAACACACGAGAACTCACTGATAAGGCGCTCAAGCTTCTAACACACACACTGATAATATTATGTTCCAATTGCCATTATGTAACAAGTCAACAAGTCAACTTAAGTTGAAGCGGCCATGCCATTGCAATATGAGCTGTATTGACCAGCAGTAATGCAGTGCTCATATGGCACTCCTGGTGGTCGTTGGGACCTCTCATGACGGAGGGTCGTGACCCTCTTTGTCCGCTCTCTTGTTAGGGCTCGCCAGGCAGCACGATCCTGTGCCTTCTAAAGAGAGGCTTGCATGTTGCTGCAGGTGACTATAACCATACTGACCGTCTCGTTCCTCTACTTCTCTTTCCATCCACGCCGGTTGTTATTAGGCGTTCAAGGTTCTCAGGCATGCTCCTTGCCGCGCGGCCGAGAAATGGCAGTTGTGTGTTGTTGATATGGCACTGCTGAGAGCTAGGCATGTGCATAGCCAACAGACGCTAGGCGGCTTGCCTGATCTTAAGTGAACTACGAAATGACGACCGTCCAAGTAGAAGTACTAGCGACTAGCATGGAACCCTACCTCGTGAGAGTTCTGTTTATAAGCACTATAGTCATTAGTCATAAATGTATAGAGGGCTAAATCACGACACAAAGTATAAATTGGGTGCTATTGAAAAAACTAAAAGTTTAATTCGCTATAATCCGCCACCGAAGGCAAATCTATGTGGTACAGTGCGTTTCCTTCACCAATAACATGCGAACACTCACCACCCAGCAATTCGCACCGGCACAGCACTACACCACACAAATCCCCCAAAACACTCTCAACGCACGTTTCACTCCGACACCGGAGCATCCTCAGGAGATGGAGATGAGGATGCTCACCTCAGGAGATGTTGACTCTACAATGCACGATTGTTAACAATCGTGCATTGTAGAGTCAACATCTCCTGAGGATGCTCCGGTGTCGGAGTGAAACGTGCGTTGAGAGTGTTTTGGGGGATTTGTGTGGTGTGGTGCTGTGCCGGTGCGAATTGCTGGGTGGTGAGTGTTCGCATGTTATTGGTGAAGGAAACGCACTGTACCACATAGATTTGCCTTCGGTGGCGGATTATAGCGAATTAAACTTTTAGTGTTTTCAATATCATGGACTTCCGCAAAGTAACGCCTGCTTCTATCCAATATTTAATTTGGGTGCGTTTCTATTAGGAACTTATGAAATTTTTTAGGAACTTATGAAAATTTTTAACTGTCCATGTTTAATTTTTACGCAAAATCTTTATTTAGACTGTTATCTTCGAGTAACGTAGTCTACGTCTAGTTTGTAGGTATTACTAATACCTACTTTACGACGTATGCTGCTTGAAATAAATGTATTTTTTAAATTGTTTGTTTAATTTTTACGCAGTTCAACCTCAATGTTCCTCTTTTTTTCGAATTGGCTTTTATTTCAGCTTACCTACTACTTTTACAGCTGAATTGCATTACAATCTAGTCGCTTTTGTTCCGAAGTGAATCGTTCTTTATTGTATCGTAAATCACTCAAGGATGTTAACTATCATACCTAATATTATCGTATTCTTAAACTGACTGAGCGTTTGACAAACAACGAGGTTAAAGCAATAGGCCGTTTTAAAGTAAAATATGGTGATTCTTGGTGGCAGGTGGTCAATCTTGGGTCGGCTTATGCTAATGGTTTTTTTTATCCACTACAGTTTAGCCCTTGACTGCGGTCTAACCCTGATGGTAAGTGATGATGCAGTCTAAGATGGTAGCGGGCTAACCTGTTAGGGGCACGGCTGTTATATTAAACCCATACCCCTATTCGGTTTCTACACGGCATCGTACCGGAACGCTAAATCGCTTAGCGGCACGTCTTTGCCGGTAGGGTGGTAACTAGCCACGGCCGAAGCCTCCCACCAAGCCAGACCAGGGAAAATTCAGAAACTATATAGATTCTCAAATTGACCCTGCCGGGGATCGAACCCGGGACCTCCGTACGTTAAGACAACAGCGCTACACACTGCGCCACGGTGGTCGTCAAATGGTGTTAGGTTAGGCTATAACAAGAAATGAATTTTTCTGATAAGAAATTCTCAATACTATCCCGGAGTTAGGACGTTGGCGGTGTTTCACCCACGTGCCTCAGGGAGCACGTTATGCCGTCAGCCCTGCGCCTGACCTCTCACCGGTCTTGTCGGATTTTCCGTCCCATCGGACTATGAGAGTAAAGGAACAGAGAGTGCACCTGTGTATGTGCACGCACTGGTGCACTGTAATATATCTCCCGCACAGATGGCTACTCTAATCTCTCTGGAGATAGGCCGCCGTGGCCGAAATTCGGTCGGGAGGACATTCTATTATTTATTTCTTCCATAAAGTTTTCTTATTCTATTGGTAATACCATAGAGTAAGAATATCTGACGCTTAAAGGTCGGACCGCTTAACAGCGGCGCTGCGCGGCGCGTCGCTTCACGTCGCTCGACGCGACGGTACCTATTACAACACTGCAATAAGCGGCAGCTCGCGTCATTTCGTGGTCATTTCTATACCCGTTCGCGTGCGAGCAACGTTGCAAGATGAGCGATAGTGACAAGGATTTGGTTATTATTTCTTTGTGTGCAGAAGATGAATAAAAAGAAGAAGAAATGGACATACTTATTGGTATGATTTCTGATTATAATAAAAACTAAATTTTAAAGACATGAAAACATTGTTTCACTTATTAGGTACCTGATACACCCATTTCTATTGCGATTTCCGCCCATATAATATTGTATTTCCTTGACAGGTTCATATTATAGTGTTCATGTTGGAGATCGTACAGCTCTCGGTAAGCGCTAACTACTTATATTAATTAATTTTTCTTCGTCTAACTCCATTTTCGAATACCAAACACAATGCGCGTGTATCTTCACCGAGTGCAGTCTCGGAGGCAACTGTGCCGCAACGCGCAGCAACGCACAGTGCAGCACCGCTCTAGTGCGACATGCACCATACGATAATTGTGACGGTAAAAATCAAACGTGGCCATCTCCATAAACAAACTTTTTTAAACATTTGATTTTAAAAAAATGTTACTTTTTTACGTTACATCATTAAAATCAAATAACGCCATCTCCACTGCAACCTTATGAAAAAACGACCGTTACCTACCTTCTCTTTATAACTCTGTGCCGTTACCTCAACGATTTTTTCAAAACAGGCCATCTCCTTTCAGATTTCAGATCAAATTAGGTTTTTCGTTCGCTGGGTCAGCTCCATTTAAGCCAATCATATTGCGCGGTTTTTTGTAATGGCCACCATTTGCATTCAAACTTTGCAGATGCTCTGGGTTTTAGACATGGAACTTTAGATCAAAATTACACTGGATCAAATAAAATGGAAAATAGTGTTATTTCTATAAAAAAAAAGTTTTTATTTTAGTCCTACTTTGGTTAGTATATGAGTGATCTGTGGTCGGAACCATGAACACGAACACACCAGTCGTACACACCCCTCCATGTTACTACTCTCATGTCAAAAGTGTCATTATTGTCAAAATAAAATCTAAAAACTTATCTCATATCTTGTCAAAAAATTTGCAAAAAATTAGCAAAAAGAAAGTCATTAAATTTTTAGGACAAAATCGCATTTTTAATAATTATTATGAGCAGGCCAGCCAGATCATACCCTAAGGCCTAAACTAAGTTGAATGTAATTAATCCAAACCCCAAAGCTTTTCATATAAAATCTATTACCCATTGAAAAATAACAACTATTTACCGATAACATTAATTGCTTGTGCGTAGTTATTATTTATTAATTTGTCTGCAATCATCATTGAGGTATTATGTACTAACGTACACATATAATTCAATGGCAATCATAGATTTAAATGTCGAGCTTGAGAATTAATTTTCGATATTTAAAAACAAAATAATGCGGTGTTGTGTGCCTTTCTGCAAAAACACTTCGGACAATGTGTCCACATCAGAGGCGGAGGGGAAGGGCATTAGTTTTCATGGGTGAGTACCTATATTAGATTGACTGTCAAGTCGCAAGCCAGTCGTTTTGGCTGGGCTTTAGTAGTCGCCGCGAGGGGGGGGAACCTAATAGTTTTCGAGATATTATTTTTTTTTAATTTTGAGGTTAGGTTCTCATGAAAAATACACTACATAATATAATATTATAAATGCGAAAGTGTGTCTGTCTGTCTGTCTGTCCGTCTGTCTGTCTGCTACGCTTTTACGGCCCATCTGCTCAACCGATTTTGATGAAATTTGGTACAGGGGTAGATTGTATCCCGGGGAAGGACATAGGCTACTTTTTATCCCGGATAAAAAAATCTTAATCCTCGCGGATGAAATCGCGGGAATCATCTAGTACACTAATACATGTTTGCTTTCACTATGTTATTTTACTTAAGTTTGGTATGTTAACCCCATAAGAACCTAAGTACCCGGCCTGCGGCCGGGCACTACCTACATATTCATGTTCTAACTTAACCTAACCTAAACTTTTGACACTTAAGTATTAAACTGCTCTGGTCCTGAATTTTCAAAAAATTATTTCTTGAAAAGTATTAGTTTCTGACGTAAAATATTTTAGTGCAAGGCTTACCACATCAAGGTCTTTGTGTAAAAAAAAATATGAACGTCCAAGTCCGCGGCGACTAAACTATAGCTGAGCCCTCCAGAATGTTCAAAGTTGAATTATCAAAGACTGCTGGTCTGAGCAGTAATCAGTTAGTATACCTAATTAGATCAGTTAGTCGCACTGCAGGTCATTGAAACACTGCCTGCAGCATGCTTGCAGCACAGCCAGAGCTTTCAAGGAGTAATCAAAGTGTGTGTGTAAACTTGTAGTGTAACTGGACCTGGTAGTTACACTGAGTAAAACATAAATCACTCTGATATAAGTTTGTTTGCTTGCGTATAACATGAGTGGTAACTTCCAGTTTCCCCAGTGAAGCGCATCTCTATGCCGCTTGGCTCAGAGCCCTCGGCAAACAAGACAGTCGCCTACCAGACTCTGCTGTGGTCTGCTCGCAGCATTTTCTCAATGATGACATTTATGAAACAGAAAGTGGTTCGAGACAGATTGGTACTGGTGCTATTCCTTCAACAGTGCAGGTAACTCATTATGTCATGTTATATATTGTTAGTAAGCAAATTCAAACTTATCAGGTCAAGTGTGCCTGAGAAAGGAGCTAAGACATAATATATTGGATCTAAAGGTTACTTGCATACCACATTGCAGCATTGTATGTATTAGTAACTGGTAGTATATTTACAGGTTTGCATGATATGCCTAGACACTGACAGCAAGCTGTTTCTAATGAGTAAACACAAATTGGAAGAAGCATATGAAAAGTTAACTGGACATCCTGTAAGTTGTTAATTTATGATCTACAGTTATGTACAACAATTACACATTCATACTAATATACTATAATGTGAAAGTGTGTCTGTCTGTTTGCCTGCTACGCTTTCACGGCCCATCTGTTCAACTGTTTTTGATGAAATTTTATATGGGGTTAGTTTGTATCCAGGGAAATTAAAGAATTCCCATGGGAGTCAAAACATTTTATTCCATGCAGACGAAGTCGCGGGAATCATCTAGTATGGAATAAAGCCATGCTTAATGAAGTTATATCCCAGAGTTCAAACTACTTCTTGAATCTCATACGCTATCAATAAAATGTAAACAGTGTTGGAACAAAAAAGGATTATTTGATAGGAATGTTTGAATACTTTAATTACATTTTGTTACAGCCGCATGATCAAGGAAATTTAAAACAAACAGTTTGCATACAATGTGCTCAGACATTGATAAACTTTAGTAGATTTAGAGACAAGAGCTTGAGAGCGCGTGCACTGATGATGAACTTAGTTGAGAAACATGAATTAGTGAGTATTTAATACATTTACATGTATTCTTTCTCTGTCCATGTACTAAGTGTGTTGAATATTTAATTTGTGTTTCATCAGATAACAAGACAACATATAAAAAAGATAAACCGCACAAAGCACCAACTAAAGAGTGATATGGTGTTGACAACGCTAGGACCTGACCACTGTGACTTACACATACTGGAACACCCCTCAGAAGGCAAACAGACAGAATTAGAGGAAACTCATCACAGAGGTGTAGTGAAAACTGAAGGAAGTGATGACTCTATGTCGGTTGATGGAGACATGCAAGTGATATTGTATGAAGATGACAATAATATCAATGATTTTGCTGAAGATCCATTGAAATACGAAAGTGCTCCCTCCCTTTGTTTGGAGGAATTTGTCAATGAACAAGCGCACATGCAACATATGAGCATGCATCTCCAGGTGAGATAGTTTTGCACTGTTGAACACTTTCATCAACTTGTTAGTTCATACTATAGCTTATATTATAACATAGTTCTGGAGCTCTTTCAGAGTCTTCACGGACAGAAATGTTATTAATTTGTTTTGTGTTTGGCAGAATGGTGATGGTGTATGTGACACATCACAAGTATGCAAGCCTCATACAGCTGTGAGCTCTAGCTCTTCACACTCTTCACTCATCACTGAGAACAAGTCAGTATACCTGCCAGTACCAATTATGTTTAGTTCAAGTTGCAGTTACGTTAATAATGATACCCTTTCCTCCTCTCTAACCTGCTATATGCAGTACAGCTACACTGACTAGTGGCTCCCCAGTACACTCTAGATACATTCTGATATATTTCACAGGCAGGCAGACCCCAGCCCTTCCGCGCGCGCGGCTCAGACCTCAGGTGAGATACTGTGTTACTTGCCATTTTAAATTAAACACTTTTATCAACAAAAACCAACTTAAATAGTCAAAATGTTTGGTTACAGTTGCTCCTCTGTCCACGAGTCTTGCAATAAAAAACGAAATAGAAGTTCCCCCAACTGGCGAAGCCGATACAAACATCAGTTGCCGATACAAAATACTACATTGTTTTGTCAAATTATATGACGTTATGAAAGTTGTTCCAAGACAAGACGGATCCCTGATGAAGGCACAAAACGCTGTTAGGTCTTCTATTACTGATACAGATACTGTAAAAGAGTTTGTATCTAAATCTTTACAAAGTGAAATCGATTGTTTAAATAATATAGTTAGTATACAATGTAATAATTCAACACAAAGTACACATTCTGAGAAAATATCGTTCATTTGTGACATTTGTCGTAAAATATTTAAACGAAAAAGTCTCTTGGTTAAACACATGAAGATTCACAGTATTATAAAACGTTTTTCCTGTGCCTTATGTTAATATAAATGTACACGAAATCGAGATTTTATATTGCACATGAGGACTCACACGGGTGGAAAGCCATTTATTTGTAAGATTTGCAATTACAAATTTGCCCAAAATAGTGCATTAGTGAGGCACATGAGAACTCACACTGGTGAAAAGCCGTATTCATGCAAGATATGCGAATACAAATTTGCCCGAAATAGTTATTTAGTAACGCACATGAGAACTCACAGTGGTGAAAAGCCGTATTCATGCAAGATATGCGATAACAAATTTGGCCGAAATAGTCATTTAGTGAGGCACATGAGAACTCACACTGGTGAAAAGCCGTTTTCATGCAAGATATGCGATAACAAATTTGGCCGAAATAGTCATTTAGTGAGGCACATGAGAACTCACACTGGTGAAAAGCCGTTTTCATGCAAGATATGCGAATACAAATTTGCAGTTAAAAGTAGTTTAGTTACGCATATGAGAATTCACACGGGTGAAAAGCCATTTTTATGTAAGATATGCCATAGCAAATTTTCCCATCATGGTGTTTTAGTGAAGCACATGAGAACTCACACTGGTGAAAAGCCGTATTCATGCAAGATATGCGAATACAAATTTGCCCGAAATAGTTATTTAGTAACGCACATGAGAACTCACACTGGTGAAAAGCCGTATTCATGCAAGATATGCGATAATAAATTTTCCCGAAATAGTTATTTAGTAACGCACATCAGAACTCACACTGGTGAAAAGCCGTATTCATGCAAGATATGCGAATACAAATGTGCAAGTAAAAGTAGTTTAGTGTGGCACATGACAACTCACACTGGTGAAAAGCCGTATTCATGCAAGATATGCGATAACAAATTTGCCCGAAATAGTCGTTTAGTGAAGCACATGAGAACTCACACTGGTGAAAAGTCGTATTCATGCAAGATATGCGATAACAAATTTGCCCAAAATAGTCATTTAGTGAAGCACATGCGAACTCACACTGGTGAAAAGCCGTATTCATGCAAGATATGCGATAACAAATTTGCCCAAAATAGTCATTTAGTGAAGCACATGCGAACTCACACTGGTGAAAAGCCGTATTCATGCAAGATATGCGATAACAAATTTGCACAAAATGGTGATTTAGTGAGGCACATGCGAACTCACACTGGTGAATAGCCGTATTCATGCAAGAAATGCGATAACAAATTTGCCCGAAATAGTTATTTAGTAACGCACATGAGAACCCACACTGGTGAAAAGCCGTATTCATGCAAGATGTGCAAATACAAATGTGCAGTTAAAAGTAATTTAGTTACGCACATGAGAACTCCCACTGGTGAAAAGCCGTATTCATGCAAGATATGCGAATACAAATGTGCAGATAAAAGCAGTTTAGTTACGCACATGAGAACTCACACTGGTGAAAAGCCGTATTCATGCAAGATATGCGAATACAAATGTGCAGCTAAAAATAGTTTAATGTGGCACATTAGAACTCACACTGGTGAAAAGCCATTTTTATGTAATATATGCGATAGCAAATTTGCCACAAATAGTGCTTTAGTGAGGCACATGAGAACTCACTGATAAGGCGCTCAAGCTTCTAACACGCACACTGGCAATATGTTCTAATTTCCATAATGTAAAGGTAAAGGCCTCACAAGTAAACAAGCGGACACTGGCTCCATTTCAATATGAGCTGTATTGACCAGCAGTAATGCAGTGCTCATATGGCACTCCTGGCTGTCGTTTCCTCATGACGGAGGGTCGCGACCCTCTATGTCCGCTCTCTTGTTAGGGCTCGCCAGGCAGCACGATCCTGTGCCTTCTAAAGAGAGGCTTGCATGTTGCTGCAGGTGACTATAACCATACTGACCGTCTCGTTCCTCTACTTCTCTTTCCATCCACGCCGGTTGTTATTAGGCGTTCAAGGTTCTCAGGCATGCTCCTTGCCGCGCGGCCGAGAAATGGCAGTTGTGTGTTGTTGATATTGTAACGAAGCGTTACATATTTAAGTATAATTTATTTATATGTTATTATTTTTTATTTAAATTCATGTTTTTATTAATATTTTATCTAATATTATGTATATATTAACATAAATAAACTTATTATTACAACAAATTTCCGAACGCGAATTTGCGTGCGACCTTGCTAGCGGCCGGTTTTTTGCGATTCACGAGCCGCGGCCTGAAGTTGCATTACGATGTGACGTCAGTCAGGCCCGGTGCGTTCCTAGCACCGGGCGTGATGCCTTTTTTTGTCGCGTTCCAGCGCACTAGTTGGGACGCGACGCCATTTAAAATGCGTTTTTTTTAAATCTTAAAACAACATGTAAATTCTGTGCAACCTTTCTCCCGTATTAGGGAGCAAGGTTCGCATCGTGGCATTCCATCCGGCCACGCCACACCAGCACCGTTCGGGATCCCAACGCGACCATCTGCTGCGCTCATCACCTCCGGGCCGCCTACTTCCATCGCGGCCACTCACCCAGGGGAGTGCCTAACCACCACCGAGGTCAAAGCAGATATCACGTTACACCACGACCCTACAAATTTGTGTGCCTACCAATTGAGCTTAGCCGCGGTTCTCCGTGCCCATTTTAGAGTTCCGTAATAAACGTTTTTAACAGTTTCCCTTTTTGCATTTTTAATTTCATTTCCCCTTTTTCTAAATTCATTTTATTTATATTTTTTATCCCCCCCCCCCCCCGGCACAATATGGCACTGCTGAAAGCTAGGCATGTGCATAGCCAACAGACGCTAGGCGGCTTGCCTGATCTTAAGTGAACTACGAAATGACGACCGTCCAAGTAGAAGTACTAGCGACCAGCATGGAACCCTACCTCGTGAGAGTTCTGCAACTTACGAAAAATTGTAATTTATTTTAATGTTTAATTTTTCCGCAAGATCTTTTATTTAATGATTTTAATAGTTAGGCTATGTTATCTTCGAGTGACGTATGCTGCTTGAAATAAATGTATTTTTTAAATTGTGTGTTTAATTTTTACGCAGTTCAACCCCAATGTTCCTTTTTTTCGAATTTGCTTTTATTTCAGCTTACCTACTAAGTAAGTACTTTACTCATGTCCACTACAGCTGAATTGCATTAGTTTGCAATCGAGTCGCATTTGTTCCGAAGTGAATCGTTCTTTATGGTATCGTAAATCACCCAAGGATGATAACTATCATAATATTAGGTATCGTATTCTAAAACTGGCTGAGCTATTGACAAACAACGAGGTTAAACCGAGTTTTAATATAATATTTACTACCGTTTTGAAGTAAATCGTGATTCCTGGTGGTCAACCTTGGGTCGGCATACGGTAACGGTATTTTCTCAATAAAATATATCACTGATTAGGGGTAGGTATTGGTTTAATAGCCATAGCCCTAACAGGTTTGCCTGCTACCATCTTAGACTACATCATCACCCACCACGTGGTGATATTGCAGTCTGTACAAGGGCTAACTTGTACTTAGTGAAATAAAAAACACTATACAATAGTGATATTATTGATTATTATCGATATTAATTATTTATTTTCCAAAAAAATATAGATAAAAAATATAGATAAAATATAGGTTACCTACCTAAAAAAAGAAAACTTTTTATCGTGATTTGCTATGACTAGTGTTGTAATCCATTCCGTACTAACTTAAGTTTACAATTATAACACATTAGTATACCTAGATGTGAAAGAGGTCCCGGGTTCGAGTCCTGGTCGGGCTATAACAAGAAATGATTTTTTCTGTCAAGAAATTCTCAATACTATCCCGGAGTTAGGACGTTGGCGGTGTTTCACCCCCGTGCCTCAGGGAGCACGTTAAGCCGTCAGCCCTGCGCCTGACCTCTCAATGGTCGTGTCGGATTTTCCGTCCCATCGGACTATGAGAGTAAAGGAACAGAGAGTGCACCTGTGTATGCGCACGCACTATAAATAATATATCTCCCGCACAGATGGCTAATCTCTCTGGAGATAGGCAGCCGTGGCCGAAATTCGGTCGGGAGGAGATTATTATTTATTTTTACCACAGATTTTTACATAGACAATTCTTCCTTTTGGCTTTTGGTAATACCATAGAGTAAGAATATCTGACGTTTAATAGGGTAAGAACCCAGAGCCGTGATGTTAAAAACATTACCATAAATACAAGGTATGTTCCGAAATACACTGCGAGCACTGTAAGGTGTGCCGTCAATTTATTATACTGCGAAGCCGTTACTGGTTACTGCAGTCAGCACTGAGAGCACCTTACCTCGAAAATGCCAGTGCTCACAGTACAAAAATGGCGACGATTTATGACGTCTTAAATTTCCCTAGGATACTGCGGCAGTTTACTGTCAGTCCTTAACTGAACGAATTTCTCCACAGTAATCTGAGCACTGAACAGTGCTCGCAGTGTACATCGCATGGAAGAAGGAATTACGACTGCCGGTACATCGGAACACACCCCATGTTACTACTCTCAATTCTCATTTCTCATGTCAAAAGTGTCATTTGTCAAAATCAGTGTCCCCACCTTAGGGTATTTTCCCCTAGATTTAGGGGATTTTTGAACACTTAGGGGCTTTTTTAGGGTATACAATTATTTAGGGAAATTTTTAGGGGAAAAAAATTACTAGGGAATTTTTTAGGGAAAGTTTCAACTTTCGGTTCGAATCGGTGACTACGTGTATCTGAACATAAAACTTGGTGTGCCGATGTTACCCATGGAAGTAGGAATCAAGAAATTACGACTATGATGTTACATTTCTCTATGGCTAGTACCAAACAAAATATATTTTTCTCTTTCGCACGTGGAAAGAAGAGATGTCGAATACGAATAAAGCTGCTTTATGTGTGCGAGGTAAACTGGTTTTTATGGATTTATACGTTATGGTTTAGGTACTCTTGTTTGTTTGACTTGGTTGGTTTGACTGTCAGTGTTTTTAATCTAGGTAGTGCGTTTTTCGCTTGTTCCAAATGTAGGTACGCTGTGCACCATTGTCCTATGACAATGTAGGACAATGATGCCATGTTAACCATGGGTCATATAAAGAGGACTCCTTTATAAATGATCTATGGTTAACATAGTTCAAAAAGCTGATGATTGATGATGAGAATTCTATTCAAAATCCTCATAGATTTGTGGTAGGCATGTAATATGATCGTTAAATGTTATGTTAGTGACTTATTTAGATCTTCACCTTAATAATTGGTCAAAACTTATCTGATGGTAGTGTACTTCCTACATATTATATAATACGTACCTATATAATATGGTACAGATGGTATTGATTTAGTAGTTTTTTTTTTTTAGTTTAATATATTAAAAAAAGTTAAATAAAAGTTTAATGCACTTTCATTTGTGTTTTATTCTTAGAATAAATTTTTAGGGGAAAACATTTTGAAAAGTGCTTATTTTAGGGGAATTTCACGAGGAGTTAGGGGAAAACCTAAATCAGAGGGTGGCAACACTGGTCAAAATAAAAAGTCATATCTTGTGAAAAAATTAGCACGAAGAATTTAAGAAAGTCCATCACTGAATTTTTAGAACAAAAACGCGTTTTTGATATTACTGAGCAGGCCAGATCATACCCTAAGGCCTAAACAACAACTATTTACCGATAACATTTGCTTGTGCGTAGTTATCATTTATTAATTTGTCTGCAATCATAGGTGCATGTCGAGCTTGAGACTTAACTTTCGATATAAAACAAAATAATGCGGTGTTGTGTGCCTTTCTGCAAAAACACTTCGGACAATGTGTCCACATCAGAGGCGGAGGGGAAGGGCATTAGTTTTCATGGGTGAGTACCTATATTAGATTGACTCTCAAGTCAAGACTCCCCCCTTGGCTGGGCTATATTATACTCGCCGCGAGGGGGGGGGGGGGGGGAGGGGGGAAAAGGGTCTACACCCCCTCCAAGCCAAACTCGTCGGAACGTAATAGTTTTCGAGATATTAATTTTTTAAATTTTGAGGTTAGGTTCTCAACTAGGTACTTTAGAGGGGGAGTAGGGGGGCCGCTTGGAAAACTTCTTAGACTTCACCCTCTCCCTCTCACCTCCTCCAAGGAAGCGGGGCTCCTTATTCTAGGTGGTATAAAAAGGAAATAACCACGAAGAGTTTTTGCTCTTCGCCACCTAAATTTTCGGAGTCGGAGTGCCCCCAGTCCCGAGCTCGCTTCGCTCGCTCTTGCATGAGTGGGAGTGGTACCTAAAAAGGAAGTGACGCTTCGAAGACGCCATGGCAGTCAAACGTAATCAGCACAGTCAGGAGTACAAAAAATAAAAATGTTCTCAACTGAAAAGCGCGTAAAAGTTTTACAAGTTTTATGATAAAACGATGATTTAGTAGATCAAAGATTTGAATTCAATAATGTCATCCCCCTACGCAGGTACCCGATATCTATAGTCTTACCGGAGTTATCAAAGTGTGTGTGTATACTTGTAGTGTAACTGGATCTGGTAGTTACACTGTGTAGAACTGTTTGTTTGTTAGTGTATAACATGAGTGGTAACTTCCAGCTTCCCCATTGAAAAGCATCTCTGTGCCGCTTGGCTCAGAGCCCTCGGCAAACAAGACAGTCACCTACCAGACTCTGCTGTGGTCTGCTCGCAGCATTTTCTCAATGATGACATTTATGAAACAGAAAGTGGCTCAAGGCAGATTGTTACTGGAGCTATTCCTTCAACAGTGCAGGTAACTCATTAAGTCATGTTACATATTATTGTTAGTAAGCAAATCAAAAGTTATCAGGTCAAGTGTGCCTGAGAAAGGAGCTATTGGATCTAAAGTTTCCTCACATACCACATTGCAGCATTGTATGTATTAGTAACTGGTAGTATATTTACAGGTTTGCATGATATGCCTAGACACCGACAGCAAGCTGTTTCTAATGAGTAAACACAAATTAGAAGAAGCATATGAAAAGTTAACCGGACATCCTGTAAGTTTGTTGTTAATTTATGATCTACAGTTATGTACAACAAGTACACATTGCTGAATAAAGCCATGCTAAGTGAAATTACATCCAAGAGTTGAAACTCATATATGCTGTCAATAAAAATATAAACAGTGTTGGGACAAAAAAGGATTATTTGATAGGAATGTTTGAATACTTTAATTACATTTTGTTACAGCCGCATGATCAAGGAAATTTTGAACAAACAGTTTGCATACAATGTGCTCAGACATTGATAAACTTTAGTAGATTTAGAGACAAGAGCTTGAGAGCGCGTGCACTGATGATGGACTTAGTTGAGAAACATGAATTAGTGAGTATTTAATACATTTACATATTGTATTCTTTCTCTGTCCATGTACTACGTGTGTTGAATATGTAACTTGTGTCTCAACAGATAACAAGACGACATGTTAAAACGATAAACCGCACAAAACACCAACTAAAGAGCAATATGGTGTTGACAACGCTAGGACCTGACCACTGTGACTTACACATACTGGAACACCCCTCAGAAGACAAACAGACAGAATTAGAGGCAACTTATCAGAGAAGTGTAGTGAAAACTGAAGGAAGTGATGACTCTATGTCGGTTGATGGAGACATGCAAGTGATTTATGAAGATGACAATAATATCAATGATTTTGCTGTGGATCCATTAAAATACGAAAGTGCTCCCTCCCTTTGTTTGGAGGAAATTGTCCATGAACAAGCGCACATGCAACATATGAGCATGCATCTCCAGGTGAGAGAGTTTTCCACTGTTGAACACTTTCATCAACTTGTATATCATAACATAGTTCTGGAGCTCTTTCAGAGTCTTAAAGAGCAGAAATGATATAAATTTGTTTTGTGTTTGGCAGAACGGTGAGGGTGATGGTGTATGTGACACGTCACAAGTATGCAAGCCTCATACAGCTGTGAGCTCTAGCTCTTCACACTCTTCACTCATCACTGAGAACAAGTCAGTATACCTGCCAGTACCAATAACGCTTAGTTCAAGTTGCAGTTACGTTAATAATGATACCCTTTCCTCCTCTCTAACCTGCTATATGCAGTACAGCTACATACTGGCTAGTGGCTCCCCAGTACACTCTAGATACATTCTGATATATTTCACAGGCAGGCAGACCCCAGCCCTTCCGCGCGCGCGGCTCAGACCTCAGGTGAGATACTGCGTTACTTGGCATTTTAAATTTTACACTTTTATCAAGAAAAACAATTGAAATAGTCAAATTGTTTGGTTTCAGTTGCTCTTCTGTCACCGACTCTTGAAATAAAATACGAAATAGAAGTTTCCCCAACTGAAGAAGCCGGTACAAACATCAGTTGCCAATATAGAAGACTGCATATAAAAGACTTATATGATGATATGAAAGTTGTTTCAAGACAAGACGGATCACTGATGAAGGCACAAAATGCTGTTAGGTCTTCTGTTACTGATACAGATTCTGTAAAAGAATTTGTATCTAAATCTTTACAAAGTAAAACTGATTGTTTAAATAATATAGTAAGTTTACAATGTAATAATTTTACACAAAGTCGTACACATTCAGAGAAAATATTCATTTGTGACATTTGTCGAAAAATGTTTAAGAGAAAAAGTGTCTTGGTTCAACACATGAAGACTCACAGTATTATAAAAGATTTCTCCTGTGTGTTATGTGAATATAAATGTACACGAAATAGTGTTTTAATATTGCACATGAGGACTCACACGGGTGAAAGGCCATTTATTTGTAAGATTTGCAATTACCGATTTGCCGAAAAAAGCAAATTAATGAGGCATATAAAGACTCACTCTGGTGAAAAGCCATATTCTTGCAAGATTTGCAAATTGAAATGTGCAGTTAAAGGTTATTTAGATACGCACATGAAAACTCACACTGGTGAAAAGCCATATTCATGTGCTATATGCAAATACAAATGTGCAGCTAAAGGTAATTTAGATACGCACATGAAAACTCACACTGGTGAAAAGCCATATTCATGTGCGATATGCGAATACAAATGTGCAGTTAAAAGTAGTTTAGTTACGCACATGAGAACTCACACTGGTGAAAAGTCGTATTCATGCAAGATATGCGATAACAAATTTGCCCAAAATAGTCATTTAGTGAAGCACATGCGAACTCACACGGGTGAAAAGCCGTATTCATGCAAGATATGCGATAACAAATTTGCCCAATATAGTCATTTAGTGAAGCACATGCGAACTCACACTGGTGAAAAGCCGTATTCATGCAAGATATGCGAATACAAATTTGCACAAAATGGTGATTTAGTGAAGCACATGCGAACTCACACTGGTGAAAAGCCGTATTCATGCAAGATATGCGATAACAAATTTGCACAAAATGGTGATTTAGTGAGGCACATGCGAACTCACACTGGTGAAAAGCCGTATTCATGCAAGATATGCGATAACAAATTTGCCCGAAATAGTTATTTAGTAACGCACATGAGAACCCACACTGGTGAAAAGCCGTATTCATGCAAGATATGCGAATACAAAGGTGCAGATAAAAGTAGTTTAGTTACGCACATGAGAACTCACACTGGTGAAAAGCCGTATTCATGCAAGATATGCGATAACAAATTTGCCCAAAATAGTCATTTAGTGAAGCATATGCGAACTCACACTGGTGAAAAGCCGTATTCATGCAAGATATGCGAATACAAATTTGCACAAAATGGTGATTTAGTGAAGCACATGCGAACTCACACTGGTGAAAAGCCATTTATTTGTAAGATTTGCAATTACAAATGTTCACGTAATAGTCAGTTAGTGAAACACACGAGAACTCACTGATAAGGCGCTCAAGCTTCTAACACGCACACTGATACGTGTTCCATTTTCCATTATTATAAAGGCGTCGCAAGTCAACTTAATTTAAGCAGATACTGACTCCGTACCATTGCAATATGAGCTGTATTGACCAGCACTCATGCAGTGCTCATATGGCACTCCTGGTTGTCGTTTCCTCATGACGGAGGGTCGTGACCCTCTATGTCCGCTCTCTTGTTAGGGCTCGCCGATCCTGTGCCTTCTAAAGAGAGGCTTGCATGTTGCTGCAGGTGACTATAACCATACTGACCGTCTCGTTCCTCTACTTCTCTTTCCATCCACGCGGGTTGTTATTAGGCGTTCAAGGTTCTCATACATGCTCCTTGCCGCGCGGCCGAGAAATGGCAGTTGTGTGTTGTTGATATGGCACTGCTGAAAGCTAGGCATGTGCATAGCCAACAGACGCTAGGCGACTTGCCTGATCTTAAGTGAACTACGAAATGATGACCGTCCAAGTAGAAGTACTAGCGACTGGCATGGAACCCTACCTCGTGAGAGTTCTGTTTATAAGCACTATAGTCGTAAATGTATAGAGGGCTGAATCACGACACAAAGTATATATTGGGTGCGTTTCTATTAGGAACTTATGAAATTTTTTAATTGTCGATGTTTAATTTTTGCGCAAGATCTTTATTTAGACTAAGTTTAATCTTCGAGTAACGTAGTCTACGTCTAGTTTTTAGGTATTACTAATACCTACTTTACGACGTATGCTGCTTGAAATAAATGTATTTTTTTAATTGTTTGTTTAATTTTTACGCAGTTCAACCTCAATGTTCTTTTTTATTTCGAATTGGTTTTTATTTCAGCTTACCTACTACTTTTACAGCTGAATTGCATTACAATCTAGTCGCATTTGTTCCGAAGTGAATCGTTCTTTATTGTATCGTAAATCACCCAAGGATGATAACTATCATACCTGATATTATCGTATTCTAAAACTGACTGAGCTTTTGACAAACAACGAGGTTAAAGCATAGGTAGTGTTAATATATTTACTACCGTTTTAAAGTAAAATATGGTGATTCTTGGTGGTCAATCTTGGGTCGGCTTATGCTAATGGTTTTTTTTATCCACTACAGTTTAGCCCTTGACTGCGGTCTAACCTGATGGTAAGTGATGATGCAGTCTAAGATGGTAGCGGGCTAACCTGTTAGGGGCACGGCAATTATATTAAACCCATACCCCTATTCGGTTTCTACACGGCATCGTACCGGAACGCTAAATCGCTTAGCGGCACGTCTTTGCCGGTAGGGTGGTAACTAGCCACGGCCGAAGCCTCCCACCAAGCCAGACCAGGGAAAATTCAGAAACTATATAGATTCTCAAATTGACCCTGCCGGGGATCGAACCCGGTACCTCCGTACGTTAAGACAACAGCGCTACACACTGCGCCACGGTGGTCGTCAAATGGTGTTAGGTTAGGCTATAACAAGAAATGAATTTTTCTGATAAGAAATTCTCAATACTATCCCGGAGTTAGGACGTTGGCGGTGTTTCACCCCCGTGCCTCAGGGAGCACGTTACGCCGTCAGCCCTGCGCCTGACCTCTCACCGGTCGTGTCGGATTTTCCGTCCCATCGGACTATGAGAGTAAAGGAACAGAGAGTGCACCTGTGTATGTGCACGCACTGGTGCACTATAATATATCTCCCGCACAGGTGGCTACTCTAATCTCTCTGGAGATAGGCCGCCGTGGCCGAAATTCGGTCGGGAGGACATTCTATTATTTATTTCTTCCTTAAAGTTTTCTTATTCTATTGGTAATACCATAGAGTAAGAATATCTGACGCTTATAGGTCGGACCGCATAACAGCGGCGCTGCGCGGCGCGTCGCTTCACGTCGCTCGACGGTACCTATCGCATTACAACTGCAGTAAGCGGCAGCTCGCGTCATTTCTATACCTACCCGTTCGCGTGCGAGCAACGTTGCAAGATGAGCGATAGTGACGAGGATTTGGTTATTATTTCTTTGTGTGCAGAAGATGAATAAAAAGAAGAAGAAATGGACATACTTATTAGTATGATTTCTGATTTTAATAAAAACTAAATTTTAAAGACATGAAAACATTGTTTCACTTATTAGGTACCTGATACACCCATTTCTATTGCGATTTCCGCCCATATAATATTGTATTTCCTTGACAGGTTCATATTATAGTGTTCATGTTGGAGATCGTACAGCTCTCGGTAAGCGCTAACTATATTAATTAATTTTTCTTCGCCTAACTCCATTTTCGAATACCAAACACAATGCGTGTGTATCTTCACCGAGTGCAGTCTCGGAGGCAACTGTGCCGCAACGCGCAGCAACGCACAGTGCAGCACCGCTCTAGTGCGACATGCACCATACGATAATTGTGACGGTAAAAATCAAACGTGGCCATCTCCATAAACAAACTTTTTTAAACATTTGATTTTAAAAAAATGTCGTTACTTTTTTACGTTACATCATTAAAATCAAATAACGCCATCTCCACTGCAACCTTATGAAAAAACGACCGTTACCTTCTCTTTATAACTCTGTGCCGTTACCTCAACGATTTTTTCAAAACAGGCCATCTCCTTTCAGATTTCAGATCAAATTAGGTTTTTCGTTCGCTGGGTCAGCTCCATTTAAAAGCCAATCATATTGCGCGGTTTTTTGTAATGGCCACCATTTGCATTCAAACTTTGCAGATGCTCTGTGTTTTAGACATGGAACTTTAGGTCAAAATAAAATAGTGTTATTTCTATAAAAAAAAAGTTTTTATTTTAGTCCTACTCAAAGACCTTACACTATAACTAGACTGTGCGCTATGGCGAAAAAACCACAGGAAAAAACCGGTCCGAGCGAGAGGGCTCCCGTTGGTAGTGTGTCCCTTTCTAATTGGGTGACCATGTTAAAACAAAACACAGGACAAATTGCTTGTATACCTACTCCGACTTTTAATTAGATGCAGTAAAATGACATTTCGTATTTTACTAAACTCCAATAAATCTCCTATTTTTCACCTAAATAACTAACGCTGAGTTGCACGAAACAAATTCAAAAATTTAAATGGCAGTTAAACTAATTTAATCGCAAGAATTGTATGAAGTCTTGTGATTAATCAACACTTAAATTTATAAAATTGTTTCGTGCAACTCAGCGTAAGAATATTATAACTTGAGATAAGTGACTTTCTAAGTAAAATAATATTTATGTGAAATACTTTGATAAAATATTTTTTTTTAGTTTATTTAATTTACTAAATGTCATTTTTAATTAAAAGTCGGAGTATAAAAACGATTGTGTAAGTATATCCTGATATATTGATGCTACCTAACTACGCTACCTACACCGTCCTAATTTATTGTGAGTAAAAAATATCGTGTGTATATTTTTTTAGAATCTACATCACATACCCTACACACGGGTTAAGGGTACCTACCCAATCCATTACTTTCTTCATACAAACGTAGAAGGGTGATAACTACATTATTTGATATGGTAGGCTCAAAACTAAGAATAATATTGATTTGTCTCGTCTTTATCTAGGTTTATTGATATATAAATCATTGAAAAAATATTGATTTTAAAGTTAAAAGCCTCGAAATATTCATATTTTAACACTAAATTTATGACAACTTTGGTCGTAGATAAATAAGATTAGGAGTATGAAAATTCTCAAACAATTTATCATTAAACATAGTTTATTTATTCATTAGTCACATTTAAAATGCGCACTGCAAACAACAGATGATTTTGAGATTTTTCCAGGCACTGCATTTCCCCAGTTCAATTTCTGATTTTCATTCTTCGGAGATCTACAATACAAGAAATATAATAATTACTAACATAGATTATGTGTCTGTTACTAACAAAAAATTGAGTCACCTTAAGTTAACTTAATAACTTAACATAGCTTTACCTTGTTAGGTACCTACCCAAAGGTGTATGCAGAGGTGAATATCACTCACATTTCACCAGCTATGTTTAGGACCCATACGTAATAGAGGGCATGTCAAGAGATTTGCCGTTCGTCGGACAGTATTTCCAACTTCGAGCTTTTACTAAGATTTTTAGAAACTAGCTGCCCGACCCAGCTTCGCCCGGGAATTTCGAATAATATTTTTTACAAACCCATCTCCTGGTAATAAGATAGTTTTATTATAATAGTAGATATTATTATAGATCTCCAATTTGAGTCAGTTGGTACGTATCTACCTAACTACTTCTTCGAGACTTAGAAAAATCTTTGATCCACATAATTCATGGTTACCCTAAATAATATGATTGTTGTTTTTACTTACATGTGGAAAGAAAAGCTGATAACAGGATATGACTCATTTTTGCACTCTGTCACACAGCATGAATTCGCCATTTTTCATGAAAAACAAACAGGTTTATTATGAAAATTTACTCAATCTCAAAATATCGAAGCACGGGAATCAACTAAACAACCAAGTAAACAAACCACCGTCTTGCATTTAGTATTACCAGTCCCAAACGTTTAAGTTCTACTTTTACCTGTATTAATGAATATTTTTTTAAATACAACGAAATAATAATTATTTATATAAACTGTAGATATTTTAAAATATTTTTCAAAGTTTATGAATTGTTCGTTTTGGTAAATCATAAAAAAGCAAAATATAAAATTTTCTGCCATTTCTACCAAACCCAATAATTAGTTGAACTGGCAAGACGTCAGACAAGGACACACTACCACCGGAAGCCCTCTCGCTCGGACCGCTTTTAGCTAGCTACCGCCTTTAAGGAAATAGCTACCCTAAGTTAACTACATAGATCTCATTTTAGCTTAACAAAAATGTTTGGTGCACGATCTAGTTAGTAGTGTAAGGTCTTTGGTCCTACTTCCATTAGACCATGGAATTAGGAATTACGACTTACGAAGACCACAGAGTTATAAAGAGAAGCAGAGTCAAGATAACGTACAAAATAGCGTGGCAATTACAAACACACGAAAACATTACGCACACATACACAAAACTCAGGGCCGAACCTTGTTGCTGCATAAAACATTATATTAATATGTAGGGTTAGGTTGCGTGAAAAAAATTGACCTAAAGACACCTATCATTTGGAAGCTATAATTTGTAAGGATTTTAAAAATAATTATTATTGGTACTTTTATAATTTCCTCATCACAAGCGATCACAACTGCAATATAGTAACACTAGTAATGGTAATCATCACCACGTGCGGGACCCTAGTCAATGGCGGGTGTTACACTATCAGTATTATCACGCGATCCGCGATACTCGATCCAAATATTGATGGTTTTGCGATAATATTGATGGATCACCAGATGTTCTTGAAATCCGCGATCCCGGGGGGCGTGGCTTCAATAATACTGACAGTCTAAACGCGCTGTACCATCAGTACGTGTTCGACAGCCGACGACGGAACGTCACAGAGTTCAACGGAACATGCAGGACGAGGAATTTTGGGAATATGGATCTCCGACTGCTTCCGACGTCTCGTAGACCTCGCAAGATGTTGGAGTAGAATTAAAAGGATTTTTATATACCTTTGAAACGTACCAGGCGCTTTGGAATCCCAATGATTCTATGCAAATCAAAATCCATGCACCAAAATGTACATGGCCAATAAAGAATCATTAAAATACTTAATTTTTTTTATTTTAATTTATTATCCTAATAAAAAATTGAACTTAATACAATCAAAAATCTACTCATTTATTGCCTCTAAAGGCGGAACAAAGTTCGCCGGGTCAGCTACATAATGAATTTAAAAAAGAGGGATGAGGAGCTGGACAGGCCGCTAGTTACATTATAATATAGTAAAATAAAATCAAATGCGACTCGAGATTTTTTAACAAAAAATTAAAAAAAAATTATTAGTCTTCGCAGTAAGGCCAATAGTTCCTTAAACAAATCGTCTTTCATTCTAAAATAATTTTCGTAATCATCCAAGTCATCGCATAAAAGCATTTCTTGCGTTAGGTTAGCGACAGCTGCTTTCTTTCTGTTATCCATTTTTAATTATTAATGGTCTGTGAAAGGGTCTGTGTTGAAGATTTTTGACACAGATTAATTTTTAGACCAAAGTGGACTCTTTTTTTAAGGATTTCTAAGTATATGGCACAATCACAGAGTATGTTTACTATGAGAGCACAACTATTCTCTACGAACTCGATGTCAGTACTGATGATGATAATATTGATGGTTTGAGACCCTACCATCAATACTGTCACGATAAAAATATCACGATCCGTGGATCGTGATACGGTATTGATAATGTAACAGGCCCCAATGTGGTGAATATAGATGTGAGCTCCGCGCTGCGTGTGATATCGTCACCGTCGCGCGCGGAGTTATAGTTCCTGTTACAACTCAAATCCTGAGGACTCCGTCAGTATCATGGCCAGTGGTTCTCGCGTCGTTCTCGCTCTGCGTCGACGCGCAGATGATGGGGATATTATTTAGAAGAACAGTACCAACGGATATCGTGTAAATACCGCCAGATTTTAGCTCAAAGTTCCTATTGACAATAATTTCTTGGCAGTAAGCCAAATAAATGTTGTTAAACAATCGAATCGAATCGTTATTCCAAAAACAGGTTAAATAGAAAATTACAACAGGTGTTTTAAACTCACATGTTTTTTATTCAAATAAACTTTACAATTAGTGCTTTAGAATCTGTATTGAGGTTTTCAATAAAAATTAATGAAATTCATCCACCTAATGGAAGATAAGGTAAATTGGTACCTACTTAGTATAAGACCTCAACTAACTTTTCTTTGAAAATGGTCGGTATTGCACCAGGAGATAGAATTGTACGGAATATAATATTACGTTCTTAGATTATCTGTAAAATGCTTGGAGCATATAGCACTCCATGAGTTGGTCTGCCAGTCTTTTCTATTAATATTTTTATGCATAGGTCTCTCAGGTATTCATCCTTTGGAAACCTGAAATTAAAAGTCGAAGTTATATACTTAAAATAAAAGAGTCGTCGAGTCCGGCCCTGTAATTTGTTAAAGTTCTCAAATGTCAAAAAAGATTATTCAACAACTTAAAGCATGTATTTCTACAGAAAACCATAATATTATAGTTTTAATATATGCATGGCTACATATTTCGTCATAACAACTATACAATATTAGATATCTTAGCCTTGATACGATGCGATACGAAAACATTCCAAAGCTACATGATAGCGTGAATTTTACTTACCGATGGAACGTTACTTCTGGGGTTTTCCTGTACGAAGCGTTGTAACACAGGGGGACACAACACTTCACCATTTTATTTCAGTAAATATTCATATAAATCTCCAAATTTCACAAAAAACTTATGACACCCAAGACAACACAATGTAAACAAACGCCATAGGTCTCATAGATGTCTTATAATGACTGCCACGCATTGAATTTTTGTCAATGTGTGCGTTGGTGTAGCACAGTGTTGCAGCAAATTAATACATACACATTTTTGCTTGCAGGGACACGGTCACACTAAGTCACACTGATTCGCATACACTTGTCTATGTGGGTGTGAAATTTATGTTGTGTCTGCTTATATTTATATGTCTGTGACGAAGACGTGTCGTAATTCCTAATTCCATGCTAAAAACATTACCATAAATACATAAGGTATGTTCCGAATAGACTGCGAGCACTGTAAGGTGTGTAGTATACTGCGAAGCCGTTACTGGTAACTGCAGTCAGCACTGAGAGCACCTTACCTCGAAAACGCCAATTGGCCAGTGCTCACAGTACAAAAATGGCGACGATTTATGACGTCTTCCCTAGGATACTGCGGCAGTTTACTGTCAGTCCTTAACGGAACGAATTTCTCCACAGTAATCTGAGCACAGAACAGTGCTCGCAGTGTATATCGGAAACACACCCCATGTAACTATTCATCGTAACTTACATAAAGTAGGTACCTACTCTCAATTCTCATGTCAAAAGCTCCGCTAGGCGCTAGGAGTATAATGGGTGCGTTCCGAAATACACTGAGAGCACTGAAAGTCCCCAGTAAAGAGCACTGCCAGTGCTCGCAGTGCTTATAACGGAACACACACAATGTGTTCTGTGGTCAAAAGTGTCATATTTTGTCAAATTAGAAATTCAATAGTGAATAGTCCTTGTCAAAAAATTAGCACAAAGAAAGTCTATCACTGAATTTTTAGAACAAAAATGCATTTTTGATATTAATGAGGCTAGATCATACCCTAAGGCCTAAACAATAACTATTTACCGATAACATTTGCTTGTGCATAGTTATTAATTATTATTTACTTAATAATTTGTCTGCACTCATAGGTGCATGTCGAGCTTGAGGCACTTTCGATATAAAACAAATTAATGCGGTGCTGTGTGCCTTTCTGCAAAAACACTTCGGACAATGTGTCCACATCAGAGGCGGAGGGGAAAGGCATTAGTTTTCATGGGTGAGTATATTAGATTGACTCTCAAGTCGCAAGCCATAGTCATTAGGGGTGGCTGGGCTTTAGTATAGTCGCCGCGAGGGGGGGGGGGGGGGGGGGGGGGGTTTGAGGTTAGGTTCTCATGAAAAATACACGGGGTCCCTAGACGGTCATGCGGCATGACCGTTTAATTGTATTGATTGATGTGAATGACATGCAAATTCACATCAATCAATACAATTAAACGGTCATGCATGCATGACAGCACGTAACGCATGTCATGCCGCATGACCGTCTAGGGACCCCTACATGTTTGCTTTCCAATGTTATTTTACTTAAGTTCGGTATGTTAACCCCATAAGAACCTAAGTGTACCCGGGCACTACCTGGATATTCATGTTCTAACTTAACCTAACCTAAACTTTTGACACTTATGTCTGGTCCTGAAAAATCGTCGAATTTTCAAAAAATTATTTCTCGAAAAGTATTAGTTTCCGACGTAAAATATTTAGTTACCGACATAAAATATTTAAGTGCAAGGCTTACCACATCAGAGTTTTTCTGTAAAAAAAAATGTGAACATCTAACTCCGCGGCGACTATACTAAAGCTGAGCCCTTCGAAGACGCCATGGCAGTCAAACGTAATCAGCACAGTCAGGAGTACAAAAAATAAAAGTGTTCTCAACTGTTGGCGCAAAAAAATTTGGCGCTTTCCGTTTTTCGGTACACATAAAACTCTGTTTTATTTGAATGATTATAAAAAACGTCAAAATAAACAGATTTTCAAGGTCTTTCTGTAAAAAAAATATGAACGTCCAACTCGGCAGGGAGTATACTATAGCTGAGCCCCCCCCCCCTTTCCCATCCCCCTATGCAGGTACCCGATATCTATAGAGTTATCAAAGTGTGTGTGTAAACTTGTAGTGTAACTGGACCTGGTAGTTACACTGTGTAGAACATAAATCACTCTGATATAAGTTTGTTTGTTAGTGTATAACATGAGTGGTAACTTCCAGCTTCCCCAGTGAAAGGCATCTCCGTGCCGCTTGGCTCAGAGCCCTCGGCAAACAAGACAGACACCTACCAGACTCTGCTGTGGTCTGCTCGCAGCATTTTCTCAATGATGACATTTATGAAACAGTAAGTGGCTCAAGGCAGATTGTTACTGGAGCTATTCCTTCAACAGTGCAGGTAACTCATTAAGCCATGTTACATATTTTTAGTAAGCAAATAAAAAGTTATCAGGTCAAGTGTGCCTGAGAAAGGAGCTATTGAATCTAAAGTTTCGTCACATACCACATTGCAGCATTGTATGTATTAGTAACTGGTAGTATATTTACAGGTTTGCATGATATGCCTAGACACCGACAGCAAGTTGTTTCTAATGAGTAAACACAAATTAGAAGAAGCATATGAAAAGTTAACCGGACATCCTGTAAGTTTGTTGTTAATTTATGATCTACAGTTATGTACAACAAGTACACATTGCTGAATAAAGCCATGCTAAGTGAAGTTACATCCAAGAGTTGAAACTCATATGCTATCAATAAAAATATAAACAGTGTTGGGACAAAAAAGGATTATTTGATAGGAATGTTTGAATACTTTAATTACATTTTGTTACAGCTGCATGATCAAGGAAATTTAAAACAAACAGTTTGCATACAATGTGCTCAGACATTGATAAACTTTAGTAGATTTAGAGACAAGAGCTTGAGAGCGCGTGCACTGATGATGGACTTAGTTGAAAAACATGAATTAGTGAGTATTTAATACATTTCCTACCCTTCAATCAACTGAATTTTAATTATCAGTTTTTGCACGGTTCATAGGTCACTGCCGCGCACCCCTCGCGCCTTTAAGTACATTGCGGCACGTTTTAGAGAAATGCTTTCAAAAAAATACCCAGACCACCTATCATGGGTTTGTAAACGGCATGGGCGTTCTAAATAATATAACTATAAAAAGGTATGATTTATTGAAGCTGAAGTCTACAATTGGAAATAATGTGTAAAATCGCGATAACGATCGCGATTTTTTAAAAGCATATTTTCCCGATAAAACTATTAAGTTTACATTTCTGTAATAATCCAGTCTAATAATGCACTAAAATATTACGTATATTTATAATCATGGAATTAGGAATTACGACTAGGTACGTATTTCTATGTTTATAATCATGTTGTAATTAGTTTTTATTTGTATTTGTATTTTGTCACCACAAACATCCAACAACACAAAAACAACGCAAAATTTTGCCACAGATTCAAATTACTTTTTATCATAACTTTTTATATTTTTTATTTTTTTTTTCCCTGTATATTATTATACTCTTTGCTTTTTATGATTATTTTTTTGGCACTTGACGTTTTTGGTGGTGCAGTGTATAGGATATTTAAGATACTTCTCTATGGTCAAAAGTTGTTTAAACAAAGATAAACTCTATCGATAAAAAAAAATTCAGTTTCTAATTGTCCGGACCGGCCGAGCAGCCGGCTGGTCCGTGTATGCGAGGACGTTTTCGTTTGAAAAAAGTACCGAGCAGCCGGCTGTCTCGCGCATATAGAAAGGTTTCACATGTATTCTCTCTGTCCATGTACTACGTGTGTTGAATATTTAACTAAACTAATAATAATATATATTTTTTAATTATAACTTGTGTCTCAACAGATCACAAGACGACATATAAAAATGATAAACCGCACAAAACACCAACTAAAGAGTAATATGGTGTTGACAACGCTAGGACCTGACCACTGTGACTTACACATACTGGAACACCCCTCAGACAAACAGACAGAATTAGAGGAAACTCATCACAGAGGTGTAGTGAAAACTGAAGGAAGTGATGACTCTATGTCGGTTGATGGAGACATGCAAGTGATACATGAAGATGACAATAATATCAATGATTATGATTTTGTTCAGGATCTGCTAAAGTATGAAAGTATTACCTTCCAATGTACAATTTGTTTGGAGGAATTTGTCAATGAACAAGCGCACATGCAACATATGAGCATGCATCTCCAGGTGAGATAGTTTTCCACTGTTGAACAGTTTCGTCAACTTGTTAGTTCGTATTATAGCTTATATAAAAGGCAAAGGTGACTGACTGACTGACTGACTGATCTATCAACGCACAGCTCTAACCACTGGTCGGATCGATCTGAAATTTTACACTCAGATAGCTATTATAACGTAGGCATCCGCTAAGAAAGGATTTTTAAAAATTCCAACCCCAAAAGGGTTAAATGGGGGTAGAAAGTTTGTATAAAAGTTCGTGAATCGTGATACACAAACGTCAACGAACGAATCGGGATGGACGTGATTTTTGGCATGGGTATAGTTGACGACCAGGGAGAGTGACATAGGCTACTTTTTATCCCGGAAAATTAAGGAGTTCCCGCGGGAATAAAAAAAACCTAAAGCACGCGGACGAAGTCGCGGGCATCAGCTAGTAGCTTATACATTTGTGGAGGATCTCATTCTTTTTTTTATTTCTTTTTCTTTGCGGATCTTAAATGATTAAGTACCAATATTCAGTAAAGTAGTTTACCTCTATAGCTAAGGAACATTATTTTGATATAAATTCAAAAACCCCATAAAACTAAAGAATACACAAGAAGTAATAGACAGAAAAGATGTACGATGCCAAAAGTGGACTATTGAATTGAAGCAGGCATTACTTTGCGGAAGTCCATGATAATGAATGAACTAGAAGTTTAATTTGCTTTAGCTCAAACTCTCTTGAGAGTGATTTGGAGGATTTGTGTGGTGTGGTGCTGTGCCGGTGCAAGTTGCTGGGTGGTGGGTGTGCGCATGCTATTGGTGAAAGACGCCCACTGTACCACATAGATTTAGCTACTGTGGCGGATTATAACAAATTAAACTTCTAGTTCATTCATTAAAAGTGGAACTATTATAGTAAAAATTCAATTCAATTCATTTATTTAAAACATGTAGGACACACAGGTATTACATTATGTTACGTCATGTTTCGACTCTACCACCGGTTTGGAAAGCAGATTCTGCTGAGAAGAGCTGGCAACTTTTCAAATTAAACTGCTATTTAGTACCCAAAATTGACAATAACATGGAATGGCTGAGAGAGGAAAATAAAGTCAGCGAAGGAGTCCTTAAGATGAAGTTAAAGGAACACTTACTTGGGGACTCCTTTTCTTACTAAATACTGTTTTTTATTTTGTAATTAGTTTATTTGTTGCATGTAGGGCTTTAGGTACTTATAACTATTATTCATAAATCTATTCCTAATCTATTCATTGTATTTTTATTACCGACAAATGAATTACTAATTTTACAAAGTCTAGAAACGGATACAACAATTGAGGTTAATGTAGTAGTAAAAGGTAGCTTAAGTTTATAGGGATACTAGTGTTAAAGATATTAGACCACACTGCCAGTAGGTTAGAAATAAACACAAGATAACCATGAATAGATTTTAATTTATGTTCATTCCAGTTTGTTGTGTATGTGAGAATTACATTTATATAGACTGTCTAAGCTAAGTCTGCAGCAGTAAGAAAATGGTAGAATTTGAAAATCTGTTGATGACAACACAGAGTGTAATGCGAAAAAACGCACTTGATACTTGTGTTTTTTGTTTTTAATCTGCTTTCCTGGGAGTGTGGTCATTGTTCGTTTTAGTACATTTCAAAGAGTAAAATGTAAATAGAGGGCACAATTTTGACAGCGTAATAATGTAGAGCATACATGATCCCCGTATTTATATAAATTTTATATATAATATTTGCCGTGAATTCGTCTGCGTGGATTTCGGCTATAAACTCAAGCAGAAACCATATGTTTTTGTTCAGGGGATGAGTCAAAAAAGGTAACAGACAAACGGTTACTTTCGCTAACTACTCTTCGCTGCTAGTATGAATCTACTGACACTAAAGATTAACAACAAATTATTACTTGATCAGGGGAGATCTTTTGAATTACTTAAGGAGAGCATAAATGAATTAAAACATAAAATGAAATGAACGAAATATTCTTTATTGTACACCAAAGACATAACATTAATAATCAGAATCAATAAAACAAAAAATAAAATAAAACAATAAAAAATATCAATATTGACTTTTGTTTCCCGCTGTTTTTGTTGCACGCTTTTTGCCGGGAGTCCTCCAGATTCCCTGATTAGTTTGGCCCTCATTTTTAATAACTCGCTCGCTTACACCTGGAAATAAATGAAAATAATTTATTTTTTTCGCATTTTCGGCAAAAAATAATTATGTTGGGGGTTCCGTCTAGACTCTTTTGACCCCTCCTTAGACGCGACAGCTTATGATCAAGGCAGCACGTTTCTAAATCTAAAATCCCACCCCAAAAAAAAAACAAAATTTCAATTTGAGATGGCTGGATTGACTTATTCCAAGTTTCTGAAGGACATCCTGGAGATGAGGCTTTAACTCTTCGCTTATTCCACCTTGAATTTATACAATAATTAATAAAAAGTATTAAAACTTGATAGGATTTTGCTGTCAGTTCTTTTCGCATATTATCCATCATAATTATACGATATGAACAGGCGAATATAAACCGTTTAAACGTTTTATATAAATAATCCAGTATTGTATTCAAAGATCGAAAGGCAAAATATCAAAACCGTTTGGTCAACTTACTTGTCGACTCTTCAATTTCTTGTAAACATTGTTGTTTTTGGCTCAGGACAGCATCGTGATCTTCCTTTACTTCTTAGAATTTAAGAATCATGTTATAAAATAGCTCGCACACATTATTTTGAATAGGTGTATCCATTATTTCACTATTTTCACTTTTATTTTCGAAATATTAAAACGAACATAAACAACCTGTTAACTGAATTGACAAATCAGTGACAAATGTAAGAACACAGATTAGACGAATGTTTTACTTTGTTTTAAGTGTTGCCCTTTTATTCCGTGGCAGAGTTAGCGTGGCCAGACTCTATTACAATAATTAATCTCAATGTTAAATCTATTCATCATCAAATGAATCTACCACAGTTTCGGAAAGCCATTCTATCCAGAAGAAACTGCAAGAAACTGGTATAGTTGCTCTTTTAAAATTATTGAACAATCAATGATAATAAAACATGATAATAAATAAAAACGATGAATTATTAAAAGTTGATTTTACAATTATATTGGTTTTGATAAATTTTACTACTAGATCTGTCTCAAAACATTATTCCAAAAGCCAACCAATTAGGAATTGATAAACATAGACTCTTAAATCAGTAATTACAACTTAGATTATACTTATCTCAACAAAATGTTGTATTCCACTCCATATTCACCAAAACAATCAATAACAATGTACACTCTACACGTAATGACTATTCGAAATTTTAATACTGACTGACTTGATGCCGCCATTTTCGCTTACTTTTATATTATTTTTCGTTACCCACTCACCGACATTTTCCTGAATTTTTTGATTGGCTGTCACGATTACAGTTTACAAATTGAAAAGCTCCGATTGGTGATTAAATTACTAACATTATAATCAAAATAAATTCTGTATCCTGTAACATTCAATGTTGCCAAAATATAATTTCTAAGGTAGAATTAACAATTAATTGTAGGAAATTTAAATTGAACATGAAATTTAATGTAAAATTATGTATGAATCACAACTTAGTATCGTAAAAATACTGTTAACCGTGTTCATTCTTCACACTAGTGCTAATTATTAGATGGATTAATCTTTAATAGTTTTAAGGGCGCCGACTCGCCAACAAACTGGCCCACCTGTTTGGCGAGATTTAATTATTGTACCACATTTTTGCATCTTTTTTTGGTAAATAAATTAAAATAAAAAACTGTCTATATAAGGACCGAAATGTTATTAATTTGTTTTGTGTTTGGCAGAACGGTGAGGGTGATGGTGTATGTGACACGTCACAAGTATGCAAGCCTCATACAGCTGTGAGCTCTAGCTCTTCACACTCTTCACTCATCACTGAGAACAAGTCAGTATACCTGCCAGTACCAATAACGCTTAGTTTAAGTTACTAGTATCACAATATCCTCCTATATTGCAGAATATAGAGTATATTGTCTAAGCATTTATTTTACTTTTGACATAAGCTGCCAGAAGTTTCATAATTATTGACAGGCAACCGTCGCTTCAATATTGTATTTTACAATAGTGAAGCGACGTGCCCTTATAACCGACATTTCGTAAGTCATATACTCATCTAGTAATTAACAGTACGAATTTCCTTACAAAATAGTCACGAAGCTGCAACACAAGCTCTCTTGATTGTCTTCCACCACCACACCATCTTACGCGACGGATGGTTTCTATGACTTGACTGATTCATGGACATTTACTATACTGTTTTACATAAATGATTTATGTATTTTAAAACATACTTTTATATACGCTTGGGTACCTATGTTTAACAAAAAATTGTTGAGCAAGGATAAATATCAATGTGTCAAATTGATTCAAACTTCTTTATAAAGATAGTTGATTGTTATGAAAAAAGAATCAATAAAGCATTAGAACATCATTGACTCGAGGTGCCAAAAGTAAAATAAATGATTGGACAGTACAGCTACATACTGGCTAGTGGCTCCCCAGTACACTCTAGATACATTCTGATATATTTCACAGGCAGGCAGACCCCAGCCCTTCCGCGCGCGCGGCTCAGACCTCAGGTGAGATACTGTGGCTAATTCTGTATAATACAATCTCTAAACTAAACTAAAATGGCAACTTTAAATCTAGTTCTGTCCCTTTCCGTAGGGAGTATTATGAAAGGGTTAGCACTATTTGTAATGCTCTAATTTTAGTTTAGTTTAGAGTTTGTGCACTACAGAATCAGCCCCATTGTGTTACTTAGCATTTTAAATAAAACACTTTTATCAACAAAAACCAACTTAAATTGTCAAAACGTTTGATTACAGTTGGTTCTCTGTCCACGAGTCTTCCAATAAAAACCGAAATAGAAGTTCCCCCAACTGAAGAAGCCGATACAAACATCAGTTGCCGATACAAAATACTACATTGTTTTGTCAAATTATATGACATTATGAAAGTTGTTCCAAGACAAGACGGATCACTGATGAAGGCACAAAATGCTGTTAGGTCTTCTAGTACTGATACAGATACTGTAAAAGAATTTGTATCTCAATCTTTGAATCAAAGTGTAACTGATTGTTTTAATAATATAGTTAGTTTACAATGTAATAATTCAACACAAAGTATTACACATTCTGAGAAAATATCATTCATTTGTGACATTTGTCGAAAATTGTTTAAACGAAAAGGTCTCTTGGTTAAACACATGAAGACTCACAGTATTATAAAACATTTCTCCTGTGCGTTATGTGAATATAAATGTACACGAAATAGTCTTTTAATATTGCACATGAGGACTCACACGAGTGAAAAACCATTTATTTGTAAGATTTGCAATTACAAATTTGCACAAAATAGTTATTTAGTGAGGCACATGAGAACTCATACTGGTGTAAAGCCGTATTCATGCAAGATATGCGAATACAAATTTGCACAAAATAGTTATTTAGTGAGGCACATGAGAACTCACACTGGTGAAAAGCCGTATTCATGCAAGATATGTGATAACAAATTTGCCCGAAATAGTCATTTAGTGAGGCACATGAGAACTCACACTGGTGAAAAGCCGTATTCATGCAAGATATGCGAATACAAATGTGCAGTTAAAAGTAGTTTAGTTACGCATATGAGAATTCACACGGGTGAAAAGCCATTTTTATGTAAGATATGCCATAGCAAATTTTCCCATCATTGTGTTTTAGTGTCGCACATGAGAACTCACACTGGTGAAAAGCCGTATTCATGCAAGATATGCGAATACAAATGTGCAGTTAAAAGTTATTTAGTTACGCACATGAGAACTCACACTGGTGAAAAGCCGTATTCATGCAAGATATGCGAATACAAATGTGCAGATAAAAGTAGTTTAGTTACGCACATGAGAACTCACACTGGTGAAAAGCCGTATTCATGCAAGATATGCGAATACAAATGTGCAGGTAAAAGTAGTTTATTGTGGCACATTAGAACTCACACTGGTGAAAAGCCATTCTTATGTAAGATATGCGATAACAAATTTGCCACAAATAGTGCTTTAGTGAGGCACATGAGAACTCACACTGGTGAAAAGCCGTATTCATGCAAGATATGCGATAGCAAATTTGCCCGAAATAGTAATTTTGTGACGCATATGAGAACTCACACTGGTGAAAAGCCATTTATTTGTAAGATTTGCAATTACAAATTTGCACTAAATAGTAATTTAGTGAATCATATGAGAACTCACACTGGTGAAAAGTCGTATTCATGCAAGATATGCGAATACAAATGTGCAGTTAAAAGTAGTTTAGTTACGCACATGAGAACTCACACGGGTGAAAAGCCATTTTTATGTAAGATATGCGAATACAAATGTGCAGATAAAAGTAGTTTAGTTACGCACATGAGGACTCACACTGGTGAAAAGCCGTTTATTTGTAAGATTTGCAATTACAAATTTGCACAAAATAGTAAATTAGTGAGGCATATGAGAACTCACACTGGTGAAAAGCCATACACATGTAAGATATGCAATAACAAATTTGCCAGAAATAGTCATTTAGTGAGTCATATGAGAACTCACACGGGTGAAAAGCCATATTCATGCAAGATATGCGAATACAAATGTACAGATAAAAGTAATTTAGTTACGCACATGAGATCTCACACTGGTGAAAAGCCTTATTCATGTAAGATATGCCATAGCAAATTTGCAAAAAATAGTAATTTAGTGAATCATATGAGAACTCACACTGGTGAAAAGCCGTATTCATGCAAGATATGCGAATACAAATGTGCAGATAAAAGTAGTTTAGTGTGGCACATGAGAAATCACACTGGTGAAAAGCCGTTTACTTGTTAGATTTGTAATTACAAATGTTCACGTAATAGTCAGTTAGTGAAACACACGAGAACTCACTGATAAGGCGCTCAAGCTTCTAACACGCACACATTGATAATATGTTCCAATTTCCATTATATAAAAGTAAAGGCCTCGCAAGTCAACTTAAGTTGAAGCGGACACTGACTCCGCGCCATTGCAATATGAGCTGTATTGACCAGCACTAATGCAGTGCTCATATGGCACTCCTGTTGTCGTTTCCTCATGATGGAGGGTCGTGACCCTCTATGTCCGTTCTGTCGTTAGGGCTCGCCAGGCAGCACGATCCTGTGCCTTCTAAAGAGAGGCTTGCATATTGCTGCAGGTGACTATAACCATACTGACCGTCTCGTTCCTCTACTTCTCTTTCCATCCACGCCGGTTGTTATTAGGCGTTCAAGGTTCTCAGGCATGCTCCTTGCCGCGCGGCCGAGAAATGGCAGTTGTGTGTTGTTGATATGGCACTGCTGAGAGCTAGGCATGTGCATAGCCAACAGACGCTAGGCGGCTTGCCTGATCTTAAGTGAACTACGAAATGACGACCGTCCAAGTAGAAGTACTAGCGACTGGCATGGAACCCTACCTCGTGAGAGTTCTGTAACTTACGAAAAATTGTAATTTATTTTAATGTTTAATTTTTCCGCAAGATCTTTTTTTTAATGATTTTAATAGATAAGCTACGTTATCTTCGAGTGACGTGCTGCTTGAATAAATGTATTTTTTAAATTGTTTGTTTAATTATTACGCAGTTCAACCTCAATGTTCTTTTTTTTCGAATTGGCTTTTATTTCAGCTTACCTACTAAGTACTTTACTCATGTCCACTACAGCTGAATTGCATTAGTTCGCAATCGAGTCGCATTTGTTCCGAAGTGAATCGTTCTATATGGTACCTATCGTAAATCACCCAAGGATGATAACTATCATAATATTAGGTATCGTATTCTAAAACTGGCTGAGCTATTGACAAACAACGAGGTTAAACCATAGTTTTAATATAATATTTACTACCGTTTTGAAGTAAATGGTGATTCCTGGTGGTCAACCTTGGGTCGGCATACGGTAACGGTATTTTCTCAATAAAATATATCACTGATTAGGGGTAGGTATTGGTTTAATAGCCATAGCCCTAACAGGTTTGCCTGCTACCATCTTAGACTACATCATCACCCACCACGTGGTGATATTGCAGTCTGTACAAGGGCTAACTTGTACTTAGTGAAATAAAAAACACTATACAATAGTGATATTATTTATTATTATCGATATTATTTATTTATTTTCCAAAAAAATATAGATAAAAAATATAGATAAAATATAGGTTACCTACCTAAAAAAAGAAAACTTTTTATCGTGATTTGCTATGACTAGTGTTGTAATCCATTCCGTACTAACTTAAGTTTACAATTATAACACATTAGTATACCTAGATGTGAAAGAGGTCCCGGGTTCGAGTCCTGGTCGGGCTATAACAAGAAATGAATTTTTCTGTCAAGAAATTCTCAATACTATCCCGGAGTTAGGACGTTGGCTGTGTTTCACCCTCGTGCCTCAGGGAGCACGTTAAGCCGTCAGCCCTGCGCCTGACCTCTCAATGGTCGTGTCGGATTTTCCGTCCCATCGGACTATGAGAGTAAAGGAACAGAGAGTGCACCTGTGTATGCGCACGCACTATAAATAATATATCTCCCGCACAGATGGCTAATCTCTCTGGAGATAGGCAGCCGTGGCCGAAATTCGGTCGGGAGGAGATTATTATTTATTTTTACCACAGATTTTTACATAGACAATTCTTCCTTTTGGCTTTTGGTAATACCATAGAGTAAGAATATCTGACGTTTAATAGGGTAAGAACCCAGAGCCGTGATGTTAAAAACATTACCATAAATACAAGGTATGTTCCGAAATACACTGCGAGCACTGTAAGGTGTGCCGTCAATTTATTATACTGCGAAGCCGTTACTGGTTACTGCAGTCAGCACTGAGAGCACCTTACCTCGAAAATGCCAGTGCTCACAGTACAAAAATGGCGACGATTTATGACGTCTTAAATTTCCCTAGGATACTGCGGCAGTTTACTGTCAGTCCTTAACGGAACGAATTTCTCCACAGTAATCTGAGCACTGAACAGTGCTCGCAGTGTACATCGCATGGAAGAAGGAATTACGACTGCCGGTACATCGGAACACACCCCATGTTACTATGTAACGAAGCCAAGGGGTCCAGGATACGGCTGGCCGCGTGACTTCGTACATATAGGTAGGGAGGTCCTCACAAATTAAACGCGATTTATGGAAAACACACTTATAACCTTTTATTCATTGTTTCACACAAGTACTTAGGTCTAAACACCTATCACTATAATCTACCTACTTAGCGGTACGGACCGAGGCCCTGAAGGGACCTGCGGGGCGCGGGACGTCGTCGGTCAACCCGCGCGGTACGCGGACACAGAGGGTGTCCGCGGAGAGAGGGGCAAAGGGGAGAGGGGATCGGTAAGATGGGTCGTCTGCGGCCGAAGCAGCAGAGCGACCGATCTCGCCTGCGCCCACCAGTTACTACTGCCACCCGTCGTACTCGGATAACCCCAAGCCGACGTGTCGTGACAGCGGTCACTGGCGAACTGCCGGTGAACGCAGGCCGAGTGCCTTATATAGGCCGTGGAGGTGCGGAGCGCGGCGGGGGTTTTTGCACACGGCTCGCGGTGCGACGTAGCCTCGAACATTCTTGTTGGCCTTTGTCCGTGCGTGACTCATCTCTGCGACGACGTAGTCTCGGACATCCTTGATGGGCTTTGTCCGTGCGCGATTCCTCGCTGCGCCGCGCTGCGTCACATCCTCCTCCCACGAGAGGAGATTTTTACCTGTAAAAATCACCTTATGAATAGTTTGTTATGAAATTAAAAAAACACAAACCCCATTTTTCACTCTTGTTTTCTTTACTTTGAACCCCTTTTATTACGTATTAAATCTTTTTATATCTTTTATATGCGCTGTGCATATCTTGCCTCCCTGGTTTGCTTTCAGAAGGAATATTACGGGCGATTTCTTCTCCATTATGGTATATGGACCTGAAAATTTAGGTGCTAATTTCGCGCAAAATTGTTTACTTGCGTTGGACAATGGGTAGTCCCTCTTTAATACTTGATCATCAATTTTCGGTGTCCAGCTGCGTCTAGTCTTATCATAATACTTTTTTTGTAGGTTTGAAGCTTGATTTTGTTGGTTTTTGACTATTTCATATATTTCTTTCAGTTTTTCTTTTTCTTTTAATGCCGGTGTGGGGAATTGGTTTTCGTCATGGACGTTCCTTAGTTCCCTGCCGAATAGTAAGAATGCTGGAGAGTGTTTCGTGGATTCCTGGACGGACGTGTTCAATGCGAAGTTGAATTCGTTTAGGTACTCGTCCCATTTTTTATGGTTTTTCTCGATGAATGTTGCTATCATTGTTTCGAGCGTTCTATTAACCCGCTCGGTTGGGTTACACTGTGGAGTGTATGGTGCGGTTAGCTTTTGTTCTATGCCGTATCTTTTTAAAGTTTCTTTGAACTGTTTACTTGTGAAAATTCGTGCGTTGTCACTCAGTAAGGTTTTCATTCCCCCGTATCTCATTATTAACTCTTTTAGAGCGTTCGTGACGGTATTCGCGGTTGCGGCTCTTATTGGTTTTATTTCTGACCACTTAGTGAATTTGTCGTGAAACACGATGATCCACTGAAATCCTTTTGATGACCGGGGTAGTGGACCTATGAGGTCCGTTGTGACCACCTGCCATGGTTCTTCCGCATTATTTATATGCATTAGGCCTGGTTTCTTTTCCTGTGATGACTTATGTTTTTGACATGTTTCACACCGGTTCACGTATTTTGATACGTCTCTAAATATACCTGGCCAATAATACCGCATCGCGGTTTTGTTGAACGTTTTTGATGTTCCTAAATGTCCCGCATCGGGTTCATTATGGTTTTGCCTTAATATTTTGTTCTTGTCTTCCTTTTTGACGCATAACTTCCATTCTGTCGATGGATCTAGTTTTCCTCCGTATCTTGGGTTGACTACTCTTCTGTATAGCCTCCCATCTCGTATACAGTAGTCGGTATCAAATTCGGGGTTTTTGCTTACGTTACTGTATTTTTTTGAATACCAGTCGCTTTCTTCTATCGTAGTGGTGTACAGCTGATTTCTTGATAGTTCATCTGCTTTATCGTTTGGTTTTCCTTTATCTTCTTGTATTTTCGGTTTTCTAGGATAATATTTTTGTTTTATGGGTTCTGTATGTTTTAGTTTTATTACGTGTTTTACCCATGTGTTCCCTTTCGGACATTCCTCCGCTTGTTTGATCTCGTCTTCTAGGACGTTTTTTGGCGTTGTTTTCTGTTCTGCAGACAGGATTTCTTCGTTATCTGTTGTATTTTCTCGTTTTTCGGTGCCTGTCTGTTCGCATGCCGTTTCAGTCCATTTGATTGTGAGTCCTAATCTTGCTATCAGGTCCATCCCTATAATCATTACTGTTGTAGTTGGCATGTAGATAACTTGATGTGTTAATTTTTTCCCATTTATCTCTAGTCCGAGGTTTATGGCTGTGTGTGTTTGTACGCTAGAACCATCTGCTAGTTTGATCGTGGTCTCTTTTCGTATTGTCTTCTCATTGTGCTCTTTTATCTGGTCCATTATGTTTTTATTGATGTAAGTGTTCGTTGAACCTGTGTCTATTAATGCTTCAAACGTTTTTCCGTAAATTTGTACCTTGGTGAACATTCTGTTGTCTTTTTCAGCTTGTGCCTTTGCTGTGTATGCTTGTTTTGTTTTGCTAGGTGTCTTCCTCTCGTTACAGCAGTTTTTTGTTAGTTTTCCTAGCAATCCGCATCGGCTGCAGAAAATGACTTGCTTATTTCGACATTCCCGAGACGTGTGGTTCCTTTTGCCACATTTCCAACAGCAGGATTCCGGGTCGTACTGCGGAGTTATTGGTTTTCTGTCTGTTTTGTGTTCTTCATTCTTCCAATTTTCCGGTTTTCTCCATGATTTTTCGTTATGGTTCTCTGTGCGTTGGACAGTCTGTTTATGGGACGTCTCTTTGATTCGGTCCATGTTTATTTTTTCGTAATCGCCTGCCAGTTGTATGAGTTCTGGTACTGTATTGAAGTCCTTCCTTTTTATATAGTATTGGTAGTTATATCTCATATTATCGTATATTCTATCTAACTGTTCTTCTTTCGTTAACTTTTTGTATCTCCTCATTAATGTTTGGATTTCAGTTAGGTATGACACGAAGTTTTCCCTGGCGGTTTGACGTCTGTTTATAATGGATTCTAGTAGCTTTTTCTCATAATTTCTCGGATAATAGAATAGCTTGAAATTCTCGGTGAAATCTTCCCATGTCTTCCATTCATGGCTGTTATTTCTGTACCACAGTGATGCTGTTCCGGTGAGGCATCTCGGTAACACGTGTATGATTGTGTCTTTGTTGACATTCAACGTGTCCGCTAACTCCTCTATCCTTTCCAGGAATTCTACGGCATCCCCGGTGGTGTCAAACTGAATTTTCCAGCGGGATATGGCTTTATCGAATTCTTTTATGTCTTTTTCGCTTTCCATGCTGCTGTCTTGGCTCAATTCGTCTTCAGCTTTTACTATCAGCGATAGCTGTTTGCGTAGTTCCTCGACAGTGCTTTCCGGTGAAACTACTATTTTCCTATTTTCGAGCTCCTGAATTAGTTTTTGTTTACTAAGTGTATATATCCAGGACGTAGGCATTATTTATTTATTTATCCGAGACTGTTGATTATTTATTTACGGGTTATACGGTATTTATTTCTAACTTTACGGTTTCTTTTCGTTATTTATCCGGCGATCGATTATTATTTAACTTTAATTTATTCATCGCGGTCGGTACGGTACGGATTCTATTTAACTAGTTACACGGTTCCCCTTGCTTTTCCCCTTATGAAGGTTTTTATGTTTATGTATGTATATGTGTTCCAAATATATCTTTTGTCGGATATTCGCCCTTTTTAGTCGAACTCGGATACCCCAAGCCGACTTTTTGAAAGAGCTTGTATCCGTTTGTCTTGATATTATATCTTTTCCTCTCTCTAGTTTTTTCGCTTTGTTCCCGTTCGGATATTCGTCCTTTCAGTCGAACCCGGATACCCCAAGCCGACTTTTTGAAAGAACTTGTATCCGTTCGTTAAAAGAAACGTGCGGGTGTTGTGAGATATGAGTTTCCCTAACCTTCTAGTACGGACGGACGGAAATTTTAACGGACGCGACGCGGATGGACGGACGGACGGACGGATTTCCGCGACGCGAACCCGGGACGGCCGGGTGGGTTTTTCAGTTGGGCGCCAATGTAACGAAGCCAAGGGGTCCAGGATACGGCTGGCCGCGTGACTTCGTACATATAGGTAGGGAGGTCCTCACAAATTAAACGCGATTTATGGAAAACACACTTATAACCTTTTATTCATTGTTTCACACAAGTACTTAGGTCTAAACACCTATCACTATAATCTACCTACTTAGCGGTACGGACCGAGGCCCTGAAGGGACCTGCGGGGCGCGGGACGTCGTCGGTCAACCCGCGCGGTACGCGGACACAGAGGGTGTCCGCGGAGAGAGGGGCAAAGGGGAGAGGTAAGATGGGTCGTCTGCGGCCGAAGCAGCAGAGCGACCGATCTCGCCTGCGCCCACCAGTTACTACTGCCACCCGTCGTACTCGGATAACCCCAAGCCGACGTGTCGTGACAGCGGTCACTGGCGAACTGCCGGTGAACGCAGGCCGAGTGCCTTATATAGGCCGTGGAGGTGCGGAGCGCGGCGGGGGTTTTTGCACACGGCTCGCGGTGCGACGTAGCCTCGAACATTCTTGTTGGCCTTTGTCCGTGCGTGACTCATCTCTGCGACGACGTAGTCTCGGACATCCTTGATGGGCTTTGTCCGTGCGCGATTCCTCGCTGCGCCGCGCTGCGTCACAACTACTCTCAATTCTCATTTCTCATGTCAAAAGTGTCATTTGTCAAAATCAGTGTCCCCACCTTAGGGTATTTTCCCCTAGATTTAGGGGATTTTTGAACACTTAGGGGCTTTTTTAGGGTATACAATTATTTAGGGAAATTTTTAGGGGAAAAAAATTACTAGGGAATTTTTTAGGGAAAGTTTCAACTTTCGGTTCGAATCGGTGACTACATGGTGTGCCGATGTTACCCATGGAAGTAGGAATCAAGAAATTACGACTATGATGTTACATTTCTCTATGGCTAGTACCAAACAAAATATATTTTTCTCTTTCGCACGTGGAAAGAAGAGATGTCGAATACGAATAAAGCTGCTTTATGTGTGCGAGGTAAACTGGTTTTTATGGATTTATACGTTATGGTTTAGGTACTCTTGTTTGTTTGACTTGGTTGGTTTGACTGTCAGTGTTTTTAATCTAGGTAGTGCGTTTTTCGCTTGTTCCAAATGTAGGTACGCTGTGCACCATTGTCCTATGACAATGTAGGACAATGATGCCATGTTAACCATGGGTCATATAAAGAGGACTCCTTTATAAATGATCTATGGTTAACATAGTTCAAAAAGCTGATGATTGATGATGAGAATTCTATTCAAAATCCTCATAGATTTGTGGTAGGCATGTAATATGATCGTTAAATGTTATGTTAGTGACTTATGGCTGCTTATTTAGATCTTCACCTTAATAATTGGTCAAAACTTATCTGATGGTAGTGTACTTCCTACATATTATATAATACGTACCTATATAATATGGTACAGATGGTATTGATTTAGTAGTTTTTTTTTTTTTAGTTTAATATATTAAAAAAAGTTAAATAAAAGTTTAATGCACTTTCATTTGTGTTTTATTCTTAGAATAAATTTTTAGGGGAAAACATTTTGAAAAGTGCTTATTTTAGGGGAATTTCACGAGGAGTTAGGGGAAAACCTAAATCAGAGGGTGGCAACACTGGTCAAAATAAAAAGTCTTAACTTGTGAAAAAATTAGCACGAAGAATTTAAGAAAGTCCATCACTGAATTTTTAGAACAAAAACGCGTTTTTGATATTACTGAGCAGGCCAGATCATACCCTAAGGCCTAAACAACAACTAAGTATTTACCGATAACATTTGCTTGTGCGTAGTTATCATTTAATAATTTGTCTGCAATCATAGGTGCATGTCGAGCTTGAGACTTAACTTTCGATATAAAACAAAATAATGCGGTGTTGTGTGCCTTTCTGCAAAAACACTTCGGACAATGTGTCCACATCAGAGGCGGAGGGGAAGGGCATTAGTTTTCATGGGTGAGTACCTATATTAGATTGACTCTCAAGTCAAGACTCCCCCCTTGGCTGGGCTATATTATACTCGCCGCGAGGGGGGGGGGGGGGGGGGGGAAAGGGGTCTACACCCCCTCCAAGCCAAACTCGTCGGAACGTAATAGTTTTCGAGATATTAATTTTTTAAATTTTGAGGTTAGGTTCTCAAAGTTCATAATTTTATCGTAATAATGGCTAAAATACATACTTTAGAGGGGGAGGGGGAGTAGGGGGGCCGCTTGGAAAACTTCTTAGACTTCACCCTCTCCCTCTCACCTCCTCCAAGGAAGCGGGGCTCCTTATTCTAGGTGGTATAAAAAGGAAATAACCACGAAGAGTTTTTGCTCTTCGCCACCTAAATTTTCGGAGTCGGAGTGCCCCCAGTCCCGAGCTCGCTTCGCTCGCTCTTGCATGAGTGGGAGTGGTACCTAAAAAGGAAGTGACGCTTCGAAGACGCCATGGCAGTCAAACGTAATCAGCACAGTCAGGAGTACAAAAAATAAAAATGTTCTCAACTGAAAAGCGCGTAAAAGTTTTACAAGTTTTATGATAAAACGATGATTTAGTAGATCAAAGATTTGAATTCAATAATGTCATCCCCCTACGCAGGTACCCGATATCTATAGTCTTACCGGAGTTATCAAAGTGTGTGTGTATACTTGTAGTGTAACTGGATCTGGTAGTTACACTGTGTAGAACTGTTTGTTTGTTAGTGTATAACATGAGTGGTAACTTCCAGCTTCCCCATTGAAAAGCATCTCTGTGCCGCTTGGCTCAGAGCCCTCGGCAAACAAGACAGTCACCTACCAGACTCTGCTGTGGTCTGCTCGCAGCATTTTCTCAATGATGACATTTATGAAACAGAAAGTGGCTCAAGGCAGATTGTTACTGGAGCTATTCCTTCAACAGTGCAGGTAACTCATTAAGTCATGTTACATATTGTTAGTAAGCAAATCAAAAGTTATCAGGTCAAGTGTGCCTGAGAAAGGAGCTATTGGATCTAACGTTTCCTCACTTACCACATTGCAGCATTGTATGTATTAGTAACTGGTAGTATATTTACAGGTTTGCATGATATGCCTAGACACCGACAGCAAGCTGTTTCTAATGAGTAAACACAAATTAGAAGAAGCATATGAAAAGTTAACCGGACATCCTGTAAGTTTGTTGTTAATTTATGATCTTCAGTTATGTACAACAAGTACACATTGCTGAATAAAGCCATGCTAAGTGAAGTTACATCCAAGAGTTGAAACTCATATATGCTATCAATAAAAATATAAACAGTGTTGGGACAAAAAAGGATTATTTGATAGGAATGTTTGAATACTTTAATTACATTTTGTTACAGCCGCATGATCAAGGAAATTTAAAACAAACAGTTTGCATACAATGTGCTCAGACATTGATAAACTTTAGTAGATTTAGAGACAAGAGCTTGAGAGCGCGTGCACTGATGATGGACTTAGTTGAGAAACATGAATTAGTGAGTATTTAATACATTTACATATTGTATTCTTTCTCTGTCCATGTACTACGTGTGTTGAATATGTAACTTGTGTCTCAACAGATAACAAGACGACATGTTAAAACGATAAACCGCACAAAACACCAACTAAAGAGCAATATGGTGTTGACAACGCTAGGACCTGACCACTGTGACTTACACATACTGGAACACCCCTCAGAAGACAAACAGACAGAATTAGAGGGAACTTATCAGAGAAGTGTAGTGAAAACTGAAGGAAGTGATGACTCTATGTCGGTTGATGGAGACATGCAAGTGATTTATGAAGATGACAATAATATCAATGATTTTGCTGTGGATCCATTAAAATACGAAAGTGCTCCCTCCCTTTGTTTGGAGGACTTTGTCCATGAACAAGCGCACATGCAACATATGAGCATGCATCTCCAGGTGAGAGAGTTTTCCACTGTTGAACACTTTCATCAATTTGTATATCATAACATAGTTCTGGAGCTCTTTCAGTATTGACGGACAGAAATGTTATTAATTTGTTTTGTGTTTGGCAGAACGGTGACGGTGATGGTGTATGTGACACACAAGTATGCAAGCCTCATACAGCTGTGAGCTCTAGCTCTTCACACTCTTCACTCATCACTGAGAACAAGTCGGTATACCTGCCAGTACCAATAATGTTTAGTTCAAGTTGCAGTTACGTTAATAATGATACCCTTTCCTCCTCTCTAACCTGCTATATGCAGTACAGCTACATACTGGCTAGTGGCTCCCCAGTACACTCTAGATACATTCTGATATATTTCACAGGCAGGCAGACCCCAGCCCTTCCGCGCGCGCGGCTCAGACCTCAGGTGAGATACTGCGTTACTTGGCATTTTAAATTAAACACCAAACAAACCAACAAATACCAACTTAAATAGTCAAAATGTTTGGTTACAGTTGCTCCTCTGTCCACGAGTCTTGCAATAAAAAACGAAATAGAAGTTCCCCCAACTGAAGAAGCCGATACAAACATCAGTTGCCGATACAAAATACTACATTGTTTTGTCAAATTATATGACATTATGAAAGTTGTTCCAAGACAAGACGGATCACTGATGAAGGCACAAAATGCTGTTAGGTCTTCTGTTACTGATACAGATACTGTAAAAGAATTTGTATCTAAATCTTTGAATCAAAGTGTAACTGATTGTTTTAATAATATAGTTAGTTTACGATGTAATAATTCAACACAAAGTAGTACACATTCTGAGAAAATATCATTCATTTGTGACATTTGTCGAAAATTGTATAAACGAAAAGGTCTCTTGGTTAAACACATGAAGACTCACAGTGTTATAAAACGCTTTTCCTGTGCGTTATGTGAATATAAATGTACACGAAATAGTCTTTTAATTTTGCACATGAGAACTCACACTGGTGAAAAGCCATTTATTTGTAAGATTTGCAATTACAAATGTACACGAAATAGTCATTTAGTAACGCACATGAGAACTCACACTGGTGAAAAGCCGTATTCATGCAAGATATGCGAATACAAATGTGCGGATAAAAGTAGTTTAGTTAAGCACATGAGAACTCACACTGGTGAAAAGCCATTTATTTGTAAGATTTGCAATTACAAATTTGTACAAAATAGTGATTTATTGAAGCACATGAGAACTCACACTGGTGAAAAGCCGTATTCATGCAAGATATGCGAATACAAATGTGCAGATAAAAGTAATTTAGTTACGCACATGAGAACTCACACTGGTGAAAAGCCGTATTCATGCAAGATATGCGAATACAAATGTGCAGGTAAAAGTAATTTAGTTACGCACATGAGAACTCACACTGGTGAAAAGCCGTATTCATGCAAGATATGCGAATACAAATGTGCAGATAAAAGTTTAGTTACCCACATGACAACTCACACTGGTGAAAAGCCGTATTCATGCAAGATATGCGAATACAAATGTGCACAAAATAGTGGTTTAGTGAAGCACATGAGAACTCACACTGGTGAAAAGCCGTATTCATGCATGATATGCGAATACAAATGTGCGGATAAAAGTCGTTTAGTTAAGCACATGAGAACTCACACTGGTGAAAAGCCATTTATTTGTAAGATTTGCAATTACAAATTTGTACAAAATAGTGATTTAGTGAGGCACATGAGAACTCACACAGGTGAAAAGCCGTATTCATGCAAGATATGCGAATACAAATGTGCAGATAAAAGTAATTTAGTTACGCACATGACAACTCACACTGGTGAAAAGCCGTATTCATGCAAGATATGCGAATACAAATGTGCAGATAAAAGTTGTTTAGTTACCCACATGACAACTCACACTGGTGAAAAGCCGTATTCATGCAAGATATGCGAATACAAATGTGCACAAAATAGTGATTTAGTGAAGCACATGAGAACTCACACTGGTGAAAAGCCGTATTCATGCATGATATGCGAATACAAATGTGCGGATAAAAGTCGTTTAGTTAAGCACATGAGAACTCACACTGGTGAAAAGCCATTTATTTGTAAGATTTGCAATTACAAATTTGTACAAAATAGTGATTTAGTGAGGCACATGAGAACTCACACAGGTGAAAAGCCGTATTCATGCAAGATATGCGAATACAAATGTGCAGTTAAAAGTAATTTAGTTACGCACATGACAACTCACACTGGTGAAAAGCCGTATTCATGCAAGATATGCGAATACAAATGTGCAGTTAAAAGTAATTTAGTTACGCACATGACAACTCACACTGGTGAAAAGCCGTATTCATGCAAGATATGCAATACCAAATTTGCCACAAATAGTCGTTTAGTGAGGCACATGACAACTCACACGCGTGAAAAGCCGTTTACTTGTTAGAGCCGAGAAATGGCAGTTGTGTGTTGTTGATATGGCACTGCTGAAAGCTAGGCATGTGCATAGCCAACAGACGCTAGGCGGCTTGCCTGATCTTAAGTGAACTACGAAATGACGACCGTCCAAGTAGAAGTACTAGCGACCAGCATGGAACCCTACCTCGTGAGAGTTCTGTTTATAAGCACTATAGTCGTAAATGTATAGAGGGCTAAATCACGACACAGTATAAATTGGGTGCGTTTCTATTAGGAACTTATGAAATTTTTTAATTGTCGATGTTTTATTTTTCGGCAAGATCTATATTTAGACTAAGTTCTCTTCGAGTAACGTAGTCTACGTCTAGTTTGTAGGTATTACTAATACTTTACGACGTATGCTGCTTGAAATAAATGTATTTTTTAAATTGTTTGTTTAATTTTTACGCAGTTCAACCTCAATGTTCCTCTTTTTTCGAATTGGTTTTTATTTCAGCTTACCTACTACTTTTACAGCTGAATTGCATTACAATCTAGTCGCATTTGTTCCGAAGTGAATCGTTCTTTATTGTATCGTAGATCACCCAAGTACATCAAGGATAACTACCTATCATAATATTATCGTATTCAAACTGAGCTTTTGACAAACAACGAGGTTAAAGCATAGAATACTAGTGGTTCGCCCCGAACTGAGACCTCGCGGTATCCATAAACTTACAGAGCGCCATCTATGTGAAGTTCTGTTAAACATAGTGAAGCTCATTAAAAATATCTAATTTTAGTATTTGTTGTTCAAGTACAGGATATAATTCAAATAAGTGATCAAGTTTCAGGCTCAGCCTTTTCTTTTTAAGCACAAACGAATAAATTTGTACAGAGCGCCATCTATTGACAACATTGTGAAGTTTGTTAAAAATACGTGTGCTCATTAAAAATTAAATAATTTCGTTTCCTTATAATATTTATCTAATTTTAGTATTTGTTGTTCAAGTACAAGATATAATTCAAATAATTAATCAAGTTTCAGGCTCAGCCTTTCAGAAAATTGGGAGTTCTGAGGTCATCTTTGGACGTCAGAAAATCACCACTTTGAAAGCCCCCCTTCTATGAGAGCCCCCCTGAAATAAAGATTTTTATAACTTTTTAAGCCATATTCGGCGGGAGGCCATCGGTTTACACAGTATATTTAAATTTGAAGTAATTACGTTCAGCAATTCAGAAGTTATAAGGCTCTGACAGACGGACGGACGGACAAGTGCCAATTCACCCAAGTAGACTCAGAGACCTTCGCTTCGCTCGGTCAATTATTTACTACCATTTTAAAGTAAAATATGGTGATTCTTGGGGTTGGTGGTCAATCTTGGGTCGGCATACTTAAGAAATGGTTTTTTTTTAATCCACTACAGTTTAGCTCTTGACTGCGATTTAACCTGATGGTAAGTGATGATGCAGTTTAAGATGGTAGCGGGCTAACCTGTTAGGGGCACGGCAGTTACATTAAACCCATATCTACCCCTATTCGGTTTCTACACGGCATCGTACCGGAACGCTAAATCGCTTGGTGGCACGTCTTCGACGGTAGGGTGGTACCTAGCCACGGCCGAAGCCTTCCACCAGGCCAGACCAGGGAAAATTCAGAAACTATATAGATTCTCAAATTGACCCTGCCGGGGATCGAACCCGGGACCTCCGTACGTTAACAGCGCTACACACTGCGCCACGGTAGTCGTCAAATGGTTAGGTTAGGTTAGGTTAGGCTATATCAAGAAATGAATTTTTCTGACAAGAAATTCTCAATATAAGTACTATCCCGGAGTTAGGACGTTGGTGGTGTTTCACCCCCGTGCCTCAGGGAGCACGTTAAGCCGTCAGCCCTGCGCCTGAACTCTCACCGGTCGTGTCGGATTTTCCGTCCCATCGGACTATGAGAGTACAAAGGAACAGAGTGCACTGCACCTGTGTATGCGCACGCACTAGTGCACTATAATATATCTCCCGAACAGATGGCTAATCTAATCTCTCTGGAGATAGGCAGCAGTGGCCGAAATTAGGTCGGAAGGACATTATTATTTCTTTGTACTACAATTCTTCCAGATTTCTTATGAGCCGTAGACAGAGCAGAGATTCCTACTTCTATGCGCTGTGCATATCGATCGGAACCACAGACAAGTTTGTATGTCTGTGGATCGGAACCATGGAGGTAACAAACCTCCATGGTCGGAACCACAGAGTTATAAAGAGAAGCAGAGGCAAGATAACGTACAAAATAGCGTGGCAATTACAAACACACGAAAACATTACGCTCACATACACAAAACTCAGGGCCGAACCTTGTTGCTGCATAAAACATTATATTAATATGTAGGGTTAGGTTGCGTGAAAAAAATTGACCTAAAGACACCTATCATTTGGAAGCTATAATTTGTAAGGTTTTTAATAATAATTATTATTGGTACTTTTATAATTTCCTCATCACAAGCGATCACAACTGCAATATAGTAACACTAGTAATGGTAATCATCACCACGTGCGGGACCCTAGTCAATGTGGTGAATATAGATGTGAGCTCCGCGCTGCGTGTGATATCGTCACCGTCGCGCGCGGAGTTATAACTCCTGTTACAACTCAAATCCTGAGGACTCCGTCAGTATCATGGCCAGTGGTTCTCGCGTCGTTCTCGCTGTGCGTCGACGCGCAGTTGATGGGGATATTATTTAGAAGAACAGTACCAACGGATATCGTGTAAATACCGCCAGATTTTAGCTCAAAGTTCCTATTGACAATAATTTCTTGGCAGTAAGCCAAATAAATGTTGTTAAACAATCGAATCGAATCGTTATTCCAAAAAGAGGTTAAATAAAAAATTACAACAGGTGTTTTTAAACTCATATGTTTTTTATTCAAATAAACTTTACAATTAGTGCTTTAGAATCTGTATTGAGGTTTTCAATAAAAATTAATGAAATTCGTCCACCTAATGGAAGATAAGGTAAATTGGTACCTACTTAGTATAAGACCTCAACTAACTTTTCTTTGAAAATGGTCGGTATTGCACCAGGAGATAGAATTGTACGGAATACATTACGTTCTATTAGATTATCTGTAAAATGCTTGGAGCATATAGCACTCCGTGAGTTGGTCTGCCAGTCTTTTCTATTAATATTTTTATGCATAGGTCTCTCAGGTACATATTCATCCTTTGGAAACCTGAAATTAAAAGTCGAAGTTATATACTTAAAATAAAAGAGTCGTCGAGTCCGGCCCTGTAATTTGTTAAAGTTCTCAAAATGTCACAAAGGTTATTCAACAACTTAAAGCATGTATTTCTACAGAAAACCATAATATTATAGTTTTAATATATGCATGGCTACATATTTCGTCATAACAACTATAAAATATTAGATATCTTAGCCTTGATACGATGCGATACGAAAACATTCCAAAGCTACATGATAGCATGAATTTTACTTACCGATGGAACGTTACTTCTGGGGTTTTCCTGTACGAAGCGTTGTAACACAGGGGGACACAACACTTCACCATTTTATTTCAGTAAATATTCATATAAATCTCCAAATTTCACAAAAAACTTATGACAACCAAGACAACACAATGTAAACAAACGCCATAGGTCTCATAGATGTCTTATAATGACTGCCACGCATTGAATTTTTGTCAATGTGTGCGTTGGTGTAGCACAGTGTTGCAGCAAATTAATACATACACATTTTTGCTTGGAGAGAAACGGTCACACTCAGTCACACTGATTCACATACACTTGTCTATGTGGGTGTGAAATTTATGTTGTCTGTGGTCGGAACAAAGGGACTGTTAGTATATGAGTGATCTGTGGTCGGAACCATGAACACGAACACACCAGTCGTAATTCATTCCTTGTACACAACGTTGTACACACCCCTCCATGCATGGAGGAAGGAATTACGACTGTTGTGTTCGTGTTCATGGTTCCGACCACAGATCACTCATATACTAACAGTCCCTTTGTTCCGACCACAGACAACATAAATTTCACACCCACATAGACAAGTGTATGTGAATCCGTGACTGAGTGTGACCGTTTCTCTCCAAGCAAAAATGTGTATGTATTAATTAATTTTTTTTTTTTTAAGTCTTCATTATTCTATGCCTCCATGTTACTACTCTCATGTCAAAAGTGTCATTATTGTCAAAATAAAAATCTAAAAACTTAAAAAGTCATATCTTGTCAAAAAATTAGCAAAAAAGTAGCAAAAAGGAAGTCATTAAATTTTTAGGACAAAATCGCATTTTTAATAATTATTATGAGCAGGCCAGCCAGATCATACCCTAAGGAGTAAACAAAGTTGAATGTAATTCATCCAAACCCCAAAGCTTTTCATATAAAATCTATTACCCCACAGATGTAGTACTAAACAGATACCGCGCTCGGAACACAGAAGTGCGGCCAAAATTTATTCGAGTGTGCGTGACAGCACTGTCTGAACACATGCATCAGTGTGCGTGAAATGTTGCCAGATTAATGAAAAAGTGCCAAATTAATGAAAGAAAATGTATTTGTTGGTTCTTTCTTTATGCCTTACGATTTCAACGACATATGGTAGGAGAATAGCTTGTATCCTGGAAAAGGAGATGCGCATATTACTGTTTTTTTTTGTCCACTACAAGTTAGCCCTTCACTGCGATCTCCCCTGATACTGTGGTGGTACGCTGGCTACTTTGGAGCTACGCTGAGTACTTTAGCGGTACGACGAATACTTTCAAGATATACCAGTTAAATTGGTGGTACGTAGACTACTTTGCAGGTAGGCCGACTACTTTAGAGGTACGCCGACTACTTTGGTGGTACGTAGGCTACTTTTAAGGTATGCCAGCTACTTTAGAGGTACGCCGGCTACTTTGGTGGTACGCAGGCTACTTTAAAGGTACGCCAGCTACTTTAGAGGTACGCAGGCTACTTTGGAGGTACGTAGGCTACTTTTAAGGTACGCCAGCTACTTTAGAGGAACGCAGGCTACTTTGGAGGTACGTAGGCTACTTTGGTGGTACGCAGGCTACTTTTAAGGTACGCCAGCTACTTTAGAGGTACGCCGGCTACTTTGGAGGTACGTAGGCTACTTTTAAGGTACGCCAGCTACTTTAGAGGTACGCAGGCTACTTTGGAGGTACGTAGGCTACTTTTAAGGTACGCCAGCTACTTTAGAGGAACGCAGGCTACTTTGGAGGTACGTAGGCTACTTTGGTGGTACGCAGGCTACTTTTAAGGTACGCCAGCTACTTTAGAGGTACGCCGGCTACTTTGGAGGTACGTAGGCTACTTTTAAGGTACGCCAGCTACTTTAGAGGTACGCAGGCTACTTTGGAGGTACGTAGGCTACTTTTAAGGTACGCCAGCTACTTTAGAGGTACGCAGGCTACTTTGGAGGTACGTAGGCTACTTTGGTGGTACGCAGGCTACTTTTAAGGTACGCCAGCTACTTTAGAGGTACGCCGGCTACTTTGGAGGTACGTAGGCTACTTTGGTGGTACGTAGGCTACATTTAAGGTACGCCAGCTACTTTAGAGGTACGTACGTACCTCGTACAGCTCTGCGTACCTCGAAAGTAGCTGGCGTACCTTAAAAGTAGCCTACGTACCTTAAAAGTAGCTTGCGTACCTCTAAAGTAGCCGGCGTACCTCTAAAGTAGCTGGCGTACCTTAAAAGTAGCCTACGTACCTCCAAAGTAGCCTGCGTACCTCTAAAGTAACTGGCGTACCTCGAAAGTAGCCTACGTACCTTAAAAGTAGCTTGCGTACCTCTAAAGTAGCCGGCGTACCTCTAAAGTAGCAGGCGTACCTTAAAAGTAGCCTACGTACCTCCAAAGTAGCCTGCGTACCTCTAAAGTAACTGGCGTACCTCGAAAGTAGCCTACGTACCTTAAAAGTAGCTTGCGTACCTCTAAAGTAGCCGGCGTACCTCTAAAGTAGCAGGCGTACCTTAAAAGTAGCCTGCGTACCTTAAAAGTAGCTTGCGTACCTCTAAAGTAGCCGGCGTACCTCTAAAGTAGCTGGCGTACCTTAAAAGTAGCCTACGTACCTCCAAAGTAGCCTGCGTACCTCTAAAGTAACTGGCGTACCTCGAAAGTAGCTGGCGTACCTTAAAAGTAGCCTACGTACCTTAAAAGTAGCTTGCGTACCTCTAAAGTAGCCGGCGTACCTCTAAAGTAGCAGGCGTACCTTAAAAGTAGCCTGCGTACCACCAAAGTAGCCGGCGTACCTCTAAAGTAGCTAGCGTACCTTAAAAGTAGCCCGCGTACCACCAAAGTAGCCGGCGTACCTCTAAAGTAGCTGGCGTACCTTAAAAGTAGCCTGCGTACCACCAAAGTAGTCTGCGTACCTCTAAAGTAGCTGGCGTACCTTAAAAGTAGCCTGCGTACCTCCAAATTACCCTACGTACCACCAAAGTAGCCTGCGTACCTCGAAAGTAGCTGGCGTACCTTTAAAGTAGCCTGCGTACCACCAAAGTACCCTACGTACCACCAAAGTAGCCTGCGTACCTCGAAAGTAGCTGGCGTACCTTAAAAGTAGCCTACGTACCACCAAAGTAGCCTGCGTACAATCTGCGTACCAAGCAGCTGGCGTACCAATAAATTAATCGGCGTACTTCGAAATAAGCCGGCAGCGTAGCTGTTTCACAAAAAAAAACTATCTACTAACAGCCCATTTACACCTTCTTTAATTTAAGGGAAAATATTTTAACGTAAATTAGCAACACTGATAGATATCGTTGAGGTTTTGTGTTTCAAGTCATCAGCAATTATTTATCATGGAAAAAAAATCTAACAGAATGAAAATATAAATTTTTGCCTATGAAACGAAACACCATCTTCCTTTTTTAATTTTTGGTAACAAGTTTTACAGTGTTTCAAGACACAAGACGGCATTATTTCGAGAAACTTGTCTACACACACGTCACGTCAAAACTTCTCGACGCGTCGCATCCAACTAACTGAGAATTGTATAAAGTTTGTATTCGCTTTGTTGGCGCGTCTGCCGTGTTCCGAGCGCGGTATCTGGTACTACATCTGTGTATTACCCATTGAAAAATAACAGCTATTTACTATTTACCGATAACATTAATTGCTTGTGCGTAGTTATTATTTATTAATTTGTCTGCAATCATCATATACCTCAATGGCAGGCTGGGCTATAGTATAATGGACGCGGCGGAGGGGGTGGGGAAGGGGGAGGGGGGGAGGGGGGGAGGGGGTCTACCCCCCCCTCCAAGGCAAACTCGTCGATTCCTAATAGTTTTCGAGATATTAATTTTTTTAAATTTTGAGGTTAGGTTCTCAAAATTCCTGCTTAACACTGATAACTATGACGGAGAATGGGTAAAAGTAGCTTGGGGGGAGGGAGGGAGAGGGAGGGGTGAGGGCGGAGGGAGGGAGGGAGAGGGAGGAGGGGTATTACCTTTATCCCTTGTAATTACACCTACTTTAACGTACCCTTATATCTTTTGTTTCAGATAGTGGGAGAGGTTAATTTCTGAAATAGAATGGGCTACGCCAGAAGACTCGCTTCGTCGCCCCTGAATGAAGCTCAGTCAGGACCTCCTACGCGAGCTTCTGGCTTCGCGGTTAAAAATAACACTCTAGGGGTAGGGCAGACAAGACTGCGTGGAGTCGGGGCGTGCCGATTCGGTTTTGTGTATCAAGTACCTAATTATACATACATACCTACCTTTGTACCTTTTTATTTAATTATACCTATTACCTTTATCATGTATATTACTCGATTAATAACATTTTGTAATAGGTACCTTATAAGTTTCGAACCATTTTCGAACGGCCGAGCGATCGCGTAACTTCTGCATCAATCATTGTTACAGTATCAATTGTTGTAATTGGCTGAATTTATGGCATTCTTGCTGCGTCAATGGATTATGTCCAATAGTGGAAGAGTGTTAAAACCAATCAGAGGTGATTGCGATGTATCAATGATTGATGCAGAAGTTACGCGATCGCTCGGCGGATTAAAATACGTAAAACGAAACTTTAGTACTAAATAAATGTCAATGGGTCTGTAATCTATGGCAAAAACGTCAATAAGTCTGTAATCTATGGCAAATGTGTCTGTAATCTATGGCAAAAACGTCAATAAGTCTGTAATCTATGGCAAATGTCGTAAGAAATAGTGAAAAGTGGTGAACATTTTCGAATTTTCAAAAAATTATTTCTCGAAAAGTATTAGAAATCGACGTAAAATATTTTAGTGCAAGGCTTACCATATCAAGGTCTTTCTGTAAAAAAAATATGAACGTCAAACTCCGCGTCCAGTATTCTATAGCTGAGCCAAATACACTAATATAATATTATAAATGCGAAAGTGTGTCTGTCTGTCTGTCTGTCCGTCTGTCTGTCTGCTACGCTTTTACGGCCCATCTGCTCAACCGATTTTGATGAAATTTGGTACAGGGGTAGATTGTATCCCGGGGAAGGACATAGGCTACTTTTTATCCCGGATAAAAAAATCTTAATCCTCGCGGATGAAATCGCGGGAATCATCTAGTACACTAATACATGTTTGCTTTCACTATGTTATTTTACTTAAGTTTGGTATGTTAACCCCATAAGAACCTAAGTACCCGGCCTGCGGCCGGGCACTACCTAAATATTCATGTTCTAACTTAACTTAACCTAAACTTTTGACACTTAAGTATTAAACCGCTCTGGTCCTGAATTTTCAAAAAATTATTTCTTGAAAAGTATTAGTTTCTGACATAAAATACTTAAAAGGCTTACCACATCAAGGTCTTTGTGTAAAAAAAAATATGAATGTCCAACTCCGCGGCGACTAAACTATAGCTGAGCCCTCCAGAATGTTCAAAGTTGAATTATCAAAGACTGCTGGTCTGAGTAAGACCCTGAGTTGAGAGTAACCCAGAGGGGGGGGGAGGGGGAGGGGGGGGGGGGGGAGGGGGTCTACTCCCCCTCCAAGCCAAACTTGGAGGAACCTAATAGTTTTCGAGATATTAATTTTTTTTAATTTTGAGGTTAGGTTCTCAAATTGGGTAAAATTTAGTATCGTTTGGCAGGAGGGGGTGGGGGGGGGGGGGGGGGGGGGGGTTGGCGGAGGAGGGGGGTGCCCCCTACCCCCCGACACTACTCCCATTACAAGGTAATGCACCGTTCTTTTTCTATGAATTTTTAAAAATCGTAGTGGTAGTGGAAAAGGTTAATTTCTGAAATGGAATGGGCTACGCCAGAAGACTCGCTTCGTCGCCCCTGAATGAAGCTTCGCCTACTCGACCTTCGTTTCGCTGCGGAGGTCGCCGGCTCGCTTCGCTCGCCACCTCCCCCCTTCGCTCCACTCGACCTCGTAGGCTCGCTTCATTCAGGACCTCCTACGCGAGCTTCTGGCTTCGCGCTTAAAAAAAACACTCTAGGGGCAGGGCAGACAAGACTGCGTGGAGTCGGGGCGTGCCGATTCGGTTTTGTGATCAAAAGTACCTAAATAAACATTTAATAACATAACTTTATACCTTTTTAGTTAATTCGTAATTATACCTATAACCTTTAAACTCTGTGTTTTATTCATGGAATTAGGAATTACCATAGAAATAGGAAGATAATTTAGTCTTCCTATTTCTATGGTTTTATTCGAATGATTAGAAAAAAACGTCCATAGAACGGATTTTAATCACAGATTAGGTACTCAAACGCCAACGAGTCTTTAGTCTATGGTACAATCTATGGCAAATGTCGTACGAAATAGTGAAAAGTGGTGAAGAATAGCGAATTTTCAAAAAATTATTTCTCGAAAAGTATTAGTTTCCGACGTAAAATATTTAGTTTCCGCCCTATAATATCTAAGTGCAAAGCTTACCACATCAAAGTCTTTCTGTAAAAACAAATGTGAACGTCCAACTCGTGGGTTACTATACTAAAGCTGAGCCGTTACACTGAGTAAAACATAAATCACTCTGATATAAGTTTGTTTGCTTGTGTATAACATGAGTGGTAACTTCCAGTTTCCCCAGTGAAGCGCATCTCTATGCCGCTTGGCTCAGAGCCCTCGGCAAACAAGACAGTCGCCTACCAGACTCTGCTGTGGTCTGCTCGCAGCATTTTCTCAATGATGACATTTATGAAACAGAAAGTGGTTCGAGACAGATTGGTACTGATGCTATTCCTTCAACAGTGCAGGTAACTCATTATGTCATGTTATATATTGTTAGTAAGCAAATTCAAACTTATCAGGTCAAGTGTGCCTGAGAAAGGAGCTAAGACATAATATATTGGATCTAAAGGTTACTTGCATACCACATTGCAGCATTGTATGTATTAGTAACTGGTAGTATATTTACAGGTTTGCATGATATGCCTAGACACTGACAGCAAGCTGTTTCTAATGAGTAAACACAAATTGGAAGAAGCATATGAAAAGTTAATCGGACATCCTGTAAGTTGTTAATATATGATCTACAGTTATGTACAACAATTACACATTCATACTAATATACTATAATGTGAAAGTGTGTCTGTCTGTTTGCCTGCTACGCTTTCACGGCCCATCTGTTCAACTGTTTTTGATGAAATTTTATATGGGGTTAGTTTGTATCCAGGGAAATTAAAGAATTCCCATGGGAGTCAAAACATTTTATTCCATGCAGACGAAGTCGCGGGAATCATCTAGTATGGAATAAAGCCATGCTTAATAAAGTTATATCCCAGAGTTCAAACTACTTCTTGAATCTCATACGCTATCAATAAAATGTAAACAGTGTTGGAACAAAAAAGGATTATTTGATAGGAATGTTTGAATACTTTAATTACATTTTGTTACAGCCGCATGATCAAGGAAATTTAAAACAAACAGTTTGCATACAATGTGCTCAGACATTGATACACTTTAGTAGATTTAGAGACAAGAGCTTGAGAGCGCGTGCACTGATGATGAACTTAGTTGAGAAACATGAATTAGTGAGTATTTAATACATTTACATGTATTCTTTCTCTGTCCATGTACTAAGTGTGTTGAATATTTAATTTGTGTTTCATCAGATAACAAGACAACATATAAAAAAGATAAACCGCACAAAGCACCAACTAAAGAGTAATATGGTGTTGACAACGCTAGGACCTGACCACTGTGACTTACACATACTGGAACACCCCTCAGAAGACAAACAGACAGAATTAGAGGAAACTCATCACAGAGGTGTAGTGAAAACTGAAGGAAGTGATGACTCTATGTCGGTTGATGGAGACATGCAAGTGATATTGTATGAAGATGACAATAATATCAATGATTTTGCTGAAGATCCATTGAAATACGAAAGTGCTCCCTCCCTTTGTTTGGAGGAATTTGTCAATGAACAAGCGCACATGCAACATATGAGCATGCATCTCCAGGTGAGATAGTTTTCCACTGTTGAACAGTTTCATCAACTTGTTAGTTCATACTATAGCTTATATTATAACATAGTTCTGGAGCTCTTTCAGAGTCTTCACGGACAGAAATGTTATTAATTTGTTTTGTGTTTGGCAGAATGGTGATGGTGTATGTGACACATCACAAGTATGCAAGCCTCATACAGCTGTGAGCTCTAGCTCTTCTCACTCTTCACTCATCACTGAGAACAAGTCAGTATACCTGCCAGTACCAATTATGTTTAGTTCAAGTTGCAGTTACGTTAATAATGATACCCTTTCCTCCTCTCTAACCTGCTATATGCAGTACAGCTACACTGACTAGTGGCTCCCCAGTACACTCTAGATACATTCTGATATATTTCACAGGCAGGCAGACCCCAGCCCTTCCGCGCGCGCGGCTCAGACCTCAGGTGAGATACTGCGATACTTAGAATTTTAAATTAAACACTTTTATCAACAAAAACCAACTTAAATAGTCAAAATGTTTGGTTACAGTTGCTCCTCTGTCCACGAGTCTTGCAATAAAAAACGAAATAGAAGTTCCCCCAACTGGCGAAGCCGATACAAACATCAGTTGCCGATACAAAATACTACATTGTTTTGTCAAATTATATGACGTTATGAAAGTTGTTCCAAGACAAGACGGATCCCTGATGAAGGCACAAAATGCTGTTAGGTCTTCTATTACTGATACAGATACTGTAAAAGAGTTTGTATCTAAATCTTTACAAAGTGAAATCGATTGTTTAAATAATATAGTTAGTATACAATGTACTAATTCAACACAAAGTACACATTCGGAGAAAATATCGTTCATTTGTGACATTTGTCGTAAAATATTTAAACGAAAAAGTCTCTTGGTTAAACACATGAAGATTCACAGTATTATAAAACGTTTTTCCTGTGCCTTATGTGAATATAAATGTACACGAAATCGAGATTTTATATTGCACATGAGGACTCACACGGGTGCAAAGCCATTTATTTGTAAGATTTGCAATTACAAATTTGCCCAAAATAGTGCATTAGTGAGGCACATGAGAACTCACACTGGTGAAAAGCCGTATTCATGCAAGATATGCGAATACAAATTTGCCCGAAATAGTTATTTAGTAACGCACATGAGAACTCACACTGGTGAAAAGCCGTATTCATGCAAGATATGCGATAACAAATTTGGCCGAAATAGTCATTTAGTGAGGCACATGAGAACTCACACTGGTGAAAAGCCGTTTTCATGCAAGATATGCGATAACAAATTTGGCCGAAATAGTCATTTAGTGAGGCACATGAGAACTCACACTGGTGAAAAGCCGTTTTCATGCAAGATATGCGAATACAAATTTGCAGTTAAAAGTAGTTTAGTTACGCATATGAGAATTCACACGGGTGAAAAGCCATTTTTATGTAAGATATGCCATAGCAAATTTTCCCATCATGGTGTTTTAGTGAAGCACATGAGAACTCACACTGGTGAAAAGCCGTATTCATGCAAGATATGCGAATACAAATTTGCCCGAAATAGTTATTTAGTAACGCACATGAGAACTCACACTGGTGAAAAGCCGTATTCATGCAAGATATGCGATAATAAATTTTCCCGAAATAGTTATTTAGTAACGCACATCAGAACTCACACTGGTGAAAAGCCGTATTCATGCAAGATATGCGAATACAAATGTGCAAGTAAAAGTAGTTTAGTGTGGCACATGACAACTCACACTGGTGAAAAGCCGTATTCATGCAAGATATGCGATAACAAATTTGCCCGAAATAGTCGTTTAGTGAAGCACATGAGAACTCACACTGGTGAAAAGTCGTATTCATGCAAGATATGCGATAACAAATTTGCCCAAAATAGTCATTTAGTGAAGCACATGCAAACTCACACTGGTGAAAAGCCGTGTTCATGCAAGATATGCGATAACAAATTTGCCCAAAATAGTCATTTAGTGAAGCACATGCGAACTCACACTGGTGAAAAGCCGTATTCATGCAAGATATGCGATAACAAATTTGCACAAAATGGTGATTTAGTGAGGCACATGCGAACTCACACTGGTGAAAAGCCGTATTCATGCAAGAAATGCGATAACAAATTTGCCCGAAATAGTTATTTAGTAACGCACATGAGAACCCACACTGGTGAAAAGCCGTATTCATGCAAGATGTGCAAATACAAATGTGCAGTTAAAAGTAATTTAGTTACGCACATGAGAACTCACACTGGTGAAAAGCCGTATTCATGCAAGATATGCGAATACAAATGTGCAGATAAAAGCAGTTTAGTTACGCACATGAGAACTCACACTGGTGAAAAGCCGTATTCATGCAAGATATGCGAATACAAATGTGCAGCTAAAAATAGTTTAATGTGGCACATAAGAACTCACACTGGTGAAAAGCCATTTTTATGTAAGATATGCGATAACAAATTTGCCACAAATAGTGCTTTAGTGAGGCACACGAGAGCTCACTGATAAGGCGCTCAAGCTTCTAACACGCACACTGGCAATATGTTCTAATTTCCATAATGTAAAGGTAAAGGCTTCACAAGTAAACTTAAGTTGAAGCGGACACTGGCTCCATTTCAATATGAGCTGTATTGACCAGCACTAATGCAGTGCTCATATGGCACTCCTGGTGGTCGTTTCCTCATGACGGAGGGTCGCGACCCTCTATCTCCGCTCTCTTGTTAGGGCTCGCCAGGCAGCACGATCCTGTGCCTTCTAAAGAGAGGCTTGCATGTTGCTGCAGGTGACTATAACCATACTGACCGTCTCGTTCCTCTACTTCTCTTTCCATCCACGCCGGTTGTTATTAGGCGTTCAAGGTTCTCAGGCATGCTCCTTGCCGCGCGGCCGAGAAATGGCAGTTGTGTGTTGTTGATATGGCACTGCTGAAAGCTAGGCATGTGCATAGCCAACAGACGCTAGGCGGCTTGCCTGATCTTAAGTGAACTACGAAATGACGACCGTCCAAGTAGAAGTACTAGCGACCAGCATGGAACCCTACCTCGTGAGAGTTCTGTAACTTACGAAAAATTGTAATTTAATTTAATGTTTAATTTTTCCGCAAGATCTTTTATTTAATGATTTTAATAGTTAGGCTATGTTATCTTCGAGTGACGTATGCTGCTTGAAATAAATGTATTTTTTAAATTGTTAGTTTAATTTTTACACAGTTCAACCTCGATGTTCCTTTTTTTCGAATTGGCTTTTATTTCAGCTTACCTACTAAGTACATGACTTTTTTTTTTTTTTTTTAAGTCTTTATTTATTTGGGACTATTGTCCACACGGACACGCCAGCCCCATCGTAACCTAAATTACTATTTAAAAAAAAAAAAATTACTTAATCAAACTATCATTAATATACAATAATTGGTCAGGTATTACTCCCTATGCAGAAATATTTCAACTACCGATTTAAAAACTTCTGTCGATTGTAGGCTGAGAAGGCTTGTAAAACTACCTACGTCATATTTATTCAAACGATATTTCTGCATAAGGAGCTCCCTCTGCGCGCTATACTTGCTACATTCGACTAGGACGTGCTGGACATCGTCTATCTTTAAACAAATATCACAATTAGCAGACTCCACTTTTTTCATTAAAAATGCAAATTTCTTAGAAGGATAATGCCCAGAACGCAACCTATGAGCTACTACTATATATTTCCTACTAAGCCTAATATTATCAAACCAAGGGAAACGAGGAGGCTGACATTGGACGGTCTTATACCAAATTCCCTTTTCTCTACTTCTTAAATCAAAATATTCCTTAAATTTATCACAACATTCAATTTTAAAACTATTCAAGATTTCTGTAAAATACGGTACAATTTTTGACTCGATTCCTACAGTTATTGCTAATTTTGCTAATTTATCAGCCTCCTGGTTTCCTCTTAGACCTTTAAGAGACGGAACCCACTGCAACCTCAGATTTATATGACTCAAATCATACAATTGTCCCAAGATTTCGAAAGCTATCGGTAGACCTCTGCTATAACCAGAGGCACATCGAGCTATGTGCTGCAAGGCACTTTTGCTATCTGAAAAGATAACAAAATTCTGCCCGCCTAGGCTAGAAATGTACTTGAGAGCCTCTGAGATTGCAACGAGCTCCATCGTCATAATACAAATTTGTTCATTTGTTTTAAACATAGCGGATTTTCTTTCATAATGCCAAAAAGCTGCTCCCAGACCTATCCGATTTTTCGATCCGTCTGTAGGTATATATGTGTGCCCAACCCTTATATTTTTCGTGCAGTTCATTTATTACTAAGTATTTTAAACAGACAGGTTCAATTTCTTTTTTTGCTACCACTAGGCAATCTAAATTCGCTCTAATTATAGCATTCACATTAATGTAAGACACCCAAATACTAACTTGGTACATTTGTAGTAAATCAGTGGAATAAAAATTACGTTGTTTGCATTCATTATAAGTGGTTAACAATAATGGCTTCTTTTTAGATTCCCAATATGTCTCGTGAGAGCTTGAGCCAAGATCATTTAATACACTAACAGTTATATTATTTGACCAGGTCATATTTTTAACTACATATTTATACGCAAGATATAAACGTCTTAAAAACAATGGTTGGATGCACACCTCACTTTCCATAACGTGGATAGGAGTAGGTACTTTTAATAAATCCACCAATGATTCGAAGGGCCTGATTCTGAACTCGATCGAGTTTAACTAAATGTGTCTTAGCACTTACATCATACAGGAAACTCCCATAATCCAATCTACTTCTAATTAAAAAGATATATAAAGATTCCGCAAGTGCTTAGGGTGTATACCCCAACCAGGACCCGCCAACACTTTGAACAAATTTAAAAATCTGTGTATCTTTTCAACTAGCTCTTTATTGTGTCTACTCCATCGTAACGATCTATCTAACCATAAACCTAAATATTTAATATGTTCATCTGTACATGTCATATTGGTATTGTTAATAATCAACTTTATCTGCTTTCTTCTGTAGGTAATACCTACAGAAAAAAGCAGATAAAGTTGATTATACTAAAATAGGTATTTTCAATAGAGGATACCTACTAGGTATCCTCTATTGAAAATACCTATTTTAGTTTTACTTGTCGATAACTGAAGACCAATTCCATCCAAACTTGTAACCATAGAACTTAAGGCTTCTTGCAAGTTCGTTTCACAAATTTTTAAGTATTTATGACGAAGATACAATACAAAGTCATCTGCATATTGCGAGACACAAACATTTTTAATTTGATGACAAATCATGTGAGTTGTTATATTAAAAAGTAAAGGAGACAAGGGATCTCCTTCAGCAAGTCCTCTATTTGCATGTCTTACTTCTAACTGATTATCATTCTCATATTTAATCATTAATCTCGTCACTCAAATATGACCATAAATATTTACAAATATATTTCCCGACACCTAATTCATCTAAGATTTTCACTACTCTATCGACTAATATATTATTATAGGCATTCTCGATGTCCAAAAAACAAGCCGCTGTTGATATTTTTTCGGAAAATCCTACCTGTATATATGTCACAAGTCTTGACAGATAATCTAGGCTTGATTGAGCCCTCCTAAAACCAACTGTATGTAGAGATAATATTTTATGTATTTCCACAAACCATTCAAGCCTTTTGCCTAACATAATATGAAATATTTTGCACAGACAAGAAATAAGTGCTATCGTCTGAGTTTAGAATCTGTATTTACGTTAACATTGGCTTTGGGAATAGGCACGATTAAAGTTTTCCGCCATTGATCCGGCACGACTCCTAACTTAAATGTCGCATTGTAAATATTTAAAAGGTATAACTTGCCAGCGGGAGGTAAATTGAATATCATTGAATAAGTAACCCCGTCACTACCAGGAGCAGTGTCTTTCTTTTTCAAACAACATTCTAACTCTTGCACTGTAAACGGCTTTTGCAATAATTCATTATTAGAACTTATTGTAGGTGGGCAGTTAATGACTGAATCTGGAGTTAAGGAATGCAACAATTCTTTTGACTTGTCGGGTGAAGGACAAAACTTGGATTTTCGGTAACCACCGCATCTTATCCCACATGTCTGACGTAGAAGTCGCTTCATTAATATTCGTACAAAATTTTTGCCAATCCATAGATCTAGCTTTCTGTAATAACATATTAGATTCACTAGTTTTCTCCTCTAATTTACTAAGGTTATCAGGAGTAGGATTTCTTCTAAACGTACTCAATGCTAGCCTACGTTCTGCAACACTTTTAGATAACGATGGGCCCCAATACTCTTTAGGCTTAAATTTACCTGTCGGGTTGGTACAAAAAATGATCATAGGAATATTTTTATTTGCTGACATATTAGGTAATCTTTTCTATAAAATAATCATAATTTGTTTGCACATCACTTGGTGTACAACTGCAACTATCAATATACGGAAATGCATTAACTAAATAATTATAATATGATTTCCAATCTGCTTTTTAAAATTAAGTTTTTTATAGTAGTTTGAAGTATCCTTGTAACACATCGAAATCTTGATGAGAAGATGGTCACTTCCTAAATTTTCATTAAAAACTTGCCAGCCAAAGTTAACTGCTATATCCGATGATGCAAAACTTATATCAGGAGATGAGCTTTGTAGAACACCGCTAACTAATTTGACTCTTGTGGCCCCTCCATTATTAAGGGATACGAATCCATTGTCCAGTGTTGCTTCAAATAAATGTATTCCTCTTTGATCTGTTTTATATCACTGATCTGTAAGAGCACTGAATACATACCCGCATAGTCGTACAGTTAACTTTGTTTACGATCGTTCCGCAATTATTTCTTCCAAATTCCATTTTAAAGTTACTAAAGTCATTAAAAATTTATATAATCGTGCAGTGCTCAAGATAAACTTGTGACTAGTGTTTAGATATTGAAAATCGGACCTGGGGATCGTGAGTTTTTGCGTTTTTTCTAAACGAAAACGTTGGTCACTCAAGAAAAACCCTGACCTACGACAACTCGCGATCGCCTCGCATGTACGTCACAAGTACCTGGCCTGCGCATGCATTGCTGTTAGCGCCTGCAAAATAATAAAAGAAACCCCGCGTGGCAAACTTTTGCTTGCATAATTTAATCAGAACTACAAAAATGAGTACCAAAACTATTAAACCCAAAAAATGTGCGGCGTGCTCTGAAGACCTTTTAACGCCTGAACAACTTAAGTGCTCTTCTTGTGGTCTGCGTTACCACTTTGAATGCATCAATACCAGCAACAAGAAATATAAAGAGCTCCCCACAGAGTACAAAACCAAATGGGTATGCCCATCTTGCCGCTCGAAGCAGCCAAAAGGAGATAACTCTAACACGCCTGTGCGTGGTACCGGTAGCTCGCCAAACGATACGAGCCCGTCATCCAACATCACACACAGACGCACACAGCCTCAAACACTAAGTCATGACTCTCTCACCCTTGACAATGTCAAGCAGTTAATCCAACAAGAAATGAAAATCCTGTTAGGAAATATAGAAAAAAACATTTAAATAAAATAATCGATAACAAAACCAAAGAAATGTCAAATGTATAAAGGAACGGCTTCGCAGTGTACTAAACTGACGTCACACCTTACAGTGCTCTCAGTGTATTTCGGAACATACCCACAGTCTAATAAGATACGTTCTTTCCTACCAGTCGTTCAACGAAGGCATCTAGACAAAGCAAAGCGGAACGTACGAAATATAACGAATGAAACTAGCAGAATTTTTATAATACAAAATTCTATCACTCTAATGTCTTTTATGCAGTACCGTACGTATACGTAATACAAGGTGAATACATAGGGTAAAGTGAATGTGATTATTTATTTGTTAATATCATTAAGTGAATTTAAAGATCTTACTCCTACTATTAAAATGTAATAATAGAATGGCAAAAAATAAATTAAAAATCGTTATTTAGTGGTTATTTATTATATTTTCTCGCAATCGAAGTGAAAAGTAGAGTGTTTACCACGGGACTAAAAGCCATTCTACTCGACACTATAGCTTACCTCGCTACGCTCGGTAAGCTAAACATCTCGTATGAAATGGCTCATTTTAGTCCCTTGATGAACAATCTACTATTCAATTACTCAAAGTGTTAAAAAATTGCTCAAGTTGCATTTATAATTGCTCAAGTACATACAAGTTACTTAACAAATAGGCTACGCCAGAAGACTAGGTCGAATAGTGTGACAGAACCGAATTGGCCAAATTCGACTCCACGTAGTCTTGTCTGCCCTACCCCTAGAGTGTTTTTATGAAGCGCAAAGCCAGAAGCTCGCGAAGGAGGTCCTGAATGAAGCGAGCCTACGAGGCCGAGTGGAGCGAAAGGGGGGAGGTGGCGAGCGAAGCGAGCCGGCTACCTCCGTAGCGAAACGAAGGTCGTGTAGGTGAAGCTGATTGAAGGGGCGACGGAGCAAGTCTTCTGGCGGAGCCTATTTGATATGTAACTTGAGCAATTATAAATGCAACTTGAGCAGTTTTTTAACACTTTGAGTAGGTAATTTAAAATATTTGACCGAGCGAAGCGAAGGTCTCTGAGTCTACTTGGGTGAATTGGCACTTGTCCGTCCGTCCGTCCGTCTGTCAGAGCCTTATAACTTCTGAATTACTGAACGTAATTACTTCAAATTTAAATATACTATGTAAACCGATGGCCTCCCGCCGAATATGGCTTAAAAAGTTATAAAAATCTTTATTTCAGGGGGGCTCTCATAGAAGCGAATGCGAAGTAAAATATTTTTTATAGCATTACATAGGGTTGCGGTATATCATTTTAAAGATAATGAGGAACGGAGTCCAAAAATATTTTTTTTTTTAATTTTTCCCCTAAAATTGACGAAATGGGGGGCTTTCAAAGTGGTGATTTTCTGACGTCCAAAGATGACCTCAGAATTCCCAATTTTCTGAAAGGCTGAGCCTGAAACTTGATTAATTATTTGAATTATATCCTGTACTTGATCAACAAATACTAAAATTAGATAAATATTATAAGGAAACGAAGTTATTTAATTTTTAATGAGCTTACGTATTTTGAACAAACTTCACAATGTTGTCAATAGATGGCGCTCTGTACAAATTTATTCGTTTGTGCTTAAAAAGAAAAGGCTGAGCCTGAAACTTGATCACTTATTTGATTTATATCCTGTACTTGAACATCAAATACTAAAATTAGATAACTAGTGGTTCGCCCCGAACTGAGACCTCGCGGTATCCATAAACTTACAGAGCGCCATCTATGTGAAGTTCTGTTAAACATAGTGAAGCTCATTAAAAATTAAATAATTTCCTTTCCTTAGAATATTTATCTAATTTTAGTATTTGTTGTTCAAGTACAGGATATAATTCAAATAAGTGATCAAGTTTCAGGCTCAGCCTTTTCTTTTTAAGCACAAACGAATAAATTTGTACAGAGCGCCATCTATTGACAACATTGTGAAGTTTGTTAAAAATACGTGTGCTCATTAAAAATTAAATAATTTCGTTTCCTTATAATATTTATCTAATTTTAGTATTTGTTGTTCAAGTACAAGATATAATTCAAATAATTAATCAAGTTTCAGGCTCAGCCTTTCAGAAAATTGGGAGTTCTGAGGTCATCTTTGGACGTCAGAAAATCACCACTTTGAAAGCCCCCCTTCTATGAGAGCCCCCCTGAAATAAAGATTTTTATAACTTTTTAATCCATATTCGGCGGGAGGCCATCGGTTTACACAGTATATTTAAATTTGAAGTAATTACGTTCAGTAATTCAGAAGTTATAAGGCTCTGACAGACGGACGGACGGACAAGTGCCAATTCACCCAAGTAGACTCAGAGACCTTCGCTTCGCTCGGTCAAATATTCTAAGGAAACGAAATTATTTAATTTTTAATGAGCTTCACTATTTATAACGGAACTTCACATAGATGGCGCTCTGTAAGTTTATGGATACCGCGAGGTCTCAGTTCGGGGCGAACCACTAGTGTATACATCAAAAGATATACGAGTTTGAAAGTATGGATAAATGAATTTTTTTCAACGACTTTATTGATTTTTAATTAAATAATTTAAGGTGAGCAATTTTAAAGGACAACGTAGTTGAATTGAGCTATTGAAAATCTATCGATTAGTATTTTTTTTATTACAATTAACATTATTGTGTATAGGATATTTAGATGATACTTCTCTATGGTCAAAAGTTGTTCAAACAAAAATAATCTCTATTTCTAAATTATTCAGTTTCTAATCGTCTGGACCGGCCGAACAGCCGGCTGCTCCGTGCATGCGAGGACGTTTTCGTTTGAAAAAAAAAATTGGTTGCCTGTAAAGTCGATATACGGGCGAAAGTTTTACGTGACAACGACTTACGCGTGCCTTTCACTTTTTATGTCTGTCTCTCTCGCTCTTAGGCGGGCTAACCATGCCCGAGTGGAAGGGACGCGTGCCTCTCACTCGCTCTCATTGTAAGCGCATAACGCGCGGAGCGTAACGCAGTTTCTTGAAGTGTCTCCCGGCAAACCAATTTATAAGACGTTGTCACGTCAAAAGTACCACAGAGTACATGTCACATAGATAATACCTAGTCTAACCGTGCGTTCCGTTAAAGACTGAGAGCACTGTTCAGTGATCTTTACTGTGTAGAAATTCGTTCCGTTATGACTGACAGTAAACTGCCGCAGTATCCTAGGGAAATATATGACGCCATTTTTGTACTGTGAGCACTGGCGTTTTCGAGGTAAGGTGCTCTCAGTGTTTGTCTCAGTGCTGACTGTTCCGTTCCGTTTTAAGCAGTACCCTTTATAGTTAGGTATACCTAACGATAAAGGAAAAAATTATTAGGAAATTTTTTAGGGAAAGTTTCAACTTTCGGTTCGAATCGGTGACTGCGTGTATCTGAACGTAACTTGGTGTGCCGATGTTGTGTTTAAGAAGAAACTGATAGGAGTTCAGTACTGCTAAAAGATGATGTTGAAGGATGTTGAGTGTGTTTTTTAGATAATTGCTCCACTGTAATTTCATGGTAGTGCCTACTCTGGATAAAGTAATTTTTTTCCTGTAGCACTCAAGAGAGGTACCTACATAAAGGTTGTTCACTACGCCGCGCCGGTGAGTCCACATCAAAAAGGCACTCACATCTTGACTTTTGTCTTCATCTACTATCATAGTTACAGAATATGATTTTGCTCTCACTTTGTGCTTGGGACTTAAATCTTGCATTTGAGTGTACAAATGACAGATTCGCGATGTAGCTGGACATAACCAACAGCGTTAAGACTCTCTCGAAGCTCTATAAATAAAGAAAGAAACCAAAACTTAATATCACGATCCACAGATGTAGTACCAGATACCGCGCTCGGAACACGGCAGACGCGCCAACAAAGCGAATACAAAACGAAAAGCAAATACAATTCTCAGTTAGTTGGATGCGACGCGTCGAGAAGTTTTGACGTGACGTGTGTGTAGACAAGTTTCTCGAAATAATGCCGTCTTGTGTCTTGAAACACTGTAAAAATTGTTACCAAAAATTAAAAAAGGAAGATGGTGTTTCGTATCATAGGCAAAAATTTATATTTTCATTCTGTTAGATTTTTTTTCCATGATAATTAATTGCTGATGACTTGAAACACAAAACCTCAACGATATCTATCAGTGTTGCTAATTTACGTTGAAATATTTTCCCTTAAATTAAAGAAGGTGTAAATGGGCTGTTAGTAGATAGTTTTTTTTTGTGAAACAGCTACGCTGCCGGCTTATTTCGAAGTACGCCGATTAATTTATTGGTACGCCAGCTGCTTGGTACGCAGATGGTACGCAGGCTACTTTGGTGGTACGTAGGCTACTTTTAAGGTACGCCAGCTACTTTAGAGGTACGCAGGCTACTTTGGTGGTACGTAGGGTACTTTGGTGGTACGCAGGCTACTTTAAAGGTACGCCAGCTACTTTCGAGGTACGCAGGCTACTTTGGTGGTACGTAGGGTACTTTGGAGGTACGCAGGCTACTTTAAAGGTACGCCAGCTACTTTAGAGGTACGCCGACTACTTTGGAGGTACGCAAGCTACTTTTAAGGTACGTAGGCTACTTTTAAGGTACGCCAGCTACTTTCGAGGTACGCAGAGCTGTACGAGGTACGTACGTACCTCTAAAGTAGCTGGCGTACCTTAAAAGTAGCCTGCGTACCACCAAAGTAGCCTACGTACCTCCAAAGTAGCCTGCGTACCTCTAAAGTAGCTGGCGTACCTTAAAAGTAGCCTACGTACCTCCAAAGTAGCCGGCGTACCTCTAAAGTAGCTGGCGTACCTTAAAAGTAGCCTGCGTACCACCAAAGTAGCCTACGTACCTCCAAAGTAGCCTGCGTACCTCTAAAGTAGCTGGCGTACCTTAAAAGTAGCCTGCGTACCACCAAAGTAGCCTACGTACCTCCAAAGTAGCCTGCATACCTCTAAAGTAGCTGGCGTACCTTAAAAGAAGCCTACGTACCTCCAAAGTAGCCGGCGTACCTCTAAAGTAGCTGGCATACCTTAAAAGTAGCCTACGTACCACCAAAGTAGTCGGCGTACCTCTAAAGTAGTCGGCCTACCTCCAAAGTAGTCTACGTACCACCAATTTAACTGGTATATCTTGAAAGTATTCGTCGTACCGCTAAAGTACTCAGCGTAGCTCCAAAGTAGCCAGCGTACCACCACAGTATCAGGGGAGATCGCAGTGAAGGGCTAACTTGTAGTGGATAAAAAAAAAAAACAGTAATATGCGCATCTCCTTTTCCAGGATACAAGCTATTCTCCTACCATATGTCGTTGAAATCGTAAGGCATAAAGAAAGAACCAACAAATACATTTTCTTTCATTAATTTGGCACTTTTTCATTAATCTGGCAACATTTCACGCACACTGATGCATGTGTTCAGACAGTGCTGTCACGCACACTCGAATAAATTTTGGCCGCACTTCCGTGTTCCGAGCGCGGTATCTGTTTAGTACTACATCTGTGATCACGATCTATGTTAGTAAATAATATAACCTCTGTGAACCTAGTAAGTACTTAATTCTGCGAATGTTAGGTTTTATTCTTGGACGAAAAGGTATTAATACAATAAATTGCTTTATTTAAGAAATATATAGTATACTTACAAGGCAGTTTTCACATTTTTTAGTTCTGCAGCATAGAAATCAGGGTTATTTTTGAAAAATGTCCAATTATATTTAAATGCATCATCTTTTGAGAGGTTTCCACTAATCTGCTTTTAAATAATTGGGTTCCTAAACTATTAATAAGGAAAAGTATGGTTGGTATTAACTAATTGAAACAATAAAAAGCACAGAAACCTATAGAAAAACGGAAAAACACTCGTAATTGTTCGTATTTACTACACTACACCACAGTTATATTTTACTAGATAGTTACGTCACTTACGATTCAACCAATCATAGAGCGTTTACGATCACGTGAACATAGATCGAAAATTAATTAATTTATTTCATGTTTTATAGAAAAACAATATATTATTTTTTAGTTTTGCCAAATGGAATATTACCTAAAAATAATAATAATCTATTAGGATGGCAACAGCAGAAACAATATTTTTAATACAGTCAAATACCCTCATTTCTATATGGCTAGTACCAAACAAAATATATTTTTCTCTTTCGCGCTCATACGTGTACATGGAAAGAAGAGATGTCGAACACGAATAAAGCTGCTTAGATGGTTGGATGGTTGGATGGCTTGTTCTCTTAGATGGTACAGTTATTCCCCTGAGTAGTTCAGTCAAAGATCTTGGTCTCATCCTTGATAATACTATGTCCTGGGTTCCTCAAATATCGGAGTTGAGTCGTAAGATTTTTGCTGCTGTTGGGTACATAAGGCGGTGGAAACATTTTTTACCTGTAAAAACTAAAATCCTTTTGGCTAATACTTTGCTGTTACCTATTTTAGATTACGCTGATGTTTGCTATCTGGATTTATCAGAGACCATGCTGAACAAGCTTGATAGATTGCAAAATGTATGTATACGTTTCATATATGGTTTACGGAAATATGATCATGTGTCTGTATTTCGTGCTCAGTTGAAATGGCTGCCAATCCGATCTCGTAGAAATTTGCACGCTCTTTCTCTCTTGTACTCCATTTTATATTATCCTCAGACGCCACCTTACCTAAAAGAGCGTTTCAACTTTCTTGGCAGCTATGATGTACCTTTTTGTTTGCGGTCGAAAAATGACAATAAGTTAAAAATCCCTCCTGGTCATACAGGGGCGTACAGTAATTCTTTCACAGTTAAGGCTGTACTGCTTTGGAATGAATTGCCGAGCGACATTAGGCAGGCAAAGTCTTTAAACATATTTAAGAGTCGTGTAAAGGAATATTATCTTTCTAATGTGCTATAGAATATTTAAGTTTTTTTTTTTTTTTTTTTGAATGTAAGTTTATGTACTGCTATATATTTTGTACATGTGTTTATATTTATTAATTTAGTTATTTATGTATTATTAGTATGTATAGTTTAAGTAGTATATAATTATTGCATGTTTATTGTTGCACTTTCCCGCTTCTTTTTAATTTTCCTTATGAAATGGGTTGTCTGGAGGAGATCACTTTTAGTGATAAGACCGCCCTTGCGCACGTGTTGTTTTCTGTATTTTGTTTATAATTAAGTTTTTTCTTTAATTTATGTGTGGCAATAAAGAATTTATCTATCTATCTATCTATCTGCTTTATGTGTGCGAGGTAAACTGGTTTTTATGGATTTATACGTTATGGTTTAGGTACTCTTGTTTGTTTAACTTGGTTGTTTTGACTGTCAGTGTTTTTAATCTAGGTAGTGTGTTTTTCGCTTGTTCTAAATGTAGGTACGCTGTGCACCATTGTCCTATGACAATGTAGGACAATGATGCCATGTTATCAATGATGTCATTTATAGAGGACTCCTCTATAAATGATCTATGGTTAACATAGTTCAAAAAGCTCATGATTGATGATGAGAATTCTATTCAAAATCCTCATAGATTTGTGGTAGGCATGTAATATGATCGTTAAATGTTATGTTAGTGACTTATGGCTGCTTATTTAGATCTTCACCTTAATAATTGGTCAAAACCTATCTGATGGTAGTGTACTTCCTACATAATAATACGTAGTTACTTAAATATAACTTAAAAAGTTAAATATAAGTTTAATGCACTTTCATTTGTGTTTTATTCTTAGAATAAATTTTTTAGGGGAAAACATTTTGAAAAGTGCTTAAAAGGGAATTTCACGAGGAGTTAGGGGAAAACCTAAATCAGAGGGTGGCAACACTGAGTGGTTTTCTCTTGGCCGGCTGTCTCGCGCTTATGAAAGGTTATGTTCCTATAAATAAAAAGTACTCTGTGGATAAGTCATATATTCTCTCTGTCCAATGTCCATGTACTACGTGCAGCGATGCCAGATCGTTCCCTAGGGAACGAAAAGCGTTCTATTTTATGATCAAGCGTTCCCTCGGCGTTCCCTTACTTCAACCGTTCTTTTCGTTCTTTTACGAAAACAAAATTAGAAAATAATTAAGGAAGTCAAGACTACATAATCTGTGTTCAAGAATCAAGAACAAAAAATTGCGTTTCGTTTCTCCATCCGGCCCAAAACTGCCGCCCTTTCCTAAGCAAGTACGAACGCAGCCATAACAAAAAAATACGCTTCTTTAGTCTGTGGCGAGCGAGACGACTGCCGAGTGCCGCCGCGCCGTTCCGGCGACTGCACTGACTGCACTATATTCATAGAATAATGAAGACTATAGAAGTAAGATTGTGTTTTTAGTTTGTCACTAGGTAGGATTTTCCTAGTGATGGGTGGCAGTCGTTTATATTATTGTTTAACATACGTAATCTGTAAAATATAAATGATGATTTTTGTATAAAACAATCTTAAAATAGAGAATGCTTTAGTATCCATAAAGAGCCTAAAACAGTATCCATACAGTTACTTTTTATTTTTGGCTGCCTGTTCACAGCTGCCTGTTAGCCGATCACGTTCAAACCAGTAAATACTTACTATCAAGTTGCAATATGGATTGATTGCAACTTGACATACTTTTCTGCCCTGGGATACCTAACTTAGAGAATATTTTTATCCCAAAAATTATAGGGTTCCTTCGGGATAGGTGATGACAGATTTTAACAATAATTATAAAAATATACAAGCCATAGGTACTATAGCTTGGCAAAAAAGTCGTGAAATAAATAGGGGCGCCACTGTCGCAAAATTTTCTTGAATCTAGCAACCCGAACTAGCCCGCATAGTACGACAGATTAGTTTTAATAATTAACTACTTTACTGAAATCAAAGTAAGTAGTACATTTATTGATTACAAATTTCTTGTTATTTATTTATTTAATACTAAAAATAATAATAAATAACCTTATTTAAACCCAAATAGCAACTAAATAATTTATAAAAGAAGGTAAAATTTTAACTATATTACTAGTTACTAAATTAATTAAAACTAAAAAAAATCTTTACGTGGTTGGCACCACACTCCTTATACTAATTACGCACGGGGTTATTGATTAAAATGCAGTTTAGTTAGTAAGTTTCAATATATTTTATTTTATTTACATACTACATGTACAAAGAATATAATTTGCCCAAAATATCGTCTTCCAAATATCCCATTTCAAAATGAAATGATGACAGTATAATACCGCAAATATCTAATGTTTTAGAAAAAAATTAGAAAAAGAATTCTAATTAGAAAAACTCGTATTATCTAAAAATTATTGCATCAGTGTAACAATCGTGATGACCTCTGATTGGCTGCACTTACGGCGTTCTTGGTGTATTAATGCATTTTAACCTTTAGCGGGAGAGTGGAAGCCATTGCGATCGTTACACCAAATCAATTTTAGAGAATACCACCAACTTTCGTAATTATTTGATTATGATTGCTTCATGAAGGTGTAACGGAGGAACATTCGTAAATAGCTAAATACCATCGACAGCTAAAATCATACTCCAGAACCCTTCCTTTGGGCTTTGTCGTAGTCGGGTAAAAATTGGTACAATATAATATCCGATCTTATATAAGTATATAAAAATCTCGTGTCACGATGTAGGTATGTTCGGGATAAACCCTGAAACTACTGAACCGATTTTGATCAAACTTCGTAACTATCTGTAATTTGGTCTAACTTAAAAGATAGGATAGTTTATTTGTTTTATTCTTATAGATAAGTTGGCGGTACGAAGTTCACCGGGTCAGCTAGTTAATTTATAAATATTAAACTTTCTTGTCGTGATAACGCCTATTTCTTGGGGTAAATTTATAGTGGGTATAGCATTTGATTTCAGTCGCCTACATTTGGTGTATTCGTTTGGCAAAAATGAGTCTTCTTTGAAATGTTTTGAGCAAATACGACTGTTATGCCGCGGTATCCTATTAGGTCTTTTTATCATTTCTATCCATTTCCTTTTTATTAGTTCATTTTTAAGGAAATCTACAACATAGAGATTAGAGAGTACATAATACTCGTATGTACGTACTAGTGCAATAATTATCAATAATCTATTTCACAGCACTAGTAACCTAAAAGCGTTTTGGCGAAATATCATTATTATTATTAAATAAGTATGTAATTGAGTACTTAAACATATTTATTTACTTTTTCTTACCTTTGCTTACCTATTTACTAGTAAAATCCTTAGTCTTAAACAAGAACCATTGCCAAAACTCACCGATGAAACCCGACAGATTCTGTATCATTTTATTTTCTTAAACTATTGGATTTACGTCCCTCAAAGGCACAATACATTTTTTGTGGACACTTGGCTTTGATTTTAGAGCTTTATGCACCTTAGAAATTTACTTTAAATAAAGAAATTCTTAAAAATCTTTTCTGTAACCTCGAATGTAAACAAACAAATACTAAGCAACAAAATTATGTGTACAGTTAACGACCCGTATTATTCGTACAAGAATAGGGTATTTTGAATTTGACAGTATTAAAAGATAAAAGATATAATTTGACAATCTGAACCTTGTGACCAGTTGCTAATCGAATAGACACAAACAGCGATATTTTGTTTCACTCACACTTACGTGATGGTAATAAACAGAAATTGGATAAAATATAGTATTCTTAGTTTTTATTTTAGTCCTACCTCCTTAGACGGCAGTCGTAATTCCTTCCTCCAAGACTATATTCAATATACTCTATGGGCGACTGTGTGTGTGATGTTCTGTGGTGAAGTACACGGGTCACGGAGTAAATCTAAATTGGTAAATAAACAAAGTTTTTGATTTGCTGCAGCTTGCTGCTTGGGAGTTGGGAAGTTTTTTCACTGAGTGTGTACTACTGTTGAGCACAACGGTCTGCCCGCGAAATTCAAATTTAATTTGGTTTTTCGCAATTTGAAAGCTTATAACACATCGTAGGCTTATGGCCATGGCATGGCTATACTCACGTCAAACTCGATACTCGGATTAATTTCCTAAACTGGACACTTTCAAGCATAATTTTTAATATCAACCTGTGAAGATGATACTGCTATTTTCGCAATTTCAATGCCATAAGCCTATGAATGTGTTAGAAGCTTCCAAATTGCGAAAAACCAAATTAAATTTGAATTTCGCGGGCCGGATGTGCTCATCCCCCTTAATAAATGAATATAAATGCCTATATAAACCTATAAGTCTTGCACAATTAAATTTTCTGGAAAAAAATTGATTTAAAAAAAAACTTATATTATGTTCTTCGTTCCCTCACCTCGAATTTCGTTCCTTTTCAGACACCCCGACGTTCTATTTCTCCAGCCGCCAATGGCAACACTGACTACGTGTGTTGCTTGTGTCTCAACAGTTAACAAGACGACATATAAAAATGATAAACCGCACAAAGCACCAACTAACTGTACCGTTTCCCTGTACCATATCGGTACCGACTAAATATTGGGTCAGTCAAAACATCAACGGCCCAATAAAAACTTTAAAATAATATTGTTGTTATTTATTACTTTAGTATTTACGACTTAATAAGATAATTTTGAAATGAAAAACATTCGTATACGTTATATAATAAAATAACGTGATTTACAGAATTCGATTACAATGTTTTCGATTCTGAACGAATTATATCGATGTTTACGGTCACTGACTCAGTATTAGTCATTCGTTTTTAGTCTGTGGTTGCAATGTCGTATCTGAGCAACACTATAAAATCCAAGTAATACGAAACGTCAAAACAAAAATTTTACTTTAATCTGTGGGACTTTATTTGTGTTTTCATTCAGTTTTTATTAAAAATATTGTCTAAATACTGGATAAATGGAAGAAATAATACACTGCATGTTTACGTTAGATGTTGTTTGTGGACTACAAGCAGTTTGTGTGTGTTTTCAATTGCTTTAACATTGTGAAAAGTGTTTACAAAGTTACGCGTTAGCAAAAAGGTTCGTTTGTTTACAAATTAGCTCAATTCAATCTAAATACACTGTATATAAATCTGAGATCGGCAGGGCAATCGGCTAAAAATGACAGCTACAGTGTAACGATCGCAATCACCTCTGATTGGTTAACACTCTTCCACTATTGGACATAATCCATTGACGCAGCAAGAATGCCATAAATGCAGCCAATTATAACAATTGATACTGTAACAATTATTTATGATTGATGCAGAAGTTACGCGATCGCTCGGCGGAACACACCCCTCCATACTCTCATGTCAGAAGTGTCATTTGTCAAATTAAAGGCTGTGTTCCGAAATACACTGCGAGCACTGTAAGGTGTGACGTCACTTCAGTACACTGAGAAGCCGTTCCTTTAAAGTTAGGTATACTGGGTACTGCTTAAAACGGAACGCTGTCAGCACTGAGACAAACACTGAGAGCACCTTACCTCGAAAACGCCAGTGCTCACAGTACAAAGATGGCGTCGATTAATGACGTCATATATTTCCCTAGGATACTGCAGCAGTTTACTGTCAGTCCATATCGGAACGAATTTCTCCACAGTAAGAGCACTGAACAGTGCTCGCAGTGTATTTCGGAACACACCCTGTAGTATATTTACGGTTTGCATGATATGCCTAGACACTGACAGCAAGCTGTTTCTAATAAGTAAACACATATTGGAAGAAGCATATGAAAACTTAACTGGACATCCTGTAAGTTGTTAATTTGTAATTCATAGTTCTTTCTTTCTATTGTGCAGGCTTCCACAATTAACCTTCCAGTCGGAGGTCTGTTGTACGTGATGATTCATAGTTATGCAGGGATATAAATTTATCCTGTGTGTGTAGGTACTTGTGTGAATACACACAGGATTATATCCCTGAGTTTACCTAGTCTCTGACCTCTCTACATTGTCAAATGCAGTCGTACATGTTGACAGTGTAAGATAACCACTGTTTATTTGATAGGAATGTAAGTTTGAATACTTTAATTACATTCTATTACAGCCGCATGATCAAGGAAATTTAAAACAAACAGTTTGCATACAATGTGCTCAGACATTGATAAACTTTAGTAGATTCAGAGACAAGAGCTTGAGAGCGCGTGCACTGATGATGGACTTAGTTGAGAAACATGAATTAGTGAGTATTTAATACATTTACATGTATTCTTTCTCTGTCCATGTACTACGTGTGTTGAATATTTATTTTTTATTTCAACAGATAACAAGACAACATATAAAAAGGATAAACCGCACAAAGCACCAACTAAAGAGTAATATGGTGTTGACAACGCTAGGACCTGACCACTGTGACTTACACATACTGGAACACCCCTCAGAAGACAAACAGACAGAATTAGAGGAAACTCATCATAGAACTGTAGTGAAAACTGAAGGAAGTGATGACTCTATGTCGGTTGATGGAGACATGCAAGTGAAATATGAAGATGACAATAATATCAATGATTTTGCTGAAGATCCATTAAAATACGAAAGTGCTCCCTCCCTTTGTTTGGAGGAATTTGTCAATGAACAAGCGCACATGCAACATATGAGCATGCATCTCCAGGTGAGATAGTTTTCCACTGTTGAACACTTTCGTCAACTTGTTAGTTCATACTACAGCTTATATAGTTGTAGAGGAGCTCATTCTTTATTTTTATCATTCCTTTTTCTTTGTGGAGAGTATTTTTAAAGATTAATTATTACCAATACTCAGTAAAGTAGTTTAGCTCCTAGCTAAGCAACATTATTTCCAAATAAATTTAAAACCCTATAAAACTAAAGAATACACGAGAATTAATAGACAGAAAAGATGGTCGATGCCAAAAGTGTAACTATTATAGTAAAAATTAAACTGCTATTTAGTACCCAAAATTGACAATAACATGGAATGGCTGAGAGAGGAAAATAAAGTCAGCGAAGGAGTCCTTAAGATGAAGTTAAAGGAACACTTACTTGGGGACTCCTTTTCTTACTACATACTGTTTTTGAAGTGAAACTTCTTAAGAATCATTGTGATTTGAACATTCAAAAAAACAAAAAAGCGACACCAAAAAGAGTCAAACATATATAGGATTTAGCCTGCGAGCGAATGAGATACAATTCAAGTTTATCTCATTCTCTCGTACGCTACTTTTCTGAAGTTACACTTCTGCTGTGTGTGAATTGCAGACGCACACTTTTTTAATTTTATAATTAGTTTGTTGCATGTACGGCTTTAGCAATAACTATAAGCCATAAATCCATTCCTAATCTATTAATTGTATTTTTCGTTATCACTTAAAAAGCTGTTAAAGTAGTAGTAAAAGGTAGCTTAAGTTTAAAGTGAGACGGAAATGTTATTAATTTGTTTTGTGTTTGGCAGAACGGTGACGGTGATGGTGTATGTGACACGTCACAAGTATGCAAGCCTCATACAGCTGTGAGCTCTAGCTCTTCACACTCTTCACTCATCACTGAGAACAAGTCAGTATACCTGCCAGTACCAATAACTCTTAGTTTAAGTTACTAGTATCACAATATCCTCCTATATTGCAGAATATAGAGTATATTTTCTAAGCATTTATTTTACTTTTGACATAAGCTGCCAGAAGTTTCATAATTATTGACAGGCAACCGTCGCTTCAATATTGTATTTTACAATAGTGAAGCGACGTGCCCTTTTATCCGACATTTCGTAAGTCATATACTCATCTAGTAATTAACAGTACGAATTTCCTTACAAAATAGTCACGAAGCTACAACGCAAGCTCTCTTGATTGTCTTTTCAGCACCACACCATCTTACGCGACGGATGGTTTCTATGACTTGACTGATTCATGGACATTTACTATACTGTTTTACATAAATGATTTATTTTAAAACATACTTTAATGTACGCTTGGGTATGTTTAACTAAAAAATGTTGAGCAAAGATAAATATCAATGTGTCAAATTGATTAAAACTTCTTCATAAAGATAGTCGATTGTTATCAAAAATAGAATCTGTAAACCATTAGAACACCATGGACTCGAGCTGCCAAAAGTAAAATAAATGATTGGACATAGTGGCTAGTGGCTCCCCAGTACACTCTAGATACATTCTGATATATTTCACAGGCAGGCAGACCCCAGCCCTTCCGCGCGCGCGGCTCAGACCTCAGGTGAGATACTGTGGCTAATTCTGTATAATACAATCTCTAAACTAAACTAAAATGGCAACTTTAAATCTAGTTCTGTCCCTTTCTGTAGGGAGTATTATGAAAGGGTTAGCACTATTTGTAATGCTCTAATTTTAGTTTAGTTTAGAGTTTGTGCACTACAGAATCAGCCCCATTGTGTTACTTAGCATTTTAAATAAAACACTTTTATCAACAAAAACCAACTTAAATTGTCAAAACGTTTGATTACAGTTGGTCCTCTGTCCACGAGTCTTCCAATAAAAACCGAAATAGAAGTTCCCCCAACTGAAGAAGCCGATACAAACATCAGTTGCCGATACAAAATACTACATTGTTTTGTCAAATTATATGACATTATGAAAGTTGTTCCAAGACAAGACGGATCACTGATGAAGGCACAAAATGCTGTTAGGTCTTCTAGTACTGATACAGATACTGTAAAAGAATTTGTATCTCAATCTTTGAATCAAAGTGTAACTGATTGTTTTAATAATATAGTTAGTTTACAATGTAATAATTCAACACAAAGTATTACACATTCTGAGAAAATATCATTCATTTGTGACATTTGTCGAAAATTGTTTAAACGAAAAGGTCTCTTGGTTAAACACATGAAGACTCACAGTATTATAAAACATTTCTCCTGTGCGTTATGTGAATATAAATGTACACGAAATAGTCTTTTAATATTGCACATGAGGACTCACACGAGTGAAAAAACATTTATTTGTAAGATTTGCAATTACAAATTTGCACGAAATAGTGATTTAGTGAAGCACAGGAGAACTCACACTGGTGAAAAGCCGTATTCATGCAAGATATGCGATAACAAATTTGCACAAAATAGTTATTTAGTGAGGCACATGAGAACTCACACTGGTGAAAAGCCGTATTCATGCAAGATATGTGATAACAAATTTGCACAAAATAGTTATTTAGTGAGGCACATGAGAACTCACACTGGTGAAAAGCCGTATTCATGCAAGATATGTGATAACAAATTTGCCCGAAATAGTCATTTAGTGAGGCACATGAGAACTCACACTGGTGAAAAGCCGTATTCATGCAAGATATGCGAATACAAATGTGCAGTTAAAAGTAGTTTAGTTACGCATATGAGAATTCACACGGGTGAAAAGCCATTTTTATGTAAGATATGCCATAGCAAATTTTCCCATCATTGTGTTTTAGTGTCGCACATGAGAACTCACACTGGTGAAAAGCCGTATTCATGCAAGATATGCGAATACAAATGTGCAGTTAAAAGTTATTTAGTTACGCACATGAGAACTCACACTGGTGAAAAGCCGTATTCATGCAAGATATGCGAATACAAATGTGCAGATAAAAGTGGTTTAGTTACGCACATGAGAACTCACACTGGTGAAAAGCCGTATTCATGCAAGATATGCGAATACAAATGTGCAGGTAAAAGTAGTTTATTGTGGCACATTAGAACTCACACTGGTGAAAAGCCATTTTTATGTAAGATATGCGATAACAAATTTGCCACAAATAGTGCTTTAGTGAGGCACATGAGAACTCACACTGGTGAAAAGCCGTATTCATGCAAGATATGCGATAGCAAATTTGCCCGAAATAGTAATTTTGTGACGCATATGAGAACTCACACTGGTGAAAAGCCATTTATTTGTAAGATTTGCAATTACAAATTTGCACTAAATAGTAATTTAGTGAATCATATGAGAACTCACACTGGTGAAAAGTCGTATTCATGCAAGATATGCGAATACAAATGTGCAGTTAAAAGTAGTTTAGTTACGCACATGAGAACTCACACGGGTGAAAAGCCATTTTTATGTAAGATATGCGAATACAAATGTGCAGATAAAAGTAGTTTAGTTACGCACATGAGGACTCACACTGGTGAAAAGCCGTTTATTTGTAAGATTTGCAATTACAAATTTGCACAAAATAGTAAATTAGTGAGGCATATGAGAACTCACACTGGTGAAAAGCCATACACATGTAAGATATGCAATAACAAATTTGCCAGAAATAGTCATTTAGTGAGTCATATGAGAACTCACACTGGTGAAAAGCCATATTCATGCAAGATATGCGAATACAAATGTACAGATAAAAGTAATTTAGTTACGCACATGAGATCTCACACTGGTGAAAAGCCTTATTCATGTAAGATATGCCATAGCAAATTTGCAAAAAATAGTAATTTAGTGAATCATATGAGAACTCACACTGGTGAAAAGCCGTATTCATGCAAGATATGCGAATACAAATGTGCAGATAAAAGTAGTTTAGTGTGGCACATGAGAAATCACACTGGTGAAAAGCCGTTTACTTGTTAGATTTGTAATTACAAATGTTCACGTAATAGTCAGTTAGTGAAACACACGAGAACTCACTGATAAGGCGCTCAAGCTTCTAACACGCACACATTGATAATATGTTCCAATTTCCATTATATAAAAGTAAAGGCCTCGCAAGTCAACTTAAGTTGAAGCGGACACTGACTCCGCGCCATTGCAATATGAGCTGTATTGACCAGCACTAATGCAGTGCTCATATGGCACTCCTGTTGTCGTTTCCTCATGATGGAGGGTCGTGACCCTCTATGTCCGTTCTGTCGTTAGGGCTCGCCAGGCAGCACGATCCTGTGCCTTCTAAAGAGAGGCTTGCATGTTGCTGCAGGTGACTATAACCATACTGACCGTCTCGTTCCTCTACTTCTCTTTCCATCCACGCCGGTTGTTATTAGGCGTTCAAGGTTCTCAGGCATGCTCCTTGCCGCGCGGCCGAGAAATGGCAGTTGTGTGTTGTTGATATGGCACTGCTGAAAGCTAGGCATGTGCATAGCCAACAGACGCTAGGCGGCTTGCCTGATCTTAAGTGAACTACGAAATGACGACCGTCCAAGTAGAAGTACTAGCGACTGGCATGGAACCCTGCCGCGTGAGAGTTCTGTAACTTACGTAAAATTGTAATTTATTTTAATGTTTAATTTTTCCGCAAGATCTTTTTTTTAATGATTTTAATAGATAAGCTACGTTATCTTCGAGTGACGTGCTGCTTGATATAAATGTATTTTTTAAATTGTGTGTTTAATTTTTACGCAGTTCAACCTCAATGTTCCTTTTTTTCGAATTTGCTTTTATTTCAGCTTACCTACTAAGTAAGTACCTACTTTACTCATGTCCACTACAGCTGAATTGCATTAGTTCGCAATCGAGTCGCATTTGTTCCGAAGTGAATCGTTCTTTATGGTATCGTAAATCACCCAAGGATGATAACTATCATAATATTAGGTATCGTATTCTAAAACTGGCTGAGCTATTGACAAACAACGAGGTTAAACCATAGTTTTAATATAATATTTACTACCGTTTTGAAGTAAATGGTGATTCCTGGTGGTCAACCTTGGGTCGGCATACGGTAACGGTATTTTCTCAATAAAATATATCACTGATTAGGGGTAGGTATTGGTTTAATAGCCATAGCCCTAACAGGTTTGCCTGCTACCATCTTAGACTACATCATCACCCACCACGTGGTGATATTGCAGTCTGTACAAGGGCTAACTTGTACTTAGTGAAATAAAAAACACTATACAATAGTGATATTATTGATTATTATCGATATTAATTATTTATTTTCCAAAAAAATATAGATAAAATATAGGTTACCTACCTAAAAAAAGAAAACTTTTTATCGTGATTTGCTGTGACTAGTGTTGTAATCCATTCCGTAATAACTTAAGTTTACAATTATAACACATTACCTAGATGTGAAAGAGGTCCCGGGTTCGAGTCCTGGCCGGGCTATAACAAGAAATGAATTTTTCTGTCAAGAAATTCTCAATACTATCCCGGAGTTAGGACGTTGGCGGTGTTTCACCCCCGTGCCTCAGGGAGCACGTTAAGCCGTCAGCCCTGCGCCTGACCTCTCAATGGTCGTGTCGGATTTTCCGTCCCATCGGACTATGAGAGTAAAGGAACAGAGAGTGCACCTGTGTATGCGCACGCACTATAAATAATATATCTCCCGCACAGATGGCTAATCTCTCTGGAGATAGGCAGCCGTGGCCGAAATTCGGTCGGGAGGAGACACAGGGAGGAGATTATTATTTATTTTTACCACAGATTTTTACATAGACAATTCTTCCTTTTGGCTTTTGGTAATACCATAGAGTAAGAATATCTGACGTTTAATAGGGTAAGAACCCAGAGCCGTGATGTTAAAAACATTACCATAAATACAAGGTATGTTCCGAAATACACTGCGAGCACTGTAAGGTGTGCCGTCAATTTATTATACTGCGAAGCCGTTACTGGTTACTGCAGTCCGCACTGAGAGCACCTTACCTCGAAAACGCCAGTGCTCACAGTACAAAAATGGCGACGATTTATGACGTCTTAAATTTCCCTAGGATACTGCGGCAGTTTACTGTCAGTCCTTAACGGAACGAATTTCTCCACAGTAATCTGAGCACTGAACGTGAACAGTGCTCGCAGTGTACATCGCATGGAAGAAGGAATTTTACGACTGCCGGTACCTACATCGGAACACACCCCAAGTTACTACTCTCAATCAATGAAAAATAGTACTTACTTCGTCATTGCTCTCAATTCTCATTTCTCATGTCAAAAGTGTCATTTGTCAAATTAAAAAGTCATATCTTGTGAAAAAATTAGCACGAAGAATTTATGAAAGTCCATCACTGAATTTTTAGAACAAAAACGCGTTTTTGATATTACTGAGCAGGCCAGATCATACCCTAAGGCCTAAACAACAACTAAGTATTTACCGATAACATTTGCTTGTGCGTAGTTATCATTTAATAATTTGTCTGCAATCATAGGTGCATGTCGAGCTTGAGACTTAACTTTCGATATAAAACAAAATAATGCGGTGTTGTGTGCCTTTCTGCAAAAACACTTCGGACAATGTGTCCACATCAGAGGCGGAGGGGAAGGGCATTAGTTTTCATGGGTGAGTACCTATATTAGATTGACTCTCAAGTCAAGACTCCCCCCTTGGCTGGGCTATATTATACTCGCCGCGAGGGGGGGGGGAGGGGGGAAAGGGGTCTACACCCCCTCCAAGCCAAACTCGTCGGAACGTAATAGTTTTCGAGATATTAATTTTTTAAATTTTGAGGTTAGGTTCTCAAAGTTCATAATTTTATCGTAATAATGGCTAAAATACATACTTACTTTAGAGGGGGAGGGGGAGTAGGGGGGCCGCTTGGAAAACTTCTTAGACTTCACCCTCTCCCTCTCACCTCCTCCAAGGAAGCGGGGCTCCTTATTCTAGGTGGTATAAAAAGGAAATAACCACGAAGAGTTTTTGCTCTTCGCCACCTAAATTTTCGGAGTCGGAGTGCCCCCAGTCCCGAGCTCGCTTCGCTCGCTCTTGCATGAGTGGGAGTGGTACCTAAAAAGGAAGTGACGCTTCGAAGACGCCATGGCAGTCAAACGTAATCAGCACAGTCAGGAGTACAAAAAATAAAAATGTTCTCAACTGAAAAGCGCGTAAAAGTTTTACAAGTTTTATGATAAAACGATGATTTAGTAGATCGAAGATTTGAATTCAATAATGTCATCCCCCTACGCAGGTACCCGATATCTATAGTCTTACCGGAGTTATCAAAGTGTGTGTGTATACTTGTAGTGTAACTGGATCTGGTAGTTACACTGTGTAGAACTGTTTGTTTGTTAGTGTATAACATGAGTGGTAACTTCCAGCTTCCCCATTGAAAAGCATCTCTGTGCCGCTTGGCTCAGAGCCCTCGGCAAACAAGACAGTCACCTACCAGACTCTGCTGTGGTCTGCTCGCAGCATTTTCTCAATGATGACATTTATGAAACAGAAAGTGGCTCAAGGCAGATTGTTACTGGAGCTATTCCTTCAACAGTGCAGGTAACTCATTAAGTCATGTTACATATTGTTAGTAAGCAAATCAAAAGTTATCAGGTCAAGTGTGCCTGAGAAAGGAGCTATTGGATCTAACGTTTCCTCACTTACCACATTGCAGCATTGTATGTATTAGTAACTGGTAGTATATTTACAGGTTTGCATGATATGCCTAGACACCGACAGCAAGCTGTTTCTAATGAGTAAACACAAATTAGAAGAAGCATATGAAAAGTTAACCGGACATCCTGTAAGTTTGTTGTTAATTTATGATCTACAGTTATGTACAACAAGTACACATTGCTGAATAAAGCCATGCTAAGTGAAGTTACATCCAAGAGTTGAAACTCATATGCTATCAATAAAAATATAAACAGTGTTGGGACAAAAAAGGATTATTTGATAGGAATGTTTGAATACTTTAATTACATTTTGTTACAGCCGCATGATCAAGGAAATTTTAAACAAACAGTTTGCATACAATGTGCTCAGACATTGATAAACTTTAGTAGATTTAGAGACAAGAGCTTGAGAGCGCGTGCACTGATGATGGACTTAGTTGAGAAACATGAATTAGTGAGTATTTAATACATTTACATATTGTATTCTTTCTCTGTCCATGTACTACGTGTGTTGAATATGTAACTTGTGTCTCAACAGATAACAAGACGACATGTTAAAACGATAAACCGCACAAAACACCAACTAAAGAGCAATATGGTGTTGACAACGCTAGGACCTGACCACTGTGACTTACACATACTGGAACACCCCTCAGAAGACAAACAGACAGAATTAGAGGGAACTTATCAGAGAAGTGTAGTGAAAACTGAAGAAAGTGATGACTCTATGTCGGTTGATGGAGACATGCAAGTGATATATGAAGATGACAATAATATCAATGATTTTGCTGTGGATCCATTAAAATACGAAAGTGCTCCCTCCCTTTGTTTGGAGAAATTTGTCAATGAACAAGCGCACATGCAACATATGAGCATGCATCTCCAGGTGAGATAGTCTCCACTGTTGAACACTTTCATCAACTTAAAGGACAGAAATGTTATAAATTTGTTTTGTGTTTGGCAGAACGGTGACGGTGATGGTGTATGTGACACGTCACAAGTATGCAAGCCTCATACAGCTGTGAGCTCTTCACACTCTTCACGCATCACTGAGAACAAGTAAGTATACCTGCGGTTACCAATAAGGTTTAGTTCAAGTTGCAGTTACGTTAATAATGATTACCCTACAGCTACACACTGGCTAGTGGCTCCCCAGTACACTCTAGATACATTCTGATATATTTCACAGGCAGGCAGACCCCAGCCCTTCCGCGCGCGCGGCTCAGACCTCAGGTGAGATACTGCGTTACTTAGCATTTTAAATTTTACACTTTTATCAAGAAAAACAACTGAAATAGTCAAATTGTTTGGTTACAGTTGCTCTTCTGTCACCGACTCTTGAAATAAAATACGAAATAGAAGTTTACCCAACTGAAGAAGCCGATACAAACATCAGTTGCCAATATAGAAGACTGCATATAAAAGACTTATATGATGATATGAAAGTTGTTCCAAGACAAGACGGATCACTGATGAATGCACAAAATGCTGTTAGGTCTTCTGTTACTGATACAGATGCTGTAAAAGTAATTGTATCTAAATCTTTACAAAGTAAAACTGATTGTTTCAATAATATAGTAAGTTTACAATGTAATAATTTTACACAAAGTAGTACACATTCAGAGAAAATATTCATTTGTGACATTTGTCGAAAAATGTTTAAGAGAAAAAGTGTCTTGGTTCAACACATGAAGACTCACAGTATTATAAAAGAATTCTCCTGTGTGTTATGTGAATATAAATGTACACGAAATAGTGTTTTAATATTGCACATGAGGACTCACACAGGTGAAAGGCCATTTATTTGTAAGATTTGCAATTACCAATTTGCCGAAAAAAGCAAATTAATGAGGCATATAAAAACTCACTCTGGTGAAAAGCCATATTCTTGCAAGATTTGCAAATTGAAAAGTGCAGTTAAAGGTAATTTAGATACGCACATGAAAACTCACACTGGTGAAAAGCCATATTCATGTGCTATATGCAAATACAAATGTGCAGCCAAAGGTAATTTAGATACGCACATGAAAACTCACACTGGTGAAAAGCCATATTCATGTGCGATATGCAAATACAAATGTGCAGTTAAAGGTAGTTTAGTTAAGCACATGAAAACTCACACTGGTGTAAAGCCATATTCATGTGCAATATGCGAATACAGATGTGCAGTTAAATGTAATTTAGAAAGACACATGAATACTCACACTGGTGAAAAGCCATACTCATGCAAGATATGTGAATACAAATGTGCAGATCAAAGTAATTTAGGGAGGCACATGAGCACTCACACGGGTGAAAAGTCGTTTACATGTAAGATTTGTGATTACAAATGTTCACGTAATAGTCAGTTAGTGAAACACACGAGATTTCACTGATAAGGCGCTCAAGCTTCTAACACGCACACTGATAATATGTTCTGCCCCCCGATCATGTAAGAATGGCCGATCAAACGTTAAAGATCGTCGTTAAAGTAAAATAAACCATAATAGCATTAGATTAGAGGTCAATTTCGTGTATCCATTCTTATTCGTTTAGGTGTGTACGATACTCTAACCGCTAACGTATAAGAATGGATACACGAAATTGACCTCTAACTCAATGCACTTATGGTTTATTTTACTTTGACGACGATCTTTAACGTTTGATCGGCCATTCTTACATGATTGGGGGCTGATTTCCATTATGTGAAGGTAAAGGTCTCGCAAGTCAACTTAAGTTGAAGCGGACACTGACTCCGCGCCATTGCAATATGAGCTGTATTGACCAGCAGTAATGCAGTGCTCATATGGCACTCCTGGTGGTCGTTTCCTCATGACGGAGGGTCGTGACCCTCTATGTCCGCTCTCTTGTTAGGGCTCGCCAGGCAGCACGATCCTGTGCCTTCTAAAGAGAGGCTGCAACATGCAAGCCTCTCTTTATGCTGGTTTTACGTGATCGCCCTGCAGGTATTCATAACCTGGTGTTCTTATATCATGTATCATTATAATTTCATATTGACATTTTAATAACAATATTAGATCTAATTACTTATTGTAACTATTTGTTAATAATAATAATAATAAAGCTTCGTTTAATCCATCTGTTACAATTTTCTTTTTAACAATGCCTTCAATATAATAATTATATGTTAGTTTTGTTTAGTTGAGTAGTTATGAGATTTAAAGGTAAGTAAGTGTTAGTTAGTTAGTAATTTTAGCTTGAGATGGATCCCATATCCTGGGTGAAAGCCTCCTCCATTGTTTGCCATGATACTATTTGATAATATTCAGCTTCTATTTATATTTCAGGGATATAGTCTAGGCAACGGAGCGGTTCGTTGTATGGAGACCCCGCATGACCTAAATCACTACAACCATACCATACGGTATATGAACCAAAACTTAAACAAAAATATCAAAAAAAAAAAAAAAACTCGTGGAAGTTAGGTATTTATACCTGAAACTTAATATTTATGACAATATTTTCTCGATTTCTTTTTAAATTAATAGTTGGTAGGTAAGTAGTATATTTACACTCAAAACCGAAATATCAAGTGAAATAATCATGCAGAACATCGATATTGAAACCGATTTTATTATCAAACCTTAACTGCGTTTCCGCGATAATGTACCTTCCTGCTTTAACAATTGGGTATAGCATATAAATAACATACTTCCATTCTGATATTAGATATGAAATTGGCGTTTTGTAAGGGAGGAACATAAAGTCGATATTTTTTAATATACAACGTGCAAGTGAAAAACCATAACATGCCTTCGGCTATCCATGTTAGATGGTGTATAGATATATTGGAAAAATGGCATGAGACGTGTAGCTCATATCCTGGGGGAGTTATGAGGACTTCAAAATTTTACCATAAATGGTTAGGTGCCATCCCTAAAAACAGCTGATTCAATATCAATGAACTGCGAACAATACGAATGAAATGTCTTTACTAAATGCTACTGTCCCAGCGCGAGCGTTGCGATAAAATCCAGTAGCGATACTAAAGTAATCATTAACTATTCGGCTTGAAATGAAATTCTCAAAGTAAAAGTCCGGCTAGAACTCGCGTATTTTTGTAAGAAAATGCCCGACTAGTTTCGGACAAGGGACAGCCTTCGTAAGTCGAAGTCAGCCCCTTATCCTTAATTTATGAGCCGCCTCTTTCTGTGATTAATTTCTCAACTTACTTCGTTGACGTTTTGATCATTAATTATTTTGTGTAGTTTGCTTTTTCAATGATTTGTAAATTGAAATATTCTTGTCAAATTGCATAACGATACAATAATTATTATTATCGCTTGTAGTACAGTTCTGTCTTTAGGTGTAGAAGGCACAAAGGACACCGCCACTGGTGTATTTTACGTAAGTGAACAATCGGGATACCAGGCTAGCATGAAAATTAAAGAGAATCAAATAACCTATTAAATCGTTTTAATTCACGAGGTGGGTCCTGTATGTTTAAATTTTAACTAGTTGTTAATGTCTCTAATGGTCTTTGGTAGTACTTTGATCGACTGCGGATCTTGGGGTTCCAGATTCGATCGTCAGCCATCTTTAGAATTTGAGTTTTTCAGCCAAGAAATTTTTAGTACCAACGAGAAACGAAGGGTGTTCTTCGGTCGGTCGATGAATTTTTCTCCACGATTCTACACCGTAGCATTTCCCAGTTATTATCACTTATCAGTACTTACCCTGAACTGGGTCATAATAATCGTTTGAACCCACCAACCCGCACTGGAGCAGCGTGAAAGGTTAGTTTCTACATCTCTCTCTCTCTCTCTCTCTCTATGAGAGAGTAGGCCTGCAGTGCCCAACAGTGGAATAATTGGTGAACAAAAATCCCTTCAACTCATACACAAATTACAATAATTTTTTGATAGCTAGTAGGTACTTAGTAGGACATGTAGACTGTGAAGGACGCCAAGACCCACTAAGGGTTGTAGCGCCGAACTTAGTTTCTTCGTGACCCAAGATAATGCCTTTGCAAATATCTTGCAACGGAACCCTAATAATTCGGCCATATTGTCGTAGGGCGGAGTCAGACGTGTCTAGTGTACCTACTAATAAACCGAGCTGACGGACGACAGAGTACTAGGAACGCATGGGAATTAAGTAGATTTTAGAAAATAAATTTTTGATAGTGTTTCCACTTTTCGAAATTTTGTCCTTTCTTGAGGAAAAACATAACAAAATGTAAGACTTTTTTTAGAATTGAGGGTAATTTGGGAGTGCATTGTTTAAAAAAAGTTGATTTTGGAATTAAGTAGTAGGTACTAGGTAGGTACTAGGTACCTAATGTGACGTTCCTGATCGGAAAATGTGTAATTTGGCTTTCGAAATCTGAAATCTTGAATGTTGTTTTAGCAGTATTTTTAAATTATTAGGTAGGTACCTAAAATAATATGTTTTTTGATTATTAAAAAGTTATTTTCCAAATTTAAATTCAGAAGATTTTAGGGTTCATAAGAATATTTTTAAATTAGGGTAAAATCAAAATCGTGACTGGAAACTCTGTTTTTGAAACAATTTAAGTACTAGTTTTTCGAGGTTTCGACAGTTGCCCGTAAACAGGAACACGGTGAGTAGTGAGTACGTGCAGCTAGTGTGTGAAATCGGGAAAATGAGTTATTTAAATTCAGAATAGGTATTATGATAGGTATCTGCTTTTATGTCATCTAGCTGAGTTGTTTTTTGGCTAACTAACTAGGTATCCTGCTTTCACGTCATCCAATGTGAATTGTCTTTCAGCGAAAAGGTACCTAGTTCTGATAGGCATAGGGTTCATATGCGTAACTAACTGTTGAGTGCTGTGATTCTGGACAGTGGAACTGGATAGTGGAATCTGGACTCCTTTTACGAGAAGTAGTAAGTAGTAACCCCAAATGCTTATTCGTGTGATGGGCTCAGTGCTGCGCAGGATGGAATAATTTGTGCACAGAAAAAGCGGGTTTACACCATTAATTACTCAAAGGTTTACACATTGAACGCTTTCTGTGAGCAAGCTTACATTTTTGTGTGTGTGTGTGTGTGTGTGTGTGTATGCTCTACGAAGCGCGTGCTTTGGTCTGTCGTCTTTTCATCAGGACCACGGATTAGGTACTAGTAGGTAACTATGATCAGGACACTGGAGACTGGATCCCTTTTACGAGTAAGTAGATAGGTAGTAGTAGATACTAGTAACTGTTTAGGTATTAAGTAGTTATTATTTTATTAATCAGTACCTAATACCTAGGTACTAGAGGTATTGGTAGAGATATTCGTAATTAGGTGTAAGTAAAGGTAAAACTTTCCATAAAATGTTGCCGGCGCGAGCGGCGGCATTTTCAAAGGCGCGGTGTTTTGCAAAGAGGATGCCGCATATGAGTAGGTAGCATTCGATACTAGCATTGTACTAGGCTAACATAAAAATTAAAAAGATTGCCTGTAGTGATTTGGAGTTCATTTTGTATTATTATTAAATTGTATGATGAATTATTAGCGTAGATACCTACATGTAATGCGTCTGAGTGACTAGACTAGTTAGTGGTTTACAGGTTCGGTTGCGAATCTTTTGGTCTCGGTTAGAGTCCTGTTTCGGTCATAACATTTTTAGGTTTGAGTTTTAGGTAAAGAATTTCTCAGTAAGTAACCGGCACCAGCCCACTGCTGGGAAATAGGGTCGATCTCGTTTCACCTTGGGTTTTCGGCAAGTAGGTAGCTAATTTACGTTAAGTCGTCGATCCTTGTTATTACTTATTCATGAAATGATAGGTACCTAATAAAATTAATAATCGTTATAAGTTATAACCCACTACAACCCGCATTGGTAAAAAACGTGTGGAGGGTTAGGTTCAAAATCTCTCCCGTCCACTGTTCGATGCCTCTCACAGACGAGAGTGATTAAGAGCTAAAATGAGACCCTCCGAGAACAGAAGTAGGTACTAGGTACATCCATGCTTCCAAGCTGCTCCACTTTAACCCGCGTTTGGTGGGTTTTAGCGACTAATACCTAGGTAGGATAGGATCTCGTTACTAGTGATAGACGGCTTAACATGCTCTCCGAGGAACGGGAGTAATCAATGCCAATTTCGTTACTAACTCCTACTGAGAATCCCTAGTCAATAGTCAAGATTTGAACCGACCCGGGAATCGAACCCAAGACCTCATTATCATCAATGACAACACTACTAGACAGTAGATACCGTCTTCGTCTGGTCAGGTCGTCAGTGACGTCAAAGATGGCGCGTCGGCATTCGGTCAAAGGACTGGCAAGAGTTCATCGACTTTGTACCTAGGTAGTTTGTACTAGGCTGGCAGGAATTAAAAGGGAATAGGTAAATGTTGCGCGATGTTTAGTATCAATTACATAGGTAGGTAATAAAAGGCAGTAAGGGTTGCCAAAATTTATTTTCCTTAATTAACTAATTAATTTTGTATGGAAATTTTTTATAATTAATTTTGACTTTTTAACTCTGCCATAGTGTTTATATGGTCAAAATTGCATAGGTAGCCGGCCGTATGTTATACCAATTAACTAGCAGCTTGTATAATATACTAGATGATGCCCGCGACTTCGTCCGCGTGGATCAAGGTTTTTTTTATTCCCGCGGGAACTCCTTAATTTTCCGCGATAAAAGTAGCCTAAGTATGTCCTTCCCCGGGATATAATCTACCTCTATACCAAATTTCAGCAAAATCGGTTGAAAAGATGGGCCGGGAAAGCGTAGCAGACAGACAGACAGACAGACAGACAGGCGGACAGACAGACAGACACACTTTCGCATTTATAATATTAGTATGGATTTATTTAATCAAAGTATGTACCATTGCTATCTATGCACTTTTGCCATCTCATAGGTAGTTCATTGATCCCTTTAGGTAGGTACTAAAAAACCGGCCCAGTGCGAGTCACTAATAAATAAATAATATTTAGCTAATGCAGCACTAATGCACCAATTTTCGGTGGAAGTTTGCATGGTAATTTGTACATCATATATTTTTTTTAGTTTTATCATTCTCTTATTTTAGAAGTTACAGGGGGGGACGACGACACACATTTTACCACTTTGGAAGTGTCTCTCGCGCAAACTATTCAGTTTAGAAAAAAATGATATTAGAGGCCCTCAAGAGAACTTCAATATCATTTTTGAATGCCGCTAATTCCTGGGTAGTTTGGCTCGGATCGGCTTCCACCATCTCTTTCAATTCATTGTAGGGACTGATGTAGGGAGTAAATACAGCGTGAGGAGATCTGCACCCAGAATCGCTATGGCGAGACACAAAACTGCTGCATTCCGGGGCACATTTAAGCATGCCGCCTGTAAGATTTGGAATGCCCCCCCCCCCCCCCAGCTCGAATGCTAAAATCTATAATTACTTTTAAAACCCACACAAAAAAACATCTTTTAGAACAGCAAAAAGCACGGCCGTAGAAGATAGTTTCAGGTCTTACAGGCGTTATGCAGTTAGGTATCACGTGTTGTGTTATCAATATTATACTTGTGTATGAAGCTAGTATATCTTATATATTCTTTAACATTATATTAAGTATCTATAATCGTGTTTTACTATATTACATGCTATATTTTCTGTTACTACCTAATTTTTAGGGTTCCGTAGCCAAATTTGGCAAAAACGGAACCCTTATAGATTCGTCATGTCTGTCTGTGTGTCCGTCCGTATGTCACAGCCACTTTTTTCCGAAACTATAAGAACTATACTGTTGAAACTTGGTAAGTAGATGTATTCTGTGAACCGCATTAAGATTTTCACACAAAACTAGAAAAAAAACAATAAATTTTGGGGGTCCCCATACTTAGAACTGAAACTCAAAAATTTTTTTTTCATCAAACCCATACGTGTGGGGTATCTATGGATAGGTCTTCAAAAATGATATTGAGGTTTCTAATATCATTTTTTTCTAAACTGAATAGTTTGCACGAGAGACACTTCCAAAGTGGTAAAATGTGTGTCCTCCCCCCCGTAACTTCTAAAATAAGAGAATGATAAAACTAAAAAAATATATGATGTACATTATCATGCAAACTTCCACCGAAAATTGGTTTGAACGAGATCTAGTAAGTAGTTTTTTTTTAATAATTTAAAACTTACTACAGGTTTGTACGGAACCCTCGGTGCGCGAGTCCGACTCGCACTTGGCCGGTTTTTTTGTCCTATTTTTGTTGCCTAACTTAATTATAAGTACCGTGTTTGAGAAAAGTGTGCACTGGTCGCTTCCGGGGCGTGAGTCGTGATGTCACATCAGGCTCTGCCTGCAAATCAGCGCTGCAGTCACATCATATACTGCAGCAACATGCTGAGGTAGCAGCCTTTTTAGCGGTTACACGGAGAAATTTAATTATTTTGTAGTTATTTTGTAAAATACATTTTGTATTTCTAAGTAAGTAAGCTTAGTAAATATTTAGTCTGTAGTTATAATTTCTCATTTCTGTGTTTCTTTTCCGTGTAAAGCTAAATAAACATTTATTTATTTATTTATTTATTATTTATTGTTATTCACCTGTGTGGGCGGTCTTCCACGTGGTTCGTTCTTCAAATCAAAGTTTCCATCACGAAAGCGTTTAAACCAAAATCACACGGTGCGTTCATTAGCAGTCCCCTCTCCAAACGCAACATTGTTATTGCGAGTTGTTTCTGCCGCGTTAGTTCCGCGTCGGAACTCGTATTCAAAAATCACTCGAATTTTCGAAGTATCCATCTTTCTTGCCTAAGCTGAATAAAAAAATAACAAAGTCGATAATCGAATATTGGACATTTTTTAAAAGAAGAACCACATACTTAGGTAGGTACGGTAGGTACCATGTAAAAAAAGTTTCACTCAAAAATCTCAAACCATGAAGGTTCTATGTCAATTCGAAGTACCTATTACAATAAAACGGCAATTGCATACTTTAACCCTATATAGATGGATAAACAAGATCAAGAATCTCTATATATGTATATATATATATACCTAAACGAATCTTAGTTATAATAACTATTGAAAACTAAAATAATTAACAAAAGTACACAATGGGGTCCTGGAGTGGTCATGTGGATGTGTAGTGTACTTAGCTCGTAGCTCAGATCAATAGAGGTTATTGATCTGAGTCGTGTAGATAATTTGTTATTATGCTAAAGTCTTAGTTTGGCACTGTATAATTTTTATTTTGAGGTAAGTGTTCACCTCAAAATAAAATTCATTCATTCATTGGTAGGGGGTAAAAATGTTACGAAGATAAAAGGTCTTAAAAATAAATATAGTAGGTAATTCGTAATTAAACTTTAATGCATAGTTTAATGTATAGTTATAAACTTTAATGCCTTAGTTTTAAGGTTTATATTATAAGTATTTTAATTATTTTTATGCGAGTTATGCTCCGAAAAGGGTTGTGAAATTGGACGTGTTTTATCATTTTAAAGATAATTAGAAATAGAGTCCAAAAACATTTTATTTGCTATCGCGCTTGTATGCGATCATGTGTCATCAGCCAAATAGAGTTAGCAATATACCAGGCAGATTTTTGTTCGCCCCTTGAATAGAAGTTGCGTTGGCTTCTTAATAAATAACTTGATTTGTAAATTGTACATTTTATTACCCAACTATGGTCCATTTAGATGGTTGTTCACACCTCCCTGTATCTGGACATAACCTATTAAACGTAGTACTACTCTCAAAACCTAATATCTCCCTCTCTTCTTGGATCCTAAATGTGAACGTACTCTCATGGGTACCGATAAAGAATGCAGCGTGGGAACAAATTATTTGATCAATTATTGCTATTCCACCATCTTTGAACTGCTGTAAATCAGATTTACTCGGCAAATAAATATGAACTTTGTATCCTAAGTTTTCCAATTGACTCTGTAATTGTTTTATGTCAGCATTTGGAGCATCTGAAGCTATGAAAACATTATTAATGTCCGAGTTATAGTTTTTGATAGCTTTATCAATTTGTGTGGCAGTTCCTTTTATTGACGGCACATCTGTTTTCCGAGCCCTCGCAAAATCCTGTCTTCTCCAGTGCACACTAATATATGTGCTGCATTTATCAACATTACAGTTTAGTTTATCTGCAATATATTTATTCGCTTTTTCAATAAGTTTTTCATTAAATTGCATGCTCTTTCTGCAATCCCAGAAGCTTTTGGAACCATAATAGTCATGTAGAGGTATCTCTCCATGTGCGAACATAACATATTTGTCTGAGCGATGCAATGTAATAAGATCCAATAACATTGATATCTTTCCTTGAAACTTTACACACTCTGTTTCTTTAACTGTAATGTTTTTATAGCCCCAGAAACTGCCAGTGTAGTGGCATTCCTTACCAATTTCCCATTTATCATCAAAAATACCATTTTCAAATGCATCCGGAAAATTTTGTAAAACATACAACCTGTCAATTTCAAAGTATTTTTTCTTGGTTTTTGGAAAAAGTTCATATAGTTCTACTACTGGCGCAAAGTTTCGAAGTGATTCAACGTTAAAGAACATGCTCCAAGAGGCTGGTTTGCTTAAAGAATCTGTTGTTTTCCAGTGATATAGGTTATACCATGGCGGTAACACTAATTTCAAATTTTTCTTCTTTTCATCTTTTCTAGCTTCTGACATCATAATTGCAAACCTCATGTACACGTCGCGTCTTAAGTTAAACCCTTCTGGAGGGTTCACATCGTAAAATATGAATTTTTCGTCTTCTCCAACTTGAATGTTACAAGATTGGTGTTTTGCATCACAGTAGCCTTGTGAATCGTCTTCTGCACAAGTTAAAACTAAACATGTCACCAAAAGTGAAATGAAAAACATGTATAAGTACATATTTTAACGATTTTTATTCAAAAATAGGAAAATACAACGAAAACAACAATGAAAAATTGGATTGGAAACAAAATAATCCCACAGCCCACAGGCCACATCTCAATTCTCAACTGCTCAAGTTGAAGTAACATCTCAGAGTTAACAATAAAGGCTGTGTTCCGAAATACACTGCGAGCACTGTAAGGTGTGACGTCACTTCTGTACACTGCGAAGCCGTTCCTTTATAGTTAGGTATACTGGGTACTGCTTAAAACGGAACGCTGTCTGCACTGAGACAAACACTGAGAGCACCTTACCTCGAAAACGCCAGTGCTCACAGTACAAAGATGGCGTCGATTAATGACGTCATATACTTCCCTAGGATACTGCAGCAGTTTACTGTCAGTTATAACTGGTTATAACGGAACGAATTTCTCCACAGTAAAGAGCACTGAACAGTGCTCGCAGTCTATAACGGAACACACTGTGTTCCGTTATAGACACAGCCAAAAGCTGTTGAGATGGGCTGCGTTCCGAAATACACTGAGAGCACTGAAAGTAAAGAGCACTGCCAGTGCTCGCAGTGCTTTAACGGAACACACACAAGGGGTGCGTTCCGAAATACACTAAGAGCACTGGAAGTCCCCAGTAAAGAGCACTGCCAGTGCTCGCAGTAAACGGAACACACACATGGGGTGCGTTCCGAAATACACTGCGAGCACTGTAAGGTGTGACGTCACTTTAGTACACTGCGAAGCCGTTCCTTTATAGTTAGGTATACTGGGTACTGCTTAAAACGGAACGCTGTCAGCACTGAGACAAACACTGAGAGCACCTTACCTCGAAAACGCCATAGCTCACAGTACAAAGATGGCGTCGATTAATGACGTCATATATTTCCCTAGGATACTGTAGCAGTTTACCGTCAGTTATAACGGAACGAATTTCTCCACAGTAAGAGCACTGAACAGTGCTCGCAGTCTATAACGGAACACAGCCATGATCTCAACAGCTTTTATTGTCAAACTCAACTGACATTGACGTTTAGAAATACGGATTCTTGCCTTTTTGAGTGCTTTTTTTTATCCACTACAAGTTAGCCCTTGACTGCGATCTCACTTAATGGTAAGTGATGATGCAGTTATATAATTGATTAAATTATATTTTTCATAAATATTAAAGATACGGTATTAATGTACCTTTGTTATGATCCATCCAACATAAATAATATTCATGAAAAATTAATTATACATATTTTTTTTTTTATTAATAACTTTTAAACTAATTTATTATATCGTTTTAATATATACTTTGCGCTCGACGGAACTTGCTATTATGCTGCTCCCAAGCGGAGGAGTTTGGCAAAATGGAACCCCATTGATCAGCTATCGACCAGTTGAAAAATATAAAATGCTATCAAATCATAGGGGTCGGTGGTAGGAGGGTTAAAATTTTGGACTACATGTATTTTTCAATTCCACACCGTAAAAAAATAACAAAAAAAAAATTTGACCAAAAAATAAAAAAAAAATTTTGGGGTGAACCACCCTTAACACTAATTAGGGGTGTAAAAATAAGTGTAAAAATTAGTTATAAACCTTATTGATCAGCTATCGACCAGGGTTGAAAAATATAAAATGCTATCAAAACATAGGGGTCGGTGGTAGGAGCGTAAAAATTTTGGACTAAATGTATTTTTCAATTCCACACCATAAAAAAATAACAAAAAAAAAATTTGTCCAAAAAATAAAAAAATTTTTTTTGGGGTAAACCACCCCTAACACTTAGGGTGTAAAAATAAGTATAAAAATTAGTTATAAACCTCATTGATCAGCTATCGACCAGGGTTGAAAAATATAAAATGCTATCAAAACATAGGGGTCGGTGGTAGGAGGGTAAAAATTTTGGACTAAATGTATTTTTCAATTCCACACCATAAAAAAATAGCAAAAAAAAAATTTGTCCAAAAAATAAAAAAAATGATTTGGGGTGAACCACCCTTAACACTTAGGGGTGTAAAAATAAGTGTAAAAATTAGCTATAAACCTCCTTGATCAGCTATCGACCATGGTTGAAAAATATAAAATGCTATCAAAACATAGGGGTCGGTGGTAGGAGGGTAAAAATTTTGGACTAAATGTATTTTTCAATTCCACACCATAAAAAAATAACAAAAAATAAATTTGTCCAAAAAATAAAAAAATAAATTTTTGGGGTGAACCACCCTTAACACTTAGGGGTGTAAAAATTAGTTATAAACCTATTCTCATACCTACTGAATATACATATGAAATTTCATCAAAATCGGTCAAGCCGTTTCGGAGGAGTATAATTACTAAAACTGTGACACAAGAATTTTATGATTTTAAGATGATAGCGGGCTAACCTGTCAGTGCAAACCACTGACTCCAGTGTAAAGGTCTAACCTCACTTGAGAAGCGCTGCATATATTCTTAAAATTGCATGGATGGATGGAGGCATGCATGGTTGGGCTTTTAAGAAACAAAATGCACATATTATGCGACGCGCGTGTAGTAAGTACAGCGACCACATGGACAACTCGCAGTTGCAGGGTAGTGTTGCCTGTTGCCAATTCTTTAACTTGAACGCAGCTTAATCAACGTCATCTAAATACTGGAAATGGCAACACTTATTTCTGATGTCATTCGTGAAATATAAATTCGAATGTTCATTTTACCCAAAATAAATTAGAAAATCTCGAATAGTGTAGTGAATTAACGCGTTTCATTAATTACAATGGAGCTCAACGATGTTATTGTGAATCAACCCGTCGTTATAGACAATGTAATAGACATAAATAACGTGCTATGCGATCGATTTTCTTGCCTCGTTGCTGCACCTTGCATTTTACGTAAAATCAAGTCGAACTGTGTTTTATTTTTTAGTTAAACGATACAAAACCTTGTTTTATCGAATAACCAAAGTTATTCAGTTGTTAAAAAGACTTAGAAATACTTTTAAAATCCAATATGAGTCATCGGTTTTTGTTTTATAAAAAACTATATTTTTATTCTTGTGTGTTGTTTTAGGGCTCTGGAGTAATCAAAGCTGGGTTTGCCGGCGATCAGATACCAAAATGCAGGTTTCCGAACTAGTGAGTAATGTGTTTTATGGTAATTTTTTCCATTGTATGCTTAAAATAGTTTACGTAGAACATATTATGCCCTACAGTCTAGTATTTAATTTACGACGATATTCAGGCCTGATGAAAATTTATGATTAGGTATAAAAAATTGGAATATTAAAGACTAGTTGATGCCCGCAACTTCGTCCTCGTGGAATAAGTTTTTTTTAATTCTCACGAGAAGTCCTCAATTTTCCGGGATAAAAAGTAGCCTATTGCACTCTCCAGGTCCTCAACTATACCCATGCAAAAAATCACGTCGCTCTGTGGATTCATTGCAGTGTGATTGAAGGACAAACCAACAAGCTAACACACTTTCGCATTTATAATATTAGTATGATAGGTACACTGTAGGTACACTTATTGACGTTAAAAATTACTTATAAAACATGATGGTGATAATCAGTTACAGTATCTTAAAACTAAAGCTACGAGGGTTCCAAACGCGCCCTGGTCTGAGAAGAGCACACAATATCCTAGCTTATTTGTACTATTTTCTTGTAGTATTGGTCGACCCAAGCACGTCCGAGTGATGGCGGGAGCCCTAGAGGGGGAGCTGTTTGTGGGGCCTCGGGCAGAGGAGCACCGAGGCCTGCTCAGCATCAAGTACCCCATGGAACACGGCATCGTCACCGACTGGAATGATATGGAGAGAGTCTGGAACTACATCTATAGCAAGGTATATTAGAAACCATATGAGCCGAGTGATTTAGCATTCTGGTATGAAAATGTGTAGAAACCAATTAAAAGCTCGAGTTAATATAATGGGTCTGACAAACGTTTTTTACTTTACATGCCAAATAAATCTACAAAAAATTACGAGAAAAACTGTTTTTTTTTTACTTTTTTCATATCTTAAAAATGCCTGAGATATTTACGATCAAAGTGCGTATTTCCGGCCGTAGGTTTTTAAAAAGATCCTAAATTGACCCTGCCGGGGATCGAACCCGGGACCTCCGTACGTTAGACGACAGCGCTACACACTATGCCACTACACTACACAAACTTAGGGGTCATCCATAAATTACGTCACACGTTAAGGTTTTACCATAGTTTTACCATAGGTATTCTAGTGGTATAACTATCTCGTTGGTCTAGTTTGATTATATACTCCCTAGATAGAGTAACGGCGGCTCAAAAGCGTCGATAAAAATATCAGCTAACTGTTAGCCTCTAAAGCGCTCACCACTCCTCAGTGTCAATTGTAACGTCAAGAGATATGCACGCACGGCTCATTTATTTTTTGCGTTAGATTATTGGGGATCGAACTCGGGACCTCCGCACGTTAACAGCGTCGCACACTGCGCCACGGAGGTTATCTCTATCTTTCTTATCTCTCCAGGATCAGCTGTCAACATTCTCCGAGGAGCACCCGGTATTGTTGACGGAGGCGCCCCTCAACCCGCGCAGGAACAGAGAGAAGGCCGCTGAGATATTCTTTGAGACAATCAACGTGCCGGCACTTTTCTTATCCATGCAGGCCGTACTTAGTCTGTGAGTGAGATATCTATACTAATATTATAAATGCGAAAGTTTGGATGGATGGATGGATGGATGTTTGTTACTCAATCACGCCATAACAACTGAACGGATCTGGCTCAAATATGGCACAGAGATTGATTATAGTCTGGAATAGCACATAGGCTACTCCATCCCGGAAAATTAAAGAGTTCCCGCGGGAATCAAAAAATCTTATTCCACGCGGACGAAGTCGCGACATCTAGTTCTAAATACAACTACATTGAGATATTTAACGTAATAATTTTAACTTAAATCATCCACAGATATGCCACGGGACGCACAACTGGGGTGGTTTTGGACTCAGGGGACGGGGTGACCCACTCCGTCCCCATATACGAGGGGTTTGCGATGCCCCACAGCATCATGAGGGTGGATGTGGCTGGGAGAGACGTCACCAGATACCTGAGGTAGGTAGTCTCTCTCTCTACTAAGATAAAGTGCGTTCGGTTTCATAGTGTCGTTACACCGGCAGTAAAACCCGCAATAAACACAAGTTAGGTAGAAAAAAGATGATAATATGCGAAATTCTCCTATATGCCGTACAGATATAGAAGAATTTCGCATATTCTCATCTTTTTTCTACCTAACTTGTGTTTATTGCGGGTTTTACTGCCGGTGTAACGACACTATGAAACCGAACGCACTTTACGTCATTGGACAATTTCTTAGGACATAATATGTATTATAATATCTAATACTTTAAACGAGCAATTACGACGTATGATTAATGACGTACTTTATGGATAACCCCTAAGTCGTAAGAATTACCACCGGTTCGGAAAGATGATTCTACTGAGAAGAGCCGGCAAAAAACTCGGCTGTTACACACAGAAACATATGTACACGCTCGACTCTTGTTCCATAGTCTTAATAGGGATGATGACAACTAAGTCAAATCAGCAACTCTTTATCAAACTTAAAAACGCATTTCTAGTATGGAAGTTGTATGAAATTCACAGTTGTGACGTCATCAAATTTCAACGCAATTTTCTTTAATCTATATTTTAAAATGGTTATCAAACTTAAAACTAGCCGAGGATGTGAATTTTAGGTGTTTTGGAAGACCCTCTATTTAATAATCAGTTAGAAATAATTTATTTTTGATATAGGCATCATCCCTATTCCTTTAAAACGTGGTTGCGTGGAAACATCTGGAAGAGATCGCTTCAAAGCGATAAGACACCCATTTGTATCGATTTTTCTTTTCTTATTTTTTTTTGTTATTGTTTAAATGTATTTTTCTTTTTAATTTGGTGTAGGTGCAATCATACTTAATATTATAAATGCGAAAGTGTGTTTGTTTGTTGGTTTATTGGTTTGTCCTTCAACCACGCCGCAACGGAGCAACGGATCCGTGATTTTTGGCATGGGTATAGTTGAGGACCTTTTTATCCCGGAAAATTAGGGAGTTCCCGCGGGAATCGAAAAAACTTAAACCACGCGGACGAAGTCGCGGGCATCAGCTAGTAAAGAATATTTCATTCATTCAGTTTTGCTATAGAGCCCTAAAAACAGAGCAGCAGTTTTTAGAGCAGTTTTTAGAGGATGGTTAGTGTTTATATATAATAAGATTGTACGTATTTATCTTGTTCAATAAATTAAAAAAAAAAAAAAATCCCCTCACTTCACATCCTCACTTCATCTTCACTTTCTCATTAGGTTAATCCGTTGTGTGCATGGTTGCCTGGTAGAGATCGCTTTAAACCGATAAGGCCGCCACTTGTACCATAGCTTAGTTTTCTATTTTAAACTTGCCTTTACACAAGTTTAAAAAGTCCATTAAAAGTATGACTATCGCGTGTGAATTTGCCACTAGAGGCGCTAGTGTCGCGTGAGGTCCAATAACATTCACTTTTCACTGGTTTTGGCGGGCTTCGTGACAAATTATTTTAATTTCTATATTTTACTTGTTGAAAAGTGATCTCCTTCGTGAAATTATCGCAAATATGGATTATTTGGCGATGAATGTGAACGCTTTGAAAGCAGAAAAAGAAAAAGAGGCGCAAAAATAAGCGGCCTCAAAGAGCTGCTAATTCAGAGGTTAGTTTGTTTACTGTATTACAAACTTATTTTTTCCAGAAGTATGCTTGTTTGCCGAGGTAACAGCTATGTTTTTTTCTTTTTACATATATTTACCTAATATATTATGTATATTTACCTAATATGACTTCTGCATGAAAGGTTAAATGGGTTTCATGCTCATCAAGGACACACTTTTACTATATGATATTGATGAACATCGATGTCTGCTCTAGGTCTCTGCCCTCTGGTACTATATATGTATCTGGTTATGTACCCACAGTATCTCTAACGAGAACACAACCTATCTTGGGATCAGATTAGGTACTATGTGTGAGATGACTAGAATTTAATAATATTTCTCTTTATTAATATTAGATGTTTCATTTCAGGTTTCTCCAGAAGGAGAACTAACAGTATTGGAAGAGAAATGTCCTTTCTCTATAAAAGATGAGTTTATCAGTGTGGATAATTAAGTATAAGCACATAGAAATGATCAATAATGAATATTGCTTGAAAGAAAGTAGCCCCTATTATTTTCAAATTCAAAAACTTGTTAGGTACTAAAAGAAAGTATTGTGATTTTTTTGTTTGGACAAATAAAGATGAAAAGAGAATTTATGTAAATAGAAATGATAAGCTTATTTCAGAAGTTTTATAACTTAATCTAATATCTAGTTACCATTGTTTAGTAGTTTCAACTAACAAATCAACCATCTTTCAGTATCATATCCATTGTATGGATTTACAATGTTTAATAAGTATTTATTTGTATAGCAGTGTGTTTTAAAGGGAAAAGGAAGAATAAATAAAAGTTTAATAAGTAATTAATTTCTTTTTTATTTTATTTATTTAGTGCCTAACTATATAATTCCTCAGAATCCTGCGAATTCCTGCGAATCGCAACTAGCCACTGTTTTAGAACAGTTTTATCTTTTGGAAACATGTGTCCTCCTTTTTTCCGAACAAAACGGAATTGCACAACATTGCGGCATTGCTACTCGATATGAAGATAGCTGTTATAAATTAATAAACTTAATGAGATTCAAGATTTAAAACTTTGTTTCGGCACCGATCTTATAAAGTCGCCTTTGACAGCTATACCTCTGGGCCTTAGTCAACAGTGGCGCCAACTGGTGAGCAAAGAAACGATAGTCCCCATTGAATCGCTCCAGCAATTCTAAGGACAGCGGTTACGTATGTAATTTACAAATTAATGAAATTGTAAATTATTTTTTTTTTCAAAAGAGCAACCGCCGTTTTATTGCTGGTTCTTCTCGGTAGGAATGGCATTCCGAACCAGTGGTAGATTCATTCGACTATTCTTAAGCACTTGTAAAAAGTCTATTTGAATAAAAAACTTTTGAATTTGAATTTGTGTTTCTTGGTGTACAATAAAGAATTTTTATTCATTCATTCAATTTCAGGCTACTCCTCCGGAAAGAGGGTGTAAACCTGCGCACTTCGGCTGAGCTGGAAATAGTGAAATCCATCAAAGAGAGAGCGTGCTACCTCTCGCCCAACCCACTCAAAGAGGAAACCATGGACTCTGAACGGGCTCAATATACACTACCAGATGGCACGCAATTAGAGGTAAAAAAACTTAAGAAGTGAAAACGATTTCTTTTTTTTAAATTAAAAAATTTAATTATGCATCATAATATTATACTTGCTAATATTATAAATGCGAAAGTGTGTTTGTTTGTTTGTTGGTTTGTTGGTTTGTCCTTCAATCACGCCGCAACGGAACAACGGATCGACGTGATTTTTGGCATGTATATAGTTGAGGACCTGTAGAGTGACATAAGCTACTTTTTATCCCGCAAAATTAAGGAGTTCCCGCGGGAATCAAAAAAACTTAAAACACGCGAATGAAGTCGCGGGCATCAGCTAGTTGACTATAATATATAGGCCTACCTAAAAGTGCGGTGTGTATAATTTCCGCTATACAAAGCCTACAAAGAAATGTCGTAATATTCATTGTCGCACTAGTTTGGTAATATAATGGCCGCCATACAAACTAACAGCTGGTTCGGTGCCCCCCACCGCAGGAGGTGTTTTATAGTACCAAGTAGTTAACGTTAGTACGATAAGTTTTTCTTATGTTATAAATAGCATAAACTAGCTGATGCCCGCGACTTCGTCCGCGTGGTTTAAGTTTTTTGTTATTCCCGCGGGAACTCCTTAATTTTCCGGGATAAAAAGTAGCCTATGTCACTCTCCAGGTCCTCAACTATACCCATGCCAAAAATCACGTCGATCCGTCGCTTCGTTGCGGCGTGATTGAAGGACAAACCAACAAACCAATAAACCAACAAACAAACACAGTTTCGCATTTATAATATTAGTATGATTACTATATTATTCACAATACATATAGCACATACATATAGTACCTGTCACATTATGGCACTTGTGCGATAGTAAGTTGTTACTGGTCGGTGTCTGTTTGTGCCCTTTTTTATCCATACTTCCATACTATTATTATAAATGCGAAAGTGTGTCTGTCTGTCTGTCTGCTACGCTTTCACGGCTTATCCGTTCAACCGATTTCGATGAAATTTGGTACAGGGGTAGGTTGTATTTCGGGGAAGGACATAGGCTACTTTTTATCCCGAAAAATTAAAGAGTTCCCGCGGGAATCCAAAAAATCCTAATCCACGCGGACGAAGTCGCGGGCATCAGCTAGTCAGTAATATTTTTTTAATTTCAAAACCATTGTAAATTTCAGATTGGCCCAGCGAGGTTCCGGGCACCAGAAGTTTTATTCCGACCGGATCTGATCGGTGAAGAGTGCGAAGGTACTTGAACATTTCCTAATATTCAAAATTGGGTATTTGACAACTATTCAAATGAATTATTTGTTAGTGATTATTAAATAGAGGATCTCCCAAAAGTCGTAATATACACGTCCCCTGTTAGTTTTATGTTGAGTAACTATTTTAAACTATCGATTAAAGTAAAAAACCGGCCAAGTGCGAGTCGGACTCGCGCACCAAGGGTTCCGTACAATCCGTAGTAAGTTTTAAATTATTTAAAAAAAAACTACTTATTAGATCTCGTTCAAACCAATTTTCAGTGGAAGTTTGCATGGTAATGTACATCATATATTCTTTTTAGTTTTATCATTCTCTTATTTTAGAAGTTACAGGGGAAGGGGACACACATTTTACTACTTCGGAAGTGTCTCTCGCGCAAACTATTCAGTTTAGAAAAAAATTATAGTAGAAACCTCAATATCATTTTTGAAGACCTATCATACATACCCCACACGTATGGGTTTGATGAAAAAAATTTTTTGAGTTTCAGTTCTAAGTATGGGGAACCCCCAAAATTAATTTAACTATATTGTCATCATCAAGAAAATGATGAGTAGATTCCAAAAATATATAAGACTATATTTCAATATCCAGTAATTCACAAAAAAAAAATCATTCAACTATGGCAGTCGTATTTTTTAATTCTTTGAGTTATATTCACTTGTTACTCAAACTGGTTCATTCGAATCGATATTTCAAAATGGTTATCAAATAAATATCCATACTAATTCCATACTAATATTATAAATGCGAAAGTGTGTCTGTCTGTCTGTCTGTCTGTCTGTCTGTCTGTCTGTCTGCTACGCTTTCCCGGCCCATCTTTACAACCGATTTTGCTGAAAATTGGTATAGAGGTAGGCTATATCCCGGGGAAGGACATAGGGTACTTTTTATCCCAGAAAATGAAGGAGTTCCCGCGGGAATCAAAAAAGCTAAATCCACGCGGACGAAGTCGCGGGCATCATCTAGTTATAAAATATGCGAAAGTTTGGATGGATGTATGGATGTTTGTTACTCAATCACGCCCCAACGGCTGAACGGATCTGGATGAAATTTGGCACAGAGATAGATTATAGTCTGGAATAACACATAGGGTACTTTTTATCCCGGAAAACTAAGGAGCTCCCGCGGGAATCAAAAAACCTCAATCCACGCGGACGAAGTCGCGGGCATCAGCTAGTTTAACATAAAACCAACAGAGGACGTGAATATTACGACTTTTGGGAGACCATAGTATTATATACAATGTATTTCAACTATTATTTGTTTTTTGAAGTGAAAGTTCTTTAGAGTTGTTGTGATTTGAAAATTCGATGAAACGAAAAAGCGACACTATTAAAAAAGTGGCTGTGACATACGGACGGACACACAGACAGACAGACAGACAGACAGACATGACGAATCTATAAGGGTCCCGTTTTTGCCAAATTTGGCTACGGAACCCTAAAAAGACAATAGGATTTAGCCTGCGAGAGAATGAGATAGAATCCATACTTAATATTATAAATGCGAAAGTCTGTCTGTCTGTCTGCTACGCTTTTACGGCCCATTTATTCTACCGATTTTGATAAAATTTGGTATACCGGTAGGTTACATCCCGGGTAAGGGCTTGATTCCTTAATTTTCCGGGATAAAAGTAGCCTATGTGTTATTCCAGACTATAATCTCTTTGCCAAATTTCATGCAGCTCCGTTCAGCTGTTTGAGTAACAAACATCCATACGTTCATCCATCCATCCATCCATCCATCCAAACGTTCACATTTATAATATTAGTATGGACAATAGATATGTATTAACTAGCTGATGCCCGCGACTTCGTCCGCGTGGATTGAGGTTTTTCGGTTCCCGCGGGAACTCTTTAATTTTCCGGGATAAAAAGTAGCCTATGTGCTATTCCAGACTATAATCTATCTCTGTGCCAAATTTCATCCAGATCCGTTCATCGGTTGGAGCGTGATTGAGTAACAAACATACATCCATACATACATCCATCCATCCAAACTTTCGCATTTATAATATTTATTTGATTAATTATCGATATACTCTAATTAATATTTAAATAAGTCGGTAGGTTTTGTTACAAGGGCGTGGAATTATATAAGACCTATTAAGTCTGATGTGTTGTCTGAAAGTGTTCGCCCTATATGAGGAGTCTATTAGTTGTATGGTCGATGTACGGAACCCTAAAAAGACAACCATATTCATAATAGGATTTAGCCTGCGAGAGAATGAGATAGAATCCATACTTAATATTATAAATGCGAAAGTCTCTCTGTCTGTCTGCTACGCTTTCACGGCCCATCTATTCTACCGATTTTGATAAAATTTGGTATACCGGTAGGTTACATCCCGGGTAAGGGCTTGATTCCTTAATTTTCCGGGATAAAAGTAGCCTATGTGTTATTCCAGACTATAATCTCTTTGCCAAATTTCATGCAGCTCCGTTCAGCTGTTTGAGTAACAAACATCCATACATCCATACGTTCATCCATCCATCCATCCAAACGTTCACATTTATAATATTAGTATGGACAATAGATGTGTATTAATTCCATTGGCAGGGCTTCACGAAGTGCTAATGTTCGCGATCCAGAAGTCCGACATGGATCTGCGGAAGGTGTTATACCAGAACATAGTGCTGAGCGGGGGCTCCACTCTGTTCCGGGGCTTCGGAGACCGGCTGCTGGCCGAGATACGACGCCTCGCGCCCAAGGACATGAAGATACGGGTGAGATGTTGATAGCTGTTCACGCTTGTTAACCTATACTTACTAATATTATAATTGGTGATAATAAAAAAAATAATAAACCCGGCTGAGTTTGTTGTGGGCTCTTCTCAGACCAGGGCGCGTTTGGAACCCTCGTAGCTTTAGTTTTAAGATACCGTAACTGATTATCACTATCATGTTTTATAAGTAAATAATTTTTAACGTCAATAAGTGTATCCACAGTGTACCTATATTGAATAAATGATTTGATTGATTGATTGATTGAATAATAAATTAAAAACTAACTTAGGAAATTCTGTCCCTAGTTATTTTATATCTAGTTGTAGTTTATAAATGTAGTACCCTCTTGATAAGATAATCATAGCTTTAGTTTGGGCGTTAAAAAAAAAAAAGAAAAAAAAAAGAAAAAGAAAAACCGGCCAAGTGCGAGTCGGACTCGCGCACCGAGGGTTCCGTACAAACCTGTAGTAAGTTTTACGATTTATGACGTATTAAAAATAAAAATTACGTTTGTTGTATGGGAGCCCCCCTTTAATATTTACTTTATTGATATTTAATTATTTATTTTGAAAGGTAATATACAAGTTAATATTCTGTGAAAATTTGAACCGTCTACCTGTTACCGTTTTTAATATTGAGCAAAAAAATACGAAAAAAACACGTTTATTGTAGGGGGGCCCCCCTTAATATATTATATATTTTTATAATTTTTAGTATTTGTTGTTATAGCGGCAACGGAAATACATCATTTGTGAAAATTTCAGCTTTCTAGCTATCACGGTTTATGAGATACAGCCTGGAGACAGACAGACAGACAGACAGACAGACAGACAGACAGACAGACAGACAGACAGACAGCGGAGTCTTAGTAATAGGGTCCCGTTTTTACCCTTTGGGTACGGAACCCTAAAAAGCAACACTACTTGAAAAAAAAAAAATGTACATTAAGGGCGGCACTATAAGTATGGGAGCGTGCGGGGTATGAAGCGACGCGACGGTCGGCCCCGCCCGCTACCTCAGCCCCCGATTCCTCAGAGCTCGCTCTCGGACTATACTTTCCGGCCTTGTTTTATAATGAGCTATTATAGCACTGAGAATTATAAAATGTACTAAAAAATCTTGGAAACCATAATTTTTGATTTTTTGACAGATACGAGTTATATTAACAAGTCCCTAATAGAAATATTAAATACTAGCTGATGCCCGCGACTTCGTCCGCGTGGATCGAGGTTTTCGGTTCCCGCGGGAACTCCTTATTTTTCAGGATAAAAAGGAGCCTGTGTGTTATTCCAGACTATAATCTATCTCTGTGCCAAATTTCATTCAGATCCGTTCAGCCGTTGGGGCGTGATTGAGTAACAAACATCATATACATCCATCCAAACTTTCGCATTTACAATATTTATTTGATTATGTTTTTTTTTTCTAGATCTCGGCCCCTCAAGAGCGCCTGTACTCGACGTGGATAGGGGGTTCGATTCTCGCGTCGCTCGACACATTCCGCAAGATGTGGGTCTCTAAACGGGAGTACGACGAGGAAGGCCACCGGGCGGTGCATCGCAAGACATTCTAAAAGCTTTTAGAATTCTGAGCTGGTTTAGAATTGTCGCTTGTAATATTGTAATACGCTGTAAAATCAGCGTGACGACATTCTTATAACTATACATAATATCCGGATAAACTCACGTGTTCTGTCGGATAAATGCCCGACAAGGCCACCGGGCGGTGCATCGCAAGACATTCTAAAAGCTTTTAGAATTCTGAACTGGGTTAGATTTGTCGCTTGTAATATTGTAATACACTGTAAAGTCAGTCTGACGGCATTCTAATATATATTCTAAAAGCATTTAGAATTCTAAATTGTTTTAGAATCGTTGCTTATAATTCTAATACACTATAGAATGAATCCGAACTCTGAAACGAAGACTACAAAAAGTTTTAAAATAAGAACACATTAAAATTAGCAATTCGTACGAGTATGGTCATATTTAGATTCTAAAAGCTTTTAGAATTCAATATATTAGTAATGGCGTTATTAATACTAATATGATGCGTAAGTTTGTCTGTCTGTATACATTTCGTCGGCCCATCCGCTTCATCGATTTTGACGAAATTTTGAACAAAAATAGATAAAATCAACCAATTCTCATTTAATTAAATAATTAATCAACATTTAATAAAAATCTAAATCGAAGCGAAAAAAATCGAAGGCATCCGCTTGTATTTATGTATAAATAAATAAAATATATGTGTAAATGTGTATGTTATGTTTGAGCTTTATAATTATTTTTCGGCTCGGCCGATGTTGATAAGACTTAATATAGACTTAACTTACGGCAAAAACTGTATGATTTCAACGCTATAAAGGACTTGCGAATGGTCAAAAACTTTTTAAAAAAAAAAACTTTTTTAAAAAAAAACGTCAAAAACTTTTTGATTTAAATCTGAAATATTATTAAAACATTTGGAAATTTAATAAATTATCGGACTAAGAGAGTGAGGGAATATAGATTGCACCAGTGTTTGTGCACTATAATATCTTCTGTTAGTTTTGCTTTTGGGATGTTGCCTATGTCAAAAATATTTTTTTTTTTACGCTATTATTAAATATAGGATCTCCCAAAAGACGTAATATCCACGTCCCCTTTTATTTTTATATTTGACTAGCTGATGCCCGCGACTTCGTCCGCGTGGTTTAAGTTTTTTGATTCCCGCGGGAACTCCTTAATTTTCCGGGATAAAAATTAGCCTATGTCTCTCTCCAGGTCCTCAACTATACCCATGCCAAACATCACGTCGATCCGTTGCCCCGTTGCGGCGTGATTGAAGGACAAACCAATAAACCAACAAACAAACACACTATCTCATTTATATAATATTAGTATGATTAGATTACCATTTTAAACTATCGATTAAAGTAAAAAGTGCGTCGAATTTGATGATAAAATCACGAGCAAGTGTTTCATACAAAATCCATACAAAATCCCATACTAAGAGCCCGTTTTGATGTAAGTATATAACATACAAATACAAAACTTTTTTATTCAAGTTGACTTTGACAAGTGCTTTTGAAGAGTCGAGTGAACTATCTAACTAACGAATCTACCACTGGTTCGGAAATCCATCCACCTTTTGAAGAAAATAATTTACAATTGGGTATTTGACAAATAGTCAAATCCAGGTCAAATCAGCAACTTTTTTTCAAATGTCAAAACGCGTCCTATGTATGGAATTTATATGAAATTTTAAAACGTGACGTCACGTAAAGGTCGACGAACTTTAATCTTAAATCGATTGTTTAAAATGGTTAGTCAACATAAAACTTTTATTGTACGTGGATATTAGGACTTTTGGGTGATCATCTATTTAATAATCACTAAAAAATAATTTATTTTAATAGTAGTCAAATACCCAATTACACCAATGTGTCAATACATTTTTTTTTTTACCCACTACAAGTAACCACACGAGTAACCGCTGTCCTTAGCATTGCTGGAGCGAGTCAAATTCATGCTCTTTTATCATTTACATGTTTGAAACAAGTTGCTGATTTGACTAATTGTCAAATACCGTATTCCGTCGTAAAGACATGCTTATCATGATAATTATTTGCTTTCATCTAAAATAAAAAGCATTATCTGGGTATATATTTTGTTTTTTTTGTTGATTTTCTATAAAAATCAATTTCGATAAAATTTCTATGGGACCACCTCTGAAGTATGATCTACCAAACAAAACCTCCAAAACACTACTTTTTTGAAGTCGGTTAAAAATTGCATAAATTGGCAAAGCACAAATTCAAATAGCAAAGCAAAATGAATCATAATTAAATAGAAATTAAAATTGTGCGAATTAAAAAGTTAGTGATAATAATAAAAGTTAAATGACAGCTTTTATATAAAAACCTAGGCTTAGCTATTTATTTCTTCATAATTTACTTATTATTACTTTAATTGTCTATGGATTACTTGCATTTGCATTATCATGCATATTTTTTTGTTACATGTATGCGATGACAGACGTCATCTGCATCTAATTCTATGCATGTATGCATGTCATAATTTTCACTTATTTAGGCTTCGGCTGTGGCTAGTTACCACCCTACCGGCAAAGACGTGCCGCCAAGCGATTTAGCGTTCCGGTACGATGCCGTGTAGAAACATTAGGGGGTATGGGTTTAATATAACTGCCATGCCCCTAACAGGTTAGCCCGCTACCATCTTAGACTGCATCATCAGGTGAGATCGCAGTCAAGGGCTAAACTGTAGTGGATTAAAAAAATCATCATTTGCACACAAAAAAATGGTGCATACATGCCAAAACATGAATTTTTATTTTATTGGATATAATTTTATCACCAAAAACCAAACGTTAATGAATGTAGAAACATGCATATTTAATTCCTTTAGTTATTAAATTGATAATAACTAATCCACTAAATAGATAGAAGTTTATTTACATGCATGCATGTAAGGTGCACGTGTTTGCATCACTAATATATTATGTGTCATGCACAGTTTATTCATTTGCTAATCGGTATAGATTTTTTTATTTATGCATGCATGCATGCAATATTCAAGTAATTGCATAACTAGATAATAAGTGTCAGCGAATGAGAAATAAAGTATTTAAAATATGTTGAGATTTTTTTGTATTCCAATAAACATTATTTTTAACTCGTTTTCTTTGTTTTCTTTATAACACACTAGTGCCACCTATTGAACGTAGTTAGTATCATACTATGGCGAAAACCATCACGCAAGTGTCTGCAACAACTGTATGAAAAGTCAAATCAAACGGACAAACGACGCGCGAAGGTATTAGTAAAGCACAATCATACTAATATTATAAATGCGAAAGTGTCCGTCTGTCTGCTACGCTTACACGGTCCATCTATTCAACCGATTTTTATGAAATTTGGTATAGGGATAATGTGTATCCGGGGGAAGGACATAGTCTACTTTTTATCCCGGAAAATTAAGGAGTTCCCGCGGGAATTAAAAAACTTAATCCACACGGACGAAGTCGCGGGCATCAGCTGGTCACAAATGCTAGTTTAAATAATAATGTAGGTGATGATTTTACTAATATTATAAACCAGATGACGCCCACGACAGTTCGTCCGCGTGGGTTTGCTTTTTTAATTCCCGCGGGAACTCCCTATAAATTTCCGGGATAAAAAGTGGATCCTATGTGTTATTCCAGACTATAATCTATCTCTGTGCCAAATTTCATCCAGATCGGCAGTCTGATTACGTAAAATTTGCAGTAGCGACAGCAGTAGCAATGCGACAGCAAACACTACGCGATCGTTCGCAAAACGTCACTAGAATTCGTATTACGCAAGCCGATCGCACGTGTATTGCTCGCCTGTCGCAGAATGCACTTTTCATGCTAGGCTGAGTGGTCTGTGATTTTTTTTTTGTTTAATCCACTACAAGTTAGCCCTTGACTGCAATCTCACGGCTCACCTGATGGTAAGTGACGATGCAGTCATGTAGCGGGCTAACCTGTTAGGGGTATGGCAGTTATATTTATTAAACCCATACCCCTATTCGGTTTCTACACGGCATCGTACCGGAACGCTAAATCGCTTGGCGGCACGTCTTTGCCGGTAGGGTGATAACTAGCCACGGCCGAAGCCACCAGGCCAGACCCGGGAAAATTCAGAAATTATAAATTCCTAAATTGACCCTGCCGGGGATCGAACCCGGGACCAAGACAAAAGCGCTCAACACTGCGCCACGGAGGTCGTCAAAAAATACTTACAAACTTTCGCGTTTAAACTTAAGGATTCCCGGCATCATCTATTTCTATACTAATATACCTAGTTATTTATATGTGATAAGACGTGATACAATACAGCGATATATTGTACCTATATTTGATATTATAAATGGGCATCAAGATAATACAATAACTTCGGATTATCGCAATAATTCTTATCACACAATAAGAATAAGTACCTACTCGTAAATGCCTCTTATCAATATTATCTCCTGAGTAAAATATCCATACTTATATTATAAACTAGCTGATGCCCGCGACTTCGTCCGCGTTGATTGAGGTTTTTCGGTTCCCGCGGGAACTCTTTAATTTTCCGGGATAAAAAGTAGCCTAGATGTGTTATTCCAGACTATAATCTATATCTGTGCCAAATTTCATCCAGATCCGTTCAGCCGTTGGAGCGTGATTGAGTAACAAACATCCATACATCCACACATCCATACATCCACACATCCATACATCCATACATCCATCCAAACTTTCGCATTTATAATATTTATTTGATGCAAAAGTGTGTCTGTCCCATCTGTTCAACCGATTTTGATGAAGTTTGGTATAGAACTAGGTTACATCCCGGGAAAGGAGATAGGGATGATGACAACTCAATCAAATCAGCAGCTCTTTATCAAACTTAAAAAAGGCGCATCTAGTATGGAAGTTGTATGAAATGCACAGTTGTGACGTCATCACAACGCACTTTTTTCTTTATTCTATATTTTAAATTGGTTATCAAAAACTAACCGAGGATGTGAATTTTAGATGTTTTGGAAGACCCTCTATATTAAAATATTTTTTTATCCACTCTTGTAGTGGATAAAAAAATATTTCTAACTGTTAGCCCTTGACTGCGATCTCACCTGATGATAAGTGATGATGCAGTCTAAAATGGTAGCGGGCTAACCTGTTAGGGGCATGGCAGTTATATTAAACTCATACGCCTATTCGGTTTCTACACGGCATCGTACCGGAACGCTAAATCGCTTGGCGGCACGTCTTTGCCGGTAGGGTGGTAACTAGCCACGGCCGGACTCCGGAGCCTCCCAACAGGCCAGACCAGGGAAAATTCAGAAATTATTCCTACAATTTTGGGTCACCTGTGACCCCATGCGATTGCGAGCAGGTGTATTTTCTTCGTGCGAGTAATTAAGGGTTAAATAAAATTTGTTAGGTACCTACCTATAACTCAATATTTTTGGGGCAGGCAGTGCTTCAAATATATAAATATTATAAATGCGAAATTTTGGATGGATGGATGTATGGATGTATGTTTGTTACTCAATCACGCCCCAACAGCTGAACGGATCTGGATGAAATTTGGCACAGAGATAGATTATAGTCTGGAATAACACATCTAAGGCTACTTTTTATCCCGGAAAATTAAGGAGTTCCCGCGGGAACCGAAAAACCTCGATCCACGCGGACGAAGTCGCGAGCATCAGCTAGTATTTGTATATGTATGAACTGCACGTCAATGCCGGAAATCGAACACGGAGCACTGCGTCGATCGAGGGTCTTCCCCGGCTGGCGTGAGGCTGAGGGCCAAGCGGGGGTGCGGGCTTGGAGGCCGGGCCTCCTCGCGCGGGGGGGCGCAGGGTGAGCTTGTGTCGGCTCGGGCCTGCCTCGTAGGCCCCGAAGCCCTGCGCCGAGGACGGTGTCAGAAAACGGATATTGCAAGCCGCCGACAGATGGCGCTGTGCGGAGTTGAATCGCGCTAGCACTTCGCGTTATCAGTAGGATGTTTAGTTGTTTCTGTGCTAACTCTACGTTCGAAAATTTTAACCGACATTAAAATTTAATTTTTGGCAAAAGCACCCTTTCTGGTGTTTCATTTAATATGTACACTGTACAGTTACATTAGTTATGTTATATAATGGAGATGCTTCAAGTGGTTCGCACTTCGCAGGCGGGTGTTGGAGTATAAAGTCAAAAGTGTATCGAATATCGATCTCATTAGAGGTGGGTAAATATAACACATAGCGCAATATCATAGCGCGCTATTGTTCCATAGCGCGCTAATAGATAAATAACGCCGGGAAAGCGTAGCAGACAGACAGGTACACTTTCGCATTTATAATATTAGTATGGATTTTGTCACAAGTGTTTTGAAGTCACTGCATTACTTGATAGTCAAACGAACTTACCTGTAAGTGAAGTTCGACTGTAATTATGCGAAGTTGTCGTTTTGTCCGAAGATGATATAAGAGATCACTCTACAATTTTGTGATCTCTTATATCATCAAGGACGAAACGACAAACGAGCATAATTACCTAGTATTTTAATTTCTAGCTGATGCCCGCGACTTCGTCGGCGTGGATTGAGGTTTTCGGTTCTCGCGGGAACTCGTTAATTTTCCGGGATAAAAAGTAGCCTAAGTATGTGTTTAAATTCCAGACTATACTTAATCTATCTCTGTGCCAAATTTCATGCAGATCCGTTCAAACGTTATGTCGTGATTGAGTAAAAAACATCCGTACATCCAAACTTTCGCATTTATAATATTAAAGTATTAAGAAGATATAGTTAGGTAGGTAGGCTATACCTACCCTGGTCAAGTTTTTTTAACCTATTATTTTCTATTCTGAGTTTTCACTACTTAGATAGAATGTTTCTATCATGTTCTATACCCCACGCGAAGTCGTGAGTAAATGATAGTTTTCATATTTAAACAATACTGTGGAAAGAATAAAGATAATAATTGATAACCCTGAGTTCAAGATAATTTGCCCACTTGTATTCTAGCCACTAGCCGGCACGTTGGATATTTGATTCGAGTGCAAAATAAAATGGTTAAAGGTCCGGTAATCGAGCTTAGCAATGGGAAAACTATTCCTCAACTTGGATTGGGCACTTGGAAGGTAAGTAGAAAAGCTGTAGTAGTAGGGGAGCCCAAGAGGGGATTTTTTGGATTTACTCCAGCGCGTCAGATAGGTATAGCCATCGACTGGATACAGCTGGTTGTACCTACCTAGGACCTAGGTTGTATGGTCGATGGATACCTATATAGCGTATGTACGCCCCACGTGTCTCTGTTATCGGATGTATGTTAATTTTCTCACCTCCGGGCGGAAAGCGTCAATTTTCCTCCCGCTGCGCTAAACGAAAATGCCGCTTTCCGCCTCCGTCGACGAGAAAAATAGTATACACACCACGGGCAGTAAATAAGAAAGCCTCAGATCACATGTTTATTGACCTCGGCTTCGCCTCGGACAACAATTACATGTGATCTGAGACATTTCTTATTTTACTGCCCTAGATGTGTAATGTACTATTGCCGGTTTGCATGGAGGGGTTAGCCATGAGGAAGTAAAAAAAAATTGCCAGTCATAGGGGCTGCCGACAGAAGTGAAAAGAAATATTTTTTTATTTAAAAAAAAAATCGTAAGCATTAAAGTTTAATTACGAATGTAGTATATTAATTATATTTAAGACCTTTTGTCTTCGTAAGAACGCGAGCATGTCGGTGTTCACGAGCATGTCGCGAACACGTGAATCCACAAGTTTACCCCCAACCAAAATGTGCGCAACGCGGCTAAAGAAGATTTCACTTCAAAAATTGGTATAAAAAATAATATAAACATTGTCGAGCGCGTCAGATATTCAGAGGAGACATTAAGTGGACCCAAAGGAAGCTCCTATTCAAAAGACTGACGATTCTGACGAAACGCAGTCACTGCGGTTTTTTGAAAATGCAAAGAAAACTGCTATTTTGAAATCAGCGCGTCATAAATTATTATCATACAGACGGTTCAGCTTCATGTCCCAAACGTGCTGACCCTTAATCTGACGATTATCTCAAGGAATTTTCTTAATTTATGATGATTTGAAAAAAAAACCTGTGGACGCTCCCCCCACCATTGACTTATATGTATACTACTAGATAAGCTCTGCGGTCTTAAATAATTCGCCACTGAGGTTGGGTTAGTTGTCCCTAACTCGCTTCCGTAGCTACCCTCTCTACCCATTGACTTATATGTATCTACCCGCCCGCGCGATCCGAAATTGCGACACAATTATTATTCCAAATTGCTTGTCTAGTAGTAGTATATATAAGTCAATGCCCCCCACTGGTGAAAGGATATAGGTACACCATATTAAAACCTTTTTTTCTTTCTACCCTCTAATCTTCAAAATAGTCTCCACGACGCGACGCTCGAGTGGTCTTAATCCGAATCTAGCATCATTGCCTCCCCTACCTTAATGTAAACGCGCCATTATGCTGACAAATGATAGGCCAAGGCCTATATAGGTAAGGTCATTTTTAATGTCTTTGAATCACGATTCGATACATAAAAAAACAAAATCACTATCAGTGCTGCCAACAACTGGGCAGTTCCCCAATGGGGAGGGACAGGCAAAGCTAATCTCAGATGGCGCCACCCTCGCTGGTAACTGTCAGGTTCATTTGCGTACATATTTGAGGTAATTAGGCGTCCTATTTTAATTGAATCTGGGAATAAAATCAGTCTATATGCTCTTGCCATAAAAGTCGTCAGGTCTAAAGTGAGCGCTACATAACCTAGCCGATGAACTGGGTTTCCAATTTTGTTGGCGCAAGGCTTTGTACCATAGTCTTCTACATTCCTCATCAGCACGAAAACGGTGTGCGCCTTTATTATCACATTTGAATGCACAACATTTAGGCATTATAATGGATTAATCTAAGAAAATTAAACTATCGCGTAAAAAATATATGGTGTTTGACAGGTAAACAACACCAGTGACTATGCGACACCTAGCGGGATAAATTGGCAGTGTCCCTCCCCATTGGCGGGAACTAGAGGCTTACACAGGCCAGGGGAATTTGAGAAACGAAAGAAACTATCGTCACATAATTATCACATTCTACACAAAAGGTACCTAAAATCATTTTGAAATAAGTTTTGCCAAGTACGTTTTTATCATGGCCGCTCAATAAATTATTAAAAATAAATTTCTTCTGACGATTTAGTAACCTTTAATGAATAATTTAAAAGCTTTCTATTTTAATAGATAGAAAGAATTTATTGACCGAGCGAAGCGAAGGTCTCTGAGTCTACTTGAGTGAATTGGCACTTGTCCGTCGGTCCGTCCGTCCGTCTGTCAGAGCCTTATAACTTCTGAATTACTGAACGTAATTACTTCAAATTTAAATATAATAATAAGTAAACCGATGGCCTCCCGCCGAATATGGCTTAAAAAGTTATAAAAATCTTTATTTCTCATAGAAGCGAATGCGAAGTAAAATATTTTTTATAGCGTTACATAGGGTTGCGGTATATCATTTTAAAGATAATTAGGAATAGAGTCCAAAAATTTTTTTTTTAATTTTTTCCCCTAAAATTGACGAAATGGGGGGCTTTCAAAGTGGCGATTTTCTAACGTCCAAACTTGACCTCAGAACTCTCAACTTTCTGAAAGGCTAAGCCTGAAACTTATCAATTATTTGAATTATATCCTTTACAAGTTTACATGAACAACAAATACTAAAATTAGATAAATATTATAAGGAAACGAAATTATTTAATTTTTTATGTGCTTCAGTATTATTAACAGAACTTCACAATTATGTCAATAGATGGCGCTCTGTACAAGTTTATGGATACCGCGAGGTCTCAGTTCGCGGCGAACCACTAGTTTCTTAGTTAGTAAACCATGCCGAGAATAAAGAATCAACGGAGTATGGATAGAAGAGCTTTATGAAAAGCGGTCTGGCTAACTACGTGGAATTGTGGTGGGGAATCTAATATTTTTTCCCTGGCAGCACCAATAATCGTTGTCATTGTCAAAGTTTTTAGTTGAATTCAATTGACAATTTGCAAGTGATTTGCAACACCACAGAGTACACTGTACATTCATATTTCATTGGTACAGACCCCTGTATATTATTATACTCTTTGGTACAGACAGAGTGACAGAGTATTGTCAACACAGACTACTGATTGTCAATAATAATTACTATTTCGCCGGGCGCTGGTTTCCTGTTGGAAAGTAGTTAGTGGTAGTTAAAAACCTGATTATTATCTTATATAGTAGATAGGTATAAAAATGGCTTCAAAAATGCCTTTAGTGAAGTTTGCGAATGGATACGAGTGCCCTATACTGGGATTGGGAACATGGAAGGTAACCTAAATACCTCACCAATATTAAAGAAGTTTTATTTATTTATCTAACTTATTTTTTTATAACCGGCCAAGTGCGAGTAGAACTCGCGCACCGACGAACTCGCGCACCGACGAACTCGCGCACCGACTAGTGTTCCGTACAAAACTGTAGGTACCTAAGTATATATGATTTAAGTAAAAGTTATGGTATTTTTATTGCTAAATGAAATCCATAACATTACAATGTGGAAAGCTGGAGGAGCATAAATTTAAGATTATTAAAAATATTTTTATTATAATATGATGTAGGTAACTAAAAAATTTATGCTTTTCCCAATTTTTCATTTATCTGTGCTGAAGTTGCTTCGTACCAAATTTCAAGATTCTGAGTTCACGGGAAGTACCCTGTAGGTTTTGTTTCCCTTGTGAGTGTCGAAAATGTGCAGCATAAACGGCTGTATCTTTTGATTGCGTTGGCTTAGAAGTTTGATTTTTTCACAGCTCCAAGGGACAGTAGACCTGAGTATTTGATATGAATTTCAGCTTGATACCTCCATGCGTTCCTGAGAAGAAGGGTCTTGACAGACAGACGGACAACAAAGTGATCCTATAAGGGTTCCGTTTTTACCTTTTGATTTACGAAACCCTAAAAATCATCAATAGATCGATTAGCTTAAACAAGTACGTAATATCTTCAATTGCTAATTTCGATCATTATTCATTAGTGGCTTTAGGAAATAATTATTTCGTTTTATAAAAATATTCTACGTTAGTTTAGGTCTTTAGGGCGATCTTGCAAACGCAGTGTTGAACCCTGTGGTCCTAGTGAGAGGTTTAAGAATCTATTTCCAATTTAGTTGGTAACTTCCCTGTATATAGGTACATACAATGTTGGTAATATGTTGGTAACTAGCCACAGTTAAGTCTGAGACTTTTAGAAAAATTATAAATTTCCAAATTATCCCTACTGAGAATGAAACCTCCAATCTTTGCCAAAAATCTTCAAAATCTCAGTCAATGTTAGTTCTTTTATGTTTGGAGATACTTAATTAATCATTGTGTAATTAAAGTAATCATCCAACAAGTTATAAAATCAGTCAAGGCAAAACGCTGACTAATTGTATACAAGGTCAAATGTTTATATAAACACATTTTTGACGACCTCCGTGGCTCAGTGTGTAGTGCTGTTGTCTTAATGTGTGGAGGTGCCGGGTTTCGTTCCCCGGCAGGGTCAATTTGGGAATTTGTAATTTCTGAATTTTCCCTAGTGCGGCCTGGTGGGAGGCTTCAGCCGTGGCTAGTTACCACCCTACCGGCAAAGACGTGCCGGCAAGCGATTTAGCGTTCCGGTACGATGCCGTGTAGAAACCGAATAGGGGTTTAATATAACTGCCATGCCCCTAACAGGTTAGCCCGCTACCATCTTAGACTGCATCGTCACTTACCATCAGGTGAGATCGTAGTCAAGGGCTAACTTGTAGTGGATTAAAAAACAAAAAGAATACAAATCCTACTTACTTTCTTTTTTTGTTTTTCTATGCTATCTGCAATCAGTCTCAGATTTTGGACTAAAAGCAAATTTTAAATTAAGAGGAATTCTCCCGGCGATTTCTCCATTCAAAAACATTTGTCTGTTTCCTCCGTGGATAATTACAATAGAGAAAATATTCTTGCTCCATAAAATTCATATGTGTCCGTACCATGCCTCTATGTTTTGCCTTTTTCAATAAATTAATAATTTTAAGAACAAGGAACCTTCAAAAATAACAACAAATGGCCCAGTTTTCGCGCCATCATCAGACATCCTGCAAATAAATTTGACGAATATAATCAAAAAAAGAAAAACATACCGGCATAGCCCGAGTCCTTCTTAAATTATTCGTAAAAAAAGAATTAAAAGGAAGGAAAAGGTTCTGTTTTGGAGGAGGAAACAGAGAAATACGAGAGTAAGAATTCGACTGTTTTTCATAGGTTTCATAGGTGTTTTTCGTAGGTTGTTTATCCAAACTGCAGTTGCCCCTAACAAGTGTTAGGGAATTCTATACGAGGAGCAGCGCGACGGCAATATACCTACCTGAATACCTACTCTTAACTTTGCCCGTTCATTCGCATTGGTCTTAATAATAAAACATTTAAAACTTTTATTAAAAAATAAAATTCAAAATTCAAATGTTTTTTATTCAAATAAGCTTTTACAAGCGCTTTTGAATCGTTATAATATGAATCTACCGCTGGTTCGGAATGCCATTCCTACCGAGAAGAGCCAGCAAGAAACTCGGTGGTTGCTCTTTTCCATCAAAACTTACAATCATCATAATGATACAAGTAACTGCAGTCCCACGCATAGCTGGAGCGAATCAAATCCACGCTGTTTTTTTTATCATTTACGTAATCTTCGATTGTATAGTAAGCTTTTTTCACGAGCATACAACATTCATACAATTATCTTATATTTTGTCAGTCGAAGCCGGGTGAAGTGGTGCAAGCGGTGAAGGACGCCATAGACATTGGCTACAGACACATAGACTGCGCTTTTGTTTACGGCAATGAACCGGAAGTGGGGACCGCCCTCAGCGCCAAGATCAAAGAGGGGGTGGTTAAGAGGTATGTACCATACATATTAAAAAACCGGCCAAGTGCGAGTCGGACTCGCGCACCGAGGGTTCCGTACAAACCTGTAGTAAGTTTTAAATTATTAAAAAAAAATTACGTTTGTTGTATGGGAGCCCCCCTTTAATATTTACTTTATTGATATTTAATTATTTATTTTGAAAGGTAATATACAAAGTTAATATTCTGTGAAAATTTGAACCGTCTACAGCTGTTACCGTTTTTAATATTGAGCAAAAAAATACGAAAAAAACGCGTTTATTGTATGGGGGGGTCCCCATACAATAAACGTTAAACCTAAACCTTAATATATATTTTTTTTTAATTTTTAGTATTTGTTGTTATAGCGGCAACGGAAATACATCATTTGTGAAAATTTCAGCTTTCTAGCTATCACGGTTTATGAGATACAGCCTGGAGACAGACAGACAGACAGACAGACAGACAGACAGACAGCGGAGTCTTAGTAATAGGGTCCCGTTTTTACCCTTTGGGTACGGAACCCTAAAAACTAGCTGATGCCCGCGACTTCGTCCGCGTGAATTGAGGTTATTTGGTTCCCGCAGGAACTCTTTAATTTTTCGGGATAAAAAGCCTATGTGTTATACCAGACTATATAATCTATCTCTGCGCCAAATTTTATCCAGATCCTGTTCAACCGTTGGGGCGTGATTGAGTAACAAACATCCATCCATCCAAACTTTTATACAAACTTTCAACCCCGATTTAACCCTTTTGGGGTTGGAATTTTCAAAAATACTTTCTTAGCGGATGCCTACGTTATAATAGCTATCTGAGTGCAAAATTTCAGTCCGATCCGACCAGTGGTTAGAGCTGTGCGTTGATAGATCAGACAGTCAGTCAGTCACCTTTGCCTTTTATATATTTAGACTAGCTGATGCCCGCGACTTCGTCCGCGTGGAATAAGTTTTTTTAAATTCCCGCGGGTGCTCCTTAATTTTCCGGGATAAAAAGTAGCCTATGTCACTCTCTAGGTCCTCTCAACTATGTCCGTGTTAAAAATCAGGTCGATTCGTTCCTCCGTTGCGGCGTGATCGAAGGACAAACCAACAAACAAAAACACTTTCGCATTTATAATATTAGTATGATTATATCCGCCCGAATTTCGGCCAAGGCGGCCTATCTACAGAGAGATTAGCCATCTGCGCGGGAGATATCGCAAACACAGGTGCACTCTGTGTTCCTTTTAACTCTCAAAACTCAATGCGACGGAAAATCCGACACGCCCGGAGAGAGATCAGGCGCAGGACCGACAGGTTTATTTATTTACTAGCAGATGCCCGCGACTTCGTCCGCGTGAAATAAGCTTTTTAAATTCCCACGGTAACTCCCTAATTTTTCGGGTTAATATATATATCCTATGACACTCACAAATAATGTGGCTTTCCATTGGTACCAGAATTTTCAAAATTGGTTCAGTAGATCCGGAGATTACCCCCCACAACGTCACAAACTCACTAACAAATTTCCCGGAACGCGGGAATTAAAAAAACTTTAACCACGCGGATGAAGTTGCGGACACAAATAAAGGACATTGCCCTGTCCCCATACAAAGTTCGACTAAAAACCAACCGTCAAAACACATTGAATACTGGGTTCAAAATAATACCTTTTAATACTTGAGAGCAGATTGAAACAACGGACACTTCTGAGAATTTATTTATTACCAAAAATATTTTCAATTTTGAGGTTATTTCGACTCAATCTGCTTGAAAAATAAATATCATCTTTATCCAATTGCAATAGAGCTGTAAACAGTATGTAGGAAAGACAAGTTTCGTCGTAGTTCACCAAAAACGTTACAGATGGCGTTATAAATATTAATTTATTGTACTTTCAATAGATGGCGTTGCGAGATTTAGAATACTAGCGCACTCAGCGCCTCCCTTTATACACTGTAGTCTGTGCTCAGCGCTTCAAGCTGCTTTTATCTTATTTCTTTAGTTACGGAACCAGCGCTCAAGCGGTGGTAATGTTCATTATTTTTGCTGTAAGTTACTGATCTGTGGATAATAATCGAGAGGCGGAAAAGTATGGTAGTCAATTTAATACCCATTAATTTGAAGTGTCCGTTGAATTCTAATATTTGGAATAAAGATTCAAAAATAAGCTAAGAATTACTGTGTATTTCAAACGTATGTTGATTCTTAGGCGAATTTGGACAATGTCCTTTTCACTTCATATTCCAGGGAGGAGTTGTTCATCACATCGAAGCTTTGGAACACCTTCCACCGACCTGACCTGGTGAAGGGTGCTCTGATGAAGACGCTGCAAAACCTCAACCTGGAGTATCTTGATCTGTACCTGATACACTGGCCCCAGGCTTACAAGGTGAGTAGAGGTGGTTAATATAACACGTAGCGCAATATCATAGCGCGCTATTGTTCCATAGCGCGGATAACGTGCTATGTGAGGAGCCGCTATGACGCTACGGCGCGGCGTTATGAATATCACGCGATCGCGCGCGGCGCCTCGTAGCACTTGTAGCGGCGCCCGCCTGCCGGTAGCGCGCTGCCGCTGGCCGATGGTTATAGTCTCGCGTAACGCGCTGTTATGAGTGAATGTCGTCTTTGCGTGTTACGAAATTGCTGCTACGAGGCTGCCCACACGCCCTCTTATAACAAGTGCGTTATAACATAGCGTATTAAAAGCGTGTTAAAAATTTATAGTTTATAGTCCGTAGCGTGCTATGGATTTATAGCAGTTTTGAACAACTGTAATTAGGTGAGGGGATGGAGTCTCAACCCGTGGATAAGACTACGTGGATAGACTAGTATGAAAGTAACAAATGGAATTTATTTAATTCTATGTTTAATTGTTATTTGCTAAATTTAGAAGCTTTTAAAACAAATTAAATGAATAAACTTCGCTTTATTTTCTCAAATTCCATCAATTAAACAATTAATCTCCATTAATTAAATTTTTCGAATTTTACATTAGGTATATCTCGTAAAATTTTGTAATCTCGTAAATCTTTAGAATCGTTGTGATTTGAAAATTCGATGAAACGAAAAAGCGACACCAAAAAGAGACAAACATATTCATTATAGGATTAAGCCTGCGAGAGAATGAGATAGAATACAAGTTATGTTTATCTCATTCTCTCGTAGGCTGCTTTTCTGAAGTTTTATTTCTGTCACACACTTTTTTACATTTTGTGGCTATGCAGGGGTTAACCTTTCAGAGGTCATTGCGATTGTCACACTGTAGTAATCATTTTAACACAATAAGGCCTCTGTTGCAGGAAGGAGGGGAGCTATTCCCTACAGACGAATCCGGCAAGATCCAGTTCTCAGACGTGGACTATCTGGACACTTGGAAAGCCCTGGAGCCCCTGGTGGGCGAGGGTCTGGTGCGCAGTATCGGTGTCTCCAACTTCAACTCCAAGCAGGTTGAGCGGCTGCTGGGGAGCGCTAGTGTCAAACCTGTGGTCAACCAGGTAATATGTCGGATGATGCTAAGCTTCACCTATTTGTTAAGTTAGGTTAATGAGTCCCAAATACCCCTCTGGAGTGAGTCCCACATACCCTCAGCCTCAGACAATTTTCTCCCCGAGGAAAGCATAAAATTTTTATTCCTAAATAAATAAATAAAAACGCTAAATAACGGTGGTTAAATAGTCCCCCGAGTCCCCGTGAAATGTCAAACGGGGATAAACTTCTCCTCTCCCCTGTTGCCGTGCTCTGAGAAGTGGATAAGTTAATTTTATCTCTTGTTAGTGGATAACATTTTTATCTCCGGCCCATGCTAGCTCTGCTGGAGTGAGTACCACATACCCCTCTGGAGTGAGTCCGACATACCCTCTGGAGTGAGTCCCATATACCTTCTGGAGTGAGTCCCACATACCCTTCTGAAGTGAGTCCCGCATACCCCTCTGGAGTGAGTTCTTGGTAATATTGTATTTCAGGTGGAATGCCACCCGTACCTGAATCAAAAGCGTCTGCAGCAATTCTGTGAGGCGCGGGGAATCAAACTGACGGCCTATTCGCCGCTGGGGTCCCCGGACCGTCCCTGGGCGGCGCCCGGGGAGCCCCAGCTGATGGACGACCCCAAACTGAAGGACATCGCCGACCGCCTGGGCAGGACCGTCGCGCAGGTGCTCATACGGTGAGCGTTGATCATAGGACTTTTTATTTTTATTTTTAATTTATCTGGGTCTATTAACCCAAAAAACGTATTCATTTATTATTTTTTAAAATTTATAAATGACTAGCTGATGCCCGCGACTTCGTCCGCGTGGTTTAATTATTGTTGATTTCTGCAGGAACTCCTTAATATTCCGGGATAAAGTAGCCTATGTCACTCTCCAGGTCCTCAACTATACCCATGCCAAAAATCACGTCGATCCGTAGTTCCGTTGCGGCGTGATTGAAGAACAAACAAACACTTTCGCATTTATAATATTAATATGATTTTTAGTACTTTCTGTGTATGATCTATGTTTACTGTGTTGGGTCAGCTAATAAAATAAATTATACTAGCTGATGCCCGCGACTTCGTTCGCGTGGATCGAGGTTTTTCGGTTCCCGCGGGAACTCCTTAATTTTCCGGGATAAAAAGTAGCCTATGTGTTATTCCAGACTATAATCTATCTCTGTGCCAAATTTCATCCAGATCCGTTCAGCTGTTGGGGCGTGATTGAGTAACAAACATCCATACATCCACACATCCATACATCCATCCAAACTTTCGCATTTATAATATTTATTATATATTTGATTCTATACTATAAATGTTTGCTCAAGTCTCGTTCACCTTTGCCCCCAGGTACCAGATAGACCGGGGCATCATCGTGATACCGAAGTCGGTGACCAGGTCCAGGATCGAGAGCAACTACCGCGTGCTGGAGTTCCAGCTGTCCGCCGAGGATGTGCAGCTGATCGACGGCTTCCACTGCGACGGACGATTCGTGCCCATGACCGCGTAAGAATATACACGTTTTTTGTAGTTTTTTTTTTTTTTTTTTTTTTTTTTTTTTTTTTTTTTTTTTTTTTTTTATTATTATAGTGAAATTTAAAAAAAATTAAAAAAGAACATACAGTATTCCCAAATTAATAATGCACATGCAGATCTTCGCTAATTGTCGTATTCCCGGAAACACCCGAAATATTGAATCGTAAGAGTTCTAAACAATGTACTTGCATTTTGAACCTTGTTCGAAAGAAATAGGAGTCAATATCATGTGTAAACAATCGGAAACAATTCGGGCTGTCGCCGGTCAGTCAAAGGTAAATCAGTCGTCTTTATATATTGGACTGCACGTGTTCTCTCTGTGTGGAATTATATGTAGCTGCTATTACACACCCTTCTTGGTACATTTTCGAAGTAAATCAATTCTACAAAGATTGTAGCATATTCGCAATCGTGTGGTTTTCTTCGCTATTTACTTACATGGACTTATCGAATCAAATTTTGTTACTGTTAAGTCAATATTTATCTCTTTTAGCACAAAACACATAATTCTACTAAATTATGCATGAAGAAAATGCACTTAACCACATACATATCGTCTTCCGATGCTCGGGGAATACGACCGTTGCCGAACAGTGACGAAGATTTCTATGCGCATTATTAATTTGGGAATACCGTACACATATTTTGTAAATTTTATTATTATAGCGCTTCTCATATCACTTACCATCTTAGACTGCATCATCACTTACCATCAGGTGTGATCGCAGTCAAGGGCTAACTTGTAGTGGATAAAAAAAATATATATTAGGTACATACATACATTTATTGTTTAAAAAAAAAAAAAAAAGAGCAACTGCTGAGTGTCTTACCGGCTCTTCTCAGCAGAATCTGCTTTCCGAACCGGTGGTAGAGTCAACACATGACGTAACATAAGAGACACCTGTTGTCCTACATGTTTTAAATAAATGAATTGAATTGAATAGGAAAATTTCTAAACTTATTTTAATAAATTACTAGCAGATGCCCGCGACTTCGTCCGTGTGAAATAAGTTTTTTAAATTCCCACGGGAACTTTCAAATTTTTTGGGTTAATATATAGCCTATGACACTCGCAAATAATGTGGCTTTCTATTGGTACCAGAGTTTTCAAAATCGGTTCAGTAGATCCAGAGATTGCCCCCTACAACCTCACAAACTCACAAACTTTACCTCTTTATAATCTATCTAATATATAAAATTTCCATGTCACAATGTTTGTTACCGTACTCCTCCGAAACGGCTAGACCGATTTTTACCAAATTTTTTATGCATATTCAGTAAGTATGAGAATCGGCTACTATCTATATTTCAAACCCCCACGCGGACGGAGTCGCGGGCATCAGCTAGTATTAGTATAGATAAATAACTGAGCATTTCATTACTATTCAAATTTTTTTGTTGTCGACCTCCGTGGCGCAGTTATGAGCGCTGTTGTCTTAACGTGCGGAGGTCCCGGGTTCGATCCCCGGCAGGGGCAATTTGGGAATTTATAATTTCTGAATTTTCCCTGGTCTGGCCTGGTGGGAGGCTTCGGCCGTGGCTAGTTACCACCCTGCCGGCAAAGACGTGACGCCAAGCGAATTAGCGTTCCGTTATGATGCCGTGTAGAAACCGAATAGGGGTATGGGTTTAATATAACTGCCATGCCCCTAACAGGTTAGCCCGCTACCATCTTAGACTGCATCATCACTTACCATCAGGTGAGATCGCAGTCAAGGGCTAACTTGTAGTGGATTAAAAAAGGCTTCAAAAAGCTTAAAATATATTTAAAGTTTTGAACAGACTTCAAAAAGGATGAAGTATGTATGTTTGTTTGTTAACGATTTTCTCGGAAACGAATTAACCGATTTTAATGACGCTTTCATAGTCGTATCTACGTACTTGCAGGTAGGTTTTAGTATACAATGCACCTAGGTATCTTCCTTATGTACGATATTATATGTACATATACATGCATGGACAGTCATATCACAATTTTTTTTATTGATGTACACTATTCAGCTCTGTAGGTTATAACCTAATTTTGATACGTAGGTACTATTATAGTCGACTAACTGATGCCCGCGACTTTGTCCGCGTAGTTTGTTTTTTTATTTCCGCGGGAACTCCTGATTTTCCGACCTATATTATAGGAGATAGCTGCACTTTTGGTAACTATCGCCAGAAAGGCTGATTCAGTATTAGGTGGGTGTAGGGCTCTCCACTGATGACGATAGTGAAAGTCTGCCCGCATGCGGATGGTTTATGGTTACCAAAAATGAACCATAACTAGAAAGGCCGATTCTTGTACAGTATTAAAGTATGCGCAGTACCTATGTAAAGAGTATAAAAACTGACGCTATTCATCGGGCCTTTCACCAGATATCACCTCTCAATGACGTTGTAAATTTACATACTATAATTAATAATAAATAATAATTAATAGCAATTATTATGTCGTCACGTTGATTGCTATTAAAAATTAAGAAGGCGTAAGAATAGACCGGCAATTAATTTTAGTCCTCAACTATACCCTTGCTAAAAATCACGTCGATCCGTCGGCCGTTGCGGCGTGATTGAAGGACAAACCAACAAACGAAAACACTTTCGCATAAATATTAGTATGATTGTTAGAGGTGCATCTCCGGGGATCGAATCCCCGACCACGCGAATAAGAGATCCGAAGATTATGTATTAAGTTATTACATTATATACTTAGAGATTGTTTTTTTCTTTTTCAGATCACTCGGCCACAAATATCACCCGTTTGAAAACGAAGAATTTTAATTACTTATTACTTAAGTAATTAATATGAAAAATGTTATTTAACTAAAAGTTAAAATACGAAACTCGTTTATTATGTTACATTTGTATCTTCAAAATTATATTTTAAAGTCGAAAGTATTATTTAAAGAGATTTATTGATTTAAGTTTTTTGAAAATTGAAATACAATATAATATTATACTCATTTACTTACTCGTGTAGGTACAATAAAAAGATGGTACTGAAAATGTTATGGTATTATTTTTGTGGTAGAATAAAAAACTTTGAAATATTTTGTGTTTCTTTTGTAACTGTAAAGATTTAGCGTTCCGGTACGTTGCCGTGTGAAAACCGATGGGTTAGTACTTAGTACCTATGGCTGCATCTTTTTTTAACTACTAGTATAGCTGATGCCCGCGACTTCGTAAAAAATAAAAAATCAGAGTTAGTTACAAACTTACTACATTTACATAACTTAATTAAAAAAGAAAAACCGGCCAAGTGCGAGTCGGACTCGCGCACCGAGGGTTCCGTACAAACCTGTAGTAAGTTTTACGATTTATGACGTATTAAAAATAAAAATTACGTTTGTTGTATGGGAGCCCCCCTTTAATATTTACTTTATTGATATTTAATTATTTATTTTGAAAGGTAATATACAAGTTAATATTCTGTGAAAATTTGAACCGTCTACCTGTTACCGTTTTTAATATTGAGCAAAAAAATACGAAAAAAACACGTTTATTGTATGGGGACCCCCCTTAATATATATATTTTTTTAATTTTTAGTATTTGTTGTTATAGCGGCAACGGAAATACATCATTTGTGAAAATTTCAGCTTTCTAGCTATCACGGTTTATGAGATACAGCCTGGAGACAGACAGACAGACAGACAGACAGACAGACAGACAGCGGAGTCTTAGTAATAGGGTTCCGTTATTACCCTTTGGGTACGGAACCCTAAAAATGAAAACGACACCAATTTAACTCACGAGTGATCGACAAAGATATTTGGGAGCTGACTTCTTACCAAATCAATAGAAATCAACAGCAAAAACAACGCTGTTTTTATCAATTTTACCATTTTACAAGTTACTAGCGATCCGCCCCGGCTTCGCACGGGTAGCACTAATAGTCCTAATAGTCTATACCCAATATAGCTATAAAAATGGTTATTGTGAGTCAACCTTAAAACCTTAAAAGATAGATATATGCTATCATGGACTTTTTTTTAGAACTTTTTGAGAGGAACAATTCCACCATACATTGTTATTTGTTTTCGTGTAACTTTAACTATTTACGCAGCGCACACCACGTAAGCTCTCAGAAGAGAGGTTTTTTTCCGATTTGGTTCACATTATTGCAATTTTCGTAAGGATCTCTAATTTTTTGAAAATAAAATATAGCCTATGTTACTCGCTGATAATGTACTTAGCTTTCTATAGGTGAAAGAATTTTTAAAATCGGTTGAGTAGTTTTTGAGTTTATCCATTATAAACAAACAAACAAACAAATCTTTCCTCTTTATAATATTTACAAGTTATAAATTACGGCATAGAACAGCAACATTTGTGTTTCGTGCGTTTAGTTACTTTGGCCTTCGATTCAACTTTTTCAACCTTAGTTTTGATCTTATCCAATAGTTTAATGTTGATTTTATTTTTCACTTTGGCTGAACAATCGTGGCTTATGGTTAGTATTTTGCATGCGGCATTGCATCCGATACGTCTTATGAACAAAACGCAATCTGTGGCTATGGCGAGTAAAACATCACTCATTTCTGCCAAAACATCACAGGTTTTTGAATTTGCGTCTCCTTGTATAGAAACGTACAGTTCTTTGAAGAGTTCTCCGATGGCACAACAACAATATCTACAATTATAACCAACTGATTGGGTTAGAGATGAAACTGATGGGATTTCGACGTTTATTTTGGGTGGTTTCCTACAACTGAGCCCCGGTTTGGTGCTCCCGCAGGTTTTGGACTTGGCGTATTTGCACGTGGTACAAGGGGGCAAATCTTCGTTTTCAATGATGGCGTCTGGGTCGCAGTCCAGTTCGGGCACTTCGAAATTGCCCCGTAACTCCTCCTTGTACCGCTCCGCTGGATTGTTTCTTTTTCTTGCTTTCAACTGGAAATAATAAGGATGATGGCAACTCAATCAAATCAGCAACTCTATCAAACTTAAAAACGCCCATTAGAGCAAATCATTGCCAAGCTTCCTTGTCGATTTACATGTTTACCCCATCTTAATCTGGTGCTGCACTAAATGATAAATGATTTACTTACCTATTTATTTCACGTAGGACAACTTGTGTTACTTATTAATACGTCAAGACTCTACCACCGGTTCGGAAAACTGATTCTCCTGAGAAGACTGATATACGAGTATATCTACTGCCTACACGTAGTCCCAACCGATAGACGTCCACTGCTGGACGAATGTCGCCTGCATGGATCTCCACAGAATCTGGATCTTGTGCCGCTGTTTTTTTATATATAGCGAGCAAACGAGCAGGCGGGTCACCTGATGGTAAGTGATTACCGCCGCCCATGAACATTTGCAGCACCAGAGGAACCGCCAATGCGTTGCTGGCTTTTGAGAAATTTGTTTATCCGCCCTTTGAAGAGCCCCATATATTATAATCATGAGGTAACACAGAAGATGGAAGCTGGTTCCACAATTTGCAGGTAGGTACGTGGCAGAAATGACCTGGAATAACGGGAGGTGGAAGAAGACCAGGCGTCCAGGTGGTGAGGATGTTTGTTTCCAGGGTCTCTTAGCTTTTCGCTAGAGATCGTTCGTCCACCTAGTGGGGGGTCGTCCAACGCTGCGCTTCCCGGTGCGAGGCCGCCATTCATGCACCTTGGGACTATCGGTTTTTCGAACTACCTATTCAGTTAAAATTTCCCCTTCAGAAGTAACTGAGAGTTTTGTATTTTGGTTAATTAAAAACAATTCTTCAAAACTGACAATTTTATTAATAAATTAAACCGACACAGACATTTACGAAACAAAATTACTCGTATCTATCTGCTAAAAAAACTTTAATTTAGACTTCGTATTTCCAATATCACTTTTACTTTGGACGTTTGGTTTAAAAAAATGTAGGAGTTTCGAACTTTCGTTTTGGACATTTGGGTCTGGACTTACATTTTCGGGATTACATTTTTGACATTGCGTTAAATATTTAAAATTTCGCTTTATTGTGTTATTTAAATCTCCTATTGCGTTTGCCGCATTTTTCATAGCTTCTGGTCTTTGATTTTCAGGGTGGCATTTTTGACATTGCGTAAAATATTTAATACTGCGCTTTATTGAGTTTGTGAGTTCATCTTTTGCGTTGGCGGCGTTTTCACTTTGATTTTGGACATTTGCTTCTGGAATTTGATTTTCGGGGTGGCATTTTTGGCATTGCGTTAAATATTTAATATTTCGTATTAATGTCTTTTTGAATTCATCTTTTGCGTTCACAGCGTACTTTTGTGTTTTATCTGCTAGTGCATAAGCTTTTTTCGTGGCCATCTTTGCGTATTGTCGAGTCTTCCTAGCAACTCTAGAGGTCTTGTCAGTAGCGTATTTTTGAGTTCTTGCAACTGCTTTGGAGACCATTAAACTGGTGTTAATACCGATTCTTCTAACAAACAGCACACAGTCATTTGCAATAGCTAGTATTATATCGGTAAGTTCGTCTAAAATTTCGCAGACCCTCGCATTTGGGTCGCCGTTGATTGTGTTGTATACTTCTTTGAACAGTTCGTTCAGAGTGAAGCAGCAATGGTGACAGTTGTAGCCGACTGATTGGTTAAGTGATGAAACTGAGGGGACGACCACGCGTGGTTTTTTCTCACATCTAAGCCCCGGTTTGTTGCTGCCACAGGTTTTGGATTTGACGTAACGACATGTTTCACAACAAGGCGTGTCTTGGTCGCATTCGCTTTCTTTCTTTTTTAAGATTTTTTCCTTTGCTTTTCTAATTTTATCTTGTTGTTTTTCAATCTTCTCTTGTGTTTTGCCTATTTTCTCATGTGTTTCGATTGTCTCCTTTGTTTTGTCGATTTTATCTTGTGGATTTTCGATTGTCTTCTTTAGTTTTTGGTTTGTTTCCTGTAGATTATCGATTTTCTCCTGCGGCTTATTGATTTTCTCCTGCAGTGTGCCTTGCGGTTTTACAGTTTCCTCTTGCTTTTTATCGCTTTTTTCCTGTGTTATTTCGGTTTTTTCTTGCAGCTTACCGATTGTCTCTTGCGTTTTGCTGTTTTTCTTCTGCTTTTTATCGATTTTCTCAATTGGTTCTTCGATTTTCAGCAATGGTTTTTCAATTTTCTCCTGTGGTTCGTGTTTCAATTTCTTTCCTTCCAGAACATCTTCTTTCAACTGGAAACACATTTTTTTGTTTTTGTAGAACAGTTTAAAAAAATCACATCGTTGGAAACCAGACAGGGCTTAGCGCGATCGCAATTTCTATTGATTGAATTTTTTTAACTTCTGTACGCGTACTAGGAAATTAACGTTTAAAAATATTAAAATTTCAGAAGCGCATGACATATTTTGCTAGGATTTATGTTTTTGAAAGCAATTGCGTGGGAACCTGTTATAATGTATGCTCTGTCGGCATCTAAACATACAAGCTGCTCTGCCAAATTAGATCAAAATTAGTCAAGTGGTCGGGCCATTTTCAATATTTTACTATACCAAAAGCGTCAACAGGTAAATTTGACACTAAGTTATAATTAACTACTTAAAAATATTTCCACGATAGACTTGATTACTTACGTGATTTAAAAATAATAAACTGTATAAATAAAATCAACATTTTAGAGGCAGCAGGTGCTTGGTTATCTGTCTTTCCACCATCTGAAGCATTTCATTTATATCAGCGGGCTTGGTTTCTATTTTAAATATTGCTGTAAAGTAGCTAACAAGCCTCAAACAGTAGGGCTTTTCTTAAGTTGGCAAACATCCTGCGCGATCTCTCGAAACGACAATTACATTTTCTATGTATCTGCAGTAACCTGCTCATACTTCGACTTCTTGAACACTTTATTTGCTTTATCATAAGGGCATCCAATAAAGTTGCAAGCCTAGGTGATGTTTTTGTACGTGATTTATGCTTTTTGCTTTTCGAACTCCTGCTTTGCCCCAGCATTCGCCATTTCTTCTGGTGGCTTCGTTTTGACTTCTTTTGGCTTCGTTTTGACTTCTTTTTAGCTAGTTTTGATTTCTTACGTTTTAAATTTTTTCGGTTACGTAGTTTGCTTTTGCTTCTTGTAATGTTACCTTGTTTCAGCAGCAGAGCGCACATCAAGTTGTCACTCAATACTCTTGTTACACTCTTACGCTTTCTACACAATTTTAATATTTTTATTTCTTCTCTTACAAGTGTCCTTTTCCTGTTTTTCAGTGAAAGCGCATCTATCAAATTACTACTTAAACTCGATTCTCGACTCGACCTTTTTGATAATGTAAATTTGGATTTCACCTTTTTTGTATTCCGTCTTCTTTTCTTAGAGCTACTTCTTGATGGCATCAGCGCGTTCATAAGTTTGTCCCTCTTTCTTCTGCTCGAGGCACTCGACTCTCGGTTGTGCTTTTTAGGCGTTTTAGGTCTTTTAGATTTGTTCTTTATAATATGATCTCTTACATTGAAGATACTTTTCGACTGCGAGGTCCTTGACGACCGAGATTTCATAAGTTTCTCTTTTATTTCTCTTACACTGAATTTACTTTGTGGTTTTTTCTTCTTTTTAAGTAATAACGCATCCATTAAGTTGGCACTTAACTCGTGCAAGCTACTCGACTTGCCGGACGACTTGCGCGAGCCACTGGACTTGTGCGAATCTCTCATCTTGCGCAATGCACTTGCCTTGCCCGATATCTTCACGTGAACCCCCGATTTTTTGGCTTTCTCTTTTACATCTCCTATATGAAATCTACTTTTTGGGATCTTCTTTTCTTTCAGCAATAACGCATCCATCAAGTTTGCGCTTAGCTCGTGCGAGCCACTCGACTTTCGCAAGTCACTCGACTTGCGCGAGCCGCTCGACTTGCACGAACCACTGGACTTGCGAGAGCCACTGGACTTGCGAGAGGACCTAGAAGACCGGGATTTCATAAATTTTTCTTTTATTTCTCTTACACTGAAATTTCTGTGTGGTTTTGCCTTTTCTTTCAATAATAGAGCATCCATCAGATTGGCACTTAACTCGTGCAAGCTATTCGACTGGCCCGAGCCATACGACTTGCGCAAGCCGCTCGACTTGTGCGAATCTCTCAAGTTGCATGAATCTCTCAACTTGCGCGAGCCACTAGACTTGCGGGAAGACCTTGAAGACCGGGATTTCATAAATTTTTCTTTTATTTCTCTTACACTGAATTTTCTTTGTGGTTTTTCTTTTTCTTTCAATAATAAAGCATCCATCAGATTGGCACTTAACTCGTGCAAGCTACTCGACTGGCCCGAGCCATACGACTTGCGCAAGCCGCTCGGCTTGTGCGAATCTCTCAACTTATGTGAATCTCTCAACTTGCGCAAATCTCTCAACTTGCGAGAATCACTGGACTTGCGCGAGGTCCTTGAAGACCGGGATTTCATAAGTTTTTCTTTTATTTCTCTTACACTGAATTTGCTTTGTGGTTTTTTCTTTTCTTTCAATAATAAAGCATCCATCAGATTGGCACTTAACCCGTGCAAGCTACTCGACTTGCCCGAGGCATACGACTTGCATAAGTCACTCGACTTGCGCGAATCTCTCAACTTGCGCGAGCCACTTGTCTTACGCGAGCCACTTGACTTGCTCGAGACCTTTGTTTGCAAACTGGATTTTTTGAATTTTTCCTTTATCTCTCCTATCCTACTGAATCTATTTTTTGGCTCCTTTTTCTTCAACAGCATCGCATCTAATAGATTTGCACTTAACTCACGCAAGCTATAAGACTTGCCTGAAACACTCCGCTTGCGCGAGCCACTCGACTTGCGTGAGCGATTGGACTTGCGTGAGCGACTGAACTTGCGTGAGCGATTGGTCTTGCGTGAGCGATCCGACTTGCGCGAGCCACTGAGCTTGCGCGAACTCTTAGAAAAACTGGATTTATTGACTTTCTCTGTTATTCTTCCTATCCTACTGAATCTACTTTTTGGCTTCTTTTTCTTCAACAACATCGCATCCAATAGATTTGCACTTAGCTCGTGCACCCTACTTGACATGCTCGAGCCACTTGACTTGCGCGAGCCACTGGTCTTGCGTGAGCCCCTTGACTTGCGTGAGCCACTGGACCTGCGTGAGTCACTTGACTTGGCCGAGATTTTTGTTTGCAGACTGGATGTTTTGAGTTTCTCTTTGAATTCTGCTAACCTACTGAATCTACTTTTTGGCTTCTTTTTTTTCAACAGCATCGCGTCCAATAAATTGGTACTCAGTTCGTGAGCCCTACTCGAAATGCTCGAGCCACTCGACTTGCCCGAGCCACTAGACTTATGCGAGCGACTGGTCTTGCGCGAGCGACTGGACTTGCGCGAGCGACTGGACTTGCGTGAGCCACTCGACTTGCGTGAGCCACTGAGCTTACGCGAGCTCTTAGATAAACTGGATTGCTTGATTTTGTCTGTTATTTCTCCTATCCTACTGAAAGTACTTTTTGGCTTCTTCTTCTTCAACAGCATCGCATCCAAAAGATTGGCACTTAGCTCGTGCGCCTTACTCGAGCCACTCGACTTGCGTGAGCTGCTGGACTTGCGCGAGCCACTGGACTTGCGCGCGCCCATAGACAAACTGGATTTCTTGAGTTTCTCTTTAAATTCTCCTAATCTGCTTTTGCGTTTCTTTTTTTTCAACATCATCGCATCCAATAAATTGTCACTTAACTCGTGCGCCCTAATCGACTTGCGCGAGCCACTGGACCTGCGTGAAACACTGGACTTACGTGAACCGTCGGACTTACGCGAGCCCATAGAATAACTGGATTTCTTGAGTTTCTCTCTCACCATACTGAATCGACTTTTGGGCTTCTTTTTTATCAACAACATCGCGTCCAGTAGATTGGCACTTAACTCGTGAAAGATACTTGACTTGCCCGAGTCACTCGACCTGCGCGATCGACTCGACTTGCCCGAGGTCAAAGACAAACACGACTTCTTAAGTTTGTTTTTTATTTCTCCTGCACTGAATCTACTTTTTGGCTTCCTTTTTTTACACAACATCTTATTCAGTAGAGTGGCACTCATTTTACGCATAGGACTCGAATCCCGCGATATCGTCCATTTGGATTTCTTTCGTTTTGCTTTTTTTCGATCATTCATCATTATTTCGTATTTACTTTGCAGCATCAGTGCGTCTAATAGATTGGCTTTCATATCTCTCGCGGTTTTGAGCTTGCTTGAAATCTGTGTACACAATCTTGATTTTTGTGGTTTTACCTTTTTCTTACACGGTATTTTGAGTATGCTTTCTGTTCTCTTGCTTTTCAACAAGAGCGCATCTAACAAGTTATCCTTCATCTCACGCGCGCTTATGCGCTTGCCCGGTTTTAATTTCTTTTTTGGAAATATACTCGTAATAGAACTTTTTGAACTCCCACTTGTTGCACCTATAATAGAACTTATGGAGCCTTTTTTCTGAGCTTGTGGTTTCATCAGGTTTTTGGTTTCAGACTTTACTTTCTCAATCAACCGTACTGGGTTGAGTTTTTCAGTTTGCGCTTTGATTTTCTTTGCAGCTTTATCCTTCACTTTAACTGCACATTTGTGTGCGTTATTCATTACTCTGCAATATTCAGCATTCGCTTTCGCAACGTATTTGTTTTTCTTATCGACTACTGCCGCAACTTTGGCGTTGGCTTTATCGACAACTGCTGAAACCTTGGCATTTGCATACTCTTGTGCTTTACCCACCACTTCAGATGCCTTAGAATTTGCATCCATTCCTAATCTTCTAGCTAACAGCACACAATCATTCGCTATGACTAATAAAACGTCAGTGACTTCTCCTAATGCATTACCAGGATCCGCATTTGGATCTCCTTGAATGGTTTTGTTGGCTTCTTGTAAAAATCCGCCGAAAGTGAGACAGCAATATCTACAGTTTCCATCTATTGAATTAGTTAGGGATGAAACGGTAGGGACGACCACAGGTGGGGGTAGCGTATCACATTTTTCCCTTGGTTTGGCGCTTCCGCAGGTTTTAGATCTCACGTAACGACATGTCTCGCAATATATGTCTTGATCGGGATCACGCTCGTATAATTGTTCTATTATTTTCTTTCCTTCATCCGGCTTTAATTTGAACTTCACTTGAAGCTTCTTTCTTGTTTTTGTTAACAACTGGAACAATTGTTTGCTTTCATGAAAATCTGTTCAATAAGCTTCCCTAGCGCGGAATTTGTGTTCTTATGCACAGCGATCGTCGCAATCTTTATTGTCTCAATTTTGATTGGCACGTTTTTAAGACAAGGGCGCGGAGAGTACGTGGAGTCTCGTCGATAGTTATTAATACTTATGATATTCTGTTAAATTATGATAATATCCCTCTTCTTTATAATCGCCTCGCGAGTATTTATTTTACAATTTTGTTTTTAGAACTTTTTCTGATCGTTGGTCCACAATTTCAGATGTTTGTTATTTTCACTAGGTATCAGTCGGAGTGAAATACTTACCTATACATTTTTTTAGTTAACTTTTCGTACGTACTTAACGTATAATTAATAATCAATATATTATCCACATAAAAAAATAAATTGTAAGTATTACTTAGGTATTTATATAATAACTACAAACTAAATTGTAGAAAATAAATTATTGGTCTTTAAAAATGATTAAAAATTGCCCTAAATTCATATCTACTTTATGACTTTTCCGAACATCGTGCGGTTTGACGCTCAACAGTAGTAATATCATTAGGTATCAGCGGAACGATTTCAGTTACACTCGTCTTCCGAGATATCATAAAGTTTGAATCGGACTGTATTTAACATTGATCGGGTTATCAAACGTGATACTAATGGGCACGGATCTCCTCTCAGAATAAGAGGGGTTTTGATTAGTTCATAGTCAACCACGCCGGCCGAGAGCGCATGGGCAGAGTTCAGACACGTTATTAGAGAACTCTCAGGTATGGTCTTAGACTGCATCATCACATAGCATCAGGTCAGATCGCGGTAAAGGGCTAACTTGTAGTGGAATTTAAAAAAAAGTACTTACTTATATAAGTATAGGTTTAAGAACTATTGCACACATACCTACTTACCTATTACTTTTAAAACACGTCGGAACTCTAAATCGATTGGCGGCACGTCTTTGCCGGTAGGGTGGTAACTAGCCACGGCCGGAGCCTCCAATCAGGCAATCTGACAGTAAAGTGATGTAGTACTTCGTGATGATGGAAACTTCTACCGTGGCATGTGTACCTACTTGCAATATTGTGACTGCCTCGTTGAGGTAGTGGTTTAACATGTTCGACTGTGGCTGACGAGGTGCGTGGTTCGATTCCCGGGTCGGACCATAATTAAGTAATGGGTTTTTCTGACAAGAAATTCTCAGTACTAGCCCGGAGTGAGGAAGTTGTGTTTTATCCACGTGATTTGGAGAGGACGTAAAGCCGTCGGTCCTGCGCCAGATCTCTCTCTGGTCGTGTCGGATATTCCGTCCCATCGGACTATGAGAATAAGGATTAAGGGTACAGAGTGCACCTGTGTTGTACACACACATGTGCACTGTATCTTCCGCGCAGATGGCTAAACTCTATGGAGATTGGCCGCCGTGGCCGAAATTCGGTCGGGAGGACATTATTAATGCTTACATTGTCCTTTAACGTTGGTATTGTGATCCGTCTCGCTTCCACGGAGGTCTTCATGGCTGATGGAAGTTATCTTTTCCTTGTCATGACTAAAAACTTGATAATTTCGAAAATATATTTACAAACAGAAATATATGGAGGTTTTCAAAATGTGTCACAAATGATTTTGACAGTTGGATTTTTCTAGCATAGACGATAGAGACTCTACATCCATGCTTCATAACATCATAATAGTCATACTAATATTATAAATGCGAGTGTTTGTTTGTTGGTTTGTCCTTCAATCACGCCGCAGCAGAGCGATATGATATTTAGCACGGGTATAGTTCCCGTGTGAATTTAAAAAAAAATATTTCACGCGCACGAAGTTGCGGGCATCAGCTAGCATTATTATAAATGCGAAAGTGTGTTTGTTTGTTTGCTTACACCGAGATCAGGCGCAGGACCGACGGCTTTACGTGTTCCAACGAAATTTCGGGCTTTTCAACCAAATATCAACAAAGTCTTCAACATTTTTAGGGTTCCGTACCCAAAGGGTAAAAACGGGACCCTATTACTAAGACTCCGCTGTCTGTCTGTCTGTGTCTGTCTGTCTGTCTGTCTGTCTCCAGGCTGTATCTCATAAACCGTGATAGCTAGAAAGCTGAAATTTTCACAAATGATGTATTTCCGTTGCCGCTATAACAACAAATACTAAAAATTAAAAAAATATATATATTAAGGGGGGTCCCCATACAATAAACGTGTTTTTTTCGTATTTTTTTGCTCAATATTAAAAACGGTAACAGGTAGACGGTTCAAATTTTCACAGAATATTAACTTGTATATTACCTTTCAAAATAAATAATTAAATATCAATAAAGTAAATATTAAAGGGGGGCTCCCATACAACAAACGTAATTTTTTGATATTAACAATAAACCTCTACAAACAAAGTTAGTTTTGCGGTTCATTTCGTCTTGTTTTTAATACGTCATAAATCGTAAAACTTACTACAGGTTTGTACGGAACCCTCGGTGCGCGAGTCCGACTCGCACTTGGCCGGTTTTTTTATAAATTAAAAAGGGAAAAAGAAAATAAAACACCACCAATCCATAATAAACTTTCAAACAGCATATATTGTAGAAATAAAAAAATACATGATACAAATAAACTCTTTTAAGCTAAAAAAAACTTAAATCTAAAAATCCACCAGAATTCGTATCTGGCAACACTTGTGACGGAAGGAAATAAAAAGTCCCGGAATAAAACTAATAATTTATTTTTTATTTTATTACAAATTACACGAAAACAATATTTCATTTTATTCATCTTGCATACATTGTCGCGTGTCCATAATTTCAAATGATTACAAATAATAATATAATGGTGTTGATTCGGACGACAGCTAAATTTTAGAGTATTCGCGTCCTTTTCTTACTAATGTAATCAGAAAAGGACAGAGAAAGGGGGAGATATTAGAATATAGACATCACACATAGACCACGTTGTCGCATCTTGAAATCTTTCTAAATCGCTAGAAGACACTCAAATTTTTAATAAATAATAAAAAGGCTTTCTGTGTATTAAACCCAGTTTCCCGTCGAAGATTTATAGGAATGTACCTAATAAATATTTTATTATTGTATCATTATAACAGGTGACGTTATAGATTATTTGGTAAATTTTATATTCTGGTAGATTCATTTGACGATTCGAAAGCACTTGTAAAAGTTTATTTGAATAAAAAACGTTTGAATTTTGAATTTTGATGTTATGACAAAATTATGAAAAGATGTTACGATCTATTTCGTTTCTTTTATTTATTCATTGCATTCATGTAAATACAAAATTAAGCATTATAATGATATAAAGCCCCATCAGGGCATTGCAATGGGATATATTATATATTTTTGATCGTTAAATATTAAATATTGAATCGAAGCAGGCGTTACTTTGCGGAAGTCCATGATAATGAATGAACGAGAAGTTTAATTCGCTATATTCGTTTAGTTCGCTATTCGTTTAGTTGCTGTGGCGGATTATTGCGAATTAAACTTCTCGTTCATTCGTTAAATATTAGTTTAATATTCACTGTCAATCTCTTCTTTCTAACAATTTTACAAAAAAAAAAAAAATAGATGCAGGACACTCTAAATTAATTTAGAGAACGACATCAGAATCGACACCATTGTAATACGCGCTAAAATTATTTTGTTTGTTTAAATATAAATTACAGAAGAATGCTTAGAACTGATTTTTTCACAAATCGCAACTTTTCGAAACACTCTATCATATAAACATAATATTATTATTATCAATAATAGTCGATTAATAATAATAATTATTTTAAAAAATCAACTTGTCATTTTAACAACTCTAGACTACTCTAGGTAATGTCAAATTGATAAGGCCCCGTAAATTAAAAAAATAATAATAAATCGAAATAGTAGTAAAAATAAAAATGGGCCTTAACGTCCTATTTAATATAAAAATGTACTGTATTTTTTTTTCAAAATTTATTCAAAATGGCGTACTGTCTTTTTCTTTCTTTTTTGTTGCATACGTAAAACCGTTTAAAGGCGGATTAAAATAATTATGGCAAAAATGAGGTAATAATATATTGTAATATAATATTAAATTCGCGAAATTGTTTTAAAATGTTGTTTTTTTTTTGAGAAAGTGCATCCGCCATCTTGAATAAACGTTTAAATTACGTCCCAATAACACATCGAATCGAAAAAATAAAAATAAGTTAAAAAATCTACGTAACTTGTAGAGGCTAGCCAATAATAATTTCTTAACTTTACATCGATAGTGCTATATATTATTATCATATTTTATTTTTAATTTTATTTTTCCGAACACATCTCGACGCTTGATTTTCCAAAATGGCGTTCCGAGTGAACGGCTACACCTAGGGATGCGCAAAAAGTATCGATATATTGCTCAGAATCGATACTTCATTGGTATCGGTTCTTCCAAAGCTCATAATTGGTTTTCATAGTTAAACAATTTTATATTTTTTATATTGTGTTCTAAAACGTTGGAAATTGCAAAGGTGAAACTAATACCTACAAAAATTGTAGTTTGTTTTAATTTGATTTGTTAAATTTACTGTAACAAGTTCATATTTAAATACACCTAGTCAACGTCTTTTAGATGAAGGTCATTTATGTAGAATATCGCCTTGAAAACAATGTTCTAGTACGTCACCTTGTCTTGATGTCTTTTAAAATATTTACATCATTAACTGTGGCCCTATTAAAAGGGTAAAATGACAGCTACAATCTAACTATCACAATATTTCGGTATTGATCAAAATCCACTGTCGCTGTAAAAATATCACAACTTCAGCTAATCACAACAATATCGACCAGCAGCTATCGATATTATCGATACCACATGACTTGCGCATCCCTAGCTAAACTATTAAATTATCAATTACATTTTAAAAAGCACGAATGGCGCGGGTCACCCCAACATGGAAAGCATTACATGCTGTATTTTATTTTTAATTATTTATTCATAAAAAATACAATAATTATACAATTAATATAATAATAATAATTAAGAATGCACCAAAATACACGTCCGAACGTTTTGCAATGGGAATGTTGCAATCATTTATTATAATTATTAGTTTAAAATAAATGTTACCCACTTATGGACAATTGAGCATTTTTACAAACAGATTATACCATAACATGCATGAAATATAATAGAGACATCAGTTTACCTCTTTAGTGTCGTTCCTATATTGCTGAAAATCGTTGTTCCTTCCCATGATTTCATAAAAAATTACATAATTTCATATATTTTAAAACATAAAATTATTGAAATATTAAGCGTCAATTCATTATATTTTATTTCTTTTAATTTAATTTAAATTTCAATTTCATCAAAGAGCGACAACTCCCATTGAAAACGCACGGAAATGTCACAGAAAGTATAATATAATAATATAAAAAAAACAATAATTAAAAATATCAATTTCTCATAAGACGCTTGGCAAGTCATAAGAAAAAAGAGCATTATAGTTAACCGACTCCAACTAATGAAGGTTCGCGGTATGTATGTACATACATTGTTGTTGATTTGCATAATAATAATTTCAAAAGAAAAAGGAGACAGTCCAAGCGTGACCTCATTTATGTACCTACACTTTATTATACAAAAGATAGGTTTTACAATGCTTAGGCTTAGCATACAATTATTTAAAATGGAATATTTAAAATATTAAAATGTTAAAATTATGTTGAGCAGCAGTAGTATGATCTTGGAGTAAAAACTAATTATGGACATTAAAATAAAGATCAAATGATGGAATTGGAGATTTAAAAAGTAGGTTTATCATTCCTTTTTACTTAAAAGTACAAAGTGTACCAGGTCAGTTAGTACACCGATTCATTACATTTTTGGACAGTCTCCTTTAAATAAGGAACACTTTAGAGTAATCACCTTACATTGAAGTCGGTTGTGAAATATATTTTTTCGAAATTGTCAAATAAATTACGTCTGCATCTACCTTACTACTAAATGCCCAGGGCTGAGCGTAAGCTCAGGTGCAACTGAGCGGATGCTCAAGCGGTTTGAGCGCCATCTATCGTGAAGTGGCCATATCACGCCAAGGTGGGTTTTACGCGAACTTTTTTAATACCCAGTTTACTATACTATTAACTATTTGACGTTTGAGTCTCAATGCTAAACTATTTTTTATTTTAGTGTCAATAACCATCGATATCGATAAAAAAATATCGATAGGATGCAATTCAGACAACACTAAATCAATCTATCGAGTACATGTACGATACGATAATTACACTATCGATAATCAATATAATGGGTTTCGTACATCACTAAACCAATCTGTCAAATGGTTAATAGTATATTTGACAGGATATAACTTGCGTTTTTTACAGTATTCATAAAAAAGCGGCATAAGAGCGATTTGCAATAATTTTGGGAACTCTTAAAAATACTTTCGAAAGCGAGATGGCAGTGTTGTTTTTGAGTTTTATCTGTGGACAAAAAAAAACATTTCATTAAAAAAAAATTATTAATGTGTCAGCGAGAGGTTTTAGTCATGTCATGTAGTTAGCAAGAAAATCGTCTTGAATATTTTATCGTACAGACTAGTCGTTATGTAACTACTAAAAATACTTCGACAGAGATGACAGCATCGAAACAGCTGTGGTTTGGTATGGCGGCCATTATATTACCACACTAGTGCGAAAATAAAAAATAATTTACATTTAGGAGTTTGCGGGCTGCAATGACAGATGTCGGGTATCTGAACCCATAGCACCCATCCAATAATTCAATAGTGTTCATTTTTAGCGATAGTTCTGCATCCAGAAATTATTGTTCAGATAAGTTCCGACTTCCAATTCCAAATTAAGATTAAATCTCTTTTTTAACATTAATAAATAGTAATAATCAAATCTCTCGTAAGGCACGAGTTAGACTTATGTCCCCGCGCAAGCTTAAAGCTTTGCCCTGTGAGAGTACACACTGTGCGGTAATATTTTTATCGCCCAAGGGTGGAAAAGTCTACTTTACAGTTCGACAGGGGTGCAGTAAGAGCGACTTTACGAGCGAGTGTACAGTAAAGTGATGTTATCGACTACCTCTACGCGGGCTGCGGCGCTGTCTTGTCCTTCTTCTTTTCCTTCTTCTTCTTGAGGAAGGAGGGCGTGCGAAGACCCTTCTTCTTTTTCTTGTCCTTCTTGGGAGACTCCTCTGTTGACACCTCCTTCGATGGGGAGCCCTGGGTAGCAATACAATACAAAACTTTTTTATTCAAGTAGACTTTGATAAGTGCTTTTGAATAGTCGAGTTAATCTACCACTGGTTTGGAATACCATTCCTATCGAGAAGAATTAGCAAGAAACTCGGTGGTTGCTCCTACGAAAAACATAATTTACAATTACATCAATGTGTAGATACCTACTTAACCGCTGTCCTTAGCATTGCTGGAGCGAGTCAAATACATGCTCTTTTATCATTTTAATAATCATCAACAGTATATTAAGCTTTATGGAGGAGGAGGTAAACTAAGGAGGTTCTGAGGGAATAAAAAAAATCACGCGGACGAAGTCGCGGGCATCATCTATTAATTTAATAATTATTAAAGGTTATCAATCGCACGCCGATGTTTCGTCGGTATTGGACATGACGCACCTTGATAATTTTCAACAATAATAATTATTGTTAAATTATTTGAGGATTTTCTATAAATCTAAATATATAAAGGGAAAAGGTGACTGACTGAATGACTGATCTATCAACTCACAGCTCAAACCACTGGACGGATCGGGCTGAAATTTGACAGATAACTTGTAGGCATTCGCTAAGAAAGAATTTTTGAAAATAAGAGTTTAAAACTTGTGTAGTCAACGCAGACGAAGTCGCGGGCATAAGCTAGAAGCTTTATATATTATTAATTTTTGTATATATTTATGTCAGTAGTATGTATATTTGTGTATGTTATAATATCTCGTTTTCATTCCATCTCATATTATCTTGTACCCATTATTCCTTCACAACCTTTCTCACTGCCAAGGGTCACTGGTACAGATCTCTTATAGAGATAAGTGTTTCCTTGACCACTATTTTTCTGTTTTTCTACATATTGTATAAATTTTTGGTACAAAAAAAAAAAAAAGAAGCTAGTCGTAACATAAAATGAGTATTACAGACCTCTTTACTGCTGTGCGAGAATGTGCTCTGGTGGGCGTCGGAATGGTCCCCGTTGACAGTGTGCTCGCCTGCAAACAACGCGTCTATTATAACCTATCCGTTGCATCGAAATCGGTGTAGCTTTCTACCAGTGGCGTGCACAGTATTCGCAGCCTGCGTAGGCATTGGTTCCGTAGTTTTTTTTATCCACTACAAGTTAGCCCTTGACTGCGATCTCACCTGATGATAAGTGATGATGCAGTCTAAGATGGTAGCGGGCTAACCTGTTAGGGGCATGGCAGTTATATTAAACCCATAAACCTATTCGGTTTCTACACGGCATCGTACCGGAACGCTCAATCGCTTGGCGGCACGTCTTTGCCGGTAGGGTGGTAACTAGCCACGGCCGAAGCCTCCCACCAGGCCAGACCAAGGAAAATTCAGAAATTATAAATTACCAAATTGACCCTGCCGGGGATCGAACCCGGGACCTCCGCATGTTAAGAGAACAGCGCTACACACTGCGCCACGGAGATCGTCATAACCTTAGCTTTTAGGGGTGTAGCTTTCTAAAAATTCTACATTTTATCTTCATTGTATAGCTTTGTACTTGTTTCGATAAATTCGTATTATACATTGCTAAAATGACAGCATTAAAAATATTGCTAACCCTCTCATAATACTCCCTGCGGAAAGGGACAGAACTAAATTTAAAGCTGTCATTTTAGTTTAGAGATTGTATTAAACTTAATTGGCCACATTATCTCTTAATTTCATCAAAAAGTGTATATCATTCTACCTGTTTCGATAAATTGGCTCGTTGAAGTGAAACTTTGCACCCTAGTACATTAATGTTGTATTACTGTATTGTTTCTCAAATAACTTGCTCGTTAACTGGATGTTATATTACCGCTGTCAGAAGTTTTAAAATTTAAAAAAAAAGTAGTGCATTATAATTTACTGTATGATAAATTATAATATTTCAGTGATTTAAGAGCTGAATAAATAAATAAATAGAACTGACTCACTCACTGACTGACTGACTTATCAACGCGCAGCGCAAACCCTTGTACCTACTTAGAAAGCTGAAATTTCGCATAGAGGTTCCCTTTTCTCAATTTATTCATTCCACGTAAGGGCATACGAGTGTCTCTTCAAACGTCATGTTTTGACTCTACCCCCACTTCGGAAAGAAGATTTACATAGACGGGAACATTGCCGCGGGCAGTCACTAGTAATAAATAAAAACAGTGTTTCTGACTGTTCGTTGACTCTAATATTGCCATCGAAAAAAATGGGCGTATATTTATAAAGTAAGGATATAATATAATAAATTAAAATGCATTTCAAACATTAGTAATTAAACATGCGTTATGTTACGAGTGCAATAATGTTATAATTATTATATAATCACATCATAAACGGACTGTGAAGTTGAATATTGAATATAAAAATAAATCGTGACACGGAATACAGTTCCAAACCAGGGGCCGTACGGCCATCTTTTAAAGCCATATTATTTCATTATTGTTGACTTACGTGTTGTAGAATTATAATCCTTATTCTAGGAACGTCAAGGTACGTGACATCAAACTGTCATTTTGAGTAATATTGCTTAAGTACTGCTTTAAGCGTTGGCAATATGGCCCCAGTGATATCACAGTCGAGGGCTACCTTGTAGTGAAATTTGAAGAAATGCTAGCCCGTTTATGATGTTGTTTGTAATGTTAAGCAAGCAAACTTACCCCGGTGAGCTAGGTGCGTGTAGCTCCTGCCGCGAAACCAGCCCAAAGCTAAGCGTGCGCAGACGGGCGCGGACGGAATAGACACTTTACTCAAAAAACACCCATAATCGTCCCAAAAGCTATTTACAACTTTTGAAAAAAAAATTTTTTTTTGGAGTGAAAAAGCCCAAGGAAAATTCAGTTCAAATACTGTGTGTGATTTTTACAGACGTTTTAAAAATAAAACATGCGTAATTGCCACCAAAAAATAATTGAAATAGCTTTTAGAAAGTTAAAGTTAGTAGTTTAGTTTAGCTCGTAGAAAATTTTAGTGAAAGGCAAAAAAAAATTCTTTATAACGAAGAAAATAATACACATATACAGGGCGTCCGAAATTTTATTTTAGCAAAAAAAAAGCCTTTCGATCGGTATGATAAAGCTACAGGTAATTTTTTTTCTCGTATAGCGGGTTCGAGTCCCGGTTCAACCAGGCAATTATTTAAAAATCTATGAATGCAGTTTAAATTGTGTTTTAAATTAAAATGAAGTCTTCTTTCAGTAAAATGTTCCATCTACGATATTTAAGGTACTTCCCCTCCATGCGGCATAGCCGTGGGACGTCCTGTATATATCAATTTGATCGATTGACAAAGGCCTCCTTATTTTTGACTAATTTCCAAAAAGTTGTATTTTTGTAATAACAAAATATCTACCGGAGATTTTAACCCTTAACTAAAGATTTCAGAGTCAAATCTATATAGCGTACTTAAGTTTTGCTTCGCCTTAAGTCAAGTTTTTTTTTTGCAAATTCAAAATCCGCTTAAAAAAAATGATAGTTTGATTAAGTAATTTTTTTTTAAATAATAATTTAGGTTACGATGGGGCTGGCGTGTCCGTGTGGACAAAGGTCCCAAATAAATTAAGATTAAAAAAAAAACAGCTTTAAAGATTTTCAGCCCAAATTCTTATTACATAGGTTTCATGACATTCGGTTAAAATTAAATTTCGGTTAGCGTTAACTTTGTCTAGCAAATAGAAAAACATTATGGGTTACATTAAAACCTCCATTACTTAGGTTAACGGTAAAATGTTATAGTTAACAAACCCTGACTTTTGCTAGCAATTCATTTGACGGTGATGTAAACCGTTAAAATATAACTGGAACCGCATTTCATGGAACTTAATCATAGAAAATTAATCAATGTTAGTCAAAATAATCAGAAATTGATTTTAAATAAAATAACTTATATTTTAAACACTATATTATTAAAAGAATAAAAAACCACAGCACAAAAAAAAACACATAGTACATACAGAGCGAGCATAAAAACACAAAACACGACGAAAAGCACATAAAACTATCAAGTGAGGACACAAAACCAAGTGAACAATGAATACCACAGAATACAAAATAGATATAGAAATAAAAGTGATAGTAAAGCATTGTCTCACAGATGTTTTTTTTAATTTATAGATTTAAAGATATCAATATTATTAGCGGATGGATAAATGGAAGCCGGAAGGGCGTTCCAAAATACAATAAAACATCATAAACAAATAGTAAAAAATCATTGCACGAAATTATAAAAACAGACGTATATGACACGAACCGCTAAGGTTTGGAACGGCCTTTCAGCGTCCGCGTTTTCTGCCACCTATAAGTACCTTCAAGGCTCGAGTGAATAGGCATATTCAAGCGTAATCCAACCTAAACCTCATCATTGCATTGCACAGTTTCCCTTTATAATATAGACAAGGAATTAGGCCGGATTTTTCGAAATCATCAAGAGAGCGAAACCACGGGCTAGTTGTTAGTTTTACAAAAAAAGTATTTGAATAACGTTAATTTAATTAAGGCGTATAAATTTCTGAATGTATAAAAATTGTTAAGGAACATCATGTAACCATTTCTATAACTTCACTTTGTACTCTGTGGTGAACACATATGACAATAAAAAAAATGTAAAAAATAAAAAAACAATAGCTTTTTGTTGTCATATTTACAGTGAACATGCTAAATTGAAATTAACTATGCGTGTCAATAAGAAGAACATGAAAGAACATGCGAGTTACGGTGTGACATTTTCGACGTCCTTCTTATTTGAAACGCACTTATTATTAGTAAAAAAATACAACAAATCATATTCATTTAAAATTAAATTTTAACAAATCACCAATAATTATAAAAATAACGAGCAAACTTTAGCAGCAAAAATACATTTAGCAGTCAAGCATTAATTAATGGATTTAATTATAAGAATAAAATAATGTTTCCAAAATTTGGAGCGCATTAGGGTTATTTTCTATTTAGTTTTTAAAATAGTTTTAACTGTTCATACATTTGAATTGATCAATAGTACATAGAATCCCTCCCAAGGAACCATAACACTTTAATTTCTAACCTAAATTATAAACTAAAATCGAATCTAGCTTTATCTAAATCACTTAGATCGAAACTCTCTGAAAGTCTAAATTTAGATATAATTTTATAAAATATCGTGTGCTCATACGGCGGCCATGATGAATATAGACGTTTTTTGGTCGCCAATAATCTTGAATCGAAAATAAGTCGTTCTTCATTATTCGCTTCTAGTTTAGAATCTAATATTAATCTTTCTTGGAAAGTATGGCTATCTATTTTTGAATCAACAGTAGATTCACAAGTATTGTAATCTGATGCTTCTGTTACAAATGTATCGTTTTTCTGTATCTCTACATTATTATCATTAAAGAACTTATCATTTTGCTGTCTTTCTATATCTAAGTTATCATTATTAAAAAACACATCATTTCTATTCAAATCACCATCGTTGCATAAGACGCCAGAACGACGTTTAACATTAGTTTTGTCGAGAAAATTGCCATCAAATTCTTTAATATAATTACTTTTTTCCATTTTATCATCTAAATCTATAACTACAAAGCTTGGTAGTAGGTTTTCTGTGAATTTAGCTTTACGTTTAGGTCTCTCGATTTCTAAGTCTAAACTATCGTCGAAGGATAGCCAGTATTTTATTCCTCCGCTATGCACTGTTTGAGACATAGATAGAACGTTAGCTTTTTTCACGAAAGGAGAACCAAGTATGGTGTCATCTTTTTGGTATAAAACAGTCAAGTCGTCGCCTACGAAAGAGTTATTTGCTTGTCGTATGGGCGACACTGTACATTCGTCGAAATGACTCCTTTCCGGAGACGAAGATCTTGCATAACACATGTCTGTTTCTACGAACGCCGTATTCAATACAAATGTATCATTGAAAGAACTAGTTCTGACTTCATTATTATTATCGTGTATTCTAAAGGACCTTTCTAATAAGCTACATATTATATCTGCAGCAATTTCCATGCTGTTATCCTCAAATTGCTGAGAAGTATCCGTTTTATTGTAATCTTCTAAATCATTGCACATGTCGTGATAAGAAAATGACGAAGTGTCTTCTATGCGAGCTATGTCTTGTTCGTTTTCAGTAATATCGTTTGAATAAAAAGATTCATTTCCTTCATTGTAAGAAATGTCACTTGTAATGTTTTCTTCGTCATTTAACTTAATAATACCCAAGTCTTTGTCATTTATATTTAAATAAGTAAGTTCCATTCCATTATTGACTTCTTGCTCATGATTATAAGCTGCCAATACGTAAGACTTTTCAGTATTTATACTGAAATTAGTGACATCTGCATTTTTGTCGCCAGGTTTATCAATTATATCAGAAAAGCCATTATTTTCATCGTTACTTACATACATTACGTCGAATTCCTCGTTTTTTGTAGAAAAGTTTGAAATTTCAGAATTATTGCCTATTTCTGCTAACAAATCAACACCAGCATCATTTGCATTGAGGTCTTTCACTCCATCTGTATTATTATTATCTATTTCAGTTGTTACATCTGTGAAATATTCGTTAAAACCAAACCAACCATCATTTTCTCCATCATTTATATTTATAACGACTACTTGTTTTTCCTTTGAATACGAGTTGGTTGCTTCTTCAGAATAATTGTCGCTAATGTTATCTCTTACATCAGGCAAGTCATCATCAAAACCTAGCCATCCAGGATTGGTTGTAAAAATTATATCCTCATAATCAACAACTGTAACAACCTTTTTATATTGTTTCCTTTTATTACGTTTATCTTTATTAGCACAACAGTAGAAAGCCGCATCAAATATATAGTAAACTATTGCTTCAACAACCGTATGCTTAATAATCGAATCCGATTCGCTGATCTCAGTTAAAACTGTTTCGTTCATATTGGGTCTAAGATTTTCTACCATTTGCGTAATCGAAAAGCTTTCAAACTCTTCTTCTTGTGCTTCTTCTGTACTTATATCTAAACGACAAATCATATTTTCAGTAAAATTTTGTTTCTCAAAAAGTACAATATTCTCATTGATATGACATTCAATATTATTCAAAATCGAACTAACTACATCCGCAATCAGTTCATATTTTTCAAATTCCGCTGTCGAATCGAAGCTTGTGCCCTTTTCTGAAGTGGTGACACTGAGTGAACTCCTAGTTTCGCAATCCTCTTTATGTTCATTAGAATAATCTTTATTGGAGTCAATTGAAGCTTTTAAATTGCCCTCTGCATTTTCTGTAATTTTTTTGGCAATTTTATCTACACTGTGTTCGAGAGAACCCTCTTTATTCTGAAGTTTACTGTTATCAGCGGAATCATCATAAGAACTCTTTGACTCCTCCAATATAGGTTCTAGAACATTCTGTTTAGGTACAGCCAGCTTTTTCATGGGCGATTTTTTGGGGCTCAAATCTTTTTTACTGTAATCGTCACAGTAGAAGCCTATTGGTACGGAGTAGTCTCTTATATCTTTTTCCACTAGATCTTTAACTGGGCTCTCGTAAACGGCTTCTACAAAATCCATTTCATCTGTGAAGCTGTGGTATTCACCTTCCACAGATTCAATAGTTATATTTAAATCTTCAGAATCATTGTCTGTATTAACTGGTATTGCCCTGTAAACGTTGCCACTGATATCTTTATCATTTTCGATTTTTATTTCTTTATTAACCGTTTCAACGTCTTTATTTCCCAATGTTAGAGTCACATTCCCATCTTCCATATTACCTTTATCTTTTTCAATTACAGTCTGATTCGACAAAAAGCTATTACCGATATCTCCTAAATAGTTATCTTCATTAAACTCTTGGCTATCAACGAATTCTTGTCTAGGAATTTGAAAAACTGGCACAACACTCTCCTTCACTTTAACCATGTCGACGTTATATTCGATTTCTTGTCTACATTTTTCTGGGATATTGTCGACTGACATATAGACATTACAACCTTTAACCAGACTTTTACAATCCAATTTATCACGTCTAGATTCTCTGGGATAGGAACTGACAATTGACCCACAAGAATTACACCTAGGAATATGATAGTGAATTGGTTCAGGATCTTTTATGTAAGAATTGATGAATCCACTGTGAGATCTAGTTCTATACAACTTATTAGTGGTATGTTTAGACTTTTTCCTTGGGAGCGATCTTGTACGTAGGGGATAATCATATTTACATCTATCAGAATCTATTGAAGGTATGGAATATAAACTTGATCGACTGCTAAACGTCCCTGGATTATATAACGCGACCGCATTGTCGTTCGCGTTAGCTAATCGACAGTTTAAGCTAAGTTTACATTTAGGATGCTTCTCAGTTTCGTATTTTTGGATGACGCTATCAAAATTGGGATTTCGAGGGTACTTGTGAAGGAATCGCTTGTGGGATGACAAAGCCTCGTTAGGGTTAGCAGCTGGTGTTAGTTTTGTACCTGTTAGTAAAAGATTTGTTAATTGAACTACCGAATATTGAAACGCCTTAAAAATTAAGCAGTGTTTATTGAAGTCAGCTCAATCATATAAAATAACGACACTTAAAATTTTAAGGAAACGTTTCAGTATTTGGAGTTAAATGTTGTTTTATAAACAACTGAGTTTTAGCAAAAAAGGCCAACTAATTTAGGGACAATTGATGAACAATTTTAAATTACCGACACTAATCCTGTAATTAGTATGGTTAACGCTCAATTTCAAATAAATATGATAAATAATTACGATATTTTATCTACCAAGTAAAGCTGTTATGAAAATAAATAGATATATATAAGAATAAAACAGCAGATATTTGAACGAAAGACGATCACAATGTGAGTGGACTAGCTAAATGAATGATGATGACAACAACAGACAATAATGAAGGTCACATTGACCCAAAAACAACACAATATAAAGCCTGAATAGTGACGATGATGATGACCAACCTTAGCCCAAACATAGACCTCTAGGAAGAATGGAATGTGACAAGAACAATACTGCTTTGAACCACCAAGCGACGACAATAACTAACAACAATTTACATAGAGAAATAAAAACAAATTTCATTCATACTCTATCATTCATTCAAATCTACTCATTAATATAAAGAATTTCTGTATATCTGGAAGATATGGTTCCTTTTTCTGAAATACAGGTGGAGCATAGTAGAGACCCTAATATAATCTGTCCATGCTTTTATGGAAACAAATGATTCTTCTCATTCATGGATTTTATCATCATCTTCTGTTTAAAACCACTGTCACGTTGACATTCAACCATCTATTTACATCACTCCTGTCTATCTCGACATTAGCAAGATCTATTGCAAGTCTTTCGACTATTTTCGAATCTCTGTTTGATTTACTTATTCAGTGACCGATAACTTACTTACGCACATCTACTAGTGGTCTCTTTTACTCCTTTATCAATCCATAGGATCTCTTTCGACTATCCTCGTATCCCTACTTTAATTTCTTACATCAACTCACACACATCTACACATCGTTATCAGTCGTCTCTTTTTCTCCTGCAACATATTTCATACTCCTGTCTCCCTCACACATACGCGTCAACACAGTATGACCATCTTCACAATGTCTCACTATTTATTTCACGCCCGCGCTATCTCACCTTTACACTAATGTGATCGAACGCTTAATACGATCAATCAAAGAGCAACGGCGAAATTATTATTGACCACATTTACTAAATCTTGATTGTACACAAGTAAGGTAAAGACGAAAGTAATTTGCTTATTTTTTTATATTTTATCAAGTATTCACCTTAATTAATTGAACCTAGGTAAAAAAAAAAAATATTTAGGGAATCTTTTTTGATTACTTAGTTCCCGTTTCTCAGTTTAGTGTTACCATTTTATGTATAATCTACCTAGTAGCTAGAATAAATCTAAATTAGTAGATTATTTTGTATCGTTTTAAAAATTGTAATTATTTCGTCTGATTAATGTTTGCATAAATAATAGTATTGCTCTTTTTTTTAGTGTATTTTGTATTATTTAAGTTCTTGCATACATTATTTAATAATCTCTAACACAATGGTAATAATTGAAAGAATATTATGGCAGCACTGATGCCGATTGTCTGTGGTTGTGCCGAATGTTTTACTGGTCTGTGGTTGTCATCTGTCTTTGTTTTTGTGGCTTTCTTCCGGTTGTCATTTTTAGAAGTGACATTACCCATAGAGATATATTACCTCTATGGACATTACCACATAACCTACAAAACTTTAAAACGAAATATCTTTTTTTCTCTAGGCTCATAAAAAAAAATTCTAGCTGATGTGAGCTTCATATTCGACGCTTATAAAAATATATTTTTTTTCACACGTGTACATAATTATTTTTTCTCAATAATATTGATGTATGGAAGTTTGCCGTTGCTCTTTGCAATGTACAAACTTAGGCTAAGCGTACATCCGTCTCTTTTACTCCTGCAACATATTTCATATCCCCATCTCCTTCACACATTCACGTCAACACAGTATCACCATCTTCTGTTTCACTGTTTCTTTCACGCCCGCGCTATCTCACCTTTACACTAATGTGATCGAACGCTCAATACGATCATTCGAATTTGCACTGTAAAAACTTAGACTAAGCGTACAGGCGTCTCTTTTACTCCTGCAACATATTTCATATCCCCATTTCCTTCACACATGCCAGTCAACACAGCATCACCATCTTTTGTCTCACTGTTTCTTCCATACTTGCACTGTCTCACCTTTGCCCACGGTGCCTTGTACGGCGGTGTACTGGGTTCGAATCACGATTGGCCCCTGTATAGGCACAGAAGCCGACCCCGATGGCACAGACGACGTGGAATCCAGGAACACTTCGTCATCGGACAGTAGGTTCGGGTCCCGTTGCGGATCTTTGTGCACAAGTCGGGATGTGGGTTAAACATTATAATCCCAAGAAAAACTTCTTCTGCATATTATTATAATCTTATTAGATAGAAAAATAAATCTAGATAAAAGTATATAGAACTTGTACAGAAAATAAATTTGAAATGATAAAAGTGTTACATATCATAAATAAATATTAAGTTATGAATTTGACTTTTCGTGGGAAACTATTGTTTATATAGGAAAATAAGGAGGCATTGAAAAAAAATTCTACAATAATTTTAAGGATGTATTTTTCGGAAAAATATTTAAATTAATTATGTATTTATAAATTAGTTTGCAGTCCTTTAAATGCATGTTTGTTAAACAAAAAAAAAAGTTTGTATCATCTCCTCAGACTAAAGGAACAAGGTAGATAGAACTCTAGCGCAAATCAAAAAGCAGATAGTCTTCTTTTGTTAAAAAAAAAACAACAATCTTCGGGCATTATAAAGCGCTCAACCTATTTCCTTTGTTCCGAGACCATGCCAAGTGCAATAAAAATACATACATAAAACTTTGAATGTATTATTAGAAAATACTGTGAGACAAAAGGGATATTTTAAAAGGTATTTAAGATTTTGAATTCAAAGTTTTATGTGTATTCTATTTTTTCTTAGCTGACGTAAAAGGACAATCTTACCACTTCAAAATATTAATAATTATTTTGTGTAGGTTGTTAAGTTCTTTCAGTTAAGTTCGGTCAGTTCAGGAAAAATAGAATTATAGTAAGTAATAGATTTAATTTTAACAACCAGTTCCAAGTCTTTTCCATGGATATCCTTGAAAGTGAGTGTTAAAAATACCGACGTCAGAGAGTGTTATTGGTCCGTGCAATTAGTGATCCAGTGCAAACCACTAAACCCACTAAACTAAAAAAACTAACCTCTAGTCCGGTCGGCGTGATTCCGTTCGGCATTCAAGAAATCTGTCGTGTCCACTACGGAAAAATACAATGTCATGCAGAAAACGGGAAAAAGGGGAAAAACTAATATAATCTAAAAATGTTAATAGACTAAAGGAAAAAATATAACGGAAAATGAGGCATCCATTGATGATACTTTAGAAGTTTAGGTGGATCATAGTAAATAATAAATAAATTTTGACATAATGCAAAAATGTATTGTTTTTTAATTAAAAAATGACAATGATTACGTACAGAACGTAATCCGTGACACGTCACCAACTAGCATCAATTTTATACACAAGTACTCCGTCTATTTTTTCATTTGGTCTATGTCTTCTTTTCAAACAAAAGTCATATTAGTTAGTAGAAAACAGAAAAATTCAACGGCTTAAAGTATTTAGAAAGCTTATTTAAAACTCAAATATTTAAATATTTTATTCATAACAAAAATGTGTATTTTAAACAAGCTTATCATCATGCCGTATTTTAAAAAAAAACAGTATTAAGAATCGAAATCTATTTCCATGCTAAAATAGTCATAAAAAAGTCTATTAAGTATATTTATTATGATAAGGCTCAGTTTTAAAGGAAACTCAAAATTGCAAAAAATATTTCATGCCTATCATACAATAGTACATTTCACGAAAGTTGACAATCGACGCAAGCATCCATACCAATATTATGAATGCGCAAGTTTGTCTGTCTGTCTGTCTGCTACGATTATACGGTACATCAGTACAGATTTTGGCGAAATTTGGCAAAGAAATAGGTTGTATCCCGTGGAAGGGCCTAGGTCTAGTATAGGGTCGACGTGATTTTTAGGGTTCCGTATTTTATATAGGTATAGTTGAGTGTCATAGGCTATTTTTTATCCCGGGAAATGAAAAAGTTCTCGGGGAATATTTTAAATATTCCTTCGGACGAATAGGTGAGCATCATCTAGTATTACATACTAGTTGATGCCCGCGACTTCGTCCGCGTGGAATAAGTTTTTTTCGATTCCCATGGGAACTCATTAATTTTCCGGGATAAAAAGTAGCTTAGGTCACTCTCCAGGTGCTCAACTATACTCATATAAAAAATCACGTCGATCCTATACTCTGTCGTGGCGTGATTTTAGAATAAACAAACAAAATAATGTATTTTTTTCAACTTTCGTGAGGTGTATGGTGTATTATACATACATTTCAAATGTAACGTATCTAACGAAATACAACCGGTGACCACTCACCATCGCTTAGGACGACCTCCGGCTGGCTGCGTACCGGCACTTGCTTGGTCTCTATCCGCAGGACGCGTTGCTCTGGAATTTAATAAGATTTTTTTAAATTTATTCCACTCCAAGTTAGTTCTTGACTGCGATCTCTGATAGTAAGTTATGACGCAGTCTAAGATGGTAGCGGGCTAATCTGTTAGGGGCCTCTCTCTCTGCGTCGTATTCCTCATTACTGAGGGTCGTGACCCATATTTCCATTAAATGATTAATGGAAATGGGTCATAATGGTAGAAGTTTTCTTGGGATAATAATGCGGTGGGATCCCACATCTTAGGGGTACACTGTTAGGGGTACGGGAGTTATTTTAAACCCATATCCCTATTCGGTTTCTAAACGGCATCGTAAACGATAAATCGCTTGGCGACACGTCTCTGGTGGGGTGGTAATTAGCTTCACCACCCGAAGCCTCCCAGCCCAGACCAGGGAAAATTCAGAAATTATAAATTCCCACATTGACCCTGCCGGGGATCGAACCCGGGACCTCCGCACGTGAAGACAACAGCGCTCAACACTGCGCCACGGAGGTCGTCAATGTGTATTGTGTAATTTAAGTATTTGGTTTTTCTGAGTAGAAATTCTCCGTACTAGCCCGGAGTTAGGAAGGTTGCGGTGTTTCACCCCCGTGCCTCGGAGAGCACGTTAACAGTCCGTAAACCAATAAACCGACATTTTAAGAACTTTTAATGAGCTTTGTTTATGAGATATTAGTATTATAACAAAAAGAAAATTAAAACATTAAAGATTAATCCCTCTTTAGTAGACTGTTGCAAATAAAAATTTAATTTTATTGAAATATAATAGTGAAATTCTCATTCTTACAGAATACGTTTACCATTTTTGCACTTTTGGGTGACACTTTTCACCCATATAAATCCACGAAAAATTATAATAAATGACTTATAAAAAATACAAATATGATAAACACGCTCTTAAAATTGGACTGTTGCAATTCGTTTTTATACGTTCTATACAAAATTAGTTAATAAAAAAATCAAATCAATGTGCACGATTTATCAAAATTTACGCGTCACAATAACCTGTATTTCTTAAAAGTTTGACGAAATTACTGATAAAATAAAATTTACCATGAATGTTTAGTATTTATATAATACAAATTGTGTAAAAATAAAGTTCTATAAAATACCTATATGACCAAAAAATATTATCAAAGTCTGATCAAATTCACGTGTAAAATGGTACTGCAGATCGTACGACCGCACGTACGTACGAACTTGACTACGCAAAGTATCAAAGTATCTTTACTGGCCTATGTTGTCTATGTATGAGTGCAGCCTAACGGTCTACTGTGCGGTATACCTACAGATTCCAAAATTGACCGATGGCTAGTATACGGCCTCTTAAGCCGTCGGTCCCGGTTATTATCACTAATCTAATCAACGTTGGAGCAGCGTGGTGGGTCTAAGCTCTGATTCCCTCTCTCCTATGAGAGTGGAGGCCCGTGCCCAGCAGTGGGACGTCAATGGGCTGTAGTGGTGATCACTCACCGTCGCGTGACTCGTCCTCGGTGTCGGAGGGCGCGGTGTTGTTGGGTGACGTCACTTGCGCTGCGCTCACAGCCTCCGACTCAGATATGTCTGTGTCGTCTGCGAACATGGATTACATAGGTTTTAGTTTGATGACGTCACAATTCAATATTTCAAACTAAATCTATACGGTCTATACTAATAATATTAAAAATAAAAATAAACTTTTTTTTTAATATTATAAATTCGAAAGTTTGGATGGATGGATGGATGTTTGTTACTCCGCCAACGGAATCTGAACGGATCTGGATTTTTTTTATTTGACTTTATGCTGGAAAATTTAAGAGTTCCCGCGGGAACCAAAAAACCTAAATCCACGCGGACGAAGTCGCGGGCAACAGCTAGTGAGCTATATTAAGACGAAATGGCACAGTGGTTTCTCCATACAAACATATTCATATGTTTTCTCCGTGGATAATTTCAATAGGGAAAATATTCTTGCACCATAAAATCCATAATATGTATCCTAGTCCATTCATTCTAGATTTCAATGTATGGGGAAAACGGCAAAATTAATAATTGTTTGAAACTACTGTTATTTTATACTTATGAGTGAGTACATTAAAAAACACAACTCCCCCCCCCCCCCCCTCCGGTGGTGGCTTCCCCCCTCCCCGCCTTGAAAAGTGTGCCATTTTGCAGATTTCCTAGATTTTCAAGAAAACTATGCAAGCTAGGACAAAACTGTCAAAGAGAGTATTGTTCCTTAATAAATTACCTACAAATAAGTTCATTACATTTGTTATGATAGGAGTTATAGTTTACAAGCTATGGTGCGTTAAAGTTGACTAAAATTCGCAGCTCCGTAAAATAAGCCTTAAATTAGTTCAAAAACACGCTTGGAATCTTTAAAACAAACCAATTGAGCCCATACTCGAGGGGCTTACTGATAATCATTGAAGAGTTCCCCTATCCACCTCCTGGTTCCATCATCAGATCAGCTCGATGCTGGAGCTGGTGACTTTGTAGTATGTATGGGCGAAAAAAGTTGCACTTGTTGCACTTGTAGTCCAGTCATTTTAGCATAAAAAACCGGCCAAGTGCGAGTCGGACTCGCGCACCGAGGGTTCCGTACAAACCTGAAGTAAGTTTTAAATTATTAAAAAAAAACTACTTACTAGATCTCGTTCAAACAAATTTTCGGTGGAAGTTTGCATGGTAATATACATCATATATTTTTTTTAGTTTTATCATTCTCTTATTTTAGAAGTTACAGGGGGGGGGGGGGACACACACACACATTTTACCACTTTGGAAGTGTCTCTCGCGCAAACTATTCAGTTTAGAAAAAAATGATATTAGAAACCTCAATATTATTTTTGAAGACCTATCCATAGATACGCCACACGTATGGGTTTGATGAAAAACAAATTTTTGAGTTTCAGTTCTAAGTGTGGGGAACCCCCAAAATTTATTGTTTTTTTTTTCTATTTTTGTATTTTTGTGCGTATGCGATTCACAGAATACATCTATTTACCAAGTTTCAACAATATAGTTCTTATAGTTACGGAAAAAAGTGGCTGTGGGGGTGTTGGGGAAGTGGGGAGGAAGGAGGGCATCATTTGGGCCTAAAATAAAAAAAAATGTTATTTATTTAGGGGTTAATTTCTATTCATTCCATACTATTTTGCTAAGTCAACATGACTACCACCGGTTCTTACAAAATAGCAAGGTATATTTCAAAAACTATTTGTCCTATCAAAATAAACTAAACACTATTTTATAGGTAAATTAATTATCTTTGTCCTAAGTCCTGACAGCTTTTTTCCTAGCTCTAATACTTCTTCTTGAAATTACAAAAAACATTCACGGATTTTACAAGGGTTTCTTTTTTTATGCAAGTTAGACAGCCATATTTCCGAAACTATTAGTTCTGTCAATATAAACTAAAAACTATTTTGGAGGTAATTTAATGAAGTTCATTTTTGCTTATGATATTTTTTTTCCTAGTTCTAATAGTTTCTGTGAAAATTAAAAAATATATACATGGTTTTTGAAAAAAAAAAAAAATCATGGAATAAAGGTAGTCATATTTTTCGAACTTTTGGTCCTATCTAAATAAACCATAACATTTTTTTGTAGGTAATTTAATGAAATTAATTGCTCTTCGAAGGATTTTTCCTAGCTCTAATAGTTTTTGTGCAAATTGCAAATAACACAGGATTCTAACAATTTTTTTATTTTTCTTCGTATACAATACGTGGATATATATGCGAAATTATTAGTCCTATCTTTATGAACTAAATATTTTTTTATAGGTCATTAAATGGTGTTTATTTTTACTCGTGACAGTTTTTGCCTAACTCTAATAGTTTTCTAGAGATTACAGAATACATATAAAATGTTGAAAATTGGCTTATTTTACTGAGCTGCGATTTTTAGTCAACTTTAACGCACCATAGCTTGTAAACTATAACTCCTATCATAATAAATGTTATGAACTTATTTGTAGGTAATTTATTAAGGAACAAAGTTTTCTTTGACGGTTTTGTCCTAGCTTGTATAGTTTTCTGGAAAATCTAGGAAATCTGCAAAATGGCACACTTTTCAAGGCGGGGAGGGGGAAGCCACCACCGGAGGGGGGGGGGGGGGGGGCTTGGGGGGGGGGGGGGCTGGGGGGGGGGGGGGGAGAGTTGTGTTTTTTAATGTACTCACTCATAGGTATAAAACCACAGTGGTTTCAAAAAATTATAAATTTTGCCGCGAAAAAATCTAAAATGAATGGACTATCCGTGCCATGTCCCTATGTTATCCTTTTTTCGATAAATTGATAATTTAAAGAATATGGAACCTTCAAAAATTGCAAAAAATAACAAAGTTTTCGCGCCATCATCTGACATCTGCAAATAAAGATGACGAATATGATCAAAAAAAGAAAAACATACCGACATAGCCTTCTTAAATTATTCTTGAAAAAAAAAATCGGTTGTTTTGGAGGAGGAAACAGGAGAATACGAGAGTAAAAATTCGACTGTTTTTCATTAATCGGTCCAAGCTGTAGTTGTCCCTATCGGGTGTTATGGGACTCTATTCGAGAAGCAGCGCGACAATATAATTGTTAAATACCTATTCTCAAAGTTTCTCGTTGATTTTTTTTATTGATTTGAATAGTTGGCAAATTGCAACTATAATAATTAAACGTTAAACTATGTCAAATACCCAATTTCAATGGGTATTATGCCAAAATAAAAATAGTTGTCATATATATGCCCAATGCTTTAGTTCAGTTTTTGACATATTTACATACTTTAAATGGTATGTCCGTCCCCGGGATACAAGCTATCGCTGTACTAAATTTCATACAGATAGGCCGTGAAAGCGTAGCAGACAGACAGACGGACACACTTTCGCATTTATAATATCAGTATTTTTTTTTATTGCGTGATAGGCTTGCGCTTGACGACAATCATGCTTAGTGCAAAGCAATGATGAGGTCTAGGTTGGAGCGCGCTTGCCTAGAAGATGCCTATTCACTCTTGCCTTGAAGGTACCTAAGTTATACGTGGCAGGAAACACGTGCGCTGGGAGGGTGTTCCACGCCCTAGCGGTTCGTATCAGAAACGTCGCGTCGAGCAAAGACGCTTCGTGCGAGCAGATTGGACGTCAACCACATAAGGGTGCCAACGCTGACGGTTTCTTGTTGTTCTGTGGTAGAACCATTGACTTACCAATACCTAAGACGCACCATCGAAACGCAAAAAACGGCACGGTCAAATTGTGCACAAATATATATTGTGAACAATCTTCGCCTCAGTCGCGCATGAATACACTAGGCGACAAAATGTCGTAAGGGTCGAATTGTTATTACAAAATTGAACCCTAAATATATAGCTTTATGGTTGGTTTTTGTGAACCGTTTGGTGTCTCAGTCTATATTATCTATAGCTCTGTTTGTATAAGCCATTGTGGACGCTTTTTGAGTATTAATTTGTAGGTAATGTTGTATCCTTAGTTGGTAAATCGATGGGTAGAACGGAGAAGGAAGTTTGGAAGTATGGATAACTCAATACTCACAATCGGGCCGTTGTTTTCTCTCCACGGTGCGCCGGTAGTCGTCTATCTCGGTGTCGGTCACGTGGTCGAAGGGGTTCCGGGCGTACGGCGCGCTGTACATCGTGGCGTTGTGTTGGTAGCCGCGCTGGATTATGCCCTTGGACGCCGCGCCCATTAGCACCTGGAATATCGCATAGTGTGACGTCATTACACATCCAATATGGCGGCTGTGACAATCAAAAATACGACTTGAGTCGAGAATGACAGGTCTCAAAGGAAACGGTCCAGATGTGTGCCCATACACATCTGGACTGGATCGTGGGACTGGTCTTGTACCAATAGTGAAAAGAAAGAAAAGCTTTGATTGTTTAAATCCCCGAATTCGTCCTAATTTCGGTGGTTTTCCACGATTAGTAACAGTGAGTATTGACATTGGCGGATTCATATTTTTGAAGTTTTCTGTCAAGTCAAGTCTTTCATATAAAATTTTTCTTTCATTTTTGAAAAATATCACGGTATTAGGACTCACGTCACTTGTCAGAAATGACTTTTGACACATTTCGCGCCTACTGCCTTCTTTATGGCCGAAGGGCGCCATCCTTGAAACATATAGAAAAAACTAGAAATAGTTTTTTTTTGTTTCATGTACTATAGAGGTGGAGGTATAGTATTCCAGCACCTAGTGCCACACTAAAGCTAGTACTCACGACGTGGTCTCCAGTATGTGTATTGGCCGCGTCCTCGCCCACCATCTTAGCTGCCTCGTCCCACGTCACGCCTTCCAGAATATGCGATTGAGGGCCCGCGCTGATTTTGTCTGCACGACGGTTTTCCTTGATCTGTGGGTTTTTAGAAAATGAAAAATTACTATTGTTGACTTTTGATGACGTCACAAATAATTCATAGAAAACATTAAGCAAGCGTTTTGACGTTTGAAAAAAAATTCCTAAAATAAATAGTTGTAAAGTAAGTAAATAAATAAATTTGAGGGACGAGTGGCCTAGTTGCGACAAGGCATATCAGTCGATTGCGATTGTTAAGCAATGTTGACCCAAGTCGGTTACTGGATGGGTGAACGAATTTGGAAGTCAGAATTCGACCTTTTCGTTTCCTCCGTGCCGCGGAGAGCACGTTAAGCCGTCGGTCCCGGTTATGATCACTAACATCTGATATTAATCGTTAGTAACCTAAGAGTTGAAATAGTACTCCTAGTCGAGTCCTAAGCGGAAGGACCTGGGAACCCACCGCAATATTATCCCAAGAAAACCTATGGGATTAACCCGGCTGAGTTTGTTGTGGGCTCTTCTCAGTCCAGGGCGCGTTTGGAACCCTCGTAGCTTTAGTCTTAAGATACCGTTGTTAATTATCACCATTAACTCTTATTCTTTGTAAACATGACGTTCAGAAGGTGTACTTTGTAGGTACCAATTTTGAATAAAGATGATTTGAGTTTGAGTTTGATTAATGGAAAGGGGTGACGACCCTCAGCAGTGAGGAACACGACGCAGAGAGAGAGTAACTAAGCCACATACCTGTTGCTGCAGCTGCTTGAACTCCTTAGGATTGGTGTTCTTGGGCACAAACTGGAGCGTGTCAATCTTTACGGGGGTACTACAGTGGCCAGGCGAACCGTCCTGCACCCACTATATTGGCAGAGTCGATTTGTGCAATTTTTCGTATGTAGTGTCCATTTTTGTTCGTAAGAATCAATGATTTCAGGTTTTTTTTTAAAGTAAACATCCATTGAAATTGTGGCCGAGTGGATTTTTGCAATTTTTCGTATGTCGTGTCCATATTTTTCATCAAAATCAACGATTTCGTAGACATTTTTCAACATAGGTACAAGTTTTATTTTTCACATGTTTTTTTTTGCAATTTTTCATACGTAGACCATTATATTTTTTTACGATTTTTTAGGTATGACATTCCAAGATTTCATATCAATCGATCGATTTCATATTTAGTGTAAAGACATGTAGCCAAGTTAATTTTTGGAATTTATTGGACATTTTCACAATAGTAATTTTCCATTATTTCATATTTCCATTATGATCAATTTAGTTGATCCATTATCATATGTAACGCCAAGTAGATGGTTTCACATTTTTCGTATTTTTTGAATCCGCACCGACGATACGTGTAGGGGAAAAGAGAAAAAAAGTCAAATTAGTAAAAATGTTGCCAGTTCCAAAGCAAAGGAATAAGGTTAATAGAGGTTATTTTGCGTGAAGGAAGTATGAAATCGTGCGTGAAAATAAAGCATATTAAAGGAAACTTCCTGGTAATCAAAAATCCATCGAGCATGTACAGTATAGCCTATTTTTTTTTTTTTTAAGTAAGTTAAATTCCCATGCAAAGCTTTTTAAAACACTCAGCCTATTTTTTTTATGACGTGAAAAATATAACCAGTTTATGCAAAAAAAAAAAAATCAAAAACATTCAAACGATGATTTAAAATGACAGATAGGGTTGCAATAAGGGAGAAAAAAAAACAAAAACAAATAAAAAAGGTGCAGGGAAAGAGGATTTTTTGAATGGCAACAATTATACCAATTTCTCTTTTGCCCTACACTGTACAAACTCGATGTTTTTTTTTCGGATAAAACCGATATTATATGCTACAAAAGTCGATATTTAATACTCGATATCATCAAGTGATATATAATAATAATCGATTTCAAAATCGAATTTAACCAAATCGATATGAAAATCAATACAAATTTCATCCAAATCACCAGGGAACGTTGAAATGCTGTTGAATTAAACAGAAAAGCGAAAAAGTTAATTTTTTGCTGTGAATTATGATGATAATGATGATTTAGTTTTTGTTAATGGATGGAAAATAAGAAGTAACTCCCTGAAACGTAACATAGTATAGATAAATGTATGACATAAATATAATATAACCCATCCGACCTGCAGCTAACCAATAGGGTATTCGACTAAAAGTTTTTAACAAAATATAAATGATAGTGATGTCTTTCGATGCCCCCCACATTTTTTTACACATGTGATTTTATATATACAGATAAGACTAGATAGTGCCCGCGATTTCGTCCGAGTGAATTTGTGGACTGATTTTCCAGGTTAAAAGTAGCCTATGTCCGCCCCCAGGGAGTCATCCTATGACCTATCTCAATAAGGGAACAAACGACAGACAGACACACTTTAACATTTATAATATTTGTAGTAATTAGCATGGATTTCAGTCATTAATATGGAGATCCAATTTTCAGTTTTTTAAATAGTTAAAACCCAAAAAAATATAAGAGCATTAACTTTTTTTCTTAGTGTTTGACATGCACAAAATTACAAAAATTCGCAAAATATTAAAGAAGTCCTTAAAAACAGGTTCAGTAACTTCAGCTAAATGTCTAAAATGATTGAGAAATCCCTAATTACTTTTTGAAACATAGTCAAATACCCTATAACCAACTAAAAAATCCAGTATAAAAGATAACCCATTTTATAAAAGTAAAGAAAAAAAGTGTTAAAAGATAATAAATAGAAAATGGCGCCTCAGTTATTTACCTCATCGTTGTTAGCGTCCACCCACTGCAAAACATTATTATATTAGTCACGAAAAAAACAAAAAACACTATTAGAAAAAAAATAACAATTCATATCAAGATTAAATTTAGTTTAAAAAAAAAAGAAAACAAAAAACCTTATGTATTAAAATTATTTAGATTGAGAAAAAGAAAAAATTCAAAAGCATTTCATTTTTTTAGATTTTTGTTAAAGAATACAGGGGGTTTAGGTTTTTTCGAATATATCTTTAATTATTTATTTTTAATATACATATATAATATATCTATTATGCTTGTGTATATATATTTTAGAAGCACTAAATGATTTTCGAAAAAGCAAAATTTTCGTCGTTAGTTTTTTTTTGGTGGAAACTTTCTTATCTCTTTTTTAATCATAAAAAAAGAAACAGTTTTTATAAAACAATACATATGTTTCTAAAATGAAGAACTGTTCTTGTTTTAAAAAGTTTGCACCAATAAACTCCTAAAATATTCTCTAAATACACACAATTGCAAAATCCCTATGAACTAAAATATAGCCCTTTAAATAATAATAATCATTTCTATATTGTAATTAACACCTTAAAATCTAAACGCGTTCGTTGATTGAAAATAAAATAGAAAAGTAGAAAAAAAAATATTTTGCGCGTTTTTGAAATAATAGGTACGTTTTTTATTCTTAATCACTAACAGCATAAAGGAATGTTTATAATATCATTTCATGTAATAAATACGGTCTTTTTTTCTCTATTTTTAAACATTAACTATGTAATAGGTATATTTCAAAGAAATCTACAACAGAGATACTTTTTTTGGTAATTTTTTCTTATAAATGCCTCTTTATATATTTTAGTAACGTTACGTAAGATTGCTTGAAAGAGCATAGTATTTTTGTTTACAGCACAAGTAAGCTATCTCTCTAGACTAATAAAGTTGTGAAGTACTTTGAATTTTTATCGTTGAAAATTCGACACAATGTTTTGTTACCTGGATTATAATATTTAAAAAAAACCTTAAATAATTATAAAGCATTGAATAACATTTAAGCATTAATAACGTTATTAGGTCGACATTATTTTTAATTTATTCATTTTTTCAGCCTGTATATAAATAAAGATTAGTATCGTTTTGAATCTACAATGAATTGATTGCTATTTTTTTATTGCAAAGCCCAATCAATAGACAAATACACTTTACGATCATAGATATTATAGAAACCAATTTTTAAAACGTTTTTCTATACGAAAACTTTTTAAATTAATTTTGGCAGCTAATTGTTAGCTTTAAATTAGGTAATTATTAGTTAACATACAAAATCAATGATTTTTACGTGAAATCACTCACTCAGAAAGCAAGCAAAAGACTACAAATTCATTAGTAATATTATCCTTAAAAATAATAATATAAAAAAAATTACATCTTTGGACAGAACTGACACTGAGTATAGTGAAATTTTACGATAAACACAAAAAACCCTGGATTTTCTACATGTTTTTTTTTCAATAATAAATTCATACATTTACTCCGAACTTAAATCCATTTAGCTTTGAGTATTTCATTAGCTTCCAAAAATTTTTTAAATCCCAAGTACTCTGTACTTATACGATTCTAGCATGATTGTGCAAGTAGTAATATAACAGGCAAAATTTCCTTGAACTTCCGCGAAAATTAAGAATGGGTTCTTAATTTTATACCCAGAAATTGGCGCTAGCTCAGTTTCTCAAGTACCCCACACTTCTCCCACTACCCAAATGATTAAAAACCAATTTACCATTATCCCTTTTCAATCACATCAGTGATCAGAGAACTGTACATTTTTAAATTTGTGGTTATCTCTGAAAGTAAAAAATCCAGGTCTTTGCTTTTCTACCTCTTGTCTCAACCTATACGTCCTTTTCCTTATTGTTTTATCCCAGACAAAAACCTTAACTCAGAAATTCCCCCAGAAAATTTCCGAATTCCCCCACAAAGGGGTTGTTTCATCTTGGGCCAGGTACTTGTACAGTATTCCAAAAAATAGTATAAAATCATAGAAAACAAAATAAAATATGCTTTTTGGCAGTTTTACAGTGATTAAGAGGTACAAAAATAAAATGTTTAATTAGGTACATTTGTAGAATAGCAACTCTCGCAGCGCATCCATCCATCAATCTGACTGCTGTTGGATATTTTAAGGTTAATTCACATTCATGGATGTAATAAGTACTTACGTATTCACATTTCCCAGGTAATTTTATGTCAAATGTCACCATGACTCGTGTAATATACGTCAATGTCAAAATGGACGCATGTTGATGCGCTTTTATTTTGCAAAATAATTTCACATTGTACCTCGTAAATTGAACTTTTTAGTAAGAAATAAAGAAAAAAATGTTACTATTTTATGACCCCGAACATTTTGAAATACCGTATACAAATACCTGGCCCAGGCTCCATATAAATTTGAAACAACCCCTTTCCCAATTCCCCAAACTTTTCCCCATATTTTTCTTTAATTTATAGACTAGCGCTTGGCTGCAAACAGACTTGCTGGAATTAGTGATGCAGCCTCAGGTGGAGAGCGCTTGCCTAGAAGATGCCAATTCCCCAATCCCCAAAAATTTCCCAAATCCGCCCAAGTTTTCCCATTGCCCCCAATAATTTTCCAACCCCATTCCCAAAAATATCCCAATTCCCCGTTTTCCCCCAAAAAATAAATCCAACCCCCCTCCTCACATTCCCACAATTACACCCCCCCCCCCTCACTTTCCCACAATTCCAGCCCCCCCCCCCACTTTCCCACTACCCCAGCCCCCCTAATGCCCTCTACTCAGCCTCGAGGCGCAGGTATTCTACCTTGGTGATCTTCTTGGGATCGTGGGTTCCCGTCTCCAGAACCTCGACCTTCTGGTACACGTTGGGCGAGTTTAACCAGCGCGTGCGCTCGCCCGCCTTGGCCCCTCCCTTCTTCCACAACCTGGACGCAGACAGAAAACATAATTGAAGTATATCTTTAAAATGGCCGTCAAACTATTATTAGGCCGCCATCTTTATTTAAATTTAATGTAGAGTCAGATAACATGAAATGAACATTTCATACTTTTTACTCTGGGAATGCAATTCGAAAATTCCCTGTTTCTCCCAAAAATACACGCCCCTCAGCAACAAGGAATCGCTATAGTCGATTATGCCGCATATTTTGACACTCGCCAATATATAAAACCTATAGGGTAGGTACTTCTCGTCGACTTAGAATCATAAAAGGCAAGAAGCAATGTCTCTAAGCACAAGTATAGGAAAAAATCCGAAAATCGTTAATTAGGTTTCGAAACTGATAGTGTGCCGAATTGTTTGCCAAGCGTTACCATTTAGCGTCATATGTAATCCAGTTATTTCACAGCGGATTACGTGTTGTTATAACATCTTTCTTGTTATTTATAAAAATAATTATTATTGTGCAGTGGTACGGAACCCTTAGTGTGCGAGTTTGACTCGCACTTGACCAGTTTATTTTTATCTTAGGAACAACAGACTATGCATAATGAAATGATTTATTTATTTCACGTAAATCAAGACTCTACCACCAATTCGGAAAGCTGATTCTACTGAGAAGAGCCGGCAAGAAGTTCAGATGACATAGCCTCACCCCTGTTTGTAGAGCTCCTCTTCCTCCAAGAGGTACCCAAGAGAGGACACGGCCGGAGGCACCTCAACGTCGTTCTTGGGCCGCGGAACGTCGTTCTGTAAACAAGAGGGTACTTTGATATTTGAGCTGTGAGCTTTGGGATACCATGAGACATAAGCTAAGCAAGTGGGGATAGTTGAAGCACGCTCGCCCTGTGAAAGATGAAGTTTTAAGATGCAAAATAATACTGATTATTTGGTGAATGAAGCTGTAGTCGGTGATGATTTAATTAAAGATTAGCTTATGCCCGCGACTTCGTCCGCATGGACTACATCAATTTCAAACCCCTATTTTATCCCCTTGGGTGTTGAATTTTCAAAAATCCTTTCTTAGCGCATGTCTACGTCATAATAGCTATGATCTGTATGCCAAATTTCAGCCCGATCCGTCCAGTGTAGAGTTGTTCAAAACTGTTATAAATCCATAGCACGCTACGGACTATAAACTATAAATTTTTAGCATGCTGTTAAATACGCTATGTTATAACGCGCTTGGTATAAGAAAGCGTGTGGGCGGCCGGCAGGCGCGATATGTCTTGCAGCACGCTAAATTTCGTAACACGCAAAGATGCAGTCACTCACAACAGCGCGTTACGCGAGACTAACCATCGGCCAGCGGCAGCGCGCTACCGGCAGGCGGGCGCCGCTACAAGTGCTACGAGGCGCCGCGCGCGATCGCGTGATATTCATAACGCCGTAGCGTAATGGCGGCACCTCACATAGTACGCTATCCGTGGAACAATAGCGCGCTATGATATTGCGCTCCGTGTTATATTAACCACCTCTAGTCCAGTGGTTTGATCTGTGCGTCGATAGATTAGTCAGTCAGTCGCCTTTTCCTTTTATATGTGTATGGTCACCTTAACGAGCGGGTGCCGGTATATGTATCCGGTGCGGAATCCCGCGTTGTCCAGCATCCGCATCAGAGCCTCGAACTCCTCGCCGCCCACGCGCCACTTGGCCGAATCAGTGGGGGGCTTGCGAGACGACTCGTATATCTATACACACGGAAACATTGATATGACAATTATAGATCTAATGGACTATAGAATACAGTTCATTTTAGCGTCTGAGGGGAACAACTCAGAGATTTCTAAAGCGATCTCTCCCAGACAACCTTTGGTGATCGGAATGGCGAAATCACGGGTTGTGTGGCAATTTAGTTGTTATATAATAAAACAGACTACATAAACATAAGTACCTAACTGTATTTAAAACTAAATAAATTTGATTTGATTTGTAGAAACCGGATAGGGGTATGGGTTTAATATAAGTGCCATGCCCCTAACAGGTGAGCCCGCTACCATCTTAGACTGCATCATCACTTACCATCAGGTGAGATCGCAGTTAAGGGCTAACTTGTAGTGGATAAAAAAAAAATATGAAGAAATCATAAAAAACCATTTTAGCATAAATCACCAAAATCCCAGCAATATAAATTAGAGCTAGTAACTAGATCAAGCTAGCAACACCTGCAACTACTCAGATCCCAAGAGCTGGATCTCCTGATAACCTGTCTCCTAGTCTCCTTATCCAGTAGCGTCAGTTCATCCAGTGGCAACGAGGCCAAGGGAAACTAAACCTGATAGACCAAGTTCCAGTTTTTGTCCTAGTAGCAAGCTTTAGAAAGATGGATCAAGATACTTTTCAGCATCTGAGTGTTACGCTAACTAACTCAGATCTAGGAAGTCCACAAACTCCAAACTCCTCAGAATACAAGAGCCTGAACTCCTACTCACCTGCTTTCTAGTCTAGCTATCTAGTTCAGTAAAACGTCCCGCCTCTAGACACCTTTCAGCATCTTGGAGTATCATCTCAGACCTTCCAAGTCACAAAACTCTTAAAATTCCAGGAGCTGGAACTCCTACTAACCTGTCTCCTGGTCTCCTCATCCAGCAGCGTCAGTTCATCCAGCGGAAGTGAGGCCAGGCGGAGTTGGACTTCGCAGGCAGCGTTCAAGTTCTTGGCCTGATAGAAGGCTTCCTCCAGGGTGGCTCCGCAGCAGAGGGCGCCGCCTCCAGACAGCATCAGGATCTTGGCGTGAGGGCCCAGGGCTCGGACGAGCTTCTCCTGCTCCTCGTTGTCAAGGAGACCTGGAATGAGATTTCAAGTCGCCATGTTTATCATGAACATTACAAGCAAGAAAGTTGTGTTTGGAAGCAACAAATTTTGTGAATTTTGTAATTTTTGACTCAGTATGCTATTTAATTCCTTTGGGGGTGGAATTTCGAAAAACTCTTTCTCAGTGGATACCTACTTTTGCTGAGTGAAGACCATTTTGGGGATCAAGTCTCATTACGCCATTTTTCTTCTTTTTAAAGTCTGTTTTGTCTTATACTTGTATTCCTGAATAAAGATTTCTTTAGTTTTTTCTTCTTTCTTCTTTTCACAAAGAACACACCCAACTTCATGTTTCTAGGACCAGCGGTTTATTCTGTGCGTTGATATATCAGTCAATCAGTCAGGACATTGAATTTTATATATTATATAGATGATAATGATAATGATGGTGGTGGTTGATGCTACAACTCACCGTTGGGCACGCGATGGTAAGCGACGTCCCCCACCAGAGCCGCCTCGTTGCACAGCGGCAGCAGTCCACGCTTGGTGGCAGACACGGCCAATGCTCCAGCAGAGCGCATGTGTAGCACGCAACGCACGTCAGGCCGCGCCGCGTGCACCGACGCGTGGAGGGAGAACCCTGGAATAAAACCAAACATTTTTAGCACTATTGTTTAGTCGCGAGTGGCCACAGGTGGAGTGTTGGCTATCTCTCTCTCTCCGTATCCTGGGATTCGGCGGCCGCTGTACGTGAAACTACTAGTGCGACTCCCCGCCGGATCATTCCAGCCAGCCGAGCTCACTCCAGAATCCAAGCAGGCCACCCAGACCTTCCGGTAGTGTTGCTGGGGAGCCAATGTAGGCTTCTCGTTGGGTAGAAACACCGCTGCATTCGAGCAGCACGTGTTTCGGTGTCTCGTCGCTCTCCATGCAGGCTCTGCACAGAAGGCTGTCGGTGGAGAGTTGACCCATGGCTTGTGGTGGAGAAACAAAAAAAAAACCAGTCCAGAACCTGTAAAAGACCGTAAGATCCTCACCCTCGACGTTGACGGGGAAGTTGGTGGTGCCCTGGTCCTGCACGGCGCCCTGCATGTCCACCTTGACCAGCGACGAGGCGGTCACCTCGTGCGGCAGGAGCCCGCGCGGCGTCGTCAGGACCTGCTCCACTGCGGTGTTCAGACGCGCGGTGATCTGACCGCCGGAGCTCGCTGCAAAACAACATTGTGCTGTTTATATTGGGGACATCACCTCTAAATAATAGGAATTAAATAATTGTACAGCTTTTGCCTAGAAGATTCAGAGTATTCCACGAAATAATCCTCGATATAGAAACACGATATCCAGAAAGCTGAAAGGGAAAAAGGAAGCAAACCGCAAAGGGCTTGGTGACAAGAATCCTCACAGCTTCTCACAGCAAGACGGAAGAACTTTTTTTCTTCGATTAAACGCTTATTGTAAGTGACATCGGCAAGAACATGGGAGCTTATCGGTATTACTTACTCTGAGTCCATCCAAATAAGTCCACGAGACGGTACACCGCAGCCAGCTTGCATCGCAGGATCTTCTCGCCCTTCTCATAGCCCACACCCTCGATCCCCCTGATGTCGTTTATGGGGAGGACGCAGCTGGGACCCTGGAAGATACATAACATAATAAAACTAGCGACTTATTGATACTGTAGCGGTTACCACAGTGGAAACTAGATGGCGCTAATTGTATTTACATCACAGGATAGATAATCGACTGAAAACTTATAAGCACATACAAGCCTACATCGCGTTATCGAAATTTTTTGAAAATAGAGCTATATATTGACCGTTCAACTTACAGAGATCACAAGGGTCCCCGGGCACAACAACAGCCCGGAGGAAGATCTTCCTTTTTGGATCTTGATTGGTGTGGACGAGTACACATCACTCTCTCGTCCCCCAATACGACATTGGGGCTGATTCTGTGTAACACAATCTCTAAACTAAACTAAAATGGCAGCTTTAAATGTAGTTCTGTCCCTTTCCGTAGGGAGTATTATGAAAGGGTTAGCAATATTTGTAATGCTCTAATTTTAGTTTAGTTTAGAGATTGTGCACTACAGAATCAGCCCCATTGTTCAAGTAGCCGACGACAGATTTTGAAATTTTTGTATTGTCTGTCTTATTCTAGCAATCGTGACTCAAGTGTGAATTTCTAAACCCATCGGTTTCAACGCGGTATTGTACCGGAACGCTACATCCTTTGGCGGCACGTCTTTACCGGTAGGGTGGTAGCTTGCCACGGCTGTAGCCTCCTACCAGAAATTAGGGTAAACGGGGGACAGTCACAGACAGTTCGGTTATTATCACTAACATGATAATAGTCGTTAAAGGCCGCCAACCCACAGTGATGCAGTGGGGTGGGTCTAAGCTCTAATTCCCGCTCTCCTATGAGAGTGAAGGACTGTGCCCAGCGGTGGGATGTTAATGGGCTGTAGTGGGGGGCTAATCAACTCACCCTGAGGCTGCCAGTGTGCAATCTCCCGCCGACCATCTCCCGGATCCTCTGCAGCAGAGGGGCGTCACCCCCCTCGTGTATCTGCTGGTCCAGCACCCTCTCCAGCTCTTCGCGGAACAGCTTGGAAGACATCAGCGCTTCCACTCGCTTCCGCCGCTCCATTTCACGGACATCCTGGAAGATAAACATTGGTGATTTATTTTGTCAAGCTCCCCGATTGTGTAGGAAAATCGTAATCGTTTGTCAAACGTATAATTCGACCTGTTTAAGGAGTTCATAGATGCACATCAAAAGGCATTTATCGTTTTAAGCTGTCAAATGATTACGATTTGCTTAAACAATTGGGATCCTGGTTTTGAACAAAATTACCGACGTTTTATCGATGAAGAATAAACATCGTTTATCGTATATCGGACCACAAAGACAAAGACGCCGCATTAAGACGGTAATTTTCTGTTTTTCAAGCTGAGGCAGCATCTCATTTAGCCAATAAAAATAGACTTTTAGCTTGTTTTAAGGATTGAGTGCCCGGGCCTCTCGGAACCAAGATTGGCATAAATCTTGGTTGGCTCCTTGGTTCCCTGAGAGCTGTGGTACTCTATGTGCACTTATTTTTTGGCTGAATGGATTTTTTTTATTATTGTGCTTTCCAAATTGTTGGTTTTACAAGTCATAAGAGACATGAGTTGACATGAAATAAATATTTTGGAATTCGAATGCGAAAACCAATTAGGGCCATTAAGCTCGGACCTAAACACCTGCCATATCTTTTCCTTTTTAAGTTCTAAAGCCAAGTAGGGGCTCAACCGAAAAACTTGTTTCTCCAATATGTTCCAAATTAGATTGCCTCGTTGCATACCATCAGCTGGTATATGGTTTTATATCGAAAATGTTCGACATAGTACACCTGTCGTGAAGCTGAAGTGGTAATTCGACATTGCCCGATGCTAATGAAGGAACTAAAAGTTTAATTCGCTATAATCCGCCACAGTAGACAAATCTATGTTGTACAGTGTATATCTTGCACTTGCAGCTTGCGATATTCACCGCCTTGTACCCAGAATTTCGCTACGGCACAACACCACACCACACAAATCTTCCAAATTCTTCTCAATGTACGTTTCATTCCGACACCGGAGCATCCTCAGAAGATGTTGACTCGACAATGCACGCTTGTAAAGACAACATAGTGCAATTAATTAATATAGCGAATTAAACTTCTAGTTCCTTCATTATCATGGACTTCCGCAAAGTAACGCCTGATTTTATCCAATATTGCTCGGTGCATCATTAGACGTTGGGGGTCCCAACACCCAAGGTTATATAAGGGATAGCCTATTATATTTTTTCAAAAAAAGGTGCTTTAATTAGTCCATTAGGATCCACTGACTCCCATTCCCATTTGCAACACACTTTTTACGGCATTTCGCAAACAAAGATGTGCTATAAGATCGGACGTCTCCGCAGGAATGGTTCACAGTAAGACGACGTGGTAATGATGAAGAGCAACTCACGGCGTCGATGTCCGCTGGGCGCTGCTTCAGCCGCTCCTCCTCCTCGGCCGACAGCGGCCCGGTGCCGTTGGGCAGCGTCTCCGTATCCGTGTCCGCCATCGCGCTGCTGGCTTGCTGCGGACAAAGAGAAAAAAAACTATTAGAAAGGCATGTTGGTCAATTTTTGAGAGCAAGACTCCCTTGGGCGTGATAATCCCTTTTCTATCGGTATTCATTCAAAATATATATATATAAAAGGAAAAGGTCTTCGCAGTCCGCACATAATCCAATAGATGGCATTACTAGTAGCGTTCGATGAACACGCACAGACATATAAATAGAAGCAGACACAACATAAATTTCACACCCACATAGACAAGTGTATGTGAATCAGTGTGACTGAGTGTGACCGTTTCTCTCCAAGCAAAAATGTGTATGTATTAATTTGCTGCAACACTGTGCTACACCAACGCACACATTGACAAAAATTCAATGTGTGGCAGTCAATAAAAGACATCTATGAGACCTATGGCGTTTGTTTACATTGTGTTGTCTTGGCTGTCATAAGTTTTTTGTGAAATGTGGAGATTTATATGAATATTTACTGAAATAAAATGGTGAAGTGTTGTGTCCCCCTGTGTAACAACCACAGAACATATAATAGAGGTTAGAAAGGCCCTAGTGCAAATTTTGTACGGAAACCGCTGTCGCCGTTTTGATCCCACCATTCTTCACTACTACTAATCTAAACGAATACACACGAGAGTTCCCATGTGTGCGTGAGGCAGAAAAAAGCGCTGCGATTGGCGAAGCTACGCACACTAGTGAAACTTTAAACTTGCGCGTGTTGTCGTGTAAAACAGCAACATACGCTAGGGATTGACTAAAATATTTTTTATCGATGTTTATTTTTCGTACGGTCGACAGCATGTCAATATTCATATTGTTAACTTAAGTTGGACTCTATGTCTGGAGATTTTACTATTTTATTTTAAACTAGCTGATGCCCGCGACTTCGTCCGCGTGGACTAAGTTTTTTCGATTGCCGCGGGAACTCATTAATTTTCCGCGATAAAAAGTATGTATGTATATTCTTTATAGCTGATGCCCGCGACTTCGTCCGCGTGGAATAAGTTTTCAGTTAATTTTCCAGGATAAAAAGTATCCTATATTACTATCCCACGGTATAATCCCCCTATAATGGTGAAACACGTACTTCTTCATATTTTAACGAAAGTCCAAATGCTGTTTCATGGCTATAACTTGAGAAATTAAGGATTTTCATACAAACTCTCAAATTCCTATTTCACCCCTTCGGGAGTGGAATTTTGAAAAACTGTGAAACACATATGTTTTCATTTTCAACCCGCAAGTACCAAGTTTCATGGCTATAACTTGAGAAATTAAGGACTTTCATACAAAATTTCAACCCCTATTTCACCCCTTCGGGGGTAGAATTTCGGGATAAAAAGTATCCTATGTCCTACCTCGTAGTATGGGCTCAAATCGTGCCAAGTTTGAATTCATTCAGTAGTTTCGGCGTGATGCGCGGCCAAGATACAGACAGACAGACAGATAAAAATGAAAAAAATTACAGATTTGGCTTCAGTATCGAATAATGAGTGACCTCTAAAAAAAATTTTCAAAATATCTTCAATGTACCTACAGAATTGGACCTGTTACAGTTTTATTATAAGTATAGATTAAAAAATGTATGGAGACATAATGATATTTCTATTGCTTATAACTACTGTTTCTTTATAAGAAATAAATAAAATAAAAAAATAACTATGGTTTACAAATGGTTTTTATTTGAATACATCAACAATATTTAAAACACACTATACAACAAAACCAACAAACACAAAATACTATAACAATATTTCAAACATTTATGATTAAAATCTAAATCTGTAACTATCATTAAAAGTTCATAATAATAAACTCAGAAACAAATAAACTATTTATCGATACGGTGGAAAAATGCTACTCAGCCCTATCGACAAGTTACTCTTATTGGGTAATACCAGGTAACAAGTGGAGTTGATCGTTCATACGCACTACGCTTTACATTGCCGCTCGCGTACATGACTCTGTTGGACCGCGTTGTTCGCACCAGCGATGTACATACAAATTTGCGATCCAGTCACACTAGTGAAGGAAAACATAATATCTTTAGTATTTTCAATTAAATCATTTAAAATCAAGGCTTAATGTACTTACCGATGAAAAGATATCTTGCCATTAGTCACATTGACATTTTGGCTTCTAGCTCTGCAGGTTATTACCGCGCAAGAAGGCATTATAAACACTTTTTTGCGCGTAAAACTTCCCAAGACAGTCCGCGGCCGACTGAGGTGTGTTTTTGGTACGTTTGAGCGTTCGCTCAATATAGTGGCGCGCGTGACCCGCCCACATCGCCTTTCTAACCTCTTATTATATGTTCTGTGGTAACAACGCTTCGTACAGGAAAACCCCAGAAGTAACGTTCCATCGGTAAGTAAAATTCATGCTATCATGTAGCTTTGGAATGTTTTCGTATCGCATCGTATCAAGGCTAAGATATATAATATTTTATAGTTGTTATGACGAAATATGTAGCCATGCATATATTAAAACTATAATATTATGGTTTTCTGTAGAAATACATGCTATAAGTTGTTGAATAATCTTTTTTGACATTTTGAGAACTTTAACAAATTACAGGGCCGGACTCGACGACTCTTTTATTTTAAGTATATAACTTCGACTTTTAATTTCAGGTTTCCAAAGGATGAATACCTGAGAGACCTATGCATAAAAATATTAATAGAAAAGACTGGCAGACCAACTCATGGAGTGCTATATGTTCCAAACTTTTTACAGATAATCTAATAGAACGTAATATATTCCGTACAATTCTATCTCCTGGTGCAATACCGACCATTTTCAAAGAAAAGTTAGTTGAGGTCTTATACTAAGTAGGTACCAATTTACCTTATCTTCCATTAGGTGGATGAATTTCATTAATTTTTATTGAAAACCTCAATACAGATCTAAAGCACTAATTGTAAAGTTTATTTGAATAAAAAACATGTGAGTTTAACCTGTTGTAATTTTTTATTTAACCTCTTTTTGGAATAACGATTCGATTGTTTAACAACATTTATTTGGCTTACTGCCAAGAAATTATTGTCAATAGGAACTTTGAGCTAAAATCTGGCGGTATTTACACGATATCCGTTGGTACTGTTCTTCTAAATAATATCCCCATCACCTGCGCGTCGACGCAGAGCGAGAACGACGCGACAACCACTGGCCATGATACTGACGGAGTCCTCAGGATTTGAGTTGTAACAGGAGTTATAACTCCGCGCGCGACGGTGACGATATCACACGCAGCGCGGAGCTCACATCTATATTCACCACATTGACTAGGGTCCCGCACATGGTGATGATTACCATTACTAGTGTTACTATATTGCAGTTGTGATCGCTTGTGATGAGGAAATTATAAAAGTACCAATAATAATTATTTTTAAAATCCTTACAAATTATAGCTTCCAAATGATAGGTGTCTTTAGGTCAATTTTTTTCACGCAACCTACATATTAATATAATGTTTTATGCAGCAACAAGGTTCGGCCCTGAGTTTTGTGTATGTGTGCGTAATGTTTTCGTGTGTTTGTAATTGCCACGCTATTTTGTACGTTACCTTGCCTCTGCTTTTCTTTATAACTCTGTGTGAACACGAAGCCCAAGTCACGATTACGAAGTTTTCTCTGAATTACGCTATATATACGACCTCCAAAGATGAACGGTCGGACCAGTGGTCCCCGAGCACAACACCCGCTCGGAGGATGATCATCCTATTGTAACGGTCGAGCCATATCACCTGCTCCCGTACAAAAGTGACTGACTGATCTTTCAACGCACAGCTCAAACCACTGGACGGATTGGGCTGAAATTTGTCATACGGATAGCTATTATGACGTATATATCCGCTAAGAAAGCATTTCTGAAAATTTTAAAGCCCTATGGAGGTAAAATAGGGGTTTAAAATTTGTGTATTCCACGCGGCAAGTCGCGGGCATCAGCTAGTTCGAAATATGTATGGGATAAATCCTACCGTATTCCTTGTCTACATTATAAAGGGAACCTCTGTGTATTATTTCAGCTTTCTAGTTCCGTCGATGAGTCAGTCAGTGAGGAAGAACGTTTTAAGGAGGTCAGGACTTTTCCCTTTATTTATGAGGCAAAAGGTGAAGGAAAACGTCGCGTCTTGAGTAAACCTGCAAACTTGAGAGTTCTTCATAATATTCTCAAAGACGTCTGAAGTCTACCAATGCGCGCTTGACCAGCGTGGTAGACTACGGCCAAAACCTTTTCATTCTAAGATGACACACTTGCTCAGTAGTGAGCTGGCAATAGGTAGAAATAATGTTGATGTTAATGATGACAAAAAAAAAATAAGTAGAGCTTTTTTTGTACTTCTTTTCTTTTTACACGACTGCCCAAAAAGAGGAGTGTAATGTTTTCAGGGTTCGTGTATGTATCTACTATCTATGTATCTATGTATGAGAGTTTATTTATCCCACCACATCCTTCCAAGTGAAATTTTTTGAAGATAATAAAACAATATGGCAGTGCAGTCTTGTTTTTAATTTCTTTCATCATTTAGATACCTTTAACAAAATTTCCCGATAAGAGGGCTCAACTATCTAAGAAAATCGTAATCATTTGAGAGGTTAAAACTATGATATTTAAAACATTAGATACGTTCCCCGCGCTTTATTTTGGCAAGAATTTAAGAAGGCACTTGCCCTCACTTGCGTACATTGCAGTTAACAACATAACTCAGAATCTATATTCATCTCTTTCTAACAACAGGTATAGCGTATGTTAACCTTTATGTTCTTTCCCTTTCTCCGCGTACGTAATATTTGCGCCGTTTTTAGTGCAATGATGTTCGCGTATGCCGCGTCTATTTGTAATAAGTCGTTGGAAGCAGGTCTATTCGCGTGATGGACTAATACAGAACCTATCTATCGACTATCTATCGGACTCGTTACACCGTTTCCAGCAGAGTCATCACCACAACAGCAACCGTTAATCACGGGTTATCTTGATTATTATCGGTTACGCAACTTGCATTATAGCCACTTTCGCCCGGCCTCGTTCCTATTATAATAAGTAGGTACATCTTTTTCGCAACTGCAGCCCGTGAGAAAAGATGGCGGATCAGCCGAGTGGGTGTCCACAATGCCTTTGTGTGTAACATCTAATGACAGGCTTTTATTTAACTTGCGATATTCGTGTTTAATTAGGTCAAATCTTGCAACTAAATTTTAAAACAGTTATCCCCGATCGATTTTTTCTGCACCCCCATCATTAAAAACATTTTTTATTAAATAAGCTTTTAACGTTCGCCATGTATAACTTTGTGTGACGCCATTGAATTTCTCGTATGTTTCCAGCGAAACCTTTTAATTGATACCCAAAATCCATCCTTCCATCAATCCAAACTTTCGAATTTATAATCCATACAGACATACTTCCATACTAATATTATAAATGCGAAAGTGTGTCTGTTTGTCTGTCTGTCTGCTACGCTTTCCCGGCCCATCTTTTCCACCGATTTTGTTGAAATTTGGTATAGAGGTAGGGTATATCCCGGGGAAGGACATAGGCTACTTTTTATCCCGGAAAACTAAGGAGTTCCCACGGGAATCATAAAACCTTTATCCACGCAAACGAAGTCGTGATCATCATCTAGTACTTAATATTATAGAGTCAGTGTGTGAAACACCCTCCCAGCGCACGTGTTTCCTGCCACGTATAACTTAGGTACCTTCAAGGCAAGAGTGAATAGGCATCTTCTAGGCAGGCGCGTTCCAACCTAGACCTCATCATTGCTTTGCACTTAGCATGAAAACCTTAAATAAGTTTAAAATTGACGTCAAAAAGCATTATCTGTCGCTTTGTTATCTTTAATAGCGGCATGTACCTACCTATATTTTTCTTTTTTTCCTTTTGTATATTTATTTATGTATTAAGTTATTATGTCTATTTAGTCTTACGTATGTCTATTATAATTATTTTGTATATATTAGTGTATCATAATTATGTTTTATATAAATGGTATAGGTTAGTTTATTTAGATATTAGTATTTAAGTTTATTTTTATTTTTGCACCACCTCCCGTTGTCCTCTTCTTCATTTTTTCCCTAGCGCTAAGGTTGTCTGGAAGAGATCGCTGTTTAGCGATAAGACCGCCTTATTGTACCTATATTTTAAGTTTCCTTGTATCTTGTTTCTTTTGTGTTTTTGTGGTGTACAATAAAGAATATACATACATACATACATACATACATAATTGTCGTCAAGCGCAAGCCTATCTCACAATAATGCAAATGTGCAAACCGGTGCGTTATCAATTCCATCCCAGATGCTCAGCCTCTCGATGAGCATGAGTGATAACATTAGCAATCGAGGCCTTCACGCGCGAGCGGACCTGATATTACTGTTAATATCAACCTGATAATAATAAATTATTATACTGTATTGTATAAATTATATTGTATAAAGCAAGGATTAAATCAAATCGCAGCAGGTATAATTATTTTTTTATAAATTACGAGATGATTCCCGCGACTTCGTCACCGTGGTTTAATTTTTGTTGATTCCCGCAGGAACTCCTTAATTTTCCGGGATAAAAAGTAGCCTATGTCACTCTCCCGGTCCTCAACTATACCCATGCCAAAAATCACGTCGATCCGTTGCTCCGTAACGGCGTGATTGAAGGGCAAACCAACAAACAAACACACTTTCGAATTTATAATCTATAGGGTCTATAAGCATCTCGTATCTATTAGGATCTATAAGGTCAAAATAAATGATTTTTATTTTTATTTTTATTTTTTTATTTTTATTTATTTATAATATTAGTATGATCTTCTTTGACCACTGCACCGGGTCAAATAATTCAGCGTCGCTAGTTTAAGTATTTATATGAAAAATAAAATAAAAACAAAAACTAAACAGGCATAATTTTGGCCACGGGGCCCGTTAAGTTTGTGGGATTATAGTATTTTATTTTATGATACCGTAATAATTATTCACCATCACCACGTCCGTAGTTAGTTAAATTGATCAATTATAATATTGTAGGTAAGATCCTAATTCCTATGAAGTAAGGTCTTAATCTTATACCTCTCTAGGTATATATACTGCCTCGTTGGTCTAGTGGTTAGCATGTTTGACTGCAGCCGACGAGGTCCCGGGTTCGAGTCCCGGGTCGGGCCATAATTAAGTATTGGGTTTTTCCGACTAGAAATTCTCAGTACTATCCCGGAGTTAGGAAGTTGGCGGTGTTTCACCCCCGTGCCTCGGAGAGCACGTTAAGCCGTCGGTCCCGGTTATTATCACTAATATGATAATAGTCGTTAAAGCCCGCCAACCCGCATTGGAGCAGCGTGGTGGGTCTAAGCTCTAATTTCCTCTCTCCTATGAGAGTGGAGGCCTGTGCCCAGCTGTGGGACGTTAATGGGCTGTAGTGGTGGATCAATTATATTATTTTGTTGACCCTCCACACTAATATTATAAACTAGCTGATGCCCGCGACTTCGTCCGCGTGGCTTAACTTTTTATTTCTCCCGCGGGAACTCCTTAATTTTCCTACATAAGAAGTAGCCTACGTCTCTCTCCAGGTCCTCAACTGTACCCATGTCAAAAATCACGTCGATCCGTTGCTACGTTGCGGCGTGATTGAAAGACAAACCAACAAACAAACACACTTTCGCATTTATAGTACTATAGTATGATGCGAGACTCTTCGAGTTTAGACCTTAGACCATCCAACGAAAGTGTGTCTGTCTGTCTGCTACGTTTTAAGTTTTAACGTATCTTTAGACGAAATCTGGCACATAGATAGGTCACGTCCCGGGGCCACCTTTATCCCGGAAAATTAAAGAGAATTTTAAGACAAATAAAATCCACGAGCATCTTGTAGCAATACATAAATAATGAAGTAATCATTGTTATTCATTAGTAAGGTGTATAGTAAAAGTAATTAATGGCACACTCCAATGAACTCACATGTACACTCACACACTCATCCACACTCACACACACACAAACACACGCACACATACACACACATTATAATTATCCAATTTACAATAATATTAACCTATAATAATTTAATCAACCTAAATATATAATTTAATAAATACATAAATAAATAATTAAATAATAATAATGATAATTGAATAAAGAATATTTAAATAATATTGCGCTAAAATATTTTTTACAATATCTTTATTAATATACAACTAGAATAATTAATAAAATCATATTATTGTAAAAGGTTCGGAGGAAGGTGACGACACTCGTAACACAAGTTATCTTAGTACGGGTGTCTAAGCACTCCTTTTTTTTTTTAATCTTAATTTTAGGAGTTTGTACCATAAGGAATACGCCACTCCGTAGGGCTTCAAAAATTCCACACAAAATTCTTATAACAACTTAAATTTTTCGTAGGGCTTTCTTGTATAGCCGTAACAGAGCCCTTGCCTCCTCTGATAGAGGCTGGGCCAGGCATTGAGGTATTATGTACTAACGTACTAGAGAAGACACCGCGAATGTAATCTTTGCTGCGTCGCGAAGCACGCGGCGGGTGCGGGACGCGCGGGGTGCGCGCGGTTAAGGTCATAGATGAGGCACGCAGAAGTGACACTACGTATTTTCTGCCTATTGGGTTATTCAATGAGACTACTTTTGAATTTATGCAGCGTGAGACTGCTTATAGTGCACATATGAAATAAGATAATAGTAGACCTAGTTTTATAGATGGAAAAAAAAAATTAAAAAGTAAAAACAAAAAGATATTCATTAAATACAACTTTAACCTTTTTATTAGGAACTGTTGACACTTTAAAAGTAAACGTTGTAACTTAACCAATCCACCTATCATGTTAAAAAATAATAGTGACATTTCTACCTTATCATTATATAAATGAAGTGAAAAAAACATCGTTTCCGTTTATATAATAGTTATTTGTGAAACAAGAGAGCAAACATTTTTTTGTTAAATTTTTAAAGTTTTAGAGTAATTAATTAACTACCAAGAACCTAAAGAAGTTTTTTTTTGTTTTTTTTTCCGCTATCTTAAATATTGTCTTTTCTTTTACGTTCGGATACTATGACGTTCATAAAGTAAATTTTTATTGTTCATATTTTATATCGGTTTACAACATAATCAAGTCAAACATACAATGTTTATTAAAAGTCGAAAAATACTACGAAAATCGGTACAATAACAAAGAATTTCAAAATGGCCCTCACTTTTTTAAATTTTGGTACCAGTTTCCTGTTTTGTGATCCTAGGGATCCTCAGATATGGATTTTGAACGAAATTGGTACAATATCAAAGAATTTCAAAATGGCGCTGACTTTTTTAAATTCTGGTAACAGTTTCCTGTTTTGTGATTCTAGGGAGCCCCAAATATCGATTTTGACCATATTGATCGGTCGAATAATAAAAAAGTAAAATGTATGATCGTAGGTGTCCGTGTCTCATCTGTAGGTAAATTCACTTTTTAATCTATGAAATTCAGAGAAATGGTGGAACGTGGGTGAATCAGTAGAAAATTATCTTCAAAAATTAGTTTTGGTTTGTTTTCGTTAACGTTTTGTTTACTTACCGATGATATGTCACGCCACAATCTTTTTTATTTACAGTTGTATTTATTTTACACGTTTTTATAACGCACGACGGCATTTTAAAATGTTCGTGCGAGCACAATTTCGACACGCGGCCGCGAAGAGCGTAGGCGAGTGACTAAATAAGGTGAAGCCGGCCGGCTGCAAAGCATGGCGCAAATTTGTTGTTTGCGGCGTCGGTTCTAGTACTTGTACATATAATTCAATGGGGCCAGGGCACTATTACAGCCGCTTTGTTCATGATTTTTGGAATCTTAATAACCTTGTCTAGTTTTTAAGGAGTATATTGTATTTGCACATATATTGTTGTATTCACAATAAATAAATTGATAAATTGAAATTGATTGTATTATGAAAGATTTAATTAAACGCAAGTGTGTCAAATTTCTCTACAGGGCCAGCCCTACCGCTCGGCGCGTCAGGGCCCAGGGGTCAACGCCCCGCAGCCATGACATTTTGACAGCCGCCCATTCAAATGCCATGACGACTCCACCGCTGACTTATAGCTGTTTTATTGTGACCAATTGGGCTTAATATTTTGATAAATTGTATCCTTAGATTACATCAAGATGATGGCCGCGTGGGTTGAGGTTTTTTGGTTCCCGCGGGAACTCCTTAATTTGCCGGGATATTATGTCCTTCCCCGGGATATAAGCTCTATACCTTACAATAAGTAGACAATACAACACATTTGTAACTTATGTGTTGTATTGTCTACTTATTGTAACCAAGTTTCGTTGATATAACTTGAGAAATGACGGACTTTCATACAAACTTTAAACCCCTATTTCACCCCCTTAAGGGTGGAATTTTGAAAAATCCTTCCTTAGTGAGCGCTTACGTCACAAAACGAACCTACTGTCAAAATTTCAAGTTTCTAGCTACAGCGGTTTAGGCTGTGCGTTGATATATAAGTCAGTCAGTCAGGACTTTGAATTTTATATATATAGATATAGATTAGCGCTCGAAATTGTCGGTGATTCCGTGCTTAGCGTTCGCCCCGAGCGGACGTCTCCCATGCACGCTCGACAGTGCTACCGATTCCCCTCTCGCGCAAGTGTGGTGCCGTCCGACTTCAGTAGTGTTTGTGCCAGTGTTGTGAACGGACGTGTTCCAGCGTTGTGTATAGTGTAGTGTAGTTCCAGGGTCTAGGATTCCGTGAGTACACTACTTTAAGCGCAGCATAGGTCCACACCCCCGTCCCCAAAGGACGGGGACTCAGCCAGGGTTTTCACCTTAGGTACCCACCTCCCTGCCCCGGCAGGGGGGACACCTTTAGCTCCCGGGTCCACTATGGACCCCCAACTTACCGACCGACCCGCTCTCGGGGCCACTAGGGTCCCGCAGAAGCAAGCCCAATTAAATATTCAGGCTCTATTAGAGGACCTACACAAGCGCAGTCCAGAATATCTGAGCTATTTCTATGGCTCCTCCAAAACTATGGTCCCCCCGGTCATGCCACCAACCGAACCGCCCATCAGGCAGCTAAAACCCACCTCTCAGGCGTCGACTGCCATGGAGGTCACCCCCGCGCACCCGAAAACCAAGGAGCTTCTCTCCTTGCCCCCCTCTGGGCCTTCAGCCGCCCCTGTTAGACCGACCCCGTCCAAAACCTTCCCAGGTCCCCCAGCCCGAATAGCTCTTCCAGCAATATCCGAGGAACCTCATAATGAGACCTCTCCCGCCTCGTCAGAATCGGACGACTTCACCCCCGTCCAGTCCAAAAGCCAAAAGCGCAAGCTTAAACCCTCAAAATCCGCCGCCAACCCTCCTAAGAAGGTGGGTGTCACCATCCCGACTCCTACCTCTTCCTCATCAAACCCTCCCAGGCCCCAAAGCCCATCCGCTACCCAAGCCTCCTCCGGAGAAGAGTCGGAAGACTCCCCAATGGAGGAACCAGCAAGGGAGAAAGTCCCTCCCCTATACATCCGCGAAAAGCTGAGCTGGCAGCGCATCCTCCCGATTATAACAGAGAAAGGCATCACCTTCTCTGAAGCCCGCTCCACCGCCATAGGCATTCGAGTTGAATGTCCTTCATCCCGAGACCACCGCGGTCTCACAACCATTCTCCGCCAGGAAAACATAGGTTTTCACACGTACGCGTTGCCCGAGGAACGCGTCCTCCGCGTAGTAGTACGTAACTTACCGAAGGAACTCGCCACCGACATCATAAAGGATGATCTCATATCCCAAGGATTCCCAGTTCGGGAGGTACACCGGATGTACCACGCCCAGTCCAAAGCCCCCTACGAGATGGTGCTAGTTATATTAGACCTTACCCCGGAAGGTAAGAAAATCTATAACATTACGGCAATATGTCGTCTTTCTGGCCTCAAGGTCGAATCCCCCCGTCAACGCGGTAAATTAGGGCAGTGTCATCGCTGCCAGTTATACGGACATTCTGCTAGGAATTGTTTCGCCCGTCCTAGGTGTGTAAAGTGCCTAGGGGACCACGGCACGGCAGATTGCTCTAGGACGCAACCGACCGAGGAGCCCCCAAGCTGTGTTCTTTGCGGGTCTAAAGGGCACCCCGCGAATTATCGCGGATGCCCTAAAGCCCCCAAGGAACCCAAGCGAAGGGTCAAACCGGCCGGCAGCAAAACTGCCGCCCCCTCCAAACCGACCCCAACTTTCGTCCCGGCCCCGGCCCCGGCCACCAACGCATGGGACAAACCGCTTCCTAGGACTAACCACCCTGCTCCCGCGGCCGCGACCGCTAAACAAACCCCGACTCAGGCCTCTCAATCATCCCAATCATCTCATAATTCGGCCAGTCAGGCCAACACCGACCAGCCTCCCGATCCCGTCTCCCGTGCGTATGCAAATGCAAACAGGAACATAGAGGTTCTAAACCGAATCCTCCTTGCCGTAGATCTCGTCAAATTGGACACCTTCATTTCGGAGTTTAGGACAACGCGAGACCCATTTGCAGTCCTCGAAAAGCATAAAGAATTTTACGTTCAGATTATACAACTGCGCGATTCCCTTTTAAATGGCTAACACAACCAATAGTAGAATCAAACCTCACTCCATAACGGTCGCTTTTTACAACGCAGCCGGCCTTATCGACCAAATAGACGAAGTCCGCGAATTTGTCTGTGCACATCAAATCGACATTCTCCTAGTGCAAGAGACCTTCTTAAAACCTAGTAGAAGCAATCCGCGAATTGCCAATTATAATTTAATCAGAAACGACAGAGCAACCGCCCTCGGCGGCACCGCGATTTATTACAGAAGGGCTCTTCACTGCACTCCTCTCGACACTCCACCCCTTACCAATATGGAAGCATCTATCTGTCAGGTTAGTATGTCCGGCCATCCGACGGTCATACTAGCATCCGTATATCTTTCTCCTACAAAACAGCTACTAGAGAGTGACATCAGCGCACTCCTTTCTCTTGGTAACTCCGTCATTTTGGCAGGAGATTTCAATGCTAAACACCGCCGCTGGAACTGTAACACAACCAACCAACGAGGAGTTATACTCGACAGACTGACAAACCGACAGGACCTTAATTTTGTACTTTTGGCCCCTGACACACCGACTCGTTATCCAAATACAGAACGGACTACAGACCGACCGGACATACTAGACATAGCACTGCTAAAGAACATCGCCTTACAGGTGAGTCCTTTGGAAGTGTTATCCGAACTATGTTCAGACCATCGCCCCGTCCTACTCCGGCTAGGACCCCCGCCCGTTGCAGCCCCCCCGACCAAAACAGTCATTGACTTCAAGAAACTCTCCGAGCATCTTAAGTCCATAGACTCAGTGCACCTCTCTCAAATTCCTGACAAAATAGAAAGCTTAGATGAAGCGCAAGCAGCCTCACTGCACCTAACCAATCACATTCGCGATGCTCTCAGCGTCTGCTCCAGGGAAATGCCTAACGGTTTTATCCGCCAGCAACTACCGGACGACGCTAGAGAATTAATTACCATAAAAAATGCCAAACGTAGAGCCCATGACGCATGTCCGACCGCTGACAACCGGAGAGAACTCTGGAGAGCCCAGAGGGAGGTAAAGGCTCGCCTTGCCGAACTCCGCGACGAACAATGGGACAGGAAGCTGAGCGAGCTCTCGCCATCGCATGTAGCGTACTACAGGCTGGCTAGGGCTCTCAAAGCCGACCCTGTCTCGGCCACCCCTCCGCTGTTACGTCCCAACCAACCGCCCGCCTTTGAAGATGTCGATAAGGCCGAATTATTAGCTGATAGCCTAGAAGCCCAATGCTCACCAAGCACAACCTCCCTGGATAGGTCCCACGTAGAGCGAGTCGATAATGAACTAGCTACCCTTCTCCCCTCCTCCCCCTCTTCGGAAGAGGAACCTCTCACTCCCACAAATTTCGGCGAAGTCCGAGGAATTATCAAAGAGTTACACGCTAAGAAAGCTCCAGGTCCCGATTCAATTAATAACAAAACATTAAAATTGCTCCCCGATCAAATAATAAACCTCCTAGTAGTCATATTTAATGCCCTTATGGCCGGATGCTCCTTCCCCGATAGATGGAAGGAAGCAACAGTGATAGGCATCCCCAAACCGGGAAAACCCCGAAACCTACCAACTAGTTATCGTCCTATAAGTCTACTCAACACGCTCGGGAAGGTGTATGAGAGAATCATTCTCAATCGGCTAAAGTCCGTCGTTGAAGAGAAAAAGCTCCTCAACGACGAGCAATTCGGCTTTCGGGCCAGACATTCCTGCGTTCATCAAGCGCACCGCCTCACGGAACATATCTACACAGGTTTCAGTCGCCTCTCTAGAGGCATCCCGACCGGAGTCCTCTTCTTTGACGTTGCGAAAGCGTTCGATAGGGTTTGGCATGCCGGCTTGATCTACAAGCTTCACCATCTTGGCGTACCAACTAGGCTCGTACGTCTGCTACGAGATTTCCTCACAAATCGCTCCTTCCGCTACCGGATAGACGGAACCTTATCTTCCCCCAGACCGATCCGTGCTGGCGTCCCACAGGGCTCAGTACTTTCCCCCCTTCTCTACTCGCTGTTTACCAGCGATATTCCCGCGTCCCCTCATGTAAGCATGGCCCAGTACGCGGATGATACAGCCCTTTATTGCTCTGCGGCAAACCGCATCTTTATTAGATCCCGCCTTCAAACAGCAGTCAGTAGCTTAGGTGACTGGTTCCGCCGTTGGAGAATCGAAGTCAATCCCGAAAAGAGCGCCGCGATGCTCTTCTGTCCCTCCAAGCGTAGGAAGCATATACACCTCCCTGAAATCACCTTATACGGTCGCCCAATCCCATGGCAAAAGAATGCCAAATACTTAGGTGTAACCTTCGATACTAAACTAAAATTTAACGCCCATATACGCCGAGTCCGTAACAAAGCTAGCTATGTTTTATTCCGCCTATATCCCATGATTTGCAGTAAAAGCAAAATGTCCCTGCGTCACAAAGTCACGCTTTACAAAACGTGCATCCGCCCTATCATGTCCTACGCATGCGTCTTATTCGCACACCTCCCCCACTCTCGATTTAACAGTCTCCAGGTCCTCCAAAACAAGTTCATGCGTATGGCCACGGGGTCCCCGTGGTTCGTACGCAACGTAGACCTCCATCGCGATCTCGAACTCCCCACCATAGCCCAATACTTCAAACAGCTTTCCAAAAATTATTTTGAGAGGGCAGTCAGTCACCCCAACCCTCTTGTAGTTCAGACTGCATCGTATATCACCGACCGAAATGACCCACCAGACAAAAGACGTCCCAAACACGTCCTTAACGACCCCGACGACCAAATCACTACCGACAATGCTCCCTATATGGTAGGGCCACACACAAACACCAGCCAAACACAGCGTCTTCGCCGGCGAAGACGAGGACCCCGATATCTTACGTCACCCGGACGTGGTGGACTCAACCCACGGCCTCGGGGGCGTACGGACTAACCTAGTCCAACCGACCTCCAATTCGTCCCAACGTCATCCTAAGCCGAGGTCCGAGTCTCATAGGAGGCGCCCTTAGGAAGACGTTGTCCCCCCCGATGTCATCGAGCCCTAGGGCTCTTTTCTCGGCGACGCCTAGTGCTCGCCCAACCCCCCGGTGACGCTGTAGCGGCCAGTAGGGCCTATGCAGCATACTCAATCCGAAAAAAAGCTCGAAATTCGCATCGTTTCAGGCCCTACAATTCGATAGCCCAAATGGTAGCGATTGAAGCTAGCACAATGACAATCAATAATCTGCCTTTAGTATACTAGGTACAGCGGGCAATGGGTATGTAGGTATATCGGATTACGAGGAAGTGGGGCGCGTGGGGCTTCCGCCTGGTTGGGTGGCGGGGCTCCGACGGCTGGCTCTGCGGTTACTTGGATATAGAGCTTAATGTTTACAATTTTTTTTTGCAGTGTTTGTTACCCCTGATTTTTTAAACTACCCCAGATAATATGACTACAGCGACATACTTATTAATATAAACTAGCTGATTTCCGCGATTTCGTCCGTTATTTCTAACTAGCTGATGCCCGCGACTTCGTCCGCGTGGTTTGAGGTTTTTCGGTTCCCGCGGGAACTCTTTAATTTTCCGGGATAAAAAGTAGCCTATGTGCTATTCCAGACTATAATCTATCTCAGTGCCAAATTTCATCCAGATCCGTTCATCCGTTGGAGCATGATTGAGTAACACACATCCATACATCCATCCAAACTTTCGCATTTATAATATTTATTTGATTCGCGAGAACTCTTTAATTATCAAGGATAACAAGTAGTAAGCCTACATACATCCTTCCTCGGGACGTAGCCTACCTCTATACCAAATTTCATCAAAATCAGTCGAAGAGATGGGCCGTTAAAGCTTAGCAGACAGACAGTCTCACTTTCGCATCACATCGTACTAAGTAAGATTATAAATGCAAAAGTGTGTTTATTTGTTGGTTTATTGGTTTGTCCTTCAATCACGCCGCAACGGAGCAACGGATCAACGTGATTTTGGCATGGGTATAGTTCCTCAACTATACCTGGAGAGTGGCTACTACATAGGCTACTTTTTATCCCGAATCATAAAATCTTAATTCACGCGGACGAAGCCGCGGGCATCAGCTAGTCAGCTATAAGTCCTGCACACAAAGGCCCCCACTAAGTAGATCCTAATCAAACGTCACACCAGTGTGATAATGTGCATATTATACTGCGTGTATTAGCTGTTTGTTAACCAGAGACAATAGCTCGTTAGATGTTAATATATTGTAACTCAACACATGTTGTGAAATCTCTATATATAAAAAAAAAATGAATCGGCTGGACCGATTTCGCTAATTCTTTTTTTGTTGTGTTTGTTATTGTAAGGAGAAGGTTCTTATGAAAGAAAATGTTTGAAAAATTGTACGGAAAAGTAAAAAAAAATTGGGTTAAAAAATCTCCATATACAAAGATCTTCAAATATATTGACAGATTGACGGTCATTTATTCAGTTTCATATATTATATATACATTTATCCTGGGAAAACAACCACTTCCCACGGGACTCCATAAGACCTAAAATCCACGCGGACGAAGTCGCGGGCATCAGCTAGTAATTGAATAATATGTAATTCACTCTACTCATTTGCATTTACCTTCGAGAATTTAACATGCAGGAGTTTTTTTTTAAAGTTCTCACCTGATGGTAAGAGATGCAGTCTAAGATGGTAGCGGGCTAACTTGTTAGGGGTACGGCAGTCATATTAAACCAACGACCTCAATTTACATAGACGGGCCCCGTCAAACAAAGAATGTGGACCTATTTTACTAACGCCATCTAGTCTGAAAAGCGGGACAGCGCTATGGCGGGGACAAGGACAGGCTTATACAGGTGAAGAGCGCGCTCTACAAGTCGGACGCCCAATTTTTTTCTATGAAAGGGCCCATCTAGTACCTACATATATTATATCAATGTATTAAACCTATACCCGTAATCGGTTTCTACACGGCATCGTATCGGAACGATAAAACGGCGGCACGTCTTTGCCGGAGTGGACAAAACCATACGTGTGTATAATTGACGTTGAATGATTAAATTGGGTCCCTCTCTCCTATGAGAGCGGAGGCCTGTGCCCAGCAGTGGGACGCTAATGGGCTGTAGTGGTGGTGGTGCTAGTTAGATAAATCAGCAACTTTTTTTCAAACGTCAAAACGCGTGCTTAGTATTGGTTTTTGTATGAAATAATGAATTTTGACGTCATCAAATTTGGGCGCACTTTTTTACTTTTAAAATGGTAATTCAACATACAACTAATATAACATAGGACGTGGATATTACGATTTACGACTTTTGAGACTTCGTCCGCGTGGTTTCAGTTTTTTTTATTCTCACGGGAACTCCTTTAATTTTCCGGGATAAAAAGTAGCCTATGTCACTCTCCAGGTCCTCAACCATAACCATGCCAAAAATCACGTCAATCCGTTGCTCCGTTGCGGCGTGATTCAAGGACAAGCCAACAAACCAATAAACCAACAAACAAACACATTTTCGCATTTATAATATTAGTATGATTATCCGCGAAAAATACCACGCGAACCAATTCCATATCACGAACCCTAGAAACTGGGTCGCACGCGAAATGGGTCGTGACTCGTGACTCGTGAGGTCTAATCCGTTGGTAGGCGCTACTCGCTAGCTACAGCGGCGAAAATGGGTCACATTCATTTCGCCCTCTATAAGCCTGCATACAGGGTGGGTTGATAATGTAAACAGCTTTGAGAAACCGGCATTAAAGGATCTAAAATGGCGGCCTTATCAAGGTTCCGCAGTAGAACTGAAATCCGTAGACTTAATTTTATTTTCTACTAGATAATTCCCGCGACTTCGTCCGCGTCGAATAAGGTTTTATGATTCCCGCGGGAACTCCTTAATTTTCCGGGATAAAAAGTAGCCTATATCCTTCCCCGGGATATAACCTACCTCTATACCAAATTTCAGCAAAATCGGTTGAAAAGATGGGCCGGGAAAGCGTAGCAGACAGACAGACAGACAGACAGACACACTTTCGCATTTATAATATTAGTATGGATATGGTTGGGCTTTTCTCAGACCAGGGCGCGTTTGGAACCCTCGTTTTTTTTAAATTGTGAGATAGGCTTGCGCTTGACGACAATCATGCTCAGTGCAAAGCAATGATGAGGTCTAGGTTGGAGCGCGCTTGCCTAGAAGACGCCTATTCACTCTTGCCTTTTTTTAAATCCACTACAAGTTAGCCCTTGACTGCGATCTCACCTGATGGTAAGTGATGATGCAGTCTAAGATGGTAGCGGGCTAACCTGTTAGGGGCATGGCAGTTATATTAAACCCATAACCCCTATTCGGTTTCTACACGGCATCGTACCGGAACGCTTAAGTTGAAGTTGACGCCTTGAAGTTATTAGAATAACTTGTTATTTTGTACACAAACTAAACCGATGCGCTCACGTCTGACTCACGACTCTATTTATAGAATAGACTAGCTGATGCCCGCGACTTCGTCCGCGTGGACTAAGCTTTTTCGATTCCCGCGGGAACTCATTAATTTTCCGGGATAAAAAGTAGCCTATATTACTATCCCACGGTATAATCCCCCTATAATGGTGAAACACGTACTTCTTCATGTTTTAACGAAAGCCCAAATGCTGTTTCATGGCTATAACTTGAGAAATTAAGGATTTTCATACAAACTCTCAACCCCTATTTCACCCCTTCGGGGGTGGAATTTTAAAAAACTGTGAAACACATACGTTTTCATTTTCAACCCGCAGCTCATATATCAAGTTTCATGGCTATAACTTGAGAAATTAAGGTCTTTCATACAAACTCTCAACCCCTATTTCACCCCTTCGGGGGTGGAATTTAGAAAAACTGTGAAACACATGTTTTCATTTTAACCCGCAGCTCATTTATCAAGTTTCATGGCTATAACTTGAGAAATTAAGGATTTTCATACAAACTCTCAACTCCTATTTCACCCCTTCGAAGGTGGAATTTTGAAAAACTGTGAAACACATATGTTTTCATTTTCAACCCGCAGCTCATATATATCAAGTTTCATGGCTATAACTTGAGAAATTAAGGACTTTCATACAAACTTTCAACCCCTATTTCACCCCTTCGGGGGTAGAATTTCGGGATAAAAAGTATCCTATGTCCTACCTCGTAGTATGGGCTCAAATCGTGCCAAGTTTCGTTTGAATTCATTCAGTAGTTTCGGCGTGATGCGCGGCCAAGATACAGACAGACAGACAGACAGACAGACAGACAGACAAAAATGAAAAAAATTACAGATTTGGCTTCAGTATCCAATAATGAGTGCCCTCCAAAAAAAATTTTCAAAATATCATCAATGTACAGAATTGGACCTGTTACAGTTTTATTATAAGTATAGAAGTATCTTAAGCGCCGTGATAACGCGTCTTAACTGTAGAACAGTCTCACCCGTTGTCCTACGCGAGCCAAAGAAGCGACGAGACGCGGTGCGACGCCATAGAAAATGACTTGTCTACGCGACAACGTAGGCTAGGTGAAGGGTCAGCTACTGTTTGATACTGACGTCTGTCTAGTCTAGTTTACCAAGTATCATACTAATATTATAAATGCGAAAGTGTGTTTGTTTGTTGGTATGATAGCGAGCAAACGAGCAGGCGGGTCACCTGATGGTTAGTGATTACCGCCGCCCATGAACATTTGCAGCACCAGAGGAGCCGCCAATGCGTTGCCGGCTTTTGAGATGTTTGTTTATCCGCCCTTTGAAGAGCCCCATATTATAATCATGAGGGAACACAGAAGATGGAGGATGGTTCCACAATTTGCAGGTACGTGGCTGGTGCCATTAGCCATACCATAATATGATGCCGTGTAGAAACCGAATAGGGGTATGGGTTTAATATAACTGCCGTGCCCCTAACAGGTTAGCCCGTTACCATCTTAGACTGCATCATCACTTACCATCAGGTGAGATCGCAGTCAAGGGCTGACTTGTAGTGGATTAAAAAAAAATACCATTATAATTAGGCCATAGCTAATCGATTGATCATACTGATTAAAGCCATTGTGTTATTTATTCCTAGAAGTACCGAAGTGTACGCATTGCGGCAAGTCATTGAACCCAAGTCAAACAAACGCACATACTTACGCGTGACATAATAATAATAATAATGTCCTCAACACCGATTTCGGCCACGGCGGCCAATCTCCGGAGAGATTAGCCATCTGCGCGGGAGATGTTATAGTGCACAAGTGTGTGCAAACTGCAAGCACAGGTGCACTCTCTGTTCCTTTACTCTCATAGCCCGATGGGACGGAAAATCCGACACGACCGGAGAGAGATCAGGCGCAGCATCGACGCGACGGCTTAACGTGTTCTCCGAGGCATGGGGGTGAAAAATCGCTAACTTCCTAACTCCGGGGTAGAACTGAGAATTTCTAATAATCAAATAAATATTATAAATGCGAAAGTTTGGATGGATGTATGGATGTATGGATGTATGGATGTGTGGATGTGTGGATGTATGGCTGTTTGTTTACTCAATCACGCTCCAACGGCTGAAAGGATCTGGATGAAATTTGGCACAGAGATAGATTATAGTCTGGAATAGCACATAGGCTACTTTTTATCCCGAAAAATTAAAGAGTTCCCGCGGGAACGGCAAAACCTAAATCCACGCGGACGAAGTCGCGGGCATCAGCTAGTTAATAATAATTTCAACTTGTACGTTTCTAGAATTTCTTGTCTGAAAAACCCAGTACTTGTTGTGACCCGACCCGGGACTCGAACCCGGGACCTCGTCGGCCGCAGTCGAACATGCTAACCACTAGACCAAAGAGTTAGTTGGTACGCGTGACATACTTACTCTATGACAACTGTCCAACTGTCAAATATAATCACAATACATCATCGTATCCATTCATAAGAAATCCCAGGATTTAAACCTGTAAGGAACTCTCGCAATCACGCCGGGTTATCCTTTTAACCCAGAGTTAGCTACTACTTTGACGGAATACATCAATGAATGATGATGAGAATGACGAAACGTGTTTGATCTTTTTAGTTTGTCATCTTATTTGTACAATGTTTCTTGCAAATAAACGATTGATTGATTGATTGAATTCGTATAAAACTTCTGTCAAAATTTCAATTTTGTTCCTGGGTAATGGGTTTAACCCGGCGTGTCTGCAACCCTTGCAAACTAACCTCGAACTCAGACATCGTAAGCCATCGCGGGCATAAAAATAAAAAACAAAATCAGATTCATAAAAATAAACAAAAGCTGTGAAAATTTTCGAATTTGGAACGGGCGGAAGCGCATTCCGCGATCGCACGCCGTCTAATTCGGACGTGTTCACGCGCGCCGAGTTAATTTAAACTCTTATTTTGGTTTTGTGAGCTCAAAATACCCGAATAGCAACAGATACTTTATGGCGCGTTTACATTAGGTCGGTTTGGCCGTTTTCAGTCCCAACTAATGTAAATACTTGATACTCTGTATCAAACTTAAATAAAAACGAACTTCTTGTATGGAAGTTGTTTGAAATTCACAGTTGTGAGAGAGTAGTCATAAAATTTCAACGCACTTTTTTCTTTAATCTATATTTTAAAATGGCAAACTTAAAACTAACCGAGGATGTGAATTTTAGGTGTTTTGGAAGACTATTTAATAATCAGTTAGAAATAATTTATTTTTGATATAGGCATCATCCCTATTGTAATTCGGTTGGACGCATTCAATCGCAGCCCGTTTGCGGTGACCGACCTAGTTGTTACGGTAGGCCGTATTCGGTCATAACCGACTTTAAATGGAAACTTGCTGCTGGCCGAAAATCTAATACGGCCGACGCATTCGGCCACCGATGTAAACAGGGCAATTCGGTTAACGTATCCTGTTAAACCGAACGCAGTCACAGTAATTATTTTTTATTCCACTACAAGTTAGCCCTTGACTGCGATCTCGCCTGATGGTAAGTGATGATGTAGTTAAGATAGCAGCGGGCTAACCTGTTAGGGGCATGGCAGTTATATTAAACCCATACCCCTAGTCGGTTTCTGCACGGCATCGTACCGCAACGCTAAATAGCTTGGCGGTACGTCTTTCCCGGTAGGGTGTTAAGTAGTCACGGCCAAAGCCTCACACACCAGGCCAGACCGGAGAGAAAATTCGGAAATTATAAATTCCCAAATGGACCCTGCCGGGAATCGAACCCGGGACCTCAGCACGCTAAGACAACAGCGCTCAACACTGCGCCAGGGGGAGGTCCTCAACAGGTCAACTAAAGTAAACGCGCCATTAGAGTCCATCGTGACAGGCTTGTTCGATGCTTACTATTTGCCGCTTTTGGGTTTCTTTGGTGACTATTTAGTGTACATATTTCTTTCGAGTGTAATTTAAAATTATATTAATAGGAAAAAGGCGATAATAGCTGCTATACGTCGTATCAGACGAAAGAGAGAAACACTTTTGCATTTATTTTTTAACTAGTCGATGCCCGCGACTTCGTCCGCGTGCGTTAAGGCTTTTTTGATTCCCGCGGGGACTCCATTCTCCGGGCACTTTTTATCCCGGAAAATTAAAGATTTGAAAAATGAAGAAATTAAGAATTTCGATGATATTAACTATGACAATGCAATCCAAAATGGAACCACTACACCACTATGGTCCACCACTACAGCACATTTATGTCCCACAACTGGGCACAGGCGTCCACTCTCATAGGAAAAAGGGAATTAGAGCTTAGACCCATCATGCTGCTCCATGATGCGGGTTGGCGTGCTGTCATGGCATTCCAAAATGGAACACGATTACTAAATAACTAAAAATAACTAAATCTTTCTATTATCAGCCAAATAACGAGCATATCTAAATGGTCAGTCTAGAGGCAATGAACCGCAAAAATTATCAGTTACCAGGTAGACGTGAAAGACGACCAGTTTTTACAACCGGCCTGAAAAACTGTAGTCGCTAAGGAATTGAGTTCCGAGAAAATCTATTAAAACAAGTGAATATAACTCAAAGAATTAAAAAATACGATAGCCATATAGTTAAATGATATTTTTTTGTGAATCACTGGATATTGAAATATAGTCTTATATATATTTTTGGAATCTACTCATCATTTTCTTGATGTTGACAACACAGTTAATCTAATTTTGGAAAAAAAAAATTAACTTTAGTCTTTGATGCGGGACCATGGTCACCTCATCAATTTTTTTTAAATTTTACTAGCCTATGTCACCCGGAATAAGCTAAGGATTCTAACGATACCTCATTCATCAAAATCCGTTCAGGCGTATAGAAGTTATGGTGGAATATACAAACTCACATACATACATGTATACATAAACCCTGAAAACAATGTATGTACTCCTTTTTTCAGGCAGTCGTATAACTAGTAAAGCAGGTTAACATTTAGATGCTATAAGAACAGCCTTTGAAATATAATAATGTCCTCCCGATCGAATTTCGGCCACTGCGGCCTATCTCCAGAGAGATTAGCCATTTGCGCGCGAGATATTATAGTGCACATTGCACAAGTGTGTATGACGACGACTTCGTCCGCGTAAAAATAAGTTTTTAAATTCCTATGGGAACTCCCTAATTTTTCGTGTTAATATATAGCCTATGATACTCACAAATAATGTGGCTTTCTACTGGTACCAGAATTTTCAAAACCAACAAACTCACAAACTTTAGCTCTTTATAATCCATACTTCCATATCCATACTAATCCATACTAATATTATAAATGCGAAAGTGTGTCTGTCTGTCTGTCTGCTACGCTTTCCCGGCCCATCTTTTCAACCGATTTTGCTGAAATTTGGTATAGAGGTAGATTATATCCCGGGGAAGGACATAGGCTACTTTTTATCCCGTAAAATTAAGGAGTTCCCGCGGGAATCAAAAAACCCTAATCCACGCGGACGAAGTCGCGGGCATCATCTAGTTTATAATAAGTAAGTATGGAATCCACGGGGATTTTCGATTTATTGTGGCCAAGTATTATTAGCTTTTATTTTGTTTCGACAGCTGCCAATAATATGATCTACGACATCCATATTTTATCTGAACAATCAATCAACGACTACGATACGATAACGATAAATATAACGGTATTTATCGACTAAATTGTCGAATGCCTACACAATATTATTACAAACTCGGTCGAAAAATCTATTTGAATACAATCGCATTATCGTACGGTACCTGGAAACGTGAATGGAAATAGGCCACGTATAGGTGAGACCTAACGCATCTCTATACTATAGGTAGGTACTGATGAAGATTTTTAGGGTTCCGTAGCCAAATTTGCTGAAAGATGGGCCGTGAAAGCGTAGCAGACAGACAGACAGACAGACAGACACTTTCGCATTTATAATATTAAGTATGGATTAGTATGGATACGAAAGTGTCTGTCTGTATGCTACGCTTTCACGGGCCACGGCCTATCTGTTCAACCTATTTTGATGAAATTTGGTATAGGGATAGGCTGTATCCCGGGGAAGGACAGTAAGCTACTTTTTGTTCCGGAAAATTATAGAGTTCTCGCGGGTATCAAAAAAAATTAACCCACGCGGACGAAGTCGCGGGCGTCATCTAGTGGCTCATATTTTGGGACTTCTGTAAAATTCCTACTTTTAAATCTATACTACTAATAATTGTAAATGAGATTATCTCTCCTTCCTGTCTACTACTTTATAATGGCCCATCTGTTATACCGATTTTGATGAAATTTAGTACAGGACAACATCCATCCCTGTAAACAATTTCGTCACAGGCCGAAAAATCAAAAAGTTTCCACAGAATTTTCTAAATCTTGAATCCACGCAAACGAATTCGTGGGCATCTTTAAGTATGAAATAAACAAAGCAAAGTTTGAGAGACAACCAAATTAAAACCAATGACGGAATAAAATATTCGTGATGTAAGAATAACGTATGTAGAAGTAGGTATAGGTGTTTACCTCGCAATCGGAGATGACATCAAAAATTCAAAACGTTACCTCCTACGAGAGTAAGATTGCCATCCGTCCGGATTTCCCCGGATTTGTCCTAGTTTAAAGGGCGTCCGGGGAGCGTCCGAGCGGGGTAGTTTTCAAGCTGCCGTGCGGCACGTGCGTAAAAAAAAAAAAAAATACTTATTGTAGCATCAAAAACTATTCTATATAACTATAAATTAGGTAGGTATTAAAAAAAACACCGTTGAGATGTCCGGGTTCTAAGCTCCAAAATCCCAAAATCCGGGGATTTCTCGTGTCTTGTCCTGGTTGCCAGATTTAAGAGATGGCAACCCTATACGAGAGTCAACGCGAGATGCAAAAACATGCAAATGATTACTGAAATCGTTGCATAATTGATGTGGCACAGGTAGTAAGCGGCAGCGATTTGCTGGGCCACGAGCTGAGCGGGGCTGACGACTTTTTCTGTCCGATTCCTAACTTACTTCGATAACTTTCACCCCGGAAACGCCATACCCTTATTTCCTGGACAATCGAATAGATCCCAGAGAAATCTAAAAACCAGAAAATCTATGCGAAGTCGTGGGCATCATTTGTTTTATAACATGTATTGTTATTTAATCACACTTTAATGTTATTAAATAAATAAATGAATCTTTATTGAACCACACAATAACTAAAGGCGAAACTTTGTATGTGGGTGTCTATGTGTGTGTATGTTTGTTACTCTTTCACGCAAAAACTACTGGACGGATTTGGCTGGAATTTGGAATGGCTATAGATTATACCCTGGAATAACACATAGGCTAACTTTTTATCCCGAAAAACTGAAGAGTTCCCGCGGAACCAAAAAACTATTCCACGCGGACGAAGTCGCGGACTTCAGCTAGTCTAGTAATAAATAATTTAAATCCCGCTCCCGTTTAAGCATTGTACCATCCTTATACAACATTGGAGCTAAACGAATGTAATGGCGAAACGAACGAGCTGTTCGAACAGACGCCGTTGAAAAACTTGTTTGTTGTCGCGATTGCGTCACAGCGCGTGACCACTGTGCTGTGCTACTCAGTACTCATCTGATAAGGATTTACTACTTAACTCTTCATTGCATTGTCGAGTCAACATCTCCTGAAGATGCTCCGGTTTCGGAGTGAAACGTACGTTGAGAGTGATTTGGAAGATTTGTGTGGTGTGGTGCGGTGCCGGTGCGAATTGCTGGGTGGTGGGTGTTCGCATGCTATTGGTGAAGGACACGCACTGTACCACATAGATTTGTCTACTGTGGCGGATTATAGCGAATTAAACTTCTCGTTCATTCACTTTACTCTTCATCAAACTCAAATATTTATTTAAATAAGTTTTTTGAGTGACTCTACCAATGGTTCGGAATGTCAATCTTACTGAAAAGAGCCGTGGGTGCTCTTTTGAAAAAAATATTTATTACTAAATGATGCCCGCGACTTCGTCCGCGTGGATTGATGTTTCTTGATTCTCGCGGGAACTCTTCAATTTTACGGGACAAATAGTAGCCTACGTCGTTTCTCGCGATGTAACCTATCTATCTATGTATCCATCAAAATCGGTTGAGTAGTTCGGTCGCGAAAGCGTAGCAGCTAGACAAACAGACACACTTTCGCATTTATAATATTAGTATGGATTCAAATAAACTTTTACAAGTGCTTTTGAACCGGCTCTAATTACGGTTAATCTAGGGTTTGGAATGCTGGCCTCTTAACAAAACCCAATTTTTTATAGCTGAAATGAAAATGCTGAGATGGGCAGGTCACTTTACTTGATAAGTGTAGGTACCAATTTTGAATAAATATATTTTTGAATTTGAATAAATAAAATATAATTTGAGTTTTATGGTTCAACAGGTTAGCCCGCTACCACCTTAGACGGCATCATCACTGACCATCAGGTGAGATAGCAGTCAAGGGCTATCTTGTATAGTGGATAAAAAAGGTACTTCAAGGTTTGAGGCCGTTACAAAATATTTTAAAACAACAACATAAAAGAGGTAACTTTCAACCCGGAGACGCACGTAGCCTTACTTCCTAGACAATCGAATAGATCCCAGAGAAATCTAAAAACCAGAAAATCTATGCGAAGTCGTGGGCATCATTTGTTTTATAACATAATATGTCACTTTAATATTATTATGGCGAAAGAAATATAAACAAAAATTTCTTCAGGCCACAGGCGCGTAATGTGATCGTAAAAAAATATTCTATAAATAGAGGGTAATCTAATATTTATTACGGCGCGGTTTCAAAGGGCCTTTATGACCCCTTACTACTTTCGTTTTAGTGTTTCGAAATCGAGGAGTAGGTAACAGTCTCTATAACTACGCGTCAGATTAGAAACTAAATTCTTTATTTACTACCATACATGCATGCATGCAGTCATGTACAGTCGACGTCAAAATTGCATATAGAATAAGCAAATAAGTTGCTTTGCATGCGGTCGGACACCCACACACTTGCAGTAGTATAATATAAGTCGTTCAGCTTGTAGGTATTGTAATAGCCGAGTAATATCGATAATTTCACACCTCAAGTAAGTGAGCTCAATGGCGAGGTGTGGAACTACTTGGATTGCACACCACAACTGTTGCTGGTTCAAATCTCGACCCCGTGTAAGTTTTTTTTACTTTTTTTATTTGATGACTGATATTTTTATACCAGCAATAGCATATGCGGGTAGTTTAAAAATCTCTGAACAGATATGACCACTGAGTACTGACGGAGACGGAAGATTTGACACTCGTTAGTCGTTATTAGCAAATACTACAAAATTATTATAATTTACTAAGTTTTGCTGTTTCTTATCTTCAACAATAATGCAGGCTTATATTAATATGCAGAAGAGGATGCATATTATTGAGCTAAATAATATCGGATACAATATACTTAGCTCAAATTTGCAATGAAACTGGTTTCACTGTGAGTATTGTTTTTATTGTTAAAAAATGTGTGTTCATAAACTTAGGATTAGTTACATAACGTTTTATTAGTAAATATCTAGACAAGATACTTAGTAGTTTCAAAAGTGTTTATTTTAATCTCGCTGTTTGGTTTTTAGTGGACAACCAAGTGTTGGGTGTCGCATCCTGACGAAGAGAGTAATGCTTCACAACGAAGACATAATATTATAGATGAACAATATGAGAACAATATCTGCATACCAACTGTCGAGTTCGCGAACATGTTCGATACTTAAACACCAGCGCCAAAGCTGCACATTATAACACATGGAAGTGATGTCCAGCTGTTGATGTGCCACAACTATCATTTGTGCATAATAATTGTTGTCCTGTGCATCGATCACATATAATGCGTAATTGGTTTAATCAAAACCCAGACAACAGTTATTCCCTGGCCAGTAAGATCACCAAACTTAAATCATAGAGAATATTATGAGGTTTGATGGTGCAAACTGGTGGGTTATGTGAAATGAAAAGACTGCAGAGGAAACGGAGGCTCACTGTATGGAATTATGGGAGAATATATTTAGAATAACGGATAACTATCCTAATATTACAAACGGATTCACCCGGCGGCGCTTGCTTGATGTTATTGAAAAAAGTGGAGGTTTTATTGAATAGTAATACTTTTAAAGCTATATAAAATTTAATTTTTAAGGCTTTAAATATGAAACAACGTTTATTCTTTTCCTAACTTGTAATAATTATTATTAGTATATCTTATCAAAATTAACAGACAAAAAAGCAGCGCCGCCCTTTGCTTACTAGATTTTTAAGGTTTAGCTTCAATTTTCTTTTCTTTATGAAAACGATTACTTAAGCTATAACCTTAAAAAATGATAGAAAAAGTAGCTGAAGTTATTTATTACTTTTGAGAAAATGTAACATGATAACAATGAAAATAAATTAAAATAAAGTCGATTATCTAATAAAAAGTGTTTCTTCCAATTTATTTTGTTTGTTTTATTACTTATTGACTCATAATAAGCAATAATTGACACCACTAACATAGTTATAGCTTTCCTCCCAAAATAACTAACTTTGTCCTTAAGTATTATCTTGTTATAATTAATGTTTGCGTTTATAAATGGAAATAAAGATATATTATAATAAAGAATAACAAACAGACACAAAACACATAAACAAAACTTAAATTTTGTTTGTATTCAAAACAAAATAAAAACTGCTGTAAGAGATTCGAACCTAGGTCATATGATGCGTCGTAACTCGTATACCAACTATATTATCACGACACTGGGAGTGGTTACTGTAAAGTGATGAAATAAACAATCAGAATAGACAAGGTGATTGAATAGGAATATTTAGAACCTAATGCTAATGACATAAGGTTGATATTGTTGACAGTTTATGGTAATGCACGTAGTATTGAACTGAAATCGTTTGAACCTTACGGTGTTGATTTAAGGTTGATAATATTATTGACAGTTTATGTTTATCAGTGTGAGTGAGCACGTGACTTATTCACAGCATTGCTTGCAAGCGGTTTTAGCCTTAGAGCTATGTATGGACTTTTGCAGTCGACTGTACAATGAACTACCCATCATATCCTTACTTAATATTATAAATGCGAAAGTTTGTATGTATGGATGTTTGTTACTCTTTCACTCCAGAACGGCTGAACGGATCTGGGTGAAATTTGGCACAGAGATAGATTATAGTCTGGAATAACACATAGGCTACTTTTCATCCCGGATAATTAAAGAGTTCCCGCGGGAACCGATAAACCTCAATCCACGCGGACAAAGTCGCGGGCATCAGCTAGTTAATATTATAAATGCGAAAGTGTGTGTTGTTGGTTAGTCCTTCATTCAAGCCGCAACAGAGCAATGGATCGACATGATTTTTTACATTGCCATAGCTAGAGACATGGCCATGGGCTTCTTTTTATCCCGGAACATCAAAAAGTTTCCACGACAATTTGTCCTGGAAACTCTATCAGCTAGTTTTTCATAACTTTATTAAACAGAGTTATTATTATGTTAAATACTTTAATAACTTTTTTAACAGTAGTTTTTTTTTTTAATAATCGGCCCAACGTCGGGCGCCATACCGTCGGGCGATGGTCGGGGGCTGTAAGGTTAAAATCACGTACAAACTCCGGCGTCCCCTACCGGAATAAATGTCTGCGTGTCTCTAACATTATATTATGGGCTCAGGGCCGGTTTCTGAATTAAGCATTCAAGCAAAAATCTGCTGAGTTTTGTTTAAATATTTGAGTAAGACTTAAGTTTTTTGTGTTTCACACGATAAAATTAGAATTTCCCAAATTATAATTAGCTAAGTATTTCTCCAATCGTCCCTGAGTATTCTCCAACATTGCCTTTGCGTTCCGCTACACGTAGAAAACCCGATATTGACCGAAAATAATATTTATTTCTAATTTTGTTAAATTTTATTATTAAATATGATTCCAAAAAATAAATTTTATAGAATTTTATTTAGAAAATTATGAATTTCAAATATTTCAGGCTTTTATCTCATAAAAAACTCTGATGTGCGTTTGATTTCAAATAACCGGGATAGAGAAATGGAACGTACGACTTATCATTGTGTCAGAAGCGTCAAAAGTTTGACAATCGGGTTTGTTTACAAAATTTTCCAAATCTTGACTTCTGTTTTTATTTGTAATTATTCTTACAAATATTTATAAAATGGATAGAGAAAAGAAAACAAAATATCCCAACTTCACTAACGTGGGAAAAGAAAACCTTCTCGCACTGCTAGCAAAGTAAGTACCTAATCTTTATATCATTTTCGATCCCCTTACTCGTAGGCCAGCTTTTCTCCTGGTTCAGTACAATATTCTAGGGTTAATTTTACATGGCCACAATTAGTAGTTAGTTCGTATAAGTAACTCTACTTAGAAATGGAAATTTGTCCAGTCACAAGAAAACCAAAAAAACTGGCAACGGACTTATGTCATTGTTTTCTTTGAATAACAGGGTATATAGTTCGCGCACGAGTTGAATGCAGAGCAAATGTATGGTGACACATACATTTACTCTGCATTCAACTCGCGCGCGAACTGTAGGTAGGTACCTACTAAAATTCTACATCAATGATATAAAGGCATATTATTTATGTGTTTTACATGCAAGTCATCAATAAATGTTCTATCCACAGATAACAAGGTGTGATAGAATGCAAAAAGACAGGGGCATTCTACTTGCAAAAAAAGAAGGAAGAGCGGATTGTAATAATTAAACAATACAATAGCCTATGCACCACAGGACCAAGAGATGAAGAGTAAAGCTGATCGGTGGATCTTCAATTATCGCCACAGCTGATGATAATGTGATAATATCATATTATATTTATTACCCAGAAATGTTATATTATGCTGAGTTATTTGTAAAATAAAACAAAATTAAAAATCCAACAAAGAGTTCCTAATTTCTAACAAAATATTATTTATTATTATTGTTATGTAGTTATTTCTGAAATAACTTTCTACTAATGAGCTTGGGGCAAAGACAGGACATCATTTCGTTCTTCAACAAGTTCATCATCTTGTACCACGTAGGCATCTGGATCTACCTCAGGCTTCTCCAAAGATTTTTTAAATCCCACTACAAGTTAGCCCAACTGCGATCTCACCTGATGATAAGTGATGATGCAATCTAAGATGGTAGCGGGCTAAATTGTTAGTGGTATGGCAGTTATATTAAACTCATAGATTTCTACACCTATGAAGGAAGCCTCCCACAATACAGAAATTGTAAATTCCCAAATCGAATTGCCGGAAATCGAATCTGGGAACTCCCTTAATAAGACCACAGCGATCGCCACTGCGCCTGGGAACGTCAAAAGATGAGAATGAAGAATCTTCACTAGAAATCGCAAATCCATACTAATATTATAAATTCGAGAGTGTGTCTGTCTGTCTGCTACGCTTTCACGGCCCATCTGTTTCACCGATTTTGATGAAATTTGGTATAGGGTAGTTTATATCCCGGAAAATAAAAGAGTTAACACTCGGGAATTCAAAAAACTTTAATCCACGGACGAAGTCGCGTGCATTATCTAGTGTGAATATAGTTTAAGTAGCCGAAATTCGTTACTTAAATATCACGCACTCAACTTTGAGATTAGAGGACTTTGAGCACTGTCAAATGCGCTCTGAAACGCAATTTTGCAGTTAAGCATGGATTTAAGTTTCGAAAATGTCAAATTTGAAATTTCTCAAGCTCCAATTCTCAAACCTTACAAAATATCAATTCAGAAACACTATTTTCCTTAATTAGTACTTATTTCACACTTATGTAGTCTTTGAGACAGACTCAACATGAAATTCTCAATTCAGAAACCGGCCGTCAGTTTCCAAAGACCAATAACAACATAACAATTACAGCATTCCTCCGCAACGGGCCCCACGTCGGGCGCCAGTCTGCCGGTAGCGGCGCGATCAATATTTGTATTTTGTATCACGCAAAAACATTCCTCGCGAGCAGCATAAGAGGAGGTTTATTCACCAACTAGCTGACCCACCCTCTTCGCACGGGTGGGCTTTACCTTAGGGCTCCCACACAAAACTGCGAATTCGCATCGCATTGTAAAAATCTGCGAGCTCGCAGGACGCATCGCAAAAACTTCCGATTTGATTTGACATTGTGTGGAAAAATGGCAAACGTTGACGTGGATTTTTTAATAACGTTAATTGAGGAGCGCCCCGTCCTTTGGGACAAATGAAAATATGCTCATTCTAAAATAATCTCTGAACGGATCTGGATGAAAGGAGATCGACAAAATTGGGCTAAATCGTTACAGACACCCCATAAACACCAAAAAATAGTAGATTTTTTTCTGATTATATATCAGATTAAATATTAACAATTTTCTATGGTAATGTGCTAAAAACTTATTTATTAAATAACCCTTAAAAACCACAATGGTCACGTTTTACTGGTCTGTACTCTGTGGTCATGCTATGTCTATACCACTCTATACTCTATGTCATAGTCTATGTTAGTTAGGGATAACGATTCTTTCCGAAAAAAATCGATACATAAATCGATTTGAATCGAAATCTAGTCGATATGATAAATAAAATGTTTTTTTAATTAAAATGTTAATTCTATTGCTAATAACAATAATAAAAATTGATTTTTCATCTAAGTATTAAGGAGGCAACGGTTAGGTACTATTGTTATTATTGTTATCACAACAGAACAAATCGAATCTCGATTATCTAGGGCTAAATATCGATCCACTCGATCGATTCATTATTATCTATATCGATTAAAAAGTTCATTTTTTGGTTCAAGAAGTCAATTCTTTGATAAATCGATTTCAGATTGTCATGCGTACCTAATCCCTAACCTAGACTGTCATTACATGACATTTTTACTATACTCTTTGAATCTTTGCTGGCATTTGTTTTTCGACTTTCGTACTCATGCGCTTACGGATGTGTTTCCATTATTTTCGCTCTTTTTTTGACGACTTTGGCTGTGTTGTAAGGACTTGAATAACCCCTGCTGTTGCGAACGACCTCTGCGTGTTAAAGAAGTTTTTTTATCACAATCACATTTTTAATGACCCTACCAGTACATTGGAGATCATTATTTTGGTCCTCAATACATTTCTGTGGAAAAAACTTGTCATTTTTACCGTTTTATCTTGATAAAACACAAAACTTCATATCTAACCTAACCTAACCTAAGTAAACCAAAAATATGTATTTTCTCCTAATCCCCATTGAATTTTGAAAAAAAACTTTGAGATGCTAAAATGTGATATATTTACCGATTTAATAACACAAGAATCATTGCTGTAACGTATTATAGTGTATTTAGCCCAGACATGTATGGACTTTTGGCGGTCTCCTTTGGCACAGAGATAGATTATTATAGTCTGGAATAACACAGACTACTTTGTGTCCCGGAAAATTAAAGATTCATACATCATTTACCTAGGATGTATGACTACGATGTATATCACCTTACCTTGCAGTATGGTTTAAAATAAATTATTTGATATTAGTTCTTGGTATTATTGCATATCGTGCCCAAGCTCCTGATTACTCACCCCAACTGCCAAAATACTAAAAACTAATTAAGTAAGGGAGGAAATTTCAGTATTCTCAGAACCCAACCCCCAAACTGGATAAGGCACGCATACTTATTTCCCGCTAACCCACATATGGCGTGCATCCAAAATTCACATCACGTCGATTGATCAAAAAAAATTTAGTACAACCCCTTATTTTGGAAATTTTGGTTAGGTTATTAAGTTTTATCTTCATAATTTAGAAAACTAATTTTAAAAAACTAGCTGATGCCCGCGACTTCGTCCGCATGGATTGAGGTTTGTTGGTTTCCGCGGGAACTCTTTAATTTTGCTGTCCCTTAGTAGGTACTGTGTTATTCGAGACGATAATCTATTTCTGTGCCTCGGGGGTCTACTCTCTTTCTCTCAAACGAAACTTCGCAAACGAACGCTCTACTCTATTTTGTTTTCGGACGCGCAGACGAAGTACGGATCCATAGACAATTTTCGTGACCGATTGGATTGAACTATTTTCTGAGGGTCTAATAACCGACTAATTAGAAGAATTTCGTTTAAACTTCGTTCGTTTGCGAAGTTTCGTTTGAGAGAAAGAGAGTAGACCCCTGCACTAGACCCCCAGGTCCGTTTAGCCGTTCGGGCGTGATTGAGTAACAAACATCCATACATCCATCCAAACTTTCGCATTTATAATATTTATTTGATTAGTATAGTAGGAGTATGTTCGGTGATTCTACCACGGAGGTATAATCAGGTATGAAATTTGCATCCGTAAAAAATTTCATTGGGCTTCCGTTCAAAATGAAGAAAATATACGAGTAGGTATATGCACTTGATCAAATCGTAGTTTTGTCTCACTCATCTATACTAATATTATATAGGTAAAGTTTGTGAGTTTGTGAGTTTGTGAGGTTGTAGGGGGGTAATCTCTGGATCTACTGAACCGATTTTGAAAATTCTGGAACCAATAGAAAGCCACATTATTTGTGAGTGTCATAGGCTATATATTAACCCGCAAAATTAGGGGAGTTCCTGTGGGAATTTAAAAAACTTATTTTAAGCGGACGAAGTCTCTAGGAATCTGCTAGTAAACAAAAATGACGATGAGGCTATATTACCTTCTATATATGTACAATGCAGTATGCCCCCCCTACAAACATTACTAACCATAAAGCATTTCATTTATTCTAAAGCATCAAAATACGAGCTATTGTCGCTCTTATTTTGTTGGTTATAAAGTTCATAATACCATGCAGCAAAATAATTGAAGTTGCATAAATATTCAACTCTATTCCATTGAGATAGAGACTAAATTGTTGGTTCTCTTAATTACTCGGGATAAACACTTGAATACGTGAATTTGCATCGGTTTTCCTTTCGAGGACCGTTTCTGAGGGTAGATGGAAAAACACGGGGTTTCAGTGTCCTTCAGACGGGAAGTAATTTTAAATGCGACAGGTATGGGGTTTTCTATGGGGAGTCGTAATCTTGCTGAGAGAAATTCAGATTATGTACGAGTATTTAGAGGACCAGTGTGCGCACAACGAGATTATCTCGCGACGAGAGAGAGAGATGTTGTCGCTGCCGGCAAATGTTTAATTTACCCTAACATGCACAAAATGCGGTATATTACAAGAAAAAAATAGTCGATATGTAAAGGTTCGTAGAGAAAAATACCACAGATAAGAAATATTACTTTTATCAGCTCTACTTTTGATGTAACGAGACAAGTATTGTTAGCTTCGGTAGACAGATTAGAGATAACGGGTAGACATAATTTTACTCGCAGTGCGCATGCTAGCCATACTGGCCTACGTCAGCGCGAGAAAAACGCGACAACGAGACTCGAGCCGACGCGATAAAATAACGAGGATTACATATTTTTTTAACTACGTGGCCTTCGTTGTCTCGTGTCGTAGTCAAGTCAGCAACGACCTCAATTTACATAGACGGGCCCTGTCAGACAAAGAATGTGGACATATTTTACTAACGCCATCTAGTCTGAAAAGCGGGACAGCGCTATGGCGGGGACAAAGACAGGCTTATACAGGTGTGGAGCGCGCTCCACAGGTCGGACGACCAATTTTTTTCTATGAAAGGGCCCATCTAGTAGGTACCTACATACATATCGATGGTTGTACTCGTATAATACCAATTTATGTAGAGTTACCAACAAGAAGGTAGGTGTAATGTGTATACCACAGGTATTCACTTACACCTACATTAGTATGTCATACTAGCTGATGCCCGCGACTTCATCTGCGTGGATCGAGGTTATTTGGTTTCCGGGGAACTCTTTAATTTTCCTCATATCATCGACATATAGGTATGTAGGTCTACATACCTATATGTCGATGCATGTCAGTCATTATCTAGGCCACGAGTTCACGACCCTCAGCGATGAGGGTCTTGCCTGGAAGATGCCTGCCTATTCAGTATTCTATTATGCCTGACAACACTCATTATCCTTTATTGGTCGGGGTAGAGTCGGGAATATACACAAAGGGCAGGGACGAGCGGAGTGATCGATACATGCCTACTGGGCAAAAGTTTCTTTGTCTCGCTGAAGACGCCATTTAGGTACAGTTATTGCGACCACGTCGTCCGCGTGGATTAAGGTTCTTTGATTCCCGCGGGAACTCTTGAATTTTCTGGGATAAAAAGAGGCCTATGTCCTTCCCAAATCGGTTGAACAGGTCGTGAAAGCGTATCAGACAAACAGACACACTTTCGCATTTATAATATTAGTATGGATATGGATAATGTCGTTTCAACCCTGTCTTAAGTCAGAGCAAGTCAAAGTACGTTATAGACTCTCAGACTACGTAGGTATAGGTGCTAAATTTCCCCACACTCAATTTTCACGGTTGACGTTTGACGTATGACGTCTGTCATTGTGACTTCACGGCGCCGACGGGGGGGTAATGGTGGGAGGCGGGGTCCGTTGACCCGCATCGATTTTCCACATCCGAGCTGTTTTGTTGCTACCTGTCGATTTTCCCCGTACCTAGGGTTGTGTTCATCGATTTTCATTGTTCAACGAGAGTTTTTTTTAAAGGCAGCAAGGCCGATAGAGTAGAATTAAACAATTTATTTATTGAACACAGAAATAAAGAAGACATTAAAACTACGTACAGGACTATACAGTACGCAAAGGCGAAACAATAACACAATAAAAATATATTTAGCAATATAAATATCTTTAAATACTATCCATACTTCCTAATATCATAAATGCGCAAGTGTGTCTATCTATCGGTCTGTCTGTCTGTCTACGCGGCCCATCTTTTTAACTGATTTTGATAAAATATTCTATAGAGGTAGGTCACACTTACATCTCGAGGAAGGAAATACTTTAATCCCGGAAACCATACTTTATAAACTCGAAAGTGTCGTTTGTGGGTTTGTCCTTCAATCACGCTGCAACGGAGCAACGGATCGACGTGATTTTTGGCATGGGTATAGTTGAGGACCTGGAGAGTGACATAGGCTATACTTGTTATCCCGGAAAATTGAGGAGTTTTCGCGGAAAGAAAAAAATTAACCACGCGGACGAAGTCGCGGGCATCAGCTAGTTTATTATAAAAGCAAAATTCTAGAGTCTAGACTAAGTATAATGTACCTACTTATCTCTGTGCCAAATTTCATCCAGAACCGTTCAGCCGTTCTGGCATCCAAACGTTGGCATTTATAATATTAGTATTGAAGTATAGGTGTTATGGCCACATAAGCTTCACATAAACCCCATGGGGTCAACGTACGCGTACGCCCATGGGCGCCATGGAGTCATTGCCAAAGTCAGACGGAGCCCGCCTTCTCAGCGAAAATTGTACGCTGTTATAATATTCCAACGACGAATTTATGTGACTCAGATTGTAATAGGGACGATGCGTGCGGAGGCAGGCAGGGTTTGGAAATTTATAATTTCTGAATTTCTCGACTCGGCAGACGGAGTATAGACCCCCCGGCTAGGTGGGGCGACGACATCCGGAGAGTGGCTGGTATCAATTGGATGAAACCAGCCCAGCAGTGGATGGCAGTGGATGCGTATTGGCTGATGATGAACCTCAGAGTATATTTGTTGATTTTCTTTTATTATATTAACGGGATTGGCAGTTTTGTTCCTACTAAATGCTTAGATTGATAATCCGTTTAGTTATATTTGAGTTCACTGGATCTGACTAATTTTTGTTGTTTTTTTTTTTTTTTTATTAATGCATCCCAAAAAATATTTTATTTATAGCAAGGTTTTGATTTAAGTGTATGGTGTAATATTTGACTTCAATATAAGCGTGTTATGATTCGAAAATTATGGTATTTTATTGATTCCCAAAAAAAGGTAGTTTTTCCAAGGCCACGCCGCCGACTCATTCTCCAACGGCGCTCATATCTAATACAAACAGACAGACTCACTTTTTGCACTACAAGTTAGCCCCTAACTGCGATCTCGCCTCGATAAGTTATTACTTATAGTTAAGAGACCGCCTTAAGAAGACAGCGGGTTGAAACGACGAAGCTTCGCTAATAACGTCATTAGCGCGTCTCAACGCGGCCATTCACAGCGGCACAGGGGCCATTCATGCGATGGCATGCGGCCAAAACTGACCCCGTTAATGCAATTAGCATCAGCCGGGAAACGAACCCGCGCCCTTCGCTCTCTGACTCACCAAACTTTTGACGACCTCCCTGGCGTATTGTTCAGCGCTGTTGCCTTAACGTCCGAGGTTTTATTCCCAGCAGGGTCAATTTGGGAATTTATAATTTCTAAATTTTCTCTGGTCTGGTATGGTGGGAGGCTTCGGTCGTGGCTAGTTACCACCTTAACGGCAAAGACTTACCGCCAAGCAATTTAACGTTCCGGTACAATGCCGTGTGGAAACCGACTAAGGGAATGGGTTTAATATAACTGCCATGCGCCTTAACAGGTTAGCCCGCTACCTTCTTAAACTGCATCATCACATACCATCAGGTGAGATCGCAGTCAAGGGCTAACTTGTAGTGAATAAAAAAACAATTAGCATCAGCCGGGAAACGAACCTGCGCTTTTCGCTCTCCGACTCACCAAACTATTTTTTTTAACCGACGACGAAAACATAGGGGTGTTTAAAGTTTAACGTGTGTTTGTATCTGTCTGTCTGTGGCATCGAAGCTTCTAAACGGATGAACCGATTTTGATTTAGTTTTGTTGCGGAAGGACCTGGGAACCCACCGCATTATTATCCCAAGAAACTCCCTGCCATTATGTGATTAATGGAATGGGGTCACGAGTCACGAGTCACGACCCTCAGAAATACGACGCGTAGAGGGAGATAACTTTGAAAAACACGATATATTACAAAGCCTCGCCTATAACTTCCTCGCTGGTCTAGTGGTAAGCATGTCCGACTGCGGCCGACAGGAGATATAGGCTTTTTATCCCGGAAAATGAAGAAATTCCCGCGGGAATAAAAAAAAACCGGCCAAGTGCGAGTCGGACTCGCGCACCGAGGGTTCCGTACAAACCTGTAGTAAGTTTCAAATTATTAAAAAAAAAACTAACTACTTACTAGATCTCGTTCAAACCAATTTTCGGTGGAAGTTTGCATGATAATGTACATCATATATTTTTTTTAGTTTTATCATTCTCTTATTTTAGAAATTACAGGGGGGGGGGGGGGGGGGGACACACATTTTACCACTTTGGAAGTGTCTTTCGCGCAAACTATTCGGTTTAGAAAAAAATGATATTAGAAACCTCAATATCATTTTTGAAGACCTATCCATAGATACCCCACACGTATGGGTTTGATGAAAAAAAATTTTTTGAGTTTCAGTTCTAAGTAGATATGGGGACCCCCAAAATTTATTGTTTTTTTTCTAGTTTTGTGTGAAAATCTTAATGCGGTTCACCGAATACATCTACTTACCAAGTTTCAACAGTATAGTTCTTATAGTTTCGGAAAAAAGTGGCTGTGACATACGGACGGACACACAGACAGACATGACGAATCTATAAGGGTTCCGTTTTTGCCAAATTTGGCTACGGAACCCTAAAAAACTTAAACCACGCGACTCGCGGGCATCATCTAGTATTCTATATGCTACAAGCACCGGCGCTTGTAGGTCGCAGTAGTAAGCTTGTAGGACTAGTAGTGATTCGCCCACGCGGCGCCCTACCACCGTGTGCTACCACCACATACCACCGTCTCGCAAGGGCCGTGAGTCAGCCGCGCGGGTCGATGACCGGCGCGCGCGCTGCCTATACCCGATAGCTTGAATGTTAACTCGATACTCGATCAGACATTGTCGACTCTAGTCTCTATGCTCTACTCTTGCTGGTTCTTCTAGGTAGGAACGGCATTCCGAACCAGTGGTAGATTCATTCGACTATTCATACGCACTTGAATTTTAGTCATAATAAAAAGAAGAAGCGGTCTAGAAATGACAACAAATAATTGAAAATATGTAGTCTTATATATTTTTGGAATCTACTCATCATTTTCTTGATGATGACAATATAGTTAATCTCAATTTGGAAAAAAAAAACAACTTTAGTCTTTGATGCGGGACCATGGTCACCCTATCAATTTTTTTTTAAATTTTACTTGCCTTTGTCACCCGGAATAAGCTAAGGATTCTAACGATACCTCATTCATCAAAATCCGTTCAGGCGTATAGAAGTTATAGTGGAATATACAAACTCACATACATACATACATGAACCCTGAAAACAATATACTCCTTTTTTCAGGCAGTCGTATAAAAATCATTGAGGTATTATGTACTAATATAATTCAATGATAAAAATGGAGTAGAGCCAGCAAGAGACCCGACGGTTGCTTCTTTTTTACAAAAATGTCATAAATATTACAATAAAATGATAGCGTAGATACATTTAAACTTATATGACCCTGAGTATTGCTGATAAATATTAAAAATAAAAAATTGGAAGTGAAACTTTAAAACAGTAGCCTACGAGAGAATGAGATAGAATACATGTAAGACAAACACTTGACAAACATAAGTAAGACAAATAAAACTTGTATGATATGAAGTAAGACTAATATAACTTGTATTCTATCTCATTCTCTCCCAGGCTAAGTCCTATTATCAATGTGTTTCTGGCTTCTGGCTGGTTTTTCTCGGTAGAAATGGCATTCATTACTCTTTTAATATAGATACCTTCAAATCAAGAGTGAATAGACATTTTCTAGGCAAGCGCGCTCCACCTTAGGCTGCATCACCACTTGCAAGCAAGTCTGATTGCAGCCAAGCGCTAGCCTATATATTTAAAAAAAAACCGAACCAGTGGTAGATTCACTCGACGATTCAAAAGCACTTGTAAAAAATAATTTGAGAAAAAAAAATTGAATTTTGAATATTGGATTTTACCTACTAGTCGTACAGAGGCGTATGGGAAATCGTTCACAATTTGTACAATCAAGGTATTGAACTGAAAAACTATAAATATGCATCTACCTAAATACCCAAATGACTTAAAAATCACAGTCAAAATGATCAAATGCAGACGTAGCCTAAGCCCCCGCTTCCCGTACTCAATTGGCGTCGTCCGTATATCCCCCGCGGGTCCCGTCACGTGAACCGTGCTGTGTGAAACGGTGAATAATGTAATTGCCGGCTCTTCTCAGTAGAACTGCTTTCCGAACCGGTGGTAGAGCCAAAACACGAGAGCATAGGAGACACCTGTATGTGCTACATGAAATAATTAAATTGAATTTCGAGTATCTTTCTCTTATCATGGAAACATGTTATAAAAGCGTACACTCGACCCCACAAAGGATTTCTGCACCTTGCGCACACGATATGACGCTGTTACTAGCTTATGGCGGTTTCTAAATACTAGTGCATCGATTGAGGGTAACACTTATATGCACGGGGATTTCTTCCCCCTCTCAAGTTCGAAAGAGGACATAAATTAACGAGCGAGTCGCATGGATCTAGGAGCAACTGCTGATCCCTACTAGGTATGTATGTCCAGCAGTGGACGTTGTTGACGACAACCGACCACTGGCATGAATTTATTTAAAACAGACGACAAGAGGCTACGGGTTCTATAACCTAAACTACTCAGAACTTTCTCATAGAGGCTGTTAAAAATGAAAATTTCAAAAAGAGAACGAAATGCTCATTCCGCTCTCAACTTTCAATGGGGGCGGATGTGTCGGATGGGTTTTTAATTGCACTTTCGCGTGGCTTTGTTATGCACTGTACACTAATGGGGGCCCTAGCGTGAATACGTAATTATGTTTGTATGTTTTGTCTTCATTATCATAATTATGCACCTCTAAGGGTTATGTTTGACTACGATTTTTGTATGAAATGTGCTCTTTCTTTGATTTGTTTAGTTTTTGCTTGGTAGGTATAAAAACTAATAACTATAAAAATATTCACTTACTTAGTAGTTTGTGATGGGTTAGCTCACTGTAATCCCTCCTATTTTGGAATCATGCACTACCTGGAAACAAAAACTTATATTAACTAAGAAAATCAGTGAAAAATTATCAGATGGAATATGAAAAGCACTTGGAAAGTTGTTTTTAGTAAAACAACATATGAATTTGAAAAGATAACAGACAAACAGGTGAATATAAAGACACACTTTCGAATTTATTGTATTACTATATGATGCCCGCGACTTCGTCCGCGCGGTTTAAGTTTTTTTCGATTCCCGCGGGAACTCCTTAATTTTCCGGGATAAAAGCCTTTGTCACTCTCCAGGCCCTCAACTATGATCATGCCAAAAATCACGTCCATCCGTTGCTCTGTTAAGTATATAATTCTGCTCTAAAAGCCTACAAAACACATTTATTACGCCTATAAACAAATTACACATTACGCCAGCACTCCTGACTCCATGCTCCGTCCCGTAACGCCGCATAATCACAATTTCCACGGCGCGAACGGAAGCGTGTATTACAATACAACTGATGGGATGACGCAAGCGACCCTGTGCAGTGTTCGCGTTCGCGCGAGCGTATCCGCCCCACATACGACTCGCACAATCCGCTCGCTGACCCGTTTCACATGACGCTAGCAACTAATATGTTCTATAGTCGTTCGACGGAGGCGTCTAGACATAGCAATGCTGCGGGGTGACAGAGATGTGACGGAGGAAATTGGGCCTGTCATTTTATCGTCAAACTTGCATGTTAACGTTTTTTTTTTTTTTTTTTATCCACTACAAGTTAGCCCTTGACTGCGATCTCACCTGATGGTAAGTGATGATGCAGTCTAAGATGGTAGCGGGCTAACCTGTTAGGGGCATGGCAGTTATATTAAACCCATACCCCTATTCGGTTTCTACACGGCATCGTACCGGAACGCTAAAGTATAGCGTATAGACGAGAGTACCGTACACCTCAAGGCGTTTCTAGGCTTTATTCTACAGTCTACTCCAATCGATACACTAGAAACCGCCATAAGCTAGTATAACAGCGTCGTATCGTGTGCGCAAGGTGCAGAAATCCTTTGTGGGGTCGAGTGTACGCTTTTATATAACATGCCTCCAAAAGAGTTTCTGGATTTGCCATTACATACATTTAAAGACTGTGTTAAACAGCATTTGTTAAGTCGAGGGTATTACACTAACGAAGATTTTATTAATGACAAAGTTGCATGGAAGCAACCGGCCTCGCATCCAGTGACCCACAAGTCAGTGTAATATTTGTAACTTATGTGTTTCATTGTCTACTTATTGTCTACCTTTTATTTTTTGAGAAAAGAGTATTTGTAACTTATATGTTGTATTGTCTACTTATTGTAACCTTTTATTTTTTGAGAAAAGAGCAACTGCTGAGTTTCTTGCCGGCTCTTCTCAGTAGAATCATCTTTCCGAACCGGTGGTAGTCTTAACGTTTCATAAGTTACACAAGTTGTCCTACGTGAAATAAATAAATCATTTCATTTCATTTCCACTTATGGGTTGAGAATCGAGATGATGACGTAAGCTCAAATGCGAGCAGTGCCTCGTTGCCTGTATGGAGTGCTACTGGAGTGGTAGCAAGGTGAGGTTGTTGGCAATGGCGGGTGTGCGCGCACTAATAAATGAGTTATTACGGCCATTTAGCGCGTAGGCTTACGTCAGGTTACGACACCACAAAATATACAGTATACGGAAATTTGGGCGCGCCCTTTCGTACGTACAGCCCTATGTAAATAAGGGTTCGGGGGTCAACAGAGTATTGTAGTGAAACAATTTTTTTTTTTTTAAACAAACGTAGAGTATATTAAAATGTATAAAACCTATAAAAAATCCAAAGAAAATCTTCGGATAAATAGTTATAACCTTGTAGAATGCCCGCGACTTCGTCTAAGTGGTTTAAGTTTTTATGATTCCCGCGGGAACTACTTAATTTTCCGGGATAAAAAGTAGCCTATGTCACTCTCCAGGTCCTCCACTATACCCATGCCAAAAATCACGTTGATCCGTTGCTCCGTTGAGGCGTGATTGAAGGACAAACCAACAAACCAACAAACAAACACACTTTCGCATTTATAATATTAGTATGATTATAAAGATATGCTTGTGAGTTTGTGAGGTTGTAGGGGGCAATCTCTGGATCTACTGAACCGATTTTGAAAATTCTGGTACCAATAGAGAGCCACATTATTTGTGAGTGTCATCCTTACTAATCCTTATCCTTACTAATATTATAAATGGGAAAGTGAGTTTGTTTGTATGTTTGTTCCGCTTTCACGCCGTAACTACTGAACGGATCTGGATGAAATTTGGCACAGAGATAGATTATAGTCTGGAATAGTACATAGGCTACTTTTTATCCCGGAAAATTAAAGAGATCCCGCGGGAACCGAAAAACCTAAATCCACGCGGACGAAGTCGCGGGCATCAGCTAGTAGGCTATATATTAACCTGAAAAATTACGGAGTTCCCGTGGGAATTTAAAAAACTTATTTCACGCGGACGAAGTCGCGGGCATCTGCTAGTAAACTATAAACACGTGTACAAAAGCAAAAACAATCACTGTCTAATGAATAGCCCAAATAAATTAATCTGGCGCGACAACCGATAACCCAATCGTTACAATACAATAACTACAGACTGTCGCCAATTAAAGATGGCGGCGGACAATGGCGTCGGGCTGTCATCGGGTCACCGACCCCTGACGCCATGGTGTGGCTGGCACTGGTTCCACATTATTGATGTCAGGGACTTATTAGTGAAAGGATGTATAGTCGAAACGTCTGCGACAGAGGCAGGCATTTCGTATAGGCTAGACGACAATTAGGCCAATTATCTTATACACCATTTCTAAACTAAAATGACAGCATTAAAAATATTGCTAACCCTTTCATAATACTCCCTGCGGAAAGGGACAGAACTAGATTTAAAGCTGCCATTTTAGTTTAGTTTAGAGATTGTGTTATACAGAATTGGCCACAATAACTAGACTGTCGCCAATTAAAGATGGCGGAAAACAATGGCGTCGGGCTGTCATCGGGTCACCGACCCCTGACGCCATGGCTTGGCTGGCAGTGGTTCCACATTATTAATGTCAGGGACTTATTAGTGAAAGGATGTAGAGTCCAAACGTCTGCGACAAGGCAGGCATTTTAAAAAAAAAAAATTCTAGTACCAAAAAGTTATGCAATATTTAGAAAAACAGAAACATAGTGGCATTTCGTATAGGCTAGAGTTAGACGACAATTATTAGGCCAAGTCCCTTGTACCTACACCATTTCTAAACTAAACTAAAATGACAGTAAAAATATTGCCAACCCTTAAATTCCCATTATAATAATAATATTCCTTGCGGAAAGGGACATAACTAGATATAAAGCTGTCATTTTAGTTTAGAGATTGTGTTATACAGAATTGGCCTCAATGCCTACCTTTGTTGTTGACATTATTTTTACTGACTATCCTTACTAATATTATAAATGGGAAAGTGAGTTTGTTTGTATGTTTGTTCCGCTTTCACGCCGTAACTACTGAACGGATCTGGATGAAATTTGGCACAGAGATAGATTATAGTCTGGAATAGCACATAGGCTACTTTTTATCCCGGAAAACTAAAGAGTTCCCGCGGGAACCGAAAAACCTAAATCCACGCGGACGAAGTCGCGGGCATCAGCTAGTATTATTTATATACGATACCATACGAGTTTCTATTAGGTAGTCTACAACTCTACACGAGCGTTATCTATACTAATATTATAAGTGCGAAAGTTTGAATGGATGGATGGATGGATGGATGGTCGGATGGATGTTTGTTACTGAATCACACCAGAACAGCTGAACGAACCTGGATGAAATTTGGCACAGATATAGATTGTAGTCTGGAATAACACATAGGCTACTTTTTATCCCGAAAAATTAAAGAGTTTCCGCGGGAACAAAAAAACCTAGATCCACGCAGACGAAGTTGCGGGCATCAGCTAATGAAAAATAAAATGAAAACAAAAACTAAACAGGCATAAAAATTAGTTCCAACTAATTTTTATACTATTTATTGTGGGGCTTTATGTGCCAAGTGCAAGACAGTTGAAGTGACAGACAGACATCCAATAATCATGTCACTCCGCTAACGATTGGAGTGACGCGCGTCAAATGACGGCGAGCGCAATCATCCGTCTGACGTGTACCGTGGGCAAAAGAACAACATTGAATAACGTGTGAGTGACACTAGCCAAACCATAGTGGTAAGCTAAACGGTTTTTGGAAAGCAGTCTACACAAACATTACCAAGTAATTATGTATATAAGGCATAACCTAGCATATGCCCGTGACTTCGTCCGCGTGAAATAAGTTTTTCAAATTCCCACGGGAACTCCCTAATTTTTCGGGTTAATATATAGCCTATTACACCCACAAATAATGTGGCTTTCTAATGGTAACAGAATTTTCAAAATCGGCTCAGTAGATCCAGAGATTACCCTCACAAACTTTACCTCTTCATAATCCATACTTAATATTATAAATGCGAAAGTGTGTCTGTCTGTCTGTCTGTCTGCTACGCTTTCCCGGCCCATCTTTTCAACCGATTTCGCTGAAATTTGGTATAGAGGTAGGTTATATCCCGGGGAAGGACAAAGACTTTTTATCTCGGAATATTAAGAAGTTCCCGCAGGAATCAAAAATCCTTAATCCACGCGGACGAAGTCGCGGGCATCATCTAGTATAAGTATAGATTAGGGGAAAACAAATTTCTTAATCCCAAGATTGGACAAGTGTAGTTTGGCAGTTTTCGCACAATTTTGAAAGTTTTATTGGGTTGTTTTTTATTCCACTACAAGTTTGCCCTTGACTGCGATCTCACCTGATGGTAAGTGATGATGCAGTCTAAGATGGTAGCGGGCTGGTTAAGCCGCGTGTTAGGGGTATTCTAGGGGTAGTCCCATTCTTATACGTTTAGGGTATCGTACATACCTAAACGTATAAGAATGGGCAGACGAAATTGAGGTCTAATTCAATGATGTCATGGTTTATTTTACTTTGACAAAAATCTTTAACGTTTGATGAACAATTCTTACATGATTGGGGCCCTGGGGCCCTTGGGGCCTTGATTGGGTTGTCATCATCCCTATTCCGTCTATATGTTATCGTACATGCTAACCACTAGACCAACGAGGCTGCGGCCGACGAGGTCCCGGGTTCGAGTCCCGGGTCGGGTCACAACAAGTACTGGGTTTTTCAGACAAGAAATTCTCAGTGCTAGCCCGGAGTTAGGAAGTTGGCGGTGTTTCACCCCCGTGCCTCGGAGAGCACGTTAAGCCGTCGGTCCTGCGCCTGATCCTCTCTCCGGTCGTGTCGGATTTTCCGTCCCATCGGGCTATGACAGTAAAGGAACAGAGAGTGCACTTATGTTTTCGCACACTTTTGTACACTATAGTCCATAATTTCTCCCGCGCAGATTGCTAATCTCTTTGGAGATTAGCCGCCGTGGCCGAAATTCGGTCGCCAGGACATTATTATTATTATCATTCCGTCTTTATGTTAACGTTAACAGATCCACTCCGCCCCACAAATAAAGACGTCAACAGTTTAACTCGGGCCCTAACAGGCAGTCGACAAATTGCAATCGTAAATGACACGTGTCAAATAACTGGCCGAGCTATCTCACCAGAGTAGCGTCAGAAAAAACATAGGGACAGCCGATAGAAGTGAAAACGAATACTTAAAATATTTTTTTAAAAATTATTATTAGGTAAATTTTTAAAATTTATTATATTTTTTTAAAATTTATTATTAGGTAAGTAAAATTATTATTAGGTTCCTCCTCCTCCTCCGGTGAGGTTGATCCTCGAAGGCAAGATACCTAGCTGGAAAAAGGACACCAGGGCGACCAAGACGGAAGTGGTTTGACGACATAGGGGAGTGGACTCCACATAAGTATGCAGAAGTAAAGAGGATAGCACGTGGCAGCAAAAGTTTTCTCCGACTGACCGCCGAGCTTCAGTTTGAAGATGGCACCACTTGATGATGATGAAGTATAAATTATATATAATAATTAAATATAATATTTAAAATATAGTTTAACACTAAGGCATTAAAGTTTGATTACGAATGTAGTATATTTATATTTAAGACCTTTTGTCTTCGTAACAACGCGAGCATGTCGATGTTCGCGAGCATGTCGCTGTTCGCGAGCATGTCGGTCACGCGAATTCACAAGTTTACCCCCTACCAAAAAGTGCTCAACGCGGCTAAAGAAGTTTTTACTTCAAAAACAGTTCTAGTCCTTTGTGGGGTCGAGTGTACGCTTTTATATAACATGTCTCCAAAAGAGTTTCTGGATTTGCCATTGCATACATTTAAAGACTGTAACAGAATTTGTTGAGTCGGGGTTATTATAGTATCGATGATTTTCTTAATGACAAAGTTGCATGGAAGCAACCGGCCTCGCATCCAGTGACCCACAAGTCAGTGTAATACTTGCAACGTAATGTATTGTTTACTTATTGTAACATTTTTCTTTTTAAGAAAAGAGCAACTGCTGAGTTTCTTGCCGGCTCTTCTCAGTAGAAACATATTTCCGAACTGGTGGTAGAGTCTTGAGTCTTGACGTATCATAAGTGACACAAGTTGTCCTACGTGAAATAAATAGATCATTAATCATTTAAAATGTCAGATGATTGTTCTGCTATCGGTACTTCGTAATAAACAAACCGGCACAATGGATTTCCCAGTACTATACGGTACGACATGGCATGTTTTCATCGTAAACTTTAATGCACGATCTCATATGTCTATTGTCTATTCATCCAGGGCCTTATTGCATCAAAATTATTGATACAGTGTACCGATCGCAATCACCAAAAAGCATTCGACCTGTTTAAGGAGTTCATACTTCATAGATGCCTGCGCTAAAAAGCATGTATACCGTTCGAGTAATACTTTTTAAGCCGTCAATAATGTCAACTCACGCATCATCATACTAATATTATAAATGCGAAAGTGTGTTTGTTTGTTTGTTTGTTTGTCCTTTAATCACGCTGCAACGGAGCAACGGATCGACGTGATTTTTTGCATGGGTATAGTTGAGGACCTGGGTTAGCATGGGCCGGAGATAGAAAATTTATCCCCCGATTTTATCCACTGACAAGAGATAAAATTAACTTATCCACTTCTCAGAGCACGGCAACAGGGGAGAGGAGAAGTTTATCCCCGTTTGACATTTCACGGGGACGCGGGGGACTATTTATCCACCGTTAATTAGCGTTTTTATTGACCGAGCGAAGCGAAGGTCTCTGAGTCTACTTGGGTGAATTGGCACTTGTCCGTCCGTCCGTCCGTCCGTCCGTCTGTCAGAGCCTTATAACTTCTGAATTGCTGAACGTAATTCCTTCAAATTTAAATATGTAAACCTATGGCCTCCCGCCGAATATGGCTTAAAAAGTTATAAAAATCTTTATTTCAGGGGGGCTCTCATAGAAGCGAATGCGAAGTAAAATATTTTTTATAGCGTTACATAGGGTTTCGGTATATCATTTTAAAGATAATTAGGAATACAGTCCAAAAATATATTTTTTTTAATTTTTCCACTAAAATTGACGAAATGGGGGGCTTTCAAAGTGGCGATTTTCTAACGTCCAAAGTTGACCTCAGAACTCTCAATTTTCTGAACTCTCAAGCCTGAAACTTGATCAATTATTTGAATTATATCCTGTACTTGAACAACAAATAAATATTATAAGGAAACGAAATTATTTAATTTTTAATGATGATGATATTTTTAACAGAACTTCACAATGATGTCAATAGATGGCGCTCTGTGATACCGCGAGGTCTCAGTTCGGGGCGAACCACTAGTTTATTTATTTAAGAATAAAAATTTTATTCTTTCCTCGGGGAGAAAATTGTCTCGGTCCATGCTAGGGGGGCTGGAGAGAGATATAGGTCACATAGGGTACTTTTTATTCCAGAAAATTAAGGAGTTCCCGCGGGTATCAAAAAAACTTAAACCACGCGGATGAAGTCGCGGGCATCAGCTAGTAAATAATAATTATTAATGATAGCAATGCACGCTTCAATATAGACACACAGCTTTACCGTGTCCCGCACAGGGGTTAACCATTTTTAGGGTTCCGTACCAAAATGGTAAAAATGGAACTCTTATGGTGCGACTTTCTCCGTCCGTCTGTCTGTCTGTCCGTCCGTCCGTCTGTCACAGTCGATTATTTCAGTAACTATTAAAGCTATCGACATGAAATTTGGAATAGTTGTGTATAATAGTGGCCTAACATCATTAAAATAAAAAAAAAATCGAAAATTATTTTTAGTTTAATTAAAAAAGGGGGAAAATCGGGGGTTTGAAATTTCAAAGTATGATAACTATACTGAGTGGGATATCATATGAAAGGGCTATACTTCTACATTCTAAAACAGATTTTTATTTATTTTTATGCATAATAGTTTTTGATTTATCGTTAAATATACCGTCCCCCCCCCCCTTATCTCCGAAGTTTACCAATTGAAAAATCTGAAATAATTATGGTCAATAGAAGGTTATGTATATTTTACAGGAAAAATAAAACCAACGCTCTAACTAGCATAGTTTTTTTTATATTAACAATAAACCTCTACAAACGAAGTTAGTTTTGCGGTTCATTAAATTCATTAATCGTAAAGCTTACTACAGGTTTGTGCGGAACCCTCGGTGCGCGAGTCCGACTCGCACTTGGCCGGTTTTTTAATACACCCTTCCTATTACACTTTTTGCACTAGAATTACATTTTCACACCAATCTTTTCACACCTATCGATGAAAACAATAGGCACTTGAATTTAAACCCCTTGATTGTTGTACGGGGTGCAGAAATAGGGGTCGGAGTACTGACAAGTGTGAAATCGATCTGATCATATCCATAGTGCATACTAATATAATAAATGTGTGAGTGCGTTGAAATACCTATACTGTATTATCGGCGGACGACGCGCCTTTTCCAGACCAAAATCGAAACTCCATTTTGGCAATCCATCCAGCCATTCAAACTTTCGCATTTATATAATTAAGTAGGTATATATTATATCAAATAAATATTATAAATGCGAAAGTTTGGATGTATGGATGTATGTTTGTTACTCAATCACGCTCCAACGGATGAACGGATCTGGATGGTAGGTAAAAGTGCGAAGTTAATTGGGGAAAAAATTTATTACCTACTCATAACCGGGTTGAAAGTATATAAAGAGTAAGTATATAAGTGGAGCATGTAATTTAGTGGACTGTATATAGGGCGTTCCCGTTTGTTATATATTTGGTCAGTCTTTATGATATAAAGGAAAATGATATGAAAAACTTACAGGTTAAGATGGAAAAATCCTTTCTCACAAGAAGTTCTCTTTGCGTATCACTTCACTTCAAAATATCACTTTATTTGATTGTTTTTTCTGCGGCCGCAGCTTTAGTATATATTTATACACGTAACAGATCACTTTAATCCTTGATTATCACGGATTTGTTTCCCACGTGTCGATAATCACTCGATTACTATGGCGTCCCGTCGTCGTAGGTAGATTTTGCACGATAAGGATGCGTGCGCGTCGCGAACGTTTTTGCGAAGAACTGATTGTCTCCTACAGGTGCGATTGCAGAGACAATTTGGAGCGGAAATTAAAGGAATCAGGTAATGCATAAATGCAATTGGAGGATGAATTAGAAAGAGAAGGAAACAGGACAAATCCACTAGTGTGAAATGGATAGTGTGATTATATCATAGCGTCAGTCTAGTTCCTTGTCTTCTATGATTTTATGAATTCATTAGTTAGAAATCTTAATTATCAAATTTGGGACCAAACATCCCGGCCTGCATGAAGTCTTTGGCTTCATAGAGTTTAATTAAAAGATAGAGTTATGGGGACAAGAGATCATAACTCATTAACAAAGCTCTACCTCATACAGGTGCGTAATATTGCAGTGAATTACTTAATAACTAAAAAACTAAGTATAAGTAAATAAATACAATATAATAAATAAATAAATTTATTGAGTTGGTAACGGACAAAGTTTTACAACTGGTCTACCATAAGTTCCAGATTTAGTTCGAACTTGAGCGACACGAACGACTCCATCTTTGCCAGGCATTACTTTGGTAATAACTCCTATCGGCCATTGCAATGGAGGTGCGTTTTCAACTATAATTAATACGATAGTCCCTACGGTAACTGGATTACTTGGCGTATTCCATTTTTCACGCGATTGTAAATTATGTAAATACTCCGTTTTAAACCGTTTCCAAAACGATTGGACAAGCGAGTCTAATAAAGAAAACCTAGTTAAAAGGTTAGCGCGCTCTCCTGTAACATCAGGAGCTGGAATGAATTCCAATGGTAGAGTCGAGAGAAAATGTGATGGCGTTAACGCAGTGGGTTCAGAAGGATCTGAACTCAAAATGTAGAGAGGTCGACTATTCAGTACAGCCTCAATTTGACTAAGTACGGTAATCATCTCTTCGTATGTTAAAATTTGTTTGCCTATCACGCGAAATAAGGTCGCCTTTACACTCTTTACCTGACTTTCCCAGGACCCGCCGAAATGCGCAGCTAGAGCCACGTTTGGTTTCCAGTTAATACGATTCCTTGTTAATTCTGAGCTAAACTCTTTGTAGTAATCTTCAGATTGTAAAAAGGTATGTAACTCACTCAAATAAGCTTTAGATGCCATGAAGTTACTTCCTCGATCGGAATAGAGTATTTCGACGGTTCCTCTTTTAGAGAGAAATCTTTTTAAACAATTTAAAAAGGTAGCGGAACTAAGATCAGATGCTAACTCTATATGAATAGCCTTTGTGACTAGGCAGACAAATAAGCAAATGTATGCCTTCTGACTGCGTACGCCGCGTTTTCTAGTTAATGTTATGTAGAGCGGTCCTGCATAATCAACGCCAGTATGTAAAAAGGCTTTACTTTTTTCGACTCTACATTTAGGAAGATCCGACATAAGCGGAAAAGTAGGTTTAGGGTTTTGCCTAAAACATGCGTTGCATTTATGAATGCGGTGGCGTACCACACGACGAGCGGATAATATCCAATATTTTTGCCTTAATATGGATGTGAGTAATAGGGGACCTGCGTGTAACTGTGTACGGTGATAATGGTCCACTAAGAGGTCAATTATATGTCCGTTCTTGGGTAATAAAATTGGGTGTTTATGTGAGTAATCCAAAGTGGATTGAGAGAGGCGTCCACCCACGCGTAAAATGTCATCAGAAACAAAAGGGAATAATTTTTGTAATTTTGATGAACATGGTTTATTATTTTTAATATTGTCTATATCAGACTTAAAGGCCGAACGTTGTACTGCGCGAATAATCATTAATTCAGCAGCTTCGATATCTTCAACAGTGATTCTGTCTCTATGCGGAAGCTTTCTCATGAATCTGAGTACATAAACCACAGCGTGAACAAATTTAGTCCAAGAAGAACATTTTGATCCAAGAATAATGATTGGATGCTCGTCCTCTGAAATAACTACGTGAGTCGTAGTCTTATTCTCTGGTAAAGAAGAATTGTCGCGAGGTGAAAATTTGGTTATAGGCCACTCTTCCGATGGTAAGGAAATCCATGAGGGTCCCTCAAACCAAAGTGCGTGTTCTGAGAATTGAGCGGGCATAAGGCCACGAGATATGCAATCAGCGGGATTTTGCACTCCGGCGATATGATAAAAAGTTACATTAAGCGGCGACAATAACGTATGAATTTGAGAGATGCGATTAGCTACATAAGTATTAAACTTATGTGGCGAGGAGAGTGCCCAACAGAGGGCGACTTCTGAATCTGAGAACGCGAGAACTTCGTTTATCTTTACACGAGAAGACAACGTGTAATACACTGAGTTTACTAGACGAGCTAGTAATACTATTCCATTCAGCTCAAGTCTAGCTAGTGTTACCGTGGGCTTTATGGGCGCTACACGCGATTTTGAACACATCAGTGTAACTATAGGTGGTTTATTTTCATTTTTGACGTGTAAATACACGACACAACCATATGCCTTTTCGCTGGCATCTGAAAATGCCAGAAGTGAAACTTGCGAATTTTCCTCAATGCCCATGTGGCGAGGAAACTTGAGATTAGAGATAATAGGCAATTCGGATATATAATCCTGCCATTTATCAATTATGTGTTGAGGCGGAGAGTCATCCCATCCCATATTCAGAAGCCACAAATCCTTAATGATTAATTTGGCGGATAGAATAACTGGGCCAACGAGGCCTAGAACGTCATAAAGACGTGCGGTAGCGGATAGTATGGCTCGTTTTGTACAAGCAGTAGGCGGTTGCGACACTTTAAAAATAAAGTCGTCGGAAGCGGGAAGCCAATGGAGGCCTAGAATTTTAAAGGTGCTATCTGTGTCGAGAGAGATTGACTCAGACTGGCGATGAGACATAGGAATGTGACCAAGCAATTCAGTTGAATTGCTGGTCCATTTTACTAAGTCAAATCCACCAGCTTTAAAGAGTTCTATTAGCTCCTGTGCTATCTTTACTGCTTCATCGAGAGACGAGGCAGAAGAAGCTAAATCGTCCATGTAGACGTCTCTCTCAACAACAGAAGCAGCGAGCGGCCATCTGTGGCGCTCATCGATGGCCAACTGCCGTACAGTACGCATTGCCAAGAACGGTGAAGACCGTAGACCGAAGGTCACTCGAGTAAATTCATATACTTCGAGCGGGTCCTCGGGCGCGAAGCGATAAATAATACGTTGATATTTGCGGTGCGGTGCGTTTACATAAATACATAAATACATTTGCCTAACGTCGGCAAAAAATGCGATGCGAAATATGCGAACATTCAAAAGAATGTTAAAAATATCTGATTGCAAATTGCAACCAGTATGCAAAATATCATTTAACGATAATTTTTTATCAGAGGAGAATTCTTCTATATTGAGAAGAGAAGACTCAGTGGGGCAAGAGCCATCTAGAACGATGCGTACTTTCGTAGTCTTGTCCTCACGAATCACTGGGTGATGCGCTAAATAATAGCCTGATGAGATGGGCTCATCAGGTGGCAGGCGTTCAAGTATGCGTTTATCTATGTAATCTCTAATTACATCGTTATATCTAGAGTGAAGCTCAGTATCTCTATTGAATCTCCTTTCTAGGTTAAGAAAGCGTTTCTTAGCGGTTCTGTATGAATCTCCTAAAACATCAGGATCAGTATTAAAAGGGAGATTCACTGAGTATGAGCCGTCCCGATTGCGGATGGTTGAAGAAACGTATATATCTTCACATTTTTGTTCGTCGGGACTTAAATACTTGCGCGAGGGGGGTTCTTCAATAGTCCAAAACTTTTCTAATAATCCATCTAAAGGTTCGCTTGTGAAAAAACACAAAGCGCGCGATTTAAGATTTTTAGAAATAATAGGTGCATCGCCCATAATTAAATAACCTAATGAGGTCTCGAAAGCGGAAGGCGTATTTGCATCGCCGATTATTTTATTACTTAATGCGATTTTACAGTAAACATTAACCCCTAGCAACATATCTATCGGACCAGGTTCAGAGAAGTTGTCATCAGCTAGTGGTAAATTTTTAATCAAATCTTTAAATGCCGCTATTTCGACGTGCGAGTCTGGTAGCTGTGAAGTGATTCGTTCTACCACCAGAGGGCGTATCGAGTATTCCTTCCCGTCGTCAAACCGCGATTCAAATTTAAACTCGGAAATGCCAAGTATTTTTTGCGAAGCTCCGCCGATGCCTTGAACTTCAGCAAAACGGTTTTGAGAGTTTATGGGCAGTGAATACCTTTTACAACAATCGATAGATATATAATCGTTTTGCGACCCTGGGTCTATTAGACACCGTACGAGATGTGGACGATTGTTACTGTCATACAATCTTATTTTTGCAGTACCTAATAGCGTCGTAGTAGCGAAGCGGTCTACAGAATCGTAAGACACGTTACACACAGAAGTATTATTCGTGTTACTAGAGCTAGATTTAATTCTATTAACGTTATCACCAGACGAGAGCGTAGGTTCTGTAGTACTAACAGAGGATACGCGAGGCGATGCGGTTGCGTTTGAAGTTAAAGACGGATTATCTAACTTAGGTTGGGACGTTTTTGAACTATTATTATTATTATTGTTCTTTCGTTCAAAATGTATCGATGAATGATGCGAAGACGATGAACACTTGGAACAGATTCCTTTTGATAAGCAGTTCATTGTGCGGTGGAGAATTGAAGTACAACGGTTACAATAAGAATTATTTTTTATAAATAAATGCCTATCTTGAGGAGATAACTTCATGAACGAAGGGCAAGAATAGAGATGTAAGTGTTTATCATTTTTACATAAACCACAAGTCTTACTGTCAGAAGAACTGAGAGATTCAGTGTTAACAAAACTCTTAGTTGACGGCTTAGGAGGCAAATTAGCCTTGCTGCGGTTTTTATTTTGTTGAGTTTCAAAACCTTTATCGATGGAGCGTGTTAACACCTTATTTTGTTCCTTAACAAATTCTATTAAATTTTTATAAGTCGGAATTTGTTTTTTGCGATTAATAATCTCGAACATCTTGACTGTCTCTGCGTCCAACTTAAGCGTAGCTAAGTGGAAAAATATGAAATCAGTTAAATCAATTTTCAACTGGTTAAGTGCTTCTACGGAGGAATCGAAAGTATTTATAAAATTATCTAGCGCATTTCCACTAGTGTTCGCGAGCGGCTTAAATTGTAATAATTGATTCAAATAAGCACAGGCGAGCGAGCGAGGGTCATCATATTTTTGAATCAACTTTTCCCATATAATAGGATAATTTTCCGCAGTAGTTGGCAACCCAGCGCAGACAGAGGCGGCCTTGCCCTTTAAGCGACCAACTAGATAAAAAACCTTTTCACTATTCGATAAGTTAGGATTGTCATGAATCATGCTTTTAAATTGTTGATAAAACAAGGGAAATTTAGTTATTTCTCCATCAAAACTCATCAAATCTATAGGTGGAAGGTGTGATTTCAGTTTCGGATAACTCGAGATAGGACGAGAAGCGTCGTGCTCAGAGCCGGCGGAATTTTTACTACTATCGTTAAGCGTTAAAGTTTGTTTGACATAGCAAAACATTTCTTCAAATGATGTCCATGACTGATAATTAACTACAGCCTTTGGATTCACTTTGAATTGAACTTCATTATATAGATCCAAATTTCTTTCGAATTCCTTGCGTAAAGTTTCTAAATTGGAAGCCTGCGTAATTAAAGAAGACAGTTTCGATTTATCTACTTCTAATTGAGTTGCGATATCGTATAATCGTTGCATTCTTGCGAACATAACATCTCGTTTACTCTCTAATAACAACAATGTACACTCGTCTTTATTATATGGTTTAGAAGACGGGGAAGCCTCAGATCTACTCATCTTGAAAGAACAACAAAATTAATAGTATAAAGATATGAAATTATTATAATTAATAGCGTTTATATATTATATATAGCGTAAATAATGCGTGAGATATAGATATAACGTTTTTTTTATATGCGTAAGATACAAATAATAATATGTGTTTGCAGTTTTTATATTAAAATACACACAAACACTATTATTCGTTAGCGTTAATATAATGCGTTGAGTTCCGAAGAAAATATAATTAATAGTATTTAACTACCTACAGAGAACACACCGATGGCGCGCGGACTATAAATATCGACACAAAAAACACTGCAGCCGAGCGGAGTCATTAACTAATGATGCCTATTGTTCGATGTCGTTGTAGAATGTTACCTACCGTCTATTCGTTTTATATTAACTAGATATGCGGGGTTAAGTATATATACTTAAATATATGAAGTAATAAGTGCGTGAATAGAAAATATAAATTATAAATCTTATTACTTCTTACCTAGTAATTAAACGATAGAATTAAGTAGGTATAATACAACAATTCTGCAATATTACGACACAGTACAATAATTAGGGCGTTTGTTAAATGTTATGAATATTAATTTGACCAAAAAATATGTTTGAATTACAAATCGATTTGTAAATTCAAAATGATGTTTAAATTTATTAGAATTAATTCAAAAAATCCGGTTCGTAAGTACCAAAATTATGGTAGGTAAAAGTGCGAAGTTAATTGGGGAAAAAATTTATTACCTACTCATAACCGGGTTGAAAGTATATAAAGAGTAAGTATATAAGTGGAGCATGTAATTTAGTGGACTGTATATAGGGCGTTCCCGTTTGTTATATATTTGGTCAGTCTTTATGATATAAAGGAAAATGATATGAAAAACTTACAGGTTAAGATGGAAAAATCCTTTCTCACAAGAAGTTCTCTTTGCGTATCACTTCACTTCAAAATATCACTTTATTTGATTGTTTTTTCTGCGGCCGCAGCTTTAGTATATATTTATACACGTAACAGATCACTTTAATCCTTGATTATCACGGATTTGTTTCCCACGTGTCGATAATCACTCGATTACTATGGCGTCCCGTCGTCGTAGGTAGATTTTGCACGATAAGGATGCGTGCGCGTCGCGAACGTTTTTGCGAAGAACTGATTGTCTCCTACAGGTGCGATTGCAGAGACAATTTGGAGCGGAAATTAAAGGAATCAGGTAATGCATAAATGCAATTGGAGGATGAATTAGAAAGAGAAGGAAACAGGACAAATCCACTAGTGTGAAATGGATAGTGTGATTATATCATAGCGTCAGTCTAGTTCCTTGTCTTCTATGATTTTATGAATTCATTAGTTAGAAATCTTAATTATCAAATTTGGGACCAAACAAATTGAAATTTGGCACAGAGATAGATTATGGTCTGGAATAGCACATAGGCTACTTTTTATCCCGGAAAATTAAAGAGTTCCCGCGGGAACCGAAAAACCTAAATCCACGCGGACGAAGTCGAGATCAAAAGCTAGTATTAAACAAAATGAGTAAGAGTATTGATATTTGAGCCAAGTTTTTTCTGTAGCACAATCCAAAACTACCCAAAAATACCTTAACCATAAATAAAAGACGCTGACAAGAAACGAGAAATAAAAGGACGCCAAGTTCAAATATGCTTTTTTTATTCGAACCCGGGACCCACTCGACCGGTCATGCGAGCGAGAGGGCAGTATATAATTATGTGTGTGTTGGAGGGAGACAAAAAATCTGGTTAGCGCTTGAACGCCCAAAAATTTATCGTCGTTATTTACGGGTTCTGTGACCGGTTGTGCTAATGTTAGTTTTGTGTTGAACAAAAAACCAGGCTGAGTTTGTTGTGGGCTCTTCTCAGACCAGAGCGCGTTTCGAACCCTCACAGCTTTAGTTTCAAATACCGTAATTATTACTTCTTATATTTTACTAATGCAGATTTTCATGTCTCTAACTTTCATACAAACTTCCAACCCCCATTTCACCACCAAAGGGGTTACATATTTTCTCAAAACCGTTTCTTAGCTGATATTGTCTACTCATACAAGGAACCTACATTACTTTCAAGTTTGTTTACTTCATAGTTCTTACTTCCTGAGATATCGCGATTAGTGAGTGAGTGAGTGAGTGGTATTTCGCTTTCATATATTATATAAGATACACGTTCAAAAATTTTAAAGTGTGCCTATTTACTTTATTAAATAACTATTATAATCAGTTTCTGAAGATTGCTCAGCCTGTGTCCGCCAATGCTCAGAATAAGAGATCAGTTGACGATTATCAATTTTATGGAAGTTCCGATTTTCCAAATTGCCCTTGCCGGGAATCGAACCCGTGACCTCCCATTCATTTTTGAAAATAAAACCCTTAGGCCGGCGATACACGGAAAGCTTGAAGCAGTCAGAATGGACTGCTTCAAGCTGCGACTGCATAGTGAACTACAGTCTTCTACGTACACAACATACATGGAACCGCTCGAGCAGTTGCGACTGCTTCGGGCGGTTGGCAGCAGTTATCAATGGTAGCTTCAAGCATGACTGCATGAGCGGTCCGTGTATGTTGATCACTGGCTAACTACTCGAGCAGTTCGTGTATGGCCGGCCTTAGAAGGGTAAAATAGGGCTTTGAAATTGGCATGAAAATAAAACCTAATGTGAGCGAAACCGCGGGCAAAAGCTAGTTGCTGAATGAGTACCAAAAGTCCGTCGAAAAATTGCTCATAACTCCCATTCAATGTAAGACCATAGTCCACTTAGCTGTTATGACATCAACTAAACTCGCTCAAGTGAGAGCAAGGACGCTCTGTTATTGCTCACTAGTATATAATAGGGTATATATCTGTCTAGACTCTATACACTGGAGTCTAGACATTATTGCTACACCTATTGAATTATCTGTAGATTAAGACCTAATATAGTAGGGCAGCCCAAGAGGGGATTTTTGGATTTACTCCAGAGAATAAGGGGGGATTCCTTGGACCCTGTAGAGTACATTCACCATCTATATCTATACTAATAATATAAATGCGAAAGTTTGGATGGATGTATGGATGGATGTTTGTTACTCAATCACACCAGAATGGCTGAAAGGATCTGCATGAAATTTGGCACAGAGATAGATTATAGTCTGGAATAACACATAGGCTACTTTTTATCCCGGAAAATTAAAGAGATCCCGCGGGGACCAAAAAACCTCAATCCACGCAGACGAAGTAGCGGGCATTAGCTAGTAAAGCGATATTTACTCTGTGAAAGGAGCAATAAAAAAAAATTGGCAGTCATAGGGACTGCCGATAGAATGAAAACTAATATTTAAAATAATAAAAAAAAAAATTTAAGACCTTTTATCTTCGTAACAACGCGAGGTGTCGGTGTCGGTGACGCGAATCCACAAGTTTACCCCCTACCAAAAAGTGTTCAACGCGGCTAAAGAAGTTTTCACTTCAAAAATTTCGCCTAGTTTCTCTTTCTTCTTTACGAAACTAGGAAGTGCCTTCACCAAATAAAAATTCGGTAGCGTATATCTAAAAATAAGTGTTCCTAATGGGAATTTATTTACTAAACACCGAGTAAAGCGTATCGCCAGGCTAATGCTTGGCGATCGGCCAAAACGGTAGAGTTGGGGCGATGACGTCATCGGCGGAACACTCATCATGCATTAGAAATGGTCGATTCATTATCAACGGAAGGACCTTGACTCCGCAGCCACTTGAAAAATATATTCGACTGACAAATATTGAAAATGCTCTTTTCAATATTTGCTTTTTTTATTCAATATAGGCTTACGCTTGAGCACAATCACACTTGATAGGAAGTGATGATGCGGCCTAAGATAGGACGCGCTTGCCCAGAAGATGCCTATTCACTCTTGATTTAAACATACCCGGATTGTAATTGGTGGGAAACACAGTTTCAGGTAGAGTATTCCAGACCCTAGCCATGCGAATAAGGAATGAAGCCGCAAAGCGCTTCGTGCGTGTGGATGTTAGTGTTACGTTTACGACATAGGGGTGGAAACTCGCACGGCGAGGCGCGGGAACCAAATAACCTCAATCAGCTAGTAAAGCGATATTTACTTTGCGAAAAGGAGCAATAAAAAAAATCACCTAGTTTCTCTTCTGTTTTACGAAACTAGGAAAGTAGGAAGTGCCTTCACCAAATAAAAAATCGGTAGCGTATATCTAAAAATAAGTGTTCCTAATGGTAATTTATTTACTAAACACCGAGTAAAGCGTATCGCCAGGCTAATGCTTGGCGATCGGCCAAAACGGTAGAGTTGGGGCGATGACGTCATCGGCGGAACACTCATCATGCATTAGAAATGGTCGATTCATTATCAACGGAAGGACCTTGACTCCGCAGCCACTTGAAAAATATATTCGACTGACAAATATTGAAAATGCTCTTTTCAATATTTGCTTTTTTTTATTCATTATAGGCTTACGCTTGAGCACAATCACACCCTGGGCCCCAATTATGTAAGAATGGCCGATTAAACGTTTAAGATTTTTGTCAAAGTAAAATAAACCATAACTAGATTGAATTACAGCTCAATTTCGTCTGCCCATTCTTATACGTTTAGGTATGTACGATACCCTAAACGTATAAGAATGGTCAAACGAAATTGAGCTCTAATTCAATGCTGTCATGGTTTATTTTACTTTGACGAAAATCTTCAACGTTTGATCGACAATTCTTACGTAATCGGGGGTCTGATGGGAAGTGATGATGCGGCCTAAGATAGGACGCGCTTGCCTAGAAGATTCCTATTCACTCTTGATTTAAACATACCCGGATTGTAATTGGTGGGAAACACAGTTTCAGGTAGAGTATTCCAGACCCTGCCATGCGAATAAGGAATGAAGACGCAAAGCGCCTCGTGCGTGTGGATGTTACGTTGACGACATAGGGGTGGAAACTCGCACGGCGTCTTGCGGTACGATGGTAGAAAGGTGAAGGAGGTACAAGATCGAAAAGCTCCTGAGCACACTCACCGAAATATATCCTATAGAATACCGATAGGCCAGCTACCTTACGGCGGTGATCCAAGAAAGAGAAATTGCTGAGTTTGTTGCCGGCTCTTCTCGGTAGAAGTTTTCCGAACCAGTGGTAGAGACCAAAACAAGATACGCCCCGGTAACTATAAAAAGGCCAAGAAGGAACACGTTTGTATACTGTATAGGCATCGATTTACCAACTAAGGATACAACATTTCCTACAAATTAATACTCAAAAAGCGTCCACAATCGCTTATACAAACACAGCTATACATAATATAGACTGAGACACCAAACGGTTCACAAAAACCAACCATATAGCTTTATGTTTAGGGTTCAATTTTGTAATAACAATTCGACACATACGACATTTTGTCGCCTAGTGTACTCATGCGCGACTGAGGCGAAAATTGTTCACAATATCTATTTGTGCACAATTTGACTGTGCCGTTTTTCGCGTTTCGATGGTGCGTCTAAGGTATTGGTAAGTCAATGTGTATAGGTATAAGTTTCTGTGGTGAATTTTATTATAGAATCGCTAAATTCTATTCTATTTTTCGAACGTTCTGTTAACTTGTAAACTACCACGCGAAATAGCGATTGCGAATATGTAATGCCCATACATTCCCTTAGTTTTCTAAAAGCGTTAACGATTTATAGATAGAGAATATTATACACGAAACGTATGTAACTTGGCTAGGGGGTCAGGTCCTTCACATTTCGACGCGAGCTTACAGCGTCGACAGTCTGCGTTGTGCAATGGGCAAATTACAAATTACAATTTTATGAACCGCAAGATATTGCGTTGAATTCACTCGTAAAATAACTAACTTGGAACATACTTCGACTGCCTGGTTGGTCTAGTCACTAGTGTTTCCACTAACTAACGTTAAGACAACATCGTTCAACACTGCGCCACGGAGAAAGAAAGAAAGAAAGAAAGAAAGAAAGAAAGAAAAAACATTTATTTTCCAATTTTGCCACACATGCCCTTACCTCAAAGGTATGCTACCTCGGCGCCTCCATCACCACCACCAACAGCAATGTGCTAAACTACCAAGGTGACAGAAGCGCCGGGACAACATGTTGCACGGGAGTCATGTGTGGCACAACCTGGAAAAAGGCCCCAACTCAGCATAATGCTGCATGATTTGAATATGCACAAGGGGAATATAAAGGAGGTCGCCAAGGAGGTGTTAGGTTAGGTTAGGCGTGCTGCCCATGATCGCCGCCTGCCCCCTTGAGAAGGGCTTTCGAGCGACAGACATGGGGATTCTGTCGCTCACTAGGAACATGGTACTCGAGTCGGGAGGCACACGTTGTTGTTCCTGGTGTGCCTCAGACAGTGAGCAGGGAATATGAAGTCCCGCGGAGAAGGGTCGATCAGACGACGCTGGCGGCTTGGTCACAGGCTGGGTCGCGCGAATTGAACGGTCCCGGTATCCAGCCAACGCGTTTGCGAGGAACACCGTGGGGTTTTAGTCGGTAAGAGTCCGACATAACCTTTGCATTTCCCCAGATGCAAAGGTATCCATGAGGATTACCTACCCCACGAAAAAAAAAAAAGGGTTATCCAGTTCCCAGACGTGGACTATCTGGACACTTGGAAGGCCCTGGAGCCTCTAGTGGCCGAGGTCTAGTGTTTAGCATGTTCTTCTGCGGCCGACGAGGTCCCGGCTCCGTGTCCCGGGTCGGGCCATAACAAGCGTTGGGTTTTTCTGATAAGAAATTCTCAGCACCAGCCCGGAGTTAGGAAGTTGGCGGTGTTTCAACCCCGTCCCTCAGAGAGCACGTAAAGCCGTCGGTCCTGCGCCTGATCTCTCTCCGGTCGTATCGGAGTTTCCGTCCCATCGATCTATGAGAGTAAAGAAACAGAAGAAGAAACTCTCTGTTTCTCTGTTTCAACGGATTTTGGTAAAATTAGGTATAGTTGTATAGATAAGTTGCATGTGCATTGTGCATCCCGGGGACGGCCATAGGCTACTTTTTATCCCGGAAAATTAAGGAGTTCGCGCGGGAATCGAAAAAACTTAGTCCACGCGGACGAAGTCGCGGGCATTATTTAGTTTTATGTGTATATACCTATATGGTGCTTCGTTTGAGACCAGTTTCGTGAAGCCGGTGTCACAGTGAACGCGAAGCTAGTAACCAAATATCAAAGAGATCATCATCATCATCATCATCATCATCATCATCATCATCATCATCGGCGCTACAGCCCTTTATGGTCCCGGGCCTGCTCCAGAAGATTTCTCCATCTATCTCTATCATTCGCGCTCGTTCGCCAGCTTTTTAAACCAATCCGCTTTGCATCTTGGCTAACCCCATCCAACAAAAGAAGTTTTGGTCGACCGATACTCCTACGCCCATCTGGAATTTTTTGATCAATAACGGGTAAAACTTACTTTGACTTTGCTCAGGCTTTACTTAGAATTAAAAGGGGATGGACTTATGTGAGTGTCATAAATCTATCTCGTTTTAACTCTGTCTTAAGTCAGAGTAGGCACGCTCTATAGATCTCAGGCGTAGAGTATCTCTTTAAACTGTGATGAAGCTATAGTATAGCTCGTGGTGGAACGTCAGCTTCACAAGTGGACAGTCTGGTGCATCGAGTTGCACTCGTGGTAACCATAAGTCGTGCTCGTTTACGCAACAAGCAACAAGCAACAAGCAACACAACTAAGCGGGTCCCTTTTTGCGCTCCTACCTCCGAAACCGGCTCTCCGATTATACCGCACTTTAGAACCTACACGACGAGAATATCGGTTGGCCGATATTTTATTACGGGGCCCATAGGGATGCAAAGAACGTAAGAAGGGCAGATTCATTCAATGCAGTGTACCGGAAAAAATATCAGACGGGAGAAAATATCAAATTAATGCCCGCGACATCGTCCGAGTGATTTAAATTTTTTAAATTCCCACGGGAACTCCTTGATTTTCCGGGATAAAAAGTAGCCTATGTCACTCTCCAGGTCGTCGACTATACCCATGCAAATAATCACGTCGACCCTTTGCTCTGTTGCTCTGTTGCGTGTGGTGATTGAAAGACCAATCAACAAACAAACTTTGGCATTTATAATATTAGTATGATAGACGTTTTAAAAATAAACTAGAATAAAAAGTTGTTTCAATTAGGTACTAATCTACATAGGTAATTAAACTCAACGTTTCCGAATAAAACATTAGTGAGTCAGTTTCCCCTATAACTGAACTTTCGCCGTAACTTTGTCCGCATGGATTTAGTTCTATAAATACTTACTTAGGTTATATTTTAAAACATCCCGTAGGAATTTCTTACTTAAAATACTACATATTATTATGTCCGCGACTTCGTCCGCGTAGAATGAGCTTTCCGTAAGAATCGTTTTCGTTTGACCGTTTTTTCCCCGACTTACATTGCAAATCCGACTACCACGAGAAAGTCTTTTCATTTTTCGGGTTAATATATATAGCCTATGACATTCACAAATAATGTGGCTTTCTATTAGTACCAGAGTTTTCAAAATCGGTTCAGTAGATCCAGAGATTACCCCCTACAACCTCACAAACTTTACCTCTTCAATATATTAGTATAAAAATATTAGCATAGAAACCCCTAGTTATTGATAACAGAGTTAAAATAGCTACGCAATCTATACAATTTATTTTCTTGACAAAACAACTTCTTATCAGTATCCAAACATAATGTTACTGCCTAAGAAACTTGTATCATGCAATATCGATGCCAAATTCAATTCTACCCTCTATTTCTTCAACCCCAAAGTATATAATCCTTTGTGGGTATGAAATATCTTGTTAGATAACGGATAGATAGTGCGTTCGGTTCCCGATAACGTTATCTTGTTCTTTATCGACTTGATTGGTTTACTCGAATGCAACTGCTATGCGACTTGTCTTATGACTTGTTTAGTTTATTTTTAATCCACTACAAGTTAGCCCTTTACTGTGATCTCATCTGGCGGTTAGTGATGATGCAGTCTAAGATGGTAGCGGGCTAACCGGTTAGGGTTACGGCTTGATTCTGTGATCTGTGGTTACGGCAGTTATATTAAACCCATGCTTTTAATCGGTTTCTACACGGCATTGTACCGGTAAGTCTTTGCCGGTGAGGTGGTAACTAGCCTAGGCTGAAGCCTCCCATTAGACCAGAGCAAATTCAGACTCGACCCTGCCGGGGATCGAACCCAGGACCTCCCACTTATAAGCTACGAGAGTAAGGGAACAGAGAATGCAGCTGTGTTTGAGCACATACTTGTGCATTACAATAACTCCCGCACAGAATGATCTCTTTGGAGATTGGCCGCCGTGGCCTAAATTCGGTCGGGAGCATAATAATATGATTATTAGGCATAAGTAATCGAATACATGATACCTTTTGTAAAACCAACATCTACTTGTACCTAACTGTATCTAAGTACCTATACTAATATTATAAATGCGAAAGTTTGGATGGATGGATGTTTGTTACTCAATCACGCCAGAACGGCTGAACGGATCTGGATGAAATTTGACACAGAGATAGATTATAGTCTAGAATAACACATAGGCTACTTTTTATCCCGGAAAATTTAGGAGTTCCCGCGGGGGACTCAAAAAACCTTAATCCACGCGGACGAAGTCGCGGGAATCATCTAGTCTTATTATATAAAAATGTATGTAATGTGATAATAAAAAAAACCCCCGGCTAAATTTGTTATGGGCTCTTCTCAGTCCAGGGCGCGTTTGGAACCCTCGTAGCTTTAGTCTTAAGACATCGTAGTTAATTATCACCATCAAGTCTTATTCTTTGTAAACATGACGTTCAGAAGGTGTACCTACTTTGTAGGTACCTATCCATACTAATATTATAAATGCGAAAGTGTGTCTGTCTGTCTGTCTGCTACGCTTTAACGGCCCATCTTTTCAACCGATTTTGATAAAAATTTGGTAAAGGGATAGGTTGTATCCTGGGGAAGGACATAGGCTACTTTTTGTCCCGGAAAATTATGGAGTTCCCGCGGGAATCAAAAACACTTAGACCACGCGGACGAAATCGCAGGCATCGTCTAGTTTTGAATAAAGATGATTCGACTCATTCGAGTTTAACGCCTACCCAAATGCCACGCACAGTCGTTTTGTCCGTGTTTTTGTTACGTTTTTTGCTACAAGGCGAGACGCGAGGCGTGTATAAATTCGTTCCGGTTCTCTTCAATGGTTTGGAAGCTACTCATGGTTTATGAATATTGACAGACTGACTATAATGTATCATTAATTTTTATACTTATAATAAAGCTGTAACTGGACTTACATCCATACTTCCATACTAATATTATAAATGCGAAAGTATGTCTGTCTGTCTGCTACGCTTTCGCGGCCCAGCTGTACAACCGATTTTGATGAAATTTGGTATGGGGATAGTTTGTATCCCGAGGAAGGACATAGTTGTGGAATAAAAAAAAGCGTACAAGAATTTCAAAGCCAGATAGATAGATATAAACTCTTTATTGCACACACTTAGAACTAGAACAATAAAGAAAAAGATTAAAAGATACAACAGAAGCGTGCAAAGGCGGTCTTATTGCTAAAGCAATCTCTTCCAGACAACCTTTCCAGCCAGCTTTTCAGCTTTGCCAGCCTTCTAGTCACCTGTTTTATAATCCATTTATAGGATTAAATAGAAAACAGAATCAACATTGATATTACCTACACATTATTGACTATTCACTATACACCTAACATACTAATTCAATTAATGAATCGCCTGGGAATCGAACCTTGGAATCGTCCTCGTATGTCTAGTTTCAATGCGGTCTGTGATTTACATAACGCAGACTACTTTTTTTTAGGGTTCCGTAACCAAAGGGTATTTAACGGTCTGTCAGCGGGGCTGTATCTCACGAGCCGTCAGTGGCGTGCAGTTCATAGAGGCATAAAAGCACTGCTTACTCAAATGGTAATACGTCAAGGCTCATGTTTCATCATTACAGTCAGTAAATAGGTGGGAGGCTTCGGCCGTGGCTAGTTACCACCCTACCGGCAAAGTCGTGCCGCCAAGCGATTAAGCGTTCCGGTACGATGCCGTGTAGAAACCGAATAGGGGTATGGGTTTAATATAACTGCCATGCCCCTAACAGGTTAGCCCGCTACCATCTTAGACTGCATCATCACTTACCATCAGGTGAGATCGCAGTCAAGGGCTAACTTGTAGTGGATAAAAAAAAAAAAAAAAAAGGTATTCTGACGAACTAATGCCTACCCAAGCTTCAAACTCTGTGCACGCTACTGCGAACCGTAATAAATAAAAATAAATAATGCTTTATTTAGCTTTAAGAGTCTGTAATATGCAATTTTGTTGTTAGAAATAGTTATTTATCTCGGAATTTGTAAAAGTTACCACCTTAATATTTGGAGTAATGATACTTCGAACTTTCATCTTGGATTACATAATTTAAAAACACGATTGGTGAAAATTCTCTCGATAGTATATTTTTTTGAAAAATACATGTTTTGCACACATTTTGCTATTTATCTTACGAAGCGCACACAATTTATCTTGGTTTTTTGTTTTGTCAAGTAACCTAGAAGTATTTCTTCAGTTACTTAATTTGATTTTTCGATTGTTTGTTTAATTAACTTGTAATTAGGTAAAAACAGTTTTTTTCGTTTAAATACGTTGCGCGTGTATCGCTCTGTACTACTCACTCACGAGTAAAGTCATAATTCGACATCCCGCTCTAAATCGGCGTTATGGCAGACTCTTAAGTACATGGATACAGGGAAAAAACACAAAAATGAGAAATAGAAATTATAAGTTATAACTACAAATGACTTAATAAACTTACAATCTATGTCTATACTTAATACCTATTATAAATGCGAAAGTTTGGATGGATGGATGTTTGTTACTCAATCACGCCAGAAAGGCTAATCGGATCTGGATGAAATTTAGCAAAGAGATAGATTATAGTCTGGAATAACACATAGGCTACTTTTTATCCCGGAAAATCAAAGAGATCACAAGAATCACGCGGACGAAGTCGCGGTCATCAACTTGTTTTGCTATAATATTAGAACTTAAAGACATTGTGGCCGATTCTGTATAACACAATCTCTAAACTAAACTAAAATGGCAGCTTTAAATCTAGTTTTGTCCCTTTCCGTAGGGAGTATTATGAAAGGGTTAGCAATATTTGTAATGCTCTAATTTTAGTTTAGTTTAGAGATTGTGCACTACAGAATCAGCCCCATTATACCCAAATAGCACAACACAAATACCACGTTATCAGTTGTATCTACTAGCCGCAGTGGTAACTGATAATGCAATCACATGTTTGCAATGTGACTATACACTAACCTTACTTTACCAGAAGGCTCCAAAGGGCTAGAACCCAGAACTGCAAATTAAAATTAAAATGATGACCCCACCTGGCGCGCGGTGTTGATTTTTTTTACGTCACTTACGTTAGACCTTGAATACAATCTCACCTGATGGTACAGTAAGGGCGCCTTCAAATTTGCCGCAAAGTGCCGCGCGGAAGCAGCGCGGCTGCAGCGCGGCTGCAGCGCTGCGGTCGCGCTGCTTTGTAAATCCATATAAATAAAAAACACGCGACTGCAGCGCTGCACCCGCGCTGCGGCCGCGCATCAGTTCATCGATCGACTAGTGACGGGACTGCGCACGTATTTTTGTTCATATTTTTCATATTTTCATATTTATTTAATTGCATTTCAGCCCCGTTAGGGCAAAGCAAGTACATGTACATTCTAGAATATAAAATTACAATAATTAAAATTACATTATGTTAACCCAATATTTTATTTTTACATTTATATTAAAATTAAAACATAAAACATAGGCAATTACAAAGCAGCATAATATTCAGCATTAAAAAATCAGATTAATTAAATTATATAAATTAAAATAATATTAGGTTAAAATCACAGGTTAAAATAATGTCAGGTACAATTAATTATTAAATTATGTCAAACTAGGTACAAACTAGGTGGCTAAAAATTCACCAACGTCATAAAATCCCTTCTGGGCTAACAGGGTCTGTAGGTCTTTCCTAAATTTAATATTAGATTCAATATTTTTAATGCTATCGGGAATTTTGTTATATATTATTGTTGATGCGTAGTGTGGGCTAGTAGAAAATAGTTTCGTTCTGTGTTGCGTTATGGCCAGTGTAGATTTATGCCGAGTCGATTTAAATGTTTTTTGTGTATAAAAGTTTAGATGTTTCCTCACGAATAAACAAACTTCTAGTATGTATAGGCAAGGTAAGGTCATAATATTATATTTTATGAAATATGGTCGACAGCTGTCCCGGTTGCCGAGGTTAAAAAAAAAGTTCAAGTCTAAACATGAACGATAATCAGGTAGAAGAATTTATCGATGAGGTTGAGAGTCGTCCAGCAATATGGGATTCGAAGTCCGACAAGTACAGCAATAAAATCGAAAAGAAGAAGGCTTGGGAAGAAATATGCATTAAATTTATTGACAATTTCACAAACAAGACTCCAAGTGAAAAAAATGAAGCATGTAAGTATAAAATTATGTATTATTAACACAACTACTTTATATTTTCATTGTTTCGTATTAATAGTAACACAGAGCAGTGTTTCTTCGTCAGAGTCCATCGTGAAAATAAATATAGGTACAACTACAACCCTATGATGTTCGAACCTCGCGACAGGAGCGCGGCCGCAGCGCTGCAGCCGCGCTGCGGCCGCGCTACGCTTTGCGGCAAATTTGAAGGCACCCTAAGTGATGAAGTCTAAGATGGTAGCGGGTTAACCTTTTTTTTTTTTTAAATATCTATTAGTTCCTGCTATTATTTATTATCTAGCAACCTTTTTCCCTGACACAATGACTTAAGTATTTCTAGGTAATATGACAACTTGCCAGTCCAATATATTGATTTCATTTTTTTTTTAACAGGTTATCTGTTAGGGGTATGGCAATATTAAACCCATACGGTACAGTCGGTTTCTACACGGCATCGTAAACGCTAAATCGCTTGGCGGTACGTATTTAGCCTCCCACCAGACCAGACTAGAGAAAATTCACAAATTGCCCTGGCAGGGTATCGAACCTGGCACATCCAACAAGACCACCACTGCGCCAAAGAGGAAAATTAAACTTGTACGGAATTCTATCACAGATAAGTACTAATAAGGTTATATTTATTTTTTAAAGTACTGTGAAAGATTAGAAAGTTGGGTGAATCACTCGATGCTTAGTCATACCTTTGTTTGCCTTTTGAGAAAGTTGCAGACTGATGGATAACCTTCTTCTTGTAATGTTTGCATAACTAATATCTGAATAATCTTTTGCTGCTCCTGTCTTTCATAACTCATGACAGAATTGAACTGCAGAATCTTTCAATGGATTTATACCGTCTCCGTTCCGTTATCATACTTAATATTATTTAAATGCGAAAGGGTGTTTATTTGTTGGTTTATGGTTTGTTGGTTTGTCCTTCAATCGCCGTAACGGAACAATGCGACGGATCGATGTGATTATTGCCATGGGTATAGTTGAGGACCTGGAGACTGGAGAGTGACATTATTTTACTACTTTTTATCCCGGAAAATTAAGGAGTTCCCGCGGGAATCAAAAAACGTAATCCACGCGGACGAAGTCGCGGGCATCATCTAGTCATCTAGTTATACATATGTGCATAAAGTAAAGGTGACTGACTGATCTTTCAATGCACAGGCCAAACTATACTACACAGGTATCTATTTTGATGTAGGTATTGACTAAAAAGCATTTATGGAAATTCAACTCCAGGGTAAAAATAGGTGTTTCATGAGCTTTCACTTTGCATGCATGAAACTGTAGGCAAAAGTCTGCAAAAAAATCATACCAATATTATTTATGCGAAAGTGTGTTTGTTTGTTGGTTTCTCCTGCAATTACGCAGCGACAGAGCAACAGATCGACGTGATTTTTGCATGGGTATAGTTGAAGACTTAAAGAGTGAAATAGGCTATCTTTTTATCCTGGAAATAAAGGGGTTCCTGCAAGAATTAAAAAGTTACACCATGCTGACAAAGCTGCAGCCGAGAAGTGATAAGTTAATTTTATCTCTTGTCAGAGGATAAAATTTTTATCTCCGGCCCATGCTAGCCCTGCAGATAGTATTATAAATCTCCGGGTCTCACTATAGCTTTTATACCCCTAAAAATGGAAGATATGCCACAGATTTAAAAACCTTAATCCACAAAAGCAAAGTCAAGGGCATCATCCAGTTTTACATAAATAGTCACACCACATAATAAATCATAATACATATAAGGTGTTAAATTACTCTTTATACTTGACTCTGACAAGTAAACAAGATATCAAATTACACTATGTAGTTATTTATTGATAACATAATATGTAGGTACAGTCCAGTCAGAAAATGTTTACCACCTTAAGGTTCATAATTACATGGAGCCATCTGTGTCAGAAGGTCGTTATGTGGTTTGATTGGGCATAGCTCATAGATTTTTTAACTTTTTCAGTAGGTGGCAATGAGGAACTTTTCAGCCTACCTTCCTTAAAAACATCATAGCATTGTATTGCCACATAAGTAGGTATATGAGAGTGCAATTAGGTGTTATGTACCTTAATCTAAAGCTCTATGGCCTGATCCCTTTTGCTCAAATTTTTTACAAAGAAAACTAAACTTGAAATGTAACATATTTGTTACATTTCAAGTTTAGTTTTCTTTGCTTAAGCGTTTTAGACCTTAATGCATGCAGTGTTTTAAAGAATCTAATTTGAAAACTGGTACTTAAACATTTTCTGACTGCGACCATACATAATATACAGTATACTGTATACAGTAGGTACTAGGTATGTATGTTGGGACTTTAAATGATTTTGTTAAATATGTAATCTTAAAGTGATGTCATTGTATGTTGAATAATATAGTCACTAGTATAGAAGTTAAATATAGAATATTGTCGCTCAACTGTTACATCCTTCGAAGGTTACATCATAATTATCTCACACGTGACCTGTGACATTGTGGCCAATTCTGTATAGTCTGTCAAACTTATCTGACCCGGTGGCAAAAAATGGAACTCATTTTTATGCCTGTTTAGTTTTAGTTTTTATTGAAGTAAAACTTCTTTACGCACGCTTGACTTGGGGAGTAAGCTGGTGAATGCGTGACGAGAGCGTTACGAAAAGTGCGAACGGAAGTTGAGAGGGAGATATAATAAGTTAGTGAAGATAGAAAGAGAGAGAGGTACGTTTAGTATATTACTGTAGGGGCAAGAAAGAGGTGCCAGCACACATTTTCTTTCTCTATTTCTCTCATAGCCAGCCAGTTACTAAGTTTTACTTCAATTGTGTGGTCTAAAGAACACTTGTTTTTTTTAAATTTTATTTTTCCTATCTACTAGCGACGGTCACCGGGTCAGATATGTTTGTGGGACCTTACTTAGTTATAACACAATCACGCAACTAAACTAAAAAGACTGCTCTAAATCCAGCCCCTTTCAGTTGAGAGTATTATGAAAGTGGTAGCCATCGATTTACCAACTAAGGATACAACATTACCTACAAATTAATACTCAAAAAGCGTCCATAATTGTTTATACAAACACAGCTATAGATAATATAGACTGAGACACCAAATGGTTCACAAAAACCAACCATATAGCTTTATATTTAGGGTTCAATTTTGTAATAACAATTCTATACATACAACATTTTGTCGCCTAGTGTACTCATGCGCGACTGAGGCGAAAATTGTTCACAATATCTATTTGTGCACAATTTGACCGTGCCGTTTTTTGCGTTTCGATGGTGCGTCTAAGGTATTGGTAAGTCAATGGTGGTAGCAATAAAAATAGAGCTGTCATTTTAGTTTATTTTAGAGATGGTATACAACAGAATTGGCCTCATTTTAGACATAAAACTTATGGTTATTCCAACCACTTCAATCTAAATCCTTATACAAGACAAGTGTTTTAGTCATTCTGTCCTTTTGTCTGTGCTATTCTATAACAACCCAAATCAAACGATTCTGATGAAATTTGGTAGAGATAGATTTAATTCCCTGGAAGGGCATGGCTTCTTGGAAAATCAAAGAGTTCCCACAGGACTTTTGGAATATGTAAATCCACACAAACAAAGTCGCAGACTAGTTCAGAAATATTTATTTCATGTACTTACAGGAGTTAGGCCGGCTTTAGGCTCTTATTTCAATCCTCAATGAGACATGTATATGCATACTGTTTAATCTTTAGTGTTTCTTGATCTACTATCTATAAACTCTTATCCTGTTTTATCCTGTTGATTTCATTAATAAATCAAACAAGTGATATTATAAAAGTGAAATTTTGTATGTTTGTTACTCTTCTCATTTTAACGTTTAAACTATCGTGAGTGATATTCACTATAACTATACATAATATCCGGATAAACTCACGTGTTCTGCCGGAAAAATGCCTGACTAGTTTCGAACCCGTTCGGGGCCCTTATTCATGAGCCTGTTCGCGCGACGCGGCCGAATAAAGGCCCCAAACGGGTTGCGGGAACTCACGCAAAACTACTGGACGGATTTGGCTGAAATTTGGAATGGAGATAGATTATACCCTGGATTAACACATAGGCTACTTTTTATCCCGGAAAATTAAAGAGTTCTCGTGGAAACCAAAAAATTTCAATCCACGCAGACGACGTTGTGGGCATCGTCAAGTATAATATATTTAGGAAACAGGTCTATCATGTGACCGTCGGTTCAGTTTACAGTAAAGTTATAAAGAGTAATTCTGTATAAAATATGACAAGTTTAAGTGTATAGATCCTCTGTACAGATATCTTCACATGTTTATTTCAAATAATTTCTGTTAATTAAGGGTATAGGGAAAAACTCAAAACAATGCAATTAATGAATTCCCACATACAAATATAGGTGAATCACAGCTAACGAGCATCAAAATAAGACCTAAAAAACAAGTATCATTGAGCCATTGAAGAACAATTTAATGTTTTAACCTCAGCCAAATCAGATTTTATGTCCAGTTGATACCTACATCAATTACTGTCCTATATTCTATACACTAGGTAGGTAGTAGGTATTACAGATAACCGGACAAATGACGAAGACCTCATGTTGAATGGTCTTACACATTGTGGTGTACTCTCATAATCGGGCGGGTTAATCTCCGCGCCCAGTCGGTGACATCATCCCATAGAGGTAGATAACAGGGCAATTGAATCATGTCACGCCCAAAATATAGTCCAAATAGCCTTCAAAAATAGCAAAACACACCCGTAGCAACCATTTTGTGCAGTGCTATTGTGTAATTTGAACAAAAACTCCGATATCCAATTTTAAGATAAAATGTCGGAAGGAAGCGTGAAAATTGCGTCAATTTAGCCGCGGCTAGCGGCAATCCTCCAGAAATACGTCGAGTTACTCATTATGCAGCGGTCGATGCTAAAAGAAACGACCCAATTTGATCTACGGTCGGTGAAACCACACCCTAGTTCGGGCGTCGCCGGTCCGAAATCCTATTAGATTTTTATCTTATTATCGGCTAGTTGACCAGAATACAAGCGATACATACCGGCTAATGTCTCCAAGAGGCCGATAAGACGGTTTTTTTGTCACGGCACAAACCACTTCACTTTAGTGTAGCTGCAAATCACACTAAGCACACATTCAACATAATATCCCGTAGGATAGCGCGCACTTACGTTCCTTCTTATATTTTATTGCACTAGCACCACAGTCATTACGCGTGGAAGCGTTATTTCTATTTTTCGTTCGTGAAAAAGAGTCCGTCTGTTCACACCGCTTCCGTAAATCGATGTCGAAGTTTCGTTTCGGAACCGCGGCGACAGCGTCGCTGGCGTCGGCTGTCGTTGCGAATCTGCGGAATTTCCTTTGACAGCCATCAGATGGCGCCAGCTATAAATGTTGCCCGTATATAGTTTCCGTTTACCCCACTGTTGCTAATAGCTAAATAACAGGTTTATTTATTTTTTGGGTCTTATGCTTATTTTCATATTAATATATCGAGTTTTTGTTACATACACTACGTGGTGATATATTTTGCTCCGCATTGAGTAATAAATATTTAATTATTATAATAAAGTGGTGATGGCCTAGTGGACAATAATTTAGATTTCAGACCCGGTCTCCATCCCCGGGCCGATCTAATGGTCGAAGTCATATTGTGCGTTTTAAGAGAATAAATATCACTTGCTTTACACAGTAGGTAAAAAGGGAGGTATCGGGAGGGAACCTGCAGGCCCAAGAGTAATTTCTTCATGATGATCTCCAAGACGAACTAAATCAGCACATAAGCATTTAGCCAATAGCAAGGTGCCTCAGTGGTGACTAGTGAGTCGGCAACAGGTTGAAATAATGATGAATAACTTTCAGATTTTGTAGATATTTTACCAATAAAAATGGGAAAATATAATGTACTGACAACACAAGGAAAACGTTCCGTTTTATATTTAAAATACTATCTTTCTTTGCTTTTAATAAATCATAAATGCTTTTTTATTGCTAACAATTTAGTATTCTAAAAGATAATAATTTTTTAAATGAACATAAAATAATGATGTAGTAATTGTATTATGTATGCAGAATAAAATGGAACGTTTTTATATATTGTTACGTTCCGTTCAATGCATATTTTTTTATTCCACTTTAAAGAATTATAAGTAAAAATTGTAACGTATTTGCATAAAAATAAGTCATGCAAGATTTTTTTAAATCAAAATATTTAAAAATCTAATGGTTGTTTACAAAATGGCTAAATTAGAATATAATTAAATATTTTAATTTATCCCCAACATCTTACATGCGTGCAACGGAACGCATTTGAACGTTGCGTCGTTACAAAAATGACAATCGCATTAAAATTTAAACAAAATGGCGTGCGTTTAGGTTGTGTGTTACTGTTTTATATTTTTAAGTTTTTACAAATTCTACACGCTGTTGACCTGACGTTGAGGTAAATATCGCTTTATTGAGCACTACTGTTGATATTATTAATGGTTTTATTCATGTCTATTGTAATAATATGTTTTATTAGGTTTAAATGGGTCGGTCGCCGAGCCCGCGGCGGCGTGACGAGCGAAGAGATCGTCGAGACAGGGACCGCGACCGAGATCGCGAAAGGCGCAGGCCGAGGACCCGGTCCCGCTCGAGGTCCCTCGACAGGCGAAGACGCTCTCCCGAACGCAGGAGGTCGCCATCGCCTCGAAGAAGACGATCTCGATCCATATCCCCGACCCCAACGTCGTCCTTCGTCCCCAAACCGAAGAAAACCTTCAGCGAGCGGCCAATAGTCACCCCCGCAGATTTGGAAGGAAAATCCCCCGAAGAGCAAGAGATGTTAAAAGTTATGGGTTTCTGCGGCTTCGACACGACCAAAGGTAAGAAAGTAGAGGGTAACGTCGAGGGTGACGTCCACGTAGTCCTGAAAAGGAAGTACAGACAATACATGAATAGGAAAGGTGGGTTCAACAGGCCGTTGGACTTCGTCGCGTAATGGCAACGCACAACCTATATAAGTCATGTTGGTCAGACCTGCAGGGTCCATGTGATACTAGTTGTTTAAAGCTTGTTGCGTGAACGTTAACCATTTTATATGACAAATATTGTTCTTATGTGATCATATTTGACATATTCATTACTTTTACACACCAAGTTTAAGGTGTTACAAAGATATGAAATTTCCCATTATTTTAGTTCATTTGGATTTGATTTAATTTTTTAAATAATTTCCTATGCTCTCATCAATGAGAATATCAAATTTTAGCAAGACATTACAACTTTAAACTCCAATTTTACAAAACTTAAGTACTGATTTCATACACCTGAGTTCAAATATATTTTTACACAGCTAAGAAATAAATTCATTTGTCTAGAGTTCCATTGTAAGATTTTCCCTTGCTAATATCATGAGAAAAGATACTTTTTTTAATTTTTTATGTTAAAATATTGTAACGTACAAATTAGATTCACGTAAACAAGCTTTGAAAACATTTTTACTTAGTATTAAGCGTTATACTGTTTCTGTTTTTATGAAACTCACTGTTTTTTTGAGTTTTGGCTGTGATACACTGTACAATGAAAGTAATCACCGATTTTGAAAAAAATATAGTATATGTAGTCTGTCCTAACATTAGGAAGGCATTGATAATCCCTACTTGCTTAACTTACTATGTTGTTGAATTATCAACACATCAAAATTTGAGTCAACAATCAACCAATACAAAAAAATATGCTCTTCTATCTTATTGAATAGTTGGGGTACTAGAAAGCTTAGATATCCCAAAAAAGACTAGAAGCTGTCGCAGCCAGAACTCAAATTATTTTCTTTGCCACAAAGCCATATCTGGTGTAAATAGTTTGACCTATATTGATTAGTATTTTATGGTTGGTGATTTTTATATTGGTCTTATAAACTGGCGTGCACGACATAGAGGCATAAAAGCATTGCTTATCCTAGTTAAAAGGCTCAATGCTTATTTTTCATCATGTCCTGCCTGAAAACAGATATCTACGTAACCAATGCCTACCCTGGCTCCGAATACAGTGCACACCACTGCAGTTAAAACTATTCCATAGCTGCCTAATCAACTGTACAAACAATATCAACTACTATGTCAAATGTGACCCTCTCTTTTTCATGATCTTATCTGCAGTAAAAGATGGAGTTATTTAAGAATTCGCAGTTTAGTTTACAAATTTGTGTATAACAGAAATGACACTTTTCCAATACAGTGGATTTCGGATATAACGACGATGAAGGGACTACTCTATTTTCGTCGTTATATCCGGAAGTCGTTACAGGTCATTGCTTTCACCGTTTTTCAATTTTGAAATGATTTCCGCCTTTTCTTTCACAGTGAATGTGCGTCTAGTAGCCATACTAATTATTCAAAAGTTTACTAAACCCAGTTGCTACTTAGAATATCACTTTGTAACTGAACCATAAATTTACCTCCGATACGTACACGCTTCCCTACCTACTTAGCTGATATCTATAAACAAAAGGTAAAGATCTCGACACTTGCTGACCATCTGTGTGGATGTAAACAAAAGATAAGAAATGTTTGTGAAAGAAAGAAACCTTTGTCACGGTAATATTATCTATAATATTACCGTGCCTTTGTGTCTTTGGCGGCCGACTCCGGTCGCAATATCTGCATGGGATTTCTAGGAATTTGTTACAAATGATTCATTAAAAACAGTCGCTACACCCGAACTCGGCGTTACATCCAAAGTCGCTATAGCCACATGAATTTTGTACTAAAGTATGCTTTAAATTCAAGGGATTTAGATTTAACGTCGCTATAGGTAAATGGTCGCTACAACCAAGGTCGTAATAAATGAAATCCACTGTAGTTGCTAAATTGTAATAATATTGACTAAATAATGGCCAGAATCACTTCAGACTGGTATTGTTTGCTGAAAGATCAAAATAACTAAATACTGTCAAAAGTTAGATAAATAATGGCCAAAATAACAAATACTAGACATAATAATGTGCCACATTTGTTGCCAATATAAAAATCACCGATTGTAACCACAAAAATTATCAAAATTAGTGTTTTTGTGGCAGAAGGTTAGATAGTAAGTTAGTGATAAGTCCGTTACTGCAGTGCCCGCGCGCAGCTCACGCCCGCGCGGGTTTAGTCCAGCGCTGAGCGCACCAAGAAGTCTGTAGGAGTTAGTTTGGGAGCAACATTTAAACGGTTTGTGAAGTTATCGCCATATTGTGTAGGGAATTTCAAGTATTTATCATGTCATCTGGGAGTCATCACTTTATTATCCCCAGATATCCTCTATGTGGTTGATGGTTAAATAATGACTCTCAGTCATGAAGAATATAGATTATGCTGGTATTTTATTAATTTGGTCATTTAGGGCAGATTTTTCAATGTCCAAAACCAGATTTTCAAACTATCCAACAACATTTGGAGATTGAAAAATAGGCCCTAAGGGTGTCTATCCTCTGAAAAAGAGTGGAGACATTCGAACAAATCATTGATCTGTTGACGTGATCATTATGTCTCAAAAATCAGCCTAACACAATCGTGTAAGGAAATCATAAACGTTTCTCAAATGGATAATTAATTCAACCTGTATAAAGAGTTTATAGATGCCTGCACATCATAGAGCATGTATGAACTCCTCAAACAGTTCAAGTAATATGTTTTAAGCTGGCAAAAATGATTACGATTTGCTTAGGCAATTGGGCCAATTGTGTTTGGTCTTTATTCATCTCTTGGCTTTAGACACCTGGACCTATTATTGCTCAAAAAAATACTACTACTGTATGATAAAGTCAAGAACCTTTAGGTTTTAGGAAATCCCGTTGTTACCATATGGCTTAACTTCATAGAACTGTCGCAATAAGACTGAGTTGTCGTGCCGTCGTTGAGAGTTGCCCCCGCACCGCGTCACCATAGATATATTTATACACTTTACACCACCCACCACCCCCCAGAATAACCCCTTATCCTCCACAATGTACAATAGTTAAAAGACTGGCATGTCAGAGTGGGGTTTTTTCAATGTTTTTTGTGATTTTTTGGGGCCTCACAAAAGAATTCTATAAAAAATTATATTATTTTTTTGTGAGGAAATTTTTTTTTAGGTTGCTTAATAAAATATATAAAGACCTATTATATCTTTTTAGTCGTAAATCGTTGTATTACATTGAAAAAATACAAAAAGTTGCACATTTTTGTGCTTTTTGGAGTTTTTTTTGGCAAAAAATTTTTCTTTTCAATTTTTTTTTTGACCCAATAAGTCAAACATTGTGAAAATCGCTCTCTGCCCAGCCAGTCTCCATAGACCATATACAATATACAAATGTTACTTGAATGTGATATTTTTTAGTAATAATAGCACAAACGCGGCGCGCGGGAGGCACGACCACATTTTATACAGAAATGCACCCAAACTGACTCCTGTGGATTTGTCACACCACTCGCAACCAATGAATGAATCTATATACACACAAAACTCCATAAAACACACACATTCCAGAAAAAATACAGTACAGTTACTGTAAGTTTTGCTATTTTACATTCCTTATATTATTCCCATCAATAGGGATGATGCGTATGTCAAAAATAAAATTATTTTTTACTGATTATCCAAATAGAGACTGAACAATTCATATCCTTGGTTAGTTTTTACTTTGATAACCATTTTAAACTACAGATTAAAGAAAAAATTGTGTTGAAATTTTATGATGTCACAAGTCACAACTATGTATTTCATACAAACTTTCATACTAGAAGCGGGTTTTAAGTTTGATTAAGAGTTGCTGATTTGATTGAGTTGTCATGATACCTATCGTAGACCTTAATTTGGTAATCTGTATTTGACACTTGACTGTAAGCAAGCTTCGATTTTTATACAAATACTTAAGTTAGTAAATGTTAGCAAAACTTATAGTAGCCTGATTCACCAATAAAATTAAAAAAATACCGAAAAAAACATGTCACTATAAAAAATATGTATGAAGACATGCACAACACCATAATATCTGAAAAAATGTGTTATTTTAAATTTTTTGTATGCAATCAATATTTTTGCAGTCATCATTTTTTACAAGATTGTAATACTTAATAAGCAAAAAAAAAATTTCTTTTTTCTGTCAAAATCTATTTTTTTCATCACATCATTTTATGTCCTACGTAAAATTACCAAGAAAACTTAATTTGAACGAAAATATCTGTTTTTTATATCAATAGTAACTTTTTTTTAAATGACACAAATATTAAAGAATCTACTTACTACCAAGAAAAGAAGATTCATTCCCATATGTACATACCACGAATTTCTATTTATTTTTACATTGTAAAACTAAATTGTACATTTTGTCTAAAATTAGAGATAGTCCTTGGATATTTTTTTTTGTAAAATGCCCAATTGTTTGATTTAATTTGAAATAAAACAAATTCTAGAATTAATATTCTGCTCCAATATCTTTTATCTGTAGAAAGTTAAGCTTATATTATTACTATTTCTGTATTTCGACTAGTTTCTAAAATATGAAATATCAACAATCCTTACCAACAACTAAGGCTTATTAAAAATGTGCTTATTTTTATTAATCGTATAATTTTCTATAATAATTATTATTAAATCGAAAAGAGATCTAAAATTTATTTGATTACTAGCCAAAAAATTAGTAAAGAAAAATGTATAATAAATTAAGCACATAATACTTATACTAAATTGCACTTAATAATTAATTTTTTAATTCAAGTGAATCGATGTTTTGCTATTTCATTTTTATGTTTTGTACAAAATCATTTTTAATACTACATCACCAAAATTCATATTAATTTGGCTAGGCTTTTATTATTCTGTAAAATTAAAATCTTAGCAGAACGATGTATAAAATTTCTATGAACATTGTTTCTTGTATGTATGTTTAATTGATTTTTGAACAAAGAATTAAAATTTTAAAGAATAGATATCAGAAAAGTATCCCAAACATATTTTTGTAAATTGTATGAAAAAATCTGCTATGATTAAAAGCAGATGCAGTAAATGTATAAATTAGTATAAAAAATAATTTTTACCCTTTTTTTCGAAATGGGAGCATAACAAATTAATGTTTAAGTTGTAAATGTAATTTGTATGGTTTTGTTAATAATCCAAGGGTGTAAAAATTAAAGTGATTTGGATTCATTGTGGACTTTACTTTCATTGACCTTACTGTTTAACGTCAAGGTGCATACTGATGACTAGTCCTATAAAGAGCGATGAAAGCGCCGCGACACGATACGACTCCCTAGAAAATGACAAAGTTTAATCTCTAGCGGCCAATCTCCAGAGAGATTAGCCATCTGCGAGGGAGATATAGTGCACAAGTGCAACAAACACAGGTGCACTCTCTGTTCCTTTACTCTCATAGCCCGATGGGACGGAAAATCCGACACGACCGGAGAGAGATCAGGCGCAGGAGCGACGGCTTAACGTGCTCTCCGAGGCACGGAGAGCACGTTATACCAAGTTATATACGTTATACCAGTTCTCATCTTTTGTACTAAGTGAGCGACATTCACGAAGTTGTTAATAATCATACTAATATTATAAATGCGAAAGTGTTGGTTTGTCCTTCAAACACGCCGCAACAGAGCAACCGATCAACGTGATTTTTTGGGGCGTTTCCTCGTGCTCGTGTCAATTTGTCCTATTGATGGGAGCACGAGGAATAGTTCTTCCTCGTGCTCCTGCCTCCTACTACGGAGTAGAATTATGAAACGGAAAAGTTTTGCAAGGGTCTAGTAAGACGTAATAAAACCAGAGTTCACATGTCAACATTTATTTATTAAATACCATATCAATATCATTACAATACAATCATTTAGGTATTATGTCGAGAACTATCATACAAAAGCATTTAATTTTGAAAAATATTTTACTAAATCAAAACAAAATGAGATTCAAACGAAAAATACAATTAATTAAAACCTAATTAGGAACTTGGAAGTTAAAGCTTGAGGATATAATTGATACTGTCAAAATGATAATTACAATGGCGGTCAAAATAATATAATAATAATTAGGAATGCTGTAAAAAGTTAGGTACATATACTAATTGTATTTTTTTATATTAGGTAAATTCATTTTTTTATATTACATAATATATCCTTACTTATTAATTCACAAAATACAAGGAAAGTTCAATAGCAATAAAATTAATATAGATAATATACTTACATAGAAATAATGTCACTGTAAATGTTCACTATCTATACAAAATAGAGGGACAACTGACGTACAAACTAACATATTATACAGCTGGATCAAGAAGCATAAGATTTTCTTATTATTGTGAGCGCCACTCGACGACAGCGCCGCTCGATGTTAGTGCCGCTTGCTGACTACAGATGGCGCTGACGGCTGAACCTGTGGCGCGGCAAAGTTGTCTATACGCGTGGTTTTCCGCCATTAATGGCGTGACGTCACAATACTGCTTTGGAATTTACATTATAGCAACTTCAAAGTCTTTAACCATTCGATACTCAGATTCATAGATAATACCTATATATCTCAGATTTGCCTTGAGTAGCAAGTGTTCCAGAAAGTAGACCTATCTCTATACCTTGGTCGCGAGTGGTTATGGATCTAGTTGTTGTTATATTGTTACATTGCAATTAATTTAATACATACTAGCGATCCGCCCCGGCTTCGCACGGGTAGCACTAATAATCCTAATCTATATAATATTAAACTATCCTATCTCTCAAGTTAGATCGAACTGCACATGGTGTGCGAATTTTATTATAATCGGTTAAGTGGTTTAGAAGTCCATTGAGGACAAACATTGTGACACGAGATTTATATATATTAAGATATCTTATATGTTATTGTGTTTCTTCCTTAATAAATGATCGAGTCTGTGTATTACATATTGTTAGTTTGCATCTTAAAACCCTATCCATCACCACACGCATGTAGGTCTGTCTATAATATTATGAACCTAAAAATGGTTTGAATACCTACAGTTACAGCATTTTTATTTTTTTCTCGAAATATAGCTATTCTAAAAACCTGTATCAATCAAATAGCTGGTGTTAGCGATGAGTCATTAAAAATATATTAGACTAGTATGGCGCGTGGTTGCGCGGCCCGCTGCAGCGGACCGCGTAGTGGACCGCGTGGTCCACTGTTTACTTACTCGCTGTCCTACTATCCTGCCCCCCGATTAGATCCCCCCCCCCGATGAATTTGAGCTCAATTTCGTGTTTCGAAATTGAGCTCTAATTTAATGCTGTTATGGTTTATTTTACTTTGACGCCGAACTTTGACGATTTGATCGGCCATTCTTACATAATCGGGCAGCTGGTTTACTGTCTACGTGTTCTGATCTGAACAACACACTGCTATGCTAGTGAGCACAGTGGAAGCGCCAGCACGCCAAGCGTCCGAAGTAAAAGAAAATTCTCATAAAGGAAAAACATAAAACAAAGACCACCAACCCCCCGCCCCTCCCTTTTTGTTTGAGCAGCCCCTAAATAGGTACCTATCTTTAATACCCTGACCGTGCTCCTCACCCATCATCCGAACCTTCGATCATCTCCATATTTTTTTCTCCGAACGATTCGTCAAAATGAGAATCAATCAAATAAATATTATAAATGCGAAAGTTTGGATGTATGGATGTATGTTTGTTACTCAATCACGCCCCAACGGCTGAACCGATCTGGATGAAATTTGGCACAGAGATAGATTATAGTCTGGAATAACACATAGGCTACTTTTTATCCCGGAAAATTAAGGAGTTCCCGCGGGAACCGAAAAACCTCGATCCACGCGGACGAAGTCGCGGACATCAGCTAGTTCTTCCATAAAAACAAATCTTGAAAAGGAACCGTACACTTGTAGCCTCTTCAATATTCGCCAAACATTTTCTATGGAAAATAAATTCCGCCATCTTGAATTTTTTTCCTGTTCATCAAGTAGACCTTCATGTTCTGATCATCTTTTGCCAAGAAACCACTCTTCCATCTTTTATACTCACCGAGATAGACACCGACGAAATTTGTATGGCGGCCATCTTAAATCCGCCATTTTGAAATTTTTTTCCAGCTCACTGTCAATTGGATGAAGTTTCGAGTGACATTTGTTCGAGCACCCCCACCTATCTTCAATACCCTTTTCATTGGAAAAATAAATTCCGCCATCTTGAATTTTTTTCCTGTTCATCAAGTAGACCCTCATGTCCGGATCATCTTTTGCCGAGAAACCACTCTTCCATCTTTTATACTCTCCGAGATAGACACCGTCGAAATTTGTATGGCGGCCATCTTAAATCCGCCATTTTGAATTTTTTTTCAGCTAACTGTCAATTGGATGAAGTTTCGAGTGACATTTGGTCGAGCACCCCCCACCTATCTTCGATACCCTGGCTGGTGCTCTTCATCCGTCTTCGAAATCCTCAATCATCAGCTCTCTCCGTATTTTTCCTCCGAATGAATTTTTGACTTCTATACGAAACGATGAGTGAAAAAAAAATTTTTCATACAAAATTTTACAGGAGAGGTGATCAATGAGTCAGTCAGTCAGCACGAGCAGCTATATATATATTAAAAAAACAAGTAAATAGTAAGGTGCGCGTAACAACTAATCAGAAAGATCGTAAATTATAACGCATATACGTAGATAAGTACTAAGTAGGGGTCGACATAAACGAAAACTGAGTTTGGGGGTCGACGAGGTCTAAAAATCGACCCCTAATTTAATGTTTTTTAAAATAAAAAAATTACCTAAGTACTTACTTTTAGGTATTTTTACGTAATTTGTAATAACAATTATTATTATTATTAATTGCACTTGATATTTACTGAATTTTGTCTGTCTTTAAAATTATGTAGTTAAAAATAAATGTACGCATTTAAATCGGACTAAAAATAAAAATAAAAAACAATCATTAAGTAAGTAGGTATGTTAAAAATCTATTTTAAATAGATTTCGGACATTCAAAGTGACATAATTATGGCATGTCTTACAATCTAGACATAAAAATATTTAGGATATGCTTATTTAAATATGGACAATCATTTCTGGCATAAAATTTATTATTATATTAAATCAAAGAAAAATAATACTATTCGCGGATTTTATTTACGGATTTCTCCTCAGTAAGTTTTCTAAACCATTATTTCAGAAGCACTAAAATTATAATAAAATAGGTACTTTAAAAAATTGTGATAAAAAATAATACTTATAACAGAACCCTAATAAATCTATCATAACATATTTTATTCGGTGGGAGGCTTCGGCCGTAGCTAGTTACCACCCTACCGACAAAGACGTGCCAAGCGATTTACGTTCCGGTACGATGCCGTGTAGAAACCGAATAGGGGTATGGGTATAACTGCCATACCCCTAACAGGTTAGCCCGCTACCATCTTAGACTGCATGATCACTTACCATCAGGTGAGATCGCAGTCAAGGGCTAACTTGTAGTGGATAAAAAAAAAAATTAAAAAAAGTATGGCCCCTGAATAAAATACATATAAGCACCAATACACATTGGCGCAGAATAAATCAAGATTATATAAGTTATATATTGCCTCATCTGGTGACAGAAGGGCAGGCTCATTTTTTGCGCAAAGGATCAGCCTGGCTGTCCAGCGCGGGAATGCAGCCAGCATTCTCGCCACCATTCCACGCGGGCATGATTTATATAGTAATTAGGTTAGGCTAGCTAGCTTCAAGTTCTATTGTATTATTTTTAATAAAAATGTTTAAAAAATCAATATAATATCCTCAGGCCCCAAAATGTTTTAAACAAGTGTCATATTATGTCAAAACATAAAAAGTTATAAATTATAATCAATCACATAATTTAAAAAGAAATGGAACGCTTTAGAACTCTAATAAAAATTCATAATAAAATAATTGTCTTAACAAATGCATACATACTCGTAAATGAACAAATTAATATTTGTCTTAATCTAAAATATGTTTAAAAATAGCAAAACGTGTCATATTTCTTTTGTGATAGAAAGAATATCATTATTTCAATTTAAAATAAATTCATAAAAATTATAACACACGCAAAATGTGTATGTACTTTAAAACGTAACGTGTCATGGAATAAGCTATAGCGTGATGAAACGATACAGAACTCGTGTCTAGAATGGAGCGGCCTCGTCCAGTATGTGCTTCCGGTTGAATATCAATTTGTAAAGCTCATATTGGAGAAAAGAACATTATAAGGTGCCTCAAAAATAGAATGACTCAAAACGTGTTTTTGTTTGTGTGTGTTTTACACTTAATAAGTGAATAACGCTTACCATAAATGTCTAAATCATGCTAGAAAATAACTAATATAATAATACAACATTCCTTTGCTTAAGAATACGTTTTAACACAATATAAGTTGCCAGAAAGCCGTCAAGAAGCCATGAAACGATTCAGAACGCGATGGAACGAGTCAGAACGCGATGTAACGATGCATAACGTTGATCTAGAATGGAGCGGCCTCGTCCAGGGTGTGCAGCCAGTTGAATATCATCATGTTTCGCTCGTATTTGGAGAGCGGGCGTCCTCTCTCGCGCTCTAGATCCGCTGCCGTGAGGGCCAGTTGAGCTGCTTCTAGAAGGATAGAATAGAAATTATTAAAACCAAATTATAGGCATGATGCCTATGCCCAAAATAATATATATTTTTTTTAATTTACAAAAGAGCATTTGACTCGCTCCAGCAATATTAAGGAGAACGGTTACTTAATATGTATAGTATACATTAATGAAATAATTGTAAATTATTTTTTTCAAAAGAGCAACCGCCGAGTTTCTTGCTGGTTCTTCTCGGTAGGAATGGAAAAAAATGTGTGGTGTCGTGGGACACGAGATAGGGACAAAGTTCCTTATTACATAAATTTTAATTTAAAGCGAAAACCAATTTAAAAAAAAAAAATTTAATTAAATTATTACAATACCTTTACACTAAGGCAATTAAGTTTAATTTGGAATGTAGTATATTTATATTTAAGACCTTTTGTCTTCGTTAAAAAATCTTACTCCACGCATTTACGGACGGACGCGTTACGCCGGACGTTTTTTTGTCGGCTAGGGTATCCTATCGTCCCATAAGGAACTTTGTTCCAAAAGTCAATTTGAATTTTTAAAAAAAAATATCCTTGGGGACCAAATTTCATCAAAATCGGTTGAGTAGTTGGGCCGTGAAAGCGTATCAGACAGACAGACTGACACACTTTCGCATTTATAATATTAGTATGGATTTAAGGGGTGGAATTTCAACAATAGATATCTCTATTAACTATTACTAAAGTGACAAGAGAATTGGGCATTTGACAATACTATTAAAATAAATTATGTTTTAGTGATTATTAAATATAGGATCTCCCAATAAAATAAATATAAACTAAAAATAAACTAAAATAAACTCAAAATAAACTATGTTTTAGTGATTATTAAATATAGGATCTCCCAAAAGACGTAATATCCGCGTCCCCTGTTAGTTTTGTATTGAATAACTATTTTAAACTATCGATTAAAGTAAAAAAATAAACCGGCCAAGTGCGAGTCGGACTCGCGCACCGAGGGTTCCGTACAAACCTGTAGTAAGTTTTACGATTTATGACGTATTAAAAACAAGACGAAATGTACCGCAAAACTAACTTTGTTTGTAGAGGTTTATTGTTAATATCAAAAAAACTATGCTAGTTAGAGCGTTGGTTTTATTTTTCCTGTAAAATATACATAAGCTTCTATTGACCATAATTATTTCAGATTTTTCAATTGGTAAACTTCGGAGAAAAGGGGGGGGGGGGGAACGGTATTTTTTTCGACATTTTGCCCGATAAATCAAAAATAAATAAAAATCTGTTTTAGAATGTAGAAGTAAAGCCCTTTCATATTATGATATCCCACTCAGTATAGTTATCATACTTTGAAATTTCAAACCCCCGATTTTCCCCCTTTTTTAATTAAACTAAAAATAATTTTCGTTTTTTTTTTATTTTAATGATGTTAGGCCAATAAATTTCATGTCGATAGCTTTAATAGTTACTGAAATAATCGACTGTGACGGACGGACGGACAGACGGACGGAGAAAGTCGCACCATAAGGGTTCCATTTTTACCATTTTGGTACGGAACCCTAAAAAGTACGTCGAACTTTGATGACGTCATATTTTAGAATTTCATACAAAGCACGCGTTTTGAAGTTTGAAAAAGTTGCTGATTTGACTAGTTGTCAAATACCCAATTCTGTGCGAGAGGTTTTGCCCAGCAGTGGGATATCTGACGATGGCATACCTGGGTGCACAAACTTGGTGTTGGGCTTGGTGGACACGGGCACTGCCAGCGTCGTCGGCCCCGGGTCCACATGCTCCACCGCAGCTGACGCTACCGCCTGAAATACGACCATACTGATGTTAAACATGCGAAAGTCTGTTTGTTTGTCCTTCAATCACGCCGCAACAGAGCAACCGATCGACGCGATATTTTACACTAGCTGATACTTGCGACTTCATCTGCGTTAATTGAGGGTTTTTGGTTCCCGCGGGAACTCTTAAATTTTCCGGGATAAAAAGAAGCCTATCACGCCGCAACGGAGCAACGGATCCACGTGATTTTTGGCATGAGTGTAGTTGAGGACCTGGAGAGTGACATAGGCTACTTTTTATCCCGGAAATTTAAGGAGTTCCCGTGGGAATTAAAAAAACAAAACGTCGCTCGGCTCTAAATACCAATCCAAGACCGCCAAGCGATTCAGCGTTCCGGTACGATGCCGTGTAGAAACCGACTTAATATAACTGCAACATGCCCCTAACAGGTTAGCCCGCTACTATCTCAGACTGCATCACCACTTACCATCAGGTGAGATCGCAGTTAAGGGCTAACTTTGTAGTAGATTTCAAAAAAAAATGTTTTTAAAGGGCGTATTTCCGCAAATCCGTTAAAATATATGAGAACTGTCGGTAAATTTTGTGACTAAGTCGGACAAAATAAAATGGAACTGAAAATTACTACACATAGATTGATCCTTTATCTCCAATTTTTGGAAATGACATTGATAAAAATCTTTATTTAAACCTACTATAAAAACGATTTTCCGACACCTCTTCATACAAAACTTCGCGACTTTCGGTACATTTTTTGCTTTTTTGTCTTTAAAAAATACCATCTGATAAGAGATATGTTCATCTCAAAATTTTGGAAAGAAAAATATTAAAAATAGTACAAATAATATAAAAAATAAAATAAACATCGCGTGTATTTTTTTCGCATATTTTGCTTACACGCGTAAATCTTACTTTTTATCCCGGAAAATTGAGGAGTTCCCGTGGGCACGCGGACGAAGTCGCGGCCATCAGCTAGTTTATAATATTAGTATACTTAGATGATAATATTATATGTATTAGTACATACCTCGAGTTTGTCGAGATTGAACTCCGACTGCGACATCCGTTCCAGCGCGCGGTAAGTGGTCATCAAACGCCGCTTGATGTAGTTCTGACGCACCTGTCGACAAGTGGTCACCGTCATACCAACAATACTACACATACATTTTGTACGAAGCATGACAATGCTCGACTGCGGCCGACGAGGTCCCGGGTTCGAGTCCCGGGTCGGGCCATAACAAGTATTGGGTTTTTCCGACTAGAAATTTTCAGTACTAGCCCGGAGTTAGGAAGTTGGCGGTGTTACATCCCCGTGCCTCGGAGAGCACGTTAAGCCGTCGGTCCCGGTTATTATCACTAACATGATAATAAACCCCTCCAACCCGCATTGGAGCGGCGTGGTGGGTCTAAGCTCTAATTCCCTCTCTCCTATGAGAGTGGAGGCCTGTGTCCAGCAGTGGGACGTTAATGGGCTGTAGTGGTGGATGACAATATTCAGTTACATTAAACCAAAACGTGGGAGGTCAAGGGTTCGATTCCCGGCAGGGCCCATTTGGGAGTTAATAATTTCTGAATTGTCTCTGGTCTGGCTTGGTGGGAGGCTACGGCCATGGTTAGTTACCACCCTACCGGCAAAGACATGCCACCAAACGATTTAGCGTTCCGGTACGAAGCGTATTACGGGTATGGGTTTAACATAACTGCCATACCCCTAACAGGTTAGCCCGCTACCATCCTAGACTGCATCTTCACTTACCATCAGGTGAGATCGCAGTCAAGGGCTGACTTGTAGTGGATAAAAAAAAAAAGGAAATGATTTATTTCATGTAGGACAACTTGTGCCACTTATGATAAGTCGTAAGAATCTACCACTGCACCGGTTCGGAAAGCTGATTCTACTGAGAAGACACTAAACAACTTAGTTTCACTTGCTCACCTTCTTGTTGTCGGTGGGCAGAGGGCGCGGCGGGGGCTGCGCGGGCTGCGAGCGCTGCGGGGACGGCAGCTGAGACCCTCCTACTGCCGACAACGCATATAACTTGTTACATCAATACGAATACATACGGCCAACTACAGAGACGCGCGATAATATTCCATTATCGCACTAGTGCGGTAATATTTCACTATCGCACTAGTGGGGTAATATTTCACTATCGCACTAGTGCGGTAATATTTCACTATCGCACTAGTGCGGTAATATTTCTGTAACTTTTACAACTAGTTGCAGCTGGCCCACTACAAACATGTGAGTGGGACTATAAAAGAACACTAAAACGTTCATGTTTTATTTTAAATGTGGGTATTGAAAATTAAACTGTTTACAATAGAAATTTGCACTACTACTAAGTATAATTTTCTGCTTCACACACTTAACACATAAATAGCGTACATAATTTTTACACTACTGCTAATCCATTTCCATACTAATATTATAAATGCGAAAGTGTGTCGGTCTGTCTGCTACTCTTTCACGGCCCATCTATTCAACCAATTTTGATGAAATTTGGTATATCGGAAGGTTAAATCCCGGAGAAGGACACAGGCTACTTTTATCCCGGAAAATTAAGCAGTTCCCCGGGAATCTAAAAAACTTTATCCACGCGGATTCGAAGCATCCTGGAAGTCGCGGGCATCATCTAGTTTAAAGTAATTAATTTTTAAAATAAAGTAATTAATTTTTTTAAATAAAGTAATTTTTTACCACGATAAAAAATATAAGCTTACAAAGTCGTGTCGTAATATTTTGACATATTTTTACCACACATCTAAAAATTACTTATTGTATAGAGTGTAATGTGATGGGATACGAACCCGCGACCCACGTGCTGCAGGAGCGCGAGGCGGCCGTCATCGTGAGCGCCTCCAGCGCAGCGCACAATCCCACTTCTGATGTCGCGCTGGAAACATTACATACATTTACTATACACATATTATACGAGTTGATATTATTGGGTTGTGTAAAAGAGGATATGCGTATAAGAGAATAATGAGTCTCTGGACTTCGTCCACATAGTTTTAAATTCCCGCGGGAAATTCTTAACTTTCCGCGGGAAACACGCACCTCCTGGTGGGCTTGCAGCTAGCAGGCGCCGCCACGTCGCCCGCGCTGAAGGATCTCCGCAAGCCGAGCTGCGCGCACAGCACGGCGCAGCCGGCCAGCAGCTCGCGGCACGCGTCCGTCGCCTGCAGCGGCAGCGCGCACGAACCGCGTCTACGGTGACAACTCAATCAAATCACCAACTCTTTATCAAACTTAAAAACGCGCTTCTAGTATGGAAGTTTCTACGACGTACATAGTTGTGACGTCATCAAATTTCAACTTCAATAATCAATAGTTTAAAATGGTTATGAAACTTAAAACTGTGCGAGAATGTGAATTTTAGGTCTTATGGAAGAAACTCTATTTAATAATCTGTATGAAATAATTTATATTTGACATAGTTAGGTATATCATCCCTATTATTATTATTTATTATTACAAAATTGACGTAAAATTGTGTTACAAACAGTGCCACAAAAACCACAGTCGGTTTTACCGTGCACCGTGTATTGAGACGCCTTATTGATTAATCTTCTAGATGATGCCTGCAAATTCATCCACGCGAAATAAGTCTTATACTGAATGTCTTAATTTTCCGAAATAAAAAGTAGACAATTTCCCCCCCAAAGCTTCCCCGGGATTCAAAATTCAAAATTCAAATGTTTTTTATTCAAATAAGCTTTTACAAGCGCTTTTGAATCGCTATAATATGAATCTACCGCTGGTTCGGAATGCCATTCCTACCGAGAAGAGCCAGCAAGAAACTCGGTGGTTGCTCTTTTCCATCAAAACTTACAATCATCATAATAATACAAGTAACTGCAGTCCCACGCATAGCTGGAGCGAATCAAATCCACGCTGTTTTTTTTTATCATTTACGTAATCTTCGATTGTATAGTAAGCTTTTCTCACGAGCATACAATACTCAATACACGCCAAGACTGGCAGACAGAGGCAGCCCCATTTCCGACGGTGGCACCCGTTCACGAGCATGACGCATGATCCAGCCATTGCTTCGCTCAACCATATTTGAGGGAACGTAACAACCCGCACCACACGACTCCACCACAGAAACGTTAAAGAGAGTGTGACATACCCGACTACCCATATCAAGGCATAGAATTGAATACTGTTTAAGGGTGCAAATCGCCACCTATCGGCAATAATAATATTAAAGTTTGTGTGTGTGGATGTAACCTATCTCTATACTAAATTTCATCAAAATCGATTGAAAAGACGGGCTGTCAAAGCGTAGCGACAGACAGACACACTTTCGCATTTATAATATTAGTCATAAAAAACGCACTAAATTGATCGTGAAATTTCAGATACACGTGATACTACTTAAAATTACGTTAAAATATTTCATCAATATTTCATCATATTCAATGATGAATATTCATCGCATCAGTAGTCTTCAAAGGTGATATGCATCAAATAAATATGTATTGTTATCTTTGTTAACTATTTTTCACTACAATCACTCATAAAGGAGCTTTTATTAAACTGTAGACTATTACCGCACATGTACTATAATATAATATTACGTCACAGTTGGGCAGTTGGAAACAAATTGATAAAATAATGCTTACTTAATCATTTTTCCTTCAGGGTTAGGGCTTGCTACCCTCAAGGATGGATCAGGGCCCTGGCCAGCCTGTAAAATATATAAATATTGTTATTTGTATGTAAAATAAGGCCTTTGCCAACAGGCAATTCAAAATGCACGACATCTTGTAATAATAACATTATACATATTCATTATTTTTCACACTCAATTCATTTCACTTTATTATAATATTATTTAGTTCTTATTATGTAGTTCTTGTAATGTAAGGTAATCTAATCTAAATATTGTTATATATAATCATCAAAATATTATTAATTGACTATTTTTTGTTTCGAAATAAATGATATTTTTATTTTATTTATTTATGTAAAATAAAGAAAGACCTTTCACGTTTTTGTTGTGTGTATTGTTTTCCCTTCAAGGCAAGAGTGAATAGGCATCTTCTAGGCAAGCGCGCTCCAATCTAGACCTCATTATAGCTTTGCACTAAGCATGATTGTCGTCAAGCGCAATTTAAAAAAAAATGAAGCCGTGCTTCCAAGCTTACCTTGCAGGCCAGCAACCGGAGCACCCTGGCATCTGACGCGGCGGAGGACACGCTGAACAGCGATAGCTCCGTGGTGACGGACTCGTGTGAGGGCGAGCGCGCGACGCCGCTGCCGCGCCACGCCTCGCCCGCACATAGCTCCACTGGGGAAGACCACACGTCATCATCAAATACTATTAATACAAAACTTTTTTATTCAAGTACACTTCGACAAGTGCTTTTGAATAGTCAAGTGAATCTACCACTGGTTCGAAATGCCATTCCTAATGAGAAGAACCAGCAAACAACTAGGTGGTTGGTCTTTTGAAAAAAATCTCTTACAATTACATCAATGTGTAGATACATACGTAACCGCTGTCCTTAGTATTGCTGGAGCGATTCAATTCCATGCTCCTTTGTCATTTACGTAATCTTCAACAGTATAATAAGCTTTTTTCAGAAGCATACTTTTAAAGGATTTCTTAAACTTTTGTAAAGGCAAGTCTAAAATAGGTTGTGAAATTTTTTTATAGAAAAGAATGCTCATTCCCACGAACGGACGGACAAACTTTCGGACCATCATCACCACATATGGAGGAAATATTTGAAAGTAAAAGAAACCTAGGTCTAAGAGGACACAAAAGCTATCATTCTGATGCAAATTTCCAAGACATTGTAAACATAGGACATTGCAACCTTTTTGTGCAAATAGTAAGTAGTTAACTGGTCCCAAATAATATTTAGGAATATACTGCGTATAAATAAAGCAAGAGTTTTCTTATTAAAAGAATAATTAAGTAAAATGCCATGCTGGACCATCTTCTCAAACAATAATAAACAAATGTTTACCGCTTATGTTGGGATCCACGACGAATAGATATGTTTGCCGCTTATAAAAATACACTAGGTACTAAGTCTTAGTTATATTTTATTTTATAATATCGTTTAGCTTTTTGTTGAATAATTAGAATTTTTATTTTTGTATTTTTTTTGCGTCGGCAAAATCAAAAATGTCAAATTGTCATGTGTCAAATTCACAAATTAACTCAGCGTTCAGAAACAGTAAATAATAAGATATTAAATTTTATTATTACGGTAGATAGTAAATTTTATTTAAACTTAATTAAAACAAAATCAGTATTCAATAAAAGATAATAAAAAGTAATATTATTTTATTAAAAACCTAATTCTTCAAGAAAATAGTTCAGTAGCGACATCTATTGAGTAACAGTCAGCCAAGATTCGCACTCCAAACGATAGATGTCACTACTTTATCGAAATATTTGGAGCTTCTGAATTTTATTTTGTACTAGCTGATGCTGACAGGTTCAAGTTTTTTTTTGATTCCCGCGGGAACTCCTTAATTTTCCGGGATAAAAAGTATTCTATGTCCGTCTCCTGGTTCTAACTTCTAAGCTACTTCACCACAAATTTTCAACCAAATCGGTTCAGCTGTTCTTGAGTTTTATATAGTTTATCTAACACGACTTTCTTTTATATACATATATAAATTGTTATTATTTAAAAAAATAGAGCGAAAACGCAAAGTATGTACCAACAACCAAACATTTTTGATTGATAGACAAAAATCATATTAAAAGCGCTTCAAGTTTCAACTGAAGCATCGATTTACCAACTTCTATTGGTAAGTCAATGAACTGAAGACATAGGTCTCTCGTAAGAATTTCTATAACCTAATGGGGGTCTGCGCCGTCTGCGGTTGCACCTTGGCACCCCAACGTCTATCAGAAGGTACTAATTTCCTACCTACCTCCATAATCAGTAGTAAGTAGGTATAAATATTATTATTATTACACTTATTGAATCGATCGGATACAATCTATCGTCCGCTACGCATCATGTTTATCAAGGTATTGCTTAGTTAGGCGCCGTTTACATGCGCCAGACTGTTAGAGAAATCTCTGCATGTTTTTTTTTTAATCGACTAAATGTCTAACCCTTGACTGCGATCTCGCCTGAGGCTGATGGTAAGTGATAGCGTCAGTACGTAGCTAACCTGTTAGGGGTATGGCGGTTATATTAAACCCATACCCCTAATCGGTTTCTACACAGCATCGTACCGGAACGCTAAATCGCTTGGCGGCACGTCTTTGCCGGTAGGGTGGTTACTGGTTACCAGCCACGGGCGAAGCCTCCAACCAGGTCAGACCATAGAAAATTTAGAAAGCATAAAATCCCAAATTGGCCCTGCCGGGGATCGAACCCGGGACCTCAGACAGAGACAACAGCGCTCATCACTGCGCCAGGAGGGTCGTCAAAAATTTATATAGCCTGAAAAAAAACATTGGCAGTCATAGGACTGCCGATAAAAGTGAAAACGAATAGGTATGTATACATTTTTTTTTAATTTTTTTAAAAATTATGATTAAAATATAAACCTTAACACTAAGGCATTAAAGTTTGATTACGAATATAGTACCTATATTATTATTTAAGACCTTTTGTCTTCGTAACAACGCGAGCATGTCGGTCACGCGAATACACAAGCCTACCTACCCCCTACCAAAAAGTGCTTTCACTCCTTTTGCAAGCGCCATGTAACCCGATGTCAAAGGGATCGGCTCAGTATAATAGCTATAACGAATCTACATCTACAGCTGCGTACTGTATTTTATATTCGCTGCAGTTAAAATTAACAGCTACGACATTTTCGTAAGCGTCCAGTTAATACATAGTTTTATGACGTAGGTATATTTGATTAATTGAATTAAATGACGTTCAAAAAGTGTGTCAGTGATAATTTATCAATAACTAGCTGATGCCCGCGACTACGTCCGCGTGGATTGAGGTTTTTTGGTTCCCGCGGGAACTCTTTAATTTTCCGGGATAAAAAGTAGCCTATGTGCTATTCCAGACTATAATCTATCTCTGTGCCAAATTTCATCCAGATCCGTTCAGCCGTTAGAGCGTGATTGAGTAACAAACATACATCCATACATCCATCCATCCAAACTATCGCATTTATAATATTTATTTGACTAGCTGATGCCCGCGACTACGTCCGCGTGGATTTTAGGTCTTATGGAGTCCCGTGGGAACTGGTTTTTTTCCCAGTATAAATGTACCTATATAGTATATGAAACTGAATAAATGACCGTCAGTCTGACAATACATTTGAAGATACTCTCTACTGTCATATCTCTCATTTACTTTTGTATATGGAGTTTTTTTAACCCATTTTTTTTACTTTTCCGTACAATTTTACAAACATTTTCTTTCATAAGAACCTTCTCCTTACAATAACAAACACAACAAAAAAAGAATTAGCGAAATTGGTCCAGCCGTTCACGCGTGATGCCGTGAGTCGTGACCAAGGGAAATAGGGATTCATTTTTAACCGACTTCCAAAAAAGGAGGAGGTTCTCAATTCGGCGCGTATGTTTTTTTATATATAGAGATTGATAATATCAGAATAAACAAGTTGATAATTATTAGATATCAACTTGTTTATTCTGTTTACTACCTTTTGTATAAAACATGTTTCTGCAAATAAATGAATTGAATTGATTTGAATAAATGGTATTTGACTTTGACCTACAATATTTTCCCAAAATTATACTTTGCAGTATGACTTTTGCGAAAATATTACCTATAGATAAATGTATGTTTTAACTTAAAAAGCAAGTAATTTACTCAGTTCTTTAAAAGTACCTATTTAAGCACATAACTATCACTTGCTTTAACGGTGAAGGAAATAATGTCTTCCCGACCGAATTTCGGCCACGGCGGCAAATCTTCAGAGAGATTAGCCATCTGCGCGGGAGATTTATTATAATGCACAAGTGTGTGCACAAACACATTCGCACTTCTGTTATTTTACTCTCATAGCCCGATGGGACGGAAATCCGACACGACCGGAGTGAGATCAGGCGCAGGGCCGACGGCTTTACGTGCTCTCCCAGGAACGGTAAAGGAAAAGATCGTGAGGAAACCAGCATACCTGAGAGTTCTCCATAATGTTCTCAAAGGTGTGTGAAGTCTTAAGTAGCTTGGATGACAATGGTGTTCTAAGCTCTTCTCATACTCAATAGGGGGCTGGCGATGGGATGACGATGATGGTGCAATTCGGACGAATCTAAACCAGTATTAGCCTTAAAAATTAAATAAAAAAAGAAATAGAGAATGAGGCCAATTCTGTTGTACAACAGAACATCTCTAAATCTCTAAACTGAACTAAAATGACAGCTCTATTTACATTGGCATCCATAGAGATAGAGCTGTCATTTTAGTTGAGTTTAGAGATTTAGAGATGTTCTGTTGTACATTCAGATTGGTCTATATTCTTTTTATTTAATTTTTAAAGCTAATAATAACAACAGTTAACTGTTGGCCACAATTGTTGGTTATTTTAGTATAATCACAGCTTTTTATTTTATAGCCCAGACATTTTACGATCAGCCTATAATTCTCACTTGGATTGCAGCACAGAGTAATATACACAAAACGCGGCCAAGTCTCACACATGTGTAGATCACATTGTGTGTGTATGTGTCTGTGTGTATACATTTGTCTAATAAAACACTAGACCGCATTACCACAATGTTTAGTTTTAGTTTGAAGACTAATCGGAAGAGATATGGGGTTTTTACTTTTGAACCTTTATGACCTTTCCTGTTGACTTGGGGAAATCCTCATTATCCATACTCATCCATACTTATATTATAAATGCGAAAGTTTGTCTGTCTGTCTGTTACGCTTACACGGCCCATGTTCCGAACCAATAGTAGAGTCACTTGACGATTCAAAAGCACTTCTAATGATTTTTATTCAAATATCCTTAACTTACTATTGAAAAAACTGCTGGTGCTTAATAAAACATACAAAGAATTACAGAAAGATAAAATAAAAAACTTACTAACTTAATTTACTAGTGCTTACGAATCGTCAAGTGAATCTATCACTGCATGCACAAGTCAATATAACTCAAAGAATTAAAAAATACGACAGCCATAGTTAAATGATATTTTTTTGTGAATCACTGGATATTGGAATATAGTCTTATATATTTTTGGAATCTACTCATCATTTTCTTGATGATGACAATATAGTTAATCTCATTTTGGAAAAAAAAATCAACTTTAGTCTTTGATGCGGGACCATGGTCACCCTATCAATTTTTTTTTAAATTTTACTAAGGATTCTAACGATACCTCATTCATCAAAATCCGTTCAGGCGTATAGAAGTTATGGTGGAATATACAAACTCACATACATACATACATGAACCCTGAAAACAATATACTCCTTTTTTCAGGCAGCCGTATAAAAATCATTGAGGTATTATGTACTCATATATAATTCAATGATAAAAATGGAGTAGAGCCAGCAAGAGACCCGACGGTTGCTTCTTTTTTACAAAAATGTCATAAATATTACAATAAAATGAAAGTGTAGATACATTTAAACTTATATGACCTTGAGTATTGCTGATAAATATTAAAAATAAAAAATTGGAAGTGAAACTTTAGAAAAGTACTTACTTAGCCTACGAGAGAATGAGATAGAATACATGTAAGACAAACACTTGACAAACTAAAGTAAGACAAATAAAACTTGTATAATATGAAGTAAGACTAATATAACTTGTATTCTATCTCATTCTCTCCCAGGCTAAGTCCTATTATTAATGTGTTTGTCTCTTTTTAGTGTCGTTTTTTCGTTTCATCGGATTTTTAAATCGCAACGATTCTAAAGAAGTTCCACTTCAATGAAAAAAAAAACCTAAACAGTTACAAGAATTCGTTCCAATTTTGGCCACCGGGCCAGAAAAGTTGGTTTATGACATCACAATCATTGCAATTACCTGCAGTCTTGCATTGCTGGACTCTGGAGCGAATAAAAAACCTAAAACATTTGAATTTGGAAAAAAATACATATGTACCTAATGATGAATTATAATTTGTCACAATATGTAATTAGTAATTACACACTAAGTTTTTCCTTTTTTGAAAAATGTCCGATTTTCTAGTATTAGCTGTAGCTATTTTAATTATAATCAGTCCAAGGACCTTGGGTTTTTTCTTACAAACGAAGTAATGCTTTTGACCGTAACTCTGCATTTTAGGGTTCCGTACTAAAACAAGGGTCAAGGGACCCGTATGGTTTTGACTTTTGACAATTATTTTGGCTTTGTAAAGTCTCGGATGCTGTCAAGATAGAATAGGGGTATGGGTTTAATATAACTGCCATGCCCCTAACAGGTTAGCCCGCTACCATCTTAGACTGCATCATCACTTACCATCAGGTGAGATCGCAGTCAAGGGCTAACTTGTAGTAGATAGAAAAAAAAGAAAGAGGCCCAATTGTCTAAACTCTAAGCGAATCATAATCATTTGACAGCTTAAAACATATTACTCGAACTATTTAAAGAGTTCATACATGCTTTTTGACGTGCAGGCATCTATGAACTCCCTAAACAGGTCGAATTATACGTTTGACAATCGATTACGATTACAATTTCCTTTGTGGCGGTCTTCGCAGTCCGCACATAATCCAATAGATGGCACTACTAGTACGATAAACGCGAACACGAACAGCCCAACTCACGCTTACGAAGTTTTCTCTGAATTACGCTATATATACGACCTCCAAAGATGAACGGTCGGACCCACAGAGTACATTATATAGGTCGGACCAGTGGTCCCCGAGCACAACACCCGCTCGGAGGATGATCATCCTATTGTAACGGTCGAGCCATATCACCTGCTCCCGTACACCGTAGCGGCTTCGCATCCAGCAACCCACAAGTCAGTGTAATAACTAATAATACCTACTTGTTACGTAGCGTATCATGCATTTTATATTTTATACAAATTGTGACATTTTTCTGTTTTTAAAAAGAGCAACTGCTGAGTTTCTTGCCGGTTCTTCTCAGTAGAAGCAGCTTTCCGAACCGGTGGTAGATTCTTACGACTTATCATAAGTGGCACAAGTTGTCCTACATGAAATAAATCATTTCTATTTCTATTTCTATTTCTATTTCTTACACAATTATTATTGTTGACTTTCGTGTTTTAGAATTATAATCCTTTTTAAGAACGTCAAGGTACGTGACATCAAGCTGTCATTTTGAGTATTAATGCTTATTTTGAGTAATATTGCTTATGTATGGCCCTATACTAGCTCAACAATAGATTGTAACCGGAATTGATCAAAAATTACTATTATTCGGAAACCTTCATACGATTTTAAAATTAAAACGAAATTGTTAGTGTGTGCGTTGATTCAAAACACATAGTATCTATATAAAGTATATACATTTGTGTGTGATTACGAAAGAATATAGTTGATAGGACTTAAAAATAATTGAACAAACAGATATCAATTAAATCAAATAAATCAAATAAATATTATAAATGCGAAAGTTTGGATGGATGTATGGATGTATGGATGGATGTTTGTTACTCAATCACGCCCCAACGGCTGAACGGATCTGGATGAAATTTGGCACAGAGATAGATTATAGTCTGGAATAACACATAGGCTACTTTTTATCCCGGAAAATTAAGGAGTTCCCGCGGGAAACGAAAAACCTCGATCCACGCGGACGAAGTCGCGAGCATCAGCTAGTATTATAAATTCGAAAGTTTGGATGTATGGATGTATGGATGTTTGTTACTCAATCACGCTCCAATAGCTGAACCGATCTGGATGAAATTTGGCACAGAGATAGATTAATAGGCTACTTTTTATCTCGGAAAATTAAAGAGTTCCTGCGGGAACCGAAAAACCTCAATCCACGCGGACGAAGTCGCGGGCATCAGCTAGTGTATTATACGTTAAGATTTATAATATTTGGATTGACTATATCATTATTATTTAATGACTGAGCAAAAGTATTAAAAGTATATATAACAGGAAAATATAACAAAACTAGATGAGGCCGCGACTTCGTCCGCGTGAATTAAGTTTTTTTCATTACTGCTTTAATTTTCCGGAATAAAAAGTATGCTCTATGCCCTTCCCCGGGATACTACCTATCCCTGTACCATATTTCATCAAAATCAGTTGAAAAGATGGGCCACTAAAGCGTGGTAGACATACAGACAGACACACTTTTGCATTTATAATATTAGTATGGATACCATAAATACGTCATAGACGGTCATAGACGAATATGGTTCTTTCGCAATAATTTCTATACCTATTGAGTTTTCTAATTAAATACGTTAGTAATATATATTTTGTTAATTTTTCTTTAATTTGGTATGGGGTTTTTCCTACAACATTACTTGCTGGCGCTAATTGTATCTAGATCGCGGGATAGACAAGCCTGCATCGCGATATCGAAGTTTTCTGTGAATAGTGCTATATAAAAACCGTTCAACCTTCAAAGGTTGGACTAGAAGGGTCCCCGGGCACAACACCAGCCCGAAGATCTTCCTATTGTTGCGGTTGAGTACATATTTAGCCGAGTTAGCCACTAGTGACTAGACCAAAATTACTATACTTAAGAGAATCGTCTAGTTGTAAATTTTCATACAAAAAGCGATAACGTTTTTCTTCACGTAAATGTTGTCCAATTTTCATAATTTTTAGAAAGGTTGCAGATACAATGAAGAACTATGCTCGTACGTTTTAATTTTAAAGAAATATTGCTTATGTTAAAAGTTATTAGCGTCTAAATATCCATATTTTTGACCTAAAAACTTCCTCGAGTATTTTAATTTTTTTAAATTTAACTAAACTAAAAAAATAAAACGTACGAGCCTAGATTAAGGTGTACTGAATCTAATGAGACCTGAGAGAGATGAAATGAGAGAATTTTCTAATGTCGTAAACGTTTGGAGGGGTAAAAACGTTATCACCCAAAACAATATTTCAAGAATAAAATGTAGGCATATGCCTACTGGACTTGCAACTCTATCGCACGATATGGAGAAGGCAGCGAAGCGTTGTGAAACAGATAGCATTATTGAAAATACCTACTCGCGTCGCGTTTCGTCACTAGACGATCCTCTTAATTTAAAGTTCTGCGCAAACGGGCCACTTACAAAGCCTCGTGTACTTGCTACATCGCACCTAAAAGTGGTTAGTACTTTAATATGTAGCACGGTGAAACAAAAAGTAGCGGTGACCTGTGGCTCTTCCGTGACCTGCCTTAGGAGTCTCCATTGGAAAGTTTTAAAATAGGTTCACGAATAAAAGAAAGGCTGGAATAATTCAGTGTTTATTTGTTTTACATATTATATAGAACGCCGGTATTGTAGTGCACATTACAGCTAATTTTCGTTGAGTTATAATAGTAAAAGAAAAAAAAAAGTAAAGTAAAATATACTTTATTGTACACCTTTAAAATAAATACACAAAAAAAAAAAATATAATGGACATGGCACAACAGGCGGCCTTATCGCTTAAATAGCGATCTCTTCCAGGAAAAGAAATTATTCACTGGAATGTAACCGATTCTGTTATTATCCGTTAAGGCATTATAATTTATAACCATAAAAGAAATTATTGCAGTGTGCAATACTGCTTATATTCGTTGAATTATAACCGTAAAAGAAATTATTTACTGTGATGTTGTCATTCCTGCCACCAGTCGTTCGGCTATAACCGTAAAAGAAATTATTGCAGGGTGCAATACTGCTTATATTCGTTGAATTATAACCGTAAAAGAAATTATTGCAGTGTGCAATACTGCTCATATTCGTTGAATTATAACCGTAAAAGAAATTATTGCAGTGTGCAATACTGCTTATATTCGTTGATTTATAACCGTAAAAGAAAATATTGCAGTGTGCAATACTGCTTATATTCGTTGAATTATAACCGTAAAAGAAATTATTGCAGTGTGCAATACTGCTTATATTCGTTGAATTATAACCGTACAAGAAATTATTGCAGCGTGCAATACTAATTATATTCGTTGAATTATAACCGTAATAGAAATTATTGCAGTGTGCAATACTAATTATATTTGTTGAATTATAACCGTAATAGAAATTATTGCCGTTTGCATTACTGCTTATATTCGTTGAATTATAACCGTAAAAGAAATTATTGCAGTGTGCAATACCGCTCATATTCGTTGAATTATAACCGTAAAAGAAATTATTGCAGTGTGTAATACTGCTTATATTCGTTGAATTATAACCGTAAAAGAAATTATTGCAATGTGCAATACTAATTATATTCGTTGAATTATAACCGTAATAGAAATTATTGCCGTTTGCATTACTGCTTATATTCGTTGAATTATAACCGTAAAAGAAATTATTGCAGTGTGCAATACTGCTCATATTCGTTGAATTATAACCGTAAAAGAAATTATTGCAGTGTGCAATACTGCTTATATTCGTTGAATTATAACCGTAAAAGAAATTATTGCAGTGTGCAATACTGCTTATATTCGTTGAATTATAACCGTAAAAGAAATTATTGCAGTGTGCAATACTGCTCATATTCGTTGAATTATAACCGTAAAAGAAATTATTGCAGTGTGCAATACTGCTTATATTCGTTGAATTATAACCGTAAAAGAAAATATTGCAGTGTGCAATACTGCTTATATTCGTTGAATTATAACCGTAAAAGAAATTATTGCAGTGTGCAATACTGCTTATATTCGTTGAATTATAACCGTACAAGAAATTATTGCAGTGTGCAATACTAATTATATTCGTTGAATTATAACCGTAATAGAAATTATTGCCGTTTGCATTACTGCTTATATTCGTTGAATTATAACCGTAAAAGAAATTATTGCAGTGTGCAATACTGCTCATATTCGTTGAATTATAACCGTAAAAGAAATTATTGCAGTGTGTAATACTGCTTATATTCGTTGAATTATAACCGTACAAGAAATTATTGCAGCGTGCAATACTAATTATATTCGTTGAATTAAAACCGTAATAGAAATTATTGCCGTTTGCATTACTGCTTATATTCGTTGAATTATAACCGTAAAAGAAATTATTGCAATGTGCAATACTAATTATATTCGTTGAATTATAACCGTAACAGAAATTATTGCCGTTTGCATTACTGCTTATATTCGTTGAATTATAACCGTAAAAGAAATTATTGCAGTGTGCAATACTGCTCATATTCGTTGAATTATAACCGTAAAAGAAATTATTGCAGTGTGCAATACTGCTTATATTCGTTGAATTATAACCGTAAAAGAAATTATTGCAGTGTGCAATACTGCTTATATTCGTTGAATTATAACCGTAAAAGAAATTATTGCAGTGTGTAATACTGCTTATATTCGTTGAATTATAACCGTACAAGAAATTATTGCAGCGTGCAATACTAATTATATTCGTTGAATTAAAACCGTAATAGAAATTATTGCCGTTTGCATTACTGCTTATATTCGTTGAATTATAACCGTAAAAGAAATTATTGCAATGTGCAATACTAATTATATTCGTTGAATTATAACCGTAACAGAAATTATTGCCGTTTGCATTACTGCTTATATTCGTTGAATTATAACCGTAAAAGAAATTATTGCAGTGTGCAATACTGCTCATATTCGTTGAATTATAACCGTAAAAGAAATTATTGCAGTGTGCAATACTGCTTATATTCGTTGAATTATAACCGTAAAAGAAATTATTGCAGTGTGCAATACTGCTTATATTCGTTGAATTATAACCGTAAAAGAAATTATTGCAGTGTGTAATACTGCTTATATTCGTTGAATTATAACCGTACAAGAAATTATTGCAGCGTGCAATACTAATTATATTCGTTGAATTATAACCGTAAAAGAAATTATTCACTGTGCTGTAACCATTTTTGCTATAATTCGTCAGATTGTTAACATTATTTTCATTCACTACGTTTGTACTATTGCGAGACTTATTTAAAATGTCATTTATTTTCTTGAGCACACTATTTGCATGTTCAATTATTATTCTAGCATCGTCGGTTGGAGCTTTTGTTTCATTAATATTTTTACAGTTACCAACACCAATGAATGTTATAAGTATCAGAAATTTTAACATTTTATCTTTTTTTTTCGATAAATACCACAAAACACTTTAAAAAATACCTTTCAGGTACAGGTGAATCACTCTGCCAAGGCGTTTAGTTAAATAGCAACTCTTTTAGAGAGTCAATAAAGTCCAATTCAGCTGGCTCTGCACTGCCTCCTAAAATCTCTTATGTCTCTCTGATTATTCCTTTGGGTTTTAATTAGTTCTTTTGAGGGCACCGCTTCTGTATGTATATTTCTCGGGTCATATGACTAAGTTAGCCCGGGGCCTTGTAACGTAAAAATTACAGCTACCGTGTAACGAACGCTAGCACCTCTGATTAGTTAACACTATTTTGCTATTGGCCGAAATCCATTGTCGAATGTTCATACTTCATATATTCACCCAATCACAACCATTCAAATTGTTAAAAGGATCAATTTGCAGGTTTTTCATAATAGAGCTTCAGGCTTAATTTATATCCTTAGATTCGTTCGTGTTGATTCATCCCAATCGGTACACAGATTTTTTAATAGCCCAGATAAACAAACATAAACAAACACTGATAAATTCTACGAGTTATGTATGTACATAAAGTAATTTGGAAACGTGGATGAATACTGGGTAAATTCCTTGTTGAAAATGGTCATTTACAATTCCAAACTGTATAAATAACACCATATAGAGTGTATGTTTAAAATTTTCCTTAAATTACCAAAAAGGACGCGATTAGAAATATTAATACACATTTTCCTTCAGACCTAAATAGCGATCGCCCGCGCCTTCGCTCTCGAAACACCAAAAAACAAGGGAATCACTGTGCAAAATTTTACTTTTCTAGGCGTTGATGAGTCAGTGAGTGAGTGAGTGACTCAGGACTTTTCTTTTTATGGTATAATATTGTTGTTACATTTGTTGTGTATTAAAATAAGGAAACTCTATACTTCGACGAGTCTGTCCGCTTATCTATTCGTTTGTGTGTCACAACTATTTTACTCAGAAAATATTTATTTAGGCTGTTTAGATATCTTGCACTTGCAGCTTGCAATATTCACCTTCCAGTAAGCCAGCAATTGAATATCGCAAGATGTAAGTGCAAGATACACACTTAAACCACATAGATTTGTCTTCTGTGGCGGATTATAGCGAATTAAACTTCTAGTTTCTTCATTATTATAGACTTCCACAAAGTAACGCCTGCTTCTATCCAATATTATATTTCTTTTGGTCTTTATAATATTATGTATTTATTTATACACGGGCGTGAGAATAAAAGATATATCAAATAATAATTATAAGTCTGCTACGCTTTCCCGGCCCATCTTTTCAACCGATTTTGCTGAAATTTGGTATAGAGGTAGGTTATATCCCGGGGAAGGATATAGGGTACTTTTTATCCCGGAAAATGAAGGAGTTCCCGCGGGAATTAAAAAAGCTAAATCCACGCGAACGAAGTCGCGGGCATCATCTAGTAATATAATAATAATAATAATGCGGCTTATCCTCATCAGCCTAGCGAGTATTGTGCTCGATTGTGGCATGTAGCGAGCGGAATGCAAACTAAACCCTGCAGGGCTGCCACAGATAATTATTATTATTATTACTTATTAAATATTGAATGAATGAATGAATGAATGAATATACTTTTATTGTACACCACAAAGGAAATTATAAAATAGAAAACTTAGCTACTAACAAAGTAAGTATACAATTTGGCGGCCTTATCGCTACATAGCGATCTCTTCCAGGCAACCAAAATGAAATAAAATGAAAATTATACCAACGGGATCTACCAATCTACTCTACTCGGCCCGTCACAGGAAAACGTAGTTAAATATATAATATTAGGTATGGGATAATTAATAGCTCGTAGAGGCACAAGCGGCCTAGTAGCGACAATTATTTACTGTCGATTGGGATTTTCAAGTAACTTTGAATGATCAAAGGACATCATCCATTTTGGTCCAAAAGTAAAAAGTGCCGGCCAAAAAAAAATTCTACTGTATTTCGCTCTAGAACTTGTCCACCTAAACATTTTTTATTATTACACCGAAGCTGTAGAACGATTGCCCTTGGTTTTATTTAAGTTTAAAAAACTATATTTTTTCGATTATGTGAATTAATGTTTCTAAGCTATTTTTTTCTTTATTGGAGTTTTTTATTTTGTTTTACAAAAAACATAAACCCCAAAAAAGTAAAATTATGTCATAATAAAAAATAATCAAAAAAAAAGAATTAAAAAAAATAAAATTAAAAAATAATAATAATAAAAAATGTTTAGGTGGACAATTTCTAACGAATTACAGCAAAAATTTTTTTTTGGCCGGCACTTTCACTTTTGGACCAAAAATGTATGAATCATGAATGATGTCCTTTGGCCTTTTCATTTCCTCCGTGCACGTTAAGCCGTCGGTCGGTCCCGGGTATTATCACTTACATCTGAAAATAATCGTTAGAAACCTAAGAGTTGAAATAGTACTCTTAGTCGAGTCGTATGCGGAAGGAGCTAAGAAGTAGGAACCCACCGCATTATTATCCCAAGAAAACCCCTGCCATTATATGATTATTGGAATGGGGTCACGACCTTCAGGAATAAGGAATACGACGCAGAGAGAGAGATACCTCTATATAGTAATTTAGGTAGTAGGTACTAGGTACGTGGTATAAATAATTATTTATCAAGTGATTATGAGCACGTGAATTTAGGTTTTAAATCCCGAGGAACTGTTTAATTTAATTTTCTAGGATAAGAAATTAAATGATAATATGTAGATATGGCACGCTAAATTAGAGTATAGCTCTACAAAAAGAAAAATAAAAATTACTAGCTGATATCCGCGACTTCATCCGCGTGGATTGAGGTTTTTTGGTTCCCGCTCTAATTTAATCGCTTTTAACTCTTTAATTCTCCGGGATAAAAAGCCTATGTGTTATTCCAGAATATAATTTTTTTATTCCATCCAAATCCGTGTAGCCGTTCTGGCGTGATTGAGTAACAAAGATCCATCCATCCAAACTCTCGCATTTATGATATTAAGTATTCGTTGGTTAATTTTACTTTTTTTATATATATTATAGCGAGCAAACGAGCAGGCAAGTCACCTGATGATAAGTGATTACCGCCGCCCATGAACATTTGCAGCACCAGAGGAACCGCCAATGCGTTGCTGGCTTTTACTTATGATATTATGGTAAAATAGCAAAAAAAACACTAAATTAATATTAAATAATATAATTTCCGTGTCATGTACAACCCTGTCTTTATCAGTGCACACAGACGCGCGCACGCACACACGCGCACGTCGAATTAGGGTCGGCTCTATTTGCGTTACCGTCGAACTGGGGTAAGTCGGGAAAATATTATTTCTAGTTTTTCGCATTTAAGGCATTAAATCTATACTTCATTCTAACATTATAAATGCGAAAGTGTGTCTGTCTGTCTGACTGCTACGCTTTCACGGCCCATCTATTCAACCGATTTTGATGAAATTTTGTATAGGGATAGTTTGTATCCCGGGGAAGGACACAGGCTACTTTTTATCCCGGAAAATTATAATGTTCCCGCGGGAATTCAAAAACCGTATTCCACGCGGACGAAGTAACGGGTATCATCTAGTTAAGTTATAAATGCGAAAGTGGGTCTGTCTGTCTGCTACACTTTTACGGCACAACTTTTTAACCGATTTTGTTAAAATTAGATACAGTACTTAGGTTGCATCTCATGGAAGGACATAGTACATAATTATAGGCGAGATACGCGGCGGTTGCTCTTTAAAAAAAAAATTGGCAGTCATAGGCACTGCCGATAGAAGTGAAAACGAATTTTTAAAGATATTTTTTTTAAAATGTAAACCTTAAAACTAAGGCATTAAAGTTTAATTACGAATGTTATATATTTAATATTTATATTTAAGACCATTTGTCTTCGTAACAACGCGAGCATGTCGACGACATGCATATCGGTAACGCGAATCCACAAGTTTAGCCCATACCAAAAAGTGCTCAACGCGACTAAAGAAGTTTTCACTTCAATAACAATTACATCAATGTGTAGGTACCTATATAAACTAACCGCAAACCACATTTCGGTAATACATCACTTACGCCGCTTGTTCGCGGAGTGTATTTTTTCCAGGCTGGTATCTCCGCAAGTCGACGACACTCAGTTAAGTATAGTTTTAGGTATTTTTGCTGAATTTACAAACCATATTAAACTAGCTAACAGCGCGACTTTGCCCGCGTTTCAACGGGAACTATATGACTTTTATTGCAATTTTTTAAAAGCTTTTTTTTTACCTTTTTTTTTTTTTTTTATTGAAAACAATACAATAGAAATTAAAGCTAGCTAGCCTAACCTAACTACTATATAAATCATGCCCACGTGGAATGGTGGCGAGAATGCTGGCTGCATTTCCGCGCTGGACAGCCAGGCTGATCCTTTGCGCAAAAAATGAGCCAGCCCTTCTGTCACCAGATGAGGCAATCAACCGCGGTGAAATATCTCGCAAAAAATTTTTGGCACTAAGACTCCACGGCCCCAGGGTCTCCACGGCAAACGGAACAAATATGTAACTCTCTATGAGAGAGGCATACTTCCGCCGCTTGCCGGTTTCAGCCTTTTTTACCTAAGTATATATGAGTAAACAGAGATCTATATTATTATCTATACTAATATTATAAATGCGAAAGTTTGGATGGATGTATCCAGGATGTATGGATGGATGTTTGTTACTCAATCACGCCCCAACGGCTGAACGGATCTGGCTGAAATTTGGCACAGAGATAGATTATAGTCTGGAATAACACATACCTAGGCTACTTTTTATCCCGGAAAATTAAAGAGTTCCCGGGGGAATCGAAAAACCTCAATCTACGCGTACGATGTCGCGGGTATTTGCTAGTAATTAATCTATTACTATAAAATCTATACTAATAATATAAATGCGAAAGTTTGGATGGATGGATGTTTGTTACTCAATCACGCCAGAACCGCTGAACGGATTTGGGTGAAATTTGGCACAGAGATAGATTATAGTCTGGAATAACACACGGCCACTTTTTATCCCGGAAAATCAAAGATATCTCAATGGATTTTGAAAAAAATTTCAGTCCACGCAGTCAGTTGCGCGTATCACCTAGAGTCTAGAGTCCAGACTATCATAATACTATTCTGAATGCAAAAGTGTGTTAGTTTGTCGGTTTGTCCTTCAATCACGCCGCAACAGAGCAACGAATCGACGTGATTTTTTGCATGGGTATAGTTGAGGACCTGGAGAGTGACATGGACTGTTTTTTTATCTCGGAAAATTAAGTTTTAATTAACTTAATCCAACACGAAGTCGCGGGCATTTACCTAGTCATCTTTATTATAATTACCTACTAAACATACGTTAATTATTAAACTAGGCTACATTTTAAATACCTTTAAAACTAATGATGACATTTACAATAAATGATTTCCGATGATACGAATAATAAAAAAAGAGTGATAAAAACTTAATTACTGAGTGAGTATTGAAAAAAAACTGCCAAGGTCTGCAAAGGTTCTAGATTTAAAGTATTTAAACAACTGGGAGATTAATACTACATTGCATAAATCCATATTGTTTTAATAAGAGGTTATCCATAAAGTACCTACGTCACACGTTAAGGGGGAGGGAGGGGGTCGACGAAGTGTGACAATTGTGTGACAAGGGGTGGGAGGGGTCCTAAGTTTCGTGACGTCACATTTAAAAATCTTATACATCTTAGGGCTGATTTTTCAATCGTCAGATAAAGTTTATCGGAGGAATAAATTTGACGTTTTGACAGGTTTTGTATTGAAAATCTGCCAAAACGTTAAATTTATTCCTCCGATAAAATTTATCTGACGATTGAAAAATTAGCCCTTAGTATTAAAATGCCAAATTTGAACTATTACCGAAAAACTTAAAAATATTTCCAAGTTTTGTTAATTATTTCAAATGTTTGATTTCTACTTTCTAGCCCTAGCCCGGAGTTAGGAAGTTGGCGGTGTTCCACCTCCGTGCCTCGGAGAAAGCCTAATAATCACTAACATGATAATAGTCGTTAAAGCCCGCCAACCCGCATTGGAGCAGCGTGATGGGTAACCGTGTAAGCTCTAATTCCCTATCTCCTATGAGGATGGAGGCCCGTGCCCAGCTGTGGGACGTTAGTCTTAGTGGGCTGTATTGATGAGATCAAGCGCTGGACTATTGGTTGGTCTGACAGTTCACACAGTATTCACACAGTATCCACAGTTTAGCAGAAACATAGCGCATCTCTGGTGGAAACGCAGCCTAAAAACAGAAATTAAGCTACGAAGGGAAATAATGAAAAACGTCGGTAAGTCATAAAAATTATCGTATTACGCTGTCTGTGTGTGCGTGTGTATGTACACGGTGCGCGTACAGCACACATTGACGATGTCTGTAGATCTACAGTGTAGGGTTGGCGAAGCTGGAAAAATATATTTTTGAAGTGAAAACTTCTTTAGGCGCGTTGATCACTTTTTGGTAGGGGGTAAAAATGAGGAAATGCGTGATCGATACCTCGTGTTGTTACGAAGACAAAGGTCTTAGTTATAAAATACTAGCTGATGCCCGCGACTTCGTCCGCGTGGATTGAGGTTTTTCGGTTCCCGCGGGAACTCTTTAATTTTCCGGGATAAAAAGTGCCTATGTGCTATTCCAGACTATAATCTATCTCTGTGCCAAATTTCATCCAGATCCGTTCATCCGTTGGAGCGTGATTGAGTAACAAACATACATCCATACATACATCCATCCATCCAAACTTTCGCATTTATAATATTTATATGGATATAATTAATAACAATTGTGTGTATACAAAAAGACGGTATGGTAAGGGTATATGGTGTAGTATAGGGGTATGGGTTTAATATAACTGCCATGCCCCTACAGGTTAGCCCGCTACCATCTTAGACTGCATCATCACTTACCATCAGGTGAGATCGCAGTCAAGGGCTAACTTGTAGTGTATAAAAAAAAAATGCAAAAATATTATGGAACCATATTGTGCCTTTTCCCAATCAAAAACACACAACCCTCCCTCTTTCAAGTCGGCGCAACAAATTAGCATCAATTAAGGCACAGCCCTGACCGCACTCACACGCGCGCACCGGATATATGAAACCGAATGCTTGTCAAACTAAATGGATACGGCCCGCAGTGATGTGCGCGGCTTGCCCGTATTAGGATATCGATGTTTTAATTCTTGGAAAATTTGAAAAGCGCATCACGTAAATACTGAACAGCTTTTGTTCTGCGACTTTATAAAATTCTCAGAAATAACAAATTATTTTTTCAAACAAGAATAAAAATATTTAAATTGGTTGTTCTAAGTCTAAGACAACACGACAAGCGATTTAGCGTTCCGGTACGATGCCGTGTAAATACCGAATAGGGGTATGGGTTTAATATAACTGCCATGCCCCTATTTATGTTATATTTAAGACCTTTTGTCTTCGTTACAACGCGAGCATGACGGTGACGCATGTCGGTGACAGAATGCAAAGGTTTACCCCCTACCAAAAAGTGCTCAATGCGGCTAAAGAAGTTTTCACTTAAAAAAGTTATAATATCGCTGTCATGGTTTGTCAAGTAACCATCACGGGCAAAAATCTTTTATCGACACATTTTATCGACATATCGATGTTTGTTATCGAGTAAAGTCCCTCGGCGCTAGTGGGAGAGTCGCGCGAGGTATGTTCGTGTTATTATTAGCAGAGGCTAGGGTTGGTGCACACTGCGGCGTTATTATTATTATTATTATTTCATTGAAAAAAAAAAACATTTCATTGAAAAAAAAAAAACACTAGAATTAAATAAGCAATTTAGATGCTAACTTATAATTAAATTGTAATAAAAACTGTTTAAAATGCATTTACATTAATATTACGTTTATGTTTGATAATGAATATCATAGGATATTAACTTTAATATGCACCAAGCAGCCGGTTTTGTGGACTATTAAAAATATCTCTTCATCTCTCGACTCTATTCATCTCTTACAACAAAAATAAAAGCACTGACTCACTCACTGACTGACTGACTGATTTATCAACGCTCAGCCACAAGTCACAACACAACTCTTGGACCTAAATGATTCCCTCTATAATGTAGACATGGAATAAGGCAGGATACTACGGGAGCGAAGTCGCGGGCGATACTAAGTAAATCAATAAAATAGTAATTTGAATGTGTATTGAACTTTTCATTCATATAAATCTTTGTTTTAGATATCAACCTTAAAAGTATTTTTAAACTTGTAATTATTAATACTCAATAGACAATACTCAATTTATTTAAGCTTTCCGAACCGGTGGTAGATTCTTATGACTTATCATAAGTGGCACAAGTTGTCGTACGTGAAAGAATAATTTAATGATTTTTCATTTTCTTTTTTTTTTAATTTATTTACCTATTTAGTCCATGTAGGACGTGTCACGTGACGTATACAAGACTTACATTACGTAATGTTTTGACTCTACCGCCGATTGGGAAAGCAGATTCTATTGAGAAGAACCGACAAGAAACTCAGCAGTTGCTGAGTATAGATTAAGAAACAATAATCATTGAAAAAGCTAGTACTGACCGAAATTTCGAAAAAATAATGATAATTTAGTGTTTTGGTCGGCCATTTTGTTTACATGAGCATAGATTTCGATTTAATATTCCGTTCACGTGGCGCGTGTGTCCGCGCCCTAATGTATTCAAGGTTTGTTGCACAGAGTACGCGATACTACACAGGTAGTAGGTATATTTTTTTTCTAAGAGACAAAGGAAGTTAAATACACTGTGAAAAAAAGTTTGTGTGTGCAATTCACACACGGCAGAAGTGAAACTTCAGAAAAGTACCTAGCCTACGAGATAATGATATAACTTGTATGCTATCTCATTCTCTCGCAGGCTAAATCCATACTAATCCATAATTCCATACTAATATACTAAATACGAAAATGTGTGTCTGTCTGGCTGTCTGCTACGCTTTCACGGTTCATCCGTTCAACCGATTTTGATGAAATTTGGTACAGGGGTAGGTTGTATCCCGAGGAAGGACATAGGCAACTTTTTATTCCGGAAAATTCAGAAGTTCCCACGCGGTAATCGAAAAACTTAGTTCACGCAGACGAAGTCGCGGGCATCATCTAGTCCTATGTATGTTTGTCTCTTTTTGGTGTCGCTTTTTCGTTTCATTTTCAAATCACAACGATTCTAAAGAAGTTTTACTTCAAAAAGAACAAAAAACTTGAAATTAATATTTGTGTAAAAAAAAAAAAAACAAAAGGTCACTTACATGAGAAACTTACAATAATCTATGCTTAAACATATTAAGTAATGTATCTTAGGTGACCTTATAATATAGAAACGACCAACTTACAAACCAATCATAATATATAAAGTTCAACTGTAGAAAAATTGTAAGATGTAGTATAAGATATACCTAAGATTTAGACTTTGATTAGTCTACTACTGTCTACTGTATTATTTTTAGTTATTATCTCAAGTTATTTTAGCATATAGAGCAGAAATGTTATTTTAATAATTTTATAATGTATTTTATCAATTAACAACTTTAGAATAATATTAGATTTAAGCAATTTTGTACTTTTTTAGAAAGGCCTTAAAGGACTTGTATCCAAGGCCGTAAAATAAATTTAAAAAAAAAAAACTAAAGTTCACCGTGAAAATGCTTAATCAGTTTTTTCTTAAATTTTAATAAAGATTTCTCATTATATTCGTTTGGCAAGCTAAATTGTACATTAGCGCTCCTCCTCTCTTTAAACCTCAATATCTGGGTGACCGGTATTTTTTTTTGGTAAATCGTGTTTTTTGTAAATTATATTTTATTTTTTCTAAATAAAATATTATATTACATTTGAAAAAAACGGTTATTTGGACTCGAACCGGGGTCTTCTGGTTTCAAGACCGACCTGCCCCCCTATTACGTAAGAATTGTTCATCAAACGTTTAAGATTTTTGTCAAAGTAAAATAAACCATAACTGCATTAAATTAGAGCTCAATTTCGTCTGCCCATTCTTATACGTTTAGGTATGAACGATACTCGAACGTATAAGAATGGATACACGAAATTGAGCTCTAATTTAATGCCGTTATGGTTTATAAACTTTGACGACGAACTTTAACGTTTTGATCGGACATTCTTACATGATTGGTACCCTGTTTCCCACCTAAGCTATTATAACATTGTAGATAACGGCGAAATTTACCTTCGTATTCTAATGATATTGTAGCATATATTCATTGCCTGAAAACACGGACAAAACGACATTTTCTAAAAAACATACGCGCCGAATTGAGAACCTCCTCCTTTTTTGGAAGTCGGTTAAAAATGAATCGTAGCTAGATCGATTTTTCGCCCCCGAAACCCCCTACTTACTTAATTTCATGAAAATCATTGCAGCCGTTTCGGAGATTCTTGTATATATATAATATATATATATATATATGTATATATATATATATATATAATATATATATATATACAAGAATTGCTCGTTTAAAGTATTAAGATTAATATTATAGATAGAAAGATAGATAAATAGATAGATAGATATTAAACTAGGTTTATATCGGCTTCTGTGTCGCGGCTACTCTGTGTCGGTACATATACTCGTGAAGAGTGAGCCAATTTGCCGTTTCAAATCATCGCTAGGGTTCCGCCATTTTGTACTATTACCTATTATATCTTGTTGAATTTACTTTAAATTAACTTTTGTCTGGTGGATGGCTTCGGCTGTGGCTAGTTGCCACTTGCTACCGGCAAAGATGTACCGCCAAGCGATCAAGCGTTCCGGTACGATGCGGAGTATAAACCGTTAAATTAATAGAACTATTCAACTTTCTGGCATAATAATGTCTAGATATGTCTAATAGCCTATAATGTCAAACAGTCATACAAAATATCAAGTTTATCCGTTGCTCCGTTGCGGCATGATTGGAGGACAAACTTTAAACGCTCACAAATGTTAGAAATAAGTACATGCCCAAGGATCGAACCTGGTCGCCACAGCCCACAGTGACTGAACCTTCTAATATCTGTGGACTGAACCGATTTGGATGATTGTAATGGAGATAGCTGTTAATCCATAAATATGTCGGTGGTTATTTTAAATTGTATAATTTAGTACTAGCTGATTCACGCGTCTACGTCCGCGTGGTTTAAGTTTTTTGATTCCCTAAATTACCTATGTGTTATTCCAGACTAGGTATAATCTATCTCCTGTGCCTTTCATCCAGATCCGTTCAGCCGTTCAGGCGTGATTGATTAACAAACATCCATCCATCAAAATTAAGAAAAAAAAAATTCAAAGAGCAACGGCGAACTTCCATACATCAATATTATTGAGAAAAAATAATTATGTACACGTGTGAAAAAAAATATGTTTTTTTAAGCGTCGAATATGAAGCTCACAGCCGCTAGATTTTTTTTTTTATGAGCCTAGAAAAAAAAGATATTTCGTTTTAAAGTTTTGTAGGTTATGTGGTAATGTCCATAGAGGTAATATATCTCTATGGGTAATGTCACTTCTTAAAATGACAACCGGAAGACAGCCAGAAAAATAAAGACAGATGACAACCACAGACCAGTAAAACATTTGGCACAACCACAGACAATCAGCATCAGTGCTGCCATAATATTCTTTCAATTATTACCATTGTGTTAGAGACTATTAAATAATGTATGCAAGAAAATTCACTTAAATAATATAAAATACTCTAAAAAAAGAGCAATACTATTATTTATGCAAACATTAATCATACGAAATAATTACAATTTTTAAAACGATACAAAATAATCTACTAATTTAGATTTATTCTAGCTACTACTTAGGTAGATTATACATAAAATGGTAACACTAAACTGAGAAACGGGAACTAAATAATCAAAAAAGATTCCTTATATATTTTACTTTTTTACCTAGGTTCAATTAATTAAGGTGAATACTTGATAAAATATAAAAAAATAAGCAAATTACTTTCGTCTTTACCTTACTTGTGTACTGTGATGTATAGAGTTTAAATAAATAAATAAACAAGGAGACCGGGCAGCCAGTTCCCCTCGCTTGTTGGCTGAACGCTAAGGCGAGCGGACGTGTACCGGGACCTCCACCAAGGTCTACAAGTGTTTTATTTAAGATCTATAATTAATCAAACACCTAATCCAGTGGCATCCAGAAGGTGGACGCCACATATGGCGACGAGGAGTAAGTACGTAAGTAAAATGTGCAAAATAAAAAATACTTACCTAATGAATAATATAGCGATATTGAAGAACTACGATTGAAATGACAACTAAGGGTGTCAATTATTTATATCAAATATTCGTGTGGTAAAAAGAAAAAAAAAAAAAAAAGGAAAAGAACAGAAATGATGTAACTAAAACTCATTAGTATAATAAGTACTAAGTATAATGGTGCATTGAATTATTATGTAAGTACTTATTAATAAATTCCCAAAATATTGGTGCTGATTCTGAATGAAACAAAATTCCACAAAGCAGAAATGATGAAATTAAACTCATATAATACCTTATTGGTGCATTTAATTAGTATCAACTAATAATTTCTCATAGTATTAGTGCTGATTCTGAAAGCAACAAAATTCTACTTTAATCAGAATACGACGGATAAACCTATTCTAGGTTAACCGTCAAACATTTATTAAAACAATTTGTGTATTAATCTCAAGCATTGATTAATAATTCTAGTACAAGTCATAAGTTCTTCTAATTTAATTTTGAAAAGACATCAGAATCGACACCCATTTTATCGACACCTATTTCATATTGGGGCCTCAGCGGACAAGTATAACTTGAGATCTGTTATTATAACTCGCTCGAGTAGTGTAAACAACGGATAAGTATCTTCGGCCATAGACCAAGGGCTGGTACCTACTTGTTACCAAAACAAAACGTGCATTGTGTACACTGGGCATGGTGTATTAGTGTCGGGCCAAATAATTATTATATCATGTTTATAAAATTCGATCAGTTAAATTTTCTACTACGAACAGGAAAACTACGAAACACAAAATTGGTACTGCCATTTTAATGGCAGTATGTGTAAGTCCGTCAATTCGCGTTGGGCCAGCGTGGTGGACTATGGCCTACAACCCTTCTCTGAGAGGAGACCTGCGCTCAGTAGTGAGCCGTTGATGGGTTGCTGATGATGATGATGATGATGATGTGTAAAAGAAAACTCAGTATGTTTACACTGCTGTCATGAAAATGATGGTATGTGTGCGAATAAAGTAGGGCGATGAGTGAAAACTCAGTATGTTTACACTGCTGTCATGAAAATGATGGTATGTGTGCGAATAAAGTAGGGCGATGAGTGAAAACTCAGTATGTTTACACTGCTGTCATGAAAATGATGGTATGTGTGCGAATAAAGTAGGGCGATGAGTGAAAACTCAGTGTGTATACACTGCTGTCATGAAAATGATGGTATGTGTGCGAATAAAGTAGGGCGATGAGTGAAAACTCAGTGTGTATACACTGCTGTCATGAAAATGATGGTACGTGTGCGAATAAAGTAGGGCGAATGAGTCAATAACTCAGTGTGAATACACTGCTGTCATGAAAATGATGGTACGTGTACGAAGAAAGTAGGGCGAATGAGTCAATAACTCAGTGTGAATACACTGCTGTCATGAAAATGATGGTATGTGTACGAATAAAGTAGGGCGAATGAGTCAATAACTCAGTGTGAATACACTGCTGTCATGAAAATGATGGTACGTGTACGAAGAAAGTAGGGCGAATGAGTCAATAACTCAGTGTGAATATACTGCTGTCATGAAAATGATGGTATGTGTACGAATAAAGTAGGGCGAATGAGTCAATAACTCAGTGTGAATACACTGCTGTCATGAAAATGATGGTACGTGTACAAATAAAGTAGGGCGAATGAGTGAAAACTCAGTGTGAATACACTGCTGTCATGAAAATGATGGTACGTGTACAAAGAAAGTAGGGCGAATGAGTCAATAACTCAGTGTGAATACACTGCTGTCATGAAAATGATGGTACGTGTACGAAGAAAGTAGGGCGAATGAGTCAATAACTCAGTGTGAATACACTGCTGTCATGAAAATGATGGTACGTGTACGAAGAAAGTAGGGCGAATGAGTCAATAACTCAGTGTGAATACACTGCTGTCATGAAAATGATGGTATGTGTACGAATAAAGTAGGGCGAATGAGTCAATAACTCAGTGTGAATACACTGCTGTCATGAAAATGATGGTACGTGTACGAAGAAAGTAGGGCGAATGAGTCAATAACTCAGTGTGAATACACTGCTGTCATGAAAATGATGGTATGTGTACGTGTACAAATAAAGTAGGGCGAATGAGTGAAAACTCAGTGTGAATACACTGCTGTCATGAAAATGATGGTACGTGTACAAAGAAAGTAGGGCGAATGAGTCAATAACTCAGTGTGAATACACTGCTGTCATGAAAATGATGGTACGTGTACAAAGAATGTAGGGCGAATGAGTGTAAACTCAATATGATGCATAATTGCTTATGCTGTCATGGAAATGATAGCGGAAAAACACAAAAAGATACAACGTAGGTAGGTTGTAAATTAAATTTTATGTTTATATTTTACAGGTTCCTCAGAATGACTCAAACACCAGCTTTCATTGAGGCAAAGCCCATGAGTAAAGGTGGGAAAGATGATAATAGTAATTCATCAATTAGCTTTTGGCTAGGTAGCCTCGATCGAAGCGTGAATTACTTTTATTTGTATCTAGATGGAGTACCTTGCTGGAACACATGTATAGGATGGAGAGTTGACTGATGGTTGGAGGTTGTTTGCTATTCTAAAGTATTAAATAAAATAATTAATGATTTGTTTTCTCTCCAAGCAGGGTAATATTTTAGCGACAGTATCTACTTATTCAATAGAATCAGGAAAATAAAAAACTAATCAAATGGAAATAAAACAAGGAAGCAGATGTGTATCTACTATCTAATAGCAAGCACGAAAGGAGACTAATGATTATTGATTTTAATCTCAAAAGGCATCGCGTACGGTAAAAGAAACAGACGAAATAATATATTTTTTTAAAGAGGAGGATTGGGAATAGTATGTAGGTACTTAATTAATTTGACATTTTTAATATTTTGTACACTCATTTAAACTAAATTGTTTACATGTGGAATTCTCACGAGAGATTTAATCTAATTAGTTAATTATTACCTATCACACTATTGTCGAAGCTTAAAGACAACATTTCATTTGATTAAGGCGCGATTGTTATCACAACCTCTTTAAAATCGCGACCTAAATACCAAAGCAGGTATTCAATAGTCGCTGGGTCTGCCGGAAGGAAACTCAAATTGTCAAAGCACCCATATTCATCAATTATTCTAGTATGGCGTTCCCGAATTAATTCACAGATCGAATAGCGTGTAATAAGTATATCAAATGGGTCAAATATAAATTTAAATAAACTAAATTAATGATTACTAAAACTAATACGACATACCTACCTACCTTACTCACGTTAGATGATAATAAGTGTGAGCTGCTGTTTCATATTTTGAATGATGAATAAGTGAATAAAAAGTCTATTGTTTTCACTTACTTTACTTCAATAAGTAAGTAGTCCACACCACATCAAATAAATAATTTGAAGGTGTAGAGTAAAGAAATTCTAAATTATATTTAGGAAGTAAGTATTGCCTATCTGTCTGTTACCTAGAAAGTAAAGACATAATATTATCTAATGTCTCAAAGTTAAGTTATTTAGATTCAAAATGGTTCAGATTGAAACCTTTGCTTAGCACATGTCTTACTTGTATCTCTAGTCAGCTCCAATTGCGAGTCATAACCATATTACATATAAAACTATGTTATAAAACTTAGAAATCCATTATTTCATATAATAGAATACTTTAACTAAATTAATGATAATAATAAATTTTGCCTACTGATATACCTACCTAAGAGAAACTTGGTAATGTACCTATTTTGATTTCATTGATGACGTCATATTTATGGACAACTTTGACGGGAAAACACAATAACATTTTGGGGAATAATGTAACAATAACCTACTGTTAGATAGAATTAAAAACATTGTAGTGTAACTTAAAAGCATGGTATTCAATTACTTAATTTTACATTTAACAACTTCATTTTACGCACTGTAGGTATAATTATTCAGAGCATTGTACCTATATAGTTTCACAATGATGGAATTAACGGATACCTTCTTACTGGAAATTATAAGAGTAAAAAGTATTTTAGCTTTTAACATAATATTTGGTTTACTAATTATTGAAATTGAGGTGAGACTATGAAGTCTTTAGTAGACTTTTACTAGAAAACAAAAGTTCTTATTAAAGCTATAGTACCTACCTGTACTTAGGTAGACCTCATGTTGTCCATTGAATAGGTACTACAGATAATTTCGTATTTACCTGCTAAGTATCTTATGTAATGTTATATTATATTAGATATATATTGTATTTAGTTGTGTAAGCAAGTACTCATTTCGGCATGAAGTCTGTAACCATACCACAGATTCAGGGGTAATATGTACATTGTACCTACTTTATTTCAACGAAAAGGAAGGCTGCATAGACAGGCTGAGGATAAAAAATTTGATGATGGTATGATGCATTAAATAGCATGCTAAAAAACTAGGTTTTGAAACGGTCTTAAGTGTTTTAAAACAAACAACCAAAGCAAATTGGAATATTCGAAATGAAAAGAAGAAAATATTAAAGAAAAGATGATCGAGGCACAATTACTCAAATGACTCTAGAGATGTTAAGACTCTAATAATATTATTATGCTGCCTGTGTTACCTTTGGTTTTGAATAACACCAAATGTATCCCAACAGATTATGTCAGGACTCAGGAGATTAAACTTAGTAATTGTTAGAATCTATAAAATGTTTATGTGTTACGTCTGAACTATGAATGACTTGATAATATTATTATAAAATACTAGTTATAAAATGTAATGTTCACATGTTGTAGGTAAGTATACAAAATGAATGGAAAAAAAACCCCCCTGATTCTTGAAAATATGATCATTTTAAAGTGAAATCAATTTCAGGGGACAGAATTTGTGATAAAGAATTTTAATGATTTAGACCTGTATTTTATGTTTTTAATGAGATTGTAACGTTTCTACGTACACTGATTTGAACCAACATATTATTACTATAATAATTATAAATAGAAATTTTAAAAGAGTGATATAGATCCATGATTTCAATTATATACCTATATAACTATTGTAATGGTTCTAGGTACACAAATTTGAATCAACATATTAATATTATTACGCTTAATTTATTAAAAGATAGAGATGGATCAATGTAATAGATCTACAATATTATGTAATGTACCATAGAGTTTTGAAATGCTAATAAGATGTGATTGTAAATTAATTATTTCAAAAGAGCAACCGCCGAGTTTCTTGCTGGTTCTTCTCGGTAGGAATCGCATTCCGAACCAGTGGTAGATTCACTTGAGGATTCAATAGCACTTGGCAAAGTCTATTTGAATTTGATTTGAATTTTGAATCTTGGTGAAATTTATCAAGTACTGATAATTTAAACAAAGTAGATTGTCTTCAACTCTAAGACTAATTTAAATATAAATTTATTGAAAGAGAGAGATGTGATGTATAGAGTTTAAATAAATAAATAAACAAGGAGACCGGGCAGCCAGTTCCCCTCGCTTGTTGGCTGAACGCTAAGGCGAGCGGACGTGTACCGGGACCTCCACCAAGGTCTACAAGTGTTTTATTTAAGATCTATAATTAATCAAACACCTAATCCAGTGGCATCCAGAAGGTGGACGCCACATGTACAATCAAGATTTACCTAGTAAATGTGGTCAATGATAATTTCGCCGTTGCTCTTTAAAAGTTTTTTATTCAAATAGACTTTTTACAAGTGCTTATGAATAGTCGAATGAATCTACCACTGGTTCGGAATGCCATTCCTACCGAGAAGCGTCCGTCCAAACTTTCGCATAGGTATAGATAAGAATAAGATATTATTACTTGTTATTTTATCTCTGAAAATTATAGAGTTCCTTCGGGAAGCATGATAAACCTTTAATCCACGCGGACGAAGTCGCGGTAATTATCAAGTAGTGCTAAATACATTAAAACGTATAATAATGTATTGTAAATAAATAGTGTTATATTTAATTACGCGGCGTAAGATCATGATTGCGCGCGCCGAGTAGGTTTTTGTCTCATACTTTGTACTCTTGCAGAGCTACGGATCAAATAGACATGTACACGGGAAATAATATTTAGGTATATAGCTACCCCCCCCCCCCCCCCCGATTGTGTAAGGAAATCGTAATCGTAATAGGGATGATGCCTATATCAAAAATAAATTATTTCTTACTGATTATCAAATAGAGGGTCTTCCAAAAGACCCAAAATTCATATGGTCGGTTCGTTTTAAGTTTTATAACTATTTTAAACTATAGATTAAAGAAAATAAAATAATTTTTTTTTTTTTTTTTAAATATAAAATGTTTAAAATATAAACCATAAAACTAAGGCATTAAAGTTTTGTAATATATTTATATTTAAGACCTTTTGTTTTCTTAACAACGCGAGAATGTCGGTGTTCGCGAGCATGTCGCTGTTCGCGAGCATGTCGGAGCGAGCATGTCGGTGACGGTGACGCGAATCCACAAGTTTACCCCTACCAAAAAGAGCTCAACGCGGCTAAAGAAGTTTTCACTTCAAAAGTGCGTCGAAATTTGATGACGTCACAACTATGTATTTAATCATACAAACTTCCATACTGGAAGCGCGTTTTTAAGTTTGATAAAGAGTTGCTGATTTGATTGAGTAGCCATCATCCCTACCGGCAAAGGCGTACCGCCAAGCGATTAAGCGTTCCGGTACGATGCCGTGTAGAAACTAGAAACTGATTAGGGGTATGGTACAACTGCCGTACCCCTAAAGGGTTAAAATAAGGATATGAAAATCGAACTTAGGTAATCCCTATTAGGGAGGGGCTTAATAAGGAAGTCTCAAGTCACCTATTACTATTAGCGCCTTAGAAGTTATAATTTTTTAATTCAAACAAAGTAATTCAATTTTTTTTTTAATAATTGCCACCTCTACCACATTGTGTCTTTACATTCATATGCCCGTGTTTACGAAAGAGCAATGTATTTATGTGTATATAGCGTAAGAATAGTGTGGACGTGCCTTTTAAATTCATCATTATAGGTACTTTGTAGTTTGTACCACTAGGTATTATAGTGATAGGTAGGTAGGTATTTGACTGCCTCGTTGGTCTAGTGGTTGGCATGTTCGACTGCGGCCGACGAGGTCCCGGGTTCGAGTACCGGGTCGGGCCATAATTGAGCATTGGGTTTTTCGGACTTGAAATTCTCAGTACTTACTACCCCGGAGTTAGGAAGTTGTCGGTGTTCCACCCCCGTGCCTTGGAGAGCACGTTAAGCCGTCGGTCCTGCGTCTGATCTCTCTCCGGTCGTGTCGGATTTTCCGTCCCATCGGGATTCGGGCTATGAGAGTAAAGGAACAGAGAGTGCACCTGTGCTTGCGCACACACTTGTGCACTATAATAGGTATCTCCCGCGCAGATGGCTAATCTCTCTGGAGATTGGCCGCCGTGGCCGAAATTCGGTCGGGAGGACATTATTATAGTAACCATAGGGGCATTACCTATTACCGCAAAATGATTGCTACAGTGTAACGATCGTAATCACCTCGGATTGATTAACAATCTTCCGCTATTGGCCCTAATTATTCATAGTCGCAGCAAGAATACCAGCCACCACTAGTCACTACAGTCCATTAACGTCCCACTGCTGGGCACAGGCCTCCACTCTCATAGGTGAGAGAGCGTAAGAGCTTACACCCACCACGCTGCTCCAATGCTCCAAAATCGTCAACTGATAGTTTTAGTCAGTTGTAAAATAAATATTCCTAAGTCTCATCCACACTAACCTAAGCACGGGAAGACATTCCGGTTTCATATGACTTCAGCTAAACGCACACATGCACACAATGTTTACACGTACACGTGTCTCTATACACGCACACATGAGTCACGGTTCAAATATGGAACGCATTGATATCAAAACTAAAGAACTGTACTACGCGTTCAAACAAAGGATAGGAGCGAATTATTTCCGCCTTGTCTAAGGTACCCTTAACTGGAAATTAAAAAAAAAATATATATAGATTACTAGCTACTTCGTCCACGTGGTTTAAGTTTTTTTTAATTCCAGCAGGAACTCCTTAATTTTCCGGGATAAAAAGTAGCCTATGTCACTCTCCAGGACCCAGGTCCTCAACTATACCCATGCAAAAAATCACGTTGATCCGTTGCTCTGTATCGGCATGATTGAAGGACAAACCAACAAACAAACACACTTTCGCATTTATAATAAGTTTAATTAGTATGAAGTATGATAGACAGATTGGTTGTATTATACTCGTAATTATTAGATCACATTTCAACGCACTTTTTTCTTTAATCTATAGTTTAAAATGGCTAACTTAAAACTAAACGAGGATGTGATTATTTAGGTCTTTCGGAAGACGCTTTTAATAATCAGTAACAAATAATTTATTTTTGACATAATATCATGATAATTCATAATAATATCATCCCTATTGTATATATCTTGGTAAAATTATAATAATATCTATGTTCCAAGCGCACACTCGTAAAATTTCGGAATAATATGGAACGTTCACAGACCAATGATATTAAACGTAAAAGCATACAAAATTAAACCTTACATGTAGTTAAATAAGGGTTATTTAAAGTGTATGAATAATTTTGTTTATCGACGTTATCCAAATGATACGATATTGTGTCGAATATTTCGTTCAAAATTTAACTTTTATATAAATTATAAAAAATAAATTTAATCATTATCTTTGTCCGATAAGGACTCTTTCAATTACACACAAACTACATAATGCCCGCGACCTCGTCCGCGTGGTATTGAACTCTTTGATTTTCTAATAGACAGACAGACAAACTGATGCATTTATTATCATAACCTACCTATAAAAAAAGATTTTTAAAATCATGAACCTTTTTTAGGGTTCCGTACCCAAAGGGTAAAAACGGGACCCTATTACTAAGACTCCGCTGTCTGTCTGTCTGTCTGTCTGTCTGTCTGTCTGTCTGTCTGTCTCCAGGCTGTATCTCATAAACCGTGATAGCTAGAAAGCTGAAATTTTCACAAATGATGTATTTCCGTTGCCGCTATACAAAATTACAAATTGCAGTTGCCGTTACAAATACTAAAAATTAAAAAAAAATATATATTAAGGGGGGTCCCCATACAATAAACGTGTTTTTTTCGTATTTTTTTGCTCAATATTAAAAACGGTAACAGGTAGACGGTTCAAATTTTCACAGAATATTAACTTGTATATTACCTTTCAAAATAAATAATTAAATATCAATAAAGTAAATATAAAAGGGGGGCTCCCATACAACAAACGTAATTTTTATTTTTAATACGTCATAAATCGTAAAACTTACTACAGGTTTGTACGGAACCCTCGGTGCGCGAGTCCGACTCGCACTTGGCCGGTTTTTTATAGGTTCATGTCTATTATAATACTAGCTGATGCCCGCGACTTTGTCCGCGTGGATTGAGGTTTTTGGTTCCCGCGGGAACTCTTTAATTTTCCGGGATAAAAATTCAAAAAAATTCAAAATTAAAATGGTTTTTATTCGTCGAATGAATCTACCAAAAGTAGTCTATATATGTGTTATTCCAGACTATAACCTATCTCTGTGCCAAATTTCATTCAGATTCATTCAGCAAATCCGGCTTCCGGCGTGATTGAGTAACATACATCCATCCATCCAAACTTTCGCATTTATAATTTTAGTGATTAATGGAAAGGGGTCATGAGTCATGAGTCATGACCCTCAGTAATGAGGAATACGACGCAGAGAGAGAGTGACGCTTGTGGGACTATTGTTAGTTTTAGGTAATATTGTCCAAAACGTCGTTTCAGTCAAAACTCCGTTATTTTCAAGTATCAGTTATCACCGAGTTAATACATGCTTCCTGACTCGCACAAACGCCCGTTTACACCACGCGACACGATTATCGTGTCGTAGCTTATCGTGTCGTGTGGTGGTAGTCGTGGACCGCGGTACTTACTTGAGGATTAATAAAATAAGCAACTCTTCAAAATCTCAAAATTTTTGTCAGAGTCTAACTTCTATACGCGTGCTTAGAATGGGAACTTAAGTATGTAATACAGCTGACATTGATGACACATCGAATATTGACGATTTCACAACATCATCGATATTCGATGCCATTTTCACTGTAACTTTACGTCTCACAGAGTCCACACGTGACCGGAGGGCTGGCAGTTACCTCGGCCAACATATTATTAGGTTTGGCTAATCAGTGTAACGCAGCCAGCGTTCTCGGCACATTGCCTCATTGCAGCGGTTTGGATGATATCTTTAATGTTTAGTTTTGAATTTAGATTTTAATGTACCTACTTCTTAATTTTAATTTGATATTTTTGTTATTAACTGGAAAAAAGACCAATTTAAATAATTATTAGAAATCGTTAGGTGCAAAGGATCGTCTAACAAAGTCATCCAAACAAAAAATGTATAGTGCGAGTGAGATAGACAGATAAAGTGCGACAGAGAGCTGCTTATGTGTAAATGACCCGCGTTAGAGTGGGAAAGAGATATAATTAAAACTTTTGTCGCGTAGGATTTCTGAGGGAAAGGATGGACGGAACAGAGGAATATGAAGAGAGGGATGTTGTAAAAAGTTACCCAAAAATCTAATTTTGCCTAAGCCGTGGTACGCATTTAAACATAACACATACAAACTGTACTTCATATGAAAAGAGCCAAAGAAAAAGACCACAGAGTTCAAATAATTATAAGGTAAAATACTAGAACTAGATGATGCCCGCGACTTAGTCCGCGTGAATTCTGCGGGAACTAAATCATTTCCCGAGATAAAAAGTAGTCAAATACTCACCTGATGGTAAGTGATGATGCAGTATAAGATGGTAGCGGGCTCACCTGTTAGGCGTATGGCAGTTATAATAAACCCATACCCCTAGTTGATTTCTACACTACATAGCTTTGCCGGTAGGGTGGTAAGGTAACTAGCCACGGCCGAAGCCTCCCACCAGGCCAGACCAGGGAAAATTCAGAAATTATAAATTCCCAAATTGACCCTGCCCGGGATCGAACCCTGGACCCAGGGAGGTCGTCAAAACGAGTCACTTCTCGATTCGCAAAGGTTTCTTGGTATTGGTATTTAGAGAAAATATTTTTTTTTACAAACATTGCATCGTCTCCACGCCACCCCCTGTGCTCCTCGCAAGAATATATTTCAATGAATTCTGTTTGCTACCCTATTTTAACCGATTACACGGAGAGGTGTTTTGTGTTAGTTTTCTAATTTGTGCTATTTATCTTAATTATAATATTATATTATTATTATTAGGTATTGCAATATAAAATCCAATATTAATTTAAAATCGGGTAAGTAGTACCTGCCTACTTACGTCTTACAATACTGAGAACCGCCATATTTTAAATCTAATTATTTTGAGCTTTGTTAATATGTAACTTAGTTCCTATTTATGAAAAACAAAATTTAATAGGTAAGATGACACAAAAAAATTAATAAAATCCATTTAAAATAGACGATATTTTGTTTATTTCTCAAAAATACTGAACCGATTTTCATAAACCTGAATTTAGTAGTTTTTTTTTTTAAATTTTTGCTTTAATGTATTCTATTTAAAATGAAGTTTATAACACTATTAATACAATGAAAATATAATATATAAGTATTATATTTTAGGTACTAATATACTAAACTGGTGTAAAATTCCACCCCGTGTGCACGTCCTCCACATTCATTTGAAAGAAGCGAGTGGTGTTCAGGTCAGAGCCGACACACGGGGGAGATATTAACGACTGGATTTTTATTCTAATACTAGCTGATGCACGCGACTTCCTCCGCGTGGAAGTTTTTGAAATTCCCACGGGAACTCCTTAATTTTCCGGGATAAAAAGTAGCCTATATCCCTCTCCGTCGTCGACTATACCCATGCAAAAAATCACGTCGATCCGTTGCTCCGTTGCGGCGTGATTGAAGGACAACCCACCAAACAAACACACTTTATAATATAAGTATGATTTTATTTAATCAAATCAAATCTCCGATGTCCAAACTTGCGGAAGTCGAAAACACGTTCATTTTTAACCGACTTCCAAAAGAGGAGAAGGTTCACAACTCCGCGCGTTTTTTTTACAGCTTAAACGTAGCTCTATAACATTTTTAAAAAGAGTTAAATACTGCTTAGTAACTCTAATTATTAGCATTAATTATAGCATCGTGTATATAAATTGTTAACATACAAGATTAATAATTTAACATTTTAAAATGTTTACTTTGTTTAAATTAAAAATAAATAATTTAAATTTTTTAAACGTTATAAAATAATAAATGAAATATAAAACCCGCGTAGTGTGTGCCGAGGGCGGCGTGCCGTATCCATTTGGTAGAAATTGCTGTTTAGGGCGCGTACACATTGCGTTATCCGATATTTTATTTGTTTTACATTTTTTATTAGGACGCGATTTCCGTGTTTTTCTTGTTGTTAATATTTGCTTTTAAAGTCGAAATCAAAAGATTTTTATTCAAATGAACTATTACAAGTGTTTATCTTTTAAATGTGAACCTAGTCCCTACTCCCTACCACTGCAATTGGGTATTTGACAAATAGTCAAATCAGCAACTTTTTTCAAACGTCAAAACGCGTCCTAATTATGGGATTTATATGAAATTCTGAAATATGACGTCATTAAAGTTCGACGCACTTTTTTACTTTAATCGATAGTTTAAAATGGTTATTCAATATAAAAATATCAGGGGACGTGGATATTACGACTTTTGGGAGATCCTCTGTTTAAACATCACAAAAAAATAAATTTATTTGAATAGTAGTCAAACACCCGACTGTTTTAGAATGACATTCTTATTTCTTACAAGAGCCAGCAAAAAATTTAAAATAATAAATAATGCCACAAAGATATGAAAAGAATTAAACAATGTATTATAGTGTTGAAAAGCTTCCAAAATCGAAAATTTTCCACATAAACCCATTGAAATATTCTGTTTAACCCAAAGGTTTAACCGAACTTGATGTTGTAATTTGACACAATATGATATTTACTTTTTATATATATTTATTTATTGTACTACAAGTCAGCTTATTGAGTCAAATATTCACTGATGATGATGCAGACGCAGTCTGAGATAATAGCGGGCTAACGTCTTCACCGGTAGGCTGATAACTACGAACTAGCCACGGCCGAAGCCTCCCTGCACCAAAATCAAAACTATTCAATAAAATCAAAATTACCAGAGCATAAAAAAATCCTAAACCCTGCAGACGAAATCACGGACATCATTAGAATTTAGTATCTATAATTATTATTCTATAAGTACTAATATTATAAATGCGAAAGTTTAGATGGATGGATGGATGTCTGTTACTCAATCACGCCAGATCGGCTGATCAGATCTGGATGAAATTTGGCACAGAGATAGATTATAGTCTGAAATAACAGTTAACACATATGCTACTTTTTATCCAGGAAAATGAAAAAGTTCCCGCGGGAACCAAAAAACCTCAATCCACGTGGACGAAGTCGCGGGAATCAGCTAGTAACATAATAAAATTCAAGATATTGTCTATTGTTGCCAATACTCTTACAAAATTCTAATACGCTTTGACTGTTTAATATAGAAAATAAATTAATTTAACGTTTCACCATCGATCTATCGACAACTTTTTTTTGTGTTGTTTTTTTTTCTACAAAAAAACTGTACCCTATTTTTGATGTGGACTCACTGTATTTATGTATAAGTGATAATAAAATTTCAGGCTATTTGAAGTTGAACTTTATTGTTATAGTGATAAAATTGAAATTCCTTTGTATTTTATCCCTAGATTATTTGAAAAACGAACACTATTTGTGTGTGTGCGTGAAATTGGTTCACATTAGGTGATTTTTGTTTTTATTGTTAAAATTAAAAGTGTTTATTTGACATTTAAGTAGGTACCTACTTTAATTGATTTTACGACATTTAAGACATTTAAGTGATTTAAATAATAATTTATTATGTTGTTTATTGAACAATTATTTAAAATGAACGCTACTTATAATATAAAACAACTATTTAATGAACAGTTTATTCAAGTTCGTTTCCAAAGAGATCTGAAATGATTTTAAAAAATGTAAGTAAGTAGTATTGTACCAATTACCAATTTAGATGAAACCGAAAGAGTATATTTTTACCAATTAAATAGCTGTTATACTATGTTTTACCATACTTTTTAAAAAATCCATAGAGGCCTGCACGGGCCGTATCATAGATAGAATTATAATAATTACCTACTTATTTTTATTTTATGCTAGTTGCCCTTGAAGCTGTAAAAAATCAAGCTTCTGTCAACGCAATTAAAATATACGGTGGTTTTTCCAGCGTATTTTGCATAGAATATTACTAAAACATAAATCAAAACCTATAGGGCACTTCCCGTTGACCTAAAATGATGAAATTTTTCAAGAAGCAAGGTCTCACAGCGCAAGTATAGGAAAAAATCCGAAAATAGTTAATTAGGGTTCCGTTAATAGGGTATCGAATTGTTTGTCAGGCGCTACTCTACTAGTAAAGCGCCATATTATCTAAGCCAGTTATTTCACAGCTAATTTGTAATTTACTAAAAGAATTTACACTTTGTACGGAACCCTTGCGCGTGAGTCTGACTCGCACCTGACCGGTATTTGTATTGATTAAACACGATAAGAACAAAGATGGATGACTAACATTTTCAATAATATGGATATACCATTTGTGAAAATAATCATTTATTAGTCATACGAAACCATAAGAATATTATAAACTTTTTTTATCCACTACAACCCTTGACTGCGATCTCACCTGATGGTAAGTGATGATGCAGTTTAAGATGGTCACGGGCTAACCTGTTAATAGGGGCATGGCAATTTTATTAAACCCATACTTACCCCTATTTTTTTTTTTTTTTAATGTATAGGCCAGCGCTTGGCTGCAATCAGACTTGCTTGCAAGTGGTGATGCAGCCTAAGGTCACACGAGTATATATATCCGATCAGAGGGGAAGCTTCCTAATAAAGTCGAAAATGTATACCTATTCTGCTAGGGTTGTCACCTGATGCATGTCAACAATTTAAGGAAAAATAAAAATATTATACATCGACTTAGACATCGACAATCGACAATCGACATCAATATCGACAATCGACATCGATATCGACAATTGACATCGATATCGACATCTACAACGACATCGATATAGACAACTGACATCGACATCGATATCGACAATCGACATCGATATCGACATTTGTATCGACCATCGACATCGATATCGTCAATCGATATGAGTATGAACCCAACCTAACCTAAACCTTCCCGAAAGTAGGTAGGTAGTAGGTACGTTAATTACACAAGTGAAAAAATCATAAAAATAGGTTCATTGGTTTCCGAGAAAATCGTTAACAAACCTACATACATACCTACATACGGGTCAAATCCTTTTGAAGTCGGTTAAAAATGTTGGTGGAGCCAGGGGTAAATAGGAAACACCTGCCCCACGTTTACCCTATTTATCCCTGGGGTCGCAACTCGCAACTAGCAAAAAGTTCCTCCTACCTCTACACAAAGTTTCTTCAAAATCGGTTGAAAAACTGGGCCGTTAAAGCGTAACAGACAGACAGACTGACACATTTTCGCATTTATAATTTGGGGGGTGGACAAAGTCACACATTTTAGCCATATTAGGTACTTCGGGTATTCTACTATCTGAGCACTGTCTTCAAGTAGGTGAGACCGACTTAGGCTACATAGTACATACCTACCTGTCTAGCACGTCATTCTCACTTGACGATCAATGTTATTACCTAGTTTTATTGTACAGGTGCGCTAGGTACGTGTAAAAAGGTACTTACTTCTCTTTATCTCTCGGGTATGAAAAATAGGAAACATCCTTATTGTCTTTAGAGCTTTTCAAGCAAACTGTGCAAGTATTTGGCATTTTTGTTGAAACAGAACACTATATTTACATAAATAAATCTAAATAGTTTTATTTTTAATACAAAATCAGTAAACTTATAGTAATGAAAATAAATTGAGGAACAATTTCGTGATTGAACACGAAATTGTTCCTCTATTTATTTTCATTAAACGCACGACCGTCAGCCACAGTCAGCCCTTGCGTTCTAACCCAGACAGTGTCTCGCTAACCCGGACGATCGTGTCGGTGAATGTGTCGGTGAGAGCTCACGCACACATCGTTGCGCTATGTATGGGTGAAGTCGCCGCGAGCAGTTTGTATGAAGCTTCCTCTCTGTTCAGTTCTCTGTGCTAAGGTGGAGCGCGCTTGCCTAGAAGATGCCTATTCACTCTTGATTTGAAGGTACCTATATTAAAAGAGGAGGGGAAAATGGAAGCCAGAAGGTATTCGGTAGGTATTAGGTATTAGTAGACCTCCTGAGGAAAGCTGGGGTGAGTCAACTAGTTTCGTGAACTCAGCCGGAATCGCGTGCAAAGCGTAGTATGTTATGAGAATTTAAAACCGTCTACAAACAACCAAAATTATACTCATACGGTATGGCTATACATATTTATAAGTGTAGATTATAAGGGTCTTTACATAATGGTTACGTACTTCAAAATTAAATCCATAATAATATTATTAATGCGAAAGTGTGTCTGTGTGTCTGTCTGTCTGTCTATCAGCTACGCTTTCACGACCCATCTGTTCAACCGATTTTGATGAAATTTCGTACAGGGATAGGTTGTATCCCTAGGAAGGACAAATGCTAATTTATCCCGGAAAATTAAAGAGTTCCCACGGGTATCAAAAAAACTTGATCCACGCGGACGAAGTCGCGGGCCTCATCTAGTATGTAATAACTTGGTGAAGCTGATTGAGGTCATTCGGCCTATTGTGTTATTCCAGACTATAATCTATCTCTGTGCTAAATTCTTAAATCTATCCTAGCGCCTCAAGTATTACTTCCGCCTCTCAATCGGGAGACGCGGGTTCGATCCCCGATTACGCCTCTAACTTTTCTGTTATGTGCGTTTTAAGAAAATAATATCACTTGCAATTATGGCAAAGGGAAACTTTTTGAAATCCTTGCATGCCTGCATAATTTTTAAATTAAGTACCTAATTATAAATGATATTTAAATGATTTATTTCTTTCACGTAGGACAACTCGTGTCACTTATGATGAGTCAAGACTCTACCACCGGTTCGGAAAGCCGTTCTACCGAGAAGAGCCGGCAAGACACCTCAGCAGATGCTCTTTTCATAAAAAGTAAAACCTGTACTAATATTAGAAATGCGAAAGTTTGGATGGATGGATGGATGTTTGTTACTCAATCACGCCCGAACGGCTGAACGGATCTGGATGAAATTTGGTACTGAGATAGATTATAGTCTGGAATGACAGATAGGCTACTTTTTATCCCGGAAAACTAAGGAGTTCCCGCGGGAACCTAAAAACCTCAATCCACGCGGACGTACCTAGTCGCGGGGATCAGCTAGTAAATGGTATATAAAGGATTTATTTATTTCACGTAGGACAACTTGTGTCTCTTAAGATAAGTCAAGGGTGTGTTCCGAAATACACTGCGAGCACTGTAAGGTGTGACGTCAATTTGGTACACTGCGAAGCCGTTCCTTTATAGTTAGGTATACTGGTTACTTCTTAAAATGGAACGCAGTCAGCACTGAGAGCACCTTACCTCGAAAGCGCCAGTGCTCACAGTACAAAGATGGCGTCGATTAATGACGTCATATATTTCCCTAGGATACTGCGGCAGTGTACTGTCAGTCCATAACGGAACAAATTGCTCCCCAGTAAGAGCACTGAACAGTGCTCGCAGTGTATTTCGGAACACACCCCAAGACTGTACCACCGTTTCGGAAAACCGTTCTACTGAGAAGAGCCGGCAAGAGACTCAGCAGTTGCTCTTTTCATAAAAAGTAAAATGTTACAGTAATAAGTAAACAATACACAATACATACTGTAAAAAAAAGCTTATTATACTGTGGAAGATTACGTAAATGACAAAAGAGCTTTTGACTCGCTCCAGCAATGCTAAGGACAGCGGTTATTTATGTATAAGTAGTAGATATACATTAATGAAATTGTAAATGAATTTTTTTTTCAAAAGAGCAACCGCCGAATATCTTGCTGGTTCTTCTCGGTAGGAATGTCATTCCGAACCAGTGGTAGATTCATTCGACGATTCAAAAGCACTTGTAAAAGTTTATTTGAATAAAAACCATTTGAATTTTGAATACGTTACGTAACAAGACTGTATTACACTGACTTATTGGCTGCTGGTTTCGCCCGGGATTCGAATTCTAGACCTCCAATAGGCGTCCGAAGTCCTAACCACCAGGTTATCACCGTATTACAAATTGAATATTTTTTGTCGCCTACAACAGCTTATAACTATTTTCGAATGTCAATTATTAAAAAAAGACGCACCATTGTATTCGAGACTTTATGTCGATCCGTCTTCAGGGTTGGCGATTGCGAGTTTTATTGAAATAGATAACATTATTTTAACCGACTACGAAAAAAAGGAAGGTTATTATTTTTACAGGCTTTAATAGTTTGTTGGTATGTATTTTGGAAGTTCCCTCGTAGCTTAGAAAGTAGACATATTTGACATTGAGGTTTTCCTTGGTGTCATAAATGACGTTTTAGGCTTTAGCTAGATAAATGGTAGATAATAATTATTATTTTAAGAAGTTAATTTAAAATAGAATGTATTTATTTTCAGACATTTATCACATAAACATAATATGCTTTATATGCAAATTGTGCCCAAATAAGATATTAAACGAAAACTCTGTGTTGCATTTCAGCTTTCTACCCAAAGTACAAGTATGTACTTCGGGACTTGATGTTGATGACTGATGAGTCGGTGAGTGAGTGAGCACTTTTCTCTTTACATATTACTAGGTAATGCCCGGTACTTCGCCCGCGTAGATTTAGGTTTTTTTTAATCCCGTGGGAATCCTTTATTTTCCGACTATGTCATTCCAGAATTCCTTCCGAATTTAACTTATCTCAGTACAAAATTTCGTCACAATCGGTTGAAGATATGGGCTGTGATGGACATACAGATACACTTTCGCAATTATGAGTAGGATAAGTTTTAATTTAAAAAATGCATAAACACAGCCCTATACTAGTTCGTAAGTGTGAGAGGGTGAGATATAATAATACACACAGAGACGGCCGGTCGGTCCGACGAGATGGTCGTGTGACGTCGCTTCCCCTCTCCCCCCGCGCGCTCTCACCGCGTACTTTACTTATTTTTGTCAAACCTTATTACGAGTAACGGCCATATTTGCTTTATTTTATTGTTTATTTGAGTTATTACTTTATTATACATTGCTGTACCTTTGCCTGATAACTCGATAGCGTAATTAAAAAAGTTGTTTAGGTAGGTGTAATTAATAGTTCCACTTGACGTGTTCGAATTTCAATTTTACGAATTAGTGACTAATGTAATAATAATAATAAATAAATAGTGTTTTTGCAATGTGACTCTTTACCGAAAACGTTGAATAATTACTCCAAGTAAATAATTATGTGATATAAATTAAAAACAAAACAAAAAGGATTAAAGTGAGATGTAATAAAAAAAAAGAAACTTTTGTTTAGTGCGTTTTAAAAATAGAACGTGGAAGCTGTTTTTGAGTACAATCAGTAGTGTTTTAAAAATAGTGCAATGTGTACAGTGTAGTTCAAATATCAGAAGATGCATTCGAAATTTGAAATTTCGCCAACTTAACTGTGTTTTGTGATTAGTGCATTATTTATTGGATTTCTTACCATGGAGAAACCTTCTTATAAGGTAAGATTGTATTTTTTTTGCTAAATTGAAAAAAAATACGTTCGAAATTAAGAATTTGGTCACAGACTAATTAATGAAATTGACAGATTCATTAATACAATAGTCTTTAAGAGGAATTAGCTAATCACGATATTTTTTTTAATACGATGACGTCATCCATTGTTCTCAAGTCTCGATCATCGGAATAGGAAACGATTTAAGTAGATACATAACTTCTATATGCCTACCTACATATTATGTAAACAAGTAGGTACTTAGACATGTCAAAATAAGTAACTTTTTAATTTATTACCGAATAAAGGACGAATGAGTTCAAAAATGGAACGCCAATTTAAAAATATTTGTCATTAGTAACTCCTAGCCCGCCTCTGTCCGCCATACCTATTATCAGCAAATTATAGTGATGTGACACGATTATCCTTTATCGATATCGATATTGTTTTTTTATTATATTACTTATGCTTTTTAGAGAGAGAGAGGATATTTGCATCCCGCAAATAAATAAATAAATCGTTTATTTGCTTGAAACATGGTACAATTAAAAGATAACACATACAAAATTTGACCAAACATGTTTCGTCATTACTGACATGCAATAATTTGATATTGATTGAATTCGTATTCTATTAGTTAAAGATATATTTAAATTAAATATTTAAATTAATATCCATACTAATATTATAAATGCGAAAGTGTGTCTGTCTGGCCCATCTTTTCAACCGTTTTTGCTGAAATTTGGTATACAGGTAGGCTATATCACGGGGAAGGACATAGGCTACTTTTTATCCCGGAAAATTAAGGAGTTCCCGCGGGAATAAAAAACCTTAATCCACGCGGACAAAGTCGCGGGCATCATCTAGTATATTAATATATTTAAATTAAACCCTAAATTAATATATTTAAATAAAACACTAAATCTGAATCAATTTTTAATACCGCTAGGTACCTACTAGGGCTTTCGAATACCGGTTTTTTTCAATACCGGTATTAATACCGGAAAGACTTTTCTCAATACCGGGATCCCGGGATCCCGGTATTGGAAAAAATTTAAAATGTTTTTTAACTTAAAACTAGTATTTTCTTAAGCAAACGGCACCATAACAAACAGTTTTTTTCATAAAAATTTTTTTACAAAATTTCACAAAATTAACTCAAAATGGGAATAATTATTTCGGATTTAGAATGCTGTGGATTTGTATGTCTATTTCATTGCCTCACGTTAAGTAACTCCTTCACTCTATTTTATTTTATGCAATATTTTATGAAATTGTATTTTCTTTAAATATCACCAAGTATTGATTTTTAGATTTATTTGAGCTAATGTGCTTAAAAAACAAGTTTTAATATTAGCCGAATAAAAAACAGTGGCATTTACCAAGAAATATATGCAATAGTCACTGTTTCGTTTATAGTGTCACCAATACCGGTATACCGGTATTAGACATTTCAATACCGGTATTGAAAACCGGCGAAAAAAGTCCGGGATCCCGGTATTAGCCAATACCGGGATCCCGGTATTGGAAGCCCTAGTACCTACCTACTTTGTAAGAAATTAAGAATCATTAGAATACGGAAATCGTTAATGATGACATCTAGACTGTCATCTCCTGGGCCCCAATCATGTAAGAATGGTCGATCAAACGTTAAAGATTTTCGTCAAAGTAAGATAAACCATAGCTGCATTGAATTAGAGCTCAATTTCGTCTGCCCATTCTTATACGTTTAGGTATGTACGATACCCTAAACTTATAAGAATGGGCAGACGAAATTGAGCTCTAATTCAATGCTGTCATGGTTTATTTTACTTTGACGAAAATCTTTAACGTTTGTTCGACAACTCTTACGTAATCGGGGGGCAGCCCCCCGATTGTGTAAAGAAATCGTAATCATAATCGATTGTCAAACGGATAATTCGACCTGTTTAAGGAGTTCATAGATGCTTGCACGTCAAAAAGCATGCATGGACGCCATAAACAGGTCGAGTATTACATTTTAAGCTGTCAACTGATTACGATTTGCTTACACAATTATTGGGCTTCTGAAGTCTTATTGCATAAAAGCTGCTTCAATATAAATAATTAAGTAAGTTAGTGAAAATAAATAATGAAACATCTAGAGCCGTTTTTTTCAAATTAAAAAAAATAACAATATAGGTATATAAGTACCTACGTACTACGTACTTACTCGTTACATACAATCGTGCCAAATTTCAGGGTTGTCAGTAGTTCAACGGGAAGTAAGATAAAGGCTTTAATTACAGGCGAGAGATTTGTATAAATACGTTTGGAGCTTAAAAAGCTGTAACTTTTTATTGAGTTAAACTAGAAACTTTAAATTTACACAACAACTAGCTGATGCCCGCGACTTTGTCCGCGTGTATTGAGGTTTTTTGGTTCCCGCGGGAACTCTTAATTCTTAAACTCTTAATTTTCCGGGATTAAAAGTAGCCTATGTGCTAATCCAAACTATAATCTATCTCTGTGCCAAATTTCGTCCAGATCCGTTTAGCTGTTCTGGCGTGATTGAGTAACAAACATCCATCCATCCAAACTTTCGCATTTATAATATTAGTATAAATTAGGGACCATTGAGTTTAGTATTCCTTTCTCAAGCCATTTCTGAGAATAAGGGCCATTCCTGACTCTTGACAAACAGAAAATTGATCCTAAAAGGGTACCGCTTTTCTCAACAATATCTTTCTCATCAATAGTTTTATATACTCAACACTTTTGATGATTGTTGTAGGCAGACTAGAAATAAGAACTGGCTTTTGAAATTGAAAATGAAATTTCATTTCATTTCATTATCTGAATGTGGAATAGCCTGAAAACAAGCATATAAAATCGATTACAAGTATGTGCTTAGTATAAATCAAATCAAATATTTTTTATTCAAGTAGACTTTTAACAAGTGTTTTTGAATAGTCGAGTTAATCTACTACTGGTTCGGAATGCCGTTCCTACCGAGAAGAACCAGAAAGAAACTCGATGGGTGCTCTTTTGAAAAAAAAATACAATTAATGTAAAAAAAATATTATTTACTTACCTAAGTATTTATATATTTTGTTTATTGTAAAAAATAAAAATACTCTATTAAGAGTGTGTGTATAACCCTTAGCGCGTACATTAAAACTAAATTAGCCCAGCTATTTATACCCCGCACCTCACGCCTCGCGCTAGGGCTTGAGACGAACACTGCAATTTATAGCGCAATTGTTACTCCTGCCATCTGTCAAAAATGGACATCAACCGTCCGTTTCGAGTGATAATAAAAAAAAAAAAAATGTGGTTTTTAATGAAAGAACTTGTAACGCCTGCTACCTGTGGCCTGCTACTATCCAATATGGGTAACTTTTTTAACAATTTTAGGAAACATTTACGTACGTCAAAGTACGATCCATGCGTCCGTGTGGTTTTTGAAAGTATTTTTGTAAGAAGTCGGGATAAACAGTATCCCTTGTCCATACAAGGGATACTCCAGGATGGCAGCCTTTCTTTAAGATGGGTTGGCTAAGTGATTGGCATTTGGCAGAGTTCGCGCAATTTTAAGAACATTACGAAGTTGTTTTTCTTCACCGTTCAAAAGCATGAGATTTACGCTCAGATGGAGGAGGGCGCCTCGCCCTCATTCTAACATATACGTGGTACCTAGTTAAACTAATATAATCGCAAGAATTGTATGAAGTCTTGCGCTTAAATTAGTTTACTTAATCAACACTTTTTATATTATTCATTGTTTCGTGCAACACAGCGTCAATTGCTTGAAATGCACATAAAAGTTAGAAACATAAGTTAGATCAATACATAATAATATTTATTTATACCATAATAACCATAACCTGACAACCTCCTTTATGTGAAGTTGGTTAATAAAACATAGCGTTTGCGACAAATAAATAAACAACGAAGCTCAAGTCGAAGAATGCAAAGCATCTTTCTCAAAAGTTTGTATTCGCTTAAGGTCCTGTCAAATTACGTTTTTTGGCTGCCGATTCGAGTTAGCAGCATCTTGTCGAGTGACAAGTTTGAGAGATGACATTCTGTGTCCTGCTTCCGAATTAAATTAAAATATTAACCTTCACTGTGCATAGCTCTGATACTGACCTAATCTGGCCGAAAAATCTAGCTCTGCTCCTCGACTATACCATATTTTTTATTTTATTTTTATTTTATTAACATTAAAATCTAATTAAAATCTAAATTAAAAACAAAACATTAAAAATATCATCTATGCCGCTGCAATGAGGCAATGTGCCCAGAACGCTGGCTGCGTTACCCCGCTGAATAGCCAAACTGCCAGCCCTCCGGTCACCTGTGGACTCTGTGAGACGAGAAGATAGATCCTTAAAAAAGGATCTAGCATCTTCATCTCACGACCCCAGGGTATCAAACTGAATTCCAAAAAAGGAGGAGGTTCTCAATTCGGCGCGTATTTTTTATTTTTTTAATGTATGTCGGTGCATATGTCCGTGGTTTCTGAACCGATTTGAAAATATTTTTTTCAGTTTCAGAGGAAGCTCACGAGGTAGTCCCATAAAAAATTCTGACTCCAAATCTTCAATCCTGATGCTGTAGGTGTACCGTATTAGGTACATGAAATCCTCAAAACTAGGGAGTTAGGAAATTTTTATGGTGAATTCATATAGTAGGTATCAAGTCACGTGTATACGATGCAACTCCGAGTCCCAACTCCTCAACTCTGATGCTGCAGGGTACTGCACTCCTAAGCCGTGTGGATTTAGAGTACACTAAAAAATACACTGTACTTACTATATACTTGTACCTACTATGTTATTTAAATACTTAAAAATTTGTACGTCAGGGTTTCCTGATTGGATATGCTGCGACTTTTCATACTGTAACCATCATTGTAACACATATGCAGACAAATAAATTCATTCATTCATTCATTCCCAAAAAACCGACTTCCAAAGCCACTGTAAAGTAAAAAATAATTTTGATTTCTACATGTTGAAGTCGGGCGACTATAACAAATATAGGCAAAGTTGACGCGTCAGGCTCGCCCGAACGCGCCCGTAATCGTTTGTCAAATGGATAATCTGACCTGTTTAAGGAGTCTCATAGTTGCTTGCTCATAGCGCGGGCACTGACGGTGCACTGTGGGCTAAACAGACATATGTTCAACCTTAAGCTCCGTGACACAGATGTGTGCAGGCTCTGCTGTGAGGCTGTAGAAACGCCTTTACACATTATCTGCAACTGCCCCGCTTTAATGCATAAACGTAGCCTCTTCCTTGGGAAGCACCTAGTGGAACCAGAGGAGGCAAAGAATATCCCGGCCAAGAAGATGCTGCTGTTCCCAGCAGCAAGTAGTATTGGTCAGGAACTTTAGATAGTGGCGATCACAATAGATCAACAAGAAAGAAGAAGAAGTTGCTTGCACCTTAAAAGGATGTATGAACCCCAATAACAGTTCGAGTAATCGTTTTAAGCTGTCAAATTATAAAGATTTGCTAGACAATTGGGCCTCTGATACTTTCGGTGGGAAAATGGTGCATATCTACTCCCTTCGATTGGAAGGCCGAGTTGCTTGATGACTGCTTTACAATTTAAATGTATGTGAGGCCGTTAAATTTGATTGTCAACCTTCTCGCACGGCTCCCTTGAGCTGGGAGTTGGGACTTGGGACTCGTGGCGAAAAAACTGTTCTCCTCGTAAAAACAATTGTTTATCACCTAATTGAGATTATTTGTTTATTTGACGTTTTAGCTTCCTTTAATTGGTAATGGGGATTGGGTATATTTCATTTGAACTTTCATTTTTAATGGTCGAATCATACTAATATTATAAATGCTAAAGTGTATTTCTTTGTTGGTTTGTCCTTCAATCACGCCGCAACGGAGCAACCGATTGACGTAATTTTTGGCATGGGTATAGTTGAGGACCTGGAGAGTGACATAGGCTACTTTTTATCCCGAAAAAAACTTAAACCACGCGGATGAAGTCGCGGGCTTCAGCTAGTAAATAAAAATTTAAAAGCGAAAGTATATCTGGCCCATCCGTTTATCTTCCATTTTTAAGAAATTTGTCACAGAGAGAGTCTTTTCGCGTCCTTTATTGGACATCCGATAATACTTTATACCTCAGAAAATCTAAAAGTTGCCTTGGGATGACTAGCAAACCTAAATACCCTTTGATAACAATTAAGTACTTATTTGTTAAATAGTTTATTAACACGCATTTTTGTTATAATTTTGAAGTAAGTACTTTTATAGCATAAAACAAAAAAAAAAAAATTGCAATAAAATTCACTTTCATATTATTTTTGTACCTACTTAGTACCATACTTCACATTGTCTTACATTTAAATGCTTTCGGCGTAACTCGTGTTTATTCATTTGGCAGAGAATGAGGTCAACGGCATTGATACGTAGACGCCATCTGTAGACGCGGGAGATGATATTGTCTAGTATTAACACCTTTTTTCGTTTAATGCCAACTCGGCACGCAACTGCATAATATATTCTAGACTAGATAACGCCCGTGGCCTCGGCCAATATAATATTATAAATGCGAAAGTGTGTCTGTCTATCTCCACGCTTTCACGGCCCATCAACTCAACCGATTTTGATGAAATTTGGTACACAGGGGTATATTGTATTCCGGGAAAGGACATAGCCTCATAGGCTACTTTTTATCACAGAAAATTAAAAAAAATCTTAATCCACGCGGACGAAGTCGCGGGAATCATCTAGTATGTATATATAGGTTTTTGAACCTTAAAAATCCTGTGGGAAGTTCATAGTCCCTGGGATGATCATAGACTTTTTATCTCGGAAAATCGGAGTGATTTTACCTCACGGCTCACACCATAGGACCACCACCTGGTAGACCATAGAAAAAAAGTGTGTGTGTGCAATTCACACACGGCAGAAGTGAAACTTCAGAAAAGTAGCCTACGAGATAATGAGATAAATATATAACTTGTATTCTATCTCATTCTCTCGCAGGCTAAATCCTATTATGAATAGGTATGTTTGTTTCTTTTTGGTGTCGCTTTTTCGTTTCGTTTTTCGTTTCATCGAATTTTCAAATCACGGCGATTCTAAAGAAGTTTCACTTCAAAAAACAAGGTGATTTTTCGCAATAATAAACCTATGCCCATTCTCGAGATGCAACCTATCCCTGTACAAAATTTCTTCAAAATCGGATAAATAGATGGGCAGTGAAAAGGTGACAAAGAAATTGGTACAGCAGACACATTTTCGCATTTATAATATTAATATGGATTACCAACATCCATGAAATCTTGGATTTGCGGGCTAAGTTTAGTTTTTTTTATCGAGTAAGTAAGTAAAACAATTTAAAAACTTTTATAAAAAAAGAAGAATGTTTACGGTAAGTACTTTACGGGCAGTCATTTATTTAAAAATATGATATGAAAAAAAATTATATTTTATCGATAAAATAGTGTGCCACATAACTGTAATTTCACATCCCTCAAGTAATAGGTCATGGACCATGGTTATTCTTCAAATTGTTGTTTAATTTATCGATCAAAAAATATTCATACGTGTAAAAGTACGAAAGTGTTCATAGGAATCTGCACACTCTTGCGCGACCGTCCAAAACGTCGTTCCCCTTCGACGCAAATGTTTTGCGCGTATGTACCTATTAAGTACCTACCTACTGCGCGATAGAAACCTACTTGCGTAATGTACCTACATTATTATTGACGTCAGTATTTAAAACTGTTATACCCATTTTAAAGAATCAACCTGGCTGTGTAGCGTAGAAAATCGAAATGCAGCCAATACTCCACTAACTATTCCAGATTTGGTTAGCTACAATTTTGAATTAATATAATCGAACCTGTAACCTTAGAAAACTATAACCACTGCGCTTCAGTGGTACCACCAGTACTACAGACCATTAACGTCCCACTGCTGGGCACAGGCCTCCACTCTCATAGGAGAAAGGGAATTAGAGCTTACACCCACTGACCCACCACGCTGCTCCAATGCGGGTTGGCGGGCTTTGACGACTATTATCATGTTAGTGATAATAACCGGGACCGACGGCTTAACGTGCTCTCCGAGGCACGGGGGTGAAACACCGCCAACTTTTCACTCTGGGCTAGTACTAAGAATTTCTAGCCAGAAAAACCCAATACTTTATTATGGCCCGACCCGGGACTCGAACGCGGGACATCGTCGGCCGCAGTCAAACAACCACTAGACCAACGAGGTAATAATAATATAATGCGTCATAAAACCTTGCGTAGGTACTATACTGAGCAAGCGGTTTCCAAAGTTTGAAAGTACGCACGCAGTAAAATACGAAGTAAGTAACAATGTTGCAATTTCGAGTTGCAAGGAAAAGTATGAAACTTAACTAAAAGTTTAGTGAAGTAAAACATCGGTTCAACGGATGGACCGTGAAAGCGTAGCAGACAGACACACAGTTTCGCATTTATAATATTAAGTCGTATTAAGTTGAAACTTGAATTTATATAACACGCCAAGCCGTGAGAATGTGAAAATAACAGTAAAACTTCTTGCGTTTTAAATATGCAAAATTTAACTTTAACTTACCTAAAAGTTTGGTGAAGGAAAATATCGGTTCAACGGATGGACCGTGAAAGCGTAACAGACAGACACACAACACACTTTCGTATTTATAATATTAAGTAGTATGAAGTTGAAACTTGAAGTTATATAACACGCCAAGCCGTGAGAATCTATACTTATAATAAAACTGTAACAGGTCCAATTCTGTACATTGAAGATATTTTGAAAATTTTTTTTGGAGGGCACTCATTATTCGATACTGAAGCCAAATCTGTAATTTTTTTCATTTTTGTCTGTCTGTCTGTCTGTCTGTATCTTGGCCGCGCATCACGCCGAAACTACTGAATGAATTCAAACGAAACTTGGCAAGATTTGAGCCTATACTACGAGGTAGGACAACGGATACTTTTTATCCCGAAATTCTACCCACGAAGGGGTGAAATAGGGGTTGAAAGTTTGTATGAAAGTCCTTCATTTCTCAAGTTATAGCCATGAAACTTGGTATATGAGCTGCGGGTTAAAAATGAAGACATACGTGTTTCACAGTTTTTCAAAATTTCACCCTCAAAGGGGTGAAATAGGGGTTGAAAGTTTGTATGAAAGTCCTTCATTTCTCAAGTTATATCGATGAAACTTGGTGTACAAGCTACCAGTTAAAAATGAAGAAACACGTGTTTCACAGTTTTCGTAAATTTTACCCCCGAAGGGGTGAAATAGGGGTTGAAAGTTTGTATTCAAGTCCTTCATTTCTCAAGTTATATCCATGAAACTTGGTAGGTATATGAGCAGCGGGTTAGAAATGAAAACATACGTGTTTCACAGTTTTTCAAAACTCCACCCCCAAAGGGGTGAAATAGAGATTGAAAGTTTGTATAAAAGTCCGTCATTTCTCAAGTTATTTCGATGAAACTTGGTATACCCACGCGGACGAAGTCGCGGGCATCAGCTAGTGTGAAAATAACAGTAAAACTTTTTGCGTTTTAAATATGCAAAATTTAACTTTAACTTACTTAACTAAAAGTTTGGTGAAGGAAAATATCGGTTCAACGGATGGACCGTGAAAGCGTAGCAGACAGACACACACTTTCGCATTTATAATATTAAGACGTATTAAGTTGAAACTTGAAGTTATATAACACGCCAAGCCGTGAGAATGTGTAAATAACAGTAAAACTTTTTGCGTTTTAAATATGCAAAATAGATCTCATGTTTAAACTTTGAGCACCATTGGCTCACTATTTCTAAATACGGGTCTTGCATTATAAAGTACGTGCTCAGGGTTGACACTTACGAAAAAAATATTTAAATCTGTACTCAAATTATTTCGAAATTTAAAGCTTAGTTCACCGATTTGAAAAATTGAAGGTTTACTAATATATTTGACACTAGCTAATGCCCGCGACTTCGTCTGCTTCGAATGCTCTTTAATTTTCCGGGAAAAAAAGAAGCCTGTGTGTTATTCCAGACTATATTGTATCTCTGCGCCGAATTTCATCCAGATCCGTTCAGCCGTTCTGGTGTGTTTGAGTAACAAACATCCATCCATCCATCCAAACTTTAAACAGTTTAAAATGATTATCAAACATAAAACTAACAGAAGATGTGAATTTTAGGCCTTTTGGAACTCTCTCTATTTAATAATCAGTAAGAAATAATAAAATTTTGACGTAGGCAATCCCAATTCCCTACAAATTGTACTTTGTAGTTAACGTTACCGCGATCGAATGAGAAGAAAATCTCCCACTAGGCCATTGAAGTAATTTGTACTGCATTATACCTCAATGCCTCGTTGGTCTAGTGGTTAACATGTTCGACTGCGGCCGACGAGGTTCCGGGTTCGACCCGGGCCATAATTAAGTGTAGAGTTTTTCTGACTAGAAATTCTCAGTACTAGCCCGGAGTTAGGAAGTTGGCGGTGTTTCACCCCCGTGCCTCGGAGAGCACGTTAAGCCGTTGGTCCCGGTTATTATCACTAACATGATAATAGTCGTTAAAGCCGTCAACTCGCGTTGGAGCAGCATGATGGGTCTAAGCTCTAATTCCCTCTCTCCTATGAGACTGGAAGCCTGTGCCCAGCTGTGGGACGTTAATGGGCTGTAGTGGTGGTGGAGGGCACTAGGCACTCGGTTCACCGGTTGAAAGGGTGACAGACGGACAGACAGACATCTTTCCGCATGTATTGATTTAAGTACATAACGTGTAGAAAATCTACATAATATTATTAACTATGAAAACCACAACAGCCGTATCACTAAGTATGACGCGTTTCACATTACTAATAGATTGCGTGTAGGGTTGTCACTCTACAATCAATCAATCGTTTATTTCAATTTTTTTTTTTTTTTTTTGTTTTTTGGGTCTACCAACGACTACATCATATTTTATAACATACATCAGCAGTTTTACAATATTTTAGGTACAAACAAAATGACTAGCCAAGCTCTTTTACAACTTATAACTAGAAACAAACACAAAATCAATTCATGCATTAAAACAATATTTAAAACATGTAGGACATACAGGTGTCTCTTATGTTACGTCGTGTTTTGACTCTACCACCGGTTCGGAAAGAAGATTCTGCTGATAAGAGCCGGCAAGAAACTCAGTTGCTCTTTTTTTTTTAAACAAAATGTTACAATACGTATGTAAGTATGTAAATTAAATACAATAGTGTAAGTTATTATACTATCCTGTGCGGAGCTGAACCCAAAGTTGGTTGCTTTGCAAGAAACATTGTGGCCAATTCTGTATAACACAATCTCTAAATTATACTAAAATGACAGCTTTAAATCTAGTTCTGTCCCTTTCTGCAGGGAGTATTATGAAAGGGTTAGCAATATTTCTAATGCTGTCCTTTTAGTTTAGTTAAGAGATTGTGCACTACAGAATCAGCCATATTGTACAACTAGATGATTCCCGCGACTTCGTCCGCGTAGATTAAGGTTTTTGATTCCCGCAGGAACTCCTTAATTTTCCGGGATAATACCCGGGATATAACCTACCTCCATACCAAATTTCAGCAAAATCGGTTGAAAAGATGGGACGGGAAAGCGTAGCAGACAGACAGACAGACAGACATACTTTCGCATTTATATTTATAATATTAATACCACATTTGTAGTACTACATCTGTGATTAATACAATTAAAATGACAAACTGATTAAAGAACAAACATGTTTCGTCATCAATACAATAAATATAAGAAGGTAATCAATACAATTATTTATGATTCCTTTATCATTAAATCATAAACATAATCCATGACAACCTAAAACGGGTAGATAACTTATAATATAATAAGTAATATTAATTTGTCAATTCATGAATAGTAAAAAATTCATCCAAAAAACCATAATCCATAATTATATTATAAATGCGAAACTGTCTGTCTGTCTGCTACGCTTTCCCGGTCCATATTTTCAAATGATTTTGACGGAATTTAGTACATTTTTTAACTTTTTGATAATTTGTTTTACTACGTTTATCCCGGAAAATTAAAGAGTTCCCGCGGGGATCAATATCCTCAAACCACGTGGAGGAAGTCGCGGGCATCATTTTGTATATTATAAATGCGAAAGTATGTATGTCTATCTGCTACGCTTTCACAGCCCTTCAGTTCAATAGATTTTTACGAAATATGGTACAGGGATAGGTCGAATCCCGGGGAAGGACATAGGCTACTTTCCTAAATGTAACCTGTGGAAACTTATTTCAGTTTACTTAATTTCAATAGAATTAAGTAAAAATAAGTAGGTAATTTATATTTAGCAACTTTGACAACCTTTGCCTCACTATCACTAAATACGGGTCTCGCTGTACTGAGTTTGTGCTCAGGGTTGGCAACTGCAGAAAAATAGTTTTTTTTTATTTATAGTTTGTTAAGTATTATACTTAAACAAATAAATATATAATACTAGATGATGCCCGCGACTTCGTCCGTGTGGACTAAGGTTTTTGATTCCCGCGGGAACTCCTTAATTTTCTGGGATAAAAAGTAGCCTATGTCCTTTCCCGGGATATAACCTACCTCTATACCAAATTTCAGCAAAATCGGTTGAAAAGATGGGCCGGGAAAGCGTAGCAGACAGACAGACAGACAGACAGACAGACACACTTTCGCATTTATAATATTAGTATGGAAGTATGGATATGGATTTTTTATTAAATTAAACTTTTAAAGTGCTTTTGATTTTGAATCGTCGAGTGAATCTACCACTGGTTCGGAATGAAGTTTCTACCGAGAGGAACCAGCAAGAATCTCGGTGGTTGCCCTTTTGTAAACATTAATTTACATTTAGATCAATGTGTAGATACATGAACTGCCTCGTTGGTCTAGTGGTTGGCGAGGTCCCGGGTTCGAGTCCCGGGTCGGGCCATAAAATTGAGTATTGGGGTTTTCTGACTAGAAATTCTCAGTAGGTACTAGCCCGGAGTTAGGAAGTTTGGCGGTGTTTCACCCCCGTGCCTCGGAGAGCACGTTAAGCCGTCGGTCCCGGTTATTATCACTAACATGATAATAGTCGTTAAAGCCCGCCAACCCGCATTGGAGCAGCGTGGTGGGTCTAAGCTCTATTTCCCTCTCTCCTATGAGAGTGGAGGCCTGTGCCCAGCAGTGGGACGTTAATGGGCTGTAGTGGTGGTGGTAGATACATAAGTAACCGCAGTCCTAAGCATTGCTGGAGCGAGTCAAATACATGCTCTTAAGTCCCTTTTATTTGTGGTATATTTGAAGAGGCTCCATAATTTCTGCCTTCGCTCGATATTTAAGTAGGTACTTAAAATTAAATATTAATAAGTAATATCAAATATTTAAGTATAAATAGATTAAGGGAAATATTTCGATGGCTCTAGCTGGACTCAAACTAAAAATTTGTTACTTAAGCCTTGCACTCTACCTTACCTTATTTATATATCAATGTTATTATTTACTACACTTTCTAATATACTGAAATCTTACCATGTTGCTTCCACGTAACTTTGTTATTAAATAATTAATTACGTAAATAATGGGGCTGATTGTGTAGTGCACGATCTCTAAACTAAACTAAGTAAAATCACAGCATTAAAAATATTGCTAACCCTTTCATAATATTCCCTGCGGAAAGGGACAGAACCAGAGTGTCTTTTTAGATTGTTATATTATACTAGCTTATGCCCACAACTTCGTCCGCGCAGACTACTCAAAATTCAAACCCCTTTTTTACCCCCTTAGGGGTTGAATCCTAGCGGATATCTACGTCATAATAGCTATCTGCATGCCAAATTTCAGCCCGATTCGTCCAGTGGTTTGAGCTGTGCGTTGATAGATCAGTCAGTCAGTCAGTCACCTTTTCCTTTTATATATTATGTAAATTTAGATTTTGCCAACCCTAGCTTTTATCGTGTTCGCTATCCCGTAAAAAAGCGAGACGAAAATACTAAACACCTGTGTTAGAGCGAGATAACCGTATGACCCTTCGAACCTACACTCTAATTTGAACTTTATTCGCTTGCATTAAAATTTAAAATTATATGGCTTGGAACGTAAAGAAATCTTTGCCAGACGAAAATTTAATAATTTAAAACTTGTACAGTTAGAAACACATTTAAATTATATTATTATAGTACCTAATTATTACTTAAATGTAAGTTTTTTTTTATCCACTACAAGTTAGCCCTTGACTGCTATCTCACCTGATGGTAAGTGATGATGCAGTCTAAGATGGTAGCGGGCTAACCTGTTAGGGGCATGGCAGTTATATTAAATCCACTAGCTGATGCCCGCGACTTCGTCCGCGTGGATGGAGTTCTGGGGTTCCCGAGGGAATTCCTTAATTTTCCGGGATAATAAATAGCCTGATGTGTTATTCCAGACTATAATCTATCTCTATGCCAAATTTCATCCAGATCTGTTCAGCCGTTCTGGCGTGAAAGAGTAATTAAGAATATTAGTAAGGATATACTTATAACATACCTACATACTTATCAAATACATAAAACGATGATGGAATGATGATGATAGAAATATGGATATAGAATTTACAGACAAACCAGAGTTAATTTATTAGTCGTTGTATTATATAGGCGACGAGGTCGTAGGCTGGTCATTAGTTCTACCCAGTTGATATTAAAAGATATTTTATGTGTAACAGATAGGACATAGCGCAAAGATAACCTGAGGAATAGAGACCAATTGGCTTTAATTACTCTTTGGTGTTTTCACTTTCTGGGTACTATAATTTTATAGGTCCCTTGGTTATTATGCTTAAAAATTGAAAAATAACTGCTGAGTAAGTACGTTATAATGAAAATAAGCTAAATGTTGTTAACAGTTCTTTACTCTATTTTTTTAATTAGCTGTATAGTGTAACTAGCTGATGCCCGCGACTTCGTCCGCGTGGATTGAGGTTATTCGGTTCCCGCGGGAACTCTTTAATTTTCCGGGATAAAAAGTAGCCTATGTGCTATTCCAGACTATAATCTATCTCTGTGCCAAATTTCATGCAGATCCGTTCAGCCGTTGGAGCGTGATTAAGTAACAAATATCCATACATCCATACATCCATCCATCCAAACTTTCGCATTTATCAAATAAATATTATAAATGCGAAAGTTTGGATGGATGTATGGATGTATGGATGGATGTTTGTTACTCAATCACGCCCCAACGGCTGAACGGATCTGGATGAAATTTGGCACAGAGATAGATTATAGTCTGGAATAACACATAGGCTACTTTTTATCCCGGAAAATTAAGGAGCTCCCGCGGGAAACGAAAAACCTCGATCCACGCGGACGAAGTCGCGGGCATCAGCTAGTAATACATATTTATTTGATAAACGGGTAGGTACTTATATACCACGTTTAATAGGATGATTTAATTTGTAGATATTTCGGCCCAGTTACATGGATCTTGGTCACGCACGTTGGTCAACTGGGTTGAAATATCGCCAAATCAAAGCATCATAATATTTATCTTGGTATCTTTTTTTCTTAATTTAAATCTTACGTTTATTTAAAATAATATGCCTAGCCTTAGTTTCATGGAATAAATAAATATATAAATTAAAAATTGTCTTGGTATTTCCATATACCCGTTAATATACTAAATTCACAATGTCGTTAAGCCACGAAATTAATCTTAAATCGTTATTTTTAAACTGGTTGTGTGACGACACTAGCATAGGATCCCTACGGAATTCTAACAATTGCCTAGGCCCCTAGGGTTCCTAAGGACGTCTTGATAGAAGCTCTACATGTTAACTAAATCTCTAGGTACAAACCAGAGCATCGTCCAAAGACAAATCTAAAAATAGACGATGACATGCGAAATACGTTTGAATACCTAACGAAGCATTGTCATACTTTAATGAGCCCTAATGGCACAGTGGTTAGCGACCCGAGGGTCACGGGTTCGATATCAAACCCAATAATTAACAAAATCTAAGGGTTTTGACTTTTGACATAGGTAGGTACTTCAAGACTACACGACTACCCAAAAATGGATTGTTTTTTAAGGTTCATGCAATGTATGTATTGTGAGTTTCTTTATTCCACTACTCTTTAAACTAATACTAGCTGATGCCCGCGACTTCGACCGCGTGGATTAATTTTTTTGTTTCCCGCGGGAACTGCCTGATTTTCCGGGATAAAAAGTAGCATATGTCACTCTCCAGGTCCTCAACTATACCCATGACAAAAATCACGTCAATCCGTTGCTCCGTTGCGGCGTGATTGAAGGACACGTCTAAGACGAGTGACGCCAAAGGGCCCATCTAGTACTTACTTAGTATATAATATATAATAATATATCGATGTAAGTAAGTATTGGGTTTTTCTGACAAGAAATCCTCAGTACTAGCTCTGAGTTATGAAGTTGGCGGTGTTAACTGTTAACCCCCGTGCCTCGGAGAGCACGTAAAGCCGTCCTGCGCCTGATCTCTCACCGGTCGTGTCGGATTTTCCGTCCCATCGGACTATGAGAGTAAAGGAACAGAGAGTGCATCTGTGTTTGCGCACACACTTGTGCACTATAATATCTCCCGCGCTAATCTCTCTGGAAATTGGCCGCCGTGGCCGAAATTCGGTCGGGAGGACAAATAGAGAAGAAATATTTACAATTTAGTAAACAAACACCCCCCAGAAAACCCGACTTTTTTACATTTTTCAAAATTCCAAAAAAAAAGTTACTAGCCGATTTTCAAAATTCAAACGCTCACACGTCTCTCGATCAATTCCTCAACTCTTGGTATCATTCCCATCTCGATCCTCCCAAAATCCTTGGAGCTATGGCCAAAAATACGTCTCAGGCGATTTGCATCTGATAACCATTTTCAATGGTAAAATAAATATGGGCACAATAATCATTATCTATACTTATAATAAAACTGTAACAGGTCCAATTCTGTACATTGGACATTGAAAATTTTTTTTGGAGGGCACTCATTATTCGATACTGAATCCAAATCTGTAATTTTTTTCATTTTTGTCTGTCTGTCTGTCTGTCTGTCTGTCTGTCTGTCTGTATCTTGGCCGCGTATCACGCCGAAACTACTGAATGAATTCAAACGAAACTTGGCAGGATTTGAGCCCATACTACGAGGTAGGACATAGGATACTTTTTATCCCGAAATTCTACCCCCGAAGGGGTGAAATAGGGGTTGAAAGTTTGTATGAAAGTCCTTAATTTCTCAAGTTATAGCTATGAAACTTGATATATGAGCTGCGGGTTGAAAATGAAAACATAATATGTGTATCACAGTTTTTCAAAATTCCACCCCAGAAGGGGTGAAATAGGGGTTGAGAGTTTGTATGAAAATCCTTAAGTTCTCAAGTTATAGCCATGAAACAGCATTTGGGCTTTCGTTAAAATATGAAGAAGTACGTGTTTCACCATTATAGGGGGATTATACCGTGGGATAGTAATATAGGCTACTTTTTATCCTGGAAAATTAACTGAAAAACTTATTCCACGCGGACGAAGTCGCGGGCATCAGCTATAAAGAATATACATACATACATACATACATGTACATAGGCTACTTTTTATCCCGGAAAATTAATGAGTTCCCGCGGGAATCGAAAAAACTTAGTCCACGCGGACGAAGTCGCGGGCATCAGCTAGTTACTAATATAATATTATAAATGCGAAAGTGTGTTTGTTTGTTGGTTTGTCCTTCAATCACGCCGCAACGGAGCAACGGATCGACGTGATTTTTGGCATGGATATAGTTGAGGACAGAGTGACATAGGCTACTTTTTATCCCGGAAAATTAAAGAGTTCCCGCGGGAACCGAAAAACCTCAATCCACGCGGACGAAGTCGCGGGCATCAGCTAGTCATCACTAATATTAAGTAAGTGTGTGGTGACCCTTACAATAACATGTCGGCCGCACTCGCGCAGCCCGGGGGCTGTTTCAATTTTATACTTATTGATTCGGCACTCGTCCTGCCGGTAGCGACAGCAGGAAAATAATAATGTTTTAAATTTAATAATAACTACTTAATTAAGTTACTTACTTTATTAATTGTCTCAATGTAGCACAATGTTAGAATAATATATTAAACTAGCTGATGCCTGCGACTTCGTCCGCGTGCTTTAAGTTTTTTTTATTCCCGCGGGAACTCCTTAACTTTCCGGGATAAAAAGTACCCTATGTCACTCTCCAGGTCTCCAAAAATCACGTCATACCCATGCCAAAAATCACGTCCATACCGATTCGTTCGTTGACGTTCGTGTATCACGAACTTTTATACAAACTTTCAACCCCCATTTAACCCTTTTGGGGTTGGAATTTTCAAAAATCCTTTCTTAGCGGATGCCTACGTTATAATAGCTATCTGAGTGCAAAATTTCAGCCCGATCCGACCAGTGGTTAGAGCTGTGCGTTGATAGATCAGTCAGTCAGTCAGTCAGTCAGTCAGTCAGTCACCTTTGCCTTTTATATATTTAGAAGAATAATAACCAGTATCATATTTCAACTTAAAAATGCAATTAAATTAATTTAATTAATTTAATCCCGTTTGGCGTCGAGACACTAGGCCCGTGGGGCAGGGGTGCTCATAATCTCCGCAGGGAACTTAGTAACCGCCTCAGGGAGGCAACAGGCGACCCTCGGGCAGGCAGCTTTCTCGCGCAACGAATTTCTATAGCTATATTCAGCGCGGGAATGCTGCCTGCGTGTTGGGCACACACACTACCTAGGGCACAAAATTTAAATAATTATTATAATTCTTAGTTTTAAGTTAGTTATCTTAATTTAGTTACTTACTTGATTAATTTTTAAATTTAAAAACAAACTAAGAATAAGAAGAAATTTTACTTTTTTTTTATTCACTACACTTAAGTACTTAATAATACAGTTCGCGCGCGAGCTGAATGCAGTATGTATGTGTCATCATACATTTACTCTGCATTCAACTCGCATTCAATTTATTTTTTCATGAAAAACACATCCACTGACAAGAGATAAAATTAACTTATCCACTTCTCAGAGCACGGCAACAGGGGGGAGGAGAAGTTTATCCCCGTTTGACATTTCACGGGGACTCGGGGGACTATTTATCCACCGTTATTAGCGTTTTTATTTATTTATTTAGGAATAAAAATTTTATCCTTTCCTCGGGGAGAAAATTGCCTCGGCCCATGCTAGGGGGGGCTGAAGTAAGTATAATATCCTCTAATAATTTATCTTATTATTTTTATTTTATTATAATTTTACTAACTGATGCCCACGATTTCGTCCGCGTGGTTTAAGTTTTTTTATTCCCGCTGGACTCAAACGTAAGGTCATCAACTATACTCATGCCGTCGATGCGTTGCTCCGTTGCGGCGTGATTGAAGGAGAAACCAATGACTAACAAACAAACACTGATTATGATATGATACATAATATTGTAAATTATTGTAATATGTATTATCTCGGGCATACGGGCTTTCTCTCGATGTTTTCCTTACTATTTATACCTACTCGATTACCTAATCCTAATGTAAACAAAGTTTGCAAAGTAAAGTTGGTACCGTAAGAAAGATCAATGCATTGTAACTATTGCAATTACAGTTGATTAAAATACTTTAATACTAAACGTAATGTTTAATTACTCTAAAAAATATAAGAACAAATTACCTTTTTTTGTTGCTGTCGGTACTCGTCGCCGTGAAAAGGCAACATCCGGCTTCGGGATGTCGTTGCAATCACCGTTTTGAACTCTGTTGTTATTACTTGCGTGTTTAATTGGCCTCTTCTCAGACCAGTGTCGCGTTTGGAACCCTCGTAGCTTTAGTTTTAAGACACCGTGGTTAATTATTACCATCACGTCTTATACTTTGTAAATACCAATCATAGTTCATACTTCATACTCATATTATAAACGCGAAAGGGTGTTTGTTTGTTGGTTTATTGGTTTGTTGGTTTGTCCTTCAATCACGCTGCAACGGATCGACGGGATTTTTTGCATGGGTATAGTTGAGAACCTGGAGAGTGACATAGGCTACTTTTTATCCCGGAAAATCCGCGGGAATCAAAAAACTTGAACCACGCGGACGAAGTCGCGGGCATTTTTTTTTTATTTTTATAATGACGTGTTCCTTCTTTTTTTCCTCCGACATGGCGATCGGAGACTGTTCTAGGTCGGTACTCTGAAGGGCTTTTTTTTTTTTTTTTTTGCCCTGGGCATTAACTAGTTACTTAATATTTTTTTTTTAAACCTACTTAAAACTTCGAAGTAATATATTTGCTAACGGTACCCCACAAAATGGCCGCATCCGGCGTTGGTCGCGTGCGTCGATTTACTCAAAACTTATAACTTTGATTTTATTGTCCTCAATCCTACTCAGTATTATTTAGATTGTACTAGGTAGGTATTACCATTTACCATCGATGTACTCGTAGGTAGGTATTACGCCCCGGTAAAATTTGCCTGGCTTCGGCCGTGGCTAGTTACTTACCACCCTACCGGCAAAGACGTGCCGCCAACGATTTTGCGTTCCGGTACGATGCCGTGTAAAAACCGAATAGGGGGTTGGGTTAAAATATAACTGCCATGCCCCTAACAGGTTAGCCCGCTACCATATTAGACTTCATCATCACTTACCATCAGGTGAGATCGCAGTCAAGGGCTAACTTGTAGAGGATAAAAAAAAATTAAAAAAAATGACAAAGAGCAACGGCGAAATTAGTATTGACCACATTGACTGTAAGTACACAAGTAAGGTAAAGACGAAAGGAATTTGCTTATTTTTTTAAATTTAACAAGACGTATTCACCTTAATTACTTAATTGAACTTACCTATGTAAAAAAATAAAATATTTAGGGAATCTTTTTTGATTATTTAGTTCCCGTTTTTCAGTTTAGTGTTACCATTTTATGTATAATCTACCTAGTAGCAGAATAAATCTAAATTGGTAGATTATTTTGTATCGTTTTAAAAAAAATAATTATTTCGTCTGTTTGCATAAATAATAGTATTGCTCTTTTTATAGTGTATTTTATATTATTTAAGTGAATTTTCTTGCATACATTATTTAATAATCTCTAACAGAATGGTAATAAATAAATAAATAAATAAATAAAAGCTTTATTGTCTCTTATTGTTAGAATTAATGATTAAACGAACTTACCTGTAAGTGAAGTTCGATCATAATTATACGAGTATTCGTCCGAAGAGATTAGCAAGATATACTTGTAGTACCGTGTACGTACGGCCACTTTCACACGTTAGTTGAGGTAACTGAAAATAAAAACAAACGCTCCCTCCTAGCGGCCGATAGCTGGCCACTATATATAGGCCCCACTCCTGCACAACTTGTCATTTAGTTCGGAGCTTGACCTTTTGTTTTTTTTTTTTTTTTTGTTTTTGTTTTACACTTTCATAAACACATATATATTACAAATTTAACCTTGAATTTGAAATGTGACCTTTTCATGACACTGGGGTAACCCGTGGGAGGGTGGGATGCTAATCTCTTCGGACGAATACTCGTATAATTATGATCGAACTTCACTTACAGGTAAGTTCGTTTAATCATTAATTACACTTCGTATTCGTCCTCCGAGATTAGCAAGATATACTTGTAGATATTGAGAGACTTGTCATGAAAACAGGTCTTACTCGTAGTTATTATGCGAAAAACGCACTTTAACCATCAGGTATATCATATTTAATACATAATAATGATTATGTTCTTATTTAATGAACAATCTTATTTATTTTGGATAGATATTTACGAGGTACTGTATAACTTTGTTTTTTATAATGCTCGATTTTATTATTACAGGATCATAGTATTTGTAAGAAATGAGTCAACTCAACAATCTGAATTTTCGATAAGGAAAATTATAATTTCAAAAGTATTCGAGCAACTACTTAGTGTCGTGTACTTTGGGCAAAAACAAGGACCAGTCTGTGGATATGCCAAGTGACTGTAACTAAAATATTCTTGTGGATATGGCGGGCTCTTGAGGCCGCGCTGTATTGAGGAACAGATAAGTCCGATATTGTGTCGAAGGTGTTTAATTTTGTCAAGATAACTATTGAGTTACACTTACGATAATGTAAAAATTGTATTATATACGGAAAAAACCTGTTCAGAAAGTTTTAATTAAAAATTAAAAATTTTGATTGACGAGAAATTTCGAAGGAAAGTTCTATGTTATATATTATTATTATTACAATTTTGAAAAACTTTTGCATTCTATGTAATGTTCTTGAAGCTCATAAAATTATTTAATGCTTCAAAAGTTCTTTTATAGTTGAAATTTCATCAGATCATTGATTGAGAAAAACAAAACACAAAAAAAAATTAATGCATTCCAAGGATCTCAAGTGATGTTACATTTTAGCATAGAAAGTCAGTATGAATTTGAAAAAAAAATTTAGAAAATCTATTTATAGTACCTATGTTCAATTTTTTCAATGAAACTGCATATTATACTTAGAGATCACTTATCTCTAATATTATGAGATCTACAACTATTGGTAAAGTTGTGATAAATTTCAACAACTCAAATTCAATTGAATTAATGCTTGCTGAAGACATCCATGGAAGAGATGTATAGTATTGATTGCCGAATTGAAATAACTTAATTGATCAACCATCGTGTTGTTTAAATGAATTTATAGAAGGACAGAAATAAAACTGACTGAAAGGTATTCATCATTTCTATAGATGAGAGTGGGAAATCTCATATCAATAAGGACTACTGGCGAGCAGCCAGCAGTAGTTCCAACCAGGGTATGTGAGGTGTAATTTGCGGCTGCAGGAACGAGAGAGAAACAATTAAATAAATAAAAATATATATATACTTATGTATATATATAACCACGTCAGATGGTTCAAAGACCAGTGGAACAGTGGGTCCGAAGACAAATTACAGCAAGTAAACCATTAAATATGCGATATGATGGTAGGCTATAAAGGAACAAAAATTATGAACTTTACTTGTGTTTTCTTGATAATACCGAAGAGTGGAAACCCAAGAGATTGAAACCCATGAAAGCATTAATGACGTACGCATCGGAGTCATTCTTACACGAAATGTATTAATTTTTATAATTGGTATAACATTGGGACGCAAAAAGGAGAATTTTCGAGTTATTTAGACTGTTCCCACTAAATACCTTTGAACGGATTCGTCTTGATTCTCTAATAGCTTTAGTATCGTGACTAGAGCGTTTATATGTAATACAAACATCTTTGTAATCGCATCTATTCAATATATATCTCGTGGGCTCATCTCAAGAGGGGAAATACCTACCAGCCATGCAGGTTATGAAACCAACTGCAATGGTATTGGCGATCTTGAAAATATTTTGAAAAAATGTGTAAGTATTCAACAAATACTTGAAACCGAAGTAAGCTGGCAGAATTTCCAACTGGTTAATGTGAAATGCCTCATTTCGTAGGGTGCTAGCAGTTTCCTCACCACAAGCGGCCCCCAACCCCGCAGTTGAGAATCCTATGACCAATTTTGTTTACAGAATTAAGCCGCTCAAAATCTGAAGGACAACAGGATATAGATGCGTTGTTTCTTAATTACCATTTTTTAAATTTAAAACATTTACACCTTCTAAAACTTGGTTGTTTTAGCCAGCCACGATGAAGTAATAAGGCCAACTAATGTAGCAAAGTTCAAAAAAAAATATTATTTTTAATTTAATAATTTAAAAATAAAAATAAAAACTCACCGAATTTGCGGACGTGCGAAGTGGCTGAGCACGAAAACACGAATGACAAGTTGTGCAGGAGTGGGGCCTATATATAGTGGCCAGCTATCGGCCGCTAGGAGGGAGCGTTTGTTTTTATTTTCAGTTACCTCAACTAACGTGTGAAAGTGGCCGTACGTACACGGTACTACAAGTATATCTTGCTAATCTCGGAGGACGAATACGAAGTGTAATAAAACATAAAACACTTAACGACTAAATCCTGCGACTACATAAAATGAGATAATCTAACAATATACAATAGGAGGCAAACTCAGCATTACTGAGCATTGATAACAATGCTCAGCGCTGGTTTTCAGTTTGCTCCGGTTCAAAAACTGATTGTACAAAAAATTATTACGCTGCGCCCTTTGCCTTATATTTAAACTATACATATTACATAACTAACTTTAAAAACCAAAATAAAAACATGTAAAACTTAAATTATACACAAAAGAAAATAAAAATTAATATTAAAAAACGTGAAATTATCAAATAATCAAACAATAAATGAGATAAAACGAAGTATGAAATATATAATTGTTTCCTAACTTATACAGGTTTAATTAATTATTGGAATATATAAATTTAGCTGCCTCTATCTGGACATTTAAATAAAAATTTCTCAGAAATTAAAAGAAAATATTATGACAGCACTGATGCTGATTGTCTGTGGTTGTGCCGAATGTTTTACTGGTCTGTGGTTGTCATCTGTCTTTGTTTTTGTGGCTTTCTTCCGGTTGTCATTTTTAGAAGTGACATTACCACATAGCCTACAAAACTTTAAAACGAGATATCTTTCTTTTTCTAGGTTCATTAAAAAAAAAATGTAGCTTCTGTGAGCTTCATTTTCGACGCTTAAAAAAAACAGATTTTTTTCATACGTGTACATAATTATTTTTTCTCAATAATATTGATTTATGGAAGTTCGCCGTTGCTCTTTTCCCAATCCCAAACCCATCTAGTTACCGACTTGGGTCAACATTGCTCAACAATTGCAATCGACTGATATGCGTTGTCACAACTTGGCCAAGGACAAACCAACAAACAAACACACTCGCATCATACTATTATAAATGCGAAAGTGTGTTTGTTTGTTGGTTTGTCCTTCAATCACGCCGCAACGGAGCAACGGATTAACGTGATTTTTTGCCTGCCTAGCATGCGCACTACGAGAAAATTATGTCTACCTATTTTATCGCGTTATCTCATTCGTCTACCGTCTTGTTTCGTTACGACAAAAGTAGAGATAACAGTACTATTTTTTATCTGTGGTATTTTTCTCTACGAACCCTAACATAGAGTAACAATAGGCCACTTTTTATCTCGGAAAATTAAGGAGTTCCCGCGGGAATCAAGTTTTTTTTTTTTTTTTTTTTTTTTTTTTTTTTTTTTTTTTTTTTAATATTAGTAAGTATGATGGTGATAATTAATTGGTGATTGATTGAATCATCTCTGTTGCAGCTCGTGGGGATTCCGTGCGGTCAACACGGCCAATACACGTTCTACAAGGCGATCCGGTTAACCGGCCCCCGGGAGAGGATATACGCCATTGGAGACTTCTTCTTCGTCCGGATATGGCAGGACTCCGAGCTGGTGTCCATAGGTGAGACTGACAAGACGTATCGATATGTATGTAAGTAGAGGCCCTTTCATAGAGAAAAGTTGGGCGTCCGACTTGTGGTGCATGCCCCTCACCTGTATAAGCCTGTCCTTGTCCCCGCGATAGCGCTGTCCCGCTCGTCAGACTAGATGGCGTTGGTAAAATAAGTCCACATTCTTTGGGTGACAGGGCCCGTCTATGTTAATTGAGGTCGTTGACATGATGTGATACTTACTTATCTAAAAGATTGAAAGTTGAATCGACAACACCGCACACTTAACAGTCCATATCTTGAAAACTACCGAACCGATTTTGATGAAACTTGCTCTGTTCTCCAATTTGAAGTAAATGTAAGCCAATGAAAAAAGAAAAGTCACAATCCGATCAATAGTTTCGGAGAAATCCGCGGACAAACATACATACTATACATACACCTACAAAATTGTGATGTTTGTTTGGAATCCCTAATAGATTATCATATGTGAATATATTGCAGTTCCAATAATAATATACATACTTTAAAGAATTGATAACCTCCTTTTTTTTGGAGTCCATTATAAAGCGCGCGCTTCGCTCCCAAACGATTTAATCATCATTTCAAGTTTCAACCCATTGCCGTTGCACTACTGAGTACAAGTTTCCTCTCGGAATGAGAAGAGTTTGGTAAGTCCACCATGCTGGCCAAGTGTGTATTGGCAGACTTCACACATCTTTGAGCCCCAGCCCCCCTAGCATGGGCCGAGACAATTTTCTCCCCGAGGAAAGGATACAATTTTTATTCTTATATGAATAAATAAAAACGCTAAATAACGGTGGATAAATAGTCCCCCGAGTCCCCGTGAAATGTCAAACGAGGATAAACTTCTCCTCTCCCCTGTTGCCGTGCTCTGAGAAGTGGATAAGTAATTAATTTTATCTCTTGTCAGTAGATAAAATCGGGGGGTAAATTTTTTATCTCCGGCCCATGCTAGCCCTGCAGGGGGAGGATATACGCCATCGGGGACTTCTTCTTCGTCTGGATATGGCAGGACTCCGAGCTGGTGTACATAGGTGAGACTGAATATGCGCTCGCTTCGCTCGGAAATCGCGTGATTCATTGAATTTCAATCTGATTTCAATATAAATGAGATATTTACACGACTGCCCAATAAAAGGAGTGTAATTTTTCAGGTTTTATGCTAGTTATATGTATGTACTAGTCAATGCTCGCGACTTAAACCGCGTGGTTTAATTTTTTTTTATTCCCGCGGGAACTCTTTGATTTTCCGACAAGCCTATGCCACTCTTCAGGTCCTCAACTAGGTATACCCATGCCAAAAATCACGTCAATCCGTTGCGGCGTAATTGAAGGACAAACCAACAAACAAACACACTTTCGCATTTTATAATATTAGTATGATGTATTTTATGTATGTGACTTTCTTTATTACACCACTAGCTGATGCCCGCGACTTCGTCCGCGTGGATAAGGTTGTTGGTTTCCGCGGGAACTCTTTAATGTTCCGGGATAAATTAATGTAGCCTATGTGTTATGCCAGACTATAATCTATCTCAGTGCCAAATTTCATCTAGATCCGTTCAGCAGTTGGGGCGTGATTGAGTAACAAACATCCATACATCCATCCAAACTTTCGCATTTATAATATTATATATTAAGTACTAAGTAGTATATCTAAGTAGTATATCTATACTACTTAGTACTTAATATAAGATAACTTCTAAATGCCTGAACACGTACCTATGAAACTTCTTTAGAATCGTTGTAACCTTTGATGAAGATGAAACGAAAAAGCGACACCAAAAAGAGACAAACATATTCATAAGTAATAGGATTTGGCCTGCGAGAGAATGAGATAGAATACAAGTTAATTTTTATCTCATTCTCTTGTAGGCTACTTTTCGTGTGTGAATTGCACACACATCACACACTTTTTCAAAAATCATGTTCTGTATTCTTGTCTGCCAGGTGAACTGCAGCTGCTGTGGACGGACCGCGTCTCCGACCAGACCCTGGTCTCCCTGAGGCTGTACTTCCTCCCCGAGAACACTCCAGATGGCAGAGGCTTGCATGGAGAGGTGGGTGATTTGAATTGCTACTCTAGCTCATAGTGGGACATAAGCAATCTCTCTGCGTCGTATTCCACTAGCTGATGCCCGCGACTTCGTCTGCGTGGATTGAGGCTTTTTGGGTCTCGCGGGAACTCCTTCGTTTTCCGGGACAAAAAGTAGCCTATATGTTATTCCAGACTATAGGTAATCTATCTCTGTGCCAGTTAACAAACATCCATACATCCATCCAAACTTTCCACCACAGCCCATTAACGTCCCACTGCTGGGCACAGGCCTCCACTCTCATAGGAGAGAGGGAATTAGAGCTTACACCCACCACGCTGCTCCAATGCGGATTGGCGGGCTTCAACGACTATTATCATGTTAGTGATAATAACCGGGACCAACGGCTTTACGTGCTCTCCGAGGCACGGAGGCAACGAAAAGGCTAAATTTGAACGTCCAAATTCGGCTACCCATCCAGTTACCGACTTGGGTCAACGTTGCTTAACAATCGCAATCGACTGATATATAATATGCGTTACCACAGCTAGGCCATTCGGCCCTCAAAGCTTGCTTAAAGCAGTACTTAAGCAATAATACTCAAAAATGGCAGTTTGATGTCACGTGACGTTCCTGACCGAATGGTCAAAAAATAGTTTTGATTTCAAACACAATATTGAATTTGGGCGAGTATAGGTAATAAAGTGTAGTGTAGTGTCTTTGGAAGTCGGTTTTTTGGAAAGATTTTTTTCTTTTTAGTACCTAGTTTTTCAGTCTAGTTTTTTTTTTAATTTTTACTTTTTTACTTGCTAATGAATTGTATGACGTTGTATATTATTATGATTCAAGTGCGCATTAAAAAGTAAAATCTTTGGGCGCCATTTTTGCGCCTCGGTCCATTTACCTAACTTTTACCGAGCTTTTACCTAACCTACCTACATTTAAAATCTTAACAAGTTAACATTCAAATTCCTAACTAAAATCGCTGCTAAAATCTAAATAAATAATAATAGAATTAAAAAATATAATAGTTGTGAAAACCTCAAAAATCCGTCCGATTCTACGAAGTGTTGTGTCTCGCTCTCGCGCGTAGCGTCGTCTCCCTCTAATCCCTATTTGGTAACGCCAACTATTTCATGGATGAAATTACTGATGGTGTGCGGTACAAAGCATAAGAGGTAGCGAGTTTAATAGCGATTTATTAATATACACATTAAAGAAGAAACTGACGATTGATGTTATCAAGGTAATCCGTCCCAGCTTCGCTTAGGTAATATTTTAGAGCCCTTTTTAAGTGGCATTTTTGTTATAGAGAAACAAAAATGGCTAAAAAAATCGTTATTGCAATTGAGAGCGTAATACGTATTAATTTGTAGGTCTATGAACATCTTATAGTTTATACAATTCAAATTCTCATTTCGCAATACTAATAGGTACTTAATATGTAATATTCTAAATTTAAAGTCATCGACTAACTAATAACGACTTCGTCAACGTGGATGTAAGTTTTTTTTTTAAAATCCCGTAGTTGTTTTTCCGGTATAAAAATCTCAATTTTCTTTGCCTCAAAGTCAAACCAAAAGCAACCTTGGTCAACATAGCCCGTTGTATAGAATGCAATTTCTCGCTAATAGTTACAAATATAGAGACTCCATAGATATCTTCTGTGACAGTGTACCTATAGTTAAAAAGAAATAAAGTAAACTTAAGTTTAGCTACGAGTAGTTAGTTAAGTTATTTAAGCTAATTAAATTAGTAAGCTAGTTAGTTAGTTAAGTTATGCTAGCTAGTTAATTTTAGTTACTAATTTAATTATTTATTTATTTTTGCTTTTTTGTGTTTTGTTACAATATTATGTTTATTGGTGTTGCGTTGTTCACATCCAGAAGATTAAATTGTTGTATATCTCAATATTGATTTAATAAGCGTTATACCTAAAGTAATAATTGTAGTCAGTTTTGTGGACTAATCATACTTAATATTATAAATGCGAAAGTGTGTTTGTTTGTTGGTTTGTCCTTCAATCACGCCGCAACGGAGCAACGGATCGACGTGATTTTTGGCATGGCCATAGTTGAGGACCTGGAGAGTGACATAGGCTACTTTTTATCCCGGAAAATTAAGGAGTTTAACCACGCAGACGAAGTCGCGGGCATCAGCTAGTAAAAAATAAAAGCTAAACTCTGACCTCTGTACATTTAAGTATAATAATAAGAATAGATGTGCGAGCGTTTATATGAAATTAAAAATGCTCGTGGAAGTATTTATTCCGCACTTGCACCAAAGGCTAATACCATTTCGAAGCGGTCGAACCGAACTGTATCTTATTACAACGATATAAAGCTGAATATTAAACGAAGAGCCCGTCAAGTAATTGTGTAGTACGTTATGGGATTGTGTAGTGCGCCTGTGACGTCGTGATACTTTGCGTTTTTTTGTCTTAAAAAAATACACAGTCAAATAATGATTAAAATTATATGAATTACACAATAAATATATAAAATACAATATATTAATGAAAATAACGATACATCACTCACATTATGTATTAACTGTGCTGAAGAAATAAACAAGTAATAATAAAACACAGGTATTTTTAAGAAGCATAATATTATTATTTTATTGAAGGGCAAGTAAGTCCCTGATGAGCAAACTGACTTCAAAGGGCAAGACAGTTTCTCAAGCAACTCTTTATCAAACTTAAAAACACACTTCTAGTATGGAAGTTGTATGAAATTCACAGTTGTGACGTCATAAAATTTCAACGCACTTTTTTTCTTTTATCTTTATTTTAAAATGGTTATCGAAATAAAAACTAACCGAGGCTGTGAATTTTAGGTCTTTTGGAAGACCCTCTATGTCTATTTAATAATATTATGTTAGAAATAATTTATTTTTGATATAGGCATCACCCTATATTCTCAGGATATACCATACATAATATTATAAAAGAAAAAGTATGACTGTCTATTAGCTTTTCACGACTTTTTGACAACATATGGTTGAAGATTACATTAGGGGGTCGGATATAGACAAAACATTTCAATTCATGCAGACAAAGTCGCGGTCATCATTATCACATCAAGCATAATATTATTAATAGTATATTACGTACCATGACCTATCATATGTACTTATCCAAGTACTTTATCGTTAAGTTTTACAGTATTATGTTAATTAAGTAACAAGTTATTATTACTTTAATATTTTTAGTCATTATTTATGTTATTTAAGCTGCTGTGCTATTAGTATTAAACGACTTCAAAAAAGGAGGATGTTCTCAATTTGAAATTTTTAGGTGACTCCATCAAATAATCGATTTCAATAGTTATTTTTTTATTTGAAAGGTATCGTATCATCAGGAAGACCAGGAGGAGTAAGGAAGGAATGCTTGTCTATTTTTTATACAAAAATATAGGTAGTTAGCATAGGTTAAAACACCATGTTCGCGCGATTTTGACTTATCCGCCATAATATGAAATAAATTGTACCCCGAAAGCTTTCATATGGCATCAGTTTCAACATTGTTGGGGATTGGACCAAATTCGCCAGAATCAGCTTTCCGAACCGGTGGTAGAGTCTTGACTTGTCATAAATGACACAAATTGTCCTACATGAAATAAATTAATAATTTTCATTGACTCAAGGTCCTTTGGTGAAGATCGGATGGATATCTTTGGAGATGGAGAACGGATCTCCTCAATGAATAACGTGGGTTCCAAACGCGCCCTGATTGATCTGAAAATAAGCCCCCAAAAAAATAAGTTAATCAAGCAAACTTCACAAAATAATTTGTATGTTAATATTTTAATCATGCACGTTACATAATGTTATATCAACGATGCACCTAACTGCTTTGAACTTTGTAATTGATAATTATGCGATGATGACATTCAGATAGCAATAGCATGTAGTGCAATTGTAGTTAAATCAATTACCTACTCATAGCGACACATGCAGCAATAAAAACATAGTTTGACATTTTTTTCAATAAATCTCAGATGTTTTCCCATCCAAATTGCTAAAGGAGCTTTTCCAGCGGCTTTGTTCGCGTGAATATCTCTGGACAGTATTTTAAAACTCCGTTAGAGTATTAAAAATCGTTTTAATGTTCGATAAAAAAATTTAGTTAATAAACCCAGCTGTTGTGAACTGTATTTATCAGTCAGTTTAGTTTCTAGTTTGATTAAAAAAGTTGCAGTTACTAGACCCAACTGTTCGAACTGTACTTTAATATGTCAGTCAGTCAGTTTTTAGGGGAGTGGGGCGACTTCAGATAAACACGGTAAAGTTTACTGATTATATTTATTACTGCGACCACCAGTGCGAGTCTCCAGTAAACGAACATGCCTTACGCTATTATTATTTAAACATTATGTAATACATATAATATATGTACTTGTAGTTAACCCCTACAAGTTTACCGCGACTTCATTCGTGTAGATTTACGTTCTGAAAAATCCCTTGAGGGCTATCTGATTTTTCGGGATTAAAAGTATCCTATGTCTAGCAAAATATCTTTTATACCAAAATTCGTCAAAATCGATTCTCACAGACATCTCGACATCTGACAGACAGCCATATTCCCGCATGTATAATATCACAATATTAATATGGATCGTAGAAACAGCTGTATATTTTCAACGGAAGATTAATTAAAAATTTAGTTCTGAAACGTTAGTTATCAGGTCAAGACTTTTTAGTTAGGGTACACAATACATTTGCTGCGATGCGCTCAAACTTACGGTCATAGAAATGTGTGGAGTCGATTTATTAAAAAAAAATTACTATTAATAACTTTAATTATTTGTAGAATATTCAAAAATAGGGTTTAATTTTATATTATACCTGAAATCAGACCGAGAGAGCTTGAAGTTATTTTTGTATGAGTATGGTTTGCAAATATTATTATTCAATCAAAAAATATGAATCTTTTGGCTATAGACGGTCGGAACTTTTAAAAAGTTGTCAGGTTTAGTGATTATTCTGTTACCACACAATCTATAAATTAAACCAAATCGAAACTTATCTTAATCTACGTTACGATACGTTGTCCCGTAGGGTCCATTATTTAAAGTCTAGCTAATCGTTCACGTAGGTGGTAGACTTCTAACTCCTGCCCCCCGATTGTGTAAGGAAATCGTTATTGTAATCGTTTGTCAAACGTATAATTCGACCTGTTTAAGGAGTTCATAGATACCTGCACGTCAAAAAGCATGTATGAACTCCTTAAACAGTTCGAGTAATACGTTTTAAGCTGTCAAATGATTACGATTTGCTTAGACAATTGGGCCTCAGCCGAGCGATCGCGTAACTTCTGCATCAATCATTGATACATCGCAATCACCTCTGATTGGTTAACACTCTTCCACTATTGGACATAATCCATTGACGCAGCAAGAATGCCATAAATTCGGCCAATTACAACAATTGATACTGTAACAATGATTGATGCAGAAGTTACGCGATCGCTCGGCTGATATATCCTAAGTGACACAAGTTGTCCTACATGAAATAAATTATTTCACTTCATAATACATTTATCAATCCTTTGGAAGTTGGAAGTTGGAACTATCATCTATATTCTATATAGATTTAGTTAAGGTTTTCTTTCAGTTATATTTTGGTAGGTGTTATTATATTATATAATATATTTACATACAAAAGAGTAAATAGGCATCTTCTAGGCAAGCGCGCTCCACCAGGCTTCATCACCACTTGCAAGCAAGTCTGATTGCAGCATAGGCTAGCGCTTGGCTAACTTTATATATGAATAATGCTATATGAATTTATATATTTATTTACTTTTTATTTTTTTAATATATAGATATAAAAATATATATACATAAATTCATATATAAAGCGCGTAAAATCGGCATAATTTACGAGTTTCTCGATTGTGCTTATTGAAGAGTTAGCGTTTATATATTATGTATCTTATCGCGGACTCGTTCTGTGTAAATAACTGATAACGCAGTACAGTCACAGTCACAAGTGCTGTGATTCGATAGATTTAGTTATGAAATTGCAGCTTTATGCAACAAAAACTAGCCACTCTAAAAATTTTTAAATAAGTATTTTAATTTAAATAAATACCTACTTTTAATCCGGCTTTCTTTAAATGCGTTATACGAGCAGAAATATTTATTTACCCTGTAAATATTTATTTGCAATCAATCTTGAAACGGCGATGCTGATTGCTATAGATAATTAATTTATTTGCCCACGAACCCACAATTTACAATATTTACTTACATAAGTAATTATCTTCTGTTATAGTTCGTGAACAAATAAGGCTCCTCACTCAGCATAAAGCCGCAGCAAACTGTAGCTGCTTTGCTGAAAACGCTGATAACCGTACTGTACAAATTGTTGAGCTCTACAGCTCTTGGATAGAAGCAGGCGTTACTTTGCGGAAGTCCATGATTATGAAGGAACTTGAAATTTAATTTGCTATAATCCGCAACAATAGGCAAATATATGTGGTACGGTGTATCTTGCACTTGCAGCTTGCAATAAAACTACTTAACTTACTTTGGAAGCAAATTAAATTTCAAGTTCCTTCTCTACAGCTCTACTAAAAATACTAAAATTTAAACAATTTTGCTATCGACTGTCCAACCGAGTAATAATAATGATATTTTGTAAGTCGAACGATGTGAATACCTTTTTTAATGTCCGCTGAGATAAGCTCCGGGCAGTGCTTCTCAAAGTTACTGAATTAATATTATTCATTTCATTGAAAACTATGGTTATTCCTCTCACCCCAAAAATAATGCTGCTGAAGAAGAGGCTTTTTCCGAGGTTTGGACTATATAAGTACCTAACAAAAGTAAAAATATTTTTTATATATAAATTTTCCATTTACATTATTAGGTATATTATTTGTATGACATTACATTTTAATATAATTAATCAATTATTGAAAACTCGATGATGCCCGCGACTTCGTCGACGTGAATTAAGTTTTTTCAATTAAGGAATTCCCGTGGGAATTCCTTAATTTTCCGGGATAAAAAGTAGCCTATGTCCTTCCCCGGGAAACAAACTATTCCTGTACCAAATTTCATCAAAATTGGTTCAACGGATGGGCCGTGAAAACGTAGCAGACAGACAGACACACTTTCGCATTTATAAAATTTGTATGGAAGTATGAAAGTATGGATGAGTAATGAGTATACCTCAACAACTTTTATTCGTGCGCTTGTAAACTTGTGTATGTTGGTACAATAAAATTTGATTTAAACCGCAATGTATCACACTGATTGTCAAAGTGCAAGTCTATTAATTAACCGAAACCAAAACTAAATTTCAAATTAACAATGACTTCAAATAAACTGTTACGTAATAAAACTAATAGGAAAAAAATACAATTTTCCTTGTCATCTCGTTCAGTCATTGTGTAAGCTTAAACCGAGATGATATATGCTATCATAAATTGTTTGAATATATACTTTACCCGCGACTCTGATTAAGGTTTTCTGATTTCCGCGGGAATTATTTATTTTTCCGGGATAAAAAGTAACCTATGTCCTTTCCCGGGATGTAACCAGATTTCATCACAATCGGTTGAAAACATGGTCCGTGAAAGCGTAGCAGATAGACAGACAGACACACTTTCGCATTTATAATATTGGTATGGATTATTTATATAATACACAAATTAAATACCAGTTAAACACTTGTTTATTGTTAAGTTTTTCTTGTATGTAATGAAATAAATACTAGGTATAAGGTAATCAAACTAGCGGTTGAAAAGCGGAAAATATCATGGGATTTCTGACAAGCCGTCATCCTAGGCACGTAACATAATATTTCCTAGTCAATAAATTACAATAATTAATATTACACATTTTACCATGAATCAGACAAACCAATAAACTGGTAGAAATCCTCAAGAAAAAAAATACCTAAACGTTATCGTTTTTTTTTACCTTATATAAAATTTAATCCATACTAATCTATCATAATAAATATTATAAATGCGACAGTTTGGATGGATGTGTGGATGTAATGGATGTATGGATGTATGGATGTTTGTTACTCAATCACGCCCCAACGGCTAAACGGATCTGGATGAAATTTGGCATAGAAATAGATTATAGTCTGGAATAATAACACATAGGCTACTTTTTATCCTGGAAAATTAAGGAGTTCCTGGGGGAACCGAAAAACCTCGATCCACGCGGACGAAGTCGCGGGCATCAGCTAGTACTAAAATAATTATAAATGCAAAAGTTTAGATGCATGTCTGTTTGTTACTCAATCACGGGAGAACGGCTGAACGGATCTGCATGAAATTTGGCACAGAGATAGATTATAGTCTGGAATACCACATAGGCTAGTTAGCGCTAGTTCTAGCGTGATTGAGTAACAAATATCCATCCAGACATTCATCCAAACTTTCGCATTTATAATATTTCTATAGATTTAAGTCTCGATAATGCTAAATATAGAAATAAGAATAGTAGGATGATACTTGCTACCTCAATGCAAAATGTGACAAATAGACACATTCAAACTTATATATTATATACTAGCTAATGCCCGCGACTTCATCCGCGTGGTTTAAGTTTTTTCCCCACAGGCACTCCTTAATTTTCTGGTTTTAAAAGTAGCCTGTCACTCTCCAGGTCCTCAACTATACTCATGCGATCACGTTGATCCGTTGCTCTGTTGCGGCGTGATTGAAGGACAAACTCTATATTTAACGTCCTTGGGGATCGAATTTTCAAAAATGGTAAAACACGATCTTCTTCATATTTAACTGAAATCTCAAATACCAAGTTTCATGGCATTAACTTGAAAAATGAATGACTTTCATACCAACTTTCAACCCCTATTTTACCCGTTTGGGGGTGGAATTTTGAAAAACTGTGACATACATGTCCTTTTTTAATTTTTAACGAAAGCCAAAATGCCAAGTTTCGTTGATATAACTTGAGAAATATGAAAATGAAAGAAAATGAAGGACTTTTATACAAACTTTCATCCCCTATTTCACCCCTTTGGGGGTCGAATTTTCATAAATGGTGAAACACGTACTCTTGCGTATCTAACTGAAAGCCCAAATGCTATAACTTGAGAAAGGACTTTCATACAAACTTTCAACCCCTATTTTACCCCGTAGGGGTGGAATTTTGAAAAACTGTGACACACATACTTCTTTATTTATTACTGTAAGCCAAAATACTAAGTTTCGTTGATATAACTTGAGAAATATCTTGAGAAATGAAGGACTTTCATACAAACTTTCATCCCCTATTTCACTCCTTCGGGGGTAGAAATTTCAAGAACTGTGAAACACATATTTCTTAATTTTTTACCTGTAGCTTGTAAACCAAGTTTCATGGATATAACTTGAGAAATGACGGAGTTTCATACAAACTTTCAACTCCGATTTCACCCTCTTAGGGGTGGAATTTTCAAAAATCCTTTCTCAGCGGATGCCTGCGTTATAATAGCTATCTGAGTGCAAAATTTCAGCCCGATCCGACCAGTGGTTAGAGCTGTGCGTTGATAGATCAGTTAGTCAGTCAGTCAATCAGTCAGTCAGTCAGTCAGTCAGATATTTAGATATATATTTTTAAATCTAAGAAAGTGTCTGATTGAATGTTTTTTTATTACAGTCCAAGATAACGCCGACGTCAGCGTTTTGATGTCGATATTCGTAAAGGATGTTTTGATTTCGGTCACGTACATCAGATAGGCAAAATTATAACAAAGGTTTACTGTAAAGATTATACACATTACACACTGTGTAGATAAAAAAAAACTATCTATTTTATTTTATCTATCCTACTTTCACTTTTATAATATAAGTAGGATATACTTATATTATAAAAGTGAAAGTTTGGATTTTTGGATGGTTGTTATTACTCCATCGCTCCACAACTGAACCGATTTGGCTGAAATTTGGATTGGAGACAACAGCTTATACCCTGAAGTTGAAAAAGTTTAAGCAATCCATTAAAAGTATACGTCTGAAAAAAGCTTATTATATACTGTTGAAGATTACGTAAATGATAAAAGAGCATAGATTTGACACGCTCCAGCAATGCCAAGGACAGCTGTACCTATTTATTAACACAATGAAATTGTAATTTTTTTTCAAAACCACAGAGTTTCTTGCTGGTTCTTCTCGGTAGGAATTTCATTCAGAACCAGTGGTAGATTCACTCGATGATTCAAAAGCACTTATAAAAGTTTATTTGAATAAAAAACATTTTGAATTTTGATTTTTTTGAATTTTGAAAAAAAAAACGTTATATCCCGGAAAATTAAGGAGTTTGCGCGGGAATCAAAAAACCTTAATCCACGCGAACATGCCCGATCTGCATCTGTTGACGCAGTCAAAATTCAAAATTAACTTTTTAAAATCAACTTATAACTTTAAGATGGTATCGAATAGCGACTCCATGTCTTCCTAATTCAACCAATCATTATCGAGGACACTACATGGCTGCGACGGCCAACGTGTATTTACTTACTAAATTTTATAAAGCAAACATTTATTAAGATCTCCCGCTTATAATATTAGTATGGAATAACTAGCGATCCGCCCCGGCTTCGCACGGGTAGCACTAATAATTAATTAATACTATGTAGGTAAAACATCTTCGCAAGTAAAGCATTGGTTTAGACATGCTATCGCGGACTTTTTTTTTTTTTAAAGGCACAGGTATCCACCATAGGTAAGTACATTGTTTTCGTGTAACTTTAACTATTTACGCAGCGCACGCCACGTAAGCTCTCAGAAGAGACGATTTTTTCCGACTTAGTTCACATTATTGCAATTTTCGTAAGGATCTCTAATTTTTTTAAAATTAAAATATAGTTTATGTTACTCGCTGATAATGTAGCTTTCTATAGGTGAAAGAATTTTTAAAATCAGTTGAGTAGTTTTTCAGTTTATCCATTACAAACAAACAAACAAATCTTTCCTCTTTATAATATTAGTTTAGATTTCGGCTCCACGGTGCCCCTGTTCTAGCAATTATTTGACAGCGCATGGCTGCCAACGTTCACGGATTACATTTTTGAAGATCGCTATAGATGGTACGATGTGTTGTCGTTCGAAATTTGAATTTTATATTCGTTCGAAAATCGAAAATGGGTCAAATTTAAATACGCTCATTATGTTTATTGACTCACAGGGTTCCTTTCATAATCCATAATATTATTATAAACTAGCTAATGACCGTGACTTCGTCCGCGCGGATTTAGTATTTTTTTTTAAATCCGTTAGCACTTTATCTTCTACTAGCTTTTGCCCGTGGCTTTGCTCACGTTAGGTTCGACTTTCAAACAAATTTCAAAGCCCTATTCTATACCCCCTTAGGGGTTGAATTTTCAAAAATCCTTTCTTAGCTGATGCCTACTTCATAACAGCTATCTGTATGCCAAGTTTCAACCCGATCCGTCCGTGGGTTGAACTGTGCGTTGATAGATCAGTCAGTCAGTCATCTCTTCCTTTTTTTTCGGTCCTAATATCATCAAAATCTATGAAACTGATAGGCCGTGAGAAGTTTAAACAGACAGACAGACACATTTTAATGTATTTATAGCGTGGATTTGTTTTTTTAATCCCATGAGATATCTTTGTTTTCCGGGATAAAAAGTAGCCTATGTCCTTCTCCGGGACCAGGATGAAACCCTGTACCAAATTTCGTCAAAATTGGCCGGGAAAGCATAGCAGACAGACAGACACACCTTTTCACTTATTTTTCACTAGCTGATGCCCGCGACGTTTTTTGATTCCCGCGGGAACTCCTTAATTTTCCGGGATAAAAAGTAGCCTATGTCACTCTCCAGGTCCTCAACGATACCCATGCCAAAAATCACGTCGATCCGTTGCTCCGTTGCTGCGTGATTGAAGGACAAACCAACAAACAAACACACTTTTGCATTTATTATATTAGTATGATTTTATTTATAGTATGTAGATAGCTGATAAATGTTTGAGGCGGCCTTGTCTTTTTTACGTCTTTCATAGCACACGACAAATCGGTTGGCAATCGTACGACATTTGATCGTACAGTGTAAGTCCAAGATGGCGTAAAAGCGGCAAGTAAAATCGATATTTGGCAATAATTAATGTCTTGTTGGTTGTTTGTAAGTACTTTTCCGATTGGGAAATTAAATTAAGTTTTAGCCAATTAAATATTAGGCTTTAGGAACATCGTGAGGAAACTGGAAGTTCTCAAAGGTGTGTGAAATCTATTTATCTAGAACTAGCTGATGCCCGCGACTTCGTCTGCGTGGTTTAAGTTGTTTTTGATTCCCGCGGGAACTCCTTAATTTTCCGTGATAAAAAGTAGCCTATGCCACTCTCCAGCAGGGCTAGCATGGGCCGGAGATAAAAATTTTATCCCCCGATTTTATCCACTGACAAGAGATAAAATTAACTTATCCACTTCTCAGAGCACGGCAACAGGGGAGAGGAGAAGTTTATCCCCGTTTGACATTTCACGGGGACTCGGGGGACTATTTACCCACCGTTATTTAGCGTTTCTATTTATTTATTCAGGAATAAAAATTTTATCCTTTCCTCGGGGAGAAAATTGTCTCGGCCCATGCTAGGGGGGCAGTGTGCTTAGCATGCGCACAACGAGATTATCTCGCGACGAGAGAGAGAGATGGTGTCGTTGCCGGCAAATTTTTCATTACCCTAACATGCACAAAATGCGGTAGGTATACAAGAAAAAAATTGTCGACATGTAAAGGTTCGTAGAGGAAAATACCACAGATAAGTAATATTACTTTTATCTCTACTTTTGACGTAACGAGACAAGTAACCATGTTAACTTCGGACTTCGGTAGACGGATAGAGTTTTTTTTTTTTAACAAAATATATTGACATTCCTAAATTCCAAATGCGAAAGTGTGTCTGTCTGTCTGCTACGCTTTCACGGCCCATCTGTTCAACCGATTTTGATGAAATTTGGTATAGGGATAGGTTGTAACTTGTATCCCGATTCCCGGGGAAGGACATCATAGGTTACTTTTTTTTACCGGAAAATTAAAGAGTTCCCGTGGTAATCAAAACTCTTAATCCACGCGGACGAATACGCGGGCATCATCTAGTAAGGTTCATAATTCTGAAACAAGAGCGTCAACAATATTAAAATAACACTGTTTAGGGGTGGATAAGCTCTGAGGGGTGGATAACTAATTATTTTATCTCTTGTCAGTGGATAAAATCAAAAATGGAGCACGGCAACAGGGGAGAGGAGAAGTTTATTCCCGTTTGACATTTCACGGGGATTTATCCACCGTTATTTAGCGTTTTTATTTATTTATTTAGGAATAAAAATTTTATCCTTTCCTCGGGGAGAAAATTGTCCCGGCCCATGCTAGGGGGGCTGGTGGGAAATCGGGCGGTCCCGAACACGAAAGTCAACAATAATGAAACATTATTATGGTTCTAGGCGTTTGCAGTACGGCCCCAGGACGTTTAGTTTGACAACCCTAGAAATATCTATCTAGTTTTGAGTCCTACGGGTTATTTAAGGTCGTCCAGCTCACACAACACACACAGAGTCGTAAACAAGTGCTAGTGTTAAATGAAAAAATACCCAAACTGCACATAAAAAAGGTTTGAATTTCAATGTAGACATCGGGGCCAAGGGCGAGCGTCGCGCCGGCACACAAAAAGGTGTAGAGTTACCTTAACTAGTATAGTTTTGCAGGGTTCACGTGAATTTAATATTTTTTTAAGTGAAACTTTTTTAGAATCGTTGTGGTTTGAAAATTCGACGAAACGAAACAGCGACACTAAAAAAACAAACATATTCATAATAGGATTTAGCCTACGAGAGAATGAGATAGAATACAAGTTCTACTTTTCTGAAGTTTCACTTCTACCGTGTGTGAATGGCACACACACAATTTTTTTTTTAATTTATAAAGTAGCGCTTGTCTCCAATTTAACTTGCTGATAAGTGGTGATGCAGCCTAAGGTGGAGCTTGCCTAAAAGCTGTCTATTCACTCTTGATTTGAAGATACCAATATTAAAAGAGGACGGGAAAACGGAAGCCGGAAGGGCATTCCAAATCCTAGCGGTTCGAATTAGAAACGAGGAAGCAAATCGCTTTGTGCGCGTCTGTGGATTTTCTACTACCGATTATCATCGGGTTCTCTATAATTTTAAACACCAATATTGGATGCATCATGCAATGCAACGGAGACTGGTAGGTATATAGCTCTATTCCGAAAAAGCTGCATTAATCATTGTTATAATCTCAATTGTTGTGATTGGCTGAATTGTGGTATTCTTGGTGGACAATGGGCCAGTCAATAAATTTGAATGCAAATGAAAATTGCAATTTAAAAAAAAATTCAGTCTACTATGTATTTGACAATTTTTTTTTCAAATGACAGTTGACAGATAGTACTTCCTTCTTAATTTAGAGACAATTTAAAATTTGATTTTTAAAATAACTATTATGCATAGAAAAAGAAAATTTCAAACCTATAAAGCTTGTAATCTTGCTTCACCTTATTTATTTTAGAAAAAACTAACTACCGATTTCACTAAACTGCATACCTGCCAAATAAATACCTTCGATTTCCTATACCTAAGTAAAAACTAAAATACAGGTAATAAGAAAAATAAATAAACCATTAAAAAAACTAATTGAGTGTTACGTCACAATTTATCTACCTAAAACTATTTTACGCGAAAATAGCCTCTGTTTACTTACCCTCAAAAGTTCTAAATTAAATATTTAAATACTTATTTTTGTGCCAAAATTCGACTCTATTGCTTCTCTGTTAAAGTCGAAGATTATTCTCATACATTAAAGTATGTCAAGCTAAATTCGACTTTAAAATTTAAGTCTTAAAGTATACCAACAATTTATATGAAGCGTTTTGTAGCAATATTGATGTGAACTTTAACTGTATAAGATTAGAGTTCTAAATCCAATAAAGTTATTCTCAGATTCGGCTCACGCTCGACCTGAACGCGTTTTATGAATTCCAAAATGACGTAACTGTGATACACATCTTAGAGAAATTTGAACTGTATTTCATTGAAATAAGGTTAAAATTGGAATGTTCAGAAGTTGTTGTTATGTTTTGTATGTGTTCGTGACCATAAAATTAGATGTTCCTGTGTGCGTATATTAAAGGTTGCTCTGCCGATTGAGTGGAATACGGTTGCAACTCGGATTGTGTTTTATTTTATAATATGCTATTTTTATTTTTAATAATTTATATATATAATGCATTGTTATTATTGCATTGCTGCAGAACTAAATAACGTAAAATAAAATTAAAAAGGTTTTTTTTGAATAATGTTTATTATTGATAAATAATAAGTAAATAAATAATACGTTAAAAATAAAATAGAAATGAATGAAAAATATTATTCTTATCTTTATTATATCTCTTAAATGTATCTTTCTAAAAGCAACAAATAAAAACAATCAATCATTAGGTACGCATTAGGGCTTCCAATACCGGGATCCCGGTATTGGCTAATACCGGGATCCCGGACTTTTTTCGCCGGTTTTCAATACCGGTATTGAAATGTCTAATACCGGGATACCGGTATTGGTGACACTGTAAACGAAACAGTGACTATTGCATATATTTCTTGGTAAATGCCACTGTTTTTTATTCGGCTAATTTTAAAACTTGTTTCTTAACCACATTAGCTCAATTAAATCTAAAAATCAATACTTGGTGAAATTTAAAGAAAATACAATTTCGTAAAATATTGCATAAAATAAAATAGAGTGAAAAAGTTACTTAACGTGAGGCAATGAAATAGACATACCAATCCACAGCATTCTAAATCCGAAATAATTATTCCCATTTTGAGTTAATTTTGTGAAATGTTGTGAATTTTTTTTTATTAAAAAAACTGTTTGTTATGCTGCCGCTTGCTTCAGAAAATACTAGTTTTAAGTTAAAAAACATTTAAAATTTTTTCCAATACCGGGATCCCGGGATCCCGGTATTGAGAAAAATCATTCCGGTATTAATACCGGTATTGAAAAAAACCGGTATTCGAAAGCCCTAGTACGCATCCAACGTAAATAATAGTTATTTATAAAAGTTGCAAAGGAATTTTTAAGGAAGCTTGGGGGTAAACGAATTCATTGAGGGCAAAAATATGATCCTTAAAAAAATCATTGAATAATAATTACCAATTTCAATATCAGTCCTTGACGGATAATACAAAAACAAATACATAAATTAATTGCGAACAAGAATTAAGCGAACAAGTTGCAACCGCATGGTATGGAGGCGCATAAATATCAATGTACAATCGAGGTAATTTCTCTCCGTACTATAGTAATCTCTTCACACGGGTTTGCTTGTTTTAATTATTATCATACTAATATTATAAATGCGAAAGTGTGTTTGTTTGTTGGTGTGTCCTTCAATCACGCCCCAACGGAGCAACGGATCGACGTGATTTTTGGCATGGGTATAGCCCTGGATATGGTATGGGTTATGGATTTTTGGTATGGGTAAGGGTATGGACGTCCCTGGGGCAACGCTTAAAGCCATATTGTTTCCTTAATGTTGACTATCGTCTTATTTTAGGCACGGCAATATTACTAAGCGTTGGAAGTCCATTCCTGGGGCAACGCTTAAAGCCATATTGTTTCCTTAATGTTGACTATCGTCTTATTTTAGGCACGGCAATATTACTAAGCGTTGGAAGTCCATTCCTGGGGCAACGCTTAAAGCCATATTGTTTCCTTAATGTTGACTTTCGTCTTATTTTAGGCACGGCAATATTACTAAGCGTTGGAAGTCCATTCCTGGGGCAACGCTTAAAGCCATATTGTTTCCTTAATGTTGACTATCGTCTTATTTTAGGCACGGCAATATTACTAAGCGTTGGAAGTCCATTCCTGGGGCAACGCTTAAAGCCATATTGTTTCCTTAATGTTGACTTTCGTCTTATTTTAGGCACGGCAATATTACTAAGCGTTGGAAGTCCATTCCTGGGGCAACGCTTAAAGCCATATTGTTTCCTTAATGTTGACTATCGTCTTATTTTAGGCACGGCAATATTACTAAGCGTTGGAAGTCCATTCCTGGGGCAACGCTTAAAGCCATATTGTTTCCTTAATGTTGACTTTCGTCTTATTTTAGGCACGGCAATATTACTAAGCGTTGGAAGTCCATTCCTGGGGCAACGCTTAAAGCCATATTGTTTCCTTAATGTTGACTATCGTCTTATTTTAGGCACGGCAATATTACTAAGCGTTGGAAGTCCATTCCTGGGGCAACGCTTAAAGCCATATTGTTTCCTTAATGTTGACTTTCGTGTGAAAAGATGAGGAGTAGGCTAGCATGGTACGGGCATGTAATGCGGAGGGAAGAAAGGCATATCACGAGAAGAATTATAGATATGCATGTGGAAGGAAAAAAGAGTAGAGGGAGACCAAAGAAAAGGTGGATGGATTGTGTGAAGATATGCGTATAAAAGGGGCGAATGATAGGTTGACGAATAACAGAAGTGAGTGGAAGAGGAAAACATGTTGTGCCGACCCCACATAGCGTGGGACAAGGGCAAGAAGAAGAAGAAGATTGTTGACTTTCGTGTTTTAGAATTATATTATAATCCTTATTTTAGGCACGTCAAGCATTGACTTACCAATTATACCTTAGACGCACCATCGAAACGCAAAAAACGGCACGGTCAAATTGTGCACAAATAGACCTTGTGAACAATTTTCGCCTCAGTCGCGCATGAGTACACTAGGCGACAAAATGTCGTAGGTATGTGTCGAATTGTTATTACAACATTGAACCCTAAATATAAATCTATATGGTTGGTTTTTGTGAACCGTTGGGTGTCTCATACTATATTATCTATAGCTATGTTTGTATAAGTGATTGTGGACGCTTTTTGAGTATTAATTTGTAGGTAATGTTGTATACTTAGTTGGTAAATCGATGACGTCAAGGTACGTGACATCATACTGTCATTTCGAGTAATATTACTTAAGTATTGCTTTAATTGTATGGCCCCTGAGCGTCAACAATATTAAATTACTAGCTAATAATGCCCGCGACTTCGTCTGCGTGAATTGAGGTTTTTCGGTTCCCGCGGGATCTCTTTAATTTTCCGGGATAAAAGGTAGCCTAAGTATGTGTTATTCCAGACTATAATCTATCTCTGTGCCAAATTTCATTTAGATCCGTTTCCGGGCGTGATTGAGTAACAAACATCCATTTATACATCCATCCAAACTTTCGCATTTATAATAGGTATATTTATTTGATTAAGTAAGTACCTAAGTACCTACTTATAATTGAGATGTCAAAAAAAATTTTTTTTTGTGATTATTAAATATCTAGGATAAGTATCTTCCAAAGGTTGTCCACGTCCCCGGATAGTTTTATGCTTTTTTATGTTGAATAACCTTTTTAAATAATAAATTAATACTGCTGCGAATATGGTAGAAAGTTTGTGTGTGAGGTTTTCGACTAATAATGTTGAGTGTAACACATAACTGGCGATTATCAAAGTAGGTTATCGCTGGTAAAGCATAAAAGTGAATAAACCTACTAAATACGTAACCTAGGTATTTAAAAAAAATTGGCAGTTATAGGGACATTCATTTTTTGAAGTGAAAACTTCTTTAGCCGCGGGGACTTAAACTTTAAACCCTTACTTTAAGGTTTATATTTAATTTTTTTTTTTTTTTTTTTCACTTCTATCGACAGTCCCTGTGACTGCCAATATTTTTTTTTTTTTTTCGAAAATCAAATCCTATGGTTAAAAAAACTTCCACGCCTAATAATATTGGGTGTAACACGAAAACTATCGATTTTCGAAGTAGGTTAACGCTGGCACAGCATAAAGCAGGTAATAAGTGTTTAATGTGAAAAAATCGTACCTAATAAAAAATGTACACGTCACAGTTTTGTGCCCGCCATATCTGTACGCCGCGCTGCGGTATGTAGCTGCCTCGATTTGTTATATATACTAGCTGATTCCCGCGACTTCGTCCGCAAGGATTAGGATTTTTGACGTGATAACTGATAACGTCTTATAAATCGATGAACACCGGCTGCACGCACGTGAAAGTGTCACGTTCCGCCTGAGCCTGAGCGTGCAAGTGAGAGCGCGGAACAAGCGAAAGAGAGGCACGATCGGCCCAAGCGTTGGCTTGTGACACGTTTATCTCTCTTCTCGCGTGACGTCAGAGCTAGCAGTTCCAATAGTTCTGCTACTGGAACGCCGCCACGCGAGCTTAGAGAGAACTTTGAGAGCTTAGTTGTCACGTAATACTATCGTCCGTAAACCGACTTTATTTTGGTTCCCGCGGGAACTCTTTAATTTTCGGGGTAAAAAGTCTCTGTGTTATTCCAGACTATAATCTATCCCTGTGCCAAAGGACATCATCCATTTTGGTCCAAAAGTAAAAAGTGCCGGCCAAAAAAAATTTCTACTGTATTTCGCTAGAACTTGTCCACCTAAACATTTTTTATTATTACACCGAAGCTGTAGAACGATTGATTGCCCTTGGTTTTATTTAGGTTTAAAAATCTATATTTTTTCGATTATGTGAAATGTTTCTAAGCTATTTTTTCTTTTCTGGAGTTTTTTATTTTGTTTTACAAAAAACATAAACCCCAAAAAACTACAACCAACAAACAAACACACTTTCGCATTTATAATATTAGTATGATTGTTCGATCTTGTTATTATTGCCTAGTTTTAATATTTGTCACCAATAGATAGACAGTTACATACGTCAGCGCATCCTGAACCCTTGCGGACGGAATTAATGTGCGAGCGAGACGCACGATTGTTGTCCTCACAGCGACTGTGTGGAGTCGATATTATAATAAAATAATTATATTTTATATTGATATATTATTGAAGTGAAAATTTCTTTAGCCGCGTTGAGCACTTTTTGGTAAGGGGTAAACTTGTGGATTCGCGTCACCGTCACGGACATGCTCGCGAACACCGACATGCTCGCGTTGTTACGAAGACAAAAGGTCTTAAATATAAAAATCTAGTATAGATTCGTAATTAAACTTTAATGCCTTAGTGTTAAGGTTTACAATTTTTTTATTTTTTATTAAAAAATAAAATAAAATTTAAATACTTACTCGTTTCTCTTCTATCGGAAGTCCCTATGACTGCCAATGCCACGACCTTCAGCAATGAAGGAACGACCGAAGAGAGAGAGATTTATATTAAGTATCACGTAATTTAACGGTGAATGAAAACATCAGGAACCCTGCATGCCAGAGATTTCTGTAATGTTCACTAAGTTGGTGAAGGCTGCCAATCCGCACTTGTCGAGCGTAGTGGAATATGGCTAAACCGTCCTCATTCTCGTGATCAGTAGTAAGCCGGCGATGGTTCTAAATAAATGGTAGATTCAAAAGCACTTGTCAAAGTGTACTTGAATAAAAAAGATATGAATTTTGAATTGTTTTTTGACTGATGATGGAATTCTGATTATCGTACAAAGAACTGTTTGTTTACTATTATCTAATCGTTATACGAAAATCTATATCAATAATTTAGATTTGTATTAATAATTTACATAAAACTTAAAAGATAAAGATTTCTTATCACAACGTTAAAAATATTTTTTTTATCCATATTCCATACTTCCACACTATTAGGTATACAAATCATCATACTAATATTATAAATGCGAAAGTGTGTTTGTTTGTTGGTTTGTCCTTCAATCACGCCGTAACGGAGCAACGGATCGACGTGATTTTTTGCATGGGTATAGTCGAGGACCTGGAGAGTGACATAGGCTACTTTTTATCCCGGAAAATTAAAGAGTTCCCATGGGCATTGAAAAAACTTATTTCACGCGTAGGACGTCGCGGGCATCAGCTAGTATTAGATATTAGGTATTATATAAAATATACAAAATAGTGTTGTTTGCAACATAAGACCCATCCGCTTTGCCGATTTTGACGGTACAGAGATAGGTAGTATCTCGATCCCGAAGAGGAATACAGGCTCCTGTTTATCTTAGAACATGAGTTCCCTCAGGATTTTCAAAAGACCTAAATACACGCGGACGAAGTTGCGAGCATCGCCTCGTATAATAATTGATAGTATAATCATGATAAGAATGCTTTTATTAATTAGATTTAAGCTAAAGTTAGGCTTTGTTCTTCAATTTTCCCACATTATAATGATTCAGAGTTACGTGACGATAATTTTATTAAATCTATACTAATACATATTATGAATGCGAAAGTTTGGATGGATTTAGGGATGGATGTTTGTTACTCAATTACACCAGAACGGCTGAAGGGATCTAGATGAAATTTGGCATAGAGATAGATTACAGTCTGGAATAACACTAAGGCTACTTTTTATCCTAGAAAATTAAACAATTCCCGCGGGAGTCATAAAACTTCAATCCACGCGGATGAAGTCGCGGGCATCAGCTAGTAAATAATAATGAAGAGGTTAAGTAGCTATGACTCATTTTCATAGCAAAACATAATTTCAATTTTTAATCATATTTTTTTTTCAAACTTTTTATTGTGCACTCAAAAATTATTTTTATGCCAATTAAAAAGTAATACCACCTTGATTGAGTAATACCTTCGAAACTCTTTAGAAAATTGGGTTCTGTACAAGCAAAGTCAGGGGTGTACGATATTTCATCAGAGAATTGATATTTATTATAATATTTAAATTCAAATCTACTTGAAACATACATAGGTTGTTTTATCCCAGTTAAAATATATAGACTCCCAATTCCTACATAATTTAAAAACGTAACTCTGCCCAGATAGAGCCATATGCAAAAGCAAGTAGCTTAAAATAAAAAAATAAAAAGTTTAATTCGTAATTACTTTGTATTCTATTTTAAACGTTATTAAAATTTCCGGTTTAAAACAATGCATAATAAAAATTATGTACAAAAAAATTATAATTATAATTCGACTCACCGATTTCCTGTTCCAGTTAAAAAATATCGGCGCATACTTGCCGCGAGGATTAGGGTTGGCGATGCGTTAGTTTTTATTTTTTTCTATTTGATAACTATTGTAGTTTTAAAACCCATAAAACACATGTTTTTGTTTCATTATTGACCAAAAAGTAAAAAAACTGCATTTTAATTCTTTCTTCATATTATTGTGTGTAAAATTTCAAATAGTTCGGACGACTGGATGAGGGTGACAATTTAAGTGAAAGATTCCAGTAAAGCCATACATATATTCATTAAGTACAAGTTAATGAAAACCCGACATTTTTTTTTTCATTACAAGTTAGCCCTTGACTGCGATTTCACCTGATGGTAAATGATGATGTAGTCTAAGATGGTAGCGGGCTAACTTGTTAGGGGTATGGCAGTTATATTAAACCCCCTATCCCCCTAATCGGTTTCTACACGGCATCGTACCGGAACGCTAAATCGCTTGGCGGTACGTCTTTTCCGGTAACTTGCCACCCACCAGACACAACTCCCACACACATAAAATTTAAATTTTTGTTCGATTTACATCCAAGCGATTTTGCAAATGCGAAAGTGTCTGCCTGTCTGTTACCTTTGGCGCTGTGCTACTCAAGGCAAATCTGAGTATCGAATGGTTAAAGACTTTGAAGTTGCTATAATGTAATATTCTAAAGCAGTATTATGACGTCACGCCATTAATGGCGGAAAACCACGCGTATCGACTGCTTTGCCGCCAACGGGTTCAGCGCCATCTGTAGTCATCGAGCGGCGCTGTCATCGAGCGGCGCTAACAAAAGGGATTGCTTAGGACGAGGCTCTTTTCCGACTGAGATATTGAGAGCTACTTGGCTTAATTTTTTTTTTAAGTATCTAAATTAATTGCCTACAACTACTCTGTCTCTCTCCACCTATACAGGAGCGAGAGAGACAGATTATTAGAATGATTCTTCCAGGCCAAGTTCTTGTGTTTCATCGTGCCAAACACACCTATGTTCTGAGAATCTAAATCAGCGTGTCTCGTGCGAAGTCCGTATCTCGTGCGAAGTCATGGGAAGATATATTTTGTTGTTTGGTTACGAGTTACGAGTTCATTCTTGCAAGTTGCAACACAACATCGGCTTTTACCTACAAATAACAAGATTATCGAAGACGTCAATTTGTACAGCTGTGAATATTTTTTTATTATCATACATACAAATTATTATGTAGGTAACTAAATTACTTTGAAAATGTCAGTTGTATATTTTGTTGGTAAGTTCAACTCTACCTAAAACCCTACAATACAGTGGAAATATTTTACTTGTTATTGTATAATAATATTGGTTTTTCTTCCAAGAGCATATTTTTGAATTGCGGGTTTGTTTGAAGTCGGTCAAATAAATAAATGCATTCGAGGTTAGACTGTACTAAGTAAGTGACGAATTTTAATACAAATAAGACCAATGTAAATACAAGTACACCTGTTTAAATTTAGCGTTAGTTTTCTTATGAAATTGCTGCAGACAATATTATTTATCAATAAAACGTCATAACATTTTTGAAATATTATAAAGTAAGAATTAAATGTTTATTTTATTTAATATTTCTTGTCAATATTGACTGCATGGGTTTTTCATCGCAGGCATCATCAAATATAATCAGTACCAGTATAAGAAGAAGTCTACCTTTTTCAAGACACAACCTACGTCTGTACCAAATTTCGTCCATCGGTTGAACAGATAGACCGTGAAAGCGTAACAAATAAACAAACAAACTCACATTAGCATTAGGTAATTACTAATCATACTAATATTATAAATGCGAAAGTGTGTTTGTTTGTTGGTTAACAAACCAACAAACAAACACACTTTGTTGTTTGTTGGTTTGTCCTTCAATCACGCCGCAAGGGAGCAACGGATCGACGTGATTTTTTCCATGGGTATAGTTGAGGACCTGGAGAGTGACATAGGCTACTTTTTATCCCGGATAATGAAGGAGTTCCCACGGGAATCAAAAAAACTTAAACGCGGACAAAGTCGCGGGCATCAGCTAGTTATAATAATATTTTGAACCTCGGTGGCAGCCCTGTGCCCTCCGGTTTGCTTCGTTTGCTTGCTTTACTTAGCACGCTCCCGGCGCATAGAGGCGCTGCTGAGATTCGCTACTGCAAGATAAAAGGATTTTTACGTTTTACGTAAACTACCTATGTCAAAATAACATTTTAATAAATAAAGAAATTTATTTATTAGCATTTTTACTTTGTACAAAACTAAGGGCCTATTTCTCAAACTTCGGAAAACGAATGAAGTTTTGACAGCTGATATAGTAGACAATAAGTCTTTAGTGATAAGGGCGTCTTTGCGCATTACCTCAGTTTCCTGTCTTCTGTTTCGTATGTATAATTTTGTACCTATGTGTTAAGATGCAATAAAGACTACTACTACTACTACAATAATATGATATCATATTTTTTCTTGAAATCTCTTCTAGGCAAGCGCGGTCCACCTCAGGCTGCATCACCACTTGCAAGCAAGTCTGATTGCAGCCAAGCGCTGGCCTGTATATTATTTTTAAAAAAAAAACAATACTGGCATGTCGTAAGTACGAACGACATGCCAGTATTGTTTTTTTTTTTAAATAATATACAGGCCAGCGCTTGGCTGCAATCAGACTTTGTTTAGTTCACACTTCGCATTCACTTAATGGCTTAAAATCATTTAATTTGAATAAAGAAAATCCTACTAATATTTTAAATGAGTAATTGTGTTTGTTTTTCTTTAATCATGCCGCAACGGAGCAAGGGATCGACGTAATTTTTTTAAAGACCTGGAGAGTGCTAAGAGTACTGTTTACCCCGGAGTTCTCACGCGATTTCTTAAAATTCGAAATTAACGTAGATGAAATCGTGGGTATTATCTCATCAAATCGGCCAAGCAGAGCAAAGCCAAAGCAACTATCGCAGTTAAACACAATTAATACGATAAAATTGTAAACAAATTAAGAAAAAAGTAATAATAATAATAATTTAAACAAAACACACGCGCGCCACTATCCCCGTAGCCACTGATAACATTTCGTAAGCGATACACCGCGATCGATGCCTCTTGATACTTGACATTATTTTTATTTTCACTAAAACTTAGTTTGTTTGTTTTAATCGATTTTCGTACTAGTTTCACTCGGTTAATTTAAATATATCTGTCTAGCTGATGCCCGCGACTTCGTCCGCGTGAATAGAGGTTTTTTTGATTCCCGCGGGAACTTTCCGGGATAAAAAGTATCCTACGTGCTATTCCAGAATAGAATCTATCTCCGTGCTAAATTTCATGCAGATCCGTTCAGCCGTTTAGGCGTGATTGAGTAACAAACATCCATACATCCATCCAAACTTTAGTATTTATAATATTAGTAAGAAGTAAGATAGTACTATAGATGAATTTAAAATGTTTATCAGGTATAAAAATATGTATGTGCATTTACTTGTAACAAAAACGTCATAATAACGAAAAATTTATTAATTTTAATTGTCTATAGGTTAACGTATACGTACAAAGAATAATATTATTTTTGACCTTCTAAAGGAGATTTTAACATCCTAATCAAATAATAAATATTATAAATGCGAAAGTTTTGATGGATGTATGGATGTATGGATGTTTGTTACTCAATCACGCTCCAACGGCTGAACGGATCTGGATGAAATTTGGCACAGAGATAGATTATAGTCTGGAATAGCACATAGGCTACTTTTTATCCCGGAAAATTAAAGAGTTCCCGCGGAAAACGACAAACCTCAATCCAAGCGGACGAAGTCGCGGGCATCAGCTAGTCTAAATATATTAAAGGAAAAGGTGACTGACTGACTGATCTATCAACGCACAGTTCAACCCACTGGACGGATCGGGCTGAAATTTGGCATACAGATAGCTACTATGACGTAGGCATCAGCTAAGAAAGGATTTTTGAAAATTATACCTATAAGGCGGTAAAATAGGGGTTAGAAATGAAAAAAAAAAAACAGAAAACTAATAAGTATTGAAAATCATAACAGACAAACAGATATAGTGAGATACCTACAGAAACTTAATTAAAGTAAATTTCACGCACTGCCGTCGACCTCGAGTACGTCTGTATTAAAAGCGTTGAAGAAAGCCTGGGAATCGAACCCGCGACCTGTGACGGAAAACTATGTCACTAAAATCCATACTAATATTATAAATGCGAAAGTGTGTCTGTCTGTCTATCTGTCTGTCTGCTACGCTTTCACGGCCCATCTATTCAACCGATTTTGATGAAATTTGGTATAGAGGTAGGTAACATCCCGGGGAAGGTCATAGGCTACTTTTTATCCCGGAATATTAAAGAGTTCCCGCGGGAATCAAAAACCTTAATCGACGCGGACGAAGTCGCGGGCATCATCTAGTTTAAGAATATTTTCTGTCATTGCGTTTCCAATGCCTCCTTTGTCAACACAATGAAGGATCGGTTCCTATTTCAGAAACCTTCACGCAAGTGCCAACAACAACTGTTCAAAGTTTCAACTCAATCATTGAATAGCTTAGCATAGACTAACCATTACCACGAGGTGTGTTAAGTTATGCGGAAACCTTTATCAACAAAAACGTCCATTTTCCTAAATATTCAGTAAAGCTGGAATCAAGTTCGGATGGCCTTAATCTAGTTCACTCTGCTCGCAGCCGGTTTGAGAGGGGGCTAATTTATAAGCGACAGCGATGAGCGGGAGCGGGGTGTATAATCGACCGTAAAAATAGGTAACTACGCGTAGTCTAGAGGCCCAATTGTCTAAGAAAATCGATCTTTTGAGAGCTTTATATTACTCGAGCTGTTTGAAGAGTTTATAGTTTACTGATGCCCGCGACTTTGTCCGCGTAGAATAAGTTTTTTGGATTCCCACGGGAACTCTTTAATTTTCACAGATAAAAAGTAGCCTATGTCACTCTCCAGGTTTTCAACTATACCCATTACCCATGCAAAAAATCACGTCGATTCGTTGTTCTGTTGCAGCGTGATTGAAGGACAAACCAACAAATAAACATACTTTCGCATTTATAATATTAGTATGATTATAAACCATAGACTTGCAGTATGTACTACCGAATACCGATATAAATTAAAATAAGTGATATAATATTATACATCATATTATGACATATAAATAAATAAATAAATAATCTTTTATTTAGCCAAAAAACAAATTACAAAAATGAAACATACGAACATGGAGTACCACAGCTCTCCTGGAACCAAGGTGCCAACCAAGATTTAAGCCCACCTTGGTTCCACGAGACCTGGGCACTCACTCCTATTTATAATATCATATTGATATTATAAATGCTAAAGTGTGTTTGTTTGTGGGTTTGTCCTTCAATCATGCCGCAACAGAGCAACGCATCGACGTAAATTTTGTATGGATATAGTTGAGGACCTGGAAGTGGAGAGTGACATAGGCTACTTTTTATGCCGGAAAATTAAGAAGTTCCCGCGGGAATCAAAAAAAACTTAATTCACGCGCATGATGTAGCGGACATCATCTGGTACTGATATAAATTAAAATAAGTAGATATACATAATTCATAATTAATTATTTACCCGCTCGCCGCTTATCGCTCGCGCCACGCGCCACCCATTCTATTATTAGTCAGTACATACCAAATCGATAAACCGACTTCAAATGCGACAGTATGTGTGTTTGTTCACATTATACTTTGATTGTACTTTTGTAGGGAAAACTAACCATTATTCCACTGCGAGTTATGACTTAGATAGATTAACATAGATTAGCTAGATATTGTCTACACCAATTTTCATAAAAATCGGTTGAAAAGCTTAAAAAGATGTGCCGTTAAAGCGTAACAAACTCAGAGGCCCAATTGTCTAAGCAAGCAAGTAGGAATGGTATTCCGAACCAGTGGTAGATTCACTCGACGCGACGATTCAAAAGCACTTTTAATAAGCATATTTGAATAAAAAAATATGAGTTTGAATTTACGAGTATTAATCGTTATTTTAGGAACGTTAAGGTACGCGACATCAAACTCATTTTGAGTAATATTGCTTAAGTATTGCTTTAAGCGTTGGCAGTATGAAACAAGAGCGTCAACAATATTAAAACAATACTGTTTTAAGCGTTGGTCACATATTGGTTACACGTTGATACAATTTGCCAATTACAGGATAGTATAATTACACCACTGTATTCAATTTTTATACCTACCTACGTATTGTAATATCATTGTATTGTAACATATATAATTTTTAGAACTACAATTCTTATTTTAGGAACGTCAAGGTACGCGACATCAAACTGTCATTTGGAGTAATATTGATCTAAGCGTTGGCAGTATGAAACAAGAGCGTCAATAATATTAAAACATTATTGCTTTAAGCCTTGGCAGTACACCCCCCAGGTTGGAGTCGATACAATTTCCCAATAACGGTTCCAGGGGCCATGCTGCATATTGTTTCATTATTGTTGAGTGTTTTAGAACTATAATCCTTAAGAACGTCAAGGTACGCGACATCAAACTGACATTTTTAGTAATATTGCTTTAAACGTTGGCAGTATGAAACAAGAGCGTCAACAATATTAAAACAATACTGTTTGGCAGTATGGCCAGTAAAGAAGAACGTTATATTAAAACAATATTGCTTTAAACGTTGCCAGTATGAAACAAGAGCGTCAACAATATTAAAACAATACTGTTTGGCAGTATGGCCAGTAAAGAAGAACGTTATATTAAAACAATATTGCTTTAAACGTTGCCAGTATGAAACAAGAGCGTCAACAATATTAAAACAATACTGTTTGGCAGTATGGCCCTGCCGAGCGATCGCGTAACTTCTGCATCAATCATTGATACATCGCAATCACCTCTGATTGGTTAACACTCTTCCACTATTGGACATAATCCATTGACGCAGCAAGAATGCCATAAATTCAGCCAATTACAACAATTGATACTGTAACAATGATTGATGCAGAAGTTACGCGATCGCTCGGCTGGAAGAAGAACGTTATATTAAAACAATATTGCTATAACCGTTGGCAGTACGCCCCCCAAGGTAGGAGTCGATACAATTTCCCAATAAGCGTTCCCGTGGGGGCAATTATTAATGAATCACAGCCCCGGTTGCCATGGCGACCTCTCGTTAGGAGTTAGGACTCGACCGAATCAGGCACGCAGATTCGATTCCTTTGTGCTCCTTTTACACTTTTACAGCTTCCTTAATTTCATTTCGAGACTAGCTTGTGCCCGCGACTTCGTTTTCTGAAGTGAAACTTTTTTCGAATCGTTGTTTTGAAAATTCGATGAAACGAAAAAGCGACACCAAAAAGAGACAAAAAGCTGCAAGAGAAAGAGATAGAATACAAGTTATATTTATTTCACTACTAGCTGATGCCCGCGACTTTGTCCGCGTGGTTTAAGTTTTTTTGATTTCCGCGGGAACTCCTTAATTTTCCGGGATAAAAAGTAGCCTATGTCACTCTCCAGGTCCTCAACTATACCCATACCAAAATCCACGTCGATCCGTTGCTCCGTTGCGGCGTGATTGAAGGACAAACCAACAAACCAACAAACAAACAAACTTTCGCATTTATAATATTAGTATGATCTCGTAGGCTCTCTATTCTGAAGTTTCACTTCTGCCGTGTGTGAATTGCACACACACACTTTTTTTTATTCACTTCAAGTTAGCCCTTGACTGCGATCTCACCTGGTGGTAAGTGATGATGCAGTCTAAGATGGTAGCGGGCTAACCTGTTAGAGGCATGACAGTTATATTAAACCCCTTACTGGTTTCTACACGGCATCGTACCGGAACGCTAAATCGCTTGGCGGCACGTCTTTGCCGGTAGGGTGGTAACTGGCCACGGCCGGAGCCTCCCACCAGGCCAGACCATGGAAAATTCAGAAATTATAAATTCCCACATGGACCCTGCCGGGAATCGAACCCGGGACCTCCCACGTTAAGACAAAGCGGTCAACGCTGCACCAGGGGGGTCGTCAAAATTCCAGAGGAATCCTTTCATTTTCCGGGATAAAAAGTAACTTTTGTCAAGGTCCTCAACTATATCAATGCAACAAATCACATCGATTTGATACTCTGTTGCGGCGTGATTGAAAGACAAACAAAATAATACATTTTCTATCATCTAGAATATTTAGATCATTTTCTAGATCTAGATAATGCCCTAGAATCTAGGTGTACTTATAAAGTTTTTAATTTTACTTCCTGGAAACTCCCTTATTATCAGGGATAAAAAAGTTGCCTGTGTCCTTTCCCGGGATACAATCTATCGCCATCTTAAATTTCATCAAAATCGGTTGAAAAGGTGGGCCGTTAAAGCGTAGCAGACAGACAGACACACTTTCGCATTTATAATATTACTATGGTTATGCAGTTTTTGAGTTACGAGACAGCATATTATATTACGGCTTTACAGATAAACCCTTTTTTCCGTGTCGTCGGATAAAAAAAAGAATTGACAAACAAAACCGCGTCTAATAGCTAATTATTAATAAATACGGGACGTAAAAAAAAGGCGAAAAAACATGGTTTCCTAATCTTCAAATTCTATATAAACCGGCATTAATAAGTTACGATAAACTGACAATTTATATTCGACCGTAAGTCTATATATTTAAAGGTGATTTTCCGTTGGAAGAAAGTGAACGATTTCGCACTTACACCCTTTTGTTTATTAAATGTACAGGAACTTCGTGAACAGTTGTTTACTGCGATTAGATATGTTTGATACTTGGTTACCTACTTTTATTGTTTATTTTTATTATTTTGTCTCTGTGTCGAATGATTAATCGCTGAGGGTCGTGACCTTGCATTAAATGTACTGTGGTGAAGGTTTTTAAGATTCGCTTGGGATTATTATGCGATTGGCTCCCAGATCCTGTACTTCACTACCCTTAATATAAAGGTGAAAGTGTGTTTGTTGGTTTGTCATTCAATCACGGAGCCACGGCTCTACCTTTTTTGTATAGATATATAAATAAAGATTGTTACAATTTCAATTATTGTGATTGGCTGAATTGGCATTCTTGCTTCGAAAATGTAATAATTTGATTATCACCATCATGTTTTATAAGTTGGACGTCAATAAGTGTGCAGTTTACTTAACTTGAATTAATAAATATTGATTGATTGATTGGATTTTGGTTTACATTGTTACAATAATTCTTACGTAATAAAACCCCTAGAGCGTAGAGTAACATAGGCAGCTTTGGTTCTTTTGGAAATTCAGCCCATAGAGTTCCCACGGAATTGCAAAAATCTTTTAAAAATTTACATGGACGAAGTCGCAGGCTTCATTTAGGTAAATATATATATCTTCAATACTGCGCATTGTGCGTTGTTTTTATGAGATCTTTCCGGTCGACTGGTACACCTCATTGAATGTCAATTTTATACGCCTTGGTTTAGGTTAGGTAGGTTCGAAAAGCTATAAAAAATTGACTATAAATTGACTATTAATATTATTCTTCAATTCGGTAGGTTAACATCGAATTTCGGATTATGCGTATTTCGTCTTATCAGAGTTAGGTATATGTGTGTTTCACTTTTAAGCTTGATTTAATTGTGATGGAAATCTGAGTGAGGAAACCAGTTCACCTGAAAGTTTTCCATAATATCCTCATAGTTGACTGTGAAGTCTGCCAATCCGCGCTAGGCAAGCGTTGTGGACACATGCTCAGTACTAGGCTGGCAGTAGTTTGTGAATGAGATGTACTGTAGGTTGTCATGTCAGTCGGCCAGTTTTGTATTATTATTATAATGTAGAGATGATGTAGGCTATTAGAGGGCTTTGACTTTTCGACAAAACAATTAATAACATTAAAAAAACTGGGTGTTGAATTAAAAATACTCAGTTTCATTAAATTCGAGTAGAACTAAAAAAACAATAATTTTTCCTTTTTGGTTTGGATTGGTTCAAGTGCTAAAAATAAATAAAAAGTTAATATTTTTAGTAAATGCAATTAGAATTCGTAGGTACGTTCGACAAAATCTTAATCGTATTAAATATGTATCAATTTCATTATTTATTTATTCATGTACCATTACATTATGTGTAATATATTATTATGTATAATATAAATTAGTAGTAGCTGACACGCCCTGGCTTCGCTCGAGTACAATTTACAAAAATGCTTTCTACGTGGGGGTTGACGCTTGATGACTCTACATTAAAAATACCCAAATGAAAATACAAAGATTTAAATGCAAAAATCCATACTAATATTATAAATGCGAAAGTGAGTCTGTATGTCTGCTATGCTTTCACGGCCCATCTGTTCAACCGATTTTGATGAAATTTGGTACAGGGATAGGTTGTATCCTGGGAAAGGACATAGGCCTATAAGACATAATTGTCCAGGATAACTGGACAATTAAAGAGTTTCCGCGGGAATCAAAAAATCTTAATCCACGCGAGTGAAGTCGCGGGCATCATCTAGTAAAAAATAAAATCAGAAAATATATTTTTATCCCAATTCCAATAATCTGAAGTAGTCGGTACGTAAGTATCAAAATTGTCGCGTCACTGTTGTGACCCGCTATCATCTTTCACCGCGCCAGGGGCGCACTGCGACATTATTATTTAATTAATTGTTTTTTCTTTCATATTTGCTTGTAAAACTATAACAAGATTTTGATTCACTGAATGTCAGATCAGACCTTTTTTGTGTTTCTACTTAAGTTTTTAGTATCGTCCCCTGACATTTTATTCAAGATAAAAATTATTCATAGCAGGTGCATGACTAATTAGTAATTAGTGTTAATTTAAAAATTAAAATGGTTAATACATATTTGCAACTACACATAACACATACGAAAATTGTCTGATTGTCACCTCTAAGCACAAAAATTCATGAAGTGACCTAAGTCGTGCGATAATTTACTAAATAAAATATTAAGTAAGTGACTACGCGAACTCAAGTTTTTCATCGAGTTCATGTAGGTGATATAGCAAAGTGTTTAATTATTCAACAGTTCTGAAAGTTAATTGATTTCCCGCTGGGATTGCGAATGCACTGACTAGATTACTTGCCACGCTTTTGCTCAGATGGGCGTCTATTACCTAGTATGAGCAAAGTTAAAATATATTTATCAATTTAGGTACACTGTACACTTATAAAATATAAAATACTAGATGATGCCCGCGACTTCGTCCGCGTGGATTAAGGTTTTTTAATTCCCGCGGGAACTCCTTTATTTTCCGGGATAAAAGTAGCCTATGTCCTTCCCCGGGAAGACCTACCCCTATACCAAATTTCAGCAAAATCGGTTGAAAAGATGGGCCGGGGAAGCGTAGCAGACAGACAGACAGACAGACAGACAGACACACTTTCGCATTTATAATATTAGTATGGAAGTATGGATGATGGTGAATGGTGATAATCAGTTACGGTATCTTAAAACTAAAGCTACGAGGGTTCAAAATGCGCCCTAGTCTGAGAAGAGCCCACAACAAATAATAATATTATGTTCTAAATAATATGTACCCATATTATGAATTACTAGATGATGCCTGCGACTTCGTCCGCGTGGAATAAGTTTTTTTGATTACCGCGGGAACTCTTTAATTTTACGGGATAAAAAGTAGCCTATGTCCTTCCCCCGGATACCACCTATCCTTGTAGCGAATTTTATTAAAATCGGTTGAACAGATGGGTCGTGAAAGCGTAGCAGACAGACAGACAGACAGACACATTTTCGCATTTATAATATTTAGCATGGATAGTAAGGATTATTATTTCATGCTTATAATGTAAAAATAATGAATAATAAGTAAAATAAGGCCAGGATGCGACCCTGGATCACCCTCCCCGCTCCCCGCGACGCCATTTTGCGTTTGAGAATTTATGTCGCTAAGGCTGCGTGTACACTAATTATGTTTTTATATTATTTTCTTACGATTTAGGTAAAATGATAATACAAATAAAACAATAATTATCTGTAATTCATAATATCATTGGGGTTGAATAACTTTGAATAGTGGATGATCTAGACAACCAAAAAATCAAAATACTTTTACTATTTAAAAGTGGCACGCAATTGAAAATTTTCCGGGATAATACTAGTAACCTGTGTCCTTCCCCGGGATACAACTGTACCAAATTTCATTGAAATCGGTTGAAAAGATGGGCCGTGAAAGCGTAGCAGACAGACAGACACACTTTCGCATTTATAATATTAGTATGTTTTGTAATTTAATCTCAAATCTTACAACTTCAAAACTCTCTTTTGATTTTAACTTTTTGAGGAAGCATTTCTTTGAATTTTGACGACCTCCGTGGCGCAGTTTTGAGCGCTCGTGCGGAGGTCCCGGGTTCGATCCCCTGCAGGGTTTGGAAATTTATAATTTCTGAATTTTCCCTGGTCTGGCCTGATGGGAGGCTTCGGCCGTGGCTAGTTACCACCCTACCGGTAAAGACGTGCCGCCAAGCGATTTAGCGTTCCGGTACGATGCCGTGTAGAAACCGAATAGGGGTATGGGTTTAATAAATTACCATGCCCCTAACAGGTTAGCCCGCTACCATCTTAGACTGCATCATCACTTACCATCATGAGATCGCAGTCATGGGCTAACTTGTAGTGGATAAAAAAAAACACATTTCTTAAGCATTTTCACAAAAAATATCCCACGATACGAAAACATAAACGATACCGACCCATATTGATGTAATTTATTGATACATAAATACATTAAACAAATATTAAACATAATTATGTTAATTGATAGATTCTTAAGCGGTCATAATATACATTTATATACCTACCCGTTGTATGGCCAAATACCATAATCGCTTTACCGCCTACGGAGGAAAGGAAGTGTGATAGTAATTAGCATAGAATCCATTAATATATAAATTAAATAATATCTATAATATATCATACTAAAATATATACATATTCATCATCAAATCATCAATAAGCATATGTTTCCTGACTTCGCTTATTGTACAACTGCCAATAAAACAGAGCGTAAAGTTTTCAGGGTGTATGTATGTATGTGTATTAGTTTCTTTATACCACCATAACTTCTAAATGCCTGAACGGATTTGGACGTATGGGGTATCGTTAGAATCCTTACATCATCCCGAGTGACACTGGCCATACATTTTTTGGCAGGGCATCCATCAGGATCCGCTATACAAGCTATAATTCATTAAAATGATGTGATCATCAATTATAGCTTGTCTATATCATACTAATATTGTAAATGCGAATGTGTGTTTGTTTGTTAGTTTGTCCTTCAAACACGCCGCAACGGAGCAACGGATCGACGTGATTTTATGCATGGGTATAGTTGAGGTCCTTTTATCATAGGCTACTTTTTATCCCGGAAAATTAAGGAGGTTCCTAGTTTTTCTTTATCCCAAAATTAAGAAAAAACTTATTCCACGCGCATCAGCTAGTCCATACTTAATATTATAAATGCGAAACTGTGCCTGTCTGTCTGTCTGCTACGCTTTCGCGGCCCATCTATTGAACCAATTTTGATGAAATTTGGTACAGGGATAGGTGGTATCCCCGGGAATGATATAGGCTAGTTTTTAACCCAGAAAATTAAAGAGTTCCCGCGGGAATCAAAAAACTTGAATCCACGCAGACGAAGTCGCGGGCATCATCTAGTAATATAATAAATATTAAAGTGTCAGTCTGTCTGTCTGTCCGTCTACTACGCTTTCACGGTCCATCTGTTAAACCGGTTTGGATGAATTTTGGTTCGGAAATAGGTTTAGGTTGAATTATGTGTCCCGGGGAGGACATAATATGCTATCTTTCCCGGAAAATCAAAGTTTTATACAAGTAACTACCTACAGTCCCAAGCATAGCATAGCTTTGCAAATATTATATGCTGCGCAGTAGCGAAATAACCGCAAACACTTTACTAGACTGGCAGAACTGGATTCGCCAGTGAACGAAATTATATTTTTCCACAATTTCAGATTGCCTATAAAAACACCTTCCCGAAATTCGTCGCCAGCTCTCGAATTCCATCGCCCCTCTGTCGCCGTCGCCCCGCTACCGCTCATTTCGTGCCCGTACACTATCAGTACATAATCTATATACTTATAATAAAACTGTAACAGGTCCAATTCTGTACATTGAAGATATTTTGAAAATTTTTTTTGGAGGGCACTCATTATTCGATACTGAAGCCAAATCTGTAATTTTTTTCATTTTTGTCTGTCTGTCTGTCTGTCTGTCTGTCTGTCTGTCTGTATCTTGGCCGCGCATCACGCCGAAACTACTGAATGAATTCAAACGAAACTTGGCACGATTTGAGCCCATACTACGAGGTAGGACAGGGGATACTTTTTATCCCGAAATTCTACCCCCGAAGGGGTGAAATAGGGGTTGAAAGTTTGTATGAAAGTCCTTAATTTCTCAAGTTATAGTCATGAAACTTGATATATGAGCTGCGGGTAGAAAATGAAAACATATGTGTCTCACAGTTTTTCAAAATTCCACCCCCGAAGGGGTGAAATTAGACCAGGGTAGAAGCCTTTAAAAATAATAAAAAGTGAAAAAAAATAATAGTAGGATGAAACCCATTAGAAAAGGAGGGGAATATTATAAAAATGAAAGGAAAAATAATTTACGGGCGATCTGAGGTCGGGAAGGGGATGGGGGGGGGGGTTTTAAGGGTAAAAAACGGTTTTTCTCGATTTCCGGCAAAACTAAAAGTCCTATCGAAAAAAGTCATATGGCAAAGTTGTAGGTAATAAAAAGATCTAAAACTTTTGTATTTACACTTTTTTCACATAACCTCAAAATTTATGTGAAAAATTCAAAAAACCAAGTTTTTGATTTTTTATTTTTATGTTTTACAAATAATCTTTTTTTTTAACGAAATTTGGTGAAAACTTACCTTTTTATGTCCCAAATACGCTGTAATTTATTTGAGTAAAAATATTTATTTTTTCACCTTATTTTGAATTAATATCGAAAAAGCACCCTAATTTTCAATCGAAAATTCACCCGTCAAAATATCAGCTTTTTTCAAAAAGTTGGTATGTTTTCTGTTCGTTGAAATCTCTACTTTCCGATGGTGAAAAAAAATATATATGTTACTTTAGTAAATCTTCTCAGAAAATGCAAAAATCCAAAATCGAAAACTCGAATTCGAAATTTTTTTTTAAATTATTATATATAATTTTGAGCTATTTATTAAAATTTACACTTTAATTACTCGAAAAACGTTAGATTACATGTTAAATTGATAAAAAAAAAATTGCAAATCAAAATATACTACTATAATTAACAAACAAATAAGTTAATAAAATTAATATTCAGGTAATCTAACGTTTTTCGAGTAATTAAAGTGTAAATTTTAATAAATAGCTCAAAATTATATATAATAATTTAAAAAAAAAAATTTGAATTCGAGTTTTCGATTTTCGATTTTTGCATTTTCTGAGAAGATTTACTATAGTAACATATATATTTTTTTTCACCATCGGAAAGTAGAGATTTCAACGAACAGAAAACATACGAACTTTTTGAAAAAAGCTGATATTTTGACGGGTGAATTTTCGATTGAAAATTAGGGTGCTTTTTCGATATTAATTCAAAATAAGGTGAAAAAATAAATATTTTTACTCAAATAAATTACAGCGTATTTGGGACATAAAAAGGTAAGTTTTCACCAAATTTCGTTAAAAAAAAAGATTATTTGAAAAGATAAAAATAAAAAATCAAAAACTTGGTTTTTTGAATTTTTCACATAAATTTTGAGGTTATGTGAAAAAAGTGTAAATACAAAAGTTTTAGATCTTTTTATTACCTACAACTTTGCCATATGATTTTTTTCGATAGGACTTTTAGTTTTGCCGGAAATCGAGAAAAACCGTTTTTTACCCTTAAAACCCCCCCCCATCCCCTTCCCGACCTCAGATCGCCCGTAAATTATTTTTCCTTTCATTTTTATAATATTCCCCTCCTTTTCTAATGGGTTTCATCCTACTATTATTTTTTTTGGTTTTAAAAATTATCGACCCTGGTCTAAATAGGGGTATAATATAAAAATGAATCCCTATTTCCCTTGGTCACGGCATCACGCGTGAACGGCCGGACCAATATCGCTAATTCTTTTTTTGTTGGGTTTGTCTGGACGCCGCCCCGGGATGGTTTATACTCACAATTGGACCCGGTAGGGGGCGCTGCAATCGGGTTCGAGGTTCAGAGCGGGACACGGCTGGACCAATTTCGCTAATTCTTTTTTTGTTGGGTTTGTCTGGACCCCGGGATGGTTTTTATTCACAATTGGACCCGGTAGGGGGCGCTGCAATCGGGTTCGAGGGTCCCGCCAAACCACGCGGACGAAGTCGCGGGCATCAGCTAGTCAATAATATAATGTGTGTGTCGTTGTGTACGCGCCCTTATGCCGGGTTGTTGCACCGAATAGATCGTTCGCTATCAATTCCGATTGCGTCTGTGTGCGTGCCGCTGTACAGGATGCTCTAACCTGTCCACATTTTGGTACATTCATTATTATTTCTTATTAATTATTTAATTATCATACTAATATTATAAATGCGAAAGTGTGTTTGTTTGTTGGTTTGTCCTTCAATCACGCCGCAACGGAGCTACGGATTGACGTGTTTTTGGCATGGGTATAGTTGAGGACCTGGAGAGTGACTATACCTAGGCTACTTTTTATCCTGGAAAACTAAGGAGTTGATCCACGCGGACGGAGTCGCGGGCATCAGCTAGTTTACAATAATCTATACTCTATACTAATATTATAAATTGATTTATTAAGATTGGAGTTACTCATTCACGCCAGAAAAGCTGAACAGATTAAAGTCTGGACTCTGGATTAGCACATGGTTTACTTTTATACCGGAAAATTAAAGAATTCCCGCGGGAACCAAAACACCTCAATCCAAGCGGCCACAGTCGCGGGAATCATTTAGTTTTTAATAATTATAAATATAAAATAATAATAATTGATGTACCAAGTGTTATTTCATTTATTACATACATACATAAATACATAATAAGATCAAGCGCAAGTCCAACGGCTTTACGTGCTCTCCGAGGACAAGAATTTCTACATAATACATACATTTTTCCTTTTGTTTATAATGACTACATCGTATACATATTTAGACTGCTAAAATCACAACCCTTCCCATTTCGCCGTAGTCGTGTAAAAACAGTATATTATTAAAAAAAGCAAACATCCTTTATACAGTCACCTTGTTTGCCTCACAAACATGCTTCATATATTATAATATGTATGTAGATATGCTCATAGCAATGTGTGTGTAATGGTATTACGTATATAAAGGGATTAGGGATTGTCCTTTTGTTTATGACTATTTTTAACCAACTTGGAAATAAGAGGTTTTTTTATTCACTACAAGTTAAGCTCTTTTCAGACTACGCTATAATATTGTGATATATAGTATAGCAAAATATAAGGAATATCATACAGTGAAGTGTGAACGTGTCCTTAATAAATAATAATGTATGGTGCGCGATATTGTTGTGCTATGAACTATATGCTATATGCTATTATATTATAGCGTAGTCTGAAAAGAGCTTTAGACACAAAAATGTTTAGTTAGCTATACTATAATATTATAAAGAGGTAAAATTCGTGAGTTTGTGACGTTGTAGGGGGTAATCTCTGGATCTACAACCGATTTTGAAAATTCTGGTACCAATAGAAAGCCACATTATTTGTGAGTGTCATAGGATATAATAATAATAATAATGATTACAATTATTGATGAAATGCAAACAAAATTCGACGAAATAATGTAATATGCTGACACGATCCAGAGCACGGAACGCACAATCATCACCTCCGGACCCGTCACTCAGCTCCGCCTCGCAACCACCCGCGATTACGCCCAATGCTGCAGTTGCGTCGAGCTCGAGCGACGAGTTTTTCTCCCCGCCGACGTCGCCACCACCAGTACGTCGTCGTGGGAGAGGCCGGCCGCCGACTTGCTTGGGATCCCGAGGCCCACCGGCTTCTGATAGGGTCCCCGCTCCCGGCGGTAGTGTGTCGCGCATGAGATGGACAACATCCATTAATGAAAATGTCATGCGCGCATACTTAGGGGCTACGGAGGGTGGAACCAACATGACCGCGTACCGTGCTAGGATGCATGCTTTGTTTCAGGTCCTTGAACCAGCTCTCAATGTATCGACTCAACGACTGTCGGACCAGGTGCGGGTTATTCAGCGTAATCACATGCTGGACAACACCGTGCTTGATCGGCTTCGCTCTGAACTGCAATGTAACCGCGCTACCGCCCCCTCACCGCAAGCTCCAACCCAATCACAAACTGCTCATGTGATTTCGCTGCAGCCCACTCAGGCTGATGAGGGTGAGGATAGCGGGGCTACACATGTAAGTATCCAGTGTAGTGAACAAGTGAGGAGCGCTTTGGAGAGTGCTATTCGGGACTATAGATTTTCACCACCCGAGCTTAGACCGCGGTTACCTCGTTTGCCCATGAAAAATAAGAACAAAGCGCTAATGGGTGCCCTGGATTCGCTGCTGCCGAGTTATTTTGACAGCAGCGAAAACCTTCTCGACACACATTCGATTCTGTACTGCGCGGCGGTTGCGGCATGTCGTGTTGCTAATGTAAAGTTTATTAATAATGATACAACAACACGACCGAAGCCTACCGCACCAGCCTGGCAGTGTAGGATCGAGCGTCGTGTTGAAGGAGCTAGGGCACTCATTGGTAAACTACTCTGCTTCAGGGAGGGCAACACGCGCCCTAGAGTCATGCGCTTTGTGAGGCGCGCTTTTTTGGGGACTGATATCAGACCTCAAGATTATATGGCGCGTGTCACTGAGCGCATTGACTTCCTGAAACAGAAGGTCTCTGCATGGGCTAGCCGTATCCGTAGATACAAGTGCCGGGTTGAGAGATATACCCTGAATCGCACTTTCCAAAGCGATCAGAGGCGGGTATATCGAGGTTGGGAACAACCTGACCAAGGTGTCAACGATACGTGCCTGCCGGATGATGAAGCCATGACCTCATTCTGGCGCAACATCTGGTCGGTACCTGTCGCTCACACTGATGATGGTTGGACATGGGATGTAGAGAAAGCGTGCGATCAAATCCCAGAAATGGGACTTGTTACCATCACCCCTGAAGACGTGGCCACTGCAGTCCGTCCCCTGCCCAATTGGAAATCACCTGGGCCGGATGGGCTACACAACTTTTGGATAAAATGGTTACGCAGCTCGCACGCTTATTTGGCATCCCAATTCCAATCATCTCTAGAGTCACAGTCGTTACCCCAGTTTCTCACAACAGGTATTACCCGCCTGCTCCATAAATCAGGTAGTACCACGGAACCCAAAAATTATAGACCGATTACGTGCCTACCAACATTATATAAACTTCTTACATCCATTCTGAGAACAAAAATTAACGATCACATTAATACAAACTCTATCATGTCCATTTCTCAGAATGGATGTAGGAATGGCTCTCGTGGTACTAAGGAGCTTCTCCTCATTGATATGGCCATTTGTCAACAGGCTCAGCGCTCCCGAAAGGATCTGTCGACATGTTGGATAGACTATAAGAAGGCCTACGACTCTGTACCCCATACATGGCTTATGAGGGTGCTAGAACTGTATAAAGTAAACACAGTACTACGCACCTTCCTACAGACGTGTATGGGGCAGTGGAGGACGGTCCTTCACTATCCGGGATGTCGCCGAACCCTGGGGAGCGCGGAGCCTATAAAGATTGAGCGAGGCATATTCCAGGGCGACAGCCTGAGTCCTTTGTGGTTTTGCCTGGCCCTGAATCCTCTGAGTACTCTCTTGGAGAATTTAGGGCTAGGTTACCGGTTGAGGAGAGGAGGTCAGGTTATATCACACCTCCTTTACATGGATGACCTAAAACTCATTGCCCCCAACAAATCACATCTACTAGAGTTACTAAAGGTAACTAAAACCTTTAGTGATTCCATTAAGATGGAATTTGGTGTGGACAAATGTGCGGTCATGCATGTAAAGCGAGGGAGGACTGTGGAATCTGAGGGTGTTGAGCTCTCGGATTCCATATACCTCAGATCGCTCTCCCCAACTGAAGCCTACAAATACTTGGGCATGATGGAGGCATTAGGTATCAGAGAGGCCGACATGAGACGGTCGGTGAGGGAGCGTTTCCTTGGCCGCCTGAAGAAAGTGCTGAAAAGCCTTTTGTCGGGCGGCAATAAGGTGCGTGCCTTCAATGGTTGGGTCATGCCGGTCTTGATGTACTCCTTCGGCATACTCAGGTGGACTCAGACTGAACTTGACGCTCTGGACAGACAAGTTCGTACGCTGCTGACCGCATATCGGATGCATCACCCACGCTCCTCGGTGATGAGGCTGTACATTCCGCGGAAGTGTGGGGGTAGAGGCCTTTTGAATGCCAAAACCCTCCACAACCGCGAGGTGTGCAATCTCAGGGAGTACTTTCTCCACGCGGAGGCGGAGATGCACCGCGATGTGGTCATGGTGGACAGGGGTCTGACGCCGCTCTCCTTAGCTAACGAGAACTGGCGCATACCTGTAGTGCTCAGTACTAATGACCGCAGGGTTGTATGGCAAGGTAAGGAGCTTCACGGACGCTTTTATCGGGCCCTCCACGGACCTGATGTGGACTTTGAAGCGTCCGTGGCCTGGCTGCGCTCCGGTGACCTCTTTGGGGAAACCGAAGGGTTTGTATGTGCAATTATGGACGAGGTCATGATGACGAACAATTACAGAAAATACATAATGAAGGATAGAACGGTAGACATATGTCGGGCGTGTCGCCGTCCTGGAGAAACTATCCGTCACATTGTCTCTGGTTGTTCTCATCTGGCTAACGGCGAATACTTGCACAGACATAACCAAGTGGCCAGGATTATCCACCAGCAACTGGCCTTGAAATACAATCTTGTGGAATCAGAAGTACCGTACTACAAGTATGTGCCCGACCCAGTTCTTGAAAATGGTCATATCACACTATACTGGGATCGGTCTATCATTACAGACAGGACTATTGTAGCCAATAAACCTGACATAGTGGTGATAGACCGATCAGAGCGCCGTGCAATGATTGTTGATATTACTGTCCCGCATGACGAGAACCTCGTGAAAGCTGAGAAAGAGAAACTAACAAAGTATCTAGACTTGGCGCATGAGGTTGTCGCCATGTGGAATGTGGACTCAGCAATCATTGTACCGATAGTCGTGACTACTAACGGTCTTATAGCCAAGAGCTTCGATCAACATCTTTCGAGGCTCTCATTGGGTAGCTGGGTCAAGGGCCAGATCCAGAAGGCTGTACTCCTGGACACGGCTCGCATTGTCAGGAGGTTCCTCTCTCTGGGGCCCTGACCGCCGGTTTCTTGGACCCTGTTCCCGAGACCGGTGGAACGCTATTTTTTATATTTTTAAATGTTTTTTTATTTATTTTTGTTTTCATAAGTAGTTAGATATTTAAAAATGTAAAAAATATGGAGCTAAATAAAATAAAAGAATAATAATAAAAACTTTATTTCAAGTAACATTGACTCATATTCTTTGTTTGTTGCTATATTATGTATAAATAATAATAATAATAATAAAAACTTTATTTCAAGTTACATTGACTCATATTATTTGTTTGTTGCTATATGTATATTAACCAGAAAAATTAGGGAGTTCCCGTGGGAATTTAAAAAACTTATTTCTCGCGGACGAAGTCGCGGGTATCTGCTAGTATAGTATATGTAGATAATAGATATTATGCTCATAGCAATGTGTGTGTAATGGTATTACGTATATAAAGGGATTAGGGATTGTCCTTTTGTTTATAATGACAATTTTTTAACCGATTTGAAAATAAGAGGATTTTTTATCCACTACAATTTAGAGTTTAGACCTTGGCCCCAATCATGTAAGAATGTCCGATCAATCGTTTAAGATTTTTGTCAAAGTAAAATAAACCTTATCTGGATTGAATTAGAGCTCAATTTCGTCTGCCCATTCTTATACGTTTAGGGTATCGTACATACCTAAACGTATAAGAATGGGCAGACGAAATTGAGCTCTAATTCAATGCAGTTATGGTTTATTTTACTTTGACAAATATCTTAAACGTTTGATCGAACATTCTTACATGATTGGGGGGCTTGACTGCAATCTCATCTAGTGGTAAGTCTTAATGCAGTTTAAGGTGGTAGCGGGCTAACCTGTTCGCAAAATGAGTTAGAACTAATTATTGTGATGCTTAGCTTACTCGACCCGGTTTTGCTTATATTATCGTAGAGAAATGAGATGATAATTTTTCAAAATTATTGGTAATCATTGAAAGCAATTATCAATTATCTTATCTTACTGGATATACTTAATCTATACTTCCATACTTATAATATAAATGAGATAGTTTGGATGGATTTGGCGCGCGTTTTGACGTTTCAAATAAGATCCTGATTTGACTGATCTTCTTCTACTTGGTTCTTTGATTTTTTGAGACACATAAAAAATTCATCAAAATCGGTCCAACCACTATCGAGTTTTTGCGAGACTGTCGTGGGCAGTTGATTTTTATTCATAACTAGCTAATGCCCGCTACTTCGTCTGCGTGAATTGAGGTTTTTCGGTTTCCGCGGGAACTCTTTAATTTTCCGGGATAAAAAGTAGCCTATGTGTTATACCAGACTATCTCTATACCAAATTTCATCCAGATCCGTTTAGCCGTTGAGGCGTGATTGAGTAACAAACATCCATCCATACATCCATCCAGACTTTCGCATTTATTATAATTATTAATTTTTATTTGACTAGCTGATGCCCGCGATTTCGTCCGCGTGTTTTAAGTTTTTTTTAATTCCCGCGCGAACTCCTTAATTTTCCGGGATAAAAAATAGCCTATAAAAAATAAAAATAAATAAATAAAATATCACTCTCATGGTCCCCAACTATACTCATGCAAAAAATCACGTCGATTCATTGCTCTGTTGCAGCGTGATTGAAAGACAAATCAACAAACCATAAACCAACAAACAATCACACATTCGCATTTATAATATTAGTATGATAGTATGATAGATTTTTGTCATTTCGAGAAATAAACAAGCAAACAGACAAACAAACGCAGTCTTTATATTATAGCGAGCTCACGAGGTGGAATTACTTTTTAGCGTTCTCGAAACGACGCGACGGCATAAATTGGACGACTTATTCTGAAAACTAACTGGAATTCTACTGCGAAACATTAAAATACTAAATATATTATAATATATAATTATACTAGCTAATTCCCGCGACTTCGTACGCGTGGATTAAGGTTTTTCGGTTCCCGCGGGAACTCCTTAGTTTTCCGGGATAAAAAGTAGCCTATGTCACTCTCCAGGTCCCCATACCTATAGGTATACCCATGCCAAAAATCTCGTCGATCCGTTGCTCCGTTGCGGCGTGATTGAAGGACAAACCAACACACTTTCGCATTTACGAGTATAATATTAGTATAAATACGAATGTTTGGATGGATGTTTGTTACCCAATCATGCCTGAACGGCTGAACGGATTTGGATGAAATTTGGCACAGAGATAGATTATAGTCTGGCATAACACATAGGCTACTTTTTATATCGGAAAATTATAGTTCCCGCGGAAACCAAAAAACCTCAGTTCACGCAGACGAAGTGGCGGCATCAGCTAGTAAAAAATATGAGTAGAAGTGATTTTATAAGTTCCTTTTTATACGACTGCCTGAAAAAAGGAGCATATTGTTTTCAGGGTTCATGTATGTATGTATGTACTATGTATGTATGTATGTGAGTTTGTATATTCCACCATAACTTCTATACGCCTGAACAGATTTTGATGAATCCTTAGCTAATTTCGGGTTCCATGGTCCCGCATCAAAGACTAAAGTTGATTTTTTTTTTCCAAAATGAGATTAAAACTATATTGTCATCATCAAGAAAATTATGAGTAGATTCCAAAAATATTTAAGACTATATTTCAATATCCAGTGATTCACAAAAAAATATCATTTAACTATGGCAGTCGTATTTTTTAATTCTTTGAGTTACATTGACTTTCCTTTTGACTCTTGAGGTACGGAACTCTAAAGAAGGGAAAGGGGAAAAAAGAAAACTTTTTAAAATTGATTAAAAAGTTAAAAGCCAACGATATAAAAACACATCGTTGTCACAGAATAGTTCCGCGAGGTGGTTACTTATTTGAAAGCAATTTGAGTTCGCCCCTTCGTTTACAGGGACGGACTTTGACGAGGAGTTGCAAAATATTAGATATTATTACTATGGGTTTTTTTTAATATTATTATATAAACCAAACCAATTAATGTTAATGTAAGATAATGATTTGTGTTAATTTAACACCCGAATGTAATCTTTAAGTTAAAAAAAGAAATTTGTATTTATATATGCTCAATATTTGGTTTCAATTAAGTTACCTATTTTACGTAGAAATTGCGCTACTTACAATTGTGGACATTTATAATTTACTTAACGATGCCCGCGACTTCGTCCGCGTGGATTAAGATTTTTGATGCCCGCGGGAACTCTCTAATTTTCCGGGATAAAAAGTAGCCATGTCCTTCACCAAGTTACAGCCTATCCCTGTATCAAATTTCATCAAAATTGGTTGAAGTATCTTCAAGGCAAGAGTGAATAGGCATCTTCTAGGCAAGCGCGCTCCAACCTAGACCTCATCATTGATTCGTATTAAGCATGATTGTCCCGGATTGAGCCCGGAATTAGAAAGTTGGTGGTGTTTCACCCCCGTGCCCTCGGAGAGCACGTTAAGCCGTCGATCCCGGTTATTATCACTAACACGATAGCCCGCCAACTCATATTGGAGCAGCGTGGTGGGTCTAAGCTCTAATTCCCTCTCTCCTATGAGAGCCTGTGCCCAGCAGTGGGACGTTAAGACTATCGTCTAGTGACGAAACGCGACGCGAGTAGGTATTTTTAATAATGCTATCTGTTTCACAACGCTTTGCTGCCTTCTCCGTATCGTGCGATATCCTAGAGTTGCAAGTCCAGTAGGCATATGCCTACATTTTATACTTGAAATATTGTTTCGGGTGATAACGTTTTTACCCCTCTAAACGTTTACGAAATTAGACAATTTTGGTCTCATTAGATTCAGTACACCTTAATCTAGGCTCGTACGTTTTATTTTTTTAGTATTTTAGTTTAGTTAAATTTTTAAAAATAACTAAACGTTTACGAAATTAGACAATTTTGGTCTCATTAGATTCAGTACACCTTAATCTAGGCTCGTACGTTTTATTTTTTTAGTATTTTAGTTTAGTTAAATTTTTAAAAATAAAAATAGTCGAGGAAGTTTTTAGGTCAAAAATATGGATATTTAGACGCTAATAACTTTTAACATAAGCAATATTTCTTAAAAATTAAAACGTACGAGCATAGTTCTTCATTGTTTCGCAACATTTCTAAAAATTATGAAAATTAGGCAACATTTACGGGAAGAAAAACGTTATCGTTTTTTGTATGAAAATTTACAAGTAGACGATCCTCTTAATGGGCTGTAGTGGTAGTGGAAGCATGATTGTCGTCAAACGTAGGCCTATCTCGCAAATTGCAATAAAAATAACGGAATCGCCGAGTCCGCCCCCGTGCCACCCCCCCTCACCCTCCCCCCCCCCGCTCAGCTGGCACGGATCGACCGGATTTATACCCACTTAACTACTAATAATTCAGTATCAGCATGTATTATGTGCTATATAACTATACTATATACTATAGTATACTATTGTTTACATAAACACGTGTAACAGCCATACGTATATACCTACTATACTAGCTGATGCCCGCGACTTCGTCTGCGTGGATTAAGTTTTTTTGATTCCCGCGGGAACTCCTTAATTTTCCGGGATAAAAAGTAGCCATGTCCTTCACCGGGATATAACCTACCACTATACCAAATTTCATCAAAATTGGTTGAACAGGTGGGCCGAGAAAGCGTAGCAGACAGACAGACAGACACACTTTCGCATTTATAATATTAGTATGGATGTGGATAGGCATAGCTTCTAAGCTATGATAGCCTAATGGTTAGACAGCCGACCTCCTATTCGAGTGGTCGCGGGTTCGATGTCCGGGAACTAAATAAATATACCTTGATGAGTTTGAATGTCCTTCTTTCCAGGACGAGGTGCTAGCGATCAACGACAAAGTGGTGGTCCGAGCCGAAGACCTGCTGAGCTGGGTGTGCTCGGGCGCGGGCTGGCGCTGGGGGCTGCGCGCCGTGTGGCGCGGCGCCTGCGCCCCGCCACAGGAGCCCCAGCCGACTGCGCCGCTTCACCACACCCGGCTCGACTTCAGCGACGTGGACCGCGAGAAGAGCGCCATCTGTGAGTGGAAATATAAACCTAGGGACCCGTAGACATACGGTCCTCACCGAAGACCAAGCTCCGGATCTACGGAGCCTAGGTATGTCCACTCGCGGCTGACGTGCGCGGCTCCCGCCTGGTATGCGCTCTGTTCTGCATACCAGAGGAGCCGCCTTCTTCCCAAGGCCACTTAGTACATGGACGATGGAACGGCTGAAGCCCCCACCCCAGCCGCTCGTGACCTCCAGATCCCTTACATCAGGTCTGGTTGTATCTGGACTGGCCGGCTAACGGCATCTCCCCGGAGGTTGAGCCCCTAAGTTTTCAGACGCCTGCGCACCAGCACCCCACCGAACCCCAACCTACAGCACCATTACATTACACAAAGCTCGACTTAGCGACGTGGATCGCGAAAAAAGCGCCATCTTCGCGGTAGGAACGGCTCGCGAAGTTTCCGAACCAGTGGTAGATTCACTCGACTATTCACAAGGATATTTTGTTAAAAGTCTACTTGAATAAAAAATATTTTATTTGATTTTTTCCATATCCTTCCCAGGCGTGGATGTGGAAGAGCCGGGGGTGGTGGTGTTTTCATATCCCCGGTATTGCCGATACCGGGCCCTCCTGGCGCGGCTGGAGGGCATCCAAGCTGACTGGCTTCGGGACTCGCTCGTGGCCGCGCTAGGTGGCTACGCGGCGCCCACCAAAAACACTAGGATATTGTACTGTAAGGTAAGATTTTTATACACTCCATTAGCTGATGACTGTGTAGGTAGTTTAAGTTTTTTTTCAATTCCCGCGGGAACTCTTAAATTTTCCGGGATAAAAAATACCCTATGTGCTATTCCAGACTATCTATCTCTATGTCAAATTTCATCCGGATCCGTTCATACGTTCTTGCGTGATTGAGCAACAAACATCCCTCCAAACTTTCACATTATATTTGTATAGATTATAAGCCGCTATAGGGAGCGCTGTAGTTTGTCGAAGGTTTTATATTTTTTTAATTTTTTTATTTGTCTTGTCTTCCCAGGACACGTTCGAGTACCCGGAGCTGGAAGGGCACGAGTTTGTGTGTAACCACCTAGCTCCCAAGCTGAAGGGGCGGCCGCGCGGGCGGCGGCGGCGCGCGCCTCGCTCGCGGTCCCGCTCGCGCTCGCCCGACTCGCGCTCGAGCGACAGTGACGCGAGGAACACGCCCGAGACTAAGGTGAGCGGGACACAATGCGCTCGGGGTACGAATGTGCGGCACATCCGCTAATAGATGGCGCTAATAGATGGCGCTCGAGCGACAGCCACGCGCGGACACGCCACGTGCCTGACCCGAGCCCGCGTTCTGTGTGATGTCGCCCTTATAAATACAAGGAATTCAACCCGGCCCGCGCCCGTTCCCTGTGTGTTTTGCCCTTAAGGTGATGGGACCCAATGCGCTCGCTGCGCTCGGGCCATAAATGTGACATATACACTAATAGATGGCGCTAGTGGTAGACTGACTCGCGGTCGAATGACAATATTCTCACGGGAACTCCTTAATTTTCCGAGATAAAAAGTAACCTACGTCGCTCTCTAGGTCCTTAACTATGTCCACGCAAAGTATCACGTCGATCCGTTGCTCTGTTTCGGCGTGATTGAAAGACAAACCAACAAACAAACTCACTTTCACATTTATAATATTAGTATGATTACGAAACAAAAAAATGCCTCTAAAAACCAAAAATAAAATGATCTTTTCTGTTTCCAGACTCCAAGGAGACTCTCCCTCCGGAACGGACCGGAGAAGCAAAGCGAAGAAGAAGAGGAAGTGGAGAAGAAGCCCGAGGAAGTGGCGAAGGACAACGCGTTCGAGCAGCAGCTGAAGAACTTCTTCACGAGAAAGGGACAGACCCTCAAGATATCGCATAGCGTCAAAAATGGTGAGACTCCATAATCCTGCGCCTTTTGACCACCTCCCTGGCGCAGTGTTGAGCGCTGTTGTCTTAACGTGCGGAGGTCCCGGGTTCGATTATATATTCACTACAAGTTAGCTGTTAGTCCTTTACTGAGATCTCACCTGATGGTAAGTGATGATGCAGTCTAAGATGGTAGCGGGCTAACCTGTTAGGGGCATGGTTAAACCCATACCCCTACACATTACATTACATTAACAGTATCGGACATTACTTAATTTTAGTTACCACCCTATCAGCAAAGACCAAGCGATTTTTTTTTATACGACTGCCTGAAAAAAGGAGTATATTGTTTTCAAGGTTCGTGTATGTATGTATGTATGTGAGTTTGTATATTCCACCATAACTTCTATACGCCTTATCGGATTTTGATGAATGAGGTATCGTTAGAATCCTTAGCTTATTCCGGGTGACATAGGCTAGTAAAATTTAAAAAAAAATTGATGGGGTGACCATGGTTCCACATCAAAGACTAAAGTTGTTTTTTTTCCAAATTGACATTAACTATATTGTCATCATCAAGAAAATGATGAGTAGATTCCAAAAATATATCAAATAAATATTATAAATGTAGGGTATCGTACATACCTTAACGTATAAGAATAGGCAGACGAAATTGAGCTCTAATTCAATGCATTTATGGTTTATTTTGCTTTGACGAAAATCTTTAACGTTTGATCGGCCATTCTTACATGATTGGGGCCCAGGTGACATCGCAGTCAAGGGCTAACTTGTAGTGGATAAATTTAAAAAAAAAAATTGTCGTGTGGTCGCAGTCTCGCTGCGCAGCGTGTACGTGGGCGTGGTCTCCGTGGGCGGGTACGAGGCGGCGTGTCGCGGCCAGTTCTGGAGGCGGAGCTACGGCGAGAAGGCTTCCAAAGTGCGCCGTCTGTACGAGAGGTGAGGAAACTATTCTCTCTGCGTCGTATTCTTCATTACTGAGGGTCGGGACACCTTTCCATTAATCACATAATCGTCTTTATGTAAAAAACCTTAGAGTTCAAATACTCTTATTAGTTCAGTCGTAATATACGGAAGGATGTAGGAACCCACCGCATTGTTATCAAAAGAAAACTCCTGATTCTGGATCTGACCCTCATTAATGAGGAATACGACGAAGGGGGAGAAAGCCTTGATAGTCTTGTAGCTCAGTCGCCCGACATGCTATTCGGGTGGAAGGGGTTTGATCCCCGGGCACACAGCTCTAACATTTCAAAGTTATGTGCACTTTAAGAATTCCCCATTGGGGGTTCTCCGATGCACGGAGAAAGCGAAACGGCCAAATTCGAACTTTCAAATTCGGTCACCCATCCAGTCACCGACTTGGGTCAAAGTTGCTTAACAATCGCAATCGACCCATATGCGTTGTCACAACTAGGCTACACGTCTTTCAATGATTATAACTATACATTATATTATATATGTATATTGTATATGATGTATCAGGTAATGATTATTATGTAAGAGCTGATAGTTTGACAGGTAATAATAACGTATCAGCTGGTAATGATACTATGCTCAAGTAAAGCCGAATAGACAATTTTTGTAATAAAAATTCATAATAAATATTCTTTTACACCACTCATTAAAAATTCTGTGCAACCATACTTCACCATTGTCGTTCTAATAAAAACACCATAAAAATATATTCGCAGGTACCTCCTACAATTCGAGCACCACGAAAGATGGAACGGGAGGAAATTCCCGAAACTACCCAACGGCAAACTAATCGAACCAAAGACCATAGACACGATAGACGTCACAGACTCCCCCGTAAGAGACATAGACACACCAAAACAACTCCCAGAGAAAAGACTTAGAACTCCTTCACCCAAAAAACAAGAAAAACTAATCCTAGACAACGAAACTGGAGAACTATTGAAAGAAGAACTGAATATAACAACAAAACCCGCAGAAGAATTGAATAGAGAATTTCTAGATTCATTACCACCCAAAGAAGAAGAGAAAGCTGTAAAGATTTTCGTGAAACCAGTAGAAAAGTTAATAGAGCCTAGTTTGAAGGGAAATGTCGTAAAGATATTCGAAGAGAACACGGCGTTAATGGCGGAATTGGCTAAGCAGAAAATGATGGATTCTAGCAAAAGTGCAGAGGCGATGAATATGACTGATGGGCATAGCAGGTTTTTGAATGAGCTGGCGCAGAAATTGCATTTAGGTAAGTTAATTATTATATTTAAATGACTAAATAATTATAAAGAATGATATTAAACATTTTGCTTTTATTCTTCGTCAATATTTTACCTACTTAGGCACACTTGCACAAGGGCTCTTAAATTGATTAAGTTAAATATTTTAATGCTATCCCTTTTTGGCAACTAAAATATGCATTTGCCAAAAAGGGACAGCATTACAAAATTTTACTATTCAGTGTAAATGCCCTTGTGCAAGTGGCCCTTAGTGTAAATATGTAGGTTTTAATCAAATTAGGATAGATTAGATTTTCATAGAATCGGGATTCAAATCAGAAATTTTTTCCAAACGTCGTGACGTCATCAAAATTGACATATAGACGCACTTTTTTATTTTTATTAAAATAACTTTATCTAGACATAAAACTAACAGAGGACGTGGATATTACGTCTTTTACGACGAGTTTACCAAAAAAATAATTTGCGAATCAATAATCAAACGTGTCTTATTAAATTACTAGCGGACGCCCGCGACTTCGTTCGCGTGGCATAAGTTTTTTAAACCCCACAGGCACTTCTTAATTTTCCGGGATAAAAAGAAGCCTATGTCACTCTCCGGGTCCTCATCTATAACCATGAAAAAATATCACGTCGATCTGTTGCTCTGTAGCAGCGTGATTAAAGGACAAACTCTCTATTTAACGTCCTTGGGGATATAAATTTCAAAAACTGTGAAATACGTATTCAATAATTTTAAAACGTAAGCCCAAATATTAAGTTTCATGGCTATAACTTGAAAAATGACGGACTTTCATACAAACTTTCAACCCCTATTTTACCCCATTGGGAGTGGAATTTCGAAAAACCGTTTCTTAGTGGATGCCTACTCTTCACAAAGATTATATTCTCCAAATTTCATGTCTCTAGGACAAGCGGTTTAGGCTGTGCGTTGATATATAAGTCAGTAAGGACTTTGAATTTTAATATGAAACACAATTCAAATTGCCATTCTTTAGGGTTCCGTAGCCAAATTTGGCAAAAACGGAACCCTTATAGATTCGTCATGTCTGTCTGTCTGTCTGTGTGTCCGTCCGTATGTCACAGCCACTTTTTTCCGAAACTCTAAGAACTATACTGTTGAAACTTGGTAAGTAGATGTATTCTGTGAACCGCATTAAGATTTTCACACAAAACTAGAAAAAAAACAATAAATTTTTTTTTCATCAAACCCATACGTGTTGGGTATCTATGGATAGGTCTTCAAAAATGATATTGAGGTTTCTAATATCATTTTTTTCTAAACTGAATAGTTTGCCCGAGAGACACTTCCAAAGTGGTAAAATGTGTGTGTCCCCCCCTGTAACTTCTAAAATAAGAGAATGATAAAACTAAAAAAAATATATGATGTACATTATCATGCAAACTTCCACCGAAAGTTAGTTTGAACGAGATCTAGTAAGTAGTTTTTTTTTAATAATTTAAAACTTACTACAGGTTTGTACGGAACCCTCGGTGCGCGAGTCCGACTCGCACTTGGCCGGTTTTTTTATTACTTCTCTATACTAAGCGCAAATTTTGACGTTTGAAAAAAAGTTTCTGATTTGACTAGTTGTCAACCCAAATAACATACTATGAATTACGTCATACTCTGAATTACGTCACTCAGATTGCTCTAATGAAAGATGATGTAATTTCTGGCATCTATATGTTTTCTTCTCTCACCACAGGTAATTCGGATACGAGATTTCTGCAGCATCTCTCTCAGAGCCCGTCCACGGACAGCCTCTCCAGTTTGTCATCTCTGGGGGACAAATATACTAACGGACACGCAAATGGGGCTAATAATGCTGAACAGGTAAGAGAAACTAGAGATGAAATGGATAGCTGTTTAGCCGGATACCGGATATCCGGCTAGCTACGAAGCCGGATGGCCGAATATCCGGCAGCCGGATATCCAGCCCATGGTCTCGTAGCAGGTTTCGTGATTTGAGTGTAATTTAAGACAATATCAAAAAATTAAGTTTTTTGGAAGAGAACGAACTTCCTTGTGAGATTTTGTAACTTTTCAGTTATAAATAAAAGAAATCATAATAATTATTACCCGTTTTCTAATTATTTACCTCACAAAAACTTAAGTTGATTTTAGGAAATTGTCGTAGTTTTTGAACATCCGCTATCCGGCCGGATATTGCGTTACTATCCGGTATCCGGCCGGATAATAAGTTTACGCCGGATAGGCCGGATACCGGATAGTTACCGGATATCCGTTTCATCTCTAATCTTAACCCTATCACCTATATGTCTAGTGGTCAGGTTTTATTTTTTATTTATACTAACAATTTTATATTAATAAACTTAGTATCCCACTTCTAACGAGAAGTGGGAATTCTTTAATTTTCCGGGATAAAAAGTAACCTATGTGTTATTCCAGAGTATAATCTATCTCTGTGCCAAATTTCATCCAGATAAGTTCAGCCGTTCGGGCCGTTTGTGATCGAGTAAAAAAACAACCAATAAACCTCAAACTAGGTCGCAAGCATTAGGTAGTAGGTATTAGTTGACCGAGCGAAGCGAAGGTCTCTGAGTCTACTTGGGTGAATTGGCACTTGTCCGTCCGTCCGTCCGTCTGTCAGAGCCTTATAACTTCTGAAGTGCTGAACGTAATTACTTCAAATTTAAATATAATATATAAACCGATGGCCTCCCGCCGAATATGGCTTAAAAAGTTATAAAAATCTTTATTTCAGGGGGGCTCTCATAGAAGCGAATGCGAAGTAAAATATTTTTTATAGTGTTACATAGGGTTGCTGTATATCATTTTAAAGATAATTAGAAACGGAGTCCAAAAATATTTTTTTTTTAATTTTTCCCCTAAAATTGACGAAATGGGGGGCTTTCAAAGTGGCGATTTTCTAACGTCCAAAGTTGACCTCAGAACTCTCCATTTTCTGAACTCTCAAGCCTGAAACTTGATCAATTATTTGAATTATATCCTGTACCTACTTGAACAACAAATACTAAAATTAGATAAATATTATAAGGAAACGAAATTATTTAATTTTTAATGATGATGATATTTTTAACAGAACTTCACAAAGATGTCAATAGATGGCGCTCTATGATACCGCGAGGTCTCAGTTCGGGGCGAACCACTAGTATAGATAAGTAATATTAACAATTATTTTGTCCACAGAAGGGCCGGCCCGCGGGGCGGAGCTCCCTGCGCGCCGTCCGAGTGAAGCCCACGCGACCGCTCACCGCCAGGCAAACACGTGAGTGACTTATGACCTACCATACACCTATGTTCAGTGACGTGCACAGGCCTTGAAGCTAGGAGTAGGCATTTGTTTGTCAGAATATCTATTTACTGACTTTTATAATGAAAAACCGGCCAAGTGCTAGTCGGACTCGCGCACCGAGGGTTCCATACAAACCTGTAGTACCTAAGTTTTACGATTTATGACGTATTAAAAACAAGACGAAATGAACCGCAAAACTAACTTTGTTTGTAGAGGTTTATTGTTAATATCAAAAAAACTATGCTAGTTAGAGCGTTGGTTTTATTTTTCCTGTAAAATATATATAAGCTTCTATTGACCATAATTATTTCAGATTTTTCAATTGGTAAACTTCGGAGAATAACGGTATTTTTTTCGACATTTTGCCCAATAAATCAAAAACTATTATGCATAAAAATAAATAAAAATCTGTTTTAGAATGTAGAAGTAAAGCCCTTTCATATGATATCCCACTCAGTATAGTTATCATACTTTGAAATTTCAAACCCCCGATTTTCCCCCTTTTTTAATTAAACTAAAAATAATTTTCGATTTTTTTTTATTTTAATGATGTAAGGCCACTATTATACACAACTATTCCAAATTTCATATCGATAGCTTTAATAGTTACTGTGACAGACGGACGGACGGACGGACGGATGGAGAAAGTCGCACCATAAGGGTTCCATTTTTACCATTTTGGTACGGAACCTAAAAATGAGCATTTACGTAAAATTAACAAAAAAAAAGCGAATTAAACTTCTAGTTCATTCATTATCATGGACTTCCGCAAAGTAACGCCTGCTTCGATTCAAAACTTTTTTTCAATCGTCCAAACGCGCGCTTAGTATGGGATGTTGTATGAAATATTGTGACGTCATCAAAATCTGACGCACCTTTTTGATTCAATCGATAGTTTAAAATGGCCGATATGATAAGTGTCAAATATGTACCTCAAAAACAAAAGGTTGTAGGTATTAACTGACAGTGATAATGCCTTTGTCCACAGCGCCGGTGCCCGCGCCGCGCTCCGACTCGGCGTCGTCCTCTCCGCCGCTGTCGGCTGCCTCCACGCCGCTGCCCACGCCCAGTGCTGGGACTGCCTCGGCGACGGTCACCAACTTCGGCATCCACCACCCGCCGCCGCTCGCCGCCAGCGACCCAGACATTGTCGAGGTGACTGTCACACGCCCACTGCCCACGCCCAGGGCTGGGATCATTTTAATTATCAGCTGTCCGGTGTTTTACTAATTTATTTGTAAAATGTTTGAATGAAATGTATTCTTTCGTCTACAGGTGCCGTACCAACCAAAGAGTCCAGAAATCATAGACCTGGACGAATACCCTGAAAGTCCACAAGAAATCAAGAAGAAGAAGCTGGAAATCCTCAAGGAAAGGGGCCTAGAAGTGACCGCGGTCCCGCCTGGGCCCGTGTGGCCCCCACTTACTAACCCCATCACCCCACTCATAAACCCCAGCCCAATAATCCTCAATCCAGCTGTCCAGCATCAGTTATTAACGCAGTTCCAAATGTATAACATAATCCCAAATTACCCCAACGGGGTCCAAGCGCCAAGAGTCATTCAATCCTCGAGCGCCTTTGGTAACGCAGGACCCGAAAAAACCGTTTACGGCAACCCGAAAGACCCATTTATGCCCCCACCGCACGTCCTCCAAGGGACCCCAATAAAACCACAAAGGAGTATCGCTACCCCTGGACCAACTCCTCAAGATATCCTCGATTTGACGTGCAAAACCCAATCGACCCCATCTCAAAAACCAGCCGTCGAAATCGTCAGGATCCCATCCGACTCCACTCCGTCCCCATCGAAAACCCCCAATCCCCAAAACCTAAGCAAAAACTACACAATCCTAGACGGCAAAGCGGTCGTTTCAAACCTAGAAATCACATTGGTCAATCCGAAATCCCAAACGCCCCCAAAAAAACCGCCCCAAAAACGGTCTTCAAACGGAAAATTTGCGTCTCTAAAAACGCCAACCCCACCCAAAGATTATGCTAAAACATTTCCGACTCCGCCGAAAAACCCACCAATAGTTGTTCCTAGCTATCAAATATCTAAAGAGGAAGCCCCGAGTAGCTCGACCCAGAGTCAGACCCAAAAAGATTTGAGTTTACAGAACAATTTACTCCAAAATGTTTTCAAAAATCAAAATCTAGCCCAAATGATGGAGATGCAAAAGGTCCAGATGTCCCCCCTGATGGATCCGCTGTATATGCAGCATTTGTACAGCAGCTTGGGCCAAATGGACCAGCGCCAGTTGGCCATGTATAGGGACTTTATGACCAATCAGTTCAGGGGTTACAATGGTCTTTTGAATATGGCGACGCCTACAACGAAGAATTAGTGATTTTTAGTGAGGTTCTAGTCGGATAAGTTAGTAATTTTAGCGGTTTTAGTGGACACTGGTACGACTAATCTATTTAGTTATTTGGATACATTAAAAATATTGTTATTTTTAATGTTTTGCTTGCCAGTAGCATTTTTAAAAAATATAAAACCAAGTTGATACAATTTTTTTACGATTGAAATAGGTACAATTTGATGAAGTATGTGTGGTATGTACATTTAGGAATAAACTTTGCATTATTTATATTATGTTCTAATGCCTTTTCTTATTCTTTTTTTTAAATGTTTTTGGCAGAATTTCGGTCTGATGGCACTTGAGTAGATGTTTTTTTTTAAACTAAATTAACAAAGTTTTCGCTACTAGAGTCCACTAAAAGTGCTAAAAATATTTTATTTTAATTGTGATATGTCGATTAGTAATAAGCGATGTCGATCTCGGGTTAGTTATAATTAATTAATTATTAATAGTTAATAAAAATAAATTAACAATAATTATAATTATTGTTTATGAGATTGTGGGAGCAAAAATAACCCATATTTGTATAAATTGAGAGACCCAAATTCATTACAGAAATTCGTTGTGTGGTGTCAATTTTGACACTAGGTACATACAAATGCTGTCAATTTTCACATGACAGATGTCATTATAGAATGAGGGAATAGACGCAGCTATTTAGAGAAATAGACGCATGATTGTGTATTTGCTCTTTTCTTTGCATAGTTTCGTTTATCTGTAAGAATCGTCATTTTTGGCTTACAAGGCCGATTTTAACATTGGTCGATTTGGGAATATAGGTATCTCTTTTTCCATCGGTCCATCGGTATCCAAAATAGGTGGATATATTTTTCCTACATGGTACAAAAATCGGTCAAATTGTAAAATCGGTTAATCGGTTTTAAAAAATACAGAAATTATACATTTTCTATAATTTGCAAGAAAAAAAATCTAAGTAAATCTGTTTTTTACATTTTCTATAGTTCTAAAATTCTCGCAAGAAAATATAAAAAGTCTCAGTAAAAAATCTGTTAAAATCGGCCATGTTCGCTAAGACTTGATTGTTTTGTTGTAAATAAATTGTATATAAATTATTGTAACGGTATTTTTTCCTTACTGCCGATATTTTAAACTGCGTGACAATTTTTATTTTAGGTATTTCTTTATGATGCACGAAATTAATATTTACAATAAAATTGACAATTCGATTGAAAAATCGTCACTAAATGCAAAACTTAAATTGCACACACACAAAACTACTAACTTGTATAACTATGAAAAAATGTAGTTAGGTAGGTATACTAAAAAGTCATAATTTTTCCAATGTGAGCCTGAGTCACAGGCGAGCGTTTTCAGAACGTATGGAGTTTAATTATTTACTTTAAAGTTATTTAAAAAATAATTTATTTTATTTGTTTTATTTTTCGTCACGTAGCCACATTCTCTGTCGGTTAGTCAAAACTGTAGTTTGAATTGTAAAGTGTTTTCACACTATCCGATCCGATAATTAATCCGATATCCGATCCGATTGATTTTTTAATCCGATGTTATACCGAACCAGTAGTAGATTCACTCACAAGCACTTGTAAAAGTTTATTTGAATAAAAAACATTTGAATTTCGAATCGGAATAATGTAAACAGTGGGCGTCTAAGTAAAACGTTATAGTGTCTAAGCCGCCGCAATATTGGTCCTTTATTCAATCACTTTTTAATTTACCAGACGCAAAACTGTAAGAACTGAATCCTGACTGAGTGACGTTATAATATGCTGATCAAAAAACCAATCGCGCGGCATAAAAAACATCACCGCAATCACGCCTAATTTTTGTCACTACATAAATTCATAATTTACTGCTGATATTTTTTGTATTCCAAGTGACAGTGGGGCTGATTCTGTAGTGCACAATCTCTAAACTAAAATTAGAGCATTACAAATATTGCTAACCCTTTCATAATACTCTCTACGGATAGGGATAAAACTAGATTTAAAGCTGCCATTTTAGTTTAGTTTAGAGTTTGTGTTATACAGAATCAGCCCCAGTGTGGCCAATTCTGTTTATCACAATCTCTTAACTAAATTAAAATTACAGCTTTAAATGTAGTTCTGTCCCTTATTCCGCAGGGAATATTATGAAAGGGGTAGCAATATTTTTAATGCTGTCGTTTTAGTTTAGTTTAGAGGTTGTGTACAACAGATTCAGCTCAAATATTCCAAAATCTAAATGAATGGCAGTAGGTACCTATATCATGTGGATCTATGTATATCGGATTGAGGTCGGATCGGATAGTATGAAAATGCAATAGTATGAATGTTTCTAGGCTATTTAATGAATAAATAATATGGTGTTTTCTAATTCGCGACTGTATATATAGGGCCGACGCCCGGGTTCGCCCGGCGTCTATGATCGCTGTACAAAATAAATAATTTGAAAATTTTATTTTTTTGCCTTTTATTTCTATTTCTTCACCCTTATAAGGTCTTTATCTTACTAGATGATCCAAAAACCTGGTTTGTAAAGTTTACGATGCTATTACCACAGTAGTGCATAAAAATAAAACCGTACTACCAAAAATGTTACCTACAACTTACAAGATCTTTATTATCAAGCTTGCGCGCAGTAATATTATTATCGCACGTGTGTGGTAAAGCGTTACTTAGTTTCCCCTAAAGATCTCCATCGAGACAAAGCTCTTTTGAAATCGTTCTTGTAGTTATAAACGTCGATATCGTAATTATACCAGTATTTGAAATACGAAAATGTGCGCGTGTGAAAACGCCGGTTTTCCTTTGCCTCAGTGGGTCGGTAGGGCTCCGCTCTCGGCTCAGGGCCCCTCACCGCTGGTCCACTATTGACCTACAAGTTCATCATTATGTTTATCACGTAAACCGTGCAATAATCTTTTTATCACACGTGTGCGATAATGCGTTGTTTTCCAAAAAGTCGCCATCGAGAACAGCTGTTTAGAGATCACACCATCTTTGATTGTGGTTTTTTATCGTAAATCTATGAACTTTCCCGATATGGGTAGATTACTAATATTATCGAAAGTTTAGATGGATAGATTGGATTGGACATAAATTACAGTATGGAATAACATACATTTCTACTTTTATCCCGGAAATTTAAAGGGCAAAGTCTAAAGTCGAAAAAAATAAATGAAACCAATAACAGCCCAATAATTCATTCAATATATTTCATTTATTTATATCAACACACATAGCATTGCAGATGTTCCTAAGGATCGTTGGGTGGTCATCGAGTCGCTAGGGCTCCGCTGCCGGCTCAGGGCTCCTCAGCGCCGGTCCCCAGCACGGCCCCGCTGTACGCGAGGTCCCAATAGTGCTCCACGCCGTGCTTCTGGAAAAGCTCGCGAGCTTGCTTCTCTGTTGGCATCACCTGGGGAAAACAAACTTAATCTATACTAATATTATAAAGAGGTAAAGTTTATAAGGTTGTAGGGGGTAATTCTCTGGATCTACTGAACCGATTTTGAAAATCTGGTACCAATAGAAAGCCACATTATTTGTGAGTGTCATAGGCTACATATTAACCCGAAAAATTAGGGAGTTCTCGTGGGAATTTATTCACGCGGACGAAATCGCGGGCATCTGCTAGTATCACATAGATTTGAGTAAATAATACGTACCTTGAACTTGATCTCGCCGAAAGCTCTCCGTGTTGTGACCCCCTCCCACACCAGTTGACAGCAGTTGGGCACCTCCCCCCCATCCGTGTCCTTCACCATCTCCTCCTCCCACTTGATTCGATTCAGCATCAGCCTGTATCAGGGGCAAAGTATTATTATTACTAAGCCAAATTCAAATTTTCTGTTAATATTTCCTTTTCTAGGTTGCCTGGAAGAGATCACTTCTTAGCAGTAAGGCCATCTATTGTATAGTTTTTTTTTGGGCAGTAAAAATATTAACGCACAGTAATTGGCCTGCAAAGTGCAAACGATTGCAGTAATAAACATTTCCGCACTAGTGCGGCAATTAAATGGCCATACAACCACATCAGCTTTGATGCCGCGAGGTGTTTTACAGTACGATAAAATATTAAAATCTCTTTTCTTGCTTACAACATGGCATGACTTAAACCTCTCGCTGACACATTTTCAGGATTGAAATCTCACACCGCGCACGCTTTATAGTTTGTTAGTATGGGAAATGGTATAAAATATTGTTTGTACTCACAAATGTACGTTAAAACGTTGTATGATACGATTTTTGATGACCTTTTAGCGTAGTATTGAGCGCTGTTGTCTTAACGTACGAAGGTTGCGGATTCGATCCCCGGCAGAGTCAATTCGTGAATTTATAATTTCTGAATTTTCCCTGTTCAGGAGGCTTCGGCCGTGGCTAGATACCACCGGCAAAGGCGTGCTGCCCAGCGATTTAGCGTTCCGGTTCGATTCCGTGCAGAAACCGATCAGGGGTATGGGTTTAATATAACTGACATGCCCCTAACAGGTTAGCCCGCTACCATCTAAGACTGCATCATCACTTACCATAAGGCGAGATCGCAGTTAAGGGTGAACTTGTAGTAGATAAAAAAAAATACATTTGCGCATTGAAAATTAAACGCTATTTAATACCCTCGGATATTAAAGTTTGAGCCTCGAATGTAAAACTCATTTTTCCGCACTAGTAGCATAAACGGCTATTGCCGGCTCGCCCCGCTCACCGTTTGTACTTGGCGTGCTGCTTGGGCCCGCCCTCCGTCACGACGACGCAGCAGCCGCGGTGCAGCAACACGAACCCCGTCATGTGCAGTTGCTGCGCGTTCACCTCCACCTTGAACTTCGCTGACGCGCACTCGAACAGGTCCTTCACCCTGGAGGCAAAGACAGAGTCAAGGTCAATAGTCAATTTATTGTTAGGGTTCCGTACCCAAAGGGTAAAAACGGGACCCTATTACTAAGACTCCGCTGTCTGTCTGTCTCCAGGCTGTATCTCATAAACCGTGATAGCTAGAAAGCTGAAATTTTCACAAATGATGTATTTCCGTTGCCGCTATAACAACAAATACTAAAAATTAAAAATATATATATATTAAGGAGGGTCCCCATACCATAAACGTGTTTTTTTCGTATTTTTTTGCTCAATATTAAAAACGGTAACAGGTAGACGGTTCAAATTTTCACAGAAAATTAACTTGTATATTACCTTTCAAAATAAATAATTAAATATCAATAAAGTAAATATTAAAGGGGGGCTCCCATACAACAAACGTAATTTTTATTTTTAATACGTCATAAATCGTAAAACTTACTACAGGTTTGTACGGAACCCTCGGTGCGCGAGTCCGACTCGCACTTGGCCGGTTTTTTTTTAAATAACATGATTTAATTGATTGATGTTAAGAATTTTCGGCGCCATATTTGTAATTATCTGTTGATATTATTTAAATTGAGAAGTATAAAGTACGATTTATTAATTGCTTTCATGTTTTATTAAGTATAATCCGCCTCTGGTTGATAATATGCGCGGGAGATATATATATATTATAGTGCACGTTAATATGAATTATATGAATATGAATAATATGAATAATATAATGATTTATTTCAACATACATTATTATGTTGACACATTTTAAACTTTTTGGACTTAAAGGAATTGGATGTTGGTTAAATATTATTAATAATTGATAAAAAATAACGTAATGATACATGTACCTACCTATATTTTTGCACACTGCTACTAGCAGAAAATTGTGAACGGCACTATTTATAAGTTATCAACTGTTTTTACCCACAATTTGGCAAAATAAAAATTATGAATTACAATAGAACTCAAAGCTATCCTACCCTTATATAATTAATCCTACCCTTATATAATTACTATATAAACCACTTTTCGACGACCGCCATGGCGCAGTGTGTAGCGCTGTTGCCTTAACGTGCGGGGGGTTTGATCCCCGGCAGGGTCAACTTTTCCCTGGTCTGGCCTGGTGGGAGGCTTCGGCCGTGGCTAGTTACCACCATACCGGCAAAGACGTGCCGCCAAGCGATTTAGCGTTCCGGTACGATGCCGTGTAGAAACCGAATAGGGGTATTAGGTTTAATATAACTGCCATGCCCCTAACAGGTTAGCCGGCTACCATTTTAGACTGCATCATCACTTACCATTAGGTGAGATTGCAGTCAAGGGCTAACTTGTAGTGGATAAAAAAAAAAAGCTGTTACCCGCAACTTCGTGCGCGTGGTTTAAGTTTTTTTTAATTCCCACGGGAACTTCACAATTTTCCGGGATAAAAAGTAGCCTATGTCACTCTCCAGGTCCTCAACTATATCCATGCTAAAAATCACGTCGATCCGTTTCTCCGTTGCAGCTTGATTGAAGGACAAGGAGGAATTCAATATTCGCCGCCCGAGAACAAAAAATTTGGCCCCGAGTGACACACACCATTTTTCATCATTACGTATGAGAAAAAGCTAGGAGTATCAACCTACTATGTATGGACATTACCTATACGTTTAAGCACCAATCATAAGCACGAACGCGGACCAACCAGAAGATACTCCTATCACTAAAGCACGAACGCGGACCAATCAGAACAGAGAAATGAAAAGTCCTATGGGCCAAAAAATTACATTTTGCTCCCGCTAACCTCTGAAGCCAATATTCGTTTTTCGAATAGGTATGATGAAAATATATATACGTTGATAAATCAGTCAATTAGTCATCTTTTCCTTTTCCTTTATATATTTAGATTTTCCTGTTAGCTCAGGCAATTTACCTAAGCAAGCTTTGTATGGGAATCTTGATTGAATGAATTTTGATTTTTGATACGACGTGTTCTTTACAGTCTTAGAAGTATCTCTTAAAAAGTTCCGTATTATTTTTATTTCCGGGATAAAAAAGTAGCCTATGTCACTCTCGAGATCCTCAACTATACGCATACAAAAATAACTTTGGTCTGTTGCGGCGTGATTGATGGACAAACAAACAAATACCAATGCAAAGGTCTTGAATATTAGCAAAGAATGTGGACCTATTTTACTAACGCCATCTAGTCTGAAAAGCGGGACAGCGCTATGGCGGGAACAAGGACAGGCTTATACAGGTGAGGAGCGCGCTCCACAGGTCGGACGCCCAATTTTTTTCTATGAAAGGGCCCATTTATTACTAACCTATATATACATATATCGATGGTTTTATTACCTGTATACAGCTACGTGGACCCCCATGGACGTATCCTCGCGTATTTTTCTATCTACCTGCAAAAAAAATTGCTTCAATTAATGAATGAACGAGAAGTTTAATTCGCTATAATCCGCCACAGCAGACAAATCTATGTGGTATGTACGTGTCCTTCACCAATAGCATGCGAACACCCACCACCCAGCAATTCGCACCGGCACAGCACCACACCACACAAATCCTCCAAATCACTCTCAACGTACGTTTCACTCCGAAACCGGAGCATCTTCAGGAGATGTTGACTCGACAATGCACGATTGTAAAGTGCACTTTACAAGTGCTTCGATTCAATGCTTCAATTAAATTAACTTCAATACTTTTGACTAGATTTTAACAATATTTTAACATATAAGTCATTGACTTATATGTATACTACTAGACAAGCAATTTGGAATAATAATTGCGTCGCAGTTTCGGATCGCGCGGGCGGGTAGATACATATTATAAGTCTATGGGTAGAGAGGGTAGCTACGGAAGCGAGTTAGGGACAACTAACCCAACCTCAGTGGCGAATTATTTAAGACCGCAGAGCTTATCTTGTAGTATACATATAAGTCAATGCATATAGTCCCACCCGGTGGCCAAAATTGGAACGTATTTTTATGCGTGTTTAGTATCTGTTGAAGTGAAAACTTCTTTAGCCGCGTTGAGCACTTTTTGGTGGGGGGTAAACTCAGACAAGCCGTCAAGCTTTACGAGCACGAAGAAACCAAAAAAATATAATATGTACATTTTACTTGTGAAATAAATAAATAAATAAAGGAGACGGTTCAGATTTGTATGGGGCGTGGGTCCGGTCCTTTTACAAGAAGAGAAATGAAAAAAAAAAAATACTAGACCAGTTTTGACCGTTCAAATCTACGAATTCGTTGTAATTTCAGTGGTGAAATTATGTAATCTTTCCACAATAAGCAACACCAAACATGAGTGGGTAACAATGGCGGATTCATAGTTTTTGACGGTTTCAAAAGAAAAACACGTTATTTTGACAGTGACTGTCAGAAATCACATTTGATACATTTCGCGCCTACTGCCTTCTCTATGGCTGAAGGTTGCCATCTTGGAAACGTATCGAAAACTTGAAATACATTTTTTTTTTTCACGTTATTTACTTTACTATTCTAAATTATTATATTTTTAATACAATCTATGTAGTTTCCTCTATTCATGGTAGAGTGTACAAATAGTACACCAAAAATGAACCTTCTCTTTTGCTAGTTTAAGAAAGAAAGAAAAAGTTTGGTGGTATTACCTTCTCCCTCTTCTGGTCCTTGGTGAGCGCCCTGGCCTGGTTGGCGTCCTGGTGCGTCTTCTGGCGCTTGGCGATCTGTTCCCTCACTCTCGCCTCTATGGCCGTCGGGTCCTGGACCGCCTCTGTGCCCAGCGCGCGCATCAGGTTCGATATCCTGTTGAGGTCATTTTTCAAAATTTCAAGTTAACCTTTTTGCGTTCGGTTAGAAATCATATTCATACTTATAATAATAATAGATGATGCCCGCGACTTCCCCCGCATGGATTAAGTTTTTTTGATTCCCGGGGAAACTCCTTAATTTTCCGGGATAAAACTAATTTATGTTAACGTTTTACGTCACCCTACGTACTTACCCGGGAAAAATAAATTTCATCAAAATCGGTAAAACCTGTCTGGAGATTGGCCGCCGTGGCCGAAATTAGGTCGGGAGGATATAGAAGTGAAAACTTTTTTAGCCGCGTTGAGCTGTTGTTGCGTTGTTACGAAGACAAAAGGTCTATATACTACATTCGTAATTTAACTTTAATGCCTTAGTTTTAAGGTGTAAATTTTAATTATTTTAAATTTTTTTTTTTAATATTCGTTTTCACTTCTATCGACTTTTTAATTATATTACTTCAAGTGGTATAATGGCTATGCAGTCACTACTATAGAACTTAAAGGTCTAAAATGGCTGCATAGAAGCTGGGCAAACGCTATTTTAGGGATCAATGGCAAAATAATACCTCAGCTTGGGTTCCGGCGGTGCTTCGAGGCCCAAACGGACTTTTTCTTGTTCCTCCTTCCATGCCTCCCTCCGACTTTGCCTGCGTAACTTCTTTCTTTCCTTTTTTGTCAGGAAAACGGGCATATACGTCGGCTTCAGGGGTTCCGCTGTAAATGATAAATGAAATTTAATTAATCATAATCTTTAATGATGCCCGCGACTTCGTCCGCGTGGATTGAGGTATTTTTCGGTTCCCGCGGGAACTCTTTAATTTCCCGGGATAAAAAGTAGCATATGTGTTATTCCAGACTATAATCTATCTCTGTTGCAAATTCCATCCAGATCCGTTCAGCCGTTCTGGCGTGTATGAGTAAAAATCCACACAAACATTCGCATCAGCTAGTAGGTAATTTAAATACTTTAAGGATATTAAACAATTATTAACACAATAAATTGACCAGGAATTCATCACGCAATTAGACAGACTTTTCCTTTACCGATTACCGAGAAATCTATAAATAATATTATGATATATACTAGCTGATGCCCGCGACTTCGTCCGCGTGGATTGAGGTTTTTGCGTTCCCGCGGGATCTCTTCAATTTTCCGGGATAAAAAGTAGCCTATGTGTTATTCCAGGCTATAAGCTATCTCTGTGTCAAATTCCATCCAGATCCGTTCAGCCGTTCTGGCGTGAAAGAGTAACAAACATCCATACATCCATACATATTACATACAAACGTTCGCGTTTATAATGTTAGTGATGAGGTAAGTATACTGGGTGCATTGACATTGGGGTTGGTCAGTCGATGACAATTAAATTATTAGACAGACACTTTTCCTATACCGATTACCGAGAAATACATATTAAAATTTATAATCAAGTGCGAGTCGGACTCGCGCACCGAGGGTTCCGTACAAACCTGTAGTAAGTTTTACGATTTAGCAGTGGCGATTCCTGGTGGTCAATCTTGGGTTTGCGCTAGTTGATGGTTACTTAGGTATTTTCTCATTAAAATACATTTACCTCATATATCACTGATTAGGGGTAAGTATAGGTTTAATATAACTGATAGGTATATACCTAACAGGTTTGCCCGCTACCATCATAAAGTAGGTACTTACATCATCACCCACCACCTGGTGACATTGCAGTCAAGGGCTAACTTGTACTTACTTACTAGAATAAAGAATACTATTTTTATTTATTTTACACTAGCAGATTCCCGCGACTTCGTCCGCGTGAAATAAGTTTTTTAAATTCCCACGGGACCTCCCTAATTTTTCGGGTTAGTCTCGGTTCTCGTACCAAGCCTATGACACTCACAAATAATGTGACTTTCTACTGGTACCAGAATTTTCAAAATCGGTTCAGTAGATCCAGAGATTACCCCCTACAACCTCACAAACTCACAAACTTAACCTCTGTAATATTAGTATAGTGCGTGTTACATTATTACTATGATATCTTCTAAAATATTCATCTGAATTAAGTGGTATACGGGCGAATTTGATCTATTATTAAATACTTGAGATTAACAACCATGTTATTTGATAAGGATTATTACTATGTTGGTAAAAACACCTTCGCGAGTATAGCATTGTTTTAGCCCAAATTTGAAAATCATAATGACTGTTATTGTGAGACGACCTTAAAAGATAGCTATATGCTGTCGCGGACTTATTTTTAGAACTTTTTGAGAGGAACAATTCCACCATACATTGTTTTCATGTACCTTTTACTATTTACGCAGCGCACGCCACGGAAGCTCTCAGATGAGACAATTTTTTCCGACTTCATTCACATTATTGCAATTTTCGTAGGGATCTTTAATGTTTTTGAAAATAAAATAAAAGCCTATGTTACTCGCTGATAATGTAGCTTTCTATAGGTGATTTTTTTTTTTAAATCGGTTGAGTAGTTTTTGAGTTTCGGCAAAAGCGAGTAACTCGCAATGCGCAACTCATAGTGCACGCCTTCGGCCCGTAGTGAGCGGGGAGAAAGCGGGCCGATGGAGTTCGAAGATTCTCGCAGTACGAGCCACGTGGCGATGCGGCGCACGTCACAACTGTCACAACGCACAACCCAGGTGCGAGGTGGTCATGGAGCGTGCGTGATTTTAAATAATTATCGATTAACGCAATTATTTAGTTGATAAACTTATATGTTTTGTTAATGGTACCTATTTCATGTTATAAAATATTAGTATAATATTACTTAAATAGATCTAGTATAATTGGTAAGTAACTTATTCATAATTATTGGTATTGCGGCGCAAGCTGCGCAATCTTAGAGGAATCGCCACTGGATTTATGACGTATTAAAAATAAAAATTACGTTTGTTGTATGGGAGCCCCCCTTTAATATTTAATTTATTGATATTTAATTATTTATTTTGAAAGGTAATATACAAGTTAATATTCTGTGAAAATTTGAACCGTCTACCTGTTACCGTTTTTAATATTGAGCAAAAAAATACGAAAAAAAACACGTTTATTGTATGGGGACCCCCCTTAATATATATATTTTTTTAATTTTTAGTATTTGTTGTTGTAGCGGCAACGGAAATACATCATTTGTGAAAATTTCAGCTTTCTAGCTATCACGGTTTATGAGATACAGCCTGGAGACAGACAGACAGCGGAGTCTTAGTAATAGGGTCCCGTTTTTACCCTTTGGGTACGGAACCCTAAAAACTAGCTGATGCCCGCGACTTCGTCCGCGTAGATTTTAGGTCTTATCGAGTCCCGTGGGAATTGGTTGTTTTCCCGGGATATATGAAACTAAATAAGTGACCGTCAATCTGTCAATATATTTATACTACACCCGCTCGGAAAGTACCCTCTTGCTTTTGTCAAAACGAGGTAGAAAGTACGTCATTGCTACAAACCAATTAAGCGGGAGGAAAAGATGTATGAAATTTCATTTCTAACGTGATAAGCGGGGAGAAAACTGTATGAAAATCCATTTCTAACGCGCTGTTGTTTTTTAATTTTAAGTAAATATGGTATGGACGTTGAGAATTTGGATGTCTTACCATAAAGGAAATATAATATTAGAAGCAGCTTCACCATATTTGACATAGAAAAGTCAAATAATATGGTGAATGTCGATTGTCGACATCGACGTCGATTATCGATATCGATATCCGATATTGATAGTCGATATCGATATCGATGTCGATTGTCGGTATCGATGTCGATTGTCGATATCGATGTCGATTGTCGATATCGAAATCTATATTGAAATAATCCTCAAAATGTAGTCTAGTTGTGATAGTGAAGCTTCGAATGAAGCGACTCATATAGTTATGATAGAACGTAATTTTTTTTTTTTAATTTTTTTTTTTAATATTTTGAAAACAATACATTAGAAATTAAAGCTAGCTAGCCTAACCTAATTAAGGACTATTAACTATTATTAACTATTAACCTAAACCTTTTTTTTTTTTTTTTTTTTTCTTTTCTTTTCTATTAAGGACTATTAGCTATTATTAACTATTAACCTAAACCTTTTTTTTTTCTTTTTTTTTTTTTTTTTTTTCTTTTTTTTTCTTTTTTTTCTTTTTTTTTTCCTTTTTTTTTTATGTTTCTGTATTTTTAATATGGGTTTGTAAAATTGCCTGAAATAAAAAATATTTATTTTATTTCTTATTTTAAACCTTTGTAAGTTCGTTTAATCACTAATTATCGCTTATTTTCCTCGCAGGTGTAGTATAAAGCACTATGTATCACTCGGTAGAAAGTACGATTCCTACCTCGCGTGTATTGCGGCCCTTCGGCTACGCCTCGGGCCTCAAACTACACCCTCGATAGTAATCGGTCACTTTCTCCCCTCGGTGAACAATGTACTATTGAAGATCTCTCTACTGTCTTGTCTCATTTACTTTTTTATATGGAGATTTTTTTAACCCAATTTTTTAACTTTTCCGTACAATTTTTCAAACATTTTCTTTCATAAGAACCTTCTCCTTACGATAACGAACACAACAAAAAAAAGAATTAGCGAAATTGGTCCAGCCGTTCACGCGTGATGCCGTGACCAAGGGAAATAGGGGGTGAAAGTTTGTATGAAAGTCCGTCATTTGTCAAGTTATATCCATGAAACTTGGTATTTGAGCTTCTGGTTTAAAATAAAGAAATAAGTGTTTCACAGTTTTTGAAAATTCTACCCCCAAAGGCGTTAAATAGGGGTTGAAAGTTTGTATGAAAGTCCTTCATTTGTCAAGTTATAACAATGAAAGTTGGTATTTGGACTTCTGGTTTAAAATAAAGAAATACGTGTTTCACAGTTTTTGAAAATGTTATCCCCAAGGACGTTAAATAGAGAGTTTGTCCTTCAATCACGCCGCAACAGAGCAACGGATCAACGTGATTTTTTGCATGGGTATAGTTGAGGACCTGGAGAGTGATATATATAGGATTTATCCCGGAAAATTAAGGAGTGCCTGTGGGAATTAAAAAAAAATGCCACGCGAACGAAGTCGCGAGCATCCTCTAGTTTTTATATATAGAGAAGATGAGTGTTATTACTTTACCTATCACAAAAGCAAACTTTATACCAAAAAAAGTAATTATATTTTCGTTTTCGTGCATAATTAACCGAAAAATCATAAAATAAACTTTAGGACAAAGAAAGAAAATTTGAGTCGTGTGCTTCAACTACGCAGACGAAGTTGCGGGCATCAGCTAGTAAAGGATGTTTTTTTTAATGAATTACATGTATTAGATTTCATGGTCCTCCCTAATTTGAAATTACAATGTTTTGCTCGATGACAAAGTTGCATGGAAGCAACCGGCTTCGCATCCAGCAACCCACGAGTCAGTGTAATACCTACTTGTTACGTAGCGTATGCATTTTATATTATACACAAATTTTTACATTTTTCTGATTTTGAAAAGAGCAACTGCTGAGTTTCTTGCCGGTTCTTCTCAGTAGAATCAGCTTTCCGAACCGGTGGTAGATTCTTACGACTTATCATAAGTGGCACAAGTCGTCCTACATGAAATGAGAAATCATTTAATTTCATTTCATTTGTTTGAGACGTCGCGCGTAAGTATACTTAGTTTTATTTGACCCTATCGATTGGTTTAATACAAATAGTGACACGATCATTATTGCATTTTAAGTTGGTTCAACTACCGGCTCAGGTAAGCATTTAAAAAAAAAATTGGCAGTCATAGACCGATAGAAGTGAAAACGAATATTTAAAATAATTAAAAAAAAAAGAAAAAAAATTATACTAATATTATAAAATATGCGAAAGTGTCTTGGTTTGTTGGTTTATTGGTTTGTCATTCAATCACGTCGCAACAGAGCAACGGATTGACGCGATTTTTTGCATGGGTATACTTGAGGGCCTGAAGAGTGACATAGGCTACTTTTTATCCCGGAAAATTGAGCAGTTCCCGTGGGAATTAAAAAAAACTTATTCCACGCGGACGAAGTTGCGGGCATCAGCTAGTAATTAAAATAAAGCGAATGTAGTATATTTATATTTAAGACCTTTTGTCTTCGTAACAACGCGAGCATGTCGGTGTCCGCGAGCATGTCGGTGACGGTGACGCGAATCCACAAGTTTACCCCCTACCAAAAAGTGCTCAACGCGGCTTAATAAGTTTTCACTTCAAAAAATTGAATATAATAATATTGTTATTTATTTTTAAAAATAAAGAATTGTTTCCTTTGGGTTAAAAGTATGCTCCTTAAAAAAAGCTTATAATACTGTTGAAGATTCATATAAATAATAAAAGAGCAAGGATTTGACTCGCTCCAGCAATTCAAATTTTCAAATTCAAATGTTTTTTATTCAAATAAACTTTTACAAGTGCTTTTGAATCGTCAAGTGAATCTACCATTGGTTCGGAATGCCATTCCTACCGAGGAGAATGCCAAGGATTGAAGTCACTTGTGTCCTTATAATGACTATAATTTTTGATTGGAAAGAGCTAACACCGAGTTCCTTGCTAGCTCTTCTCGGTAGGAATGTCATTCCGAACCAGTGGTAGATTCACTCGACGATCCAAAATCTTTTGTAAAAGTCATTTAAGCAAATAAAGATTGAAGTTTGAAGTTAAATTACTCATTTTCTATATTTATGCCCCTAACAGGTTAGCCCGTTAGCCCATCTTGGACAGCATCATCACTTACCATCGGGTGAGATCGCAGTCAAGGGCTAACTTGTAGTGGATAAAAAAAAAAAAATACTATTTCCTCCGCGGTCCTTTAAATTTTTCGTCCACCTGTATAATGTTCCTATGGGATTCATACTTTTAGTGCGTGATTAAGCTAATGGGTGAGTCAGTAATTAATTTTTGTGGTATGAAATATAAAGACAGATTGTTTGTGTGTATGTTTGTTACTGTTTCACGCAAAAATCACATCGATTGCTCCGTTGCGGCGTGATTGAAGGACAAACAAACACACTTTCGCATTTACAATATTAGTATGATATAGACAAGCTATAATTGATGATCACATCATTTTAATGAATTATAGCTTGTATAGCGGATCCTGATGGATGCCCTGCCAAAAAATGTATGGCCAGTGTCACTCGGGATGATGTAAGGATTCTAACGATACCCCATACCAATCCGTTCAGGCATTTAGAAGTTATGGTGGTATAAAGAAACTAATACACATACATACTCGTACATAGAACAATGGTACAGAATGAAACTGTCTAAACAATGGAAAGGCAATTTCATGGACAAAGGACATACAGACGTAGAAAGAATATACGGAGATAAGCTGTCTATGATAATCACACACAATGACCTTATCAAAAGACAGCGAATCTTTGACAAGAAGATTGAGAGTACACATAGGTTCGAAGGAGACATGGAAGATCGAAACCGCCAATGATGATAAGATAATCTGTTACACAGACGGATCAAGGCGGGAATCAACTAAGCTCAGTGGCGCTGGAATCTTCTGCAGCGCCACTCCTGGAAAAGACAAAGCTATTAGCTTAGGTAAATTTGCAAGTGTATTTCAGGCCGAGACGTATGCTATTTTGGAGTGTGCGTTTGGCCTATTGCACACTGTAAGCACAGAAACCGAAGAAGTTATCATATACAGTGATAGCCAAGCTGCTCTCAGAGCATTAGAAAGGAAGGAAACCACATCAGCTCTAGTGAGGGAATGTAAACAAATCCTAAACTCACTAGCTGAAAGCACAAAAGTCACAATTGCCTGGGTTCCTGGACATCAAGGAAACGAAGGCAACGAAAGAGCAGATGAACTAGCAAGAATGGGAGCAAGTACTCAATTCTGTGGACCCGAACCTTGCTTACCGATTCCATACTCGATCACTATGAAAGTGATCGAGGGGATCATAGAAAGAGAATCGAATTCAAGATGGAACAACTCCACACAATATAGGCAATCGAAACTGTTCCTGAAGTCATTCGATAAAAAGAAGACAAAACAACTTATGTCGCAAAGCAGAACCAATATAGCACTTATAGCAGGCATAACAACGGGACATTGTCTGCTCAATAGGCACCTCACAATTATGAGAATTGAGGAAGATCCATCATGTCCAGAGTGTGGCGAGGAAGAGACCAGCTTTCACTTCATAGCTGAGTGCCCTATGTACTCACTGGTAAGATGGGAATTACAAGGTAAGGACAGGATTAGTGAAGAAGACCTACGGTATCTCTCCATAGGGGATATTGTAAGGTTTGCAAAAGCCACAGGCAGGTTTGAGGGGGGTAGGCTGCCGGGACACCAGTAACCTGTGTCCTAACACGGGGAGATGGGTGGAATGGTTCAAACTGTTGGACCGATCACCCGCTGGGCCACGGCGAGCGTCCCCTCCATAAGTATATATATATACTCATACATACACCCTGAAAACTTTACGCTCCGTTTTATGGGCAGCTGTGTAATAAGCGAGGTCAGGAAACATATGCTTATTGATGATTTAAGGAAAATAGTCCAGAAATATGTTTAAATTGTGATATTATGTGAAACTTGTAATTTAAGGAAAATTTGAACTACAATTCGATGTATATATAACGTTGGGAATTTCGTTTTAGCGACCACTAAGAATCAAGCAGTGACATATTTTATTACGTACTACTTATTGCATTCGCCAACAAATTCCAAAATATTTCTGTGCTATAAAAAGTTTCTGTGTCGAATTTCTTGTGTATAATCAATCGATTAACAACGTGAAACCGAGGGGCGGAGTATGAGTTATACTAAAAATCAAAAAAGAGAAGTCGAAATGTCAAAATTGCTAATAATAATAACAATTTTTATCGTCGGTGCTGTCGACTGTAAACATATTAAAATAATAAATGGTTCAAAACTAAATAAATCATTTAGTGAAGAGTTGAAGACAACTGGAAATATAAACGATGAAAGTAAACATCTAAATGGAGAGGTCACAAAAGTTAATAATGATAAAAATGAAGCTAAAGCACTTCCAAATTTGAATATGGTGAGTGAAAAAAAATTATATGATGAAATTGCAAAAGTGAATAATGCCATAAGTGAAGTAATCGAAGCAATCGATTTTTTAAAAGATGAACATAATAAAACTATTTCAAAAATAGAAGAATTAGAAGACTTAATATCGAAGTATGCCAATGAAAACAAGCATAATATAAACAAAAGTATGGAAGATGAAAAAATGCATAATAACCAAGACAATGGACACGGTTTTGGTAATAAAAGCAACAGATTGAGTAATGATTATAATGATAGTACACTGTATAACGTCAATAAATATAATTATCCAACGTTTAACAGTGGTGTTGTTGATAACACGCTGAATAACAATGAAGATGATAATAATACCAATCATGACAACGACTCGGCAGAGGAAGGGGGCATGCCCAATTTTACAGATGTTTTGAACTCTGGCAAAGGTCTTGAATGTGGAGAAGGTAAGCATTTGAATAGTGCAACCAACATATGTGATCCCTGTCCAGAAGGTGAAACATGGAGGATTCGTTTGAGAAAATGCGTTAAAATAACAAAAGTATCCGGTAAATAATTTTTAATAACTGACTTTTTAACACAACTGCCCAAACAATGGAGTGTAATGTTAAAAAGTAAATAAAAAAAAACAATGAAACTGATATTATTAAATCAACTTTTATCATTATGTTATAAATACGAACGTGTGTTTGTTGGTTTGTCTTTCAATCATGCTGCAACGGAGCAACGGATCGACCTGATTTTTTGCATGGGCATAGTTGACGACCTGGGAGTGACATACTGGCAGTGGCGATTCCTCTAAGATTGCGCAGCTTGCGCCGCAATACCAATAATTATGAATAAGTTACTTACGAATTATACTAGATCTATATAAGCAATATACTAATATTTTATAACATGAAATAGGTACCATTCACAAAACATATAAGTTTATCAATTAAATGATTGCGTTAATCGATAATTATTTAAAATCTCGCACGCTCCCCCTAGTAGCAATTTCCGTTGGGGTGTTGTAGCCAACGGTAGCCAACAGTTGGTAGTACGTAGGGAGACGGTAGTGGGTTTGCCGACTAAGTCCCATCGTAGGGCCAACCACATAAAAGTTACGTTACGTCAGGAAATATTGCCTACAATCTTGCTACAGTGGGCCAACTACCAATAAAGCTTAGTGAAAAACAAAGAATGGGGCATTGAAGGTCTAACGTTGGCCTATCTTCATTAAAATAGCCAATGTTTATTTTATTTACAAAATCCTATACCTTTAACTTTAAATAGTTAGTGAAAACTATATTTTTAAAATACACTGGTATTTTGTGAGCTTTGCCCGTAAAATTTATGTGTCCTTAATAATATTGCGGTGGGCCAATTAAGTAATTACAATTATGGCAAAGAGGGCCAACGACTTTTCAACGGTAGGCACAACTATTTTTAGGGATGACAAGTCTAACTGTTGGCCAACCAAACTGGGACAAAGGCCCAATCAACAGCCAACGCAAATTGGCCATGACCACCTCGCACCTTGGTTGTGAGTTGTGACGTGCGCCGCATCGCCACGTGGCTCGTACTGCGAGAATCTTCGAAATCCGTCGGCCCGCTTAGCTCCCGCTCACTACGGGCCGAAGGCGTGCACTATGAGTTGCGCATGTGCCGTGTAGTATTATTTTCGAAACTCAAAAACTACTCAACCGATTTTAAAAATTCTTTCACCTATAGAAAGCTACATTATCAGCGAGTAACATAGGCTGTATTTTATTTTCAAAAACATTAAGGCCCTTTAAACATTTACCCCGCGACCAACTATAGGTAAAAAACTCAACTATAGGTATAAAACTCGTCACACTACAGCATATATATGCACGCTTTACGAGAGCGTAGAGCTATAGAGCGTAGAGACGCTCGATTTTATTGCCAACTAACCAATTTTGTTACTTGAAAATATTAGACGATTATTTATTTACTAGGTACTTGTTTACGCTGTTGGCCGCGGTAAATATTATGTACCTATTTATGCGCCGAAACAATACTCGCGGCTACAATAATACTCAGTTTTTGAGATTGTAAAATAATGTATGAAAGATTATCTTACCGATTTCGTTCAAAATCGATATCTGGGGTTCCGTAGGATCACAAAATAGGAAACTGTTACCAATATTTTAAAAAAGTCAGCGCCATTTTGAAATTCTTTGTTATCGTACCGATTTCGTTCAAAATCGATATCTGGGGTTCCCTGGGATCACAAAACAGGAAACTGTTACCAAAATTTAAAAAACGGCAGCGCCATTTTGAAATTCTTTGTTATCATACCGATTTCGTTCAAAATCGATATCTGGGGTTCTCTGGGATCACAAAACAGGAAACTGTTACCAAAATTTTAAAAAGTTCACTGCTGACTTTTTTTTGATTGACTGCTGTTTTGTGATCCCAGGGAACCCCAGATATCGATTTTGAACGAAATCGGTACGATAACAAAAAATTACAAAATGGCGCTGACTTTTTTAAAATTTTGGTAACAGTTTCCTGTTTTGTGATCCCAGGGAACCCCAGATATCGATTTTGAACAAAATCGGTACGATAACAAAGAATTTCAAAATGGCGACGACTTTTTTAAAATTTTGGTAACCGTTTCCTGTTTTGTGATCCCAGGGAACCCCAGATATCGATTTGGAACGAAATCGGGACGATAACAAAAAAATTCAAAATGGCGCTGACTTTTTTAAAATTTTGGTAACAGTTTCCTGTTTTGTGATCCCAGGGAACCCCGGATATCGATTTTGAACGAAATCGGTACGATAACAAAAAATTTCAAAATGGCGCTGACTTTTTTAAAATTTTGGTAACAGTTTCCTGTTTTGTGATCCCAGGGAACCCCGGATATCGATTTTGAACGAAATCGGTACGATAACAAAAAAATTCAAAATGGCGCTGACTTTTTTAAAATTTTGGTAACAGTTTCCTGTTTTGTGATCCCAGGGAACCCCAGATATCGATTTTGAACGAAATCGGTACGATAACAAAGAATTTCAAAATGGCGCTCACTTTTTTTTAATACATACATACATACATGCATACATACTTATATATTCCTAACATACCCTTTCCTTGTGGCTTTGCCGTAATCGGGTAAAAAAAATACGCCTACACTTGAGAACTTCCTTCGTTGTGGATGTCGGTTTCAAGTTTTTCTAAGCGCAGTACACATAGAGAATATTATATCTCTATGGCAGTACACAACACGGTGTTCATTTTGTCGTAATAAATTTCGTGCAAAAAAGCGATACACCCACCCGTCCACGAGCGCGTCTCAGCGCGTACTGAGCGCCAAACGCCTAGCGCTCGGCTTCTTTTCATAGAAAAATGTATGAAACATTTTTTTTTTGCCACATAAACTATAAACATATTTATTTGTATGCTTAATGCTTTGCACCATGGATAGAGGACTATATAAGCCCCACTTTATTGTTAATATTCAAGTTAAAATATGCAGCGGATCTAGCTTTATGGGTACCTATCCGGACCCCATTTTTCGTCATTTTCAGCAGATCTTGCGTTCGGAGAAACGTATTTATGCAGAAAATTTGTATTGGAGTGTGCATTTTTATAAGGTCAAACGAGAGATGAAGAAATGACCTTTAATTTGATACCATGACATCCCCACAGCTGTGACTCCCGATTCTTTAAAGTGTACCTGGAAAAGGATGATACATCATGAAATCCGTATAAGGCACCTTAAAGATCCCTACGAATATTGCAATAATGTGAATGAAGTCGGAAAAAATTGTCTCATCTGAGAGCTTCCGTGGCGTGCGCTGCGTAAATGGTAAAAGTTACACGAAAACAATGTATGGTGGAATTGTTCCTCTCAGAAAGTTCTAAAAAAAAGTCCGCGACAGCATATAGCTATCTTTTAAGGTCGTCTCACAATAACCGTCATTATGATTTTCAAATTTGGTCTAAAACAATGCTTTACTCGCAAAGGTGTTTTTACCAACATAGTATTAATCCTTATCAAAATAAAATGGTTGTTCATCACAAGTATTTAATAAAGATCAAATTCGCCCTTTTTTTAAATTATAAGATATCATAGTAATAATGTAACGCGCACTATAGGTAGGTACTAATATTATAAAGAGGTAAAGTTTGTGAGGTTGTAGGGGGTAATCTCTGGATCTACTGAACCGATTTTAAAAATTCTGGTACCAACAGAAAGCCACATTATTTGTGAGTGTCATAGGCTTGGTACGAGAACCGAGATTAACCCGAAAAATTAGGGAGGTCCCGTGGGAATTTAAAAAACTTATTTCACGCGGACGAAGTTGCGGGAATCTGCTAGTGTAAGATAAATAAAAATAGAATTCTTTATTCTAATAGCTCGACGGATCTGTCCGACAGACGTGCCTGGCGGACAGATCCGTGCATGTATGGTGAGAACGGACACGGATTTGCACGCCGGGTGCCTGCCCGCTGCCCGTGGTCAAATCGAGCGGATCGGGCACGGGGCGGGTAGATCCGAGCTCCCAACTGTGCGTGTGTGCGTAGCGACGGATGTACCGCCAGATTTGACGTCAGTCGCGCACTAACACTCAAAGTAATATACATGAGTTTGATCACAGAAATGGCGTTTAGTGAAAACAAAGAATTTTGGACAAGTTTTATAGAGCTTTATAAGTCTATGCCTTGTTTGTGGAAAATCAAAGATAAGCAATTGTATCATAATAAAGATTTAAAGGCACAAGCATACGAAAAATTGGTCGAAAAATGCAACGCAATCAATCCCGCTGCTGATACAAATAAAAATAAATATAGATAATAATAGAAATAGACATTTTTACAGACGACCGTATTTGCTGGAATTACGATCTGAACTGCTGCCCGTACTCGTGTGTGGCGAATCACGGATCTGCCTGTCGGACAGATCCGGCGGGCAGATCTGTGCGTGTAGTAAGTACAAGTTAGCCCTTGACTGCAATGTCACCAGGTGGTGGGTGATGATGTAAGTACCTACTCTAAGATGGTGGGCAAACCTGTTAGGGATATACCTATCAGTTATATTAAACCTATACTTACCCCTAATCAGTGATATATATGAGGTACATATGTTTTATTGAGAAAATACTAATCATCAGCTAGCGCAAACCCAAGATTGACCACCAGGAATCGCCACTGCATACTGGCTTATTATCTCGGAAAATTAAGGAGTTCCCGTGGGAATAAAAAAAACTTATTCGCGATAATGACGTCATATGCCGCTCACATCCAAAAGGTATTATCCTAATAGCATTTGAATAAGATAATACTGGCAAGTGTTATAATAACTAATTTCTGTAACCCACAATCCATACTAATATTATAAATGCGAAAGTGTGTCTGTCTGTCTGTCTGCTACGATTTCACTGCCCATCTGTTCAAGCGATTTTGATGAAATTTTGTAAAGGGATAGTTTGTATCCTGGGGAAGGACATAGGCTACTTTTAGTCCTGGAAAATTTAGCAGTTCCCGCAAGAATACAAAAACTTAATCCACGCGGACGAAGTCGTGGGTATCGTCTAGTTACAAATAAATTAGTAATTTATTTGCCTAATTATTAATTAGGAGAAATTATTATGATCACCGCTTATAGTAAACAAGCTCATGCCCGCGACTTCGTCCGCGTGGAATAAGATTCTTTTAATTCCCACGGGAACTCCTCAATTTTCCGGGATAAAAAGTAACTTGTGTAACTCACCAGGTCCTCGGCTATACCTATGCAAAAGATCACGTCGATCCATTGCACCGTTGCATCTGAATCACTACAGTGGCGATAAACTATACTGTCAATACTAGAAATAAAAATAAACTTGTAATGCCTGCTTCTAGGCTTAGTAAAACTAGCAATTCATTTGTTGGAAAGAGTGTCCGCTTCTACAATACGCTCCCAGAAGACATGTTGAAGATGTCTCTGAATAAGTTCAAAGTTAATGTTAAACGTAAACTCATTAGAAAATCCTATTACCATGTGAAGGATTACTTAAATGACAAGGAAGCTTGGCAATAATTTGCTCTAATGGCTCTGATAGTTAAGATGATTTGTGAAATGGTGATAATGAAAAAAAAAAAAAACCCCCAGCTGAGTTTGTTGTGGGCTCTTCTCAGACCTGGGCGCGTTTGGAACCCTCGTAGCTTTAGTTTTAAGATACCGTAACAGATTATCACCATCATATTTTTATGTAACTGGACGTCAATAAGTGTAGTGCATCTACCTAAATTGAATAAATATTTATGACATATGACTTATGACTTATGACTTAAACGTTGCGAATCGGTAGTTCAATTGAAATAATGGAATTAAAAAGATTTAAATAAATAAAAATAAAATAAAATTTGTTTATTTCAGACCCTGCAGTCCATATTAATGTTAGTACAAAATTAACTTAAACACTATGTTAGTACCATAGAGTAAAGTAATATGTTAGTAGGTACACTCAAAATAAAACCTAATCTCCACCACCACTACAGCCTATTAACGTCCCACTGTTGGGCACAGGCCTCCACTCTCATAGGAGAGAGGGAATTAGAGCTTAGACCCACCACGCCGCTCCAATGCGGGTTGGAGGGGTTTATTATCATGTTAGTGATAATAACCGGGACCGACGGCTCAATGTGCTCTTCGAGGCACGGGGGTGAAACACCGCCAACTTCCTAACTCCGGGCTAATACTGAGAATTTCTAGTCAGAAAAATCCAATACTTGTTATGGCCCGACCCGGGACATCGTTGGCCGCAGTCGAACATGCCTATTGCCTACCAATTCCTAATCTAAAATAACTAATTTAAATACCTGCCGTTGTATTACTGGAGCACTAGGTACATAGACATGCGTATGCACCCGGTGCCTCAGCATAGGGCAGTCAAATAAATCATCTATCTGTAAAATCGATTTTGTGAACGTGACAGCGTTTTGGAATGGACTACGACAGGCGAGGTACCGGAACCTCAAGTCGGTTTGTTACTCAAACACGCCAGAACGGCTGAACGGATCTGGATGAAACTAGGCACAGAGATAGATTACAGTCTGGAATAAGGGCTCCCACACAAAACTGCGAATTCGCATCGCATCGCAAAAATCTGCGAGCTCGCAGGACGCATCGCTAAAACATCCGATTTGATTCGCATCGCACATAATTCCTGCGATGTTACGTCACACTTGGTGACGCCATTTTCAGTCCGCTCTGAGACGGCGTGTGGGCAAGGCGCCGCCGTCGTTGTGTGGAAAAATGGCAAACGTTGACGTGGATTTTTAATAACGTTAATCCAGCCGAGCGATCGCGTAACTTCTGCATCAATCATTGATACATCGCAATCACCTCTGTTTGGTTAACACTCTTCCACTATTGGACATAATCCATTGACGCAGCAAGAATGCCATAAATTCAGCCAATTACAACAATTGATACTGTAACAATGATTGATGCAGAAGTTACGCGATCGCTCGGCTGGAGAGCCCCGTCATTTGGGACAAATGAAGATATTATGCTCATTCTAAAATAATCAAAAAATGTATCTTCCTCTGTTCTCAAACTATTGTATTTTCGAATAAAATAGTTCATTTTTGTAATAAGTGGATGAACCCAAAATCTTTTAACAATAACAGCACTGCAACACGCTTCTTTCGATCCATGTCACTACTTCTAAAAACACGTCCAGTACCATAGAAGAAGGAATCTCTAGAATTAGGGTCAGCGTGTAACCGAAAGGGATAGGTAATACTATGAAACACCTCCCAAACGTCATACAAACGTCGGCACAAGATATGGTTTGTTTGTATGCAATAGGCACAAAATCCGTGACACGCAGAAAGGGAGAGTAAAACACATATTTTTTTCTCATTCTATCTTGTGTAACATCCCAACACTGCATCTCTTTCATGTGGGAGTGAAAAGGAGATATGGCGGCGTCTATATATCTTACTCAGTCTACGTCCAGTACGGTAGACTACCGTCGAGCGTATGGTCACCTGAACCAACGCTTTGCCGCACGAAATCGTATCGCAGTTTTGTGTGGGAGCCCTAAGTGTACGGGCACGAGATGAGGGGTAGCGGGGCGACGGCGGCAGCGGGGCGATGGAATTCGAGAGCTGGCGACGAATTTCGGGAAGGTGTTTTTAGGCAATCTGAAATTGTGGAAAAATATAATTTCGTTCATTGGCGAATCCAGTTCTGCCAGTCTGGTAGAGCGTTTGCGGTTATTTCGCTACTGCGCAGCATATAACATTTGCAAAAAAAATCCGAAAAAACATTATTTTGGCAACTTGATTTTTTTATATTTAAATTTTATACTTAAAGAAATCGAAAAAATAAATCCCAGACGTTTTTGTCGGTTAAAAAGTATAACCAGACCTCTTTCAAATTGTTTCTGAAATTCGTCGCCAGCTCTCCGACTAGTCGCATCGCCCGCCACCGCCGTCGCCCCGCTACCGCTAGTTTCGTGCCCGCACACAACACATAGGCTACTTTTTACCCCGGAAAATCAAAGAGTTCCAAGAGGAACCAAAAAACCTCAATCCGCGCGGATAAAGTCGCGGGCATCAGCTAGTGACTTATAAAACATGATGGTGATAATCAGTTACGGTATCTTAGAATTAAAGCTACGAGAATACTAATTAAACAAATTAACCACAAAAACCCCACCCAGTTTGGTAGAAACGTTTCCTTTTAATATCTATAAACAACAATGTTGCTATGGATTCCTAGTTCCTATACTTTAATCGTATCCTACTAATAATATAAATGTTAAAGTTTGTATGTTCCCCTTATGATGTAGACGCGAAACGAGGCTGGATTTTTGAAATTCCAACGGGAGCAAAGCCGCAGGCGGTCGCTGGTATTTAATTTAAAAAAAATTGGCAGCCATAGGGACTGCCGATAGAAGTGAAAACGAATATGTATTTAAAATATTAATTTTTTTTTAAATAAAAAAATATAAAACTTTAAAACGAAAAAACATGTCGGAGCGAGGTGTCGGTGTCGGTGACGCGAATCCACAAGTTTACCCCCTACCAAAAAGTGCTCAACGCGGCTAAAGAAGTTTTCACTTCAATAAACAAGCTCAGAAAATTCAGAAATTATAAATTTCCTAATTGACTTTGCCGGGAATCGAACCCGGGACCTCCCGCTATAAGACAATAGCGCTCACCACTGCGCCAGGGAGGTCGTCAAAAATAGTTGGCCGGAAAAAGAAACTCACATACGAACCCTGAAAACATTACACTCCTATTTTTGGGGCAGTCGTGTAACAAGCGAAGTCAGGATACATAATATACTGTTTGATGATTTAAAGAAAAACGGCAGGAAATAAATGTACTGTACAATTCGATGTATATATAACGTTTGATTTCGTTTTAGCGACCATTAAGAATCAAGCAGTGACATATTTTATTACGTACTACTTATTGCATTCGCCAACAAATTCCAAAATATTTCTGTGCTATAGAAAAGTTTCTGTTCTGTTTCTGAATTTCTTGTGTATAATCAATCGATTAACGCGAAACCGAGGGGCGAAGTATGAGTTATACTACAAATCAAAAACGAGAAGTCGAAATGTTAAAATTGCTAATAATAATAATTATTATTATTATTATACTCTTTATTTGTACCACCACAAGTAAGAATAACAAATACAAAGGAAAGAAAAAAAATAAACACAGACAGAAGTAGGATACAAAAGGCGGCCTTATCGCTTAGGTAGCGATCTCTACCAGGCAACCTTAGGAAGAGGAGAAAATAAGGGAAAATAGACTGCAGGTGGATCTATAATATACTTACATTCAAATAACTACATACTAATACATAAACCAATAATAAACATATTATCAAAATATAAATTATATATAATATAGCTAATTAATAATTATAAAAATAAATATACTAATATATATTATAATATATGTGTTTCAAGTAAGTATAAAGAATAATTTTGTAAATATAAATTAGTTTAAATATAAATTAGTTAGTTAGTGTAAATATAAATTAGTTTGTTTAATAATAACAACCATTAACGTGGGTGCTGTCGACTGTAAACATATTGGTACAACAATAAATGGTTCAGAACTAAATAACATTTAGTGTATTTAGTGAGACAACAGGAAATTGAAATGATGAAAGTAAACATCGAAATGGACAGGTCACAAAAGTTAATAATGATAAAAATGAAGCTACAGTACTTCCAAATTTAAATATGGTGAGTGAAAAAAAATTATATGATGAAATTGCAAAAGTGAATAATACCATAAGTGAAGTAATCGAAACAATCGATTTTTTAAATTCAAATTCAAATTCAAATGTTTTTTATTCAAATAAGCTTTTACAAGCGCTTTTGAATCGTTATAATATGAATCTACCGCTGGTTCGGAATGCCATTCCTACCGAGAAGAGCCAGCAAGAAACTCGGTGGTTGCTCTTTTCCATCAAAACTTACAATGATCATAATGATACAAGTAACTGCAGTCCCACGCATAGCTGGAGCGAATCAAATCCACGCTTTTTTTTTTTATCATTTACGTAATCTTCGATCGTATAGTATGCTTTTTTCACGAGCATACAATATTCAATACACGCCAAGACTGGCAGACAGAGGCAGCCCCATTTCCGACGGTGGCACCCGTTCACGAGCATGACGCATGATCCAGCCATTGCTTCGCTCAACCATATTTGAGGGAACGTAACAAAGTTTAAAAGCTGAACATAATAAAACTATTTCAAAAATAGACGAATTAGAAGACTTAATATCGAAGTATGCCAATGAAAACAAGCATAAACAAAAGTATGGAAGATGAAAAAATGCATAATAACCAAGACAATGGACACGGTTTTGGTAATAATAGCAACAGATTGAGTAATGATTATAATTCAGCGAATAATATTGGTTATATTGATAGTACACTGTATAACGTCAATAAATATAATTATCCAACGTATAGCGGTGTTGCTGATAACACGCTCAATAACAATGTAGATGATAACAGCATTCAGTCAACGCAATATAATAATACCAATCATGACAACGACTCGGCAGGCGCAGGGGGCGTGCTCAAATTTACAGCTTTTTTAGGGTTCCGTACCCAAAGGGTAAAAACGGGACCCTATTACTAAGACTCCGCTGTCTGTCTGTCTCCAGGCTGTATCTCATAAACCGTGATAGCTAGAAAGCTGAAATTTTCACAAATGATGTATTTCCGTTGCCGCTATAACAACAAATACTAAAAATTAAAAAAATATATATATTAAGGGGGGTCCCCATACAATAAACGTGTTTTTTTCGTATTTTTTTGCTCAATATTAAAAACGGTAACAGGTAGACGGTTCAAATTTTCACAGAATATTAACTTGTATATTACCTTTCAAAATAAATAATTAAATATCAATAAAGTAAATATTAAAGGGGGGCTCCCATACAACAAACGTAATTTTTATTTTTAATACGTCATAAATCGTAAAACTTACTACAGGTTTGTACGGAACCCTCGGTGCGCGAGTCTGACTCGCACTTGGCCGGTTTTGAAGCTTGGCACAGGTCATGAATGTGGAAAAGATAATCATTGGAATAGTGTAACCAACAGATGTGATCGCTGTCCAGAAGGTAAAACATGGAGGATTCGTTTCAGCAAATGCGTTAAAATAACAAACGTATCTTATGGTAAATAATTTTTAATAACTGACTTCTTAACACAACTGCCCAAAACATGGAGTGTAATGTTAAAAAGTAAATAAAAAAAAAACAATGAAACTGATATTAATAAATCAACAGTTATGTTATAAATAAGAAAGTGTGTTTGTTGGTTTGTCCTTCAATCACGCCGCAACGGAGCAACGGATTGACGTGATTTTTGGCATGTGTATAGTTGAGGACCTGGAGAGTGACATAGGCTACTTTTTATACCGGAAAATTTAGGAGTTCCCGCAGGAATACAACAGAAACTTAATCAACGCGGACGAAGTCGTGGGTATCATCTAGCCTATGTCACTCTCCATGTCCTCGGCTATACCTATGCAAAAGATCAGGTCGATCCGTTGCTCCGTTGCGGCGTGATTTAAGGACAAACAAACACACTTTCGCATTTATAATATTAGTAAGATTAGACGGTGTAAGTTTTACTAACTAATATGTATAACTTCCTTGAATTACTAAAATTAAAATAATTTCAGTAAATTCCTCACTCTCAAGGAAAGGAACAAGAGATTTCTATTCGAGAGATTAAGCTTCACGCTTGTCCACTTATTTTCTGTTAGTTTTAAGACATATTTTGCAAAAAAGAATTAAAATAAAATAAATCATTAACACTGTGGGTAGAAATATTTTTTTTCTAATTTATCTATTTACTAGCTGATGCCCGCGACTTCGTCCGCGTGACTAACCGAGGATGTGAAATTTAGGCGTTTTGGAAGACCCTCTATTTCATAATCAGTTAGAAATAATTTATTTTTGATATAGGCATCATCCCTATTATAATGATTTAAAACTACACATTGGCCTCAAAATAAAATGGACCCAAAAGCCCTTGATTTAAAGTCACAAATTCAGTACAAACTATTTAAATTTCGAAACGTCTCCGTTTAGAGAGCTGACTGTGAATGTATACATGAAATTGAGCTTTACCATAATTTCTTTAAAGTTCATTTTACTGATGCTAAAATTGAGACCAAGTGCAAAGGAATAAGGCCGGATTTTTCGAAATCCCACGGTATTGAAACCTTTAGAAAACTCTCCTGTTACTCAATCACGCCAGAACGGCTCAACGGATCTGGATGAAATTTGGCACAGAGATAGATTATAGTCTGGAATAACACATAGGCTACTTTTTATCGCGGAAAATCAAAGTGTTCCCGCGGGGACCAAAAAACCTCAATCCACGCGGACAAAGTCGCGCGCATCAACTAGTAACTTATAAAACACTATTTACACAGCGCACGCCACGTAAGCTCTCAAAAGAGACGATTTTTTCCGACTTAGTTCACATTATTGCAATTTTCGTAAGGATCTCTAATTTTTTTTGAAAATAAAATATAGCCTATGTTGCTCGCTGATAATGTAGCTTTCTATAGGTGAAAGAATTTTTAAAATCGCTTGAGTAGTTTTTGAGTTTATCCATTACAAACAAACAAACAAATCTTTCCTCTTTATAATATTAGTTTAGATGATGGTGATTGTAGCGGTCTTCGCAGTCCGCACATAATCATATAGACGGCATTACTAGTACGATGGACGCGAACACGAACAGCCCAACTCACGCTTACGAAGTTTTCTCTGAATCACGCTATTTATACGACCTCCAAAGTTGAACGGTCGGACCAGTGGGCCCCGAGCACAACACCCGCTCGGAGGATGATCATCCTATTGTTACGGTCGAGCCATATCACCTGCTCCCGTCAGTGGCGTATATAGGGGGGGGGGCGGGTGGGCCGTGCCCACCCCAGAATGGTCTAGTGCCCACCCCAGGAATCCCAGGATGTTGGGTTACCGATTCTAAATTCTAGGCTGGACACTAAGACCATAGACTTTTGAGTTATAAATTTTCCTGCAATCTTTAAGAAATCATTTTTTGGATGTTTTCAAAAACTTAGGGTCAGTAGGCTTCATAGTTAAATAACTCTCTCTTGCGACTCTGCCTTGCGATCATCGACCATGGAATCTCAGGAACCATGGCCTTACGGCAAGATGACGAATCTGCACTAGGGCTTTCGAATACCGGTTTTTTCAATACCGGTATTAATACCGGACAGATTTTTCTCAATACCGGGATCCCGGTATTGGAAAAAAACTTATATTTTTTTAAAATTTAAACCTAGTATTTTCTGAAGTAAAGGGAAGCTTATCAAACAGTTTTTTCATAAAAAAAATTCACCAAATTAACTCAAAATGGGAAAAAATATTTCGGATTTAGAATGCTGTGGATTGGTTATGTCTATTTAACATAACTCAATTCACTCTATTTTATTATAAGCAATATTTTATGAAATTGTATTTTCTTTAAAAATCACCAAG